>JAUPFV010000005.1:20759387-23159387 GCA_036936605.1 Limnanthes douglasii subsp. nivea
AACAAAAAATTGTAGTGATAGGTTAGTGAACATATATTCTAAGAGGACACCCCTTCTAGAAGTGGTATCTCCTACTAAAATAAGAAACAAAAATTTCATTCCAACTGTGGATGTTGAAGGTGTTAGCAGTATAGTTATAGTTGAAAGTTTAGGTGATGTTATTGATAATATATATGTACATTCACACTGAAGATGAAAGTGTCATGGGTGATAATGAAAATATGGATGGTGTTGGGCAAAATGTTACTGGTGATGGGGATAGTAGAGATATTGTGCAGCCTGATGTTACTGGTGATGGGGATGGTAGAGATATTGTGCAGCCTGATGTTACTGGTGATGGGGATGGTGTTGAGGGTGTGCAGACTGATGTTCAAAGGGATGGTAGAGATAGTATGCAGGGTGATGTTACTCGTGATGGGGATGGTCTTGAGGGTGTGCAGGCTGATGTTCAAGGTGATGGTAGAGATAGTGTGCATGCTGATGTTGTTGGTGATGGGGATGGTAGAGATAGTGTGCAGGATGATGTTACTAGTCATGGGGATGGTGTTGAGGTTGTGCAGGCTGATGTTACTGGTCATGAGGATGGTATTAAGGGTGTGTAGGCTGATGTTACTAGCCATGGTGTTGAGGGTGTGCATGCTGATGTTCCCCTAATGGTGTACAGGTTGATATTGAACATGAAAGTGTAATGGGTGATAAGGAAATTATGGAGGGTATTGGGGAAAATGTGGAGGCCGATGGGGATGGTATAGATAATGTGCACGGTGATGTTATTGGTGTTAGTGTTGAGGGTGTGCAGGCTGAAGCAACATTTGACGGAATCGATGAGTCATTATTTGCTACATTAACATGTCGCAATTTGATGCTATTGAGCAGCCTCAGCCGGCTCACATGTAACAGACTGAATCGGGTTATAATGATAGTATGAGTGAAGACTCTACTTATGATCCAGAACTATACAGCGAAAGCGAGACCGATGTCGATGGATCTGATGCGACCAATGACTTAAAGAGTGATATTAGTTTAGAAGAAGAGTATGTGAGCAGCGATAATTTGACAGCACTTGAAGACCCTGCAGACGAATCTAGGAGATTGAGGAAAAGGAAACAAAGGCTGTGAAGTTTCAAGGATCCGACATAAATTAGGTTCCTTAAGTTGGAGGTGAGAGTTGAGTTCAGTCCACCGCGGCAGTTTAAGGAGAGTGTTCGGCAATATGGAATGCATAAAAATATTTATAGTCTTCAATTATATTTTCCACGTATAACGAACAAAATAAAATTAAAAATAATATTTTCTTTTTTTAAACTTATCTTATTTATTATTATTGTTATAAAAATAAAAATATCAGTATAATTAGATTATATTTTTTATCAATATCAAAATAATAATAAAACTTAAAATAAAAAATCAAAAAAGAAGTTATATACCAACCAATCATCTGTTCACTCTTATACAAAAATATACGAAGGAAGAAATGTCTAAACTTGACACCTTATTTTCTTTTTTCGTGTTTTGATGATTTTTTTAAAATTTTCCTACATAAGACAAACAAAATATGAACCAAATACATAAGACAGTATTTAATGTGGTTCAGACTATGGAGAAATCTTATATCCACGAACAACATGATTTAAATCTATATAGAGCTCTCTCAAACACAACCACTCGTCTTCTTTTACAAAGCTATTTCGCTTACACATGGAATTATAATATTTTTCTCACTGTTTATTTTCTAAGTTGGCTTATCTCTTTAAAACCATAACAATCTATTTTTTCTCTTACACTTGTAATTTATAGTCGTTCTCACTCACGCAAAAACCTCATACCTTTCTTCCACTACTTAAGAACCAACAATGAGTATGAATGATACGCAAAGCTCACAATAGCATATTACAAATTGTTCTATAGACAACCAAACTTTAATGGCGCAACTATCCTTATATTTGTACATTTTGTACACTCTAACAAGTATTATCACCATCAATCCTAACATCTAAAACTGGTTGTACCTTGTACTGTCATTATCATTCCCTAAACATCCTCTTATCAACGATAACTTAATCAATAATTGAGAGTAGTTCATCAGTTCTCATTCTTCAACATAATAGTGATTCAATTTCCTTCCATGAACATAAAGGTATCTTCATAAACATCGACTAAAAATATCTACACTTAAATCCAACAGGTAATGGTCCCACATTTTTTGTTTCATTAGTTGCTTATCAAAATCTCTCTGTACAGATTTTTCTCTTAGATTCCTACATACATCTCTACAACTAAGTTACGGTTGAGCTCATGCCTCTTAAAGTCTCAGCAATTCCAACCTTTAAGTCTCGGCCTACTCAATTCTTGCCTGAATTATACCAATCATTTTTAGCCAACACATAATTATTATTTACCTAGGTTTATAATGACTCTGACATCCATTGACCTGACATTAGGACTACTCTTTGAAGACATCCAGTCCATATGATTCCTAGACTTGCATAAGTCTCACATAGTTCGTAATATTTGAACCGGAAATATCATGATCATAACATCAAAAGGACTTCTAGCACTTACAATCTTTGACAGCTTCACTTTCTCTCTCTCCACCATATTTCATATGAAGGGAAGCTTGATATTTACATGCTTAGTTCGCTCATAAAAATTCTTATTTGTCATTAAGTGAATAACATTGGTATTATCATAAATAAAATCACTCTTTGATTTATACCAGTGATCTCACTAAACGATCCTTTCAGTCATATAACTTCCATCATTGTTTTAATAACAGTCATATTTGGCTTCCATGCATGGTAAGGCAACAACCTTTTCTACATATGTCTTCTGATAAGGGGAAATTTAGTAAATTAATAGTTCGGCTAGTTGTTTGGTACGATAAGTTTACTATTACCAATAAAGGGCTTATCGTAATATATCTTGGGTTAATAAAGATACATACGCACAAAACAAATCGCTATAAATAACTAATTTTACCCATTTGAGGGGGACCCTTCAATTTATACTATTCACGTGATGTCAATTATTTTCTCTCTCTGGATGAGCTCTCTAATTCTACCCTTTAAAATTCAGGTGAGTCGATATCGTGTTAGTCAGAAGCACCTCATAATTTGAGGTTATAATCGTTTCACTCTCCAGGCGAATCACTTTGGACTCAAGCCTTAGCACATTCTTGGCGTAGGTTTTCAGTGCGGTCACTTCTTCTGACATCTTTTTTATCTTCGTTTGGAGCATCAACTTGTTCTCATCCAGTATTTTTTTATTCACCTAGTAAGTAGATTTCCAGCTCATCATAGTAAATAGAGACAACCCATGGTCTCATATATGCTTGACATGATATCTCATCAAAGAAGAAAATTCATAGAGATTTAAATGGTTATGGTCAGCCATGTCTAGAGGAATCTACTGTCCCAAATGTCTACGGCCCAGGAGCCGAGTCGGGGAAAGATGGTATCATCGTTGTTAGCAAAGGAAGAAAAAATCTTCGAGTATTCTGCAAGATTAAATTATTACATATCAACAGAAAGAATATAGAATGAGAAGTGTTAAAGCAATATATATCAAGGCTAGGAGTTCAAACTCATGTTTTTACTCTTTCTCTTCCGAAATCTACTAAGGGATCTTATATTTTTCTCAGAGACCATCTCTCCATTCTCTCATATATCATTAGCATCAAAGAAGTTGCGCTTCCACTCCCTCTTAGACTCAAGCAAGTCATCAACAACCAATATCGTTTCTGCAAAGAAATGAAATAGGTCTGGAAGGTTGCGCTAGGACTTATGGTGCATAGTGATAGAAAATATTCTGCTTTAAACTCCATATTTAATAGCCTCGAAACAATTATGCAGGATAGAAAGGTACGCCATGTATTCAGATTGGATTGAATAGGGGAACATCGAGCACCTCAAATAATCTAATGGTTTATATGTGAAGATGGAACCGAACTCCTAAGTCGAACCACTCATGGAACAACATTAATTTGTCTTCTATCATAGCAAGAGAGGTCTCACGGTTCTAGGATACCGAATATATACGTTTGAGGGTATACCCCACTTTCTAAGCATAACAAATTCTTCTTTCAGGTCATCATAGACGTAAGCAATATTGTGTAATGCAAAGAGTTTGCGATCTACGATGTTATCTAATAGACATGACACCTAGAACTCAACTGAATTACTATCATATGTCGCTTTGACGACCTTTTTATTCTTATTTTTCTTAGGATCTTCAACCTCATCTACTTTTAAGACCCACTTCTCTTTCCTACTGGGTCACTAGACTCCCATTTAGAAGAAGCGTTCATCTCGGGACCATCATTGGTCGAAGGGTTTACCCCCATTAAAGCATTGATACCCATATACCAAATCAACCCACCACTTCCTAATACTTCATGTAAATAGTAGAAGTGGACCCACCACTTTCACGTGGAGCAACTGTAAGCATTCGAAGATTATTAACTTAACTACATAGCAGAATTCGCAGATGTCTGTTATTTATTCTTATAACTTATTAAAATTTTGTACCAATACATCTAATATATATATATATATATATATATATATATATATATATATATATATATATTATATAACTTTAACAATAATAATATATATTACAGAAACCAAGACATTAACTTTTGCTTAGCCTTTATATAATACTGCAGTTTGAAACGGTAATAAACTAAGTGATTGTGCTGAAGTCTATAACCGTAAGTTGCAAACTAAGCATTTACACTTAGTATCAAATTATGGGTAGTTTGATAAACATTTACTTATCTCATGTTTGTATTAAACAAACAAATTTTCTTAATAAAATTACACAATAATTCACTACGATTTGATATCCTTTTAAACTATCTTGAATATTTATAGTTCCATAATCTGAAAAACTAAGAATTTAACTTCATGGTGGCTCTGATACCACTTGTAAGAAATTCTTTACGGATTTCTTATATACTTATTGAACCACGAAGTTAATTAATCCTGTAATAATGCGGAAGAAATAACTTACAAGATGTAGACATTCCTTGATCTTCAGATTCTGAACTTGAAACAGATGATCCGCGATCCTTTGCTAGGTTATGAATCTTCTAAGAGATGGCAACCAAAACACAATTTTGTAATTGATTCGAAGGAAGAATCGATTCGTTTTTCTTAAAGGATTTTTCTCTTTGTATTTGATCTCGTGTCTTTTAAGAATGAGAAACTCATTCTTATATAGAACTTAAGTGAGAAAACGGTTCTTTCTTTTAATAGTCTGTAACTTCCAGACAGTTACTTAATGAAGACCAGTCCTTATTAAATTGCCACCCTTAAGGACCATAACCCGGTATTATTTTGTTTTACAAACTAACCCCAAAACTTTACGTTTTGCTTAAGTTATTTATTTCTGAATCCAATCATTCACAGTATTCGAAATTAAACCTGGTATCTATACAATTACCTCTATGATACATATTTTATCTACTAGTCTGTTCTTTTCTTTATGATTACTTTTATTGGACTAATATTAACGATAATTTGATACATCGATAAAACATGTGACGCTCCAACTTAATGGGGAAATTCCAACAATCTCCCACTTGGATCATCATATGCTACTATAGGATACATCCACTTAATGAACGTTCTTAATTTCTATCGTCACATAGATAACCTTAACAATCCCGTAAATGACCATTAACGACATAAGACTAAAGTCTTCATCAATGCATTTCAAGCCGCAAATAGATGCATCAGTAATCACGATATCGCAACAATCAACTACATGGATCTATCATGGTGCATAGCATAAGAATAATACGAAATGTAATCTTACATATCTATTCTTAACTAGTCCCACTTAATTGGAGGTCTACTTACAGCAGAGTACGAATAATCAAAGAGAAGAGCACACTGAAATCTTATATACAAATATGTTTGCATTAATGACCTTAAGTTCGCGAATATCATAATACAAACAAATTTAATAGCTTAATACAAACTCCCACTGAAACTAACAATCCTCTAAGTACACAACACCCATGTTAATGGTGTGTTCAATAAAAACTTTAGGTACTAATGCCTTCGTAAGAGGATCTGCTAACATTGAGTTTGTCCCTATGTGCTCCACAATGATTTGACCACTCTGTACTCTCTCTTTAACAGACAGGAACTTGATATCTACATGTTTGGACTTAACCGGGCTCCTGTTACTGTTTGAATACTGAACTGCCGAGTTATTGTCACAATATAACCTAAGGGGTCTTTCTATCCCCTCTACGATTCGCAGTCCCGTGACAAAATTTCGCAGCCAAAGCGCCTGATTGGATGCCTCAAAACAAGCAACAAATTCCGCAGCCATAGTGGAAGATGCAATGAGTGTTTGTTTAACACTTTTCCATAATATTGCACCTCCCGCTAAAATGAATATAATGCCTGAGGTTGAAAGACGAGAATCCTCACATCCAACGAAATCCGAGTCGGAATACCCTATGACCTCCAGTTTATCCGACTTCTTATATGCTAACCTATGATGTTTTGTTTGTTGAAAATACTGAAGAACTCTTTTGACTGCTTTCTAGTATTCCATCCCCGGATTACTTACGTATCTCTCTAACACACCCACCACAAAAGCAATATCTGGCCGTGTACAAACTTGAGCATACATCAGACTTCCAACAGCCGGAGCATATGGAACCTTTTGCATTTCCTCAATCTCAAGTTTTTTCTTTGGGCATTGCTTAAGGCTAAACTTTTCACCTTTTGATATAGGGGTTTCATTTCCTTTGTTGTTAGTCATCCCGTAACGTTGTAACATACTCTCAATATACGCCTTTTGTGATAAACTCAAAATTCCACGGGATCGATTCCTATGAATTTGAATTCCTAACACAAATGATGCATCACCAAGATCTTTCATATCGAATTTGTCCGAAATAAATTTCTTGGTCGTATGTAAAAATTCCTTATCGTTCGTGGCTAATAATATGTCATCAACATACAGCACTAGAAATATGAATTTACTCCCGCTGAACTTTTGATACACACAATCCTCCACTGAATTTTTCTCGAAACCAAATAAGACAATAACTTCAAGGAATTTGTGATACCACTGTCGAGACACTTGCTTGAGACCATAAATAGATTTCTTCAGTTTGCATACCGTCGACTTTGGATCACCAGAGACAAAGTTTTCAGGTTGTAACATATAGATTTTTTTCTCAATGTCTCTATTAAGAAAAGCGGTCTTTACATACATTTGATGGAGCTCAAGGTCGAAGTGTGCAACTAATGCCATGATTGTCCGAAAAGAATCCTTCAAAGAAACTGGAGAGAAGGTTTCTTTAAAGTCAATCCCTTCACGTTGAGTAAAACCCTTAGCTACAAGTCGCACTTTATTCCTCTCCACATTACCCTTAGAATCCCGTTTGGTTTTAAAAATCCATTTACAACCAATCGGCTTCTTTCCTTTAGGTAATGGAACAAGCTCCCATACCGCGTTATCTTGCATTGATTTAAACTCTTTGTTCATTGCTTTAATCCATAAGTGAGAATCAGAACTTTTCATGGCTTCACGAACACTTAAAGGATCGTTTTCTGTTGAACCATAAAATTCTTCATGTTCTTGAAGATACACTATATAGTCTGAAGATATAGCGCTCTTTCTTTCTCTAGTAGATCTACGCAAAGGCATAATTTCTTCATTTTGCACTTGAACTTCTTGAGGAGGTAGAGTTTGTTCTTCTTGAACAACTTCATTTTGCTCCATTGGAACAACATCCATAGGAGGAAGATTAACATCATCTTGAGTATCTATATGTTCTAATGAATCTGAAGTGATGATTGGCCTTCTAATTACCATATCATCATCTGACACAATAGTATCATTGTTAGAACCTTCATGAATCTCTATTGATTCTTCCTCAAAATGAATGTTCGTTACTAAATTCTTCCCCCCAAACTCTATATCTTTAAATAATTTCGTTGTACCCGTCTCAAATATATTCTTTGTGGAAGGATCATAAAACTTAAAACCCCTACTGTGCTCGGGATATCCGATGAAATAACTACTAACCGTTTTGGAGTCCAATTTCTTTTCATTCGGTCTATAAGGCTTCGCTTCAACTGGACATCCCCAAACATGTAAATGTTTTAAACTAGGTTTACGCCTTGTCCAAAGTTCATACGGTGTCTTAGTAGTTGCTTTCGTCGGAACTCTATTAAGTAGGTAGGTCGCACATTTTATTGCTTCTCCCTAGAGTGATATAGGTAATGTTGAATGACAACTCATACTTCTTACCATATCCTTCAATGTACGGTTTTGTCTCTCAGATACTCCATTCATGTTGGACAAACCCGGCATCGTATACTGAGGGACTATCCACACTCTTCTAGGAACTTTATAAACGGTCCATGACGTTGTTCAACTGAACCATCATATCTCCCGTAGTATTCACCACCACGGTTCGATATGGCGCACTTAATGTCTTTACCAAGTTGTTTTTCAACTTCGGTCTTAAAGACTTTGAACTTGTCAATGGTCTCTGATTTTTCGTGAATGAGATATAGATACCCATATCGTGAAAAGTCGTCAATGAAAGATACAAAATATCGTTGGTCGTTCCATGATGCTGTAGGGAACGGACCGCAGATGTCTGTATGTATCAAATCCAATACCCCTTTCGCTCTGTATGCATCTAATCGTTTCACTTTGGTCTGTTTTCCTTTTATACATTCAATGCAAACGTTGAAGTCCGAAAAATCCAGTTCACTTAATAAACCTTCTGAAACAAGCTTTTCAATTCTATTTCTAGACATGTGAACTAATCGCTTGTGCCAAAGTTTTGCTGATTTTTCCATTTTACAATTTAATTTTCTAGGTACATCTACATTCATTATCTCTTTGTGATCCTTTATAGTATCCAATAAATACAAGTTATCATTTGCTATTAACTTTCCAGAACAACAACATTACCATGTAAATAAAGACATAAACTTTCATTTCCAAATAGACAAGAATAACTTAATTTGTCCAACAACGGAAAGGAAATTAAGTTCCTTTGAAAAGAAGGTACATACAATACGTCTTTTAAATATAAAAAATGTCCACTGGTAAGCAACAAACGAAAATCACAAATAGAATGAACTAAACATGAACTGACATCAGCTGTATAGATGGATGTTTCACCATCACTCAGGCTTCGGTTTCTTATCATACCCTGCAAAGAAATACAAACATGAGTCGTTGTTGCTGTATCAACCCACCAAGTATTTCTCGGCACTGAAAATAAATTGATCTGAGAACAAACCATAGAAGTGAAAATAACTTTGGCTTTCATCATAGCCCTCCATTTTTCACATTCTTTCTTAAAGTGCCCCAGTTTCTTACAATGGAAGCAACGCCCTTTACCAGACGTACCCTTATGCTTCTTTTGTCCCAAACCGGATGCATGTGCATCTGAACCTTCATACTTTCTCTTGATTCCCTTATCCATCTGAGCTTTCACCATTTTCACTTCTGGATGTTCTTGCTTCATATTTTCCTCCTCTTGCGCTGCCTGAGAGATGAGCTCGTTGAGAGTCAATTTCTCGCGCTGACAGTTATAAGAAGTTTCAAAGTTCTTATACTGAGGAGGGAAAGATTGAAAAGCAAAGCTTACCACTACATCTTCGGGAAGGTCAATCTTAAGTGCTTTCAGTTTGGAAGCGATGTTTGACATTTCCAAGATGTTCTCACGAACAGTCCATTTGCCACGATATTTCATAGAGGCTAGCTTAATAAGCAGCGTCTTAATCTCTACTTTATCGTTCTTGGCAAAATATTTCTCTACCTCTTCGAGAAACATTTTTGCATTAGTGATCTCATGTGGAACTGCACCACGGAATGTTAATGAAATTGCTTGCTTCATGATCCCTAGACTTATCCTCTTCGACTTTTCCCACGCCTCTGACTCTTTCTTCTCCGTAGGAGAACTGTCATCAGTCAGAGGTTTAGGTTCATCGACCTTTAATGCTAAGTCGTAATCATGGCACATCAAGTGCAGCAACATATCTTCTTTCCACAACTCAAAGTTTCTCCCATTAAGTATGGGTGCCTTTTTGCCTTTCGGGTTATAGAGATACGAATTTGCTAACATAACAAACAACAAACAATCAATAGCCAAAAACATCACTTAACATATAATCTCCATAGTATTTAACAAATAAACATAGCATAATAAAATATACTCTTACAACATCAATAAGATACTTTTGGGCAAGCATATTAATTTGTATATGTATGAGTTTGAGCATAATTAATGTTGATCCTACTAATTGACTTAAGTAAGAAAATCTTCCTTTGGCCGATTTTCCTAGTTCAATTTTCTTAATGACCAATTCACAAATAACTATCTCGTGTCTAAGATTAACTATGTCAAACCTTAAACTTCCTTTGGGCCGATTAAAATTTACATACTTGTCAATCATAGACTTGTCAAAACTCTAAAATAATTAATTCACCAATAGGGATCACTTTGGCGATATATTGGATCATTAATTATTTATCTAAGTTTGGACAACTTAAAGCATGCTAATTATTTTGAGAAATACTATACAACTACCTTACTTAGTCTTCAAACTATTTCGTAGTCTAAGTATAAATTTAATCAAATTAAATTTAAACCTTAGATTTATTATATTATAATATATCTATAATTATATTAGAATATAATTCTTAATATATATTAGAATATAATACTTAATATATATATATATATATATATATATATATATATATATATTAATTTTCAGATTTATACTCTAACATAACTGTTTTTGTACTTATTTCAATTTAAACGGTACACGTACTATGTTGGCAGTTATGTCAATTTGAACAGCACACGTACTAAAACACCTCGTTTTAGTACAACATATTAAAACAAATTACGTGCACTAACTTACCCATTACCCATAAAATTACGTATGTAACTGTAAGCAGTTCCTAATACTTCATGGTAAGCAGTTCCTAATTTTGGTATTTATATAAATATTTCAATATATTTTAGATTTATATATAATAATATATATACACCAAATCAACCCACCACTTCCTAATACTTCACGTAAATAATAGAAGTGGACCCACCACTTTCACGTGGAGCAATTGTAAGCAGTCGAAGATTATTAACTTAACTGCATAGTAGAAGATTATTAACTTAACTGCATAGCAGAATTCGCAGATGTCTGTTATTTATTCTTATAACTTATTAAAATTTTGTACCAATACATCTAATATATATATATATATATATATTATATAACTTTAACAATAATAATATATATTACAGAAACCAAGACATTAACTTTTGCTTAGCCTTTATATAATACTGCGGTTTGAAACGGTAATAAACTAAGTCTATGATTGTGCTGAAGTCTGTAACCGTAAGTTACAAACTAAGCATTTACACTTAATATCAAATTATGGGTAGTTTGATGAACATTTACTTATCTCCTGTTTGTATTAAACAAACAAATTTTCTTAATAGAATTACACAATAATTCACTACGATTTTCTATCCTTTTAAACTATCTTGAATATTTATAGTTCCATAATCTGAAAAACTAAGAATTTAACTTCATGGTGGCTCTGATACCACTTGTAAGAAATACTTTACGGATTTCTTATATACTTATTGAACCACGAAGTTAATTAATCCTGTAATAATACGGAAGAAATAACTTACAGGATGTAGACATTCATTGATCTTCAGATTCCGAACTTGAAACAGATGATCCGCGATCCTTTGCTAGGTTATGAATCTTCTAAGAGATGGCAACCAAAACACAATTTTGTAATTGATTCGAATGAAGAATCAATTCGTTTTTCTTAAAGGATTTTTCTCTCTTTATTTGATCTCGTGTCTTTTAAGAATGAGAAACTCATTCTTATATAGAACTTAAGTGAGAAAACGGTTCTTCTCTTTTAACCATCTGTAACTTCCACACAGTTACTTAATGAAGACCAGTCCTTATTAAATTACCACCCTTAGGACCATAACCCGGTATTATTTTGTTTTACAAAATAGCCCCAAAACTTTACGTTTTGCTTAAGTTGTTTATTTCCGAATCCAATCGTTCACAGTATTCGAAATTAAACCTGGTATCTATACAATTACCTCCATGATACATATTTTATCTACTAGTCCGTTCTTTTCTTTATGATTACTTTTATTGGACTAATATTAACGATAGTTCGATACATCGATAAAACATGTGACACTCCAACTTAGTGGAGAAATTCCAACAGTTAGGGGTTAGTCGGATGAGTATATAAGGGTACACCGGGAGAGGAACCCATCGTGTTAACAAATATCTGTGTCGAGCCTTTTTTATTTTTAACATCTTGAGAAAATGGATCCACCACTTGAATTAGTTAAGAATATTCGCGCTGCTACTCCAATTTACCGGATGAGGATGAGTCATGGACCCTATCGAACTCATTCTCGCTCTCAAGGGGGTCGTTTTGTAACTCTAATATCTTTTGAATGGTGTTATAATTTTTACCCTTCATTGGTGTATAAGGGAAACAGACAAAGAAAAACGATGAAAGATTGAAAGGTACCATAGAAGGAAACAAGCTTAGATTACTTTGAACACCAATGAAAGTCCTTCAGAATAATCAGTACGGTAGTTTGTGTCGCCGGAAAAGAATTCGAGGTAGTCGATGAGGAGAGCTTCTCTCTCTAAGTGATTTTATCTTCTTAAAATTATAAGTGCATCACTGAGAGTGGTTCTATATTTATAGAGTCTTATGGTGATGACGAATCATCTTGATCTAGTGTGATATCGAGCCTTGTGAATAACAGAGTAACCTACGCATGCCATGATTTGTAGGACTCTTCAAGGACAGACATGTGGCATACGGGTGGCTAGAGAGTAAAAAGAGACAAATTAATTCATAAACATTTGGGTTTTCCATGAACTCCTTGTATTACCCCTTCTCATCGACCTTTCATTTTTACCAATATGTTGTAAAGTGTTTCCAACCTAAATAAATCAAACAACCGGCACTACCGACTTTGGTAAAGCTACTTCCCTTTGAATAAAATGCAAGTCCTCTCACTTGCCATAATGATTCACCCTACTCAATGGGTCGTCCTCCTACTTTGACAAGCTCTCCAGGAATATGAGGCTATTGATAAGGGGCAATTTGGTAAATTAATGGGTCGACTAGTGGTTTGGTCCAATAAGTGTTTACTGTTATAAATAAGAGCCAAAAGGGTCTTAATGCAGAGCCCCCTAAGACCCAAAGTATCACTATAAATAGCTCATGTCACCTCACCTGAGGGAAATTCAATTTTTATTATTCACATTGTTGTCAATAACTTCCTCTCTCTTTAATAGCTCTATAGTCTTACTCCTTCAAATTTGAGTAAGTCAGTCCCATATTAGTTAGGAGGACCTCACAATTTGCTGAAGAATTTCTCACCGGCTTTAGATTCATCGTCTATAGTAATCTGAAGCATAATACAGAATCTAAACTCATCAATTTTAATCTAAATATTCTTCATAAACATGAAACGAATAACCTAAATTTGACTTCATTGCATCGAGACATCCTTCATAATCAGAGTCAACATACACCCTCAGTATCTCATCAATCTTGTACTTCCTTTTATAATACAACTTAACTTCAGCCAAACCTTTCAAGTATCTCATGAGCCATTAATCTAGTGAGGCTTCCACAAATTTAACAAAATCTGCTTGAAATACTATTATAGTGTGCCAAATTAGATCTCGTGCATATCGTTACATAAATAATGCTTCTAATTATATTAGCATAGGGTATTCCTGTATAAACTTCTTATCTTTTACTTCGTTTGGTGTTCAAGTGGTACGAAGTTTGGAATGGGCATTAATTGGAGTTCCAACCTCTCGTGATTCGGACATGCCTACGTTTTTAGAACCTTCTTTATGTATTATTATTGAGATAAGAATAAATATCATTTCAATATTTTCCTCTTGAACTCTATACCAAGAATCCTCTTAACATTTCAAATATCTATTATTTCAAACTCTCTCATCAACTGAGTTTTCACTATTTAAATCATTTTTATGTTCTTTCCAGCTATCCGTACGTCATCTACACATAGCAATAAAAAGACTTGTCTCTCCATGTATATTTCCTTATTATAATAGAAACGATTTTTATAAGAAAAATCCTATCATACTTGATAGAACTCATACAATAATTAATTTTTTTACTGCATTGTCTTATTGACTGTTTCAACCCATATAGAGATCTCTTTAACAAACATACATATTTATCATTTCCTTCTCCAAAACTTTAAGGCTGACTCAAGTAGATGAGCTCCTTTAGTTCACCATAAAAAAATGATATAGTAAAAATATTTTGATCTATGTTAATATCGAATCTAGTAACAATTGACAATGGAACCCTTATAGAGTTTTGTTTCACAACTAACGAGAAAATTTCATGAAAATCAACACCATAATTTTGCATAATATCCTACCCATCAATCTCATTGTGTATCTAGATAAAGTAACTCAAAGAATCCATTGCTTTATCTTTAATATCCATTTACACCCAACAAGCTTCTGACATTTTGCCAGCTTCAAAGGAATCCATTTGTCATTCTTCTTTAAATAACTCAAATATTTTATCATAACCTTCACCCACTTTGGCTTATCACTACTCTTCATAACATCATGATAGATCTAGGGTTCATGAACATCTCCATGAATTTCAATTGATAAAGCATAACTTATAATATCAAAAAATTTGTACATGTGTGTAGTCTTGTTTTGGTCTTCTTGCTTTATCCCTCACCATTTGATAATTATTAATATTATCATGTTTCTCATCAATCCGAAAATACAAAGCACCTGGAACATGAAACTCTCGACCATTGTCTACCTCATGCAATAGATAAACTTCTTATGCATGATTTATATATGTATTAAGTCTGAAATTGTCTCTGGTAGAAGTATCCTCACCTTGAATATGTTGTTCATATTCATCGTCAACTCCACATGTTTTCTCGAAAGTATTAGGTTTTGTATCATCTGCCTTAACTAATGGCAGAACATCCACACTGAATACCACATATTGCTTAATTAAAGATATCTGACTTCCAGGTTTCAAGCATCACATACTATACCATTTTAATTTTTCCAGATTGACAAGGAACAAACACTTTAGTACTCTCAGCTGAAGCTATTTTGCTTCACATATGTGTAGGCAGCACACCAAACATTCTCAAATGTTTCAACCCGTGTTTTGTTTTTTGCAATTCATATATTTGGTGGACATTCAAACTTTAATGTCGTAGATGAACTTATGTTAATGATAGATGAAATTGTGTTTATAGTTTCTCTCCAAAAATCTTTGGCACATTACAAATGACATGAGCATACACATTACCATTTTCAACAATATTCGGTTCGTCCTCTCAACAATCCCATTATGTAGGAGAGTTCTCTTCATAAGTATGTGTCTAGAAATTTCAAATTTAGAACGGTAGCTAATAAATTCTTTACTTACATAATCCAAACCATAATTAGTTCTTAACATGTTCAACCTCTTACCCGTCTGATTCTCCATCAGTTTCTTCAAGTCCTTAAAATCATCAAATATTTTATCTCCGGTCTTCAAAAGTATAACCCATACTTTTATAAAATAGTCATCAATCACATAAATAAATTACCTAGAACCTCACATAATGGGATGTCTTGCTGGTCTCCAAAGTTTCGAATGAACACATAAAAGCATATCATTATTTGTATTGTTTTTAGGCATATATTTAACCCTTTTTAGTTTACCTAACACGTAGCTTTCACATAAGCTCAACTTCGGTGTTACCATTCTTAACCTTTGTTTGTTAAGGCCTTTATCACTCGTATGCCTTAACCTTAGGTTTCACAACTTGGTTGATTCTATCTCTACATTAGACACACCTCCAACCACTAAAGACTATTAGAGAAGTAACACACTCGTGTAAAGGATTATTTTGTATAGAGCACGGTGTAAATAAAGTACTCATACACCTTTGGTATAGAATTCAAGAGGATTATTATTTCATCATCATCTACTTTGACTCCAACAACATTCAAATCAAGAAGTATTTTATTAAAATCATCCAAGTGTCTTTGAATCCCCTTATTATTATCCATTGTCTAAGAAGATTCAAGATCTAAATGTGAATTCCCTTTCTCATATCTAGATTGCCCCAACTAATTACAAACTGTCACTGCGTGGAGACCACCAAAACATGGGTAATATTATATTTGTGCATTATTTTATGTGTTTTGGTATATCATATTTGGAAAAAAGATAAGTTCGATAATATATGGTACACCAGTCTCTTTTGCATCGTAAGTATCTCATCACATTCTCTCTGGAATCCACTACAGATTTAATTGTTTAAAGGTCTTATGGCCAAACTAAACCATGAAAACTCATTTATTTTATAAGTCAACACTCTCACAACTCTTTGATAACGAATTCGGACTTTGCAACATAAACACCCTTAGAAGATGTTGTTATCAATTGTTTAATTACTCTCTTACTACGTTGCACCATATATATCATTATGTTTTACTATGTATTTTTTTTAACAATTATGTTTAAAAGATACATGCATTTATATTGAGATATGCCTCGTGAACTTGTATCAAATCTCACTTTATTCTTCTAATGTAATGCTTTTTATTACCAAAAAAATAAAAAAATAAATATAAAATGGAGTTTTTATAAACTTCACCTTCAACAAGTGCAATGTATCATTTATTATATTAATTGGTTATTGTAGTAGTAAGTGCAATATTTTACATAATTTTGCAAATAAATTCTACTACAATAATATTATTACTATGTATATAAATCAACTACCTCAGATTTTTGATAAAATGACTGACTTATTTTCTGTCTTGAGATCATATCTAATCAAAATAGCTGGGACAACAAACATATATCGCGTTCTTATATATACGATACTCGTACAACCATTGCATATTTTTTAATGGGAAAATTTATGTAATTAAAGTGTGTTAAAAAAATTGTTGAAGTTATAAAAATTTGATAGTATAAATATGTTTAGTCTTATGTGAAAAAAAAAATTGTATGAAGTATTACTCTAGATTTCTTATAAAAATATTAGTCTCATGCAGTTCATAATGACATCAATTTTTGAAATATAATTTTTCAATATGCACATAGTAAGGGCGAATCGTATGAAATAAAAATATCGCTTACGATGCTGAAAAAAAAATCTTTAAGTATAATGACCACCATAACATATTTTGGCATAATATAAAGAAAATTATGTGAATTCTTTACGAATTATTATGATATTATGTGCTTAGAAATACATCTATATAATTAAAGATATATATATTATATAATATATTTTTTATCCACATGGATAACAAATAACATATGAAAGCTTTAAAATTTTATTTTCGGACATTAGAACCACCCTCATTCTTACCACAAAATTTTAATAATATGAATATGATTTTTTTCTCTTACAAATAGTGAAAACTTCATATAATTTAAGGTTCACTATGGATCATAAATTGTTGAATAAATAATAAAATGCTTCTTTTATCTCTTCTAGGTAATCTAAAAAAAATTAATATATTGATGATACTCGTCTATTTATAAAATAGTGTCTTAATTTATCATATCTTATAATATAGGAGATGTCATATGGTTTCAAAGGATGAATTGAATATAAACGGTTCCAATAAGAGTTTATTCTTGAATAAAAAATTATTTATTTTAATTATTTCACTCACTTCATAACTAAAACATAGAATATACATGTTATGTATGATTTTTAATATAATTAACATAATTTCCAGAAGAAATTAAATAAATAATTAAAAACTAATCTACAAAGATACAGACGATGAATAGAACTTTATAATATTGTTACGACTTTACTCAAGGATTATGTTTGATATTTTCATATTTTAGATGTTCTATTTCTAAATGTTTTATTAGAGATCTTACGGTTATTTAGGCAGTAATTACTAATATGTTCTCATATTTATCGTCAAAGAAAAGATATTCCAACCAAGGAAGTTGATACAAAGGAAACTACATGGATAATAACAACAATAGGTATAACAACCGCCATAATGATCAAAGATCTGAATGCGTCTAACGGGGTTTGTTTACCAAGTATACAAAAAAATCATAATCTAATATAAAACTAAAATGTGATCTGATACCGAAGACCATAGAGAATTGGGAATCAAGAAAGAACAAAGATACGTCTAAATAATATAAGTTCCATAATAATAACAGTCATTATGCGAAGGGTTGTTGGGCTCTGCAGGATCAGGTTCAGTAAATTGTTGACAAAAGAAAACTCTCACAATTTGTTATGAGAGATAGATGTGAGCATAAAGGTTCTAAATCAGACAGAGATATGAGAGAAATCCTCTACCAAGATATGATAGACAAGATCCCAAGCGGGTAAAATAGTCAAGGGCACTTACTAACAATGATATCTTTGACATCCCACCAGAAGAATATTTAAATTATGACTTCATTCGGAAATCCATTTATGTTATCACAGAGAATATCCTTTCTCATAAATCACTAATCACTCGAGGAAGAGGTATGTAGACAATTTAGAGATATAGTACCACGACCAATCTTCACCTCACTTGTACCAGAACTCGTATCCTATTTTAACTTTCTTTGAAGATGATCTTAAAGGCATAGCATGACCTCATGGGGACGAGGTACTGATCAATATTGAGTTAGCAGGTGTAGAAGTATCAAGAGTAATGATAGACTAATGATGATCGGTAAAGTATTTTGTACAATAACACATACAATAAAATATGGTGTGTCCCACCATTAATAATTTCCCAACGGATCTAATTGTAAAAAATAAACACAGTCACAATAACAATCAGTGAGATAAATCGGATAGTCCTTGATGATATGGAAGATCCTCATCTAGTACAACCTGAGAATATAGATATGTCCAAATGGAGGGCGACAAAGTTATGGAACTCAGCAAGGATATCAATACAGCTATAAGGTATAAATTCTTGAGCTTTGTTGTATAATATTGACCTATTATCCTAGAGTCCTTAGAACGTTATAATGTTTCAATTGAATTTATTTTATATATATCCGTCAATATGAACCTTTGGTCGATCAAACAAAAACGAAAATTTTATTCCCAAGAAAATAAAGGTGATCATTCTAGAGGTGGACAAAATTACCACCATTGGGCACATTCAAGAGATTAACTACCCATTTTGGAAAACAAATATGTAGTGGTCAAGAAGAACAATGGCAACTAAAATGTGTGTAGACTTCACTGATCTAAATAGGGTTTGTCGGAAGAATCATAATCTAATTCACAAATTGATCAGATGGTAGAAGCTACTTTAGAAAATTATGTTGTCCTTCATGGATGCATACTCTGGATATAATAAACTCCTCATACATGAGGATGACCAAGAACATACAATGTATGTGACCGAAATGAGCCTCTATTGATACAAAGTTATGCCTTTCAGCTTAAAGAATGCGTGATCCACCTATCAACACTTGGTAAATAATATTATTTGCAAATCAACTGGGTAAAAAATTGGTATGCCTATATAGGTTACATGTCACAAGTAATGAGGATGACGAGTACATAGCTGATTTGGCTAAAACCTTCAAGAACGTCAAGAAGGTAAACCTAAAGCTAAATCTGGAGAAGTGCACTTTCAGCATCCGATCAGGAAATTTTTGAGGCTACATGGTCAATGAAAAAAAATCAAAACATACCCATCCTAAATGGAGAAATTCTATCAATGATGACTCCCTTAAGGGCCACCAAATAAGTATAAATGTTAACTGGCACACTGGCAGCTCTTGGTTGATTCATTTTTAGGCATTTGTACAAATATCAACTATTACTTTAGGCTATGCGCAAAGAAAGAAAATTCAAGTGGACACCGACTTGTGAAGAACCATCTCATAACATCAAGAAAGTTATTACATCCCTATAAATATTGACCAAGTCGAATCCGGGAGAGTTCCCTTTTGAAATGCAATTCTTCTTAGTAGCCTCTAATTAGCAAAGAAGATGAAAAAACCATCAAAGACTATTTTAACAGACAAAAATTCATGGATGACCGAAGTAATATCAAAAGAATTGTTTCTCACCAAACATGGATTTTGTATATGACATATTACATCAAATTTTAGCGGTTGGTTTATTTTAATTCTTCGACAACACTATTGAAATTGGTCCAACGATTCATATAAGTTATACAAGCTAAATTCGTGTAAGGAATTTGAGTATAAATTGTTTCAAATTATAAAAGAAAAAGCATACACATTGACTATATTGAATTAAACAATTTTGGGTACCATGTTATATTCAAGGAAACATTTTTGGTGAAATGACAACAATCGGAGATCCAAAAGTATAAGTATTTTTATTAAAATTTTATTTGATTCTCAAACAATTTTAAGTCAACTCATCCAACAAGTAAGTTAATTTTATTATGTTTTGATTATTATTTTTATAGATTTAAATTTATAACTTTTAAGGGTTGATTTTGCTATTGAGAATCTTGAGCATATGGAGTCACGAGGTACGATGTTGGAAACTTATAGAGTTTTTTATTTGAGAAAATTTTCTCATTCATAAAAAGAAGCACATGATATATTAGCTTTATACTGTTTCAAATTATCCAAAAATGGATTTGGTAGAACAATGAAATATTCAGTGCTTCGGGAAGATAAAAGAGAATTTGTGTTATAATACTACAAAAACAAGAACACTCACATGCATATTGTGTTATGGGAGGATATGATTATAACTTGCTCTTGTAAACATCTTGAATTTTGAGCATTCTTTATTGTCATATCTTTCGATTATTTTTAGACAAAGATCGCTATCAAAACCCTCTTACATATCTACCATTACGTTGGTATCTTGCAAAAGCATTGAACGTCAATAGATTGGATATGAACAAAATATAAATAAAAATACATCATGAATAATGAAAGTAGTGACAAGACCTTTGAAGAATCCATTCATGTTTATTGCCTCCACTTTTAAAGATAACGGGTCGTCCAAAAAAATAAAGAAAAAAATATGAAATGTGGAAAATAATTAAACAAACAAAAAATAAAACTTGCAAATTTTAGAACATATTGGTCATAATATTTCTATATGTCCAAACTAACTTTTTAAAAAAATGGATACACGCATAAAGTTTATATAAAATATTTGGGATTGAATCTAATTTATATTTTGAAGTAATAATTTGTAAAATATATTAAGAGATAATAGTGTTTGGCTAAAATATTGTTTTGATATGTTAATTTTGTATTATGAATATTATTTTATCTAATTATTTTTTATAAAAATGGATTTTCATCATTATTGTTATGTTAATTTCAAAATAATTGTGAATTTTGAGACAATAATAAGAATAAGCTCTCTCAAGAAAGGCTTTTTGAATCTCAAGAAAACTCACCAAGACTCTCATTAACTAGATTTAATATTTTCCTTTTATAGTACTTCATCTTAATCAGTGCATAAATTACATCAGAAGGCATGTCTGTTTGCCAACCTTCAATGGAAAAATCCTTGGGTCAATGTGAATCACATCCCTCAGAACTGTCAATGCTCCAAGAATATTATTCGAATGGCATCAACTCAAATATAATAACAGTCTTAAATAAAGATTGAATCATATTCTTGAATGATTTAGAATTTCCTACCCTCCCAACCTGTAATAAAACTCTCAATCCTCAAGATTCTACCAAATAAGCAAGAAATGAAACTCAAGCATCTAGTTCAATGTCTGATACAAACTTGAAATACGAGACCTTCGTTGAGACCATCTGCAAGCCATAAAATGAGCCTACATTTATGCCTTCAGACATTATACAGAGAGATTATATCATATCTCTATCCAATTTAATATGTAAGACAAAAAATGATGTAATCTACAACTAAGTTCACTATAATAGGCAATTGTTTGAAAGATGTGCCTAAACCTGCTATCATTAACATATTCTTTGATAAATTTAAATTTGCTGGTAATGTCAATGTGTCTAACTGAGGTGTTAGACATATTTTTATACAATTTCTCCTTAAAGATGACTAATAAAAGTAATGGTCCAAACATGTCTGAACAATTGAACACTACTCTATGAGATTGTTCAAAGGGTCTCTAGGTTTTAATCATAAGTATGAAATAATATAACACCAGTGTGGTTAAGATTCTCAAACTTGATTGAATTCATTTACAATGAAAGTATTATCAAAATCATAGTTTCGGCTATATGGAAACCATTAAAAACTTGGATACCGGAAAAACATAAAGCCAAATACAACACATGTTATGCTTGGTTTGAGCTTGACATTTCCAAAGCATTGTTGTAAAAATTCTGGGTGGGATTTGGCAGTAATTATGGTTGTTGGCTCAATTTAAGTTACAAAGACCTACATTTTTATTGTACATACTGTAACCACACAGGCCATACAAATTTTGACTGCAAAAAACTACCTCATAAGCCCCAACCCAGATTAGAAGAACACCAAATGAATCCAGCACATACTATCTTAAAATATTTGTTACCTAAAATCAGATCCATTTTTATAAAGAATTCATAACTTGAAGAAGAAAATGACTCATCTGTTTTAATCAAATATATACCATCCAAAAACATCGCGAAGGATCTTAACACAACTAAGACACAAAATATCCAAACTCAAGATATAATTAATAGGAATGAGAAAATTACTCATGCAAAACATAGTAGAAATTTTGCTAAAAATAATTTTTCCCATCCTACTGAAGCTGAGGTGATTGAAGCAATTGAATCTTTAGAATACTGCTTCAACTGCAATAGCTTATCTAATTATGTTAGTTTGGATTCTAAGCATCATACTCCAAACAAGAAGAACATAGTTAGCATGTGATCTTCTCTTACAGGAAACAAAATAGAGGTTGATAAGGACTCTAAGTAACTGCTTAAAGAAGTGAAAAAGAAAAATTTGAAGCTTCTAATGTTGCCAGGGTTCTTCAGTGTAAAGAACCAAATAAATCTCCCACTATCAACCTTAAATAACCATAAATATTCTAAATTAGAATATTCGTGGTACTGGTAATAAAGCCTCGAGGATAAGGATAAAATCATAAAAAATTAAAGGAAACCATTAACATTGCACTTTATGAACCTCTAATTATTCAGGACAACTTAAGTATGATTACAGGTTATCTAGGATTTTCTAACTACATCTCCAACTCAAATAATAAAATGTGTATCTTGTGGAGAGAGGAATTAAAGTTGAAAATTATCCTTGATAATGATCAACTCATGCATGTTGAAATCAGTCTTAAAATAATGGACAAAACCTACCTTGTTTCCATTGTTTATGTTAAGTGACAAAGAAATTTTAGATTAAACTCATGGAATAATCTTAGAATCTTGATGATCAAACTAATGAATGGTTGGTCATGGGGGACTCTCATGTAATAGCCTCCCCTCATGAGCAATTGAACTGATATACCCTATGTTCGAGAATCAATGATGAATTCAATGATGCTATTGGAGATTGTAACCTGGAGGACGTTTGGTTCTCGGGTAACAAATTCACTTGGACAAATAAAACCAAATGGAAAAGGTTGGATTGTAAGCTTTACAATCAGACTTGGTCTGATTACTTTATGGAAACTAAGGTCATTCATTTAGCTAGAACATGCTCGGATCATACGCCCCTTAGCATTTCTATTTTAAATGAGATTTCTATAACTAAGGTTCCATTTAGGTTTCAGAACATGTGGACTCTAAATGAAGATTTCTTGATTACTATGGAACAAAACTGGAAACAAAAAATTAATGATAGTCCTAACAACATCTTTTGGTTCAAACTAAAAGACTCACGACTACATTAAAGGATTGGAACAATGAGTATTTTAGAAATATCCTTGATGTTGTAATAGAAGCTGAAGAAACTGTTAAATCCCTTCAAATTAGCTACCAGCAAACTAAAACTCCTAAAGACAAGAGAAACCTAGACAAGGCTAAGGTTATGCATAATCACTTTCTTGCAAAAGAAGAAACATATTGGCACCAAAAAAGCTACACAAATTGCAAAAACACAAAAAATTTACCATAGCTATGTCAAAAAGAAGAGGTGAAATAACAAGATTCATTGTATCTTAGATAATGGGTTTGGATTACTGATCTTAATTAGATTGGTAAATCTATTGAGTTGTATTTTAAAAATATCCTATCTGATATGCCTATGAATGAAGATGTTGATAACCTATTGAGGATCTGATTTTTGTCCACCTCAAAAGAAATTCACACCAAAAAAATTATTACAATTATCATAAGTTGGGCTTTATGGAATTTCATAAACCAAGTTAAATACAAAGCATTCACCTCTTCTAATAGCTCTACAATAAACTATATCAATCATATGATCATTAAGTCTTGACTATGCATACCTGCTCAAGAAAACAAATGGAGCAATGTTGAGCGGGATATTATTGAGATTGGTTGTATCAATCATCTGAATATTTTTAACAAAGTTACTCTCCTTAACTGGTCTTCCTCTTTCCTAAACAGATACAAACTCAATCCGGATGGCTCTTCTCTGCCTAATGAGGAGGCCAGTGGCAGTGGCCTTCTTAAAGATTACTCAGGAAACATTATCAAGGGATTTGGTAGACTTTATGGCAAGGCTTCTCCTATTGTGGTTGAACCTACAGCTCTTCTAGATGGGCTCCTCATGTGTAAATCTCTTAAAATATAAATGGTTGATATCAAAACCGACTCTAAGATTTTGTTGGACCTTATTGGAGCTGGAAAAACTCTATGGACCTTAGACCCTTATATAGCTTGTTGTCAAAGTCTCATGTCATCAAAAATGGTCTTATCTCATATTTATAGGGATCAAAATAAAACGGTCGATTGGCTCGCTAAATGGACGTTAAAGTGTTAGATAAAACTTGACTTTAATCAATCGCAAGCCTCAATAGCACTTAAATGAAATGTAATCTGTAGAACCTTTGCTTACATGATATGTATATAACGGATTTTCATCCTTAAATCATGCATTTTTCGAGAAGACGGATACCAAATATGAGTCACAAGCAGAATTTTTCGTACTCCAATCCTTTCAAACACATGATGACAACTCGCCATAGCTTCTTTCAGCACTGGATTTTGGACAATATCCTTTCTTAGGTCATAGCAAATTCTACCTTTCAAAATTTGCTCTCAAGAAATTGAAAGTTTTCTCAATACAGAGATGCTTCCCAATGATTCAAATGAAACTGTTTGAAATTGATTCAAAATTTGGCGTCTTACGGTTTTCATCTTTGTGGCGGTTCTATTTTCCTTGTATAATTTTCAACATTACGTAGAGTCTCGATATTCCCCAAACCTTCTAAAATAATAAAAGTGTTATCTTTTGTAAACAAAATAATTAAATAATATATAATTATTTAAAAAAATGATAACATAATATAAACAAATTTATCATAATTTAAAAATCATTTTTTAATATATCAAAAGAATTATTACCAAGATTTGGTTTTAAATACTTAATAAAATAATATAAGATTTGTTTTTCATATTCTAATGTTTTGAATTAGATAAAATATAACCATTATAATTATTTTGAAGTTGATAGTTTAATGATATCAGTTATTAAATTCCAAAAATTATATCACATCATATCCAGAATTAAGATAGACAACTGTGCCAGGGTCTGCCCGGGCATCAAGTAATAATAGTTTTTCAGTACATATGTTTCTACCTTTTGTCATATATCAGCCAGTAGCTATGTGTTAGTCTTGCATGAGTTGGTTCTCAAGAGCATTGGAATTTAAATGGAGAAGGATTTGCGTTGAGAGGCAAGCAAGCTAAGGTTTTGTGTTAGACTTGCCTGACTGCTTGCAACAACCAATCTGACAGAAGCAGAAGGTTTTCTGTTTGCCTTGAACTACCTGCTACACCAAGGCAGGCAGACTAAGGTTTTCTGTTGGACTTGCAAGACTGCATGCAACGCCATTGCAACAACCAATCTGACAGAAGAAGTTTTGCTGCGACAGCAAGGGAAGCAGGCCAACGCCGCCGCAACAAGTAACAACCAACCATATTGGTTCAGTCATAGCATCCAGGGGCATTCATTTGAGTTTCTATACTACCATACTAGATACACAAATAAATTAGACATCAGGTTTCTTGTGATCAAAGACGACCAAATAAGTAAAAATCAAAATCATGTTAAAACAAAGTAGAATTAGAATGGAGACAAAACAATCTCCTCATTGAGAGAAGCAACAAAACATCAATCCAACATTTACAACTACCCATAACCCCAAGACCTCCTAAATGCAAAAACCCTAACCCCAAGAAAAAACCTCAACAATGGATGAAATTCAAGAGCTCGTAAACTTGGTCACGGCTTTAGTCCCTTCAGAAACAGCGTGCTTAGAGAGCTCACCGGGTAGAACGAGTCTCACCGCAGTTTGGATCTCACGAGAGGTGATGGTAGGCTTCTTGTTGTAGCGAGCGAGTTTAGCCGATTCCTGCGCCAATTTCTCGAAAATATCGTTGATGAAGCTGTTCATGATCCCCATAGCCTTGCCTGAGATCGCGATATCAGGGTGAACCTGCTTCAGCACCTTGAATATGTAGATCTTGTAAGTCTCAACGCTTTTCTTTGATTTCTTCTTCTTCTTATCAGAAGAGCCTGATCCAGAATCCTTGGAGGGTAGTTTCTTCCCGGCCTTTGGCTCAACCACCGGAGATTCTTCCACAGGTTTCTTCTGGGCGGGTTTCTTTTCTGCTTTTGGTGCCATTGCTGATTCTAGAAAGAAAGAGTGAAAAAATAAGCAATGATTTTTGTCTGATTTGGGGGAACAATGCGAATGTATTTGTTTGCTCGGTAGGGTTTCATATTTATATTATATAGCGAAAGAAATGAGCTTTGATTCGTGGCCTTTGAAAGTCTCGGATTGATGACGTGGATTTTGTTCTATCGGATCTTATACAACATTGTCGGAGTGGGTTGGTTTGAATTGATCGGGAGTCTTTTCATTGGTTTCGCCTTTTCAGGTATAAAGCCGGAGATTTACATTAATATAAAAGTATTAAAATACAAAATTGTTTATGTTAAATTCATTAAAATAAATAATCGATTTGTTAGATTAAAAAAAATGGTCAGGCATCGCATATATCGCATATGTAAAATACTAATGGACTCGTAAAGAATAGTATATTTTTGTTAAATATAATTAAAATTAAAAATGGCATCAATCAGCAATATGCTTATTAAAAAATAATATTTTATTTACAAATGATGATAAAGTAATTAAATAAAAATTAAAAAAATTTGTCAGACATCATAAATGTAAAATACTAATGGACTCGTAAAAAATAGTATATTTTTTTTAATATAATTAAAACTAAAAATTGTATCAATCAACAATATGTTTATTAAAAAATAATTTTTTTTTACAAATGATGATAAAGCAACAATAGTCTTCAATTTTTTAACATTCTTTTGGCTCTATTTTTATTTTTCAAGAACCAAACTATTGTATGTTATTGTATGCCAGCTATAGTTCATGTGCGAAATTGTGCACGCATCGTTCGAACAATAGCCGGATTCACGCAACCATGTATGCGTGATTTCCCATGAACAACCTTCAACCCTTCAAACTTCCAAATCTTTGCATGTTACTAGAAATCAAGCAAATAAACTACTTATGAAGATTCCACCAAAAACACTTCTACTATTATGATAAATTGAAGGTAAAAGTATATCCAATTCAATATAATAAATATCTACAACCCACCAACAATTTTAAACATAATAAACTAACAAAAAATAACAAAAATGAATAATATTACAAAAACTACTCTACTATTCCAAAAGTGATTTCTCCCTAGCCGTAGCATTAAATAACAATCCAACCGGACATATTGAAGCTTTATATATCCCAAACATGCTGTCCAAATTTCAGCCAAAACCGACACCGTTTGACCATTGATCAAACATTTTAAACATGACTTCTTCAAAAATTTCGAAAATAAAAATTTCTTCATTGACCTAACCTAACTTATATACTAACTAGAATTCAAAATAACACTTACAAATGTAAAAATTTGATTTTTCGAACAGAATTAAAGTAATGGTTAGGAGCTTTGTGGCACATTTGTAAATAAATAGAGTTATTCGGGACTGACCCAGGTATTGGGAGGACGTACGATTAAAGATGGCCTAAGTAGGTGTAAACTTTTATCAATTTTGATTTTTTCATCTTATTTTATTTTTATTTACTCTTTCTTATGTCATAAACTTGCAATAGAAACGAATTTCATTTTCATTATACATATTCAAAACAAATTCTCAATGTACCTAGTATTTCACACATAAAAAATATATTAAGAATACCTAAAAATTTACTAAAAAAATCTCTGTTATAGCATATATTGCAAACCCGATCCGAACCCGAAATTCGTGTCAGGTTCAAAGACACAAACCCGGCCTGTTAAAAACCTGTTAGACCCGAACCCGACCTGTTTGACACGAAATTGTATCCAACACGAAAAACCTGTTGGACCCGAACCCGACCTGTTAGACACGAAAAACTTGTTGGACCCGAACCCGACCTGCTTGACATGAAAATGTATCCAACACGAAACACCTGTTTGACACGAACCAGACCTGTTTGACACAAATTTTGGTTCAAACCCGAAACACGCACACGACCTGTTAGACACGAAAATATGAAAACTAAAAACAAACATAAATACATAATTTGTAACATGAAATCTAGAGAGTATTAACTCCACATCTTACAAAATATTAAAAATATTACATTACACAAATTTTTTCTTGAACAACAAATGTTTAAATAAAAAAACATGAACTTTCTTAATTTCACCAATTTGAAGATCCTACAAAAATAAAGTAAAATAAAAGTTAGATCTCAAATATATATTATAATCGATAACATATTTATACAATTATATTATTAATTACCTTAAACGAAATCAACTAATTGAACCATCCTCCATGTTAAGATCCAAATCCAAACTCAAACAATCCTCCGTGAGTTTTTTCATCTTCTCTTCTTGCAAAGCTAGAAGATATTATCAAACAATAGATATTAGAATCATATAAAATATATATAAACTATTAAATATTTAAATTTTAGAATTTAGAAAACTTACATTTTTCTCCAAATAACCAATCCCTCGTACAAATTAATGCCTCAGCCGTATCCGGTTTAAGCGAACTACGAAATTGGTCAAGAACTCGACCCCAACACTGAATGTCGACTCTGATGCAACCGTAGATATAGGAATGGACAACACATCACGAGCCATGGTAGCGAGTTCCAGATATTTATATTGGTTTATTTTCCAATATGCTAAGATATCAAAATTTTTATCTCCATTCACCTTTGCTGCATCTAAATATAGTTCGAGTTGTGTAGTTTTTTATAAACCACTACATGCATCACTTTTGAAATCATCAAACTCCTGCACAAACAAAATCATATATAGGTTTAAACAAATGAAATTAATATTATATAATAGATTATTGTTCTTCAAATATAGTTGTTATTATATAAACATTTTAATTACAATAACAATAACATATTACGTTTAAAAATATACCTTCATGAAGTCATCTGCTAGTCCACCCATCGATGGTAATCGAGTACTTCCCATATTATCTGAAGAGGAAGCCTCTTCAATTGAAGTCTTGCTAGCGTACTCATCAAAAAGAGAATATAACTTGTTTTTAACCTTGTTAAACTCATGTTCGTAACCATCATCACCATATATTTTACGGTAAGAAAACTCCACAAACTGAAGTTTGTAACAAGGATCTAATATAATGGCAATAGCCATAATTAGACTAAAATCAAGCCAATATTTCCTAAATTTTTCCCACATTTGATGAGCCATCTTTCTTATGTACTCGTCGTCACTTCTTAACTCTTCTTTCAAAGTCAAATGTGCCATGGCAACCAAAGGAAAATACAAATTCGATGTATGATACTTGCTTCCGGAAAAAGCACAAGTAATATTATAGAACACCTTCAAAAATTTGCCAATCTTCTCTATCCTATCCCACTCCTCACGGGTTGGACAAGAAGTAAAATTTGAATCACTCAACTCTAGGTGAGAAAATGCACGACAATAAAACACAGCACTCTCAAGCATAAGAAAATTTGAGTTCCATCTTGTAGGTACATCTTGCCTTAAACCCTTAGTGGAATCTAAAGACATATGTTTAACACATTCTAAAAACTTATGCTTCCTTGCTTGTGATCCCCTAACATACTTCACACATTCACGAACTTTATCAACGGATATATCGATTTGTTTCAATCCATCTTGAACTACTAAATTCAATACATGTGCACAACAACGAACATGAAAGAATTCTCCAGAACAAACAAGTGCATCTTTCAAATTCAGTTGAGTTATCAACTGAAACACTGTTAGAACTTGCATTATCTAACGTAAGAGCAAACAACTTATCTTCAATGTTCCAATCATCAAGCATAGTATGCAGTTTCTCATATAAACACACACCATTGTGAGGAGGTGGCATATAACTAAAATTTAGAACACATTTTTGTAAAACCCATTCTTTATCAATAAAATGTGCGGTGAGACAAATATAACCATCAGTAGTGATAGAGGTCCATAGGTCAGATGTCAAACTAATTCGGCCCGGAGTTAACTCTAACATTTTTTTAACTTTAGTTTTTTCTCTATCATAAATCTTCATCACATCACTCTTGCAAGTATTTCTACCAAATAATTGAACATCATTTCTTAAATACCGAAATACTTGTCGAAACACTTCATACTCAACAAATTGAAAAGGCATCTCATGAAGAATAATTGCTGCGACAAGTAACTCTTAAACTTTTACGGATCATAAGGATGACTAGCAAGAGACATGCAATCACTTGATTGTAAAATAAGCATCTGTCCTACATCACGACTACTAACCTTTTCATATTTTTGTATATGACGATGTAAATTACCCGTACCATAAGTACTCTTACACAATAAAATAACACCACATTTTTTACAAACACATCTTTCTTGCATATCTTCGGAAAGGGGGAGCATATTAAAATATAACCAAACATCGGATTTTAATTTTCTAACCTTTTGGTTTTCGTTTTTCTCCATACTCGTACACGATTTTCTCACTTTTCTGTTGCCGACATGATTCGTTCCCAAATCCTCGACCTCAATTATGTCATCTATGTGGTCCGTACTTATATTTTCATTCGTGGATGAATCCATTTCACCTAAACATGAAAATAAAAAATACATAAGATAAATTAAATAAATCTTAAAAAAATATCAAGTCTGTATTTAAGTTTTCGTAAGAAAAAAAAAGTTAGCTAATCATTCTATTAATGATAAAACTTGGGTCAGGGCTGCTCGAGTTTCCGCCCATGTAAACAACAGCAGTATTCCACAGTGAAATTGAGTATAGCTTGTAAACAAATTCTTCACAAAAGAGTGCATGCTGTTTACACTTTTATCAGAAAGGGTTGAGTTGTTGAACTGCAAATTGGTGTGCGCGTTCCAGGATATATCTGTCTCAAATTTTGCTTCGCATTTATCGTCTGAAGCTGGTACTAACGGTACCTTCTTCTCGAAATCAGATGTTTGGTTATTCAATGCCTCTGCAATCATTTAAAATTCAATCACTCTACACAAACAATCATTTCAAGAACTCTTATAATAATTAAACACATCAGCATTACTATAAACAAAGAAAATCAGTACCAACATTTTCATTAAAAGCCAATCTGAATCTGTACCATTGATATCTGATTTCAGAATCTGTACCACTGACATCTGTACCAACAAGTTACATGATCTAGACTTCAAATGTAATCAAACTTACCATAATCGCATACCCAATTTCCACAACTAGTTCTATAAAAAATCATGCAAACATGTTTTTTTTTTCTTTCTAACAATCCAATCCATCTAAAACCCTTTACCCAATTCTACAATCATCAATCTAAATCGATACAAACAAAAACAATCAACAAATCAGTAGAAGAGTTCACAAGTCAAACGAAAAAAAAAACAAGAATTGAATCAACCCCATAACACCAAAATAAACAAAATGAGCGAAAACAATATGTAAACACGAAGTAGAATTTCAAGATTTTACCATAGACTAGGGCTGCTGCGACTACTTCCTTTGAATGCATCAAACATCAACTTTTCTGTCTCCATCACAAACTCACTCTTCTGCGATAAATATTCGAGTTGAATAAGGCGCAACTTCTTCCATTTCTCTTCCATAACAGCCTTTTTAGATCCTTCCATCATCTTCCAACCTTGGTTTGTGGTAGCCTCGTCTACACCGAATTCGCGCATCAAATTATAAACAGGAACAACACTGGTGGAAGAACTACCAGTCTCTGGTTTATCACTTTTATCAACATCAACAGGTATTCAGAACCAGTCTCTGGTTTATCACTTTTATCAACAAATTCTCACAACCCAGCCAGACGAAGCTCGAACCATAGGCATTTAGAACTAGGTAACAAATCATATCCATGGTGGATCCCCAACCCAAAGACAGAGAAAAGAAAGAAGAACAAAACCACTAAAAATTAATGAGATAAATATGACAAAACTACAAATAACGATTGAGTACCTTTCAGATCTGGACGATTGAGTCTTGCTGGAGATAAAAATTTGATCAATTCTTTAAAAAAAAACGGCGAAGAAGAAGGTGAGTCCCTAGATGAAAAAGTGGCTGGGAGTGGGAGCCTGGGAGTGGGAGGGAATGGGGTTAGAACTTAGAAGTCAGGGTTAGGGTTAGATTTATTATTTTAGTTATTTAAGTATATTATTTATTTTATATTTTTAGAAAATAAAAATATTTTATTAATAAAATTTTATAACTATTTTTGGTGTTTTAGTTTATAAGCCAAATTTTTAAAATATTATTATTTTATTAATAAAATTTTATTAAGTGTTTTCATATTTTATTTTACATGTTTACACGTGTTTTGGGTTTACAGGTCTGTTTCGGGTTTACATGTCTTTTCGGGTTTTACAGGTCTTTTCGGGTTTACAGGTCAGTTTCAGGTTAACAGGTCAGTTTCGGGTTTTACAGGTCAGTTTCGGGTTTACAGGTCTTTTCGGGTTTTACAGGTCAGTTTCGGGTGACACGAACCCAACCCGAACCCGACCCGTTTTTTTTTCGAGTCGGGTTCGTGTCGTGTCTTAATTTCATCGGGTCTGAAATATCGGGTCTCTAACCCTAAAATTTCGGGTCGGGTTCGTGTTGGGTTTACAGGTCGAGTCCAAAATTGACAGCTCTAGTCTATATTACTAAGGATGTTATCTTCAATGAAGAATAGTTTTCCTGTTTTTATGGTTTCCTACGGGCAAAAGGCTTATCTACTCAGTTTCAATCTCTTCAGATGCCTCAGATTCCTAGTCTTAATTCATCAGATGATTCTTTTAACTTACAGGGACCATTTTTAAACTCTCTAACTGAGTTTTCTAGAAACTCTACCAATACCACATCCCAAACCATATTTCATCAGGTAACTACAACTAGCACAAATTATTTACCACATCAAAACTTACCTTTCAGTTCAAGTTGTCTACAGCCAGATCAAGCAATCGTACAAAATTCATCATCAAGATCCATCCATTTACCACATCAAAGCGTCAGACAACAAATGCAAGAACATCAGACTTCTACCAATAAGCGTCAACCACAGATCTTGTCTAACAATCATCCTATGACCACTAGAGACACAAAGCTTTATACTATAGAGTTACTATTATGCTTACTGCTCCTGACAATGAGCCTACCAAGTTTTCAAATATTATAAAAGTTTCCATGTGGACTCAGGCTATGCAAACAAAGTATGATGCTCTAATAGTAAATCACATCTCGTCCTTGGTTCCATATACTTGTGACATGAGTTTGGTGGGTTGCAAGTGGGTGTATAAGTTGAAATACAACCCTCATGGGTTTTTTCAACGGTGTAAAGCCAGGCTGGTTGCTAAAGATTTCCATCAGAGGCATGGTAATGACTTTAATGAGACTTTTAGTCCAATAACCAAGGCTTAAACTATAAGGCTAGTCTTAACTCTAACTGTTTTTAAATACTGGGACATAAGACAATTAGAAATTAATAATGCATTTTCAAATTGTGATGAACAAGCTTTTATGGTGCAACCTTAGGGGTTTGTGGATCCTAGTACCCCTCTCATGTGTGTCACTTACACAAGGCATTGTGGTCTAAAGCAGGCTCTTCGTGCCTGGTACTCCAAGCTCAAGGATACTCTACTTTTGTGGAGGTTTCAAAATTCAATAGCAAATTGCTCTATGTTTTTCCTACTGACTAAATATGTATCCATCATTCTTCTGGTCTACGTTGATGACATCATAGTCATAGAACGTCCTTCTTCTTCCTTAAACAAGTTTATTCAGGACTTAACTCTGAATTTTCCTGTAAAGACACGGACTGCCTTAAAATGTTCTTAGGCATTGAGGTATTTAGGGATGACTCAGGTATGTACCTAACTCGGACTATATATATATTTGAGATTTGCTGGCTATAGAGGGTTTGTCTTCTGCCAATTTTGGCTCCACTCCTATGCGTGTAAGTATTTTAGTTTCCCAGTCAGATGGTGAAAATATTATGTATCCTACAAAATACAGGATTATTTTAGGTTTTTTACAATATTTGTTTTACACACGTCCCAAGATTGCATTTGCTGTCAATAAAATAAATCAGTTCCATCAGTGTCCTACGAATGTTCATCTACAATATGTAAAGAGAATCGTGAGATACTTATCTGGAACGTCTTTTTGGGGCTTCATATTAAACCCAGTGATGCTCATCAGCTCATTAGGCTCACTAATGCTAATTGAGTTGCTTCACTAGATGATCGACGTTCTGTCGGTGTCTATTGCATATTCTTTGGAGACTCCCTTGTGTCATGGTCCTCAAAGAAGCAAAGTGTGGTCTCCTATTCTAGTTTTGAATCTGAGTACAGATCTTTGGTCAATCTCTCCTCATAACTGATTTGGCTCGGTTCAGTTCTTCAAGAGTTGGGTTTTCCTATTCAATGTACTCTGGTTATCTGTTGTGATAACTTTAAAGTCGGCTCATTGGCTTCTAATCCAGTTTTTCATGCACGGACCAAACATATTGAAATCAATCTTCATTTTGTGAGGGACCAAGTGATTCAAAAACTGATAGTCATCAGGTATTTTCCACACACGATCAAGTGGCTGATTTACTCACCAAACCCTTATCTCACTCTCGATTTCTATTTCTCCGTGACAAACTCGGTCTCGGTAACCCTCTCATTCGTTTGAGAGGGGAAGTTGAGAAAGATGACTCTCAGGGTTTAGGTTTCATGGAGTGGTAATGTCGACGGTGAAAAATAAATTGGTTGTGGTAAAAGTAGAGAGATTGATTCAAAGAAAGAATAAACTAGTGTTTCCAGGAGACAATAAAAGACCAACTTATGGTATTATATATGTCGAGTTGCGCATATGGACCGGGTTGATATTTGGAGCCTTGTCTCAGTTTACTTGGAATGATGGGCTGAACTATTTCAGGCTCAAATATTTCTTATTAGGCTTTAAGCTTGTAAATATGTTTCGGTAGAATGTAACAGTGTAACAAGAATTAGTTTTACATGTGTAACAATAAAAGTTTTGCAGTTATCCGAATAAGAGTACATCAGTCGTTTTTACATATATTGAACATGAATGATGCCAAGCTAGTTAGCACACTATTGACAAGTACTTTCTTTTATCCAATGATCAATCCCCTCAAAGTGACAAGATAAAAATCTCAGGGTTAAGGTTCTTTACGCCTTAATTATTAAGAGTTTGATGTATGCAATGGTGTGCACGAGGCCAAACATTGGTTATGCAGTGGGAGTTGTAAGCAGGTTTATGTTTAACTAAGAAAAAGTTTAATGAGAAGCAATAAAATGGAGTTTGAGGTACCTACACGACACCAAAAATAAGTGTTTGTTCTTTGCTAATGGTGAGTTAAAAATGCAAAGCTACACAAATGCTGATGTTGAAGGTGAAGTCGATCACTAGAAAATCACCATTGGTTATATATTCAGTGTTCGAACTACAACGTTTAGTTAGATATTAGTTACAAAAAATTGTCACACTATTGATTACAAAGACTGAGTATATACAGTGATTGAAGCTAGTAAAGAGATGATATGACTTTAAGGCTTGTTAACCGAGCTGCGATATAAACTAAAGAAGAACGTTATGCACATAGATAGTCATAGTGCAAGTTACTCGGCAAAAAAATCAGAATGTCATTCATGAACAAAGCATATTGGACTTCGTTATCACTTAATCAGTTATATATTGGAAAATGAGGTACTAATACTCGAAAATATCCAAGGAAGCAATAATATAACATATATGTTGACAAAGACGATAACTATGGAAAAAAATAAAGTTATGTTTAGCTTCAGTTGGCCTGCAAAAGAAACAAAAGCAGAAAGATCTACTGCATAAATCGAGGTGTGAAGAAAGATTAAAACCGGTCTTCAAGTGGAAGATTGTTAGCCGATGGTTCCACTGTTAACCATGGGTACTATATTTAACCGAGGATTTTCAAACCGAGGGTCTTCAAGCGAAGGTCTTGAAGATGAAGCTCCTTAAATAAGGGACTTATAGATGATGGTCTCTAGAAGAGGATCCAAAAGATGAGGAATCCTTATACGAGGGGCGTGAGGAAGTTTTGAAATTTTTGAAAGGCCGACAATTGAATCATGTCATATAATGAGCTATTAATGATTATGTAATTATGGTTCTTAAATTTAGAGTTAATGAGTCTTGTAAAGAGTTATTTTTGTTAAGTGTTGATTTCGAAATAAACCCTTTAGGTTTCTTTTGTGATGGTAACAAAAAACAAAATGTCACGCAGTCTCTTTTAAATAAATCGATATGCAGCAGGTCCCGAGACATAAAAATATTAGCTGAATTTCGTTAACAATTTGCGTGTTTTTATTTCAATGTTGTTTTTCATGTTTTCTTTACTACTGTGATTACAAGAAAGCCGTGTATTTTTCCTAACAAGTGTAGCTTTTGAAACACGTATTCAGATTTTATATTGAGATTACCGTTTTTTAGTCCAATTTTAATCTTGTTTCTTTGATTTGGATTATGTATTTTTTTCTTAGTTGTTAAAATATTTTCTCGGTTGAATTATTTATTTCAAAATGTGTATTTAGATTGTTTTGTATTATTATAAATAGACGTTGGCTCGTTACAAAAATATATTATATGTTTAAATTTTTTTAAATTAAATTAAACTTCAAACTCTGATGAAAAAATTTAAAATATAAATTACAAGATTTTAAAATCGGAAACAAAAATTAATTATTATTTATATTAAATAAACTGAAAAAACAAAAAGAAAAATTAAGAAGCACCAATAAAAACAATATAAAACCGTTCCAGCTTAATATAAAACCCTTGAACCCCTCCGCTCCAGGTATGATCCAACGATAGAGAAGCTCCATGTCATCAATCCGCGGCTTTCAACAAGCACCAATGAAAACTCACCTCTTCCGCTATATAAATCAAACTCTGCCCATTAAGACATAACAATCGCTTTCTTCTCCGAAATCAGACCAAAATCATATCTCATTTTTGTTTCCATACTCTCTAGCATAAGCAATGGCGCCAAAAGCAGAAAAGAAACCCGCCCAGAAGAAGCCGGTGGAAGGGTCTCCGGTGGTTGAGCCAAAGGCCGGGAAGAAGCTACCCTCCAAGGATGCTGGATCAGCCTCTGCAGATAAGAAGAAGAAGAAATCAAAGAAAAGCGTCGAGACTTACAAGATCTACATATTCAAAGTGCTGAAGCAGGTCCACCCTGATATCGGGATCTCAAGCAAGTCTATGGGGATCATGAACAGCTTCATCAACGACATCTTCGAGAAATTGGCACATGAATCTGCAAAGCTCGCTCGCTACAACAAGAAGCCTACCATCACCTCTCGGGAGATTCAAACTGCGGTGAGACTTGTTCTACCGGGTGAGCTCGCTAAGCACGCTGTATCGGAAGGGACTAAAGCGGTGACCAAGTTTACAAGCTCTTGAGTTACTGATTTTGGGGGTGTTTTTGAGAGATTTAGAGTTGAAATAGATGTAAATTTCGTTTTATGTTCTATCTGTCCTCTGAATGCGAAGATGGTTTGTTTTGTTATCTCTTTTACTTAGATTAGTGAAGAAATTCTTTCAATTCCATTTCGCGTCTACCCTCTAATTCTGCTTTCTTTTTCAGATGATTTTTGGTTTGAGTTTGCTTTAGGTACATATTGATGTACAAAGTATTAGATCATGTCTAAAGAGACTAAGGATGTCACTATGGTTTAAAGCTCTTGATGTTCTATTGTTAGCGTTCGTAGTTTTTTGGTCTGTAGCGGCTTTGAAACCTCGAAGAAGGAAATATATTTGGGAACATAACAATCTAGTTGGCTGTTGCAATAGCGTCTCACAAAAACCTAGTTCTGCTTGGACATGAAACGTATGTGATTTGGCTGTACTTCCTGTTAGTGTCACGGGATACACTTCATTCAAAGTACAATTTGTTTAGTCATCGGTTACATTTCATCTAATGTCCGATGCTCATACCATATGAGAACCAACTAATTCAATAATAACAAAGATGAGCTACTCAATGATTCATGACAAAACGTATAAACATATGTGTACCGAAATCAATTATAACCTGAGGCCAGGCAAAAAATGGTATGAGCTGATACAAAGCTCGACTGCTGTGATGATGCACAACATGGACTTCTTTTAGGTAAAGAATCGTTTGGAGACTACTCGCAAAAAATGTGATGAAAAAATCTCAAATAGAGACACAAATCAAAGTGAAATAGACTATGTTGCTGATGGTCAGACCTAGTCGACAGATTCGGTAGCCTATCATCCATCCTCAGTCCCCAACCAACAAACTCATAATCCCCTGCCGACCGAATCACCTTTGAACTTTCGAGATCTCATTCTGCCAGTTCACCAGAAAGGAATCATCAAACCAGATTTTCGGCTCTTCGCAAGGACATGTAGAGGTTGAGAGGGAGTCCACACAAAAGATCAAGCGCTACAAAACATCGAGAATAAGTACACTAAATTTACAAAAAAATATAACCATAATTTATCATAATGCTAAGGATTTCGTGCGTTTTCAAAAACCGTTGCCAATGCTCACACTTAGAGGTAACAGAAGTGTAAATAAAATTTGCAAGTATTACAATGACATCTGACACTATACTCGAAATTGCAAGTTGAATCAAGAGAAATTCGTTTTTGAGATTTCGTCACGAAAGTCTTAAGAGATATGTGGTTAGTGAAAGGAAAATACAGACCGACCCGCTTCAGCTGGAGGATTGTCATCTATGCACCCTACAAGATTAATAAAATATGTGCTCATACTGATCGGTAAATTGAAGTCTTAAACAGGTTTATATTTCGTTTCTAAGATAAACTTTCTCATGTTTTTCAAATAATAATAAAAAATCAACATTTTCAATAGACCGAGGAGTGTGGCAAAACTTTTCACAAGATAAAATAGTATACGGCCTCTTCGGAGATACTTCCAAAAACATTGTCCATAGAAATATTGGATATTTACATAGCAATATCCATGAGCCTCGTGCTGATCCGAGAGGAAGATAGGAAATCGAGACCCCTCTATTATGCGAGTAAGAGATCTTGATACGAAAACATGATAATTTAAATTTTAAAAGTTAGCCCTTGTATTAGTAGTAGATGCAACCCTATTTCGAAAGGCACTTTATTGTTTATGAACATTTTTCCCTCTTCTAGGGGTGCTAAAATGATTGGACATCTCGGGGCCCAACGATTCAATACTAGACTATAGAAGTCCGTCCATGACAACAGTCAGTTCACCGAATTGTTATAAGGATAGAAAGTCAGACAAGTGATTCAAAGAAGAAATAAAAAATATAAAGTCAACTGAATATACATGCGTAATTGAAAGGCTAGTGGTCAATTAAAAAAAATAATAATATAAATAGTCTAAACTAAACCATAACTTAATTACCCAAAGCATTCGACATTTTTTCTGAGAGGGGTATCCGAGTTGGTGGAGTAAGGCATGTTTGTGTCCAAAGATCATGAGTTCGAGTTTTTCTACAAACGCTTTCTTGGCTGAGCCTGTCACCTTGTGTGGTTTGGCGTTGGTTTGCAGGCTATTGTGTCAGACTAAGGGTTTACCATGTGCGCACTCGTTGAGTAGCGGTTGCGAATTCCCTCCGAATATAAAAAAAAAAGTAATCGACGTTTTTCAGAAAAAAAAACCTCTCCTCTTTTGCACATAAATGGATTAAGTTCATGGATTTATCAAGGGTACCTTAGGTTTGATTATTATTCAACAATACGTATCATAACGAGTATGCTTACTCTATGTGCATGTTGAAACCTATCAATTGAATATCCTCAAATCTATATTTTTTAATTGATTCATTTTAGGAGAAAAACCATTTATTTTTTTTATTTTTTTATTTTGAGACCTAAGCATCATTATGTGGTAAAAGAATTTAGATTTAGGAATTGGTTGATATGATCGAGATCAAATAATTATATACATGTATTTGTATGTTTATAGTGGAACTATTTATCCACGTAATACTCTTCCCGTAACTGGAAATTTTATAAAATATGATAAAATTTGCGTTAAAATGACTTTACTGTACAGTGTAATGATTAGTCATAGTGAAACGTTAATCCTCAAAGAGCGATATATAATATTGGTTATAAACAACTGTTTGGTGATCTAAAAAGTTGGTGATCTTTAAATTTACGTAATACAATTTTCAATTTACTGTCGACCTTTTATAAGTGCGATTAACAACATTAAACCCGATTATCACTGCAAATATCATAAAATTTTATATGGCTTATACGACCGATATAATTAATGGAAGATGAAGATAGACAACTGTCACGACGAGCTTATGTATAAATCTAAATTTTATATCAAGATATTTAATAGTGTGGGTGAGTTAATATAATTCGTTGAAACTATAAACGATTATAAAAATATCATATGTATAGGAAACTCGATGACAATATCGTTTTTGGGAGTCATGGTGACATCAAAGTTTAAACGCATCGTTCAATTTGTATTGCGGGATATGATTTCACTTTCCTCCCACTATAAAATGCACATTCTTTAATGTCTAACGAGGAGGTCATCTTTCACCCTATTTGGGTTTCAATCGAGATAATCATCAATAATAAAAATGTTCCGGAACCAAACAAATACTAAACTAGCCTTGTTTTTTTCTCTCTATCTCATGAGGGATCTCATGCGAGAAAACTTTCAACAATTGATAGTACTTCTCATACATCGTTATTCTCGTATTGTGAAGTTTTGCATCCAACAAATTACCAACAATCGTGAAACCTATTATGACATAAAAATCGACGAATGCGATAGACATCATACTAAAACTGAAATAAAACATATTTGTCTTTATGTGACATGTATCCGTGATACACATAGCTGCGTCCCTGCGGTACACGACGAACAAGACTAAATCCAAAAATTGAAAACTTAACCCAAAACCTAAAAATCTACAAGACGATAAAAGTTTGGATTTAAAATATAAATAAACTAACTATATTTTTTAGAATACGAATTTTGAGTTTACTTATAGTTGTTATAATTTTGTTAGAGGAACAGAGGATAATTCTTTGGTCATTAAAAGAAAAATATAAGTATTTGTGGTTTCTTAAAAGAGAACTATAGAAGAATATAGACACATGACAATTCTTTGGTGAGAAATAAATAAGTATTCTCTTGTTGCTTGAAAAAGAAATATAAAAGAATATAGCTGAATGGGTGCTATTTAAGAAGCACCACTAAAGACATGTATTTTCCAGTGTGTTGATTAGGAAGAGTATTGACAACATGTAATGACTGTCTAACAGAAGACCTACATTTTCCAGTGTTTTTTTTTTAATTTTATTTACTAGAGTTTGTTTGATTAGATTCTTGTTCATTGTCTCTTTGCAGAAGCAGAAGTCTGCTCTAAATGAAGTGTACAGTTTGTTGATTAGAGGAAATATTTTTTCTATGAGTTTTAGTGTTAAGCTTCATATATACGGTAATGGTGTGTGTATTAGGTTTTCTTTCAGTTTACACTTGTTTATTGTTTGTGAATATTGATAAGGAAAGATATTCCTTAGGGACCTAAGTGCAATTGATAGGGATTAAAGTGATAAGTTCTGTAAATATAGGGTTAAATTGGGCTCTAGGAGAAATGTAAAGGGTTAAATCGCAAATATATCATTATGTAACCATTTCTCTAACTAACTCACTCAGTCTATTTAAAGAGGCTGAAGAAGTTAGTTGGGCCTATGAAATAATCAGAAGCACTTTTCACTTCCTAAAATTCTCTAAGTAGATTTGTGTTCTTGATTTGATCATTTCAGCTTTAATTCTTACCAAATTGGCGCTAGAAAGAGGGGGCGAGGATACCTTGATCAACAGATCAGAAATCGACGTTCGAGTTTTCGTTTTGCAAAGTTTTTCGTTCGAATTTTCATATTTTGTTTGATTTTTTGCTGATTGAAGATGAATCCAGAGGAAGGTGACAATCCATCCGTTCGCAAGGCTATGGAAACACTGATATCCGATCTGCAAGAGGCAGGTAAATCGATTCCAACTCAATCAATCCAATTTGATTTTGAAGGAAAAATGAATGAGATGATAAGGAAGGTGGCAGAGCTTGACGAATTGGTAAAAAAGAAGGGAAATAATGATGGTGCTAGGCTTAGGTCTAAGATAGCAGGGGGCGATCAGAATGATCAGTCGGATCAGTCGATGGACGATGGCGATGATCACTATGAACAGCGTAAAACACGTTCTGAGCAAAAAAAAGAGTATAGCGGGATAAAGAGGAAAGAAAAGTTACAAAGGCGACTGTATGTAAACTCTAGTGATGAAGAGGATTTCAAAGATTTTGAGTCTGCTGAAACACCGAGGTACGAACGCTCTCGAGGCCGTTCAAGAGGAGCAGAGCGTGAGCTCCGGCCAGCTAGGGTGTATAAGGAAGGAAGGAAAAAGAAAGAGAGGCGAGTATATTCACCTCAGAAATATTCGCCTCGGAGATATTCGCCTCGAAAATATGAAGGTGAGTCCAGCTTATATGCAACTGTGGGGATGAGAAATGAGGACCAGTATGTTCAGGGGGTCGACTGGAGGGACTCACCATTGATCAGGGAGATCAGATCTGTGCCGCTTCCGAGGCGATTTGATATTTCCAAAGTTGATAAGTTTGATGGGACTCAAGATCCCGATGACCACATAGAACAATTTAAAAACTACATGACTAATTTCGAAGATGATGATAAATTGGTGTGTAGAGCTTTCTCTCAGACGTTTAAGGGAACTGCGCTGAAATGGTTCAACAAGATTCCTAAGGAGTCAATTGCAAATTTTAGAGATTTCTATACCGCTTTCCGAAGACAGTTTGTGGGAAGCAAGGAAATGAGAGCCAATGGAGACACAATAATACAATGCAAGCAGGCTGTGGGAGAGAAGTTAAAGGATTATACTAAGAGGTTTGTGTCAACAAAGGCTGGATTGGATGATTGTGAAGAAAGTGTGGCTATGGCGGTGTTTAGGCAAGGGCTGTTGCCTGAGGATTTAGCCGATGAGACTACGAGGCGCAGGGCGTTAACATTTGGAGCTCTTATGGCTCAGGTTGAGGATCAGATTAAGGCCGAAGAATCGACGCGGGTTCGAGGAGGTGCTAGTACTGTTCAGAAGGGGAGTGGACAATCTAACACATCGAACAACAATCCCTCGCGTCCGAAGAACAATCAAAATGTATCTAACCGAGGAGCTTCGAATTCGTATCAAGGGGGATATAATCAACACAATTCTAATAATCAGCAGCAGTTTAGATCCAGATCGAATATGTGGGTAAGGCCAGATTATTATGCGGATCTGACTGAAAGCGTGGCTTCGATATATGAGAAAACAAGGGGAACAATAAATTTTAGAAAGCCACCAGCGATTAACAGGCCAAGAGAGGAGCGCAATAATAAGTTTTGCAGGTATCATGATGATGTTGGTCATGATACAAATGATTGCATCGCTCTAAAGAAGGAGATGCAAATTTTGATCGAAAATGGAAAGTTGCTGGAGTATGTCAGGAAGAATGCTAAAGCGGCAGCTCCGAAAATTGGTAATTCTAATTCTAAGCAGGAAACTGCACTGATGATTTTAGATGTTGCAGGTGAGGGGGATGGTTTCGATGTGGCCTCGGAATATGTCGAACCAGACCCCAGTCAACTTTTGTTAATGTCAATAGATGAACCGATGCGTCAGGGACGTGTTCGAGATTTGTGTGCCTTCTTCGAATCACTTACAATATTTGGGGGAGATTCGATGACCAACAACACTAATAATTCGAGGAAGAGGCATATAGTGAACTTAACACGACAAATTGAAGGAGGCGCATCGGCACACCTAAGCAACAGGAAGGATGTGCCCTTTATAATTTTCGATGGGGATGATTTAAGGGGGATTACTGGGCCACATGAAGATGCGGTGGTCATAGGAGCAGAAGTATGCGGGGTGGAGATTCGACGAGTGCTGATTGATACATGGAGCTCAGCTAACGTGCTTTTCAAATCAACATATGAGAGATTACTTGCTCCGCCTCGAATAGAAAGATCAGAAAGGACTATCATAGGGTTTACTGGCGCAACAGCAAATGTGATAGGAGAGTTCGAGGGTGAAGTTTCTTTGGGAAAGGGGCCTTTCAAGAAGAAAGTGCAGGTATTTTTTGTAGTGGTGGATTGTCCATCAAGCTACAACGCTATTTTTGGGAGGTCGTGGTTGGCGAAAATGTATGCTGTAGTTTCTACAGTTCATCAATGTTTGAAGTATGTGATCGAGGACCGAGTCGGCGTAGTTCGAAGTGATCAAAAGGTGGCAAGAGAATGTTATGCTGCTGCATTTAGATTACGGGGCAAAAGTTCTGATGATCCGATGGAGAATTAGCAGTTTGGGGGGTTGTCTTCTTATGGAGCAGATGAGGGAATTGATGATCCGAGGTCAACCCCGAGTTCTTTGGTGGTCAATGAGAAAATAGAGGAATATATTTTCAATAATGGCAGGGTACTTCGAATTGGGACCCTGTTATCTTTATCGATGCGAGAAAAGTTGTTGACTTTTTTGTCTGAAAATTTGAATGTTTTTGCGTGGAGGTCTGAAGACGTAGTGGGGGTCCCAAGTGACATAATATGTCATAGTTTGGCGGTTGATCCGAAGGTCAAACCGATAATTCAAAAAAGAAGGGCTTTTTCATTGGAGAAATCCGAGGCAATAGTTGCCGAGGTGGATCGACTGTACAAGATGGGTCATATCAGGGAAGCCAATTATCCAAGGTGGACGGCTAATCCGGTGGTAGTGAAAAAGAAGAATGGAAAATGGCGAATGTGTGTGGACTTCACAGATTTGAATAGATCCTGTCCAAAAGATCCTTTTCCGGTACCTCGAATCGATCATCTAGTGGATTCCACTTCGGGAAATAAAATCTTGACTTTCATGGATGCATTTTCGGGGTATAATCAGATTCGAATGAATCCAGATGATGAAGAAAGCACGACTTTTATTACTGACAGAGGTTTGCACTGCTATAAAGTAATGCCGTTCGGATTAAAAAATGCTGGGTCAACATATTAGAGGCTGATGAATAAGGCGTTTTCTTCACAGATTGGGAGAAATATCGAAGTGTACATTGATGACATGCTTGTTAAAAGCAAAAGTGATGATGAACACATTGATGATTTGGAAGAGACGTTTTTGAATCTTAGAGCAATACAATTGAAGTTGAACCCAGAAAAATGTACATTTGGAGTTCGATCTGGTAAATTTCTGGGGTACATGATTAGTGAAAGAGGAATCGAAGTGGATCCAGATCAATTGAAGGCTCTGATATCTATGTCTTCACCTCGAAATATCAAAGAAGTGCAAATGTTAACGGGCAGGTTAGCAGCTTTGAACAGATTCATTTCTCGTTTTTCAGATAAGTGCTTCCCTTTTTTCCAGGTGCTGCGTAGACCTAATAACTTTGAGTGGACCTCGGATTGTGAAGAAGCTTTTATGAAGATTAAAAATCTTTTGTCCTCTCCTGAAATATTGTCGAAGCCTCGAAAGGGTGAGCAGCTATTTTGTATATAGCAGTATCAGATTATGCGGTGAGTGCGGTTCTGGTCAGTGAAGATACGAGAATTTCGAAGCCTGTCTACTATGTCAGCAAAAGTTTGGTTGATGCTGAAAAACGCTATCTGAAGCTCGAAAAATTGGCACTGTGCATAGTGGTGGCTGCAAGAAAAATGCGTCCTTACTTCCAGGCACATACGATTGTGGTTCGAACTTCATATCCATTAAAAAATGTTTTGCAGAAGCCAGATATCTCAGGAAGGATGACCAAGTGGTCTGTGGAATTAGGAGATTTCGATGTGTTATTCTCTCCTCGAACAGCTATCAAAGCTCAAGCTTTAGCAGATTTTTTGGTGGAATTCCACTCAAGCAGATCCGAAGAGAAAGATGGTGAAGAGGTGAACGAGAATCCGACGTGGACAATACGAACTGATGGGGATCCAGTAACAAAGGGTCAAGTGCAGGAGTTGAGTTGGTGGCACCAACAGGGGAATTTATGTTTCAAGCTATAAAATTTGGCTTTCATGCTTCGAATAACGAAGCTGAATATGAAGCTGTGCTAGCAGGATTACGGTTAGCAAAGATTTGTGGAGCGACATTTGTGCGCTTGGAAACAGATTCACGGTTGGTAGTTAACCATGTTAAAGGAGTATCGGAAGCTAAAAAGGAACGTTTGGTTTTGTACTTGCAAGAACTTCGGAGAATGATGGCACAGTTTGAAAATGTCGAAGTGGAGCATATTCGAAGAGGTAGCAACACAATGGCTGATTCTTTGGCAACAATGGCTTACTCTGAAGAATATCCGTGGATCATAACACAACCATCGCCTTCGATCATACTAAATTCTGAGCAGTGTGAAGTTGTTAGTGAGGTAGTGAATGATCTGATGTGCGCTCGAGGAGATTGGAGGTTTGACTTGTTAAACTTTATTTCGAAGGGAATTTTACCTCTTGATAAACACTTGCTTAAGAAAATAAAGTACAAAGCTCTTGGCTATGTGGTATTGGATGGAGTATTGTACAAAAGGTCTGCGTCGAAACCTTTGCTACGATGTTTAAGCAAACAAGAGTCTCAGGACATTTTATCCGAACTGCATGATGGGGATGGATCAGCTCATTGTGGATTCAAAGCCTTAACGCGTCGGGTATTGTTGGCAGGATATTATTGGCCTACTATTATGCAAGATGCCAAGTCGTTAGTTCGAAGCTGTGATACTTGCCAAAGGTATGCAAATTTAATACACAAACCAGCAGTACCCCTAATGACAATTTCAGAGGCGGTTCCTTTCGATAGGTGGGGGATTGATTTAGTGGGACCATTACCTATGGCTTCTGGTGGAAGACAGATGATTATTGTTGCGGTTGATTATTTTTCGAAGTGGGCAGAAGCAGAACCCTTAGCTGGGACAAAAGCTAAGGATGTAATCAAGTTTATTCAAAGTAATATTTGCTACCGTTTTGGAGTACCTCGAAAAATAACGACGGACAACGGTCCTCAATTTAATAACAAAGAAATGGACTCTTTTTGCTCTTCGAAAGGGATACAGCAATGCTTTTCCACTCCTTTCCACCCCCAGGCAAATGGACAGGTGGAAGTTATAAATAGATCTATTTTGGATGGTTTGAAGAAAAATTTGGCAGGAGCAGCAGGGAAATGGCCAAATTATCTTCAAGAGGTGTTATGGGCATATAGAACAACCCCTAGAGAGGCTACAAAAGAGACTCCTTTCTCTTTAGTATATGGAATGGATGCTGTGTGCCCTGCTGAATCTACATTTCCTTCTTATAGACTACTACAATATTCCGATGCGGATAATGATGAAGCTAGAAGGGTGGAGCTTGATTTGTTGGAAGAAAAAAGGGTCAAAGCACATTTGAATGCGATCCATTATCAAACATTAATGAGGAGCAGATACGATGCTAAAATTAAGAGGAGAGAATTCAAAATTGGCGATCGAGTATTACGAAAAGTATTTCTTCACACTAGGGATAAACACCTCGGAAAATTGGCTCCAAACTGGGAAGGTCCTTACGAAGTCAAAACGAGGGTCAAGCCAGGTTCCTACAGGTTGTCAGATCGAGAAGGGAGGATGCTCAAACATCCTTGGAATATAGAGCATTTGAAATTGTACTGTGAGTAAATTCAAACTTCGAATTTTTGTAAAACAGACATACTCTTTCCTTATCTGTTGGCCCAGAAAGGTTTTAACGAGGTGTCTGTTTAATATTGAATTTTTTAATAAAATTTCTTTTGGCCATTGGTTGTTTACTATGATAAGTGATTTCTTATTTTGGTAACTTGGCAAAGATTGATCATCTTTGAAAGTTGACCAAGAATAATTTTCCAAAGCAATAGCTTTGAAGAAACAACCAAATATTCGAGGTGCCACGTCTTATGAGTGCATCTAATATTCGAGGTGCCACGTCTTATGAGTGCATCTAATTTTCGAGGTGCCACGTCTTATGAGTGCATCTAATTTTCGAGGTGCCACGTCTTATGAGTGCATCTAATTTTCGAGGTGCCACGTCTTATGAGTGCATCTAATATTCGAGGTGCCATGTCTTATGAGTGCATCTAATTTTCGAGGTGCCACGTCTTATGAGTGCATCTAATTTTCGAGGTGCCACGTCTTATGAGTGCATCTAATTTTCGAGGTGCCACGTCTTATGAGTGCATCTAATTTTCGAGGTGCCACGTCTTATGCGTGCATCTAATTTTCGAGGTGCCACGTCTTATAAGTGCATCTTAAATTTCAAAGTACCTCCCTTAATAAGTACGTTTAATATTCGAAGCGACAAATTTAAATAAATACACTAGAAGTTTGAGATAAAAGTTTAAGAGAAAGAAAGTTGCTGGTTCATTGGATTAAATATGAAGTTTACAAAAGGTGAGAATTACTTAGTCAGATACACAAAAAACAAACATAATATGCCTAGTCTATTAGGCATCATCTTCTTCTTCCTACGACTCTTCTGAATCATCTTCTTCTTCTGAGGAGCTTGCTGGCACCTCGAATGCTTCCTTTGGGCGACTTTCTTCAGGAACTTGTTTCCAAAGGTTCGTTAAATCCAACTTTGGACAGGCAGCATGAACTTCTCGAAGAAGTTGAATAGCTGTATCAATTTGAGCTTTTTTGATACCTTCGAGCATTAAAGAGCCAACGTCGGCCTTGGCCTTTTTGACAGCAGCATTCTTTTCTTCTTCGAATTTTGTTCGAAGCGTAGTCAGCTCAGTTTGGCAATTCTTCAGCTTCTCCTGAGTTTCTTTAACAAGTTTCTCAGCATCGGAAGCTTTTTTCTTCGCCTCGGAGATAGCAGTGGAATGTTGAGAATTTAGGCTTTTAAGAGCTAGCTGATGAGAAGTCTCCAAAGCCTCGACTTTTTCTTTGTGATCTTTAAGGAGCTTTTCTTTCTCAGCCTCGAATTTCTGAAATGCCTCATTTTTTGAAGTCTTTTCAGACTCTGTTTCTTTCTTGCTCTTGACCAATTTTTTTGCAAGAAGCTCTAATTGTGCGTGTGAATTTTTCACTTCTTCACATAATTTATTAGCTGCAGCACTTAAATTATCAAAGGGACAAAGGATCGAAGCTACCTCATCGGATTTGTCTGAATGAGGAAGGACTGTTGGGTGGCTACGATCAGGAACAATGGCATTTGATGTCGAAGCCACATCAGCCCCAGTAGAAGTCGGTGGAATGACATTGGTAGGTTGTGAACCAGAAAACACAAAATCCCCACTTGAATTAAAATCTTCGAAGTTGAGATAATCGTCTATCTGATTATCTCCTAGTGTCAGTCCTCCTTCAGGGTTTTCTTCAACAAAAGTTTTCCCACGCGCCTCGGAAGCTAGCACCGCTTCTAGTATATCAGCCTCATTTTTTTCAATTGGCTTGCTGGACTTACTCTTTTTCTTTTTTGGAGAGTTGTCCTTTTTCTTTTTCAGGATAGGTTGGTCTTCTTCGGATATGGTGGGAAGCAGAGGTGCAGATGTTTTTCTTTTCGCTGCACGCTTCGAAGTCTTGGAAGGGTTAGCCCTACTTGTGCTGGCCTTCTTATGGGTCAATTTTCCTTTCTTCTTTAAGGGAAGATGGCTTTCACTTCGATTCCGCGTGGGAAGGTAGCATTTCCCATCTGGTGCAAGTATCCTTTGAACTGCTAGGATAGGGTCTGGTGGGACCATCGGATCTTGAGGAAAGTCTGCCCCTAGAGATATGCGCCAAAGATGGCTGTTGACGAAGTTAATCGGCTCAAAGGCTGAATGAAAGCCATTTCCCCAAGACTTTTCTGCCCATTCAGCCATTCGTTGGAAGATGACCTTGGCTTCTTTTCGACGACTCTTAAATCGCCTCGGAATTTCTAAGAAAAAGGGGAGACAAACACTTAGATAAATAAATTGATAAAAAAAAGGGAAGGGAAGATGTCACTTACTACTATCTCTCCATGTAAGGGTGAGTTTGGAAGGATTAGCATCGGAAATTTCTTTGCCGTTTTCCCAAGCTCCTGACAGGAAGACAAATCTTTGCTTCCAGAGTTTGTCAGCTTCGAGGAGGTCGTCGACAATTTTCAAGTCATCCTGAAGAGTTAGGTAATAAAACGGCAAAACTGGGCCATTCGAAATGCTAGTTACTGAGATGAAGTCCTCGATTTCGAGGGGAATGCCTCCAAGCCTCGATACCATGATTGCTGAGAATAAAGTGAAGAGCTGGTTGGGAGTGACTTGTGTTGGACACAATCTGTGGATTTCGAAGTACCTCACTATCATCGGATCAAGGGGAAACCGAAGTCCCCAGTTGAAGAGCTCAGGGTACACTACTAGCTCATCTTTCTGACAGTTTAGAGGTGTCTCTCCTTCCACTGGTAGTCGAAGAGTCATGTTGTCAGTTAACCCCCATAGTTTCTTGAGCTTCTCCTTCTCTGATTCGAGGTAGTAGTTGTAGGGAACATTCTTTAAGGAAAGAATATACCAAGCCGTAAGAGGTTTAAGATTTTCTCCTACTAAGGCAGCAACGCTCTCGGGAAGTGTAATAAGAGCTTTTTTCCCTCGAATCTTTTTAGGAGGAGCTACACCATCAGCCTCGGATTCCTCTTCAGCATCAGACTCAATAGCTTCAGAATCGTCTTTTTTGTTATCTTCATTAGGACGATTTCGGATTTGAGTCTCCTGTTGAGTCACAGGGATTTGGCTGACTACACTCTGGTGTAATGTCATCCACTTCTTGTGGGGGAGGAGAAGAGTGTGGGGGAGGAGAAGAGTTTTCTGCTTCTTCACCCATTGATAGAAAAGGTGATTTTTTGGTACGTTTAACTCTGATAGCCTCGAATTGAGGAGGGAGTGTGTTGGATTGAAGGTTTTTTGTCGCTTCGACTTGAAGGATAGGTGATTTGGGTTGTGATTTCTTATCAGTTGGTGGCTTGTCTAAAGTAACAACTTTAGATTTCCGATGAGGTCTTAGCAATGAAGAATTAGCTGGATTTCGAGGAGGAGAGGTTGTTGGGTTAGTCTCTGGGTTTGAAGCTAAGGGTGAAGACGAAGTGGCAAGGTTAGGGTCGAAATTACCGTATTTAAAAGTGGTACAGGAAGAGTGAGGACCGTTGTAGATCAACCCAGCAGCTTTGTATTCTTTGGCTCTTCGAAAATGCAAAGATAATCGTAGGCCCCGAATACTTGATTGCTAGAACAAAGGAAAGGAGGTTTCTTTGATTTTACTGGTTTTCTGGGTTTAGATCTTTTGTATTTGGGATATCTTCTCATACAATGGGTATCGATCTGAGAAGTTGCTTTGGTGGACGAAAAAGATGAAGCAATCTCAAGATTTATGAAGAACAGATTGAAGGTGGCTTGAAGAACAGGTTGAAGATGAAGAACAGATTGAAGATGGTTCAAGAAGTGATCTCTCTAAAAAGTTATTAGTGAATGAAGGGTTGGGTATTTATAGGATAAAGGAGTGACGTTGAGAATATGGAGAGGCAAAACCAGTGAGTTGCTCTCATTGGGTGGAATATGAAACGAAAAGAAAGTGTGTAAAGTCATGGGTCTACTATTAAAGGTCTAATCAATCTATCAAGTAGGGATCAGAGATTTCGAAGTGTTAGCAAAATTGCGTTCCTAGTAATAATGTTCGAAGTTGAGGCGAAGCTGTACTTCAAGTTGGTAAGTTCGAAGCGATGGGGAAATCTGTTTGCACTTGTTCACAAATTCGAGGAGAAGTCACAAATCATTAGGTTCGATTATAATGAAGAGATAAAGTGAAGAAAGTTGTACTGACTCAAGGTAGAGTTCGAGGAGCTAATAGTTCTTATAAATGTCTGTATAAGAACTAGGGGGCTACTGATAAGGAAAGATATTCCTTAGGGACCTAAGTGCAATTGATAGGGACTAAAGTGATAAGTTCTGTAAATATAGAGTTAAATTGGGCTCTAGGAGAAATGTAAAGGGTTAAATCGCAAATATATCATTATGTAACCATTTCTCTAACTAACTCACTCAGTCTATCTAAAGAGGCTGAAGAAGTTAGTTGGGCCTATGAAATAATCAGAAGCACTTTTCACTTCCTAAAATTCTCTAAGTAGATTTGTGTTCTTGATTTGATCATTTCAGCTTTAATTCTTACCAAATATATTATTGTTGTTTCTTGTTAACATTATGCTTGTTTGTTGTAGGAACGTGGGTTGCAGCAAAGTTGTAAGGAAGTAAACGATCTATCATTAACAAGTATCGACTATCTTAATTTGTTGGTTTAAGTATTTTGCTTCATTTATGTTCTAAATGTGACTCTATTGTGTTAGTAATCTATTTGAGTCCAGATTTATAGTTATAAATCTGACATAGGTATTGTATTGTGTTTATGTTGTGATTCATTGATTTGGTGAGTATGTATTATGTTAGTGATTTAGAGATTATGTGTTAATATTGTGTGTGTGATTCAGTAAGCTAGTGTATTCATGTATTGTGTTAATGTTGCGAGTCAGTGATTTAGCGAGTATGTGTTCTTACCGTGTTTGTGATTCAGTAAGTTTGTGTTAACACTCATGTATTGTGTTGATGTTGTGAGTCAGTGATTTAGTATGTATGAATATCACGTTGTATATCATATATATGGTTTGATGTTCTATTTTTAGTTGTATTTAGGCTGATGTAGGCTGGTTGTACATGTCTGATAATTTAACTACAACACTTTAAGTATAAAAATACTATTTTTTATGAGAACGAGTTCATATGATGGGTGGTCCTTTATGATTATTGTTGTTATTGTGTTTAATGTTTGAAATATATTTATTTAATGATTTCAATTGTTATTGGAAGTTATGGGTGGTGAGAAGAAAAATCCCAAATGTAAACAAGCCATGTTAGATAAGCCGAACAAGTTACCGTTGGTTCCGGTGCCTCAAATTCGCAATCGTTCCCTCAAACTCCGTGATGAAAAATCCTCTTAAACCCCAGCTAGAAAACCTTATTCAGGGAGGGTAACTATTGTTCGTCTCCAAACAAGATGAAATACCTACCTGAAATAAATTCCCATCTCTATTCGCACTCAAACTCCCACTCGCACTTCAACTCACACTCTGACTTCCAGTTCAACTGGGGATGTTTCTACATCTTGGAACTATCTTAGCACTTCACCAGAGACAGAGTCTGGTGACTCTCCGCTGATTCCCAGTCTGTCTGAACCAAGTACATCTCACCAGCCTCCTTCTCAAAGTATATTTGAGGACTACGAATCTGAACAGAGTTCAGAAGAGGAGCAGGAAGATGCTGATGAGGAGAAAGATGAGGTGGAAGATGTTGATGAAAGGGAAGAGGAGGGGGAAGATGCTGATGAGGAGGCCGACGAGCAAATAGAAGTAGAGTGATATGAGGGTGGCACCAATCAAGAGGAAGTGGAACAAGAGGATGCCGGTGATGTTCAAGAAGAAGCTAGCGGACATGACATTGGTGTTGATCAAAAGGGAGTGGCGAAGCATTGCAAATATCGTGGGTATGCTCTACCTAAACCAAAGATCAGTCTGGACCGTAAACACGTCATGATCTACGAGAACATGTAAGTTTCTTAGTAATGTACAACTACATTTCCATACGAAGCACTTAATAGTGGACCTTGTCAATATTGGTGGATATATCCTTTTGAATCGTAAATTTTTTCTGATCGATTTTAGTAAATGTTTACCTTTATTGATTACGAATTAATCGATGCAAACCTCTGTTTAAACCTGGTTAGGTATCTTGGTAAGCTAAAACTCATGATTAATCAAAAAATATATGTTGAAGGATCCATCTCATAAGCATACCTTCTCAAAGAGGTGTCCTCGTTTTGTGGGATGTACTAGATGAAAATATGCAGATAAATCAACGACAACCACTGAGGAATGACGATGAAGGCGAAGTGGAGGTTAGCGAACGTTTGTCAATCTTTTGGCACCCTCGCGGACCAAGGAGAGGCAGGACAAAGTCTGAATACTTGTTTAAAAAATATTTAAACATGTTAAACATATATGTCTTGAAGAATACCCTTGAAATTGCCAATATTATCGAGTGAGTTTTTATTAATTAGCCACAATATAAAAATTGTAATACTAATGTTTATTTTGCAGCTCCTACAATACACAACTTCGTCAACTCAATCTTGATTATACTGCAACGGAGCTCGATCATTACTTTGTCGAGAGCTTTGGTCCTTGGCTGGAAGAATATGTAATATTCACTCTACTTGTTACTTATTTTAATCACCATTTGCTTGCATTCATTTTTTAAGTACATACAATATCAAATTCATGCGTATATGTTATGATGTTGCTGCTGGTATGAACTCACTTTCTTTGCGGTAATAATTTCAATTTTGGTTGGAGTAGTTTCATTTAGCATAAGAGTGGGATTTTTTGTAATTTGCAGTAGCTAGCTCCCTGCATTTCTAGTAATTATTTCACTGTTTTTGCAGCAGTATTAGTAGGTTATAAATTAGTGTTGGTTTCTTGTTTTTTGTGAGCGTCATAAGTTGGTACAAACATGGATACATTGGACGGTCGTATATCAACATTGGCCAATAGTCCATATTGAGATATTTGCAAGTTCGGGGGATATTACACCGACGGTTACCTCTTCGACACAAAACATGAAAGAGGACATTAGACAAAAAATAGTGGTGTCATGGTTGACGAGACATATGGTGCTGATATGTTAGACTACTATGGACAAATAACAGAAATTTGGGAGGTGTCCTATGGTGAGGTGATGGAATCGATTGTGTTTTTCAAATGCGATTGGTTTAGTAACGATAGGAAAAATATGTGAATTCACCCTACAAATGGTTTGATAGAAATTCGTCAAAGAAGTCGGATGTCACAACATGATCCATTCACATTGGATGCTCAAGCTCGGTAAGTCTATTTAGATTATGTATCGAAAGAAACATCTCATAAATAATGGATAGTTGTATGCAAGACAAGGGCCCAAAATAGAACAGACATGACATATGTTATTCCGACCGACGATGGGGAAAAAGTATTAATTGCTGAAGCAACATAAGAAATAGTCTTCTAAGAGTCTGAAATGCCTCCGCCAGTGCCGCTACAACCCGATATGGACCTAAATGATCCTAACGATCTTGTTGATCCCGGCCGTTTTGAGATCGTTGAAATAGAAGAGTTTTCATGATGAGTTTGTTAATGATGAGGATGACATATATAGTGTAAGCACTGGTCAATACAATATCGACTTAAATTAATTAACAATGTTGATTGATATTGTATACTAGATGTCAATATTGATGAATTTGAATAGATATTGATGAATTTGAATCTATTTTGAGTTGATGAATTTGGTATTATCAATATGATATGTTTAATTTACTAATTATGAGTTTGAGTAGTAGATTCAGCTTTATAACTTGCTGGATGTACTCTATTTATTTTAGGCGACTGGGTGTTTCTGTACTGTAACGTGATTATTTTTTCCACAATTTCCATCTCTGCAACGGAATAGAGATCCTTGAGCAACGCATTGTTAATAAAAACTACATCACTTACTTACCAGATTTTCACCTCTTTCACACGGCCTAATATTTAATTATTATACATCTCACGGCCTAATATTTAATTATTATACTTTAACCCTAATTTTGTCCCTATCTAATATAAATACTACTGTCGCACTTATTGTAAAGCCCTAAATCAAAACCTTCTTATCTTTTCTTTTCTTTCCGTTTGTTTTCTCTTCTATTCTTGCCGCTCGTTATCGATGAGCAGAGCTCAGCTTGTTGCTCAAGTAATAATTTGTAGGTTCTTGAACAAAGCTCAACTTGTTGCTCGATTAATAATATGTAGGTTCTAGATTGGTTAACGTGTTTATTATTTTTATACTCGGCTCCATAAGTTATGTGTCTGCCAAGGTTTTTTTTCCGATCCAAATGCTGTTTAGGTTTATGTTTATGCCTTCACGCATCTCTCAATTGTTTATTCTGCTTAAAATGTTGTTTAGGTTATTGTTTATGCATCCATGTGTCTATCGATCGTTTGTTTGGTTTTGAATTATGTTAGTGTTGATGTTTACGCCTCTGTCTCAATGTATAATATGTGTAGGCTGTTGTTTTGCTTAATAAATAATTCATGTTATACCTAATTATTAAGATGTTTCATGTGTTAAAATGTTTTATAGTGCCTGTGTGATTTGGGTTTATTTTTATGTTTGCGTTGATAGATATCAAGTGTATGTTACTGTTTTGCTTGATAATTACTTCATATAGTAATGTGTTTTATAGTGCACGTGTGTTAACTATTAGTGTTGATGTTTATGCCTCTGTGTTGATATATATTATGTGTATGCTGCTATTTTACTAATTAGTTCATGTTATGCATGTGTATTAATATGTTTCATGTGTTAATATGTTTTAATTTTGAGAATGATATTTAGGTTTATGCATTTGTGTTAGGATTCCATTTGTATAGTTCAAAATGTTGTTTTAGTGAATTGTCATAATGCTGTTTAATGTTTATGCATGTGCACTAGCTACTGTCTATGCGTTGGCTACTGTTTGTGCGTTTGCGATAATTATGTGGACTAACGTGTGAAGGCTTGTTTAGTTGGTGTTTTAAGACAAGTCAAGGTGGCTACTGCTTCAATATAGGTTACTCATTCCATATTTAAGAAGTAATCGAAGGGTTGACCAATACTATATACCTATATTGAGGGAGAGGGCCACTTGGACTTTGTTTCCTAAGTCTTATAATTGCACAAATTTTCGTTGAGACCACTAGTCTTGTATTTTTGTAGTCTTCAACGATATACAATCATTGGTTTCATTGACAATTTTTGCTCATGGTGGCCTGATAACTTCATGTACAAAGCATCTCGTGGAGTAATGTTTGGCTTTGTACAGGTTAGTTGTTACCTTATAATGGGTCTTTTTCATTGTATAATTAGATGTGTTTCCAGTGTAATTGACATATTTTTGTACATGTACCAGTTTCAGAGTCCGGTGATTTATATTCTTGAAATCTCCAAAGGTTTATAACGTCTTTTTAGACTACAAGCATACAAGATCAGCGGGCCACAAAAACAGTCCCCGCCATTGGTATTTTGGGACCATGCGAGGTCATTTGTTTCTCAATATAGGTTAAATTTCCAAATTTCCTTTGTTGTTACTCCTTCAATATATTGGCAGTGAGTCAATATTTTAAAAAATTCAATTTACCTATATTGAGGGATAAGCCATTTTGATTGGCTTTGTCAAGTTAATGGCATAAATAGTTACTGGAACCGGTGAGCTTGCAAGCAATGATTTCTTGTTTTTTACTTACTGATTTTCTTGTAGAGAAATGTGTGCATGATTTCCACTGAAGCATGAATTGACACTGGACACTAGAAGGAAGAAGAAGAAACAAAGGGAGAAGATTAAAGAACAGAAGGATAAGATGTATCAAGTCGAATACGTCAAGTTATAGTTATAAGAAACTTTTATTTGAATGTAAATTTTATTCTCCAATCATAATACATATTGATGAATCATATTTAGTAAATTATTATATTTTAATTTTGCAAATAAAAAAAATATCGTTGGGTAGTTATGCAGCCCCATGCATAGCTACCCTTTTTTTTATAATGCATATACTGATATTTAACGACGGACATATAACAGAAGTGCAAACAACGTTACAACAGGTGAGCAACACTCTGCAACAACAGAAAGTGTATTGGAAATTAAATTCAGATTATTTCCAACATAATTGCAACACAGTTAGTGACTGCAACAATTAGTTATCGGGCAATATACGTGCAACGACTTTTGCAACGACTGAAACACTAACAGAATTAACCGTTTCGATAAATTAGTGCCACAAAATCGCAACAACTCTTGCAACGAAGCAGTTAGTCATGGTGCAACAACTATGCAACGACTGTTCCAAAGACGGACATTAACAGACTTAACCATTTCGATAAATTAGTGCCACACAATCGCAACAAGTTTTGCAACGACGTGACCTGATTCCACTCTGGTCAAATATTGCAACGACACCTTGACATCATTATCGAGAGAGTGCCATAATTAATATAAATATGCTTAGTCTGGTGCGAGGATAATCAGAAATCTTGTGGCATTTGAACAATGCCATTACTCACCAACCGAAATTTATGTGTGCATCTACATTTTGCTATTAAATTATCTTATAAAGACCGAAGAAAATTTAAGTTTGTTGTGCAAGAAAGAAATTATAGAGACAAATCATGAGGTTTTAGAGGTCTTGAGCTCTCTCGCACGAGACATGCTAGAAGGCCCGTCTTGTTTTGTACATTTATAGATTGACCTGAATAAACATTGTGTTTTGTACAACAACTCAAGACGTGCCTATCTCACTAAGTTTTGGCAACAACTATTTTTCGTTGCTGGAAGCTTTCTTTTGGTCATCACGGTGATTCAAATGGTTTGTTTAATACCTCAAGTTGTTTTGCCAAAATGACAAAGGCAAGAATGTATTTGTCCATTTCTTTTCTATATATCAGCTCATATTCTTCGGTGTGAGTTTGGTCTGAATGTGTGTTTATGTATTGTTGCACAATTATATTTCTCAAAGACTAAATAATAACGTTGTGGTGGTGTGCTTGAATTAAAAACTTTACCATATCGTGTTTAAATTTTTTAGAGACATTACTCACCGGGGAGGTATTAGTTCAGTTAAGTATTAGATTATTACTCGATATACAATGACTTAAGTTTCTTTTAAATACATAATTTAAATTAATAAAAACTCTAGTATTTTAGTTTTTTTATGTTATTTTTAACGTGTATATATATATATATATATATTTACGACAAACAATGGTATTATAGCAGACTAAATAATATAATATATAAATATAATAGGATCTTAAAATTATTACAAGTTTATATGTAATTATTATAGGATCTTGAAAAATACTAGAGGATTATATGTAATTACCACACTAGACTAAAACTCATATGTATATCTGCCTTTAGCCATTGTAAACACGACTTGAAAATAAAATCAATTACTTTGTAATTTAACAGTTTTAAGAATAATGCTTGTGACATTTGCTTGCGTGCTAAACATATTTGTAGTATTTTTTCTTTAAGTTATAATAAGAGTACTACAATTTTTAACTTATTCATACTAATGTTTTGGTGTCTAATCGTACACCCAGTTTGGATGGTTGTACCTATTTTTAACCATTGTGGATGATTTTTCTCGTTGCACTTAGGTCTGTTTGTTGAGGTACAAATCAGATGTTTTAACTATTTGCTCTTAATTTTGTCGTATGATTGAGCACCAATTTAATTGTTTCATCAAACATGTTCAAAGTGATAATAAGACGGAGTTTATATGTCTTACTGCGTTCTTTAAAGATACTGAAATAATTCATTAACTTCCTGTAGTGGGACACCCCAACAGAAGCATAAACATATTTTAAATATCGGACGTGCTTTACGATTTCAAGCTTCATTACCAATTAAATTTTAGGGGGAGTGTATTCTTACCACTACGTACTAGATTAATCGTACTCCCTTAATTCTCTTAAAATGAAAAACTCCATTTGAACTATTATTTTATAAAGCTCCACCTATGAATCATATTGAGGTATTTGGTTATAAGTATTATGTTCATAATCATAATTATGGGGGTGACAAGTTTGCATAAAAAAGTTTTCTTGACATCTTCATGGGATATCTCTTTGGGCAAACAGGATGGAGCGTGTATTTTCTGGACATTGGAAAGATTATTGTCTCTAGTGATGTTATATTCTATGAAAATATTTTTCCTTTTCAGGAATCTACTGCTATTGCAAGACCTACACCTCTAGATCTATTGCCATATATTGTTGATGAAGAGCCTGTGTATGTTCCGAAAACTACGAAAGCTGATATACAAGCTTAGCCTCTGACCAAAATATTTCATCATCCATTTCTGGAGTACAACAAGCTGATCAACCTGATACATCCACATCAAACCCTACAAGCAGGCTCCACAGATCCAGGTTGATGGTGAAGTTGAGCATATTGGACATGGAAAATGGGTGAAAACGATAATATGCGATTGCGTAATTATCACATGTGCACAGTTCGACGAGATATTCATAGTTGTAAATATCTATTGCATGCATATTATCCATTATAAACCCGGTGCCCTAATTTGGTCCTCTATCCCACGTCGCTTAAACTAAAAATTATATACAATACATACGTGAATTAAATATCTCAACTAACGTAAGACCTTTCGAGAGTACACCAAAAAAGAAAAGTTGTGCGGGTCTGTAGGCCCAAAATGGACAACAATATCACATTAGTTGGTGACACATATTCTAACAGAGTTGGATTTTTTTCTTATTTGATTTGTATTTAGATTTTGGATTTGATTTTAGGTTTTGGTTTAATTTGGATTTTAGAATTGATCTCAAGTTTTGGTTTTGGATTTGGGTTTGAATTTGAACTTGTTTTTCTGTTTTGTTTTTGGTTTTAAAAATTGAGAGTTGAGGTTTGAGAACTACGAACTATAAACTAGGAACTGAGAATTAAGAATTGAGAATTGAGAATTGAGAAATTAGAATTGAGAACTAAGAAATGAGAAATAGAAATTGGGAACTAGAAATTAGATATATAAATTAGGAATCATGAATTGAAGATTTGATATTTGGGATCACTGAGAATTGAGATTGAGAAGAAGATGATGAGGTTGAAGAGATATGAAGAAAAATATGTGAAGAATTCGTTTGAAATATATGAAGAATATGACATTTAAATGCCATATGAAAACTGTTTAAAGGAGGTTATTTGAGGATTGAAGGCAACTTGCGGACAAATGTTGAGTCAACATGTCAGTTTTATTTTCTTTGTGACAAACTCTCGATGTTTATTATTGTTTCATTATGAGTTTGATGGAGAGTGTTGAAGATATTAGGTTTACTAACCAATTAGATTAGTATTCTATATATAATGACTTAAGTTATTTATAAATACATAGTTCCAATTAATAGAAACCTTAGTCTTCCTTTTGTTTTTCTATTTTCTACACCACTAAAATATGATTATAAAAAAGTAATTAAAAACCAACAAACGATTTATAACATTTTTTTATATGAGATCAACAAACGTTCACTGAAACTTTTATCATTTATGTTTACTAAAACGAGAAATGGGCGTGAATGACGTTAGCCTCGTGGGAACCAATTTTTTCATTTCTATATTATTGTTGGGCTTCTATGTTTGAGCTCTAGATTAATAAATTCTTTTAGATTGTGATCAAATCGAGGCTCTTTTGATCTGTTCTTTTTCATTTTTATTTTCTATATGAATCATTCATTAATTTATAAATTAACTTTTAGCATTGATATTCGAAAGTTTTTTATATATTTTTTGCAACTCATTATAACCAGGTTTTATAAGTATTTATATCGACTTTCATATGTATTTATGACCATATTTTTATACAAATATTAATTTTCTTAAGTGTTTGTACTAATCGTAAGTTTTTGTTGCTAATTTTACAAATATTTTTATTATTATTTTTCACAAATCTTTGGAACCACTTTTTGCATGATAAATTCACAAAATTATGAAATTTTTACAAAATTTGTTTACTGAAGCGCATCTCTCACATGAGTTCCATCGAACACGACATGAACACTAAAGAGAGACTCTACTTTCAAATACTTGAAAATTAACCACTAAACCATAAACAAACTTGTAACAAATCGTAAAAGAGAAGGGTCTATTGTGTACGTCGAGTACTTTCATGACACGAATACAAGAGTAAGCCATGCATGATGAAAAATTCTCGAGGCTAATGACTTCCATAAAAGTGATAATTAGAAACAAGGTTATCTGCCTCAAACTAGTTCAAACAACAGGGTTGGTGGGTTGGTTGTAGTACTGAGCAAAGACAGAGATAAAATCCAAAGTAATGCTAAAGTTAGTCCTCCCAAAATATCTTTGTCGGAACTATGGAGTATTGATAAGAGCATGTTTTATGCGACCGCATGTCGAACCGACAAAATATTAGACCAATGTAACAAATGTATAACATTGAGGATATTTTGTGAAATAAATATGAATTTAATATTAGTAAATTAGATGTTTTTATTTTCATTTTTAGTGTAATTTAAATTTAATTTGATTTTGATTATATATTTTTTATTTGGTTGTTGATGATTTTTTTCTCACCGGGATTATCATATTTAGATGGAGTGTTCGTAATGTTGTGTTCTTATAGTAAAAGATGGTTTACTATATACATTAGCATTTCGAATATGCACTATAAAATGAATTACAAATATATTGTTGGCCTAATTTTATTTGAAAATCAATTTAAATTTTAAATGTTAACGAAGTAATTTGAAACCTCATGATTGAATAAAAGGTTTTAGAATTGGAGATGAAAATAAAATTTTAAACTGCAGTGAAAATTGTTATTATTTTTGAAAAACAAAATATATAAAAATTCCAGTTAAACTTCAAATGTTGATGAAATAATTTGAGACGTATAACATGATTGAATAAAAGGTTTTGGAATTGGAGATGAAAATCAATTTTTAAATTACATTGAAAATTGTTATTATTTTTTAAAAACAAAATATATAAAAATTCCACCAAAAAAACTCAAAAACAAAAATAAAAATAAAAAATGATTTACCTTAATTAACATTCAATTTTAATAGGTTCTTCTTCATTTCCTTATATCCGTTTTTTATCGAAAAAATAATATTCGATACTTTTGAAAAAACAAACATCTAAAACCATTTAAACTTTTAAACCACATAAAAATAATGAAAACGCTCCACGTTAATTTAAAACCCTTGAACTCCTCTGGTTATATGTGACATCCAACGGTAGATAAGCTCCAAGTCATCAATCCGCGGCTTTCACCAACCACCAATAAAAACTCACTTCTTTCTCTATATATAAATCAAACCCTACCCCTACCTATAAAATCATAACAGTCGCTTTCTTCTCCGAAATCAGACAAAAACCAGTTCTTATTTTTCACCCTCTCTCTAGAATCAGCAATGGCACCGAAAGCAGAGAAGAAACTTGCGCAGAAGAAGCCGGTGGACGGATCTCCTGTGGTTGAGCCAAAGGCCGGGAAGAAGCTACCGTCTAAGGATGGCGGTTCAGCCTCTGCTGATAAGAAGAAGAAAAATTCAAAGAAAAGCGTGGAGACATACAAGATCTACATATTCAAAGTGCTGAAGCAAGTCCACCCTGATATCGGGATCTCAGGCAAGGCTATGGGGATTATGAACAGCTTCATCAACGATATTTTCGAGAAATTGGGGCAGGAGTCGGCCAAACTCGCTCGCTACAACAAGAAGCCTACCATCACCTCTCGTGAGATCCAAACTGCGGTGAGACTCGTTCTACCGGGTGAGCTAGCTAAGCATGCTGTCTCTGAAGGGACTAAAGCTGTTACCAAGTTCACAAGCTCTTAAATTATTGATTTTGGTTTTTTGAGAGATTTAGAGATTGATGTAAATTTCATATCATATTTCAATTCCATTTCGTGTCTTCTCTCTCTAATTCTGCTTTCTTTCTCATATGAGTTTGGTTTGAGTTTGCTTTAGATACATAGTGATGTGCAAAGTATTAGATCATGTCTGAACTCAGTCTTGATAAGATAGTCTAAGGTTTAGGTTAAAGCTGTTGGCTGCTAAGACCAAAGCAATCTGGTTACCTATTGGTTGCGGCATCATCCAATCTGGTTTGTAATTTAGTAGCAATATTTGTTAAACCCTAAAATTATGAATATTAATATATTATCAATAAGCTAAGGCAATCTGCATACAGTAGTTTATAAATGTGGAGCTCAACAACCTGGATGTATTGTCTTTCAGTTCCAACTTGTTACAGTGGTTTGTAAATATAGAGCAGCTAGTCCTCACTTTGAGAATGGACTGCAAAGTCTGCAATTCCAATTACTACGGGCACTCATTCTCACTTTGAGAACGAACTGCTATGGTTAGAAAAAACTTCAGAAACAAAACTTACAAGATCTTCACATAAGTCTCCCAAAAAATACTCATTTAGACTGTTTTTTTTAAAACAATCATTTCAATTTAAACTTTTTTGTTCGAAATTCCTTGGAGATTAAAAAAGTTTTGGTGACTGCCAACGCAAACGACAAGAAATAGAAAAAATAAATACAAGAATTTGTAAAATGAGAGATATTTAGTTTAGCGATTTCAGAAGGATTAAAACTTGTGTATCAGAATCACTTAGGTTAGTGGCTTGAAACACTATCTTAGGTTGCATCAAATAAAAATGTCCATTTTTTAAAACACAAGTCTCCAAAAACATGACTTTATAGCCACTAGCTTAGTGGCTTTTGTTTTTCCTTCCATCATTTTTGCCACTTTGACTATATATTGCCGTACAACAATTGTTACGTCACCGCGGCCAGCAGAACCAGAAATGAAAACAAGAGGATTGGACTATGTTCAAAACTGCTGCAGTGGCGTTGCAAGGCGTTGCAAAGAAGGGCTGCAGCATAGGCTGCGTCGTTTCGGCTCCTCATATCTCTAGCCAGACGTATTGTTACATATCTAGACATTGTTTTTCACATGCATTTTAAAAAAAAAATTCTAACTAAAAGATTATAACAAATTATTATTATTATTCAGATAAAATATGACCACAAACCTTTACTTTTACTGTAAAATAGATAATTAAAAATTTAAACAAATCCGATTGTGATTAAATACCTAATAGTTCTACTAGGGCTAAAGCTATTTCCCCATGAAATTTTTTATTTCTTCATAATTTAAAATCTCTAAAACACTTGAAACATAATATTACTAGTTTACCCTTATTTTGTTTTCAAATTTAATATTCGTGCCATTAGTTAAATAGATTTCACTACTGTATAAAAATATAACATTAAGCTTCGAAGAGGAAGAGCATGTGCTCTTCTTTCAAAGGCAATGCAACCCGTTAATAATTCTTCCCAAAATCTCAACTTCAGCAATCTCACTGGCCTTCCCAATCTCAAAGACAAACCTATAGATGACATTGTTTATAGCTTTTATAATAAACATTCAATTTACCTTGCATTCAGAGAAGGGTATTTTCAAATACACCCTTTCTCTATGGTCTTGGGAACCAAACAAATTTAACAATCTCAACAAAAATGAGTAGTTAGATATATTTCTTGGCAAGCTTACCGGTCGTCTCTGGTAAAAGCCACGAATTATAACAGAAGTTCGTAGACTGGCCGAAGATGAAGCCATGTTTGGGGCTTTATATCTTTTTCCTTAATATTCTTTAATGGGTTACTAAAATAAAAAACAACGCAAATCCAATTCACCCTTTATTTATATATAGATTCTGCTGCTCTGAAACTTGGTAAGAAATCAGCAGAGTACCTACCTGCGATGCAATAGCACCAAGTTTCCTCCCTTGATTGATTTAAGTGGAGCCTGCTGATTGTGGGGCAGAAGTCTCATTGTTCCCAGCAAAACCCAAAGACAATGATTTGGAAGAAGTTTCGTGGGTTTCAAACTGTTTCCAAAATAAGGTCCAAAATAAGAATCGTTTCAGATGGCCATCACTATTCTGATGTTTTTTTAGCAGAAGGCATGTGATTCCGAGTGGCCATCTCGGAATCACATGTTTTTTTAAAAAAAAACTGAAAACAGGTGATTCCGAGATGGTCACTCGGAATCACCTGTTTTTCGGTTTAAAAAAAAGCATGTGATTCCGAGATGGCCACTCGGAATCACATGCTCTTTGCTAAAAAAACAGCAGAACATCAAAATCGAAACCAAGTCGAAACAGCATACATAAATCGACATCCTAATCGAATCTAACAACAAAATCTAACATCAATACCACCGCCCTACGTGAAAAATGAATGAGAAAGAAAAACTAAAAAACTCTAATCGAGTTGACCAAAGGTAGAAAAACTAAAGAACCCTAATCGAAAAATAAAAAAATAATTGTTTGTAATGGGTAATGATTTTGTTATGGTTTTTTTTCTTTTAATTTTTTAATGGGTAGGGATAATAGAATGGGTGAAAGAAAGTAGAATAATGGTGTTCTTGAAAATGAAAAAAATAGAATAAATAGGTACAAGGGCAAATGTGTAATTTCCTTTATGGAGGAAATAACATCATGGAGTTTTTTCCAAATTATGGAGGAAATAAAAAAATTCATAGGGAAAATAGCTTTAGCCTTCTACTAGTTAGAAAATAAATAACCACATACGACTCAATAACTCAATACAACCCCCACTAATAAAAACCACCCACCATCTGCCTACCAAATAATTTTAGGTGTTAAAAATAGAAATCATCCACCCCTAATAAGAATCTACGTTGGAGGAATGAGGCCGCCACTGGTCGCTGCACCAAACCCACCACTTGTCGTGGTGAATATCCTCGAGTTAATTAAGATCGTCTTTTATGTCTAGATTTTCGGGAAGAGCTTTGCTCTTGTTGCCACAAAGACATGTAACTTTCAAGTAAACAAAAGCTTTATGACAACAAGAACATGTAATCTTAGATTTTGAGTTATTTTGTCTAGATTGTTGTTGCAAACCCTATTCTTCCGTCGACGAGCTAAACCTTTATTAATCTTTTTGCTTTTGATAAAAAGTAATTTTTACACCTACTCCGTTCCTCCGATCCTACGTTAATCCCGACGACCGAACTCGTTTTCAAACCAATTATGGTCATTTTATTTAATCAATATTTTCAATAACCTCACTGGATTAAATTACATATCTCATTTCTTCGTTAAGATAACTTTCACGCATAAAAATAATCAGTTTTAAATTTTACTAAGTTAAGATAATAAAATTAAACCATAGTTTTTGGTAGTTGTAACTTTGAACCAACATCCTATGTGGCCTATTATGTCCTTAATTTCTTTTAGAATTATCTTAGATAAACTCATTCTCTCATGACAGACAACATCACCCCTAATTTTTTATAAGTATAATTTTTATAGTGTTTTTTTATATTCAAATATACACGCCACACGTAAACCGAATTGTATAAAATGGAACTTATCCTTCAACGATAACAATAAAATAAATTATACATCACATGTGGACCTCAAACAACTTGTTGTTACCTATTGAGAATTTGATGTCTAGATTCTTTATAGTCGCTTCAATTTTTATCATTTGTAAAACATAAATTTAAAAGTTTAAGTCTCATCCCTCTGAATATAGACTTTACCATTTTTGAGCTAATGGTTTGAAAAATAGATACGCCGCATTTTTACTAAAACACACGTACTCGAAAGATATGATTTTAAATAAATTATCTAAACATATCACATGTTTGTCTTATGTGTCTATACTTTCTATTGTAAATGCTACTATAGAATCTACCCGAAATTTCTTAAATATCTCAATGTATTTTGGTTTTCATGTTTTCTTTCGAAGTAAATAGTTTTCGTGTCTCTCAACCATCCAGCTTCTTTTCGCGTTACGACTTGTTAAGAGTGAGTAATCTTGATCCTTTATCTCACATCGCTTAGACTGAACAAGTACTTACTATATATAAGTGAATGAAATATCTCAACTAATTTGAGGCCTTTTGGGAGTGAACAAAGAGCAAAACCGTGCGGGACTAATCGCCCAAAGCGGACAATAGTTGGTGGAGATATTTCTGACATTGTATCAGAGCAAGGTTGAATGATCCTTTATCACACATCGCTTAGACTGAACAAGTACTTACAATATATAAGTGAATGAAATATCTCAACTAATGTGAGGCCTTTTGGGAGTGAACCAAGAGAAAAACCGTGCGGGACTAATCGCCCAAAGCGGACAATATCACGTTAGTTGGTGGAGATATTTCTGACACGACCAACACTATGAACTTAGACTTCATAATTGAATGACATGTACACGTCTATTTTTTTATTTATAGTACTTTATTTATTGTCACTTAGACTAGTGATCCAACTCGTGTATGCATATACCTCAAGTACCCCATGAAAATTAGAATATTGAAAGTATATTTTTTAGTATTCTTTAGATATCCAAGAATCATTCTAATAATATTCCAATATTTCGTACTTGTATTACTAGTAAATTTACTCACTACATATAAAATATCCACTTTTGTGCATAAAACTACATACATTAGATTTCCTATAACATTAGTGTATTCAAACTAACTATTATTTTTCCTTCACTATTTTTCGAGTTTTAAACTATGATCAAACTATGATCAAATGACTTATGTACTTCTTTGAATTTTAGATGTTTAAACTTATCAATTACCTTATTTATTAATGAGATTGACTTAGGATAAACCTCCATTTTTAAAAATATTTTGATTCGGAGAATAGTATATACCTCCTCAAAATGCTTCATCTTAAAGAGATGCAATTTTATTTGTTTTAATAAAAAAATCACATCCTTAATTAATATAAGTAAATTATCTACGTATAAACACATAATGACCACCATGTCACCGTAACCTTTATGTATAAACAAATGTTTGTGTAAACGATAATCATATTTTTGCTGTGGATTTTTTTGAGAGAAATAAGAGATTTTGTGTTTTTTGCTTATATATTGTGGTGACTATGTTTAGTAATTTAGCTTATACGATTATTTTCTAGACAATAATATTTTTATCTGCAATGATAACTATTTATAGTAATTTCACTTTTTTGTACCATTATGTTTGCTATATTTGGAATTTTAGCTGGACCGAATGAAATAAAATGGTTTGAAAATATCATACAAGATAAGTCTAGATAGTGGTGGAGGAAATTTATTTGGTAAAAATGGATGCAAAAAATAGGCCACAAATATAAAAGTACATCAAATATGTGAGTAAAAAAAAGCTTAAATAATGATTTTACGTACTTAATTAAGAATTATGTCCCTTATCATACGCATTCAGAATATTTTTTTGGATTGTCTATTCGATCTTTACTCCAGTGAGACTTCGATGTTAAAGATATGGAACGCGCTTATATAGAAATTTAATACAAAGAAGATTGTATGTTAATCTTTTAATACATAAATATTTTGATTATAATTCGTGAGAGAAAAATGCATATCCTTAAATAAATGAGTTACAACCTTAATAAGCACGTGTCCGTAGAAATGCAATAAAAGAAGAATCCAAGATAGAACATTCGAGGTGTATGAATACGATAAAACCTAAACTTAACAAAAATTTAGGCTAAAGTCATATGGCATAAAAAATAAGATCAACAGTAAGAAAACCAAGAAAATCGCTTCATTCGTGAAAAAACATGTTATTTTACTTGTGATTACCACCTTAAAGTAGGTTGAGAGCATAATTTCTATAGATGAATAGTTTTTTTTTTGTAATTTTAACAAATGTGAATTCAATTGAGGACAAGAATTTCGGGTAATGGTATAATACACGTGCATCGATTCATGTTTTCAATGACAAATCTCTTTTCAAAACAATAGAAGAAAATATCATGTAAAAATATGTTGGTGGAAAATAAAAGTACGTCCAACTTAGGAGGATGCAACAACATTATCTTAGTTTTTAAAAGCGGTAAGTGAATAACTTATGAAAGTGTATTGTATGTTCAGAATTGAACAAAAAATTACTTTATGGTCATCTATTGGTAATATGTGCAATTTAGTACATGTATGAGTCTAACAACCTTATTTTATACACATGTGATACTTTCATTAGAAAATGATACTCTTATAACAACATACTTAAACTATGTACTGATGATCATGTCAAGTAAAATATTTTATTTACTTTTGCTTTTGTAATGATTATTTACAATACGATTAACAACACTTTTACAAAAATGTATAAAATAAATAATGATTAAGACGAAAATAGTATAAAATTAGGTATGAACTAGTTTTTTTTTCCAAAAAAATATATTGATTTAGAAAAAATAGTGTTTGAGCTTATTAAGTTTAAAATATTAAAAAATATGATATAACTTTTTTATAACACACTTAAAAATAATGGTAAGTTACCGATAACCACCAGAGTAGAAATTAAATTACTGATAACTACCTAGGTTTTGAAGTTTACCAAAAATCGCATGTAACATAAATTTCAACAATACCCTTAAAACACATAAACACATACAAACTTAACAGTTAATTCAAGCGCAGCTGAAATGAATGGATTTAATCGATGTTTCTCCTATCTTGCTGGAAGATCATCAAACTAGATCTATGCAAGGCAATAATATCATTCATTCTTGGTTAAAAAGTTGTAAAAAGAATTATGGCCAGATGTATATGCCTAATACCAAATTCCTGCAATCTCATCACCTGTGATGTGGAATTAAAGTAGTTCGTAGAGATAAGTAAAGACAAGTAAAGACAAGTAGTTTCTAGAGAGAGAGAAAATCAAGAAGTGAAAAGTAGTTTGATCTAAAAGTCAGAATCCTCTATTCAGTTCTGCCTTGTCCTTTATATATAAATACAAAGACTTAAGTGTAATAGAAGTTGTTATACAAATGATCTAATTGCATATTCGTCCTTTACCTTTATATAACATTCTAAATATCTCCCATAACTATATAATCTATCATACAAATTTTTATTTATTTACATTTTGATCCCTGATATTCTATTTCCTTATCACTAGCCCCCTAGTTCTTATAAAAGTCAATGAGTGAGAACTAATTGTCATCGAAAATCTTTATCAGTGGAGAAAAATCCCTTCAGCCAGGATTCAAATTGCTTCGAACTTACTGTCTCCATATTTTTGGCAAAATCTTGTCCTCTAATTAATAATAATTTCCTCAACGCTTCAAACATTTTCATATGGAGTCGTTTCCTTCTAACGGTCATAAACGTTTGAAGTAAAGTTCGAATAGGTGTTGATGGCATAAACATTAAGTCTACCACTAGGCTTATCAAATGGCAGATGTTAAATTCTCCTTTACACAACCTTTTAGAGTTCTTCCCAATTGTCTTCTCCGTCTCTTTCACTTCTCTTTCCCTTAACTTTTTCTATAAATACCTCTCTATGACTCATTTTGCTTCACAACACATTTTTAAAGAGAGAGAGTTTACTTGTTTACAAAATTTCTTAGCTACTTTCATCTGAATCTTCAACCTTTAAGCTACCTTCACCGGAAAAAACCAATCCACGTCCCGTCTTTTAAGTTCGTTTATAAGAAAACATCCAAAACTAAAAAATCCACGAGCAAAAAAACCCATAAAATCATCATTCCCAAATAAAAAGAAACCTCAATTCAGATCATATGACTACTTCTGCATAAGTGAAAGGACAGATGAATATAGAGAAGTTGGACTGATAAGAAACACTCCTCGGGGTTCGTTATACTACGGAAAATTCAATCCTAATCGAACTCCTCTTGTCTCTTCAAACTCTACTCATCCAGAAGAAAGTCAATCATCCAAAACTCAAACACCAAAACCGCATTGAATTTCACCATCTCTAGCTAAATCATCACATCAAATCCCCCCTACAAACTCAAATTCTCGAATCAATCGCAAAGTAACCCAAATAATATATTATTTAAGAAGATCTAGATAAATGTTTTTATCCAGTCATCCATTGCGCAAGGAAACCCTTCCAGATTATTCAAACACTCAACTTCCTCAAACCCTTAAAAGAAAAACCTTCATAACTATGGGGGATGATGCTGACCACACTTCGAATCCTACATCCTCTTCTCCTCCCCCGAGGGAAGTTGCTGAGACAACTACAAATTCTCAACAAAATCCCTCAAGAAATGAGAATAGAGAACCAACCTCGAATCATAACCCACCTCAACTTGTAGATGAGGCATCCGAAGAGGAGGTTGACTCTGAAGCTACACAATCGAATGCCGAGGCTGATACAAAAGATGATGTTTCGAAGGAAGCGGACAGTGAGACGGTAAAAAGTGTTTCTAAAACAAAAGTACCAAGGAGAAGGAAAAAAAACTCATATTAAGCTCTCCGAAGATCTGGCTGCTTCAGTTGGTGAGAACTTGAAACCACTCAACCCCGAATATATATTTGTACTTAAAAATGTGCAATATATTTATTATCCAGAATCTGAGGCTGCGTATTTAAAAAATAAATGGCGAATTCCGGATACTATTGTGCTTCGAATTTCAAAAGAAAGAGATACTCCAATTCAATATGGAAAATATGATAGTTCGTTTAAAGAACCTAGCACTTCGAATATGGTAGTGCGTTTAAAGAACGTAACACTTCGAATATGGTTGTTTCTTCAAAGATGTATACAACACTTCAGAATAATTACTCTTGGTCAACTTCAAAGATGACCAGTCTTTGACTAGTTACCAAAATAATTTAAATAAGAATACTTAAACAACCATTGGCCAAAAAATAGTTTATTGATAACATTTAATATTTACATAACACCTCATTAAAACTTACCTGGGCCAACATGGTAGGAAAGAGTGTTCCCATTATTCAAAAAATAAAAATTTCAATAGAGATAGTTACTCCCAATACAATTTTAGATGTGGTATATTCCAAGGATATTGAAGCATTCTCTCCTGCTCATCACAAAAACAATAAGAACCTGGCTTTATTTTTCATACAACCATATATGGACCCTCCCAATTTGGGGCCATCTTGCCAAGGATATTTTCCTTAGGGACAACTACCTTCCTTAGAACTTTATCACCAACCTTGAAATCCTTCATTTACCTTCAAATTATATCTACTCCTCATATTCAGATAAGATCTAGCTTTTTTTCCTCAATCAAGTCCAAATACGCTCTTTTTGCTTCATCATTCAAGTTCTCGGAATACCGAGCTACTCTATAAGAAGCTAATGTAGATTCTACATGACTAACATTATCCATCCCATACACCAAGGAAAAATTAGTTTCTTTAGTAGCCTATCTAGGAGCTGTTAAATAAGCCCATAATACCTCTTGCAAATAGTTAGGCTATTTTACTATAACCCCGTCAAATTACTGTTTAAACCTTATAAAATAGATCTATTTGTCACCTCTACTTGACTATTTGCTTGGGGATGAAAATGTGTAGAAAAACATTGTATTATTTCCCTCGAAGCAGAAAAAGAAGCCATATTTTATTGTTAAATTAAGGACCGTTATCTGTGGTAATTTGTCGAGGTACCCCAAAGCAGTAACAAATACTGTTCACAATGAACTTAAATATATCCTTGGATTTTGTTCCAGACAATGGTTCAGCCTCTGCCCACTTCGTAAAATAGTTCACTGACACAATAATCATCTGGCGTCCTCCAGTAGCCAATCCATTGGCAATGGTCCCACTAAATATATTCCCCATCTGTAAAAAAGAAAGGCTTCGGTAATGGACATTAGCGAAACTGCAGTTTTATGAATATAATTAGCGAATCATTGACAAATATCACAGTCTCGAACTAAACTTTTAGCGTCGTTCATAATCGAATGCCAATAATACCCTCCCAACAAAACTCGATGTATTAATGCCTTGCACCCACAATGTGTTGAACCCTCCCCCATCACGCAATTATGACAGAATTTTATGTGACTCTTGTTTATTGAAGCAACTTAATAGTGGCCAACTCAATGATTTTTTGTGGGTTTTTGTATAAAACCCACAATGCCAATAATACATGCCTTACCCTTCAACTTCTTAGCCAATTGCAAATCTTGAGGCAACATTCCTTTTAATAAAAAAAATAGAATATCAGTTCTCCAATCGCTTCGAATTACCTCTAGTGTGACAAAAGCTTCTTCTGCATATTTACACTACTTTGATTGGGTTAGAACCGAAAGACTCTCCTGAAACAAAATCCAAAGATATTATTCTACGTAAGCCATGGTTGCTAAAACATCATCAATTGTATTGTCTCCTCGGCTAATATGCTCTACAATAACGTGATCAAACAGAAGATTCAAATTTCAAATTTCTCGAAGATACAAAATTAAGTGGTCCTTTTTTGCTTCGGAAACACCAGGCACCTGATTTGGTACTAATTGGGAATCTATTTTTAAACAAACTGAAGTTGCCCCACAAATGGTTGCGAGCCTTAAACCAGCTAATGCTACTTCATATTCAGCTTTATTATTCGATGCATGAAAATGGAATTTTATGGCTTGAAACATCGTTTCCCTTGGTGGTGCTATTAGTTGAACTCCTGCACTGCATCCTGAAATGCTAGATCCTTCATCAGTTTGAACTATCCACATTGAGCTGTTTGGCAAGACTTCCTTGTTTATCTCTTTGTCTTATCTACTTAACTGGAATTCAACAAGAAAATTAGCTAAGGTTTGGGCCTTGATAGCCGTCCGAGGAGAAAAAATGATATCAAAATCTCCTAGCTCCACTAACAATTTGGTGGGCGCTGTAAAACATTTTTCAGTGAGAATAAACTTCGAACCTCAACAGTGTGACCTTGAAAATAAGGGCGTATTTTCCTGGCAGCCACCACAAAAGCCAAATCTAATTTTTCGAGCTTCAAATACATTTTCTCTGCTGCCACCAAACTCTTGCTGACATAATACACTAGCTTTGGAATTCCCAAATATTCACTCATTAACACAACACTTGGTAGATCCGATACTACAATATACAAGAAGAGTTTTTCTCCAATACGAGGCTTGGACATTACCTCTGGTGATGATAATAATTCCTTAATGATTGAGAATGCTGCTTCACATTCCGAGGTCCACTCAATCCTTTGGTCTTCGTAACATTTGGAAAAAAATAAAACACTTATCTGAAAATCTAGAAATGAATCTTTTAAGAGCAGCTTATGTTCCTTTTAAACTTTGCACTTGTTCGAGGCGATGTCATTGAAACCAAAGCCTTTATGTATTCTAGATTATCATTTCTCCCCTTTTTACTAATGATATACCCCAAGTATTTTCTTGATCAAACTCCAAAAGTACACTTCACAGGATTTAGCTTCAATCTGATAGCTCTGAAATTAAAAAAGGTCTCATTTAAATATTTCAAATGTGCCTCATGTGTTATACTCTTTACCAACATGTCATCAATATACACCTCTATGTTTCTTCCGATCTGAGAAGCGAAGTATTTATTCATTAACCTCTGATATGTTGCTCTAGCATTTTTTAACCCAAAGGGCATAACCCTATAACAATGCAAGCATCGATCCATGGTGGAAGGTAGTGCTCTTTTGATCCTTTGGATCCATTTGAATTTCATTATACCCTGAAAAGGCATCCATAGAACACAAAATTTTGTTTCCTAAAGTGGAATCCATCAATTGGTCTATTCGAGGAACTAGAAATGGATCTTTAGGACAAACTTGATTTAAATATGTGAAGTCAACGTACATCCTCTATTTCCCATTCTTCTTCTTAACCACCCGGGTTTGCTGTCTATAAGGGATATTGTGACTCCCTTATAGGCCCGAACTTTGACAAAGGATCCACCTTAGAAACAATAGCCTCTGCTTTCTTAAAAGAAAAAGCATGTTTTTTTTGTATGACAAGTTTAACCTTCATATTAATTGTTAGGTTATGTCATATTACCTCGATTGAACTCCCACCACATCTTATGTTTTCCAAGCAAAAACATCCAAATTACGAAACAAAAACTCCGACAACTATTGTCATAAAGCTGGGGTCAGCGAGGTTCCTATTCGAAGTATTTTAACATCGGGAAAAACATGCTCTTCTATACTTTCGTTTACTGTTAAAGAACCCAATGTTCCCCTTGGATCATCAATCCCCTCCTATTCCTCTGAGGTTAACCATCTTGATTGATATTAAGTCATTTTATCTCTACTGCTTGACCCTCAGATCCAAGAAGCGGTGTCATAACATTTTTTAGCAACTTTATGATCACTTCATATAATACCCACACGATCTTCAATAACATAATTTAACCATTATGTCACTTCATAATATTTCTTATCAATATTTTATTCATCATTGGCGCCATCTGTGGGAACACATGATACCTGAAAGGCATCAGTTTCTTCGAAATCACGACTTTATTTCAACAATGACAGACGAGGCGATTGGGGAAGGGGTCGGGAGAGTGGTGGCTCGAGATATTTCATTGTCCGAAGGTGAAGGGGCCCCGACTATGATCACTATGTACATGGTCGAGACAAACGATCGACTCTTATCATGACAAGGAGACGATTGATGAAGGATATTGCAAAGCTGAACACTGAGAATGAGATAGCCCTAAACGAGAAAAGAGCTCGTGAAGGATTAGGGAAATAACCGATGACCGACAAATGCGGAGAAGGCTCCTTAGGAGAGGGTCATCATAACAACGCCCGACTCGGTCACGGTTATCGGGAGTCCCAGCCGGATAGGGAGCGGGAAAGAAAGACAAAGCGGTATTCGAAAGATGATCGAGGCAGCTCCACTGATTTCACTTCGGACGATTCCTCGGGTAGAGAATACCAGCGCAGGGTAAGACGAAATAAGCTCGTAAGAAAAAGTAAATCCTGACGTAATAGGTCACTGCATTCCGACTCACCTAAGTTCAAGAAAGACAACACCGAAAAAAGAACACCAAATTCTCACGAAAAATAAGAAATGCTGACAACAAGTAGAGAGGAACGGGTAGTTCTGCCCCAGGTCCAGTGGCAACCGTCAGTTAGCCAGACGCACGGGTACAGAGTCAGTAGCAAGTTCATCAACCCGGGCAATGAAGGATTATATGAAATTCCACTAAGGGACTCGGCGGCGGCGCCTTCGGTTTTGGGCTGAATTGGAGAGCATCGCCACTTTCAGACGAGATACTGTCGGGACATCTCCCGAAGTTATTTGATATATCTAAAATAGAAAAATATGATGGAAAAAAATATCAAGACAACCATTTGGAAGCTTTTAAGAACTTTATGTTGAGTTTCGATAACGACGACAAGTTGTTGTGCCGAGCCTTTTCGATGACCTTCAAAGACCGGGAATCTAGGTGGTACAACCGGTGACCATAGGGTTGCATAAAGAATTTCGGGATGTTTTGAATGATGTTCCTACACCAATTCGTGGGAAGCAAAAGCTTCCGAGCTAATGGAGACACAATCGTCAGCTATAAACAAAGGCTCGGAGAGAGCCTCAGGGATTATACCAGGTGCTTTATTGATGCAAAGACCAACCTTGACCACTGCGAGGAGAATGCGGCTTTGACGGGATACCGTTTAGGGTTGCTCCCAAGACCAATGAAACAAGCGGTCACAAAGAAGCAGGCTTTTACCTTTTCCGCCCTTTTAGCTCTGGTAGAAAAGCATATATTGATTGAGGAAACCGAGGCTTCCGAATTAGCAGCATAGATCCAGCAGAGTGCACAGGCGTCGGTAGTCCCAAAACAGGGCACCCAATCTTGCTACGTCCCGGAGGCTCAACCAATCAGCACGATACCGTCAGCTCAGCCCGTTTGGGCCAAACCTCCGACGTCTCAAGTTCAAATGACTAAACAGATCAATCAGGTGGTCGCACGACCCATTTCCAACAAATGGATCCTACATACCTACTTTTATGACTTAACTGAGTGTGTATCTACTAGCTACGAAAAGACTAAAAAGAGCGGGATTTACCATGATGAGTCAATAAATGTTTGGAAGAATATTTCGGATCTTGTGCTTGATATGACTAGAGAGAGAAAGTGTAGAGAGAGAGAGAGGAATCGAATAATATTCAATGTCCCACATACCAAGAAAGTGGGTCACCTTTTATACTAAAATAAGGTGGACCCACTAAAATCCTTGGTGGGCTGTTTACATAATTAATGAGGCCTTTTGGCAAATACCATATTTACAAATTGGTCCCCGAGAGATCCTAAGTACATTAATAACTACACCAAGTATCTTTTATCCACAATTAAACCCTCATTATTTATATCGGCGAATTCTACCCTCATCAGTAGCCCCCCAGTCTTCGGGAGTATCAGGAGCGGAGACTCATAGCCGGGCCTGCACCTATCGTCCGCAGTTTCTAGTGCTTCGGGCCAACGGCTTATTCTTGGATGAATCATCCTTTTTAAAAAAGCGTCGGGCATTCCACGATGTGGCCCGTCCCGATCTGACCCACGGGTGTTTGACGACACTCCCGAAGCGTTTTTTAATTGACTTTACCCGAGGGCAACACTCAGGCTCTGCTAGACATTCCTTGCCCGGTGTTCACGGTTCTGGTCAGGTCGGTTTCCGCGTTTTCTTGGGCTTCTATCCCTGGCCCCACTGTGATGGGCCGGTTCTTCGCGGTGGATCAGGTCAAGAAAGCCCATCTCATCAGTCGGTTCGAAGGGGCTAGCCTAGGTAAGCCTTCGCTAGAAGGTGATCAACACGTGTCACCTGTTTATGGGATGCGTCCTTGCCATACTAGTTTTTTAGGGAGACTCTTCGTCTTACCGCTGTGCTTTTGTCGATTGGTATTCCTCGGTCATTCAACGTTGCTTATAAATACTCCACAATTCTTGATTTCTCTCAGAGGCATTCTAGAGAGAGAAAGTGCTGTCAGATTATTTCTAGAGAGGGAATGTTTGTTTTATGAAACCCCGACACCCGAAGCAAACACCAGCCAAGAAAAAGAAAAAGCCTGTGTGGAGTTTCAAAGAGTGGGCTAGAATCGGAGACCGAGCCGAAGAGTACCGACGCGCTGGCTTGATTTGGGGATCTAATTCCAAACCATTTACTCCCGTCTCGCATCTTCACGACCCCGTTTTAGCTACCCCAATCCCTGCTGAATCCTTCCTTCTGCCCGAACCTCCTAGCTCTCTGTCTCCCGAGATTAGCCTATCTTCAGAGACTGTTGTCCTTTCTTCCAGCAGCAGCTCCTCTCGTTCCCCTATAGTTCGGTCGGAGAATCCGACCCCATCGTCTGTAAATTCATACGTTCCATCGCCTCCGTTCCCACCCCGACGCGTCCGCAAAACTAAGTTCTTGACCATGGGCGAAAACAGTCCCCCTACATCTCCTGCAGGAGGTAATTATCTTGAAATGGTTCAGCTTACTCCCTCAATTCGAGGGTACCGGACTGGTCTTAACACTGCCGTAACGTTTTTAGGTCTGCCTAAGCGTCGGCTGACGCCAGAGGAATTGGACGCGGCTCACCGGGTTCATTCAGGGAATGCTGTTGAACCCTCAAGCTCTCGGGTACGATCGTCGGATCCGAACGCTGCTACTGCCCGAAGCTCTGACCAAGCTCCATTCCCCGATTTGGAAGAATCAGAGGTAGATATTGCTCCCGCGGAGGTCAGCGTCGCCGCTGTTGGGAACGCTGCTAACCCTCCAGACGATCCTCTGCCCGAAGAAATCGAGGCCGCAATCACCACCTACTATTTCCGCTGGCTTCCTTCGAAGGACATCGTTTCTCTCTACGAAGGAAAGTACCTCTACTTCCCCGAGTCCGAGCACAAGGAGCTGCTGATCCGTTGGGAATTCCTGAATGAGTCACGGTTCGGTTCCCGGTCCCTGGGGAAACTCCTGTTCACGTCCGATCTCGGGAAATAGTGGTGTTTACCGAGCTATTCAATTGGGGTCTTCACTTCCCCTTAGATCCCGAGATCGCGCTTTACTTCCGCATCCTCCAGATCTGCCCGTCGCAGCTGACGCCAAATGCCTGGTACACTTTAATGTCCTGCATAATAGCTTCCCGCCTTTCAGGTCGGGTTATGCCTATGGACGAATATATCGCTATGTCAGGTCTGTCCAAGACTCCTAAGTCCCCGTTCTTCTACTCTTCCTTGGGAAACAAGTGGAAGATAGTTAACGACTTTCTGGAGGGATATAAGGGCTGGAAGCATCGGTTCGTGTTTCTGAGCGGGTGCTGGGAGAACGGTCTTCCCTACACCCCAGAGAATAAGAGGCAGCTGCTTCGGTCCTGGGTCCATGACGGTACCTTTTTTTTTTTTTTTTTTTAATACCGACCCTCCGTGCAGTATCGAAGGAGTTCTTGCAAGGGCTAAAGAAGGACTTCTCGAAAGCTGCTGAAGACACTTTCCAAGTGTTGAAGTATTTTTCGAAGAAGCAGTGGGGTCGGGCGATGCATCGGACCTTGAAGGACACCAACTTGCTCAAGAATAACCTCTGGCGTTGCTCGTCGGAGATACTGACCATTGAGCAACTGCGGGAGCCCCCCAGTCTGGAGGATATTATTGCTAAAACCGATGCTCCTGGGTATCAGTTATACCTCCCGAAACGCAATAAGGCGCCTCGCAAGCACCCAAAGTCAGATGACGAGGTCGGGGGTCAGAATGCAGCTGGTGGGGAAGGAGCGGGTCGGATAGCTGCGAATGATGTTGAGGGTGGCGCATCTAATCAGGCCCAGCCTCCGGTGCCTAAGAGAAAAAACCGAACCGACGCTGAAGGGGCCAAGCAGAAGAAGCCAAGGCGGGCCAAAGAGAACGGGGTCGTTGCTGGGGCGGATAATCCCACTATACCAGAGCTGTTTGATCAGTTCGGTGGGGTTAAAGGTAAATCTCCAATGGATCCCGTAGTGGTGATTCCGGATGATGCCGACCTTCCCAACGCATCGGATCCAGCCGCAGCCTCCTCCAGCGGTCCTCGGTACCCGGTGCTAACGATGTTTGGTTCACCGCACACTTTCCCGCTGCAAGGATCGGATGGACTGGCCTTGTCTTTGTACAACCTGCTTGTACCCGCGGCCTTGAAAGAGCGTAGGGCGGCCGAGCTGAGCCAGAAGCTAGCGAGCGCGGAGGCTGAAATCGCTCGTTTAAAGGAGGCGGTGCAGAGTGCCAAGACCGTGCAGGAATTAGCAGAGGGGCGGGCTGCAGAGGCTATCCGTATCTCGGAGGAGACGAAAAAGGTCGGGGAAGATCGTGCTGCCACTCTAGCTCAGGAGATCCAAAAGCTGAAAGCTTCGAACACCGCCTTTGCAGATAAGTGCAAGAAATGGTCGGACAAAGAGGCGGCTGATGCTAAAGCCGCCTATGTGCTTTCGTTCCATAACCGTTTCCCGACCCTTCATCTTGGGGCGATGTGGCTAGATGTACCCGAGGCGGACCGACTTGAGGGAGTGATTTGTGAGGACGAGTCGGACGATACGGAGTCCGAGGAGGAGAATAGCGAGTGATCGGCTGGCAGTTTCGTTACTTGTTGTTTTTTTTTGTTTTTTTTTTCTGTAATATCTTTGGGGGGCGGAGGGTCCCCTAACATTATCTCCTGTGAACATTTCGATATTTGTTTTTGAGTATGCAATCCTTGTTTCTTACCATAATTTGCGGGTGTTTTTACTTAGGTAAACCAAAGTATTTTTGTGAAAAATCAAAATAGGGTCTGATCAGTGTAATTTGTAAAATTTCTGATGAGGTCTAAAAAATAAAAATATGTAATATTGATGCTTATGCAAAGGGTCGGGAAAATTAAATATGTAGATCAGTTGTAAACACTGAAAAACTCATTAAGGTTCTGTAGATCAATGTATCATTGAAACTTTTCCCAAAGGGTCGGGAAAATTAAACATGTAGATCAGTTGTAAAAACTGAAAAACCCATTAAGGTTCTGTAGATCAATGTATTATTGAAACTTTTCCCAAAGGGTCGGGAAAATTAAACATGTAGATGAGTTGTAAAAACTGAAAAACCCATTAAGGTTCTGTAGATCAATGTATCATTGAAACGTTTCCCAAAGGGTCGGGAAAATTAAACATGTAGATCAGTTGTAAAAACTGAAAAAAAACCCATTAAGGTTCTGTAGATCAATGTATCATTGAAACTTTTCCCAAAGGGTCGGGAAAATTAAACATGTAGATCCATTAACATTAGTGGGAACAGACGCTGACCAGCTCGTCAGCTGACCAAGGTCGTAACACTTTAACATTTGGAAGGCAAAAGAAAATTTTGATTAATGTAATCAGGTGATCGGGTGTTTATGATGCCTCGTTAAAACCTTCTTGTACCACCGAGGTAGGAAAAAGTGCATCCCCGACCAATAAGTTTTTACAGACTACGTCGAACGAACTACAAACATTTTGCCAGTATTCTAAATACAATTTTAGATGTTCAATATTCCATGGTAGTCTCAAAGGGTGCCCGAGCCTGTTTTGCAGGCGGTATGTCCCGCTCTTGATTTTTTCCAAGATTTCGTAGGGCCCTTCCCAATTCGGGGCGAGTTTACCGAGGCTTTTGTCTTTAGTGTGAAGAAAGACGCGCCTCAAAACCTTGTCACCGACCTTATACTCCCGACGGCGGACTTTAGAAGCGTATCAACTTCTCATCAGGGTCTGATAGTGCAAAGAATTCAATTGGGCGCGATTGCGCTTCTCTTCTATAAGATCGAGCTCGAGTCGTCGGCTATCGTCGTTCGCTTCCTCCTCATAGGTACCGACCCTGAAAGATGGAAAAATGGATTTCGCAGAGGTAATCGCGTCCATACCATATACTAAGGTATAAGGTGATTCCTGAGTAGCCGTCCGAGGGGTGGTTCGGTAAGCCCACAGTACCTCTTGTAGGTAGTCGGGCCATTTTCCGACCTTTCCTTCAAGGTTTTTTCTGAGGCCGTCCAAAATGGTCCGGTTGGTTACTTCGACTTGCCCGTTTGCTTGAGGATGGAAAGGAGCGGAGAAATATTGCCTGATCTTATGAGTGGTGCAGAAAGCTTTCATTTCCCCGCTATCGAACTGCGGTCCGTTATCCATAGTTAACCTCTGTGGTACCCCGAACCGACAACATATGTTAGACCAGATAAATTTGATGATATCTTTGGTCTTGGTGGCGGATAAAGGTTCAACTTCGACCCACTTGGAAAAATAGTCCACTGCCACGACGATCGTTTGTCTGCCTCCCGATGCCATTGGTAGTGGCCCGACAAGGTCGATTCCCCATCGGTCAAAGGGTAGTCCTTCGGATATGGACTCTAGAGGAGCCGCGGGGACGTTTATCGCGTTTCCGAATCGTTGACATGTATCGCAAGTTTTGACTATTAGTCGTGCATCTGTTGTTATCGTCGGCCAATAGAATCCTGCGAGAAGAATCCTTCTGATTAAGGCTTTGTAACCGCAATGTGCTGCACCCTCACCGTCATGCAGCTCGGATACAATTATTTGTGATTCATGGACCCCTAAGCATCGGAGCAGGGGGCGGCTAAAGGATTTCTTGTACAGTACTTCACCTAAAAGGACGTAACCTCGAGCCTTGTTGCGTACTTTCCGAGCTGAGGCGTTATCACTAGGCAACCGACCTTCAGCCAAGAAGGCGATAATGTCACGCCGCCAATCTGAGATTGTTACCGAAGAGATCTGACAGGCAATTTCAGGTCGGTTGTCTAACTCGTGACGTTTGATAATAGACGGGCTTTCTTGTTCGGTCACCCAAGGATAGTTACTGGAGCAGAAAAGTGTTGCCAAAGAATCTGCGGCTATGTTTTCGCTTCTCGGGACATGTTCGTAGGTGAATTTGTCAAGAAAGCCCATCTCATCAGTCGGTTCTAAGGGGCTAGACTAGGTAAGCCTTCGTCAGAAGGTGATCAACACGTGTCACCTGTTTTTGGGATGCGTCCTTGCCATACTAGTTTTTTAGGGAGAATCTTCGTGTTCCCGCTGTACTTTTGTCGATTGGTATTCCTCGGCCATTCAACGTTGCTTATAAATACTCCATAATTCTTGATTTCTCTCAGAGGCATTCTAGAGAGAGAAAGTGATGTCAGATCATTTCTAGAGAGAGAATGTTTGTTTTATGAAACCCCGACACCCGAAGCAAACACCAGCCAAGAAAAAGAAAAAGCCTGTGTGGAGTTTCAAAGAGTGGGCTAAACCAAATCGGACGGCTTGGTGCATGCTAATGCCCGATGGGGTTACTATTTGTATCCCTGCTCCACAGCCACTGACGTTAGCCCCCCCGTCGGTTCGGACGGTCCATTCGCTTAGTGCGGCTTCTTGGGAAGGCGCGTCTTGATCAGGTCGTTCGGAATGGAACTCCACTAAAAAATCAGCCAGGACTTGGCCTTTAACGGCCGTCCGAGGTTCGAAGTCGATGTCAAAATCGCCCAGCTCGACCGAACATTTGGACATTCTCCCGGACATGTCTGGTCGCTGGAGGATGTACTTGAGCGGGAATGAGGTTCGGACTATGATAGGGTGGGCTTGAAAGTACGGGCGCATTTTTCGCGCTGCTGTCACCAGGGTGAGTGCCATTTTTTCCAACTTTAAATACCGAGTTACCGCATCCTGCAGGCTTTTGCTCACAAAGTAAACCGCTGTAGGGTCCGGTCCCGACTCGCTGATCAAAGCCGCACTAACCGCAAAGTCGGTAACCGCAACGTAAAGGAAAAGTGTCTCGCCTGCGATGGGCTTTGTCAAGAGGTTCGGGGATGACATATATTTTTTAATTCCCAAGAACGCCTCATTACATTCGGGAGTCCACACAAAATTTTTGGCTTGTCTCAAGACCTGAAAAAAGGGAGCGCACTTATCAGATGAGCGATAAATAAATCGATTTAAGGCAGCCAGACGCCCAGTTAGGATCTGGACTTCCTTGATGCTTCGGGGCGGAGTCATATTGGTCAGAGCTCGAAGTTGGACATGATCGTCTTCAATCCCTTTCTCGCTAACGAAGAAACCTAGGAACTTTCCTGACCGGACCTCGAAGGAGCATTTTTCCGGGTTAAGCTTGAGATTTATTCCCCGCAGGTTATCAACGGTTTCTCTCAGATCGGTAAGGTGGGCTTCATCCGTGCCGCTTTTAACCAACATATCATCGATGTACACCTCCATATTCCTCCCAATTTGACCCTCGAACGTTTTGTTAACTAGCCTTTGGTATGTTGCGCCGACGTTTTTTAGCCCGAAGGGCATTACTTTGAGCAGTATAGTCCTCGGCCCGTGATGAATGTGGTACTTTCCTGACCCGCAGCGTGTAATTTGATCTGATTATAACCGGCGTATGCATCTATAAATGATAGCAATTTGTTACCCGACGTCGAATCTACCAACTGGTCGATTCTTGGCATCGGGAAGGGGTCCTTGGGACATGCCCGATTAAGGTCGGTGAAATCCACGCACATTCTCCATTTCCCGTTTTTCTTCTTGACCAGAACGGGATTTGAAGTCCACAACGGGTAACTTGCTTCCTTGATATGACCCACGCTGATCATTCTCTCGACTTCTCGTAAGATGATGTCTGCTTTTTCTGGGGAAAAAGCCCGACGCTTTTGGGAGATCGGTCTGGCGTTTCTGTTGACAGTTAGCTTGTGAACAGCAAAAGATTCCGGGACCCCGGTGACATCTCTTGAGCACCACGCGAACAAATCTAGGTTTTCCCGCAGGAGAGTCAGCAGCTGTTCCCTGAAGATCGGTAAGAGGCATACCCCAATCCGCAGGAATCTCCCCGCAGCGAATTGGTGTTGCTCGCATTCTTCGTCCGTCGTCAAAAGGTTCGGGGCTTCCCTGGGGTCATCAACGGGCAATGATTCCGGGGCGAGCCCCTTAATTGTTATTCTCGAGCTTGAATCATCTCTTGATCTTTTTTAGGTGCCAATGCTGCTCGGTAACATTCCCGTGTTACTTTCTGGCTGCTTCGGACCACTCCCACGTTGTTTCCGACCACGTATTTTAAACACTGGTGGATTGTAGAAGACACCGCATGCATTCGCGATATCCACGATCGGCCGAAAATGGCATTTTGGGAAGCCGGCGCGTCTACTACCACGAATAAAACCGTAACCTTTTTCTTGAATGGGCCGCGGCCTAATTGGACTACGCCCTCAAATTCTCCTATAACGTCGGCTGCTGACCCTGTGAACCCTACTATGGTACGGTCGGACCGTGCAATCACTGGTGGTGTCCTAAACTTGGCGAAAGTGGATGCGAAGATTATGTTGGCCGAACTACCGGTATCCACCAGGATGCACCGAACCTCCTCCCCCGCAATGGCTGCCCCGATTACAATGGCATCCTCATGGGGGCCGACTATGTCTCTCATGTCATCGTCGTCGAAGTACAGAATCGGAGACGGGACGCTTCTAGACTGGAGTAAGTTCGGGCCTCCAACTGAGTGGTTAGGTTGACGATGTGCCTTTTCCTTGACGAATATGTAACTCCTGCCATAGAATCTTCCCCAAAAATAGTTAGGCATTCAAAAAATTTACAAAGGCCTCGTACATTACAGACGTTCTCCTCGGCTTCCTCCTCGATAATCCCGATGATGTTGCGGTTTGCTTCGGGGTCGAGGTACTCAATGGAAACATCGAAAGGATCGGTTACTTCTGAAATTTCCATGGTGGTTTCTGATTTTGGTATTATCACGACTTCCTTCGAGGTCGTACTTTGCTGTGCCTTCTTAACATACTCCATGAGGTTTCCGTGCTCTATGAGCATATGTATTTCTTTCTTCAAGGCAATGCAGTCTTTAGTATCATGCCCAACGTCCTCGTGATAGCGACAATATCGGTTATTCTTTTGTTCCCGAGGTGTTGGTATCGAGAAAGGTCTTCGGTACATTCCGCTCTTCTTAGTCTTCTCGTAGATCAACGCTACACACTCCGTAAGGTCTGCGAAGTATGCAGGTCGGATCCATTTGTTAGACATGGGTCGTGAAGTCGTCTGACTCGTTTGCTTTGGTTTTGGGCTTGATAGGACCGAAGGCTTGGCTGATACAGGCGGGGTCGGGTGTATCGTGCTGACCGGTTGGACTGCCCTAGCGTAATCCGACTGGGTGCCCTGCCTTATCACTACCGACGCTTGGGCACTTTGCTGAATTTGTGCCGCCAACTCAGATGCTTCGGTCTCTTCGATCAATATCTGTTTTTCTATTTGAGCTAGAAGTGCGGAAAACGTGAACGCTTGTTTCTTCGTCACTGCTTGCTTCATTGGTCCTAGGAGCAGACCCAAGCGGAATGCAGTTAGGGCCACATTCTCTTCGCAGTGGTCTAGGCCGGTCTTTGCGTCGATGAATCGTCTGGTGTACTCTCTGAGGCTTTCCCCCAATTTCTGCCTGCAATTCATAATAGTGTCTCCGTTGGCCCGGAAACTCTTACTTCCCACAAAGTGTTTCCTAAACATTGTCCAAAACATCCCGAAGTTTCGGATGCAGCCCTGCGGTAAACGGTTGTACCACTTAGATGCTCGGTCCCTGAAGGTCATGGAGAAATCCCTACATAGGAGTTTGTCATCGTTGTCGAAACTCAGCATGAAGTTTTTGAAGGCTTCCAAATGATTATCTGGGTCCTTCTTCCCATCGTACTTTTATAGCTTAGAAATGTCAAACCGCTTCGGGAGCTGTCCCGCCAATATCTCGTCGGGCAATGGAGATGCCCTCCAATTGACTCTGAACCCGCACGCTCCTCCTCCAAGTCCTTCTGTCTGAACTCCATAGAGTCCTTCATCTCCTGGGCTGATAAACTGACTGCTGGTTCGGTAACCGTGGTTCTGGCTGTTCGACGGTTGCCATGGGACTGGAGGCAGCACCGCCCGCTCCTCACGGCTGGCGGCGGGCATTTCTTCCTTCTCAAAGGACACCGGAGTTTGCTTCTCGGTGCTACCCTTCTTGTATTTTGGGGAGTCCGTCCTGGGTCCACGGAGGCGTCGGGAACGATTCTTTTGTGTGCGCTGGACCCTTTCCCGCCGTCGATACTCCCTGCCCGACGAATAATTCGAGGTGTAGTCAACTGACAAGCCGCGATGATCCTCTGGGTACCGCTGAGTCCTGGCATTTTGTCCTTCCGAGGGATGAGGCTCTCGATAATACCTTACACGTCGGGCTTCGATGCGCGGCCCAGTGGGGTCGGCCTCCTCACGATCCTCCAAGAGGGGTTCTTTGCCTTTTCCTTCCCGGACCCTTTTCTCGTCCAGTGCCCGCTCCCTTTCTGCGTTTAGTCTGGCAATGTCTTCAAGGAGCTGTTTTCGGGTCATTATTAGGGTCGACCGTTTGTCCCGACCCCGGTCGTGGTGTTCCCGACCAGGTGCTTCCTTGCCCTCTAACAATGAGACGGCTCGGATCACTTCTCTACCGACCCTCTCTATTACAGCTTCGTTGTTCATCTCGTAAAGCGTGATTTTCAAAGAAAAAAGATTCCTTTTTGGTATCACTCTTTCCCACAGACGGCGCCAATGATGAGTCAATAAATGTTTGGAAGAATATTTCGGATCTTGTGCTTGATATGACTAGAGAGAGAAAGTGTAGAGAGAGAGAGAGTGGAATAGAATAATATTCAATGTCCCACCTACCAAGAAAATGGGTCACCTTTTATACTAAAATAAGGTGGACCCACTAAAATCCTTGGTGGGCTGTTTACATAATTAATGAGGCCCTTTGGCAAATACCGTATTTACAAATTGGTCCCCGAGAGATCCTAAGTACATTAATAACTACACCAAGTATCTTTTATCCACAATTAAACCCTCATTATTTATATCAGAGAATTCTACCCTCATCATACCAGAAGGCCCTTTCCTATCCCAACGCCCCGAGAAAGCTGAAATAATCGATACTACAGATACCATGAGGATGTGGGGCACGATACCAAGGACTGTATTTCTCTCAAAAAGGAAATACAGATGCTGATAGAAAACGGAAAACTACTTGAGTATGTAAAGAAGAAAGCACAACAGGGTGCGGCTTCGAAAGAAATCGTGACAATACAAAAGTCGGAAACAACAATGGCAATTTCCAAAGTAACAGATCTTTTTTATGTATCCATCGAATATCTCGACCCCGATGTCAGTTGTAATATCATCGGGGTCGTACAAGAAGAAGTTGTGGAAGGCTGAAGGAAGGTAAGCAGCCTCGGTCAATATTTTGAATCCTTGATTATCTTTGGAGGTGACTCTATGGCAGGGATCACCCATTCTTCCCGGAAACGACATATTGTGAACTTGGCGACTCAGTTGGAGGCTCGGACGTCTCTCCATGTGCGGGGAAATCCATCACCAATCTTATATTTTAACGACGATGACATGAGGGACATAGTCGGCCCCCACGAAGACGCAGTCATTATCGGGGCAGCCATTACGGGAGAGAAGTCCGCCGCATCCTCGTCGACACCGGAAGTTCAGCAAACATAATCTTCGCGTCTACGTTTGCCCAGTTTAAGAAACCCCCAGTGATTACGAGATTCGGATCGGACTATTGTGGGATTTACAGGTTCGGCCGCAGTGGTAATAGGAGAATTCGAGGGCGTCTTTCAACTCGGTCGCGGGCCGTTCAAGAAAGAGGTCATTATTTTGTTTCTCGTGGTAGATGCACCAACTTCTCTTAACACAATTTTTGGCAGATCATGGCTGTCGCGGATGCATGCGGTGACATCTACTATTCATCAATGCTTAAAGTAAATGGTCGGTAACAATGTGGGGGTAGTAAGTAGCAGCCAGAAAGCAACAAGGGAATGCTACCGGACAGCTTTAGCGCAAAAGGGCGATCAGCAAATGGAGCAACTTCGGGACTAGCAGTTAAGGGGACTTTCATTAGGGTCATTACCTGTGGACGGTCCTAGGGAAGCTCCTAGTTTTTTTACTACCAATGAGGATTGCGAGAGATACCAGTTTACTGAAGGGAAAATCTTGCAAATCGGAACTAATTTGTCGACAGTTTTCAAGGCAAAATCGATTTTACTACTACAAGAGAATTTTCATTTGTTCTCTTGGTGCTCAGAGGACGTAATCGGAGTCCCATAAGACCTGATAATTCAAAATTTGGCTATAACTGAAACGTCTGACCCATCTTGCAAAAACGTCGGGCTTTCTCACCAGAAAAGCGGAAATTATTATAAGAGAAGTCGAAATAATGCTCAACGTCGGTCATATCAAGGAGTCGAGCTACCCACTGTGGACATCTAATCTCGTTGTGGTAAAAAATAAAAATGGCAAGAGGAGGATGTGCGTAGATTTCACCGACCTCAACCGGGCATGCCCCAATGACCCTTTCCCGATGCCAAGAATCAACCAATTGGTTGATTCAACATCGGTGAACAAACTACTCTCTTTTATGGATGCATATGTAGGATATAACCAAATCAAGTTAAACTCAGCACACCAAGAAAGCACGACGTTCATCACCGGGAGGGGGCTGTATTGTTATAAGGTTATGCCTTTCGGATTAAAAAACGCAAGAGCGACATATCAGAGGCTGGTAAACAAGGCGTTTGAATATCAGATCGGGAGGAACATGGAAGTTTATATAGACGACATGCTCGTAAAAAGCGAGACTGACGATGGCCACCTTGTTGATTTGAAAGAAACGTTTGGCAGTCTAAGGGACATAAACCTTAAAGTTGAACCTGGAGGAATGTTCTTTTGGACTACGGTCGGGAAAGTTCCTAGGATTCCTTGTTAGCAAAAGAAGAATCGAAGCAGACCCGATCCAGCTGCAAGCTCTAGCAAGCATGACCCCGCCAAGGAATATCAAGGAAGTCCAGATATTAACCGGACGCCTAGCGGCTCTAAATCGGTTCATATCTTGCATATCTGACAAGTGTGCTCCCTTTTTTTAGGTTACGAGAAATGCAAAGTCTTTCGGTTGGACACCGACTTGTGATGATGCCTTCTTGGGAATAAAAAATTATTTATCATCCTCGAATCTCTTAACAAAGCCTCTGAAAGGGGAAAATCTCTATGTGGCAGTTTCTGATTTTGCAGTGAGTGCGGCTTTGGTCAGCGAGTCAGGAGAAGTCCTTAAAGCGGTATATTTTGTAAGCAAAAGCTTGTTAGATGTGAAGACGAGGTATTTGAAACTGGAGAAGATGGCGTTGGCTTTGGTGATCGCGGCACAAAAAATACGACCGTACTTCCAGGCCCACTCAATTATCATTCGAACGTCGTTTCCACTCAAATATGTACTCCATCTTCCAGACATGTCAGGACGAATGTCCAAATGGTCGGTTGAACTAGGTGACTTTGATATCAATTTTAAGCCAAGGACGGCCATTAAGGGCCATGCCTTGGCTAATTTATTAGTCGAATTTCATTCCAACCGACCAAAAAAAGTAGAATCGCCCGAGGAAGACAAGCAAGTTGAATGGATTATTAGAAATGACGGAGGGTCGAACGTTAGTGGTTACGGTGCGAGTGTACAGATAAACACCCCTACGGGCATAATGATGCACCAGGCGATCCGATTTGGTTTTACCACGTCTAACAATGAAGTTGAGTACGAGGCTACTTTAGCTGGTTTGAGGTTAGCACATGTGTGTGGAGCCAGGAATATACGCCTCATTAGTGATTCTCAGCTGCTAATAAACCAAGCTGCGGGAGCATCAGAAGCTAGAAAAGAGCACATGGTTCAGTACCTAGCGGCGTTGCGTGTGTTAGCCGCGTCGTTTGCCAAAATTACATATGAAAACGTCCCCAGGGCCGAAAACGCGATTACAGATTCCATTGCATCAGCATCATGCTCAAGCAGTTACCCCTGGGTAACAATGCAAGAAAACCCTTCAATTATCAAAAGGACAGAGCCGAGCAATCGACCAGAGATCGCCTGTCAGATATCTTTGGTAACCTTTTCGGATTAGAGAAGTGACATCATAGGTTTTCTGGCAGAAGGATCGTTACCGGATAATAGTGCGTCGGCAAGGAAAGTGCGAAATAAGGCTCGGGGGTACGTTCTTTCGAGCGAAATACTACACAAGAAATCTTTTGACAAGCCTTTGTTGAGATGTCTGGGGACGAATGAATCACAAATAATCGTGTCCGAACTGCATGGTGGTGAGGGCGCCGCTCATTGCGGCTATAAAGCACTAATAAGGAGATTTTTTCTTGCCGGCTTTTATAGGCCAACAATAACCGCCGATGCTAAAGATATAGTAAGAACATGCGACAGCTGTCATAGATTCACGAACGCAATCTATATTCCCGCAGCCTCTCTGGAATCAATATCGGAAGGCCTCCCTTTTGACCGTTGGGGAATCGACCTAGTATGGCCATTACCGATAGCATCCGGTGCAAGACAAATGGTAGTGGTGGCAGTGGATTACTTTTCGAAATGGGTAGAAGCCGAGCTACTATCAGGAACAAATACTAAAGATATCATCAAGTTCATTTGGTCAAACATCTGCTGCAAATTTGGGGTTCTACAAAGACTCACGATGGATAATGGACCACAGTTTGATAGCAACGAGATGAAATCCTTTTGTTTGACCCACAGGATCATGCAATGTTTTTCGGTTCCTTTCCACCCTCAGGAAAATGGGGAAGTTGAGGTCACAAACCCGACTATTATAGACTGACTCAAAAAGAACTTGGAAGGAAAAGTCGGCAAATGGCCAGATTATCTGCAGGAAGTACTATAGGCTTACCGCACCACTCCCTGAACGGCGACTCAAGAATCGCCCTACGCCCTGGTCTATGGGATGGATGTCGTCACCCCCGCGGAATCAATTTTCCCAAATTTCAGGATCGGAAGCTATGATGAATACAGAAACGGGGATGACAGACGACTAGCTCTTGATTTAGTTGGGGAAAAACGGAGCCGAGCTCAGCTGAATTCCCTACATTATCAGACCTTAATGAGGAGCCGATACGTGTCGAAAGTATGCCGACGAGAGTTCAAAGTCGGGGACAAAGTTTTGAGAAGAGTTTTTCTGCACACTAAGGATAAAAGCCTCGGCAAACTCGCCCCGAATTAGGAAGGCCCATATCGGGTAGTGGAAAGAATTAAGAGCGGGACGTATCGATTACAAGACAAGCACGGACGTTTGTTAAGGCTCCTCTGGAATATTAAACATATGATTGGATTAATTTCTTTTAATTTCCTTGTAATTATTCTCGTTTATGTAAAAACTCTTGGTCGGGGACACACTCTTTCCTACCTCGGTGGCGCGATGAGGTTTTAATGAGGCATCCATGGCAACCGATCTTTTTAATCTACTCTTTTTGCCTTCAAAAATTCGAAAGACAGTGTCAAAAGGAAATCCATCAAGTGACGAGCTGATAGACAACTTCTGACGATCTCAATTGATTTTTAAAGCCTTAATTGGTTTTTCAGTTTTCAATTGATCCACATTTATTCCCAACCCTAAGGGGAAACTTTCAATTAAATATTGATCTATAGAACCTTAAGTGGTTTTTTAATTCTCAACTGATCCACATTTATTCCCGACCCTAAGGGAAAACTTTCAATTATATATTGATCTAGAGAGCCTTAGTTGGTTTTTCAGTTTTCAACTGATCCACATTTATTCCCGACCCTAAGGGAGAAACTTTCAATTAAATATTTATCTACAGAGCCTTAATTGGTTTTTCAATTCTACTGATCTACGTTTATTCCCGACCCTAAAGGAAAAATTTCAATTAAATATTGATCTACAGAGCCTTAATTGGTTTTTCAGTTTTCAACTGATCCACGTTTATTCCTGAACCCAAATGGAAACTTTAAATTAAACATTGATTTATAGAAGCTTAAAGGGGAATAATTTCAAAGACAACAGGTAAAACTTAATGAAAGTTAAAAGTTGTCGGATCAAGTACATAATAGGAAGGGTTCATTCACCCAACTAATTACAAAACAGAACCACAAAAAACATCGAAACTTGGGAAAATAAAAGAAATTTTAGACGTCTTCATTATCAGGGCCAGTCTCTGTGGCATCTGATTCTTTATCTTCACAGACTACTCCGGACGTGCGGTCTGCTTCGGGAACATCTAACCACATTGACCCAAGATCAAGGCCGTGGAACTGGTTATGCAGGCTTAAGACATAAGAAGCTTTAGCTTCGGTGGCTTCTTTCTCCATACACTTTTCACACTTCACAGCGAAAAGGTCATTTGCGGCTCGGAGGTCAGCAATTTCCTTTGTCTTTTTTGCTGTAAAGTAACGGAAAAAGCGGCTCTGGAATTTCGCTGTAACCAACTGCCGAGCTTGGTCATCACGGTCCTTTTTTACCCGCGTAAGAGCTTTCTCAGCTTTTGACGCTCTTCTCTCCGTCTTTTTACCCCTTTCTTCCGGGAGCTTTTTTCCCGCATCTCCACTTTTAAGTTCGTTCTCCAGCTCGGTTATTTTCTCCTCAGCATCCGTCAACTTTTGATTTAGCTCCCCCACGCGTCTCTCCTTTATAGCCAGCGGCACAATCATGCTATACAAGGACAAGGATAACACATCATTGGCTCATAAAGCGAAAGTGTATGGACTCCCATGAACTGACGGAATGGGCAGTTTTATGCCACTTGACGAGGCCCCATCAGCTTTCGTTACTTCAGAAGGGCCGACCTTTTTTCCCCCAACCTCATCATCATCAGGAATCACGACGACCGTGGCATTCTCGGCTGACGCAGGTGCAGAAGCAATAATGTCCCCACCTTTAACTCCCTTATATTGCTCAAAAAGCGCCGGAATAGTCGCGTTTTCTGCAAGCGTGGGAGCATCGGTAGTTCCGACCTCTATCTTCTTCTTCACACGCTTTGGTTTTTTGGCTTCTTCACCATCAACCGCTGACTTCTTTCTTTTCTTCTCTACCTCCTCGGAAGTTGACCTCGACAGCAACTGCTATTTCTTGTCCAGCAGCATCAGCCTCTACCTTTTCTACGTTCTCCGGCTCCGCACCTTCATCAGATTTTGAGCGTTTGCTCGGCGCTTTGTTGCGTTTGGGAAGGAACATATGTGCGTCGGGTGCATCCATTTTAGTAGCCAAATCCACCAAGCTAGGTGGTTGGCGCAGCTGCTCCAATGTAAGTGGTTCCTTAGAGCATCGCTAAAGGGTGCTCAATATGAGGTTGGTGTTCTTAAAGCACCGACGGAATGACCGACCCCAATTCTTCCGGGCGAAGTCCTTCAAAATTTGGAAGGTTATTTTGGCATCATCGAAATAATCCTTCTTCAACCCTTGGACATACTCCTTAGAAACTGAACAAAGGATCGGTTAATGTTAAAAAAATGATAATATTACCATCAAGAACCCACGTCCGCAGCAATCGCCTCGGGTTCTCTTTGGTATATGGATGACCATTCTCCCAACAACCATTAATGAAGACAAATCGGTGCTTTCACGACTTGTCACCCTTGAGAAAGTCGTTCACAATCATCCAAGTGTTTGCCAAAGAGGAATAAAAGAAAAGAAGTTTGGGAGATTTTGAAAGCCCGGACATACCAACGTATTCCTCCATCAACATAACGCGGCCCAACAATCGAGAGGCCATTATACAAGACATTAGCGTGTACCACGCGTTGGGAGTCAGTTGCGAGGGGCAGAACCGAGGATTTCTAAGTACCGAGCGATCTCGAGATCCAGAGGAAACCTAAGACCCCAGTTAAAGAGCTCTACAAAAACAACGATATCCCGAGCTTTTACATGCAGAGGCGTTTCCCCATGAACAAGAAACCGTACTTTTACACACTCTGGGATTCCCTACCGGATCAGAAGCTCCGACTGTTCAGCAGCAGAGAAGTACATATACTTTCCCTCAAAAAGGACGATGACGTTATCCCGACACAAAGATCGGTGGTAAGTGGTTGTTATCACAGCCTTTATCTCCGTAGGAAGAGGCTCTTCAGAAGGAGCGACGGTAACGACACCTTTCCCCGCTTCGTTCTCCCTTACGGGACTTTTCCCCGAGGCAACTAAGTTGGTTGCCTATGGCTCATTGATAGCGTTAGTTTGTACAGCCTCGGTACAAATAGGATCGGCTTCCTCTAGAATCTGGGAACTAGTCGCTTTCAGGTCAACCGGTTGGGAAAAAGTTTTTACAAAACTGGAACTACTACCGGTGCAGACATGTTTTGATCCGCTTTCTTGCAACTTACGCGCACGTTCCATTTCCAGTGTCTAATGCTCGAAATCCCTCTTGCAACGCCCAAAGGAGTAGCAGCGGTATTAATGCCCGTACGAAACTTGACGATGGTAAGGGTTAATTGCACCAATTCGGGTGAGATGCCTCCCACCGGCGAAGAAGAGGCGTTGGAGTCTCCCATTGTAAGGAATCCTAGGTTTATTGTGGCGCTTGGTAAGAAAATGAGAGGGTAAGTTACCAGGTAAGTTTACCGACGAGAGCATCGGGTGATCGGGTGGGTTGATAGGGGAATTCGGGGAAGAACTGCTGGAAGGGATGACGATTGCTTCGGGGTTTGGAGCAACAGCTGGCTCTGGCACAATGAACGATTCTGCAGGCACGGGAGTTGGCAGGAAAGGATCGTGTAGAAGAGGTACGAGTGTGAAATGTTTTTTATCGGAATCCCAAATCAGTCCAGCGGCTCGGTATTCGTCGGCTCGGTCACTGATACTAGCCCAATCAATAAATCCAAACATGGGCTCTTGTTTCTTTTTCGGTTTCTGGTTATACTTCGGGTTTTTCCTTTTCATAAACATTGGCTTCTCTCTCTAGAATAGCTAAGGGGGACTCTCTCTCTCTCTAGGATTTCTCCAAGGGAGCGAGTTATGATAAGGGAAGAAGTATTTATAGGCAACGTTATGCCTTAACCGTTTCACGCGTGGGGAAGTCCTAACAAAAAAGAGCCGCGGGAACTCAAAGATTCTCATAGAAAGATGTGCAGATTGGCACGCTTTGAATAAAGGAACGACATGTGTAAGTCAAAACCGACTATGCACGAAATATGTAATCATCAGGCTAGTTCCATAGGCATGCGCCGGTGCCAAAACTCGAGTGTTCTTCAAATGAGCTCCATGTGTCCACTAACGCGAAGAGCTGAAGCAGACAACTCTCCAAACAGGCCTAACGACCCGGTTGAGCCCATGACAAGTTTACCAGCTAGATTTTTAATAAGCCCATCACCGCAGATCGGGAAATGGGGGACACGATTAATCACCTCTCAAGGCATTAAGAGACATGAAGCGGGTTGGTTGCACTGTGACAGGTGGGTCGGGCGTTAGGCAATATAACGCTTCCCAAAGCTTTAGGAAACTTGATCCCAAGGCACTTGGCCAAAATGCCCGCAAATTCCTGAGCCCGAGGTAATTTTTGGACAGTGGTCGTTTCCTCGATTTACTCATGAATCTTCATTCCCAACAGCAAAAGTGTTAATTGTAAAAGGGGCAAATAAAATAAACACATTAGTGTATATATTATTTATTAGAGAGCAATATGTTAAAGAAGTAGAATGTAAATGACTAGAAATTAAATATACAAGGACTACTTGGGACATAAATGGGGACCACTTTCCCCACTATATAAAGGAGCCCTTTTATTCATGGGTAGGTGGACATTATTTAATACTTTCTCTTTCTACTTTGTCTCTGTACATTCTTAGCATTAGTCACATCAAACACTAGATCCAAGATTCCCCATTTCTTGTCATTATTTTACTCATCAAACCAGAATCAGATTTTGATGACATGAGTTAATACCATGTATCTCTCTACTCTAATCTTAAATACGTCTGAATAATGGATCCAAATTTCCCAAGCAAAGCTACAATTAATAAAAAGATGGTTATTACTTCACAAATGTTGTAGAATTGACATTTTGAAACTATTTGTAAATGTCTTTTCTATAGAATTGAGTCAATGGGAATATAATTCTTGATAAACTTCCATAGAAGAAACGAAAACTTCCTTGGGGTTAAAGCATTCCAGATTTTGTTGTATAAGCTTGATTGGTTATAGTGATTCCTAATATTGTTCCAAGTCTGCTTTGTATTAAAGTTGAGATCATATGATAGCTTCCAAATTATATTGTCTCTGTCAATAGTGTTGATGCTAAAATATTTAATGATGTTGATTATATCAGGAGTTAGAAAGTCTTACATAACAAATATGCCCCAGGAGTTGTTTTTTCAGAAGGTATTGACTTTGGCATTGAGGAACCATGTTGTATTATAATCTAGAATTGGAGGGTGAATATGCCAGTCATCAGCCCAAAAGCCAATATCTCATTTCCCAAAATGCCATATAATATTTCATTCAATAGTTTGTTTGATACGTGACATTCTTTTCTTAGTAAGAGAATCAGATTTCTTATAACTGGTTTTGATATGATGAATGTTGTTACTATATATATATATATATTATGCCCGATGTTAGCCCACAAGCTACTATTCTTTCTAAAATTGAATCAAATCTTTTGGGAGAAAGTTTTTTGAATATCACAGAGTCTTCTAGTATTCAAACCACCCCCTCCAAAAGGCTTACAAAGAGTCTTCTATTTAGACCAATGGATACTTTTCTCAGCACATTTAGTTCTCCATAAAAATTTATTGAAAATCATTTCCAATTTGTTAATAATTGAATCTGGGATCAGACTATTCTGCATCTTGTAGATAAGGAGAGAAAAAAGAACCGAGGATATTAAAGTAAGTTTTACCCCGTAAGACAATTGTTTACTCTCCTAATATGAAATTCTAGCATTGACCTTGCCTAGAATTGAACTGTAGTTGATGACCTTGTTGTTATTGCTTAGGGTTATGCCAAGATAGTCAGTAGGAAGGTAGTCAACTTTTAAACTAGTCTGATCTAGCATAGTAGATATTCTGCTTTGCTGAAACTTCTTAAACACAATTATCTTAGTCCTCTTCGTATTTATAAATTGCCTTGAAACTTGCTGGTAGCTATCAAGAAAATTTCTTAATTTATCAATGGAAGATTGTAAATTGTTAGTAAATATGAGTATATCGTTAGCAAATAGTAAACAAGGGACCATGTAAGTTGTTCGAGATGCAGATTTCATTTTATCATTTAACTTGAACAGAGTAACAATGACTCTAGTAAGCACATTTTCCCCTAATATAAAGAGGTTATGAGACAAGGGATCACCCTGTCTAAAACCTCTTTTAGAGTTAAATCCAATGATACTACCATTAATTAGCTTGGAGATGTTTACATCTCTAATGAGATTATTGATCAAGCTAACAAATTCCTTAAAGAATCTAAAAGTCACAAGAACCTTAGTTATAAATGCATACGACATCCTATTGAATGCCTTGGTCATATCCAATTAAATCATAACATTTACCGACTTTGGTTTTATATTTAAATCATGCATCATCTCCTTAGCAATTAGAATATTTTTGTGAATGGATCTATATTTAACATAAGATCCTTGATAAGGAGAAATTATATTAGGTAAAATATTAGCTAGTTTAATGTTTAATAGTTTAGATATAATTATGTTAGTCATTATACATAAACCAATAGGTCTATACTTACTCGAACTGGTAGGATTAGTAGTTTTTGGAATTAAACAAAGACTTGTAGCTAAAATACCCTTTGGTATACTATTGCCTTGAAGTAAATGATTAAGAGATTTGCATAAGTCAGCTTTAATGATCTTCCAACACACTTTGTAAATATTGATGTTATAGCCATCAATCCCAGCAGCGGTGGAAGGATTTATGGTGCTGATTATGGCTCAAATCTCCTCTTCATTATTAAGCTTGAGAAGGGAAATATTATCATCATTGGAGACTAGATTATGAATGTTATCAAAAAAAATTGTTATTCATTGAATCGTCCTCCTCACTGATGTTGTTGTGATAGGAATCAGTAACCGGGAGTTCGGGAGTTCGGCCAATATCATCTTCGCATCAACCTTTGCCAAGTTCCGAACACGACCAGTGCTTGAACGATCTGACCGCACCATAGTCGGGTTCACAGGGTCGGCAGTCGACGTTGTGGGAGAGTTCGAGGGCGTGGTACAGTTGGGCCGCGGCCCATTTAAAAAGGAGGTCACAGTTCTGTTTGTAGTAGTGGACGCGCCGGCCTCGCATAACGCCATTTTGGGACGGTCTTGGATATCGCGCATGCATGCGGTGACTTCTACAATCCATCAGTGTGTGAAGTATGTGGTCGGGAACAACGTTGGAGTAGTACGGAGCAGCCAGAAAGCGGCGCGGGAATGTTACCGAGCTGCGTTAGCACCCAAAAAAGATCAAGAGATGTTTCAGGCTCAAGCATAGCAATTAAGGGGGAGCTCCCCGGGTTCGCAGCCGGTAGACGACCCTCGGGAGGCCCCAAGTCTTCTAACGACAGACGAAAAGTGCGAGTTTTTTCATTTTGCCACCGGAAAATGCCTGCGGGTCGGAGTAAACCTTTTACCGACCCTAAGGGAGCAGCTACTGGTATTGCTCAGGGAGAACCTTGACTTGTTTGCTTGGTGCTCCGGGGACGTTACAGGACTACCGGAATCCTTCGCGATTCACAAGTTAACCATAAACAGGAACGTCAGACCGATGGTTCAAAAACGTCGGGCTTTCTCTCCTGAAAAGGCAGAAGTAATTCTACGGGAAGTTGAAAGAATGACCAGTGTCGGGCATATAGAGGAAGCGCGGTACCCCTTGTGGATCTCTAACCCCGTTCTTGTCAAAAAGAAAAGCGGGAAATGGAGGATGTGTGTAGATTTTACCGATCTCAATCGGGCGTGCCCAAAGGACCCTTTCCCGATGCCGAGGATCGATCAGCTGGTGGACTCAACATCGGGTAACAAGTTACTATCTTTTATGGACGCCTATGCCGGTTACAATCAAATTAAGCTGCACCCCGCGGACCAGGAAAACACCACGTTCATAACGGGTCGAGGGCTATACTGCTACAAAGTAATGCCCTTCGGACTAAAGAATGCGGGCGCGACATACCAGAGGCTGGTCAACAGGACTTTCGAAGGTCAGATCGGGAGAAATATGGAAGTTTACATTGATGATATGCTGGTCAAAAGTGGGACCGATGGGGCTCACCTTGCCGACCTCAGAGAAACCTTTGATAATTTGCGAAGGGTAAATCTTAAGCTGAACCCAGAGAAATGTTCTTTTGGGGTCCGATCAGGAAAGTTCTTGGGATTCTTCATCAGTGAGAAAGGCATCGAAGCCGACCCGGTCCAGCTCCGAGCTCTAGCCGACATGACTCCTCCTCGGAGTGTGAAAGAAGTTCAGATCCTGACCGGGAGATTGGCCGCACTAAATCGTTTCATTTCTCGATCATCTGATAAATGCGCTCCGTTTTTTCAGGTCCTTCGACAGGTAAAAAATTTCGTCTGGACCAAGGAGTGTGACGTAGTGTTTTTAGGGATCAAGGAGTACCTATCAACCCCGGACCGCCTCACCAAGCCTACTACGGGCGAAACCCTTTTCCTCTACGTTGCGGTCACGGATTATGCGGTCAGCGCAGCGCTAATTAGCGAATCAGGGCCGGCTCCGACAGCGGTATACTATGTGAGCAAATCCTTGCTGGACGCCGAAACTCGGTACTTAAAACTGGAAAAGATGGCACTGGCTCTGGTAACGGCGGCGCGGAAAATGCGCCCATATTTCCAAGCACACCCTATTGTCGTCCGCACATCATTTCCGTTAAAATACGTTTTTCAGCGACCAGACATGTCCGGGAGAATATCCAAGTGGTCGATAGAGTTGGGGGATTTTGACATTGAATTTGAACCCCGAACAGCAATCAAGGGCCAGGCCTTGGCCGATTTTTTGGTCGAATTTCACTCTGAACGGCCCGAACAGGAAGCGCCTTTGCAAGAGCCAGCAGAGGGCGAATGGACCGTCCGCACGGATGGAGGAGCAAACGTCAGTGGTTGTGGGGCGGGAGTTCAAATCATAACACCCTCGGGTTTGAGCATGCTCCAGGCCATCCGTTTTGGTTTTCACGCGTCAAACAATGAAGCTGAATACGAAGCAGCTTTGGCAGGTTTACGATTGGCACAGGTGTGCGGGGCAAGACAAGTACGCCTCGTAAGCGACTCCCAACTCTTAATCAACCAAGCCTCAGGGGGTGCGGAGGCTCGGAAAGAACACCTGGTACAGTACCTAGCGACGTTAAGAATTCTGGCCGCTTCTTTCGACAAAATCACATACGAACATGTCCCACGAACTGAAAACACAACAGCGGATTCTTTGGCAGCGATTTCCTGCTCTGCCAGTTACCCATGGGTAATAGAGCAAGAAAGCCCGTCCATCGTTAAACGACATGAGTTGAGTAACCGACCTGAAATTGCGTGCCAGATCTCTTCGGTCGCCAGTTCGGACTGGCGGCAGGGTATTATCGCTTTCCTGGCCGAAGGTCGGCTTCCCGACGACACCGCCTCGGCACGAAAATTGCGCAACAAGGCACGGGGATACGTCCTTTTAGGGGATGTGCTGTACAAAAAATCCTTTAGCCGACCTCTACTTCGATGTTTGGGTTTTAACGAATCCCAAGTAATTTTGTCCAAACTACATGATGGGGAGGGTGCGGCGCACTGCGGATATAAGGCGCTGATTAGGAGAATTTTTCTCGCAGGATTCTATTGGCCGACGATAACGGCAGACGCCAGACTCATGGTGAAAACTTGTGATACGTGTCAAAGGTTTGGGAATGCGATCAACATACCCGCATCTCCCTTAAAATCTATATCCGAAGGACTACCCTTTGACCGGTGGGGAATCGACCTCGTTGGGCCGTTACCAATGGCTTCGGGAGGAAGACAGACGATTGTCGTCGCGGTAGATTACTTCTCCAAATGGGTCGAAGCTGAGCCCCTATCCGCCACAAAGACCAAGGATATTGTCAAATTCATCTGGGCGAACATTTGCTGCAGATTCGGGGTGCCCCAGCGGCTAACTATGGACAACGGGCCACAATTTGATAGCGCGGAAATGAAGGCATTCTGCGCCACTCATAATATTCGACAATGTTTCTCTGCTCCGTTTCATCCACAAGCAAATGGCCAGGTCGAAGTGACGAATCGAACCATTCTGGATGGCCTCAGAAAGAATCTTGAGGGAAAGGCCGGAAAATGGCCCGACTATTTGCAAGAAGTGTTATGGGCTTACCGAACCACACCCCGCACGGCTACCCAAGAGTCGCCGTACACCTTAGTCTATGGTATGGACGCGGTCACCCCCGCGGAATCTATTTTTCCCTCTTTCAGGGTCGGAACTTATCAGGAAGAGACAAACGACGATAGCCGACGACTAGAGCTTGACCTCATAGAAGAGAAGCGCCGTCGCGCTCATTTAAACTCTCTACACTACCAGACGTTAATGAGAAGCCGATACGCAGCCAAAGTCCGACGTCGGGAGTTCAAGGTCGGTGATAAGGTTTTACGACGCGTTTTCCTCCACACGAAGGACAAGAGCCTCGGAAAGCTAGCACCGAATTGGGAGGGACCCTATGAAATAGTCGAGAAAATCAGGAGCGGGACATACCGCTTACAGAACTGGTTCGGACACCTCCTAAGGCTACCATGGAATATTGAGCACTTGAAGTTATATTTCGAATAGTTTGTAATTTACGATGTATTTCGCATTATGTCCTGTTTGATTCAAGTTTGTAATGGTCGGGGATGCACTCTTTCCTACCTCGGTGGCACGAGGAGGTTTTAACGAGGCATCAGCCAAAACCCGACCCGCGTTTTTGATAATTAAAAAAAAAATCTTGCCTTCATAATATTAAATCATTGCGACTTCGGACAGCTGACGAGCTGGACGTCGTCCATTTCCATTAATATAAGTTTATGACAGAACCCTAAAGGGATTTTTCAGTTTTACCGATCTACATTTTGGTTTTCCCGACCTTTTGGGAAAATTTTCGATAGTAAATCGATCTACAGAACCCTAAAGGGATTTTTCGGTTTTACCGATCTACATTTTGGTTTTCCCGACCTTTTGGGAAAATTTTCGATAGTAAATCGATCTACAGAACCCTAAAGGGATTTTTCGGTTTTACCGATCTACATTTTGGTTTTCCCGACCTTTTGGGAAAATTTTCGATAATAAATCGATCTACAGAACCCTCAAGGGGTTTTTCGGGTTTCCCGATCTATGTTTTGGTTTTCCAGACCCTCTGGACAAACTTTCGATAGAAAGTCGATCTACAGAACCTTCAAAGGGTCTTTCGGTATTACCGATCCACCTTTTTGATTTTCCCGATCCTCGGGCACAACTTTCGGTAACAAATCAACCTACCAAACATAAAAATTTACGATCTGTGAAACAATATATTCAACAATTCAAAGCGTCATATAATCACAGGGGGGCCCGTGACCCCCAAAAAACAAAACAAAAAGTCACGGTACAACACAAAATACAGAGGGCCCTACGGCCCCCGAAGATTAACAAAATATCTTTGCAAAACAGACAAAAGGGGAACGGAATCACTGCTCCCCATCTTCGTCCGCATCATCATTTTCTTCATCGTCCGCATCATCGGACTCCTCACATTCAACTCCGTCGGGCCTGTCTTTCTCCGGTACATCAAGCTACAGCGATCCCAGGCGAAGGTCCGGGTAACGATTATGGAGTGACAGAACATACGCGGCTTTGGCATCAGCGGTTTCCTTGTCCGACCATTGCCTACATCGATTGATGTAGGCAACGTTTGAGGATTTCAACTTTTGAACCTCCGACGCCAAAGCTGAGGCGCGGTCTTCCGCGACTTTCCTCGCAGCCTCTGACACACCCACCGCGTCCTCCGCGGCCTTCTGCGCTGTCTCCATTGCCTGTTTTGCTGTCTCCGCGGCCGTTTTCGCTTCGGTAGCCAGTTTGTCGGCTTCAACGGCCCGACCTTCCGCTAACACCTGGGCCTCTTCAGCAGTCTTCACCTGAGCGGCAAGATTGGCAATCTTTGTTTCCGCTAAGGATAACTTCTTACCAAGCTCCTTCGCCCGATGTTCTTTCAAGGCTGCTGGCACCAGCAAGTTGTATAGCGACAACGCCAGCCCATCAGTTTTCCGTAGAGGAAAAGAGTGCGGGCTACCAAGCATTGTTAGCACCGGGAGTTTGGGGCCACTGGACGACGAAGCATCGGGGTTTGCAGCCTCGGGGAGCTCGGTGTCATCCGGAACTAAGACAACGTCCTCCATAGCAGGACCGTCGCCAACCTGATCCAAGAAGTTAGGCCCTGCAGCGACCACATCCGCGCCAATTGCTGCCAGATCCTCTACCACAGCTTTGGCTTTCTTTAGCTTAGACCCTCCCGTCTCTGCACGGTTCTTCCTCTTCTGCACTACGGCCGGGTTCTGACTCGCCTCTGATCGTTCGGCCACCGGCACCGCTGCCCTGATCGGATCGCTTTCTGCTTCGGTCCCGACCTCCGGTTCCCTCCCGTCCTCCTCTGACTTTGGACGCTTGCTGGGCGCCTTATTGCGTTTGGGCAAGTACAGTATGTACCCGGGACGACCAGTTCGGGCAAACACCTCGTAGAGGCTTGGAGGTTCCCGCAGCTGTTCAATAGTCAGCGCCTCGGATGAGCACCGCCAGAGATTTCTCATGAACAGGTTCTTGTCCATGAAAGTGCGGTGCATGCCCCGACCCCAATTCCTGCGGGCGTAGTTTTTCAGCACCTCGAAAGTGTCCTCCGCGGCTTTCGAATGGTCCTTCTTCACCCCCTGCAGCCAGTCCTTTGACACTACACAAAGGATCGGAACACAAGGTAATATATATATATATATATATATATATATATATATATATATATATATATATATATATAGGAAAAGGTAGTACCATCATGGACCCAGGTCCGCAGCAGTTGCCTCGGGTTCTCCTTGGTGTATGGAAGCCCGTTCTCCCAGCACCCGCTCAAGAATACAAACCGGTGTTTCCACCCCTTGTCCCCCTCTAAAAAGTCATTGACAATTTTCCACTTGTTGCCAAGAGAGGAATAGAAGAATGGTGACTTCGGGGATTTCGACAGACCCGACATGGCGATATACTCCTCCATCGGCATAACTCGACCGGAAAGGCGGGAAGCCATGATGCAGGACATCAGGGTGTACCACGCGTTGGGCGTCAGCTGCGATGGGCAGATCTGAAGAGTGCGGAAATAGAGCGCAATCTCAGGGTCCAAGGGGAAGCGCAAACCCCAGTTGAATAATTCGGTGAACACCACAATCTCTCGGGGTCTGACGTGAACAGGTGTCTCCCCCGGGGTCGGGAATCGAACGGTGACACACTCAGGGATCCCCTAGCGGGTCAGCATTTCACCATGATCGGACTCGGGGAAGTAGAGGTACTTCCCTTCGAAGAGAGAAACCACGTCCCTGGTCAGAAGCCAGCTGAAGTACTTGGTCGAAATAGCAGCCTCAACCGCCTCGGGCAAGGGATCATCCTGGTTATTAGCCGCGTGGCCAACTGCGGCAATACAAACTCCCGCGGGAGCAACATCGATTTCCGACTCTCCAGCTTCTTGGGTCGGAACTTGACCAGAGCTGCGGGCAGTAGCGGCATCTGTTTCCGATGGCCGGACCCGAGAAGAAGAAGCTTCGGCAGCATCGCGAGCCATGTTTCTATGGGCCTCCTCCGCCTGCTCGGGTGTTAGCCGCATTTTGGGCAAACCTAAAAAAGTGACCGCAGTGTTAATACCGGTCCGAATTCCCCTAATCGAGGGTGTAAGCTGAACCATTTCGGGACTATTACCTCCTGCTGAATGCTTGGGTAGATCGTCTTCCCCCATTATCAAGAAAGTAGACTTACGAGCGCAACGGGAAGAGGGTAAGCCGACGGACGGTAGGGTCGGATTGTTTGGCCCGACTGCGGAAAAATGGGAACTGTCACTAGAAGAAAGGATAATGGGTTCTGGGGATAGACTACCCTCGGGAATAGGAGAAACCGGAAGATCGGGCACTAGGAAAGACTCTGCGGGAATCGGGGTGGCAAGAACGGGGTCGTGAGGAAGCGGAGCGGGAACAAAAGGTTTGGAGTTGGACCCCCAGATCAGACCAGCGCGTCGGTACTCCTCTGCTCTATCACCAATACTAGACCACTCTTCAAAACTCCACTCAGATCTCTTTTTCTTGGTTGGTTTTTTCTGTGAACGTCCGGGTTTCATACAACAGGAACCAGAGCAAAAAAGGGTCGGGCGAGCTCTTTCTCTCTCTAGAAATGGTCTGACAGCGTTTTCTCTCTCGAAAATGCCTCTGAGAGACACTAAAGGATCTTGGGGTATTTATAGGAAGGGTTGAAAGATCGGGGGATACCAATCGACGAAAACACAGCGGGAAGGCGAAGAGTCTCCCTAGGAGCCTAGTCTGACAGAGAAGTGACCCCTTGGCTAATGACACGTGCCGACCCCTGACTGACAAGGGATGACGTAAACAATTCGTCACAAGCGTATCATCGATTTGGGCCGCCGCTACCACGGTCGGTGAGAAGATAATGGGCCGCCCTGAAAGGCCAGAAATTAAAAGCCCAACAGAACCTGATAGGCGCGGGAAGGCGTCCGAGGAGGTGGCCCCGATCATCAGGGAATCAAAACTAACAGGGCCTGGATCAGGAATGAGGTCGGACGATCGGCGATAGCTCTTTCGCAAGTCTCCGCTCCTAAAAGTTCTCGAAGACTGGGGGGCTACTGATGAGGGCGGAATTCGCCGATCCAAGCGATAGGGGTAAAAACGCAATAAATGGTAGTTGACGGGATTAATCGGGTATTTGAAGTCCTTCGAGGACCAAGGTACAACAATAAAATAGTAGAGGGGCCTCATTGATATGTGATGAACGGCCCACTAAGAGATTAAATGGGTCCACCTTATTTTAGTATAAAAGGGTGACCCACTTGCCTAAAAATGGTATTGAATATTACTGTGGACAAATCTCTTTTTCTCTCTCTTCACTTTCTCTCTCTAGTCACATCTGACACAAGATCCCAAATATACTCTTTTGACAATTATTGACTCATCACAACCAACCTCAAACTCTTTAGCAAAAAAGAGAATATCAATATCAGTTCTCATATCAGTCCTAATGACCAAAACTTTCAAAATGACTCTCATAATTTTGATAAAAACATTAAGGAAAACAATACTAATAAATCAGAATTTCAAAAGAGAAACAAAAGAAATCCCAAAGATGATTACATTATGAACAAGTCTGAAAAAAACTTAACCCTTGATAAATAAATAATCAAACAAGTGATTATGAAAATGTTTTAAATAATGAATTAATGGAAACCCTTGATATCATAGACCTTGACCCTCTCTCCAAGGATCCCTCTAAGCTTCTTCTTGCAGGAAGTCTTCCTTTATCACCAACAAAGGAAATGCATTAAAGTATGAGTAAAAGACTTAGAAAATCTAAAGCCAGGTCTATCAAGGGTCCATTGATCTATAGGGCTACGAGTTTCAAAGGATCTTCTCGATCCTTAAACCTATTATCAAAAAAATGACTGCTTCATTGATTTGCCGGGGCATTAAGCTTGTATCTTCTTTTTAAAAGCTCTGTTATGGTCTCGTGGCTTTTAACAGCTTCGGATTTTGGCTATTTTAATCTTTCAAAATCAATTCCTAGTCATGCTTATGTTCAATGATTCCCTCTGCTATTAACATATTTAAAGTAAATTGTTATAGCTCTAAATTGTTTAATGATGAATCATGTGGTTTTTGTTATCTAAATTGTTTGGGGTTTGGTAATAAATTCCTGGATCATATTCATCATGATCTATTATGGGTTTGATGCTGCTGGAGATTAAGGGCTTTGGCATCAATGGTTTTGTTATGAGAATTTCAGCTCTTGCTAACAATATTATCATTGACTATTTTAGAATTTTTGATTCATGATTATATCCAAGTTTTGGTTATTGTTATGTTACTAATTTTCTTGACAGGTATTCCTTATCAGAATCAATATATCATTTTAAAATTTTGCAGGATAGAGCAAGTATACAAAGGAGCAAAAGATTGCTAAGCAGATCCAGAATGGTGGTTGGTCCAAGAATCAAATTTCAATAATCGCTAAAGAGACTAAATCCTAAGGGTGGAAGCAAGATAATTAGCTCCTGAGTTAACTTTTGGAGCTGATAAAGAGAAGCTTTGATTATATGGAGAAGACTCTGTATGAAGGACGGAAATAAATTTTTTATTTTGGCGTGTTGATTTTTTTAAGAGTTGTATTAAAATTTTGTCCTTAAATTGTGTTAAACATTCAATAATGTCCTCAATTCTAATAAGATTTTCTTTTGCTTAAGGAAAAACTTTTAAACCACATAAAAATAATGAAAACGCTCCACGTTAATTTAAAACCCTTGAACTCCTCTGGTTATATGTGACATCCAACGGTAGATAAGCTCCAAGTCATCAATCCGCGGCTTTCACCGACCACCAATAAAACGTCACTTCTTTCACTATATATAAATCAAACCCTACCCGTACCTATAAAATCATAACAGTCGCTTTCTCCTCCGAAATCAGACAAAAATCAGTACATATTTTTCACCCTTTATCTCTAGCATAAGCAATGGCACCGAAAGCAGAAAAGAAACCCGCCCAGAAGAAGCCGGTGGAAGGATCTCCGGTGGTTGAGCCAAAGGCCGGGAAGAAGCTACCCTCCAAGGATGCTGGCTCTGCCTCTTCTGATAAGAAGAAGAAATCAAAGAAAAGTGTGGAGTCTTACAAGATTTACATTTTCAAGGTGCTGAAGCAGGTTCACCCTGACATTGGGATCTCAGGCAATGCTATGGGGATCATGAACAGTTTCATCAACGATATCTTTGAGAAATTGGGGCAGGAATCAGCCAAACTCGCTCGCTACAACAAGAAGCCTACCATCACCTCTCGTGAGATCCAAACTGCGGTGAGACTCGTTCTACCCGGTGAGCTCGCTAAGCATGCTGTCTCTGAAGGGACTAAAGCTGTTACCAAGTTCACAAGCTCTTAAATTGTTGATTTTGGTTTTTTTTTTTTTGAGAGATTTAGAGATTAATGTAAATTTCATATCATCTTTCAATTCCATTTCGTGTCTCCTCTCTAATTCTGCTTTCTTTCTCATATGATTTTGGTTTGGGTTTGCTTTAGATGCACAAAGTATTAGATCATGTCTGAACTCAGTCTTGATAAGGTAGTCTAAGGTTAAAGCTGTTGGCTGCTAAGACCAAAGCAATAGCTGGTTACCTATTGTTGCGGCATCATCCAACCTGGTTTGTAATTTAGTAGCGATATTTGTTAAACCCTAAAATTATGAATATTATCAATAAGCGAAGGCAATCTGCATACAGTAGTTTATAAATGTAGAGCTCAACAACCTGGATGTATTGTCTTTCAGTTTCAACTTGTTAGAGTGGTTTGTAAATGTAGAGCAGCTACTTTGAGAATGAACTGCAAAGTCTGCAATTCCAATTATTACGGGTACTCATTGTCACTTTGAGAACAACTGCTATGATTACAAAATCTTCACATAAGTCTCACCAAAAAATACTGATTTAGACTGTTTTTTTAAAAGAATTATTTCAATTTAAACTTTTCTGTTGGAAATTCTTTCCAGATTAAAATCGTTTTGGTGACTTCCAATGCAAACGACAAGAAATTAGAAAAATAAATCCTCAAGAATTTCAAAAATGAGTAAAATATTTAGTTTTAGCGATTTCCGAAGGATTAAAACTTGTGTATCAGAATCACTTAGCTTAGTGGCTTAAAACACTATCTTAGGTTGCATCATATGAAAATGTCCATTTTTTTTAGAAACCCAAGTCTCTGAAAACATACTTTATAGGCTGACGCTTTTTTTTTCTTTTTATCGTGCTTGCCACAGTAAGCTATATATTGCCGTACAACAGTTGTTCTATCACAGTGAATGGCGGAACCATAAATAAAAACAAGAAGGTTTTGACTATATTAAAAACTACTGCAATGGGGTTGCAAAGAAGGGTTGCAGTATAGGCTGCGTCGTTTCGGCGACTCCACATATCTCTAGCGAGACAATATATTGTCGCATATCTAGACGTTGTTTTTCATATGTATTTTTTTTTTTGAAATCTAACCAAAAAGTTATAAAAAATAATAATAATAATTATTATTATTATTTAGATAAACATATCACCATAATAAACCTTTACTTTTACCGTAAAATAGATAATTAAAAAATTAAACCAAATCCGGTTGTGAGTAGATACCTAATAGTTCTACGAGTTAGAAAATAAAAACCCCATACGACTCAATTACTCAATATAAACCACCACTAATATAAACCACCCACCACCTACCTACTTAATAATTCTAGGTGTTAAAAATAGAAACCACCCAAACCCCAATAAGGATCTACCTTGGGGCAATGGGATCGCCATTGGTCGCTGCACCAAACCCACCACTTGTAGTGGTAAATAATTCAGATTGTCTTTGATGTCCAGATTGTCGGGAAGAGTTTTGCTCTGGTTGCTGCAACGACATGTAATTTTCAAGTTATTGCGGTAAACAAAAGCTCTATCGCAACAAGGACATATAATCTTAGATTTTGAGTTATTTTGTTTAGATCGTCATTGTGAACCCTACTCTCCCGTCGGCGATCTAAACTTTCATTGATTTTTTTTATCTTGGATAAAAACTTACTTTTACACCTACTCCGTTCCTTTGATTCTATGTTAATCCCGACGACCGAACTCGTCTCCAAACCGGTCATGGTCACTTTATTTAATCAATATTTACAATATCCTCACTTGATTAAATGACATATCTCATCTCCTCATTAAGATAACTTTCACGCATAAAAACAATCGATTTTGAATTTTAATTAGTTAAAATAACAAAATTAAACCATAATATTTGGTAGTTGCAACTTTGAACCAACATCTTATGTGGCCTATTCAACGATCTCACACACACAATCATTTTACCAATATGTTTGTCCATAATTTCTCTTAAAATTATCTTAGTCGTGTGCACTATCCATCTCAAGATATATAATTTAAGATAAACTCATTCTCTCATAAGAGACGACATCACCCCTAAATTTTTATAAGTACAATTTTTATAGTGGTTTTTTATATTAAAAAATACACGCCACATGTAGACCGAATTGTATAAAATGGAACTTATCCTTCTACGATAACAATAAACATAAATTATACATCACATATGGAACTCAAACAATCTGTTGTTACCTATTGAAAATTTGATGTCTAGATCTCTATAGTCGCTTCCATTTCTAGCATTTGTAAAACATAAATTTGAAAGTTTAAGTCTCATCCCTCTAGATATAGACTTTACCATTTTGAGCTAATGGTTTGAAAAATGGATACACCGCATTTTTACTAAAACACACGTACGAGACGGATATGATTTCACTATAAATAAATTATCTAAACATATCATATGTTTGTCTTATTATACTTTCTATTGTAAATGCTACTATAAAATCTACCCAAAATTTCTTAGATATCACAATGTATTTAAGTTTTCATGTTTTCCTTCGAAGTAAATAGTATTCGTGTCTCTCAACCATTCAGCTTCTTTTCAAGTTACGACCAGCGCTATGAACTTAGACTCCATAATTAAATGACATGTACACACTAATTTTTATTAACAAGAAACAACACCGCATGCAAAAGTGGACACCCATCCTGTAGTAGTTGATTTATTATCACTTAGACTAGTGATCCAACTCGTGTATACATATACCTCAAGTACCCCATGAAAATTAGAATATTGAAAGTATATTTTTTGGTATTCTTTAAATATCCAAGAGTCATTCTAATAATATTCCAATATTTTGTATTTGTATTACTAGTAAATTTACTCACCACCACATATAAAATATTCGCTTTTGTACATAAAACTACATATATGAGATTTCCTATAACATTAGTGTATTTAAACTAAGTCTGATTCAAAAAGAAATAAAAAAAAATCAACTACTCTATCATCATTAATGGCCAGTCTGTTGGATATTTTCATTCTTCCAATGGTATCAGGCAAGGAGATCCCATATCTTCTTACATGTTTATCATTGCTGAAGATTCGTTAATAAGAGGAATTAAAAAACTAATGACCAACCATCCTTCCATGCATTATAAATCTAGGGGCAGAATAAAGATTCACTGTCTTGCATTAACAGACGATATTATTATATTCACCAATGGCTCAATGGTTAATCTCAAGAAAATCAGTGAATTTTTGGAAATATATCAATATATCTCTGGAGAACAAGTTAACGAAGAGGAAACAACTTCTATAACTTCTAAACTAATTGACATGAATATGATTAATGTTATTGAAACCAACATTGGCTTCAAACACAAACCTCTTCCCTTTAGATATTTAGGTATTCAAATGGATACTAGACACAATCTAATTTAATTTCAGAATCTTATAGATAAAATCAAAAGTAAAATTACTGATTGGAACTCAATCACTCTCTCATATGGTGGTAGACTGATTTTGATTAAATCAATGCTACTAGCACTTCCTGATTACCATATGCATAGTTTAACTATCTCTAACAATTTTATTGCCAAAATCAATGTCATAATGAATGAATTCTTATGGGGATACACTGAAGATAAGAAATCAATAATTTGGTCTCAATGGAAGAACCTTTGTAAACCTTTCGACGAAAATGGATTAAATATAAGGAGTATTAAAAATATTCAGACTGATATTTCATATAAACTTTGGTTTTCATTTAGAATTAACAATTCACTCTAGGCCAATTTATTACATTTTATATACTGTCCTGAAATACATCCTCTGCAAACTCAAAAGAAACAAAATATATCAAAAGTTTGGAAAAGATTACTTAATATTAGAGATGTAGCTGAACAATTCATTCACTGGATCCTTGGTATTGGCAACATACATTTTTGGGTTGATAAATGGCATAACAATATACCTTTAATCAGTCTGTCGGTAAATAATAACAATCTTTGGTACAAAAAAGTTAAAATTAAAGATTTTTGGTAAAAAAATTAGTGGAATATACTTAAACTAAAGAACAATGTTCTTCAATACCATATTGACAAAATTTTAAAGATTTCAATTCATCTATATATGGTAGACAAAGCAATTTGGACACTTTCTCCAAAATGGGAGGTTCTCTTTTAAAGTTACTTGGGATCTAATAAGGTCTAAACATCAAAAATCCATAATAAGTAAAAGAATATGGAACAACATTTCTCCCAAGAAATGTTCTTTCATTACTTGGAAAGTCTTAAATGGACTAATTTCAGTAGACCAGTCCTTCAAACGAAAGGATTTCATCTCCCTTCTAAATTTCAAAATTGTCTTAATAGTGAATCAATAGACCACTTGTTTAAGTTCTTGGAATGTATGGTTATACTTCTGTTTAATCATATGACTATTAAAAATGTTGTTCATAATTGGTTCTCATCATCTGCCAAACATATACATATTAAGACTATTATACCTACTCTGATCATATTGTCAATTTGGGAGCTAGAAATAAAAGTAAACATAAAAATAAAGGTTATAATTCTAAGACCATTATTGACAAGGTTATATATTTAGTTCATATGTTAGACAATTCAGGTTGTATTAGTTATAAGCACTGGTCTGGTAACCTGAATGTAGTTACAAAACTGCATTGTTTCAATCATTTTGAAAAACATACTAAAAGTATTTATTAGGTAGAATCAAGTTTAATTGTGACGATGCTTCTCTCTTCAATGTAGAATCAAGTATTGGTTTTGTCCGTAGGAAACATGATGGTAGGATTTTAATTTCCAAAGGATTAATAATATGAAAAAGTTCCCCTATAGTTGCAGAATCAAAATCTCTCTTTTAGAAGGATTAATATTTTACAAACAAAATAATTATGTTAACGTTGATATAGAGATTGATTTTTTAGTGTTATTCAATATGTTGAGCTTTGATTTGTGTCCTTAGTATTTAGAATTTGTTATTAAATGTTGTAGAAGCCTAATTTCTTCTTCGATGGTTATAAGAAATATAGTTAGAGAACATAATTTTACGGCTGACTGGATGGCCAAATTAAAAAAAACTGATTGTCTATATCTATCTTCTAATTTCCCAGTTTCTCTTAAAGCCATTCTTCACCTTGAAAGCATTGGAATCGGCTACCTAAGATCAAACAAATAACTACTAATTGTAACTAACAATAGGCAAGGATCCCTTGACTTTTATTTGTTACTTCATCTTGCAGGTGCAATAACAGTAATAATAGACAAAGAAGAATGATCAACGCTACAACTACGAATATGATCCAATGGAAAAGAAGCCAAAATGAGACGATGGATTGATAAAAGAAGGACAACTACGAAGTTATTATAAGCATGGGAAGAAATATACAAGAGCATAACTCAATATAGCTTGTACAAATCAATGTCTTTAAGCTATGATTAAACTATGTTAAAGCTTATGCATAATAACTTTCAACTTTGTATTTATACTCAATATCAATAAAAAAATTGATGGTTAACAAAAAATAAAAAAACTAACAATTGTTTTTCCTTCGCTATTTTTCGAGTTTTAAACTATGATCAAACTATGATCAAATGACTTATGTGCTTCTTTGAATTTTAGATGTTTAAACTTATCAATTACCTTATTTATTAATGAAATTGACTTAGGATAAACCCCATTTTTTAAAATATTTTGATCCCCAGAATAATATATACCTCTTCAAAATGCTTCATCTTAAAGAGATACAATTTTATTTATTTTAATAAAAAAATTCACGTCCTTAATTAATATAAGTAAATCATCTATGTATAGATACATAATGACCACTGTGTCACCGAAACCTTTATGTATAAATAAATATTTGTGTAAACGATAATAATATTTTTGCAGTGTATTTTTTTTAGAGAAAGAAGAGATTTTGTGTTTTTTGCTTATATATTATGGTGACTATATTTAGTAATTTGTCTTATACAATTATTTTCTAGACAATAATCTACAGTGACAACTATCTATAGTAATTTCGTTTTTTGTACCATTATGTTACCTATTTGGAATTTTAGCTGGACCATTAATTAAATAAATGGGTTTGAAAATATCATACATAAAAGATAAGTCTAGATAGTGGTGGAGGAAATTCCTTTGGTAGAAATGGATGCAAAAAATAAGCCACAAATATAAAAATATATTATATATCTTACGTACTCAATTAAGAATTTTGTCCCTTATCATACACATTCAAAATATCTTTTCAGATCATCTATTTGATATTTACTTCAGTGAGACTTTGACGTTAGAGATATGGAACACGCTTATATAGAAATTGAATACAAAGAAGAAGGTATGTTAATATTTTAATACCTCAATGTTTAGATTATAATTCATGAGAGAAAAGTATATATCATTATATACATGAGTTACAAATCTTATTCAACAAGCACGTGTCTGTAGAAATGTAATAAAAGAAGAATTCAAGATAGGACATTCGAGGTGTATGAATACGATAAAACCTAAACTTAACAAAAAGTTAGGCTAATGTCATTTGGCATAAAAAATAAGATCACCATTAAGAAGACCAATGAAATTGCTTCATTTGTGAAAAACATGTTATTTTACTTGTGATTGCCACCTTAAAGTAGGTTGAGAGCATAATTTCTATAAATGAATAGTTTTTTTTATAATTTTAACAAATGTGAATTTAATTGAGAACAAGAATTTCGGGTAATGGTATAATACACATGCATCGATTCATGTCTTCCATGACAAATCTCTTTTCAAAACAATGGATGAAAATATCACGTAAAAATATGTTGGTGGAAAATACAAGTAAGTCCAACTTAGGAGGATCCGACAACCTTATGTTAGTTTTACAAACGGTAAATGAATAACTAATTGAAGTGTATTGTATGTTTCTAATTGAACAAAAAATTACTTTATGGTCATTTATTGGTAGTATCTGGAATTTGGTACATCTATGAGTCTAACAACCTTATTTCATACACAGGGGATACCTTCATTAGAAAATGATACTCTTATAACAACATACTTAAACTATGTACTCATGATCATGTCAAGTAAAATATTCTATTTACTCTTGCTCTTGTAATGATTATTTATGATACGATTAACAAAACTGTTACAAAAATATGTAAAATAAATAATGATTAAGACTAAAAGAGTAGAAAATTAGGTATGAACTAGTGTTTTTTTTTCCAAAAAAAATATTGCTTTAAAAAATAGTATTTGAGCTTATTAAGTTTAAAATATTAAAAAATATGATATAATTTTGTTTATCACACACTTAAAAATAATGGTAAGTTACCGCTAACCACCCGAGTAGAAATTAAATTACCGATAACCACATGAGTTTTAAAGTTTACCTAAAATCGCACGTAACATAAATTCCAACAATACCCTTAAAACACATAAACACATACAAACTTAACAGTTAATTCAACGGAAGCTGGATGGATTTAATCGATGTTTTTTCCTATATTGCTGGAAGATCATCAAACTAGATCTATGCAAGGCTATAACATCATTCATTCTTGGTTAAAACATTATAAAAGGAATTATGGCCACTTGTATCTGCGTAATACCAAAATCTTGCAATCTCATCACCTCTGACGTGGAATTAAAGTAGTTCCTAGAGAGAAGTAGAGACAAGTACTTTCTAGAGAGAAAAAATCAAGAAGTGAAAAGTAGTTTGATCTAAAAGTCAGAATCCTCTATTCAGTTCTGCTTTGTCCTTTATATATAGACGTAAAGACGTAAGTCTAACAGAAGTTGTTATACAAATTTTCTAATTGCATATTCATCCTCTACCTTTATATAACATTATAAATATCTCCCATAACTATGCACTCTATCGTACAAAGTTTTATTTATTTACATTTTGATCCCCAATATTTTATTTACTTATCACTAGTCCCCTTAGTTCTTATAAAACTCAATGAGTGAGAACTTATTGTCATCGGAAATATTTATCAGTAGAGAAAAATTCTTCAACCAAGATTCGCATTGCTTCGAACTTACTGTCTTCACATTGTTGGCAAAATCTTGTCCTCGAATTGATGATAATTTCCTCAACGCTTTAGACTTTTCCACATGGAGTCGTTTCCTTCTTACAGTCATAAACGTTTGAAGTAAAGTTCGAATATGTGATGATGGCCTAGGCATTAGGTCTGCCAATAGGCCTATCATATGGCAGTTGTCAAATTCTCTTTTATACAACTGTTTGGAAATCTGCCCAATTGTCTTCTCCACCTCTTCCAATTCCCTCTCCCTTAACTTTTCCTATAAATAACTCTTTATGTCTTATTTTACTTCACAACACATTTTTAAAAAGAGCTAGTTTACTTGTTTCCGAAATTTCTTAGCTACCTTAATCTGAATCTTCAACCTTTAAGCCACCTTCACCGGAAAATACAAATACACCTCCCGTCTTTTAAGTTTGTTTATGAGAAAACATAAAAAAAAACCAAAAATCTAAGAGCAAAAAAACCAGAAATTCATCATTCCCAGATAAAAATAAACCTCAATTCAGACCAAATGATTACTTTTGCATAAGTGAAAGGACAAATGAATTTAGAGCATTTGGATTGATAAGCAACATTCCTCAGGGTTTGTTCGCAAAGACAATATACTACGGTAAATTCAATCATAATCGAACTCTTCTCGCATCTTCAAATTCTACTCTTCCAGAAGAAAGCCAATCATCCGAAAATCAAACACCAAAAACGCATCGAATTTCACAATCTCTAGCTAGATCATCACCTCGAATCCCCTCTGCAAACTCAAATTCTCAAATCAATCGCAAAGTAACCCAAACGAAATATTCTTTAAAGAGATCAGATAAAAAATTTCTCAAGTTAATTCTCCAATCATCCATTGCGCAAGGAAACCCTTTCAGCTTATTCAAACACTGAGCTTCTTCAAACCCTTAAAAGAAAAACCTTTATAACTATGAGGGATAATACTGACCACACTTCGAATCCTACATCATCTTCTCCTCCCCTGAGGGAAATTGATGAGACACCTACAGATTCTTAACAAAATCCCTCAAGCAATGAGAACAGAGAACCAACCTTGAATCATAACCCACCTCGACTTGTAGATGAGGCATCTAAAGAGGAGGTTGACTCTGAAGCTACACAATCGAATATCAAGATGATACTTCAAAGGAAGCGGATAATGGGACAGTGAATGGTGTTTCTAAAACAAAATTACCAAAGATAAGGAAAATGAAAGCTCATATTGAGCTCTACGAAGATCTGGCTGCTTCAGTTGGTGATAACTTGAAACCACTCAACCTTGAATATATTTTTGCACTAAAAAATGTGCAATATATTTATTATCCAGAGTCTCAGGTTGCGTATTTAAAAAATAAATGGGAGAATGCCAGATACTATTGTGTTTCGACTTCTAAAAGAAGAAGATACCCCACTTCAATATGGAAAATATTAGCTAGTGTTGTACCCAAAGATTATCAATTGGGATCTTCAGTTTCTATTAGACCCAATGATTGTAGAATATTTTGAACTCCTAGATCTTTTTCCAACTCAAGCTACTCCCAACCAATAGTTCACCCTTCTATCAATTATCATGGCTTCCAGACTTGCCCAAATTCCTTTATCTGTCTGAGATTTCATTTCCCTGACCAATCTTTCAAAGGGCCCTGTCTTACCCTTCTACTATCTTACACTTGATGATGATCTCAAGATAGTCGATGACCTACTCGAGGCTGGAAAGTTTTGGAAGCAAAAAAGTTTTCTTCATATCAGGGGCTTGGGAAAATGAAATCAAAATTACAGAGGAGAACCCTTAGGACTCAACTTCGTCTGGGGGAATAATAGTAAGTTTTTTTTTTGTTTCAATTATTTTGTCTTATTTCATTTCTTATTTTTTGCATTGTATCCCATAAATTCCGAGGAAATATAAGATTCACCAAAAAGATGCTAAGGATATATTTAAAGCGGGCAACATGGGCGGAAAAAAAGTGGGGAAATGAGTTTCACTCAACTTTTTTGCCCATTAATTTTATCATCAACCACTTGTGGCGAATCAAAATGAGCGCTGATTTCCCAGAAAATTCGATGAAACCTCCGAACCAAATTAGGGTTGTGAAGAGACTAGTGGCGCTAAGGTGTTTCTTCTAGTTCAGAATAGGCCAGAAATCCATCTTCCCTCAAAGAAGAAAGGAAAAAAAATAAAAAGGCAGCTAGCACATCTGGTGCTGCCCTTCAAAAGTCCTGACGCTGCAGCCAAGATAAAAAGAAAGGCAATAGAAAATAGCCTCCCCACTATCGAAGAACGAAAAAAGGTCGAGCCTTCCCCCAAAAGGAAGAAAACAACTGCCTCAAAGAAAAAGAAGAGTACATCTAAAACACCTCCACAAAAAGGGCAAAAAAGAAAGTTGTGCCAACCACTCAAGATGTGGTGCTTTCTGATGCTGATGAAATTGTTGTGGTATAAGATCAATAAAATGAAAGTGAAGCAGGTAATGAAGAAGGAGGCAATCAACAAAGAAAGACTGCCGCAGATAATAATCGAAGTAATGATCACTTTGATCGTGATATCTTCATCAGCCTCGATCAATCTCAAGAGCTTTTCGGAGATGAAGATCCATACGTTCAAGGACTTCAGGACCAACTGCAACATATGGTAAAAGATTTGCTCATGTTCTTCCCAAAGAAACTTCTCTAAAGGCCTCTTTGCCTTTATCTTCCTATGCTCTTATGCCTTACCCTAGTCCAGTATTCATACATGTCGAAGAGCCGTCCGAAGACTTTGCACTTGATCTTCAACCATTTTCCAAACTTCGTGCTGCAGCACAAAAATTATGCCAAAAAGTTGAGTCTGCTCGTGGCCACTTAGAGAATCTGGCAAAGGAGATGGTTCGCCCAAAGAAAATTGTTGCTGAAGAATTTTCGGTGACACCGTAGAGAAAAAATTCCATGAATTTTAGTTGGCCATATCAGAATTCATCATAGGGATTATTTATCTTAAAAATCATCTCAGAGTTGTGCACATAAAAGAACAACTCAAATCTAAGCACGTTGAAGAATTAGCTGAAGAGAAGCAAAAATACTATACTCTTCAACTTTCACTAAACAAGAATGAGGATGAAAAGAAAAAGTTGACAGAGGATATGGATGCTCTCAAGATTCAATTTGATGAATAGTAAAATCTTGATGTGACTATTGCTGAAAACGAATGTGGGAAGGACATGTTAGCGACCATAAAAAATGCTAAAGAACAAAAAGTTGTTAACCTTCTTTTTGAAATTCATGCCTCATTTCTAAAGGCTGATCTTACCAACTTCTGTGAGCAGATTCCCATTTAAAATCTCCCCAACAAAGGCTTTGACCATGAACCTGCTTCTTCGTCCGAAGAGACAGAATCAGAGGACAGTTCTTCTCATCAAAGGGAGTCTACCGAGGAGAACTCTGACGACAAATAACTTTTCTTTCTCTTTCCTTTTTTTCTATCATCCAATTGTTGTAGGATGACCTGACTTTGTTAAATTCCATTTGTTTTGGCATTGATTTTTTTTATGCTCATCGGATTTATGCAATAGTACTTTGTTTCTCTTAATATTTTTATTATTTTTTATCTAATAAGGCATGGTTGCTTCGAACGATTATACTCATTACAAGGTGTACTTAGAAAATGTGAGCACTTTTAACACAAATAATGTGTTTTAGAGAGCATAACACTTTGAACATTATAGTGGGTTTAAAGAACGTACCACTTCAAATATGGTAGTGCATTTAAAGAACATAGCACTTCAGATATGGTAGTGCGTTTAAAGAACGTAGTACTTCGAATATGGTAGTTCGTTTAAAGAACGTAACACTTTGAATATGGTAGTGCGCTTAAAGAACGCAGCACTTTGAATTTGGTTGTTTCTTCAAAAATGTATACAACACTTCAGAATAATTATTCGTAGTCAACTTTAAAGATGATCAGTCTTTGACTAGATACCAAAATAATTTAAATAAGAATACTTAAACAACCATTGGCCAAAAAATAGTTTTCTTGATAACATTGAATATTTACATAGCACCTCATTAAAAACTTCGTGGGCCAACAGAGTAGAAAAGTGTGCCCATTATTTAAAAAGAAAAAATTTCAATAGAGATAATTACTCCCAATATAATTTTAGATGTTGTATATTCCAAGGATGTTGAATCATCCTCCCCTACTCATCACAAAGGCGATAAGAACTTGCCTTTATTTTTTTCCAAGGATAACAAACCCCACTAATTAAAAAATATTTCTAGTAGTATCATTATTTTAATAACAAACCCCTCAAATTAAAAAATAATTTTTAAATTCATTATTTTAACTAACTTTAATAAGAAAAAGAAAGTAAAATGTATCTTATAAAATAAACAAATATCTAGATACACTTATTAGAATTAACCAAAATAAGACCACTAAACAATTTTTTTTAATTATTCTATGTATTTTATGGAATATAACCTTTTTTTCATAATAAATCTTATAAATAATTTTTTTAAACAGTTATTTTTATTAAAAACATCAAATTTTAATCAAACTTATTTTTAAAAATATATAAAAAAAACAATATTTTATGCTAACTCATAAAAAATTGTTTTAAATTATGAGAACAATAAAACAGTAACTATCGAATCAAGTCAAAGCCCATTAAGTACTTCAGTCGTCTCTTACAATCCGACCGTAGATTAACTCCACGTCATCTATCCGCGGTTTTCAGCTCCCACCAATAAGAACTCACTCTCTACCGTTATATATACGAAACCCTACACCTTCAAATCATCACAGTCCCTTTCTTCCTCCCAATTTCCAAACCCAAACGTAAATCAACTTCTCTCTCTAGAATCATCTATGGCACCAAAAGCAGAAAAGAAACCCGCACAGAAGAAGCCGGCGGAGGCATCTCCGGTTGCTGATGTTGAAAAGAAGCCAAAGGCTGGGAAGAAGCTACCGTCCAGAGATGGTGGATCCGCCTCTTCTGATAAGAAGAAGAAATCAAAGAAAAGTGTAGAGTCTTACAAGATTTACATTTTCAAGGTGCTGAAGCAGGTTCACCCTGACATTGGAATCTCAGGCAATGCTATGGGGATCATGAACAGTTTCATCAACGATATCTTTGAGAAACTGGGGCAGGAATCGGCAAAGCTTGCTCGCTACAACAAAAAGCCTACTATTACCTCTCGCGAGATTCAAACTGCGGTGAGACTTGTGCTGCCGGGTGAGCTCGCTAAGCACGCTGTGTCGGAAGGGACCAAGGCTGTGACCAAGTTTACAAGCGCTTGAATTTTATTGGTTGTTTATCCCTTCTAGGGTTAGGGTTCTTACATTTTGCTGTTCTTCAAGAAAATATTATATTTTAATTCGTTTCGTGTCTGTTCGAGTTCTGTTTTGTCTTGTTAATTATATGTCTTGCTTGTTGTTTTCTTAAGATTTCTACTTTAATCCGAGTTATAAACCAAAATTTAACAAAAGAAGAACACCATTTGGATTGTTTTAATAAGTGTAGAGTATTTATCGGAGTGGGCAACAAAACATAAATCTAGGTTATTGTACGATGTATCAGCTGTACGGTCTGTAGTAAGCTTCAGAGTTCTCGAAAGAAACAAGGCTATCATACTCTATTCCAGAATGTACCTATATTGGAGGAAGATGAAATTCTGTTTAAGTTGAAACAAAGCATAGATAAACCTTGCCAATGTTACCGCTATAATTATCTGAAGCTTTGTTTCTAACCTAGATAATGACAGTTGCGCCTATGATAAGTCTTTCCATCATGTGCAATCCTTTATAAGGTCCTTTGAAGGATAACCTATACGGTCAAAAACTATGGTTCCGGTCTCAAAAGTTAATGTTATTTTTCTATCAAAATGGTCAATTTTGTTACATGGGTGATCTAAGTATAATATTAGTGATGTTCTAAATTCAGCTTCGTCAATTTGGGTGACTAATCATAAATTTTAGATAAATTGATACATTTTTGAATGCGGCAATCTGTTCAATATTTGCAATACACAAACTCATTGTCATAAAAACAAGTTCGATAATTATTCATCATCACTCCCTTTTAAAATAACAAAGCATTTTTTTCCGTTAAATTGCCTTTATCGAAAGAATTGAGAGTATATGGACTTAATGTAAAAGTCCCAAAAAGATCCGAGACTGATTATTACATAAAATTATGTCTGATTTTGAATTGCTGCCATGGTAGAAGATTTCGAGATGAGAGATGAAAGTCAAGAAGAAAGATGGAGAATTAGAGATCGAAGAGATCCTGAGTTTGACGGAGCCTATTTGAGATTGCCAACAATCGATTGGAAGACCAGAGACCCAAAGAGACGAATCCAGCTTAACCATTGAAAAGCAGAGACCAACATGCCAATTAGCTCTAAAGGCTACATTTGAAATATCCACTTTCCAAACTCTCGAGTAATGTAATTAGCTCTAAAGGCTACATCTGAAATATCCACTTTCCAAACTCTTGAGCAAGAGTGAAGTCTATCATTTTCCTTTCTTTAAGGGTTTGCTTCGAAATCTAGTCAGCCACTTTGTTCTGCTCCCGATAGATATGTGAGATGGTCATTGAAGAGTCAATTAACTTTCTGCAACAGATGGTGATGGTATCTAAGTACCATGTGGATTTTCCATGAAGAAGTAATTATACTAAGATTTTGGATTCGATTTCTATGTTCAAATTAGAGATGTTCTAAGAATGAAAAATTTGTAGAGCATCCAACAAGGCTCTACATTCAGTGACAATAGGAAGGTTTTTGGCGTAAATTCTACCAAAACCCGGGATTATGTTGCCATTATGGTCTCGAATATCACCATTTGCCTCTTTAAAGATGTTACAAGCACCGTCAATGTTAAGCTTGAAACAATTAGCTTTACGATTCTTCCATTTGATGATTAAGGGGACTCTGGAGCTAGAGAGATGGTTCACACAACCCAAACTGATAGCAGTCTTATAGTCTATACTATAGTGAGTATTATTAAGCAGATTAGCTTTGTCAAGACCAGAAAAAATGAAGATTATTTGGTCAATCATGGACTTAGTGTTGGGATTCTGATTTGATGTTTCTTTTTGTTATGAGAAGCTTAGAATACCCATGATATAATTGGGGGCAGAATAGATCTTATATCAGAATTTTTGGAGGTAGACCAATACCAAGATCTTATGAGGTGGAAAAAGATCATATTGGTTGAAATGTGAATCTTGAAGTAAGAGCTGAAAAAATTCCAGACTACCTAGGATTGAGTACATTGAACAAGAATGTGGTTTGTCGATTCTGGGTTGTTGTAGAATTGGAACTTTGAGGCTAGATGAAAATGATTCATTTATATAGCAGAGACAAAATGAATCTAGTTAAAGATGGCTCTCCATAAGAAGAATGAACATTTTCTGGGTTTGACAAATTTCCATGTCTTCTTAAAGAAATTCGATTTATTACCCTTTGATTTGATATCATTCCACGTAAATTTTGAGTTAAAATATCCATAAGGAGAGAGAACCAGTTGATTGTATCTGGATTATTGTTGAGGGAAAGCTTCTTGATTTTGAAGATTTCAAAAGGAGTAAAAGAGTGATTTAGATCGTCAAGGTTCAGTTCTCCATTGACCCAGTATCTATTAAGTTTAACTCTTTCAGCATTCCACATCCAACTTCTATCATCAGTCTCATTAAAGTGAATAAAAGGTTTCTTGGAGAACCAACTATCAAGCCAGAAATTGAAGTCGCCCAAACCAGGATTTTACAAAAAAAAAAATTTCAGCCTTATCACTTATGTTTCTGATTCTAGTCCAGGACTTGGATTATCTAGTTGGGGAATGAGCTAGAATGGGATGGACATTTCTGCAGTAAATTGACATTATCAGTTTTGCCCATAAAAAATCATAGGCTCTGAAAATGGACCAAAGTTTGAAAGAATAGATTTCCTGATATTCCTCCAGCTTCTTGACATTTAAGCCTCCTTCTTCGTAAGGTTTTCATAAACGATCCCACTTTGACCAGGTGATAGTTTGATTGTTCTATTTATTTCCCCACAAAAAATTTGTTGAGAAGCTTCTCTATTCTAGATATGACAGTTTTGGGAAGAGTAGTATGTTGGATCAGGAATTGGGATATACAGAAAGGATCGACTCGATCAACGTTAGTCTTCCACCAAAGGAGAGTAAAGCCAAATCCCAATCAAAAAATTTAATTCTTATCTTGGAAATCAAGTCTTCAAAGTTACTAATTCTAGTTGATGAGCTGATAATGGAATCCAAATACTTGAGTGACAAATTTTGGGGCTTGAAGCAGAGCAGTTTCTCACAATTTTGAACTTTCTAAATGAGCATATTGTTAGAAAAAATAATCTTTGATTTGTCATTGTTGATAAACTGACCAAAAACTCTTTGATAGTGGGACATAAAATTCTTGATCTAGAGAATAAAAGAGACTGAACCATTGCAGAAAATCATGAAGTCTTCAGCAAAGGAAAGACATGGTATGCTAAGATCTCCTTTAAATTTATATTTTAACTTTATGTTTTCTTTAGTTAACTTCATGATGCCCCTTATGAGATACTCATCTGCGAAAATGAAAAGGCTCATAGATAGTGGGCCTCCTTGCCTTAGATCCTAGGTAGCACTGAATTAATCCTTCATTTCACCATTTATGATAATGGATTAATGAACACTGCTGATAAAATTGTTTACCACAGATATAAAATTAGTGTTAGACCTAAAGACACACAATATTTTAAGGAGAAACCTGTGGTTAAGCCTATCAAAGGATTTGGCCATGTCGATCTTTAGGATAACGTTACTCCCCCTATTTTTGAGTTAAGGTCATAGCTTAGTTCTTCGGTAATAAGGATGGTTTCTTGAATACCCATGCCTCCGAAAAATGCACGTTGTTCTTTAAAGATTAGGTTAGGTAGAATTACAACCAATCTATTGTTGATGATCTTTGAGATAATTCTTCTTAGCATTGTAGTTAGGCTTATGGGTCTGAATTCTTTTCAGGAATTAGGTTGAGAGATCTTGGGGATTAGACAAATAGCAGTAGACTGAATACCATTAGGCAACATAAATCATTTGAAAACATCCTAGATGACTTCACAAAGATCCTTAGAGATGATATTCCAGCAACTTTTATAAAACTTGCCATTGAATCCATTAGGCCATGCAACACACATATAATTAAAGGAGTTAATTATCGAAAAGCTATAGTTCTCAGAAAATGGTATCTAGAGAACAGCGTGCCTATAATCCTAGTCAGAAAAGCTATAGTTCTCAGAAAATTTGAATTTACCCAGACAGGATTCAATGGTGTCTAGAGGAGGTTTTTGAGTAGCAAACTTCCCAATTAGTATGTGCTTTGATAAAATATGCAGAGATTCTTTATCCTTAGGTTTGAAAATGATAATTGAATGATCAATCTTGTGATTGATTGATACGTTCCTATGATAAAATGCATGAGTTCTTGGTTTCAGGGTATCGGCGTAAGATCAAGATGAGAACTTTGGGACTACTGGTTCCCTAATTGGATCATCTCTTCTATTTGATTTTTCAAATGCACGGTTATATGTGACGTTAGCCATGTTGTCTGCCATTGAAAATGGAGGGATATCAATTCTTGGTGGATCAGGTTTTAGAGATTGAACTTGATTTTGTTTCATGAGCAGAGGAAATTCAGTTTCGAACATGGCAATTTTACCAGGAAGAGATCTTGTGGAATCGAAAGAAATATTATGGGAATCAATTTCTCCTTCTTCCACGGCAGGGAGAGAGATTAATTACAGGGAAAAAGAAACAGGGTCACCATTAATAACTGGAAATCAAGAACTTGATATCCTATTCTTACAGAAAAAGAACAACACTTTATAACAACAAAACATACATATATTTTACACTAAAATTATAAATATTTACAAAATAGAATCCCATTCATTAAAAAATTTTTAATAAAAACAATGGTATTGAATAAATATATGTTTGTTGATTTAATAAGAAGAAATTTCACGAGTAAAACAAAAAATAAACATAAAAACTGATCTATGGTTAAAACAATATATTAAGATTTCAATGTTGACCGGATTTTATGATATTTTTATTTATATATGCAAGTGTACAGTTTTTTGTGGATGGAATTTTGTATTTTATTTTATTTTATTTTAGGATGTGTAATTTTTGTTACACATATGTTTGATTAGTATAAATGTAGGTTTGACTTTTGTGTTGTGATGACGATTTTTTATCGTATTTTTTAGTTTTTTTATTTGTAGGTACTTTGTATATTTTATAGGGATAAAGTAAAGTCAAGAGTGATCAAACTTCTATTTAGTTTGGTATCAAATTGACCCGACCCTGCGATCAAGAATTGCATCATTTCCAACGTTTTTAATTCGCGTGAGAATGGATGTTAGGACTTATGGATTCCGTTCTTGACCGATACTTCTTGCTTTCTTAAAGTAGAGGTTGATGATGGTGCATATGAGGTCCTGCTACTATTGTTGGTTATTGATATGGAGGGGCCGTTTTGACGATAAAAGTATGTGAGGGGCCGTTTTGACGATAAAACTATGTTACGAGGTTGAAGGTCTCCCTCATTTTAGGTCAAAAGGTTGGTTGACACCACAATATTTTTGAGTTGCTGCAAGAATTGAGTTCTCTCTCGTTCTATAGCATAATGATGGTTGAACCACGTGACTTTTGGGCTGCTTTAAGAACTGAGGAAGCGGTGACTCTTTTTAGATGATTTCAAGAACTGAGGCTTTCACGTTAGGACCCGACATCCCATTTCTCGTGACCACGCCCTCGCATTTCTCATGTCATCCTTCTCTTGGTACATAATATTGGGAATACACACCTCAGGGGAAGGCGTAAGCACAAGGGTAGTGATGGTGCATGTCTGATATCGTTTTTCCTTGGTGTAACGAGCGAAAAGTTTCCTAAACTTGTATCTCATCGCGTATATTCTAGTGGTTCCTATGAGTTGGCATACTATGGAGGTCGGTTGAGTCCATACGGTTTGCATATGGATCCGTTGACCTCCAATCCATTCAGAACAAGTGAATTGCTTCTCTGACCCTTCCGTGGATTGGAAAAATGGTGTTGGTCACAAGCAGTTGGTGGGATGAGTGTTATTTTGACATAATTATCCAGCCTTATTCAACATGTTATTATTGGATAGAAGAGATGCTAGATGAAAAGACAGTGAAAGACAGTGAAGATGAGGCAAGTGCTAAACACATTAAAGAGAACCGGAGTGAATTGAAAAGACAGTGTAATTTTAGTGGGTCATAAATTACACATTAAGGACTGTAATATTTTTTTCCATTTTAAGTGTTACAGTTGATGAGTCCGAATTCATCATGCTCCCCGGACAGGGACCGATCAGTCCAAAGCCTCCGGACCGGACAGGTCGGACAGGTCACATGGATCGGACAGATGACTTCGAACACTATGACCATAGGACTGTTCGAACTATGACAAAAGTACTAAAAAACCTAAACACTTCTTGACTAAGCTACTTGCTCTCCTACTTAGAGCTCATGGGTCTTTGAACATGACCCGGGTCCATTAAACATGACCCGAAAGCCCATAAGGGCCCAAACATCACACTATAAATACCCAACCACCTGCATTAACTAAGGGTAATGAAAATTAACTGCTACCAAGCTGCTTAATTATCTCTCTACTCCCTACTCTAAACAGTTTAACACCCACACACCACCGTTTAACACCCATATACCACCTTAAAACACCAATTGAAATTACCAGCCTACCCCCAGGCGATTATTATCCTCATCAACAGTCTCTACAAAACCTAGAGTTAGGGTTTTGGTATATTTACCAAAAACGGCAGAGTCACTGTGTTCTTCTAATAAAATTGATCTGCAGCAGATCTGGAGACGTAGGCACAATTTACAACTCCGTTAACAATTGTGTGTTTTATTTCACTTTTGTTTTGTGCTTTCCCTTTTCTTTTGATCTGATTTGACAGGAAATTAGCATATTTCCCTTACAAATGGTATCAGAGCCTGACTAGTAGCGATCCAAAGGAAATCAAATTTGAGTGGGAGCAATGGCTACAAACGAAGGAAAGGTGAGACTCAAAAAGTTCGATGGTACAGATTTTGGGTTCTGGAAGATGCAGATTGAAGATTATCTGTACCAGTAAAAGCTTTATCAACCCCTCTCAGAAAAGAAACCAGAGGGTATGAAAGATGAAGAATGGTCCTTCTTGATAGACAAGCTCTTGGATTCATCTGATTGACGCTATCCCGCAATGTTGCTTTTAACATCATAAAGGAAACAACCACGGTGGGTCTTATGAAAGCTCTCTCCAGTATGTATGAGAAACCATCAACGTCTAACAAAGTTCACTTGATGAGGTGTTTATTCAATTTGCGAATGATGGAAGGCGCTTCAGCAGCTCAACACCTCAATGAACTCAATACAATCACAACCCAGTTGAGTTCAGTTGAAATTGACTTTGATGAAGAAATACGAGCATTGATACTGTTGTCTTCACTACCAGATAGTTGGAATGCTACTGTCACTGCGGTGAGTAGCTCGTCAGGAAGCCATAAGTTGAAATTTGATGATGTTCGTGACCTAGTTCTTAGTGAATAGATTTGAAGGAGAGAATCATGTGAGTCATCAATCTCATCAGTCTTACTTACGGAATCGAGAGGAATAAATTCAACCAGAGTATATGGACGTGGTAAATCAAACTACCGAGGCAAATCAAGATACTGGAGGTCCAAGTCTAGGAATCCTAAAAATTCTCAGGGGTTAAGAAACATCGAGTGTTGGAATTGTGGGAAGACCGACACTTTAAATTTTAATGCAAGAGAGAACCAAAGGACCAGGAGAAGAAGACAGAGGCAAATATCACTTCCAAAGGAGATGATGCGTTAATATGCTCCTTAGAAAGCAGGTAAGAATCTTGGGTATTAGACTCTGGAGCATCGTTTCACGCGACTTCGAAGAAAGAATTCTTCGAGATGTATGTCCCTAGTAACCTTGGAAAAGTATATCTTGGTGATGATCAACCTTGTGATATTATTGCTAAATGTACTGTGAAGATTAAGTTGAATGGGTCTGTATGGGAACTGAAAGATGTCAGACATATCCCCTGTCTGAGAAATAACTTAAGCTTAGTAGGGCAGTTGGCTAGAGAAGGCTATAATACGATCTTCCATGATGACAATTAGAAAATTTCAAAGGAAGCAATGACGGTTGCTCGTGGAAATAAGAGTGGTACTCTTTACAAGATAGCAGAGACGAGCTGTTCAATTGCAATAGCAGCATGAAACGAAAATCCAAATGTTTGGCACCAGAGGCTTGGCCATATGAGTGTGAAGGGTATGAAAATTATATACTCGAATAGGAAGCTTCCAGGTCTAAAGTCAGTCGATATAGACATGTGTGAAGGTTGCATACTTGGAAAACTTAAAAGGGTCAGTTTTCAGACGAGTGGTAGAACCCCAAAGAAAGAAAGGCTGGAGCTTGTTCACTCTGACGTTTGGGGGCCAACAACTGTTTCATCTATAGGAGGGAAATACTATTTCGTGATCTTTATCGATGATCATTCTCGAAAGGTATGGGTTTATTTTCTGAAGCATAAATCTGAAGTGTTTGATGTTTTTAGGAGATGGAAATCTATGGTTGAGAATGAGATAGGTCTGAAGATTAAAAAGTTGAGAACTGATAATGGTGGTGAATATGAAGACACCAAATTCAAGAACTTTTGCTATGATCATGGTATCAGGATGGAGAGAACCGTTCCAGGTACGCCTCAACATAATGGTATTGCCGAATGTATGAACAGAATATTGACAGAAAGAGCCAGAAGCATTCGAATACAGTTTGGTTTACCGAAGCAGTTCTGGGCAGAAGCAATCAACACATCGGCTTACCTGGTTAACCGAGGCCCGTCGGTTCCCTTAGAACATCGAATACCCGAGGAGGTATGGAGTGGTAAGGATATAAAATTATCACATCTAAGAGTTTTTAGTTGTACAACATATGTTCATATAAGTGATCAAGGCAGGAACAAGCTTGATCCGAAATCGGAAAAATGTTTCATGATCGGCTATGGAGAAGATGAGTTCGGTTATTGTGTTTGGGATGAGGAGAACAAGAAGATGATATGAAGCAGAGATGTGATATTCAATGAAACAGTGATGTACAAGGACAGACATAAAACTCAAGCAAATGACTCAAAGCCGTATGAATCAGTATTTACAGATATCGAGGGAGTCACAGATAGTCAAGAAATAGAGCCGATCAGATTAACCCCTCAATAAAGAGAGTCTGTTGGCCAGACTGATCGACAACAATCTGATACCCTACAGCCGACCGAGCCAGTTCTTGTTTTACGAAGATCTTCCCGACCTCATGTACCCAACAGGAGATACTTGAACTATCTGTTACCTACCGATGAAGGAGAACCTGAATGCTATGATGAAGTTTGTCAGACCAGTGATGCTAGTAAGTGGGAGTTTTCCATGAAAAATGAGATGAAGTCTTTAATCTCAAATGATACATGGGACCTAACTGAGTTACCGATGGGTAAGAAGACACTTCATAACAAATGGGTGTATCGGGTGAAAGATAAGCATAATGGCTCTAAGAGATACAAAGCCCGACTAGTTGTCAAAGGGTTCCAGCAAAATGAAGAAATTGATTACACCAATATTTTTGCTCCAGTTGTGAAGCTTAATACTATTAGATCAGTGTTTAGTATTGTTGCCATTCAAGACCTTTATCTTGAACAGTTAGATGTGAAGACTGCATTTATTCACGGGGATTTGGATGAAGAGATATACATGTATCAACCAGAAGGTTTCTTAAAAGAAGGGAAAGAAAACATGGTATGCAGACTTCAGAAAAGTTTGTATGGTTTAAAACAAGCTCCAAGACAGTGGTACAAGAAATTTGACAGTTTTATATACAAAGAGAGTTTTCAGAAGTGTAATGCGGACCACTGTTGCTATTTTAAAAGATGTAAGTCCAGTTATATCATTTTGCTACTCTATGTTGATGATATGTTAGTAGCAGGTTTAGATATGGATGATATTAGAAGATTGAAGCTACAATTATCAAAATAATTTGACATGAAGGACCTGGGTCCGACGAAGAAGATTCTTGGAATGCAAATCATAAGAGATAAGCATAGAAAAGTTTTGCAGTTATCTCAGTCATAGTACATCGATCGCGTTTTGAAAAGAGTTAACATGTGTGATGCAAAGCCAGTTAGTACACCATTGGCAGGTCACTTTCGTTTATCCAAGGATCAATCCCCTAAGACGGATGAAGAAAAAGACTTCATGGCTAAGGTTCCTTACGCCTCAGCTATTGGAAGTTTGATGTATGCAATAGTCTGTACGAGACCAGACATTAGTCATGCAGTGGGAGTTGTGAGTAGGTTTATGTCAAACCCACGGAAACTTCATTGGGAAGCTGTCAAATGGATTTTGAGGTACCTACTAGGTACCACATAAAAGTGTTTGTACTTTGGTAATGGTAAGTTAAAGGTGCAAGGCTACGTAGATGAAGATTTTGAAGGTGAAGTTGATCACCGGAAAAGCACTACCGGTTATATATTTAGTGTTGGAACTACAACTGTTAGTTGGATTACAAAGTTACAGAAAATTATCACTCTATCAACTACAGAGGCTGAGTATGTAGCAGTGACCGAAGCCAGTAAAGATATGATATGGCTCCAAGGTTTGTTAACCGAGTTGGGATTCAAATAGAAGAACAACGTTCTGCATAGTGATAGTCAAAGTGCAATTCAATTGACGAAGAATTCAACATTTCATTCAAGAACCAAGCACATCAGTGTTCGCGATCATTTCATTAGATCTTTATTGGAAGATGAGGTGCTAATACTGGAAAAGATCCAAGGAAGCAAGAATCCAGCTGATATGTTGACAAAGAAAATATCCATTGAAAAACTAAAGTTGTGTTCAGCTTCAATTGGTCTGGAAGAGTAATAAGACCAGAAAGATCTGCTGCATAGATCAAGGTGTGAAGACAGGTCGAAACTAGTCTTCAAGTGGGAGATTGTTATTTTGACATAATAATCCAGCCTTATTCAACATGTTATTATTGGATAGAAGAGATGATAGATGAAAAGACAGTGAAGATGAGGCAAGTGCTAAACACATTAAAGAGAACCGGAGTGAATTGAAAAGACAGTGTAATTTTAGTGGGTCATAAATTACACATTAAGGACTGTAATATTTTTTATCTTTTAAGTGTTACAGTCTCTACAAAACCTAGAGTTAGGGTTTTGGTGTATTTACCAAAAACGGCAGAGTCATTGTGTTCTTCTAATAAAATTGATCTCCAGCAGATCCGGAGGCGTAGGCACAATTTGCTGAACTCCGTTAACAATTGTGTGTTTTATTTCACTTTTGTTTTGTGCTTTCCCTTTTCTTTTAATCTGATTTGACAGGAAATTAGCATATTTCCCTTACAATGAGAAACTAGATATCAGAAATAGCTCTTAAAAAATAAGGTAAGTAAGTGATCTACTAGGACTGGTGGTCCAACTGCATGTTTTGAAGGTGAACCAAAGTTCTTTCATTGATTTCGTGTAGAGGTGGTTATGTTTCTTCTTGGACCAATACTACCTCATCCTCCACAAGGATGAGAGGGTTTGGTCTCTTGATGGTCCTCTCGAAATTCATAAGCTTACCGCTTTGTTTCATAACCGGATCAGCTATTAAGGCGAAGCGGTTATCACATTGGATACTTTTCCCGTCGCGTAGGTTTATCGTACACGATGATTTAACATTGGTTAAGATAAAATTATAGTTTTTTTTTTCAAATCCAAGAATAAAAAAATATTGTATACTTATTTATGAACCATGAATTCCATATATGTTTCGACCAACCAACACTATAATTTTTCAAGTGTAAAAAAATAGTTTACGTCCAATAAACGATCATCTAAAAATTGAATTTAAAACTGACTATTGAAAATAAAAAATTTAAACACATTTACATAATAGTCATACAAGTCAGTTTGACCACAACCAAGGGATCTGACTCTTAGACCGTTGAAAGGGGCTATGTCCTTTGATCTCATTCGCTAATAACAATATATTCTTACAAATATGTAATCCACGCATTCTGACTTGTTCGATGATATATTATGAATATCTTGGTCAACTATCTCTCACAATATGGTCGATGCTACAAGCCTATTTTGATCGCTCAAGACTCGAGACCTCTATCACTATAGAGAAAGAGGATGGTTGGTGTTACAATGCTCTTTAGATCGTTTCAAGTACCCATACCACTCTCACTCTAAGACTTGAGCTCCATATCTTAAAAATTCAAGTGGTCGCTCTCTTAAAGCCGAGGTTCCACCTTTATTGATAGTCATTAGAATGTAAAAAAAATGGTATCTTACAAGCCAGCGAGTCCTAAGAAATCACAAAACAATATTAAGACGAATATGACGAGAAAATTAAACCACACAAAATGGAGGAATGAACGTTACTATAAATTTAAATAATGGTCGACATATCGGTTGGCAAGAAAAAATAATGCGATAAATATTATATTAGATGTTGTCATTCAGGGGGGAGATCGATCAAACTCGAAGTCACCTTTACTCTTCGCTTTTTTTTTATAGTAATTGAGATTTAGTCAATATATCAAGTTTTGCACATGTGCCCTTTTTAAAGGTAGACCCTTCATATCAATACACACACTTAATGTCTTTTAATATTTGGTGTACCTTTAATAAGGGTATATGAGTTATGTATTCAAAAATATTCTCTTTTTGTAATTTATAGCTAATATAAAAGACTTTCTCTGTAAAATATAGAGATTGAGAAATTGAAAATGAGGAGTCACTTTTAAGTTGAAGAAAACTTTACGAGTGATTGCCTGATATATATTTTTTTACGCTAAATAAAAGTACAAATCCTTTTTTTTATGCTAAATAAAAGTACAAATTTTATATTTTTTACACTAAATAAAATTACAAATTTTATAAGAATATGCGACATTAGTATAGTTTCAAATGTCTAATATTTGACAGCCTAATGTTTTCAACTTATAAGTATTATGTTGTATTTATTGGATCATTATATATATATATATATATTTTCCCAGTTGGATACTAATTTGTAATTGTTTTATTATGTTGAAAGATTTTAGAGAGTACCCAATCTCATTTGAAAAAGTTTAAAATATAAGTTTTGGATCATAATGGTTTTGAATGAAGCTTCGACAATGTTTATTGCGTGACTATACTATATATCTTTTTATAATATGTATATGTCTAATTGGTATACTATTTTTTCATAAAAAACATATACAACATGTAACGATTATAACCTCTGTGGATTTGACCGTCTGAGTTTTGTTGACAATTAAAAAATAAGTGACATTAGTTGATGTTTGAGGTGTTGTTACGTACATTTATTTTTTTTATTAACATCGTTTTTGTTAGAATTGTTGAGCTTGCACTTGATTTTGTCCTATTGTGTTTAATTTAAACTTCAATTAGATCATTAGTCTAAGGATTCTGTTAGGGTGGCGACCAAAGTCCCACATCCCACATCGGTTAACCATGGGAAGGATCAGTGGTATATAAGTAAGAACATATCTCAACTAGTATGAGGCCTTTTGGTAGTGGACCAAATGCAAAGCCGTGAGGGCCTTCGGGTGCCAAAGCGGACAATATCATACTAGTGTTGAGATCAGCCATTTCCAAAAACGGAACGCGATGGTGGTAATATTCTCGGAGGTCGAACATGATGAACCAATAGTCATGCTCAAGGTGATCTTAGTGTGGCTTGATTGGAGTGGCGCTAAGGAACAAGACATAGTGGTCTAATAGGAGGTGAGCAATAACATCCGTAGGCTAAGGTGATAAATTGTTCGAGAGGAGGATTTGTTAGGATGGCGACCAAAGTCCTACATCCCACATCGGTTAAACATGGGAAGGATTAGTGGTATATAAGTAAGAACATATCTCAACTAGTATGAGACCTTTTGGTAGTGGACCAAATGCAAAGCCGTGAGGGCCTTCGGGTATCATACTAGTGTTGAGATCCATAACGGAATATGCGGACCGGACCCCATATTCCCAACAGACAGATTCCACGAAGATAAAAAAATCGCGCTTGATCTATACTTAATGCATAAAACCTTTATTTTAGTGTTTAAAATCGTGGAATTAGAAATTGAGAATGGTTGATCTTATACTTAATGCATAAAACCTTTATTTTAGTGTTTAAGATCGTGGAATTAGAAATTGAGAATTTGGTTTAAAAAAGTAATATAGACAAATGGACTTTTATAAAGAACTAAACGCTTTCTTCAAAAGTAATCAAATACTGTAGTAATTAAATGTTCTTAAAGATAGTACACAATGAACCTTTCTGATAGAAACTCATGAGAAAATATTATTTAATTATGGATTATAAAGAATCTAGTTGGAGGCAGATTGATCATGCGCGTAAATGTTCGAAACTTGTCATACTTGACTACTACTTATTTAGTATATATTGAGAATTTTGGTCAGTATTAACCTTACAAACTACGTCATGTAACTACAATGCATTCTACATTTCTCTTATGAATTTTAAAAAAAATGATGTAAGATTGTTTTCCAAGTATGACATAATTAAAGTATGGGTAGTGAGAATTTATTTATATAGATGATAGGCCAATAAAAAAGTTCACTTTGAATATGAATATCTCTAGTATTCAATTTCTCGATAAAGCGTGTTTCATTCTTCAAATAATCAATTATTATTTTTTGTCAATATTTAAAGACAAAGATGACATACATTACAAGTGTGTTATTCAAATATAGTGAAAAAAAATTGATGCATCATTACCTAAAGAGATGTTGTTAGCTAAAGTATAAATTTGTGCATTATTGTTCATGTCGACTAATAAAAATCAACAAATTTAAACTTGCAGCTAGCATTATAAATGGTTTGTATACTTTTGCATTTGTTCTTAGTGTGTTTTATAGTATTTATTCTCGTGGACCTGAATGAAAAAAAAATATGATTTAAAAAATATTGATGAGAAACCGCACGCGTTATTTAAACCAAACATCATAATTATATAACATTGTGCACCATGTAAATGCATTGTGACTTGATTACAACAAGAATAAGCATCCATAAAACTCAGCATATTATATCTGAAAGTGATATCGATCATGTGATCAATTCGAGTGAGGGGGAAAGGGTTTTGAGGACATCACATGCTCAAATCAGTAAAATCTACGCACATTCAACATTGGTCACATCTTTATCATAACTACGTTAGTCAACCATTTCATATTAGAAACCTCATGTATATAATCCAAGGTTTCAAAAATACCTAATCCTTTTCACATTGTATTTATTTTCTTCGCACAAAATGTTATGTCAACCATAAGTCGATGATTCATAATCACTGTTCGTACACCTGTAACATTATTCCCCATGTAAACACATCGATATTATCGTATAAAAACCGTAAAATCTTAGATTATCATACCTAGATAAGTTTATAACAAGTTCAATTATATCATCTCTTCTGAAGTTATACCATTTCAAAACTTCCTACGGGATCAACCAACCTTGATGATATATAAGGGTTTCCAATCTCGTTCACAATAGAAAAAAACTAGGGTTTTTTTTGTCACAAATGGGTTGATTGATGTAAAAAAAATTGAGAAGCATATTGATAACTTCAAAATATCAATAGATGATTCATAAATAAACTTGACACAATACTAGAAAGAAGACATGACAACACATATTTGATGTAACTATATGACACATGACAGAAGTTTAAACGGTTTACAAACGGAAACCTAAGAACATAGATCTCAAATCATAATATATAGAAACACCAAAATACTCATTTACAAAACAAACAAGAAACTAAAACATAATATAAAATTGGACAACAAATTGATATTTATATCTACATGAGAATATCAAAATATTATAATAATATTAATTGACAACCAAATTAATATAGATTTATATATTATAAAACTAAAATATAACGACCAGATAGGGACTTTACTAGCATAATATTATAATATATCTGCCTCATTATTCATAATATATACTAGTTTTTTTGTTGGACACTTATTTGAATGATGTCATGTTGTTGTAGGGCGAGTCTTGGTACCTCTATGAGTCTGATTTATATCAATTCATGATTGACTTTACTATTCACTTAGCAAATATCCGTCATTATTCAGTAATGTATTAGATGACTCTCCCACGTATTTTTTTGTATTCTGAAAACTGATTAACTTTATCCTTAACTTCATGTTATATGCATCGCTTACAGCCAAAACCATTTACAATCCAATTTTTTCTCAAATTGTTGATTTTAATCCCCCCAAAATATGTGGATTATTAAGAGGTTTTCCTCATCTTTTTCTTCCCAATTGTAACTTCACCCACAAGACATAAGCCTATTTTCTTAAATTATATTACACCAATTTGACTTGTCATCCTTTTTTTTTATCTCATTGAATGTGAAGATTTTTTCAACATCTGAAATCCAATACATAAATTATCCAATATGTATTTTTTCGTAGAATAATGACATATTTGTATGGATTTAATAGTCAAGATTTCAATTTTTCGATCGTTAATTTTGTAATCTGGAAAGTTCTCATATTGATCTTCATCTCTAAGATCAAATATTTGCACGTGGTTTATTGTTCTGGATAGAATTCCACCTTTATAGCAATCAATTGAAACACTTTTGAATCTATATTTATAAGCAGGCGCATAATCATTTTCAATATGGATATTAGGACTAGGTTGTTGCTCCAAAAAGTATGATAATATGGCCTCTAACGTCTTTATTGGTAATCACTCATTGATCACTGCATCTTATTACAAACACCATCTCATAACTGGTGGCATACAACTTCTCCAAAAAAGTTAAGTTGTCTAAAAGAATAATTTTCATCCGAACCAACATAAAAGATCCATGTGCGGTCAATTGTAATAGATGATTTAAATTTATTATAGTTTAACATTCATTGTCTAATACAAGTTTAATTATATGGAAGTTGGTTCATATCATTTGTGTCACTCGTAAGCATATGGAATTATTCTGGAAGAGTCTTTTACAGGTTCGTTTCAGAAGCATTACTAATAAAATACAAAGTACCAAAACCATTAATGATGGCATTTAGCCTCTTACTAATATGCGATATTCTCCTCCTAATCGTGTTTTCGTTCTCGAGTTCTGTCTACATTGCATCAATCATAATAATGTTTTCATTTGCGCTCAATTACCGTTGTTGTTCGCAATCATATCAGAATTATTTGGGTTGAATTAGTAAAAAATAAAAAAAATAAAAAATCCCTGTTTTGGATAGAATCCAAAAGACTATTTTTAGTTATCTTTTGATTATTCTCACTTCTCTAAACATAAATTCTTAATAATAATATTTTGAGGAATGAGCAATATAAAAATATGATATTATTGTTTACTAATTCATGTAACAAAAATTCAATCTTTCGTTGAATCGTAATTTGACTAGGCTTATGTAAAAAACATGAAAGCTTTAAATAGTTCAACCCATACCAATGATATTGATTTAAAATATGTATATACTTTCTTGTTTTGAAAACAAAAAAGTAGGGCATATCAAGAATATGTAAAATTTCTAAAATTTATAATGATAAAGGTAGTTTCCAAATGTAAAAAATATACAATATCAATATCAAACGGTAAAAACAGTTTTTAAATTTCCAAAAACGAGAAGCATTAAATTTTAAATTTAATTTTTAACCTCAACCGCGGACTTCAAACTTTCTTGATATGTTATATATTATGATTACATACCTCGATTAGTTAATCCGATGGCAAAATTTTGTGTAATAACATATAAATAAATTATTTTGTCAAATATTTAAGTTTTACTTTTTTTTCAAAGTGTTCGCATAACCTTATTCTTCTTGTTCGATAATTATATAAAAATAAATTTTAGTATATATATATAATAGAAACAAAATAGCATACTTCTTTATGAATGTGTATCCATCTTTATAACCAAAATGATCGTAGACAATTGAACCATTTTATCAGCCAAACAAATAAACACGAGCATTTTTTTTAATTTTTTTAGTTTATTATATAACTTTTACAAAATTAACTGCTATTATAGATTCATTTCTAAATAAATGTAAAAAATGTTTTTGGATGCGACAAATTATTTAATATAATATAAACGAATTTTCATATTCAAATGTTAAAGACATAAATATTATAAGTTGAGGCGAAGAAAAAATGTTTGTCATAAGTGTGATGATCCATTTGATTGAAAATTTAATGATAAAAGGTACGAAAATTTATGTGCAAGCTTAGGATAAAATCCGAAAAAGGTTTAAAACAACTTATAATACTAAAAATACGTTTGAATTTTTATCTAGTATTACATAAACTCATGTTCCCAAAAGAAATATTTATAAACGATTATCACTTAGTAGAGTAGATTATATACATATATAATTATAACAGAATGCATTTATCAAAACAATAAAATCGGTTGTGACAATAAAAGAGACATTTTAAAAAAGTTTTAGAAAAGAAAAACACACCTTATAAAAACAATAAAAGCATTTGTGAAAACAACAACATACTATATATTCGTTTTTAATTCCTCCAAACTTCACAAAATTCCTCTGATTCCACAATCTCAAAACTATTGGAAAATGGGCGGAAGGAGAAACAATCTTATTTACTTGATCGATTTAATAATGGTGTTTTTTTAAAGTAGAAAACAAAAATAATCTATTGATTCTATTTTATTGTTTAATAAAAACATTTAATATCACTTTGATATTTTTAAATGATCATTACTATAAATTCTAACAATTTTTTAATGGGAACGGAAGAATATTAAATTTCATTGGTTTTTAATTCCTCCAAACTTCACAAAATTCCTCTGATTCCACAATCTCAAAACTATTGGAAAATGGGCGGAAGGAGAAACAATCTTATTTACTTGATCGATTTAATAATGGTGTTTTTTTAAAGTAGAAAACAAAAATAATCTATTGATTCTATTTTATTGTTTAATAAAAACATTTAATATCACTTTGATATTTTTAAATGATCATTACTATAAATTCTAACAATTTTTTAATGGGAACGGAAGAATATTAAATTTCATTGGTAGTTGTGGGGTCCGGTCCGCATATTCCACCTCCGTATATAAGTAAGAACACAACCGATCTCAACACTAGTATGATATTGTCCGCTTTGGCACCCGAAGGCCCTCACGGCTTTGCATTTGGTCCACTACCAAAAGGCCTCATACTAGTTGAGATATGTTCTCACTTATATACCATTGATCCTTCTCATGCTTTACCGATGTGGGATGTGGAACTTTGGTCGCTACCCTAACAAATCCTCCTCTCGAACAAAGTACCACTTTAGCCTCCTCTCAATTGACATCCATCCGCTCACTCTAATCAAGTTGGGGCTGCTTGATCTCTAGAGCCTTTACAACGGATCTATCTGATCTCGACCATCCTGCCTTGTTCCTTAGCACCACTCCAAACAACGGGCACTCCAAACGAGGATCTCTCCAATCAAGCCACAATGCTTGATGAGCCTCAAATCAAGCCACACTGCTTGATAAGCCACGGGCACTCCAAACAAGGATCTTGAGCATGACTACTAATTCATCATGTTCGACTAATGAGAATTTCACCCACATCACCCACCACATCGTGTACTGTCTGGGCCTGGAGCTCTGATACCACATGTTGGGAATACCACATGTTGGGAATATGGGGTCCAGTCCGCATATTCCTCCTCCGTATATAAGTAAGAACACAACCGATCTCAACACTAGTATGAACACTAGTATGATATTGTCCGCTTTGGCACCCGAAGGCCCTCACGGCTTTGCATTTGGTCCACTACCAAAAGGCCTCATACTAGTTGAGATATGTTCTCACTTATATACCATTGATCCTTCTCATGCTTTACCGATGTGGGATGTGGAACTTTGGTCGCTACCCTAACAAATATTAATAAAAAAAACTATTTACATAGGCGGGAAATTAAAATTACAAAAGCAGAAATGCGCTAAAAGCCCAAATTCAAGAAACGAAACCCTAATTGAAAGAATCTATTTTATTTAAGCATCCATTCTGCTCAAATCTAACTTCATTCTCCTCCTTCCACAAACTTAAACACCTTAAAAGACAAGCTCCATCTGAACTCATACTGATACTGACCAAAACACATCAGCAACATCAGACTTATACATCAGGCTTACTGAAGGCAACGAAGAACACCAAATCACCTATCACACTAGCCTCCTCAACCAGCAAGCAAGATTACAACATAATCAACTCCAAGCTCATCAAATCATCACGCTCACTAGCCTCCTCCTCAACCAGCAAGCAGGATTACAACATAATCAACTCCAAGCTCATCAAATCATCACGCTCACTAGCCTCCTCCTCAACCAGCGAGCAAGACTTCAGCAGAATCAACTCCAGAATCCTCAAAAGAAGTATACCATGCATCAGTTTGCAATTCATGATTAAAAGAAGAACAATAACAGGTGTTTCATCATACAGTAATGTAACCGAGGCTTAGAGCTTCTAAAATCATAATTTCCTTAAGAACATTAGGAATCGAACTAGGCGAAATGCTGTAAACAGATTTAGTTTTCAACGTATAATGAGCTAACCAATCTGCAGCATGATTTTGCTCGCGAAATATATGAGTAACAGACATATTATGATGAATAAGTTTGAGAATACAGTCAATAATTGTCTTAACATACCAGTATACATTACCATTTTTGTTATTTATCCAATTAATAGTTGTTAATGAATCAGATTCTATATCAACCATAGTCCAATTATTAACTTTGCATATAAGTAATCCATCTAACATAGCACGAATCTCAGCATATAAAGGAGTAGATTTACCATAAAGAAAGCTTTGACCTTTAATCAGGTTGCCATAACTATCTCTTATTATAACAGAACCACTGGCTTCAGCATTACTCAAACAAGAAGAATCTGTATTCATTTTAAGCCTACCAGAAGTAGGCAGAATCCAGCTAATATGAGAAGGCCTATTAACAGGCTTAAACTGATTATTACAACCAATACTAATAGTAGCCTTAGGACAGACCAACCAATGAGCTTTGTTAATGAATTTCCTCATGTCTAAAGTTAGAATGATAGAGTTGATTTGGTTTATTGTAGCACTAGTTGAAGTTTAATACCTTTGTTCTTGAGCAAATTCCTAGCTTTCCATATACTATGAAATATTAGAGAAGGAAGAATACTTATGACCTGAATTTTAGCAGTCTTAATCCCTTGCCACAATCTGGTAATATGCTTAATGTTCATCTGCTTTGTCATGTATATTTTAAAGATAACAGCGTAATGGATCCAAATCGACCAAGCAAACTGACAAGTTATAAAGAGATGGCTTATAGACTCACAGTTTTCACAAAACTGGCACTTAGAAGCCAGAAAAATACCTCTATTTTGAACAACAGAATCTACAGCAATGTAACTATTAAGAATCTTCCAATGCATGAATGAGCTTTTACTAGGAGTTAAGACATTCCAAATCCTTTGAAAAACAGAATCAGTAAGATACTTAGTCCTAGTACCCTCCCAAGTATCCTTTAAGTTATAGTTTCCATTCTTAGCTAGACTCCATATCATCAAATCAGTTTTATTATCATCTATAGCTAATTGATTAATGCAAGTAATAATATCAGGACTAATAATGTCACATACAGAATCTAAATCCTAAGAGTTATTATTCCAGTATTTCCTAACCGTTTCAGAAGTAAACCATAAGTTGTTATCATTACTGTTAAGAGTAAGAATAGGCTCAGAACTAGTCCAATTATCTAACCAAAAGTCTACATGGCCTTTACCTAATTTCCATATGATATATTTTTTAGCATGCTCTCTAACAGTAATCATTCTCTTCTAGACCAAATAACCATATTTAAAAGAACTAATTTGTAATGGGTGATGATTAGGACAATATATGCTATGCATAATGCTAGACCAGAAAGAATTATTCTTCCTAAAAGCAGCCCATAAATTCATAGAAATAGCAGTTTGAACATCTTCCATATTCCTAACATTAAGACCTCCTTCAGTATAAGTTTTACACAACTTGCTCCACTTACACCAATGCACTTTCTTATCAGTTTGATTAGAGCCCCAAACGAATCTATTCAAAATGATTTCAAGCTTGTAAACAATACCTTTAAGAAGAACATTAGTCTGCATCCAATAAAGAATCATGTAAAAAAGAGCTGACTTGACTAATGTAAGTCTGCCAGCAAATGAAAGACATGAAACATTCCATTCATTTATCTTGCTGCTGACCTTGCAAACTAGCTTATTATAATTGCTGATTCTATTAGTAGTATTGATTGTGACACCGAGGTAATCTGTAGGCAAGTAGCTAGAAGAAAAACCAGAATGACTAGAAACAATATCAATCTTGTTAGGATTAATACCTTTAGCTAATAAGACTTTAGTCTTATCTTTATTAACAACCTGACCCGTAAGAGCTTGATACTTTTCAAGAAAGATACAAAGCTTGTCAATAGAACTCTCTTTGCAATTTGAAAATAATAATATATCATCAGCAAACGCAAGAGTATTAATACTAATACTGGTTCTACATCTATATTTCATATCTCTATTATTATGAATAAGAGAGTTGATACCTCTAATGAACAGCTCCTCAGCAATAATGAATAGATAAGGAGATATAGGGTCACCTTGACGCAAGCCTTTAGTAGTTTTAAAAAAGACAAAAACTTCACCATTAATAAGCAAAGAAACATTAACAGCAGTGATCATTTTCTTTATAGTGCAAATAAACCTTGAGAATCTTGAAAATAAAACAATGAGCAAGCTTGTCAAAAGCCTTAGACATGTCAAGCTGAATCAACATATTGTTATACTTAACCTTTCTATTTAAATCATATATTAACTCCTTACAAATCAAAATGTTTTCATGAATATTCTTACCGGGAACAAAACCACCTTGATTAGGAGAGATAATATTAGGTAAGATCCTAGCCAGCCTATTAACTATAAGCTTAGACATGATTCTATTTAACAATGAGCACAGACTGATCGGTCTATAATCTTTCCAACAAGTAGGATTAGTCATTTTTGGAATTAGGCAAATACCAGTAGAAAATATACCTCTAGGAATATTCTTACCAATAAGAAAGTCATTCATAGCATAAACCATATCAGCTTTAATAATATGCCAACAATATTTAAAGAAACTTAAAGTAAAACCATCCACACCATGGGCACTAGAAGGCTTCATAAGCTTGATAATACTCCAAATTTCACTTTCATCAGTTTGATTAAGCAATATTCTATTATCCTCAGAAGTCCAAGTTAGGAATGCAATTAAACAAAACATCATTCATATTCCTAACACTATCATTATTAATATCAGAAGGATGATCAGCAAGAGCATGATGAAAGAAATCAACAGCAGATGCTCCTATATCTTTATAGTCAGAGATCCATACCTCACTATTCTTTATACCTTTTATACTGTTTCTTTTTCTCTTCTTTTGAACAAAACTGTGATAGAATCTTGTGTTTTTATCACCATCAATCAACCAATTGCAGTAGCATTACTGCTTCCAATACATCTCCTCCATTCTATGAGCCTTAATTAACAATGCATTGGCTTTAGCAAGATCACATTTGGACACAGTAGTCTTGAGAGATTGGTGATTAAGCTCTTTGTGAACAACTTCATCCTCCAAGCTTTGAACTTTACTAAAGATATTGCCAACAGTATCATTGTTCCATATTTTCAGACCATTCTTCAGTCTTTTAAGTTTGTTCCAAAGAATGAACAAAGGCTCACCAACCATTTCACGATTCCAGTTGGCTTCAACAAAAGGAAGAAATGACTCCTCCATAAACCACATTTCCTGAAACTTAAAACTAGCCTTTCCTCTAGTAGAGTTATTAGAAAAATATATAATCATAGGCATATGATCAGAACTAGTTCTAGCAAGATGATAAACCTTAGTAACATTAAATTTATTCGTTCAGTTAGTATTGGTGAAGACACGATTTAATCTCTTCCATTTGGAACCATTAGACCATGTAAACTTCGAGCCAATATAACCAGCATCATCCACATTACAACAAGAAATCATGTCATTAAAATCATTAGTGTTATTCATGCAGAAAGTACTACAACCAATTTGATCATCAATAGAACAAACAGCATTAAAGTCACCACAAATCAACCAACTTAACTAAGTATTGGCAATGCTTTTAAGAAAGTTCCAAAGATCAATTCTATTAACCCTTTGACACTTAGCATAAACAACAGAAATCATAACATGCTGATTATCATTAACCAAACTTACTTTCAAATTTAAACACTGATTGATATCATTTAGAATGGTTACAGAAATATCAGAATGCCAAAAGATCCAAATTTTATTAGTTATATTAGAAGCAAAATTTTCAAAACCAAGCTTAGCAGCGGGTGTGGATAATAATTGCCTAAGGGTAGGCTAGTAATTTCAAGTGGAGTTTCAATGTGGTGTATAGGTGTTTAACGGTGGTGTAGGGGTGTTTAACGGTGGTGTAGAGAGTAGAGAGATGATTAAGCAGCTTGGTAGCAGTTAATTCTCATTACCCATAGTTAATGCTGGTGGTTGGGTATTTATAGTATGATGTTTGGGCCCTTATGGGCTTTCGGGTCATGTTTAATGGACCCGGGTCATGATTAAAGACCCATGAGCTCTAAACAGGAGAGCAAGTAGCTTAGTCAGGAAGTGTTTAGGCTTTTTAGTACTTTAGTCATAGTTCGAACAGTCTTAAGTTTATAGTGTCCAAAGTAATCTGTCCGGAAGTGATTTGTTCGATTTATGTCCTTGTAGCCTGTCCGGTGTTCGGAGAGACTTAGACTGATTTACCCTTCCGGGGAGCATGCTGAATTCGGACTCATCAGGAGCCCCTTTTTTAGGTGTTTGAGCAAGTGTTCTTGTCAAAAAACTGAAAAACAGTCCGATGAAATGAAGTGGTTCTCAATTCGGACAGAACTGTGGGTATACCCGGACAGGTTAAGCTTTACGAATTCCAAACGGTTTTTGCCAGAGTTAGTGGGATACGTGTCGCTCTCTGATTGGCCATTCCAGCCGTTTTTTCACCTGTAATTTCGCACCACCTTCTTTAACAAGTAACCTCTTTAATTACCAATAGTGACATCAGCGTCGTCTTTTAATCATTGCCCAACCTTTCGGATTCTCCTAGGAATCAACTCCTTTTTTCAAATCTACTATAAATTCACATTCATTTTCCACTGTTTTACCATCTCTTTCAAATTTTACTCTACAAATTTACTCAGAGCTTTCTCTCTCTAGAACAAAAATTCCCTTGGCTGTTTATGTTTACAGCAAGAACAGCATTGATCAAAGGTGGTTGGCTCAACCTTTCGGAGTTGGAGAAAGCGCAGAAGGTCGAAAAAGAAAGGCGAATAGCAGCAGGGCTACCATCATCACCGGTTGAGAGATCAGTTTCTTCTGTTACAGAATCGGATCGAGGCTCATCCTCCTCCAAAGGTACCAAGCCAAAAAACTTTTTCAATCCACCCTCTCACCCATAGTATATGGTTCCTCAGTTCAGGATTCAATACCTGCTGTTGAACCAGGAGTTACCGCTACAAGTGTTAGGAAAACCTCACCTTTTATAGCCATGGGGTCTGATTCTGACCACTCCCCGGATAAGTTAGTCATTAAGAGGCCTAGCCGGTTAGTCAAGGGACTATCCTCTAAAAATACTCCTTCAAAATCGGGGACAAAAAACAGTGATTCTGGGTCTGGAGTGCCCATTAGAGCTTCCCGGGAGAGGCCAACCGGTCCGGAGGCCAGCAGCCCGGTCCCTCCAAGAGAGAATTCTGCCTCCGAGCCCCAATCTGAGGTGAGAAGTCAGAAGAATACAGGCAGTCAACAGTCCGGAGGGCAGGCTATGCCAAGCTTCAATCCTCCCCGGACCACTTCCACAGAAGTTCCCCCAAAAATTATGGAGGAAAGAATGGAGGACTCTACTGAAGAGGTCCCCTTTGAGTCCGAGTCCTCCGGACAGGCTGATACCACTGCTGTTGTTGCCAAAAAGGGCAAGGAAAATTTGTATTTGAGGTATCCGGACCTGCCGGAGTGCCTTAAGGGGAGAGTGGGGCCGTGCTTTCACAAAGTCGAGCTTAAGTACCTCTTGGCCTTGCAGAAGACCAAGTATGCATTCATCCAAACCTCTGATCTGGGTCGAATGCGCACAAAATGGGGGATCCCCGAAAACGTGAAGATAAGGATCTCTATTGATCCGGAGACCCCAATGGACTGCAAACGGAATGAAATAGTCTTCTTTACGGAGCTATTTAATTGGGGACTCAGGTTTCCACTGGACCCAGAGATCGTACGGTATTTCCATCTGGTCAAGCTTTGCCCAACTCAGCTAAGCCCCAACGGCTGGTTCACTTTGATGTCATGTATCGTGGCGTCTAGATTGTCTGGGATCCCTCTTCCTATGGAAGAGTTCGCAGCAGTATCCAACCTTTGCAAGCATCACCAGTTCCCCTTCTACGATTTCAACATGGGGAACGATCTCAAAGCTGTTGATGATCTCCTGGAATCGGAGAGCAAGTGGAGGAGCCAATTCTTGTTCGTTAGTGGCGCCTGGGAGAATGGCAAGAAAATCAAGGCCGGAGAGAACCCAAGCCTTCTCAAGAGTAGGTGGAGGAGTGACCGTAAGTTTCTTACTTTAAGTTTATGTCCGTTTCTCTCTTTTCCTTTTTTCTTTAAGTTAAGTTTATACTAACCAGTTTCTCTTTTGTTTTAACAGAGCTGCCAAAGGAGTTCGGGGACTACCTGAAGGCCGGACAGACTACCTGTGGCAAAATCAATGCTTGGGCCGCAGAGAATTGGGAGAATCGATTCCACAAGGCCTTCACCCCTGGGAATTTAGCAAGGTCTCACCTGTGGAACACCACAGGTCGGAGAGACCTAATTTGGGAGGACCTCACCACCCAGCCTGATGAAGACACTGTGCTGAGAAGGTCCCACGAACTGGATGGGACACTCTACCTGCCTGCCCGGGCCAAAGCCCCAAGCAAAATGAAGGGCAGAAGAAGAGGCAAAAAGGTGGCGGGCGATGCTGAGAAGGATGCCCCAACAGATCCAGAGGGGCCAGCCCAAGTTCAAATTGATGCAACCCTCTTGCAGGTGGTGGAGCAGGAGACCGAGAGGCAGGAAGTAGACCTTCCAAAACCTCCAAGGGCTCCCAAGAGGACTCGCAAGCAAGCAAGTGAAAGCGCTGACCGGGTAGTCAAGAAGAAAAAGACTTCACAAGGAGATGAGCTCGCTCTCCGGGATCCGGAGCCCTCTTTTCCCACTGGTCCCTCTGACCCAACGCTGGCCGAAGAGATCCCAAGAGAGTTTCACACTGATGAAGTCGAGGGGGGAGAGCTCAATTTGGATGAAGTGGACATCACCGGTCTAGGTGGGCTTGGTGAATATTTCCTTGGCCTCCCCAGAGACGAGTTCGCAGGGCCCTACATCCCTCCAAGCAGCTCCAATACGGTCAATTTTAACGGTAAGACTTTCATGATTTCTAGCGAGAAGGACACTATAGCCCATTCCTTGCTTAGTAATGTGCAGCCAGTTCTTACACTGTAGAGATAAGTCCGGAGTCAAGCAGACACCATCAAAGACCTCAAGTCTGAGAAGGATAAGCTGTCCGAAGACCTCCGCACTGCTACCACAAATGCTGATTTGCTCAATGAAGCACACGAGGAGCTGAAGAGGAGTCATGATGAGAGCAACACAAAAGTTGCCATCCTAGAACAAACCATAAAAGATCTCCAGGAGAAGCTGTCTGGTATGGAGAAAGATCTCACCGTCTCACGGGGAGAGACCACTGCAAAGGAGAAGCTCATCACCAACCTGACCACTGACAAGATTGCTTTAGAAAATGCAGTGACTCGGGCTGCTGAAGAGAAGGCTGCTTTGGTAAGGGACCAGGAGGCCACAATCAAGGCCGAGATCAACGCCTATGCCAGGGAGATGATACAAAGCGAAGAGCTAATGGTTCAAAGGGTGAAGTCTGATATGGTTCTCCTCTTTCATGAGAAATTCATGAAGAGGACCCTGGGGGACTTATGGCTCTATGTAGATGATGATGACCTTCCATTTTATACAATGGTTGATGAGGGATTTTCCGGTGAGTCCTCGTCTGATAATGAAGAGAAGACCGGAGAGAGCCCAGGCAAAGAGGAGAATGATCCCAAGGGCAAGAAAGTGGTCGAAGGGGGGAGCGACATCAAGGGCAAGAAGGTAGATGAGGGTGAGCCATCTTCAAAGGCTCAACCTTAACTTATGGTGTACTTTATTTATCTTTTACTCAAACTAAAGTCCTTGGAAGGCCAAGGCACTATTTTTGTTGTGGTGTCCGGTATTATTCGGACAGATTTTTTGTGCTGTACCCTAACTTGTTCAAAAAGACCTTGGAAGGCCAAGGCAATTTTAAGTTGTTGAATGAATGTTTCTATTTTGCTCAACCATCATCTTCTTTCATTATTTGTTTTAGTTTAGATAGCTGGAGTTTAAGTAGCTTTTAGTTATTGCATTGTGAGAGTGTTAAGACTCTCCGGCTAGAGTTTAAATAGCCCTTAGATCTTTCAGTCCGGGTAGTATGACAAGAGATAGAATTTTGAAAATACTTAGAAAATTTTGAAGAAGGAATCAAATTTTATTGAAAGCTCTTCGTACCACCGAAGAGGGGAAGGTATGCCCCCAAATATTTACATGGATGTTTAAACAAGTAAATATTTACACAAGTGTTATTCCAAGTACACTCGAAGGTGCTCAATATTCCAAGGGTGAGTTAGAACCCTGCCATCTTTATCTTCCAACCAATAAGTCCCAGGCTTGATTCTTTCAACCACAGTATACAGACCCTCCTAGGTTGGGGCCAGCTTTCCGAAGAGCTTTTCCTTAGTATGCAAGAAGACCTTCCTTAATACTTTGTCCCCTGGTTGGAAATCTCTTCTTTTAACTTTAGAAGCAAACCTGCTTCTCATCAAGCCCTGATAGTGTGCCACTCTTAGGCAGGCTTTAACTCGTCTTTCTTCTATTAAATCAAGTTGATTTCTGACGGCCATCTCATTAGCATGTCCGGAGAAGTTATGAACACGAAAGGAAGGGAGTGTCTTCTCTATGGGGGCTACTGCATCCATTCCATAGACCAAGGCAAAGGGAGACTCTTGTGTTGCAGCCCCAGGCGTTGTCTGGTAGGCCCACAAGACCTCTTGTAGATAACTAGGCCACTTCCCAGCAGCCCCTTCTAGATTCTTCCTTAAACCGGACAGTATAGTTCTATTAGCCACTTCAACCTGCCCATTGGCTTGTGGGTGGAAAGGTGAAGAAAAGCAGTGTTGTATACCCCTTGAGGCACATAAGCTTTCCATTTCTCTATTGTCAAACTGTGGCCCATTGTCTGTTGTTATCTTCTGTGGGACACCGAATCTGCAACATATGTTGGACAGAATGAATTTTATGACAGCTTTTGATGTTGTCCCTGCCAGGGGAGCTCCTCTATCCACTTTGAGAAGTAGTCAATGGCCACAATTATAGTTCTACGCCCTCCGGACGCCATAGGGAGAGGCCATACTAAGTCCAACCCCCATCGAGCAAAAGGGATGGGCTCAGAAATTGACTCCAAAGGAATGGCTGGTACATGAATTTCATTGCTGTACCTCTGGCATGGATCACACCTCCTCGCCAATTCCTTAGCATCTTTCATAATTGATGGCCAATAATATCCGGAGAGTAATACTCTTCTTGTTAAAGCTCTAAACCCACAATGGGTTGATCCCTCACCATCGTGCAATTCGGAGAGGACCACTTGTGACTCATCATCCCCTAAACAACGTAGGAGAGGTTTACAATAGGATTTTTTGTACAACACTTCTCTCAACATAATAAAACCACGAGCCTTGTGTTTCAATGTCCTGGCTTGTGATTTATCTGAAGGCACAATACCATCGGACATATATTGTATGAGAGGAGATCTCCAGTCTTGAGGCCGATTCACTTGTATTTCAAAAACTTCCTCTTTTTCACCCTTACTAAGTTGAATAGAAGGGCTTTCAAGCACATGGATCCAGGGGTAGGACTCAGTATATGCTATTGTTGCCAATGAGTCTGCTAGCTCATTTTATGCCCGGAGAATATGCTCATAGACAACAGCTTTAAACTTTAGGGCTTCATTCTTGAGGAGGAGTAAATATTTTACCAACTGCTCCTTTCTAGCCTCAGATTGGCCTAAGGCATGGTGGAGAAACAATTGGGAGTCACTTAGTAGCTTGACCATTTTAGCCCCACAGATGTAGGCCAACTTTAATCCAGCTATAGCTGCTTCGTATTCGGACTCGTTATTAGATGCCCTGAAAGCAAAAATAGCTTGGAACATGCTGTCCCCGTATGGGGAAGTGAGGCATATTCCTGCACCACATCCCATGGTGCTAGACCCTCCGTCTGTTCGGACAATCCACACTTTCTTGTCTTTTAAATCATTAAGTTGCTCTGAATCCCTATCGGAGTGGAATTCAACCAGAAAATCAGCCACAGCTTGGGCTTTTACTGCTGTCCGGGGAGCGAAGTCTATGTCGAAGTCCCCCAACTCTACTGACCATTTCGTCATTCTACTTGAAATGTCTGCTTTTTGAAGGACATTCTTTAAAGGTAAAGATGTCCGGACGATGATAGGATGAGCCTGAAAGTAAGGCTTCATCTTTCTTGCAGCTATCACCAGAGCTAACGCTAGTTTTTCGAGTTTCAAGTAACGCCTCTCAGCATCAATCAAGCTTTTGCTGATGTAGTACACTGGGTAGGGACACCCATCGACCTCTCTTACCAACACAGCACTGATGGCACAACTTGAAACGACCAGATACACAATAAGAGTCTCCCCGTCAACCGCTTTGCTCGAAGTGGTGGGAGAGAATGATGAGTACACCATCGAAGAGCGTGACAGGCTGAGGGCTGAAATATAAGCTTTGAGGGCTGAAAAGGCCAAGATAGGCGTGAAAGAAAAATCCAAAGCATCAGCTGCTCATCATACTGACAACCCTAGAAAGCCTGAGGCTTCGAAAACTCATGTGAGCACCAAAAAGACACATACCAGTTCTAAAAAGTCTCACCGGTCCAAGCCTGTGGAGAGCTCTAACTCAAGCTCAGAATCTTCAGGTAGCTCTTCGGACAGTGAGGGAAATGAAAAATCCTTGTCCTCTAGCAGCGATGAGGGTCGAACCAGGAAAAAGCAAAAGCAAGTGAAGAAATATTCAAGAAAAAGAGACCACCATGGAAGAATGAAAAGGCACATTGGAAAGGGGTCATCCCACCACCGGAGGTATACGGACAAGATGCTTGTCTTAGTCTTTCCTTTAGCTATTTTTATCATTTCATCAAAGATTTCTTTGAAGCTTGATTCTCCTTTTTCCTCATTCTTATCCTGAACATTGTAGCTATCCTTTTGCTCTATATCCTCTTCCTCATTAATCATTTCTCCACTTTGTTTTTCCATTGCCTTTTGATGGTTTACATTAATATGCTCCATTTGAATTGTATCTTCCCCATCTGCCACCATTATTTCACTCATCATTTTCTTTTTTTTATTTCTTTCATCAAGATTGATCAGATCTTCTTGAATTATTTCTCTAAAAAACTCTGGAGAGTTAGATACCCATTTCTTGCTATGAGAGTGTTGAAGACTTCTCAATCCTTCCTTGGGTGACTTATCATCTTCAGATATCATGTTCTCGTAACCATTATTATCTGTCATTCCCAAATCTAAGGTTTGAATAGCCTCAATTATTTCACATTGTTCAGGAGTTTTAAAACCTTCCAACTCTACAACTTTAGCCTTCCCCTTGTCTTGATTAACCGACTGTTTAGTTATGATTGATTTCACCTTCTTGTTCTTAACAGCCTCTTCAACTACCAGATCTTTACTCCTTTTCTTGCACTCATCATCACTATGACCAAGGTGAAAACATTTATTATAATATAACGGAAGATTTACATATGTTATTTTAACCCAATATCTAAAATTATCCCCGAAGCCAATCCAAACATCAGAATGAAGTTTAGCAGTAACATTTAACTCCACAAGAGCAGTACATGATGAAAACAATCTATTTTCTTTAGGATTTTCACCATTAACGGCTCTCCTAATATAGTTGTGATCGATCTTATAACACTTTCACCATACATTCTTCCTGCATCTCCAACCTTATCCAGACTAGAGCAATAGCATTTTCTTTTGAAAAGTCTCCAGACCATTTTAAAAGCCTCATCACCACAGTTCCTATAGTCCATACAGCCCTTTGAAACATCTTAGCATAATCTTGCTTTGCATCAAAATCCAAAATTATATGCCTTGAATCCCAAATTCTATATCTAAACGGTTCATTAAATTTGAAAGATTTAAGAAACTGAATCAATATGTTTCTCTTTGGAAGTCCATGTGAAAACTTTCCCACAAGAGAATACTTTGATTTTGCTTTCAGTTTCTGAAGAATATTCTCCTCAAACTGTATTGACAAATGATCAGATTTAACTTCCTTAAATTCTGGCTTGAATTCCAATTTATCCTCTATTGCAAGATTCTTCTTTAACATATCCACATATGAAGCAGTTTTCTTATCTTTCTCTTTGTAACTATTGATTGATTCCTCCATCAGAACAGAAGAGAACCCAAAAAAGACTAATCCGAAAAACAGAGAATGAACAGAGTATTCTGAAAAAAGAACAGAGGATAAGTGAATACTTAGAAAATAGAAATGAATCTATCGAGCTTGAAGAAGAGACCACTTTCAGAATGAAATAACAATCAGTTCATCGGATATAATAAACTGCTCATAGAATTATGAATCTTAAATCTTGGAGAAAACATCCAAACAATTAATTGCTTATTTGATCTTCCAAATTTCATCGGTAGTTGGATTCCGTATTTTACCCCAGTACTATCTATTTCAGTGATAGATCCGTTGTCACACAGATTCGGACTCTAGTTTTATAAAATTCGTCAGTGTGAACCGTAATAGTAACCTCCGTTTTTCTGGTCGAACCGGTTTCAACACCACCATTTATCACCTGAATTCATTATCACAATTCACATCTCAGGCGGTTAGCTGTTTTGGAGAATTAAAAATTAGATTGCAACCGAATCGATAAAAATCTGATCGAATTAACGGTTTGGTTCGCAGTTCCATTTAAAATATCTAAATCGGTAAAGAATTGAAATAATAAAATTTGTTCGAAATCAAACAGAAACACCGGTAAAACCAATCAGGAATCGGACCGACAAAACCGCCGATAGAATCGATAGGGAATCAAAAAGATAAAATCGAAAAAACAATAGAACCGATAAAAATCGAAGTAATAAAATCGTTAGAACCTAATATTTTTATATTTTTATTTATTTTTTATACATTTTATTGCCAAAATTAATAGTTAATTGACAATTTTTAATAAATATCAAAAGATGAACTTTTAAATTTTACTTTTTAAACTATTTTTTTGAGTAAAAAAATCGAAAATTAAAATAGTAGTCTAATTTTACTTTTTTAAAGTAGACTAGAACGACTGAACCAAAATGAAACGGATCGAAATATGATTTAACCGGAACCGAACCGAATTGAAACTTAACGGTCCGGTCCGATTTAAAATAGAATGAAAAACTTAACAATCTGATCTGATTCAAACCGATAGATTTAGTGGTCCGGTCCGATTCCGTCAAAAACCAAACCAAAACGGACAGATAACACCTCTACTAGTAGTATAGGATAACCATAACAAAGTTCTTATCTTCATACATAATGTATATAAATTATAATTTTTTTTAGACAAATCTGTTTCAAAAAGATCAAAAATGGTAGTTTTTTAAGTCAAATGTTTTCGCTAATGGGGTTTTATAAGGATTTATAGTGGTTGGATTGTCCGTCAAAATTTACAATAAAAATGGACTATAGAAAAAAATTGTCAATATTTTATTAAGATTTCAACATTGGGTGAAGCTATTCAGATTACAATAAAAAAACTTTTTTTTTCCGTTAATTTACTTTCTAATTTATATTTTGATGCCATTATGCACTATCCAAACCTTATTCGAACAAACACATCATTAAGTTAAATTACATCCAACATATATCATTTGATTCTAAAATTAAACCTTAATAAACAAAAAAAACTCAAATTTCTTAAAAATTAATCATAGAAAATTAGAAAAGGAAGACACCGAAACCAAAGACTCTACACTTCACAATATCATATCAACCAATAAGATACTTAATTTTGTAAAAATGGAAACAAACAAAAATAAGAAAGTTAGAATAAAAACAAGTTAAAGTTGTTTTTTTAAACAAACAAATCAAAAACAAATTTCCAAAGTTTTATAAAATTAATTCGATACTAGAAAAACCAAAAATCTTTTCGTGAAATTCAATATTCATGAAATGTTTTTAAAAAAAAAATCCATAGCAAAAGAGTTCCGGAAACTGTAAATTCGCTATGTAGAGTACACCTGACATCCTGAAACTCTTTCCAACCGATAGATTAAAAAAAGATTTAGGAAATATTTTTACCTTTGATATATTGCTTCAATCGAAAGTGGTGGCTATGTTTTTTTTTCTCAGATTTTTTTTTTCGGTTAAAAAACTGATGGCTATGTATTTATATTGTTAGGATTAGAGTTTATGGGTAGAAGTAAATATGGCGTCTAGAAGGTTGCTGGAAAAAAATAAGGTAGATATGGTGTTTGGGTGATTATTTGAGAAGAAGGTAAATATGAGTTTTTGAATAAAATTTAAAAAAAAAGTAAATTAATAATTTCCTTTATAGATGAAATAACAAAGTGAAATCTTTTCTGAAATATGGAAGAAATAAAAAAATGTTATGGAGGAAATAGCTTCATCCTTCAACATTTCACATTTTCAAGAGGTTGTATCAATATGGAGAGGTTTTGAAATGTCATTTTGGTAAGAATATAAATATATCATAAATCTTTTCTATTTGTAACTAAAAATATGATGATTATTATTATTTTAATTAAAATAATTTATTTATTTAAGAGAACATTGAAAATGAGTTGACTAATTATATGAAAATTCGGGGATCGTATTTGATTTTCCTTCTTTGATTTGAATTAAATATCTGTTAACATTTGAGTCATTTCTTAACTATAGAATCCAGTTTAGTTTAGAATTTATATATCTAAATATTCATAAATTTGAACTTAAATAAAAACACTATACGAGATTGAATTAAATTCGATTTTAAATTTATGTGGAAGCTATGAAAAGGCAATCTAGATTTTTAGTTAGATGATTGGTTTGTCCAGCATCATATTATCAAGTTAAACTCTGAAGAAAAAGTCTATACTTTGTACGATTACAACTCATGGAACTTAAATAAAATTTCTCTTTTCATTTATTCTAAAATCAATCTAATCAATAAGGTTTCCATTGATGATCAGGTAGCGGAGTTAATTTAGTGGAAATACTCTAAAAATGGCGCATTCAATACTAAAGATACAATTCAACAAATAATAAAAAAATCACATCAAGTCATCCCTGTTTCTGCTTGAAAAGATTTAGAACCAAACTACTCCAAGAAAATACTTTTTTTTTACTTTGGAGGCTGCTAAATAACAAGCTACCTATTGATTCTATCATTCGGTCTAAACATTATTCATAGTTTCTAAATTCCAATTCTGGTATAATTTAGAGACCACTAACCATTTATTTGTTTCATGTAGCTTTGTTTGGAATATACGGAATTATTTTACAGATCTTCGAAAGATTATATAATTAAAATAATTATGACAATAACTCACATGATTCGTAGCTGGTTTTGGAAATCTCCCAACAAAGACAAATAAAAGACAAATCATTTTCCACTATTTCTGGAATAAACTACATTATTAATATAATATCTAGTGTTGATCAAGCTAGTCTGTTTACGTTCAAGCATTGTAAATACAATGAAGACGCAACATGCACTCTGAATTGCGTTAATCACCTAAAGACTCGTAAAAAACTATTCATTTATTATGGTCTCCTCCTTTTCTTGGCCGATATAAACTGAACACCGACGCTGCTGTCTTCCATCAGATGAAATATCGGAGGAGTCATTATTAGAGAAAGCATTGACAACATTCTTCATGGATATGGTAACATTTATGGTAAACACTCTCTTATTAAAGCCGAAGCAAAAGCTCTTTATGATGGCTTTCAACTCTATAAAATCAAAGGTTTTTTAGTAATTAATATTGAAATAGACTCTGAAATCTTAGTCTCTCTTATATTTTCTTGAAAATTTCCTCCTTCATTGAAATCTATTCTAACTAGTATTAGATTTTTTATATCTCCTACAATGAGTATTTATCACACTTCCAGAATCCAAAACAAAGCGGTTGATTGGCTTGCTAGGTAGACTCTAAAATGCAAGATGAAATTAACCACTTACATTTCCAAACTCCACCTCATTTATAAGCAATAAAATTGTTGAAGAAGGCTCCACCTCATTTATAAGCAATTATTTCTCTATAATTGAAAATTCTCTACCACTTCTACTCTTTTTTACAAATTTCTGTATGCCTCTAAAGTAAAAGTTACCTACACTCTTTGTTAGTTCAAAGGGTGATTTTCCCTACTCAGATTTATGACGATGGATTAAGTTGTCTCTACATTGACGTCAGCCCCCTTGAAGTTGTTTTTTATCTTCAGTCAATCGATTTATTCTCTTTTACATATTGCAATGCTTGAATCTTGAATGCTGAAACTTTCCTACATTTGGCTTACTAAGTTCTTGCATGTCCTAAGAATCGATTGAAAAATTCTTTTCTGATTGATCAGGTTTTTTGTCAAGTATAGAACAATAAGAAGTCCGAGAATTTGGAGTCCTTACCAGAATACCGAACTGTTTATAGCCTACTATGATGATGGAAGTGTTGCTCCCGAGCTCGATTGAACCATTTTTTTCGGGTTCTATTGTGTGATTTCCAGTTGCTTTATCTTAAATCTCTCTCTCATAGCCTTCAAGTTCTATTCTCTATAAAATTAATTCGGTTGGAGATGAAGATCGCTCTGGAAGACCCATCTTAATTTTGCTGATCTAGCTAAAATATCTTATGGTATAAGAATCGAGTCGAGTCGTCTGAACTATTCTATTCTCATGCAATTGAAATTTTACCCGGAAAATTTGCCCAAAATTTAGCAACTTAGCATTTGTGTTTGTTTTTAGTCCTTAGACATCAAGTCATTCTCATTTAGACTACCTAAATTTTTAGTTCAATAAATATCATTTTGCTAAAAAAAGGTTTTTTGTGAAATAATAAATATAACTTTTTTAACCTTCAAGGTGAACTATTACTATATATATATATAAACAAAAATAAATGGGTAATCAATCCTAAAGTAATTTTATTATACAAGATATATACTCGTAGAGAGTTTTTCTAAGGAATCCAGATAATATCTCTTGCTTTATTTTTATTTTTCAGCATCCTTAGTAGGGGTGCCATAATCAGTAATTTTATAATAAGTGTTGTATGCAAAACTATTTCTACGGTGTATATGAAAGAGTGTATTACTATCCGGTTTATGGAACAAATCAGTACCCCGAAACAATGATTCTCAATACCTGTATCCATCTTAACAATACCAAACGAACTAATACGTATTCAGCAACAATACAATGTTTTGAATGATGCTATATTCGTGATAATGTAGTGACACGAACCGGGTACGGAACAAAGTTGAATGATAATGTTTTATAATAATGTTTTGAATGATGCTTATTGTTGGGAAGAATACTTCGCGGATTGATTCTTTGAAGAAACAGTTAAGTAATTCTTTCGCAATGAAAGATTTAAGTCCAGCAAAGTAGATTCTCGGCATTCGAATTACTAGAGACAGAGACTTGAAGAAGTTGTTCTTATCACAAGAAAAATACATTGAGAAAATTCTTCAGAAGTTTAATATGGACAAAGGTAAAGTGGTTAGCTCACCACTTTCCGGTCACTTCAAGTTAAGCAAGAAACAATGTCCTTCAACTAATGAAGAAAAGAGAGACATGGCTAATATTCTATATGCATCTGCAGTTGGAAGTCTCATGTATGCCATGGTATGTACTCATCCTGACTTAGCTCATAGTGTTTGTGTTGTGAGCAGATTTTTGTCAACCCCAGGTAGAGAGCATTGGGAAGCCGTGAAATGGATTATGAGGTATCTACGATGAACCTCTAATTTGAAGCTCAGTTTTTGGATGAATAAACTTGAGTTGTTGGCTTATTCTGATTCAGACTTGGCTGGAGATGTCGATACTCGCAACTCTACTTCTAAATATTTGATTAACTTTTGTTGTGGCGCTGTTTCATGGAAATCAAGACTACAAAAGTGTGTTGGCCTTTCAACGACAGAAGCTGAATTCATTGCAGTGACAGAAGCGAGTAAAGAGCTACCATGGATGAAGAAGTTCTTGAAAGAACTTGGATTTGAGAAACACAGGTATGTACTGTTATGTGATAATCAGAGTGTTATTCATCTCGTGAAGAATTCGTCATTTCACTCAAAGTCGAAACATATTGATGTGAGATATCATTGGATTCGAGATATTCTTGATGCTAAACTAATGGAGGTTGATAAAGTTCATACAGATAATGAGTCTGACATGATGACAAAGGCTTTGCCTAGGGAAAAGCTTGAACATTGTAGATTGATCGCTGGGATGGTGAATCCTCCCACATAGTCGTGAGGGGGAGATTTGTTGGGCTCTTCCTATGTGGGAGTCCAATTATCATATGGGCTAAGCCTAATTTGGATAACACATAGGATTTTGGTTTATGTATAAATATATATATTTATACAGTGTCTTTCGGAAATGAGCATCATATTCTATAGTGCAGTTGTTGAGAGAAAAAGGTGATTCGAGGCGGAACTTTGTGCTTTCAGTCGGACTGTCTCCGGTTGTCTGATCGGCTTCAATTTTGGTGAGAAGGCTCGTCTACTTGTCCTCTACAATCTGTTCAGAGGGTTTTTGATTTGGAGTCATCTAAGTGTGTTTTCGATCATCTTCTTCTAACTGCGTTTTGGGGATATTTCAGTGAGTTTTCTGATTTCGGTTCATTATCTTGTGTATTGGGGTTGTGTATGAAGTTGTCATACTTCTTGTGGCGTATGCTCTAGTTTTATCTAGAGAATAGTTTTGTAACCCATCTTCTGATAGTGAATATTTGGTTGGACTCTGAAATCAGTCCCGTGGTTTTTACTTCCTACACTGGGAAGGTTTTCCACGTAAAAAGTGCGTTTATTTTATTCAGACTTGATATTTTGTTTGATCGTTATCTCTATCATACTTGATACAAGAAAGAAGATTTCGTTTGTGCTTCTATTTCTTGTCAAATGGTTCATTCAATACTAAAGACACAATTCAACCGATAATAAAAAAATCATATCAAGTAATCCTTGTTTGAAAAGATTTGATACCAAACTACTCCGAAAAAATAATCTTTTTTACTTTTGGAGGCTGCTAAATAATAAGCTACCTATTGATTCTATCCTTCCGTCTAAACATTATTCATAGTTTCTAAATTCCAATTCTGCTATAATTTAGAGACCACAGACCATTTATTTGTTTCATGTAGTTTTGTTTGGAGTATACAGAATTATTTTGCAGATCTTCTAAAGATTATAATCAAAAGAATTATGACAATAACTCACATGATTCGTAGTTGGTTTTGGAAATCTCCCAACGAGGCTCACATCAATAGTGTATTACCAGCGGTCATTACATGGGTAATTTGCCAGACTAAGTTAAATCATTTTCCACTATTTCTGGGATAAACTACATTATTCATATCTAGTATTCATCAAGTTAGTCTGTTTACGTTCAAGCATTGGAAATACAATGAAGACACAATATGAAGACATAATCACCTCAAGACTCGCAAAAAAACTATTCATCTATTTCTGGTCTCTTCCTTTTCTTGGCAGGTATAAACTGAACACCGACACTGCTGTCTTCCATCATGTGAATCCAACGGAGGAGTCAATATTAGAGAAAGCATTGGCAACATTCTTCATGGATATGGTAACATTTATGGTAAACTCTCTCTTATTAAAGTTGAACCAAAAGCTCTTCATGATGGCCTTCAACTCTGTAAAATCAAAGGTTTATCAGCAATTAATATTGAAACATTCTGAAATCTTAGTCTCTCAGTCTCTCTTATATCTTCTGGAAAATTTCCTCCTTCTATTCCGACTAGTATTAGATTTTTTATATCTCCTACAATGAGTATTTATCACATTTTCAGAGTCCAAAACAAAGCGGCTGATTGACTTGCTAAATAGACTCTGAAATGCAAGATAAAAATTGACCAGTTACATTTCCAAACTCCTCCTCATTTATAAACAATAAAATTGTTAAAGAAGGCTCGCTTGGACTATATCAGACATGATTAACTATTCTAATACTATTCTCTATAATTGAAAATTCTCTACCGCTTCCACTTTCTTTTACAAATTTCTGTATGCCTCTAAAGTAAAAGTTACCTAGACTCTTTGTTAGTTCAAAGGATGATTTTCCCTACTCAGATTTATGACGATCGATTAAGTTGTCTCTACATTGACGTCAGCCTCCTTGAAGTTGTTTTTATCTTCGGTGAATCGATTTATTCTCTTTTACACATTGCAATGCTTGAATCTTGATTGCTGAAACTTTTCTACATCGGGATTACTAAGTTTTTGCATGTCCTAAGAATTGATTGAAAATTTCTTTTTCCGATTGATCAGGTTTTTTGTCAAGTATAGAACAATAAGAAGTCCGAGAATTTCGAGTCCTTACCAGAATACCGAACTGTTTATATAGCCTACTATGATGATGGAAGTGTTGTTCCCGAACTCGATTGAACCATTTTCTTCGGGTTCTATTGTGTGATTTCTAGTTGCTTTATCTTAAATCTCTTTCTTTCGTATCCATCAACTCTATTCTCCATAAAATTAATTCGGTTGAAGATGAAGATCGCTCTGGAAGACCCATCTTAGTTTTGCTGATCTAGCTAAAATCATATGATATAAGAATCGACTCGAGTCGTCTGAGCTATTCTATTGTTCTGCAATTGAAATTTTATCCGGAAAATTTGTCCAAAATTTAGCGACTTAGACTTCCAAGTCATTCTCATTTAGACTACCTAAATTTTTAGTTCAATAAATATCATTTTGCTAAAAAAAGGTTTTTGTGAAATAATAAATATAACTTTTTTAACCTTCAAGGTGAACTATTACTATATATATAAACAAAAATAAATGGGTAATCAATCCTAAAGTAATTTTATTATACAAGATATATACTCGTAGAGAGTTTTTCTAAGGAATCCAGATAATATCTCTTGCTTTATTTTTATTTTTCAGCATCCTTAGTAGGGGTGCCATAATCAGTAATTTTATAATAAGTGTTGTATGCAAAACTATTTCTACGGTGTATATGAAAGAGTGTATTACTATCCGGTTTATGGAACAAATCAGTACCCCGAAACAATGATTCTCAATACCTGTATCCATCTTAACAATACCAAACGAACTAATACGTATTCAGCAACAATACAATGTTTTGAATGATGCTATATTCGTGATAATGTAGTGACACGAACCGGGTACGGAACAAAGTTGATCCCACACATACCGGAACAAAGTTGATCCCACAGATGCCAGAACAAAGCTACTCATATAATATATAAAGCAAGAAGAAACTCAAACTTAGTTCTAATCAACACTGATATCAATTCAAACAGACCAACATAACAAAGACAATAGGAAGGAATTCCGACAAATGTTTCAGTGCATCTAAACAAGAAAGGTAGATAAAGTACCGAATCAAACGTCCAGCAACTTAAACATAACAAGACAAACAACACTTCAAGTTATATATGAAACATACATATATCAGTACATGCAACAACTCATCTTTACCACAAATACGCATCACAGGCTCATCTGTTTCGAGACTCAGGCGTTTCGAGCAGTCATTGAAGGACGAACAGGTGTTTTTGAAGCGCTTACCCTACATATATAGGACGAAACCAGTTTGGAGATCAAATGTGAGGTTTAAAACCAAAATAGTTTTTTTTATTTTATTTGTTGAAAAATAAGAAACTTTGAAAGACTACCTTATCGGACATGATCCCAGAGTCATACCGGTGCAGCTGAAAGCAGCAGTTGCACTGTGAGACTGCAAACCAATGTTAAATATCAAGACGATTAGTTTTACGTAACAACCATCAAAGGACTTTTGGCCTAATTCACTCTAAAAGAAATAGACAGAAATAATTACCGCAGCAAACTCAACAAAAGCGATACAGGTAGTATGAAAAACGTCTCCAAGTATTCTCAGGCTTTGAACCTCTCCACATAGTGTTTCAAAGAAAGTCCTGAGCTCAGCATTAGAAACCTATATTCAAACCGATAATAAAGTTATCGATACAAACAACTATGTCTTTTTACTTATTAGTTTGTTCAAAGTAGCAAATACCCACCTTCTTGTCGATATTGGTAATGTACACAGTCCTTGCACACTTCTCTAGCTCATCTTCGGACTGAAAACCAAAATGATAAAGTAATTCAGATAACAAACAAAGACTTAGTCGATCGATTTCACTTGCATAAGCTATTATTCATGAAGAAATCGGACCATTGGTAAATAGACCGGGTTAATAGGTGCAATAGCAGTTCTTGAAGGCACTACTTTAATTGTGCTAATGGCAATGCAGCTTCCTGACTTGTCCAACGCAGCCTTAGCGCTCTCTACAACAACAACAAAACTCTCATTCTATAAATCCAAAAAACAAACCTAGTAATAATACTTAACGCAAACATGTCGAGGTTGGGTGGGGGTTGTACCGATATTAGCAAACTCGACAAAACCAAACCGGAAAACTTTCTCCGAGTTGGTGTCACCACAAATACGACAATCAACAACATCTCCACAATCTTCGAAGAACTTAGCGAGCTCCACCTCCGTAACCTAATAAATAATGACGGCGTCACGCTAGAGAAACGACCGAAAGACAAAAGATCTGAATCAAGGAATAAATGTTACCTGCTGATCAATGCCAGAAACAAAGACAGTTCTCTTGATGGCTGGAAGCTGTTGAGCTCTGCTTGTTCGACTATTGAGTTTACGCTTTGGTCGCAAATCTTTTGTCTGTTGAGTAACAAAAAGATTGTAACTTTCTTGTCAGTTGAGACGAATAGACTCCAGTGCGCAGAAAATCTACTAGCTTAACTACTCCTTATTGGCACATAGCCATGATTATATACGAAAAATATTAACCAAATCTTTATAGAATGACATTTTAAAGAGTACATCAAAACATTTTGTGTTATTTTAAAATTGATATCGGTACATTTGAAAATCGAAAGACATGGTGTAGTTATATATGATATACATATGATTTCTATCAAATAAAAGCAATATAAAACATACCTGTGTCTCAGCATAGCCATCTCCATAGCCATAATTAGCCTGAACAACAAAAAATTCTTAGATCCGACAAATTATTTAACATAATAATCGCGAAATGGATTTTCATATTTGATGTTGAAGTTAAAACTATTATTAATGAAGATAAAACAATCATCGGAGTTTATCCGGAGAAGTGTTACATGGATGATCAGTGGAAATGAAACAATCGATTGGAGTTTATCCGGTCTCACGCAACGTGGATTCGGAAGAAAATGCGATCTATATAAAACTGATCGTTATAAATGTTACGACGAACTTCATTAAAAAATACAATGATCAAAATAACGATACTCGTTAGCTCGTTGTTTAGTACGAAATAAATATAATTCCTAAAAGTTATTCAACACAATTTACCGAAAGAATTACGAATATTTTCATACAAGTTAAAGGTACGATCTCGAACAAGACTTTGAAATCAAGTTATGATACTAAAAATATGTAAGATTGTACATAAAATCATGTTTTTTGATGAAAATATTCATGAACAATTATGACTAACAAGCATAGGTTATATACATATAACCTAATGCAGTGCAACACAATGAAATCAGCTGTGACAACCCAAATAATAATATTTAAAATCTATAAGAGGGGGGAAAACATACCCATGTCTCGAAACCATCGGAATCACTGGGCATGAATTCCTTAGCCATTGGACTGAGCCTGACACATTCGTTACTCACTGAATTACGACCGTTACATTTAAATTCCTCCGCCATTGGATTCAGCTTCGATAACATCTTCGTCATCAGATGTTTCACCTCAGTACTACTCTCGTTCTCACCGTCAGATCGCCGATCACCCGAATCCGATCTCTTCTCAAACTCATCAACTTTAACTCCAACCGTAACGTCCACCTTCTTGTTCGAAAGGGTTTCAACGCAACCATTCTCACCAGAACCCATTATCACAATTCACAGCTCCTGGATATAGTATAGATAAGATAACAATTCACAACTCCTAGGTATAGATAACAATTCACAACTCCTAGGTATAGATAACAAAGTTCTTATCTTTTTATATGAAAATTTTACAAAGTTTCGATCTTTATTATTAAAAGAACGTACCTTTCAATCCCAGATGCAAGATCAAAGACAAACTCGGCTGAAAAGGATCAAAAGGGTGGTTTTTCTTAGAAGAGTCAAATGTTTTAGTTGATGGTTTATAGGGTTTTTATAGTGGGTGGATTGTGAATCTGCAAAATTTGCATTAGAAATGGTTGGTAGAAAAAGACAAAAGACTTGAGATTTAGAGATTGAATTACTACGGATAAGTTTCAAGATGTTATTTTGGTACGAATTTAAAGATTTTATTTACTCTTTAATATTTATAATTAAAGATGCGAATGGGTATTATTATTATTTACATTTAAAATTAATCATTAATAATAATTTATTTAAAAGGAGGTTAAGATGTTACTCCTAGTTGGTATGAATATAAAGATATTATCGACTTTTTTTAAATTATAATTAAGGATGCGATGATAATTATTATTTACATTTATAATTAACTGCAAAAAGTAATTTATTTAAGAGAAGGTTACTAATGAGCTCACCGATAATGTATGGAATCTGAGAAGTCCTTTTCTTTTTAGTTAATTTTTTATTAAGATTTGAGTTAAGTTTGTACTATTTCTTTTAATGATCGAATATTGTTTAACATAAAACTAAGTATATATATTTTTTTATTTAGATGCGAGATCGCAGTTTTTCCAATCTCGATCTCAGATTTTCTTTTTGAATCTATATTTTTTATTATAAGGTGGTTTACATCACTTTTTAAAAAGAGTTAAATTTTGAGCACAAAAAATTCGATCCTTAAATTATAAAGTTTTGGAAATAGTGGCACATCTTGATGACAAAGTTGATAGGTGAATTATGTTGAAAATATTCATTTCTTACTTCCTCTTTTTTCCGCTTCGGACTATATCTTTTAGAGTCACTAAATTTCCACTATCTGTTATACTTGCAAAACAAATAGAATAAATCGAAAGTCGAGCTTATAGCATACTTGATTGGTTAGAGCTAAGTTACCAAAATATAATATTCAATAAATAATATACTAATCATTTTTAAGCCGTAGATATCTCACGTCTAAACTTTCTAAAAATATGATAGCTCTGAACTTGTTGGGAAACATACCATTATTGATGATAGAGCAAATGAATTGAAAAGATAAAAAAAAAAACTATTATCAAACCTGGCAGAATTGATCATAGGACGTCTAAACTTTCTAAAAATATGATAGCTCTGAACTTGTTGGGAAACATACCATTATTGATGATAGAGCAAATGAATTGAAAAGATAAAAAAAAAAACTATTATCAAACCTGGCAGAATTGATCATAGGCTTCTGCAGAGCTATGAAATCAATTTTAAAATTGTTAACAATTGACTTGATTCTTCTAAAGATGCTTTTATTTCCAACACTTATAGCAGTCCAATTTAGGATCTTAATAGTCATTTTAAGAAAAGTTAACATTCATAATTGATCATTTTGATTGAATCAACCTTTTTAAATTTAAGTTTTCTTTTTTTGTTATAACTTGTATTATTTTCGGGTGACTAATCTATGTTTTCATAATCAGTTAATGTATTGAACATATTACCAATTTCAAGAGCATGATCTCTATTCATTTTCATGAATTTAAGGTTAAATATATATTGCTTCCTTCGTAGTACATATTTTAATTCTTTGACTAACCCTTATATGCTCAGTTTTGTCTTTATTCTTCTCCAAATTCGAATCATTATAAAAATGATCACCGTCTTTTAGGTCTTTATTTAGGTTTCCACTACTTATTGCACTTTGAGATTTTAATCATTATAAGAATGATCCCTATCTTTTAGGTTTTTATTTAGGTTTCCATTATTTATTGACATTATTATGAGTAAGGTTATTATCCTTTTCAATATTATATTATAAAGAGCATCTTTTTAAACAACTATAGATTTTATTCTATTCGGTTGTTTTGTGTTGAAAATCTCTTAAGAAACAGATGTTCTAAGAGGAGTTATATTTATGGTTTTGGCTGGAATGGTTAAAGATATGTTATTTAATATTTTTTTATTAAGCTCGAACTTTTTACGGTCTTTGGCTTGGTGTCCGAGGTGATTACATTCCAAGCAGTGATAAGGTTTATCTCCATAGAAGATGGTTTGTCAAAAAATAATCGGATGGTTTGCCAAAAATAATCTCCCTTACCAAAGAATATCTAAATTTTCTTTTGAAGAGGTTTAAAGACATCAATCTCTAACCAAGCCCGACAATCATTATATTTGATCCGTTTCTTGAGGGAACCCGGAGATGGAGAGGTCTACCTACGATGTTAGATAATTTAGCAATTGTATGAAGATTGTAAAGATGTTCAGGAAGTCCGGGGAATGAAACCCAGACCGGTGTGATTGGGGATTCAATTTTGGGATTGAATCTCGGATACCATTTCAGATACCATTTCAAGAGTCCGAGTAATGTTGGCCGACAGACCAAACATTCCTTTCTCACAATTTTTTTTGACATTCTATAATAGATCTAATTCTATACAAATGTGACGATAATCTCGTAGCGAAATGTTAAAACTACCATAAAACCTGAACAAATCTAAGAAGGCTTTAATAAGATCTAATTTAGGTTTTCCATACGATAATTTAGCAATCATAGTAAAAAGTAGAGATGGCGAGAAGCTTTGACTTTCTTTTTCCTCGAATATTGCCTTGAAGCCTTCTTTCATCTGGATATTCATATTAGCATGTGTAAGATCTTTAGTCTTGAATTTGACCGCATCGACAAACGATATTTCCTTGATAATAAAACCTAATTTCCACGGATTTTAAAGCTTATTGGTTGAATCGTCATTTTTGAAATCAGGGTTGTCGAACACTTCTTTTTGTTCTTCTTGTTTCTCATATTTCTGGGTGTTATTACTCTTTGAATCCATCTTATTGAAATCGAGAGAAGGAAATTCAACATGGAAACTTGCTTCTTTAGGGTTTGAAACAAGAATCTCATAGGAAGATCTTCTATACCTCCTTGTTGATTGTTGCTTCCAGAGTTTGAAAGTTCGTGATTTCTTCTTGTTAAAGTTTTTTCCGGAGGAAACATCTTGGTTACTTACTTCTTTAACGAGTGAAGAAAAAGTATCTTTAATTGAATCTTGGTATTGAATGTTTGAGCGATTTAATAAACTTGAAATATTAAGTTGGGGATTCGCTATTTTTGGATTTTTTATATTTTAAAACCTTTGTGTAATTCTCCTGTGTGAGATGTTGATGATCTGATTCAGTCATGAATTGCTTCGATTTAGCTAGGAGGTGAAAAATAGAGTCCTTCGATCAGATTCGGGTATCTAATCGAAGAAGAAGAGAAAGGGGTTTGAAAGTTTTCTATCATTTTTTTAATATTTAGAGTAAACTATATATATATATATATAACATAAATAAATTTATAATTCTAAATGTAATTTTATTATGCATGTATTTTTTTTTGGATAAGTTGGTGACCAAGATTCTTTCTAAAAATATATTATTGATCAAAATCTAATGAATTTAACTAAATCGATAAAATTGATAAATTTTTAGAATTCATAAAGAATTAAACAATAAATTTGTTAGAGCACATTATCTTTTTGTCAATAATTGATAAACTCATGGAATTCACAAAGAATCAAACAATAAATTTGTTAGAGCATATTATCTTTTTTTATACTTTTTTTCTAAATTCATAAGGTTTGAGGACTTATTAAAAAAAAGTCCAAGATTAATTTCTAAGTTATATTATTATATTAAATAAAAAAAAACTAAAAAGTTAAATTATAATTAAATTTAAAAGAAAATTAATAAACCTGACTGGGCCGAAACCGGAGCAAGGAGCAAAACGAAAATCGGACCAAATCAAAAATAGATCGCACCGAAACCTCTAATTCCGAAAACTAAAATAAAAAAATTTAAAACTCCAAACCGGTAAACTCATTATCCATCCGTTAAAAACTAGACCAAATCAAACCGACTCATTATCGATCAGATTCCGTCAAAAGTTGGACCAAACCAGGCCGACAATGACAACACTACTGAATTATCTCTTTGTTTGCCTCATATACTTTAATACAAAATGCCAGATTTTCTAAACTTACCTGAAATATCTGAACATTAATAGAGAAACACTCAATCTCTTCTCTGGTGGCCTGTGCTGTTGTTATATGGCTTTGCAAAATCAATACCAAACCAGTAAGCCTCTCAATAGCAACAAGTCCTGCAATAAGAATAGGTACCACACTTACTTTAACACTAGTATTCTCACAATAGAGAACCATCATCTCTGCAAATCACAAGGACAAAACATTTTTAACCCAAAATTTAAAACTAAGATTGGATTGTATATATAAGCATCTCTTTGAATGAAACTAATGATATACATAATTTATGTTCATAGCATCAAACTGGTTTTGTCCTTTTGAATTCAGAATCAAAATTGACCAAACCTACATGCAAACGAAATGACTAACGGAGACGATCTGTATAAGATTATGGGTATTGACCGTAAATTTGTTCGGAACTCTTGGAGGGGTTTGTTGGATCATATCATGGATTGGGACATCGTAACCTCTGTCTGTGTCTCTGAGCATCTTTTTAAGACATATTTTCCGAGACAGGTAGTAATAGTATCTTTTGGTAATTTGAGGAGGCTGGTAAGAAACGACGTGTCAGCGTTTATCTAGAAAGAGACATAAGTTTAGCTGAGTCATTTCAAGTTTAAGTTTCAACCACACTCTTTTATCTCTCTTCACATGCATTTGTTTGTTTATATAACAAAAAAATTATAAGGCTATCTCGCTTACAAAATAACAATTAGTCTTCTATATTAGATTTTGGTTTTTTACCGATATCGTATGTTTTAATTTAGTTTGTATTATCCGGTTTATGTGAGTATTGAGGAGCTAACATGTGGCAGCTCGAACATCAATATTTTATTTCACTATTGGTTTCCAAAATTTTGAAAAATGTAGTTCTCGAATTAGAGATTTAAAAGGAAAGCTATATGTTTCTCGAATTAGGGTTCTAGATATTTGGAGGAAGGCTATATGTTTCTAGATATTTTATTTCACTATTGGTTCCCCAAATTCTGAAAAATGTAGTTCTCGAATTAGAGATTTAGGAGGAAGGCTATATGTTTCTCGAATTAGGGTTCTAGATATTTGGATGACCAGCAGTGAGACAAAATGTTGATGTTTGGGATTATGCATGTTAGCTTCTCAGTACTCACATGTGTGAGGGACTAATAATGTAAATTTCTAAAACATAGGATCAGTGGGAGACAAAAGTGAATATAGAATACTAGTTTGATATAAGGATAAGCAAACTAATAGTGATTTTTAGCCTAATATAACTATATAAAAAACATAATTTTTCATTTAATATGGTAACTTTATTACTATTTAAGATTCACCTAACTTGGTTTATTTACTCTTTATTATTCTTTTTTTTCATACTCATTTTTTTAAATAAAATGCACCCACATACATGATATTTTGTAAACAAATCGGCTATAGGAATGGATATAAATCCATATAAAATCTCTTATGTTGAGATATCTAATATCCCATCTAATATGACATTAGATGTTGAATTTAATGTGGAAATCTCAACATCTAGAGATTGAGTATCATTTTAAGGTATATGTTCAAAGCTGCAAGTTGTGGAGGTTGAAGTTTATCGTTTTTATAGTTTTTTTAAAGTTGCATAGTGCGAAAATAAAACAGTTACCTATAGTGTCCAGTAAGAACATTTGAGAATGTAAATGTATGTGTATATTCTCATCACGTATTCATTTAATTCTTAACGATACCTTAATATTCGAATATCTGAAATGTGTAATATAGTAATTAAATTCAATCGTCACAATATTTCATCTATGCATAATTTTGTTGTTTGTTGTGACTTTATTTTAGTTAATCATTAATTTCACTAAAATGGGTGGGAGTTGTTAGATATTTTAGTGTAGTTTGATTGACTAGTCGACCAATGTGGTTATTATACTTCATCGAATAAGTTGGAGAGTGTTGAGTGCACACTTATTTGAGTATATTGTGATTTTCGCTATAGCGGGGTCGACAAAACGACAATCCATTTATAGGGCTTTTACAATTGTGACTCAATTTACTGCATTGGCAAGTTAGAGGACACTTCTCATATACCTCTCTTCCATGGACCTTGTTAAGAGGCATTTAAATTTGGAATTTGAGGTAAGTTAAAGCTTCATTTCTTATTATTTTATATTTATGTTTTGACTTTTTGTTTTACGATGTGTCATAAATAACTATTTTATATTATCTTATACTTAAGGTTATCATTAATGGTTTAACCATACTTCATCAAGCCAAAGTTAATCATGCATCTCACATTTTCTACCTTCGAGCCCTTCTTGATGGTGTTTTTTAGCCCTTAAAAGGATAATATGCTTTAAGGGTTGCTCTTGAAGTAAGGGTGTGAGTGAGAAACAATTGAAGCATGAGCTTGAAGTTGCTCAAGAGATGAAAAGACTGTTAAATCTTAAACTGCAGTTCCAAACTGAAGAATTGAGGAACAAATCTTTTGCAATATCTCAATTGGGAAGTGTATATATGGATATAAATGAGAGCCTTTAAGCATATTGTCAATATGACAATTTCTTGAAGAATGTGATTATTGTGCGAAACAAAGTTATGTCTACTGAGGAGAAGCTACATACTTTCAAAGCTTCACTTATTGTTGTCAAATATCTATGATCATCCATTTACAAAGTACTTATGATACCATGGCATAAGCCAATGTTGGCAACTCGAAGCTTCAGGAGCAATTTGATACACTAACGAAAATGTTTGTCTTAGGAATGTCACTACTTATCAAAATTTAATACTTGTTGTTACTAAATATATTGTTATAGAAGTCTATTCTAGGTTAGTTCTAAACTTCCACGAGGAATATTGCAAACTTAACTTGGGTCATTTCGAGCATAATTCCCATATAGATAAATGGTCGAAAGATCTCGACTAGAGTAAAAATCTCATAGTTCTCTTCCACATTTATTAGGTTGGACAAAAAAATGAAAGTATTGTCGATCTTCTTAAAAAAATTAATAATATGAAGATGAAAGCTTATGATATGACTAAGTATGGTAAGCAGGGCGAATGGAGTGGTGTTGATAAAAATGTTGGTAAGACAAATGAATTTTAGGTTACTGGTCCTGAAACTGAAAATGTTGAAAGTACTAATGTGCAAAAAACTAATGATGTCTCGTTCGGGGATGTTATTCCTTCGAAGGATAATGTATAAATTTGATTTTTAACCACTCTTTATTTTTTGTAAATATTGAAAGCATTGTTTTGTATTTATTGCATAAAAACTATTTTATTTTATGAGTACTATTATTTTTTGTATGAGCCTTTGTGTTTTTAATAAAAAAAAATTATTTTTATTTTTTAATAATGGTTTAATTTAAATATACTGGGATTTATTTAATGAACACTTATATTCTATGTTTGTAATTTTTTAAAAGGCACCGTTAAAGTTCATGACTCTCGTTAGCGTTTTTCTTTCGATTTGAAGCATATGCCGCTTGTTTCTTTGTCTAAGGACTCATCACGAGACTTATTATTGTTATAGATTTTGAGAAACCTAGTGTTTGTGATAGAGCACTTTTATTATCCAAGTATTGACTTTTATCATCCAAAACTTAATATTTATAAACATTAGTGCTTCTGATGGATCATTTTATTATTTGATGATTTATTATTATATGTCAAAAACTTGTAGTACGTTTTTTAATAAGTCTTGGGTTCATCTTGAATAAAGTCCATGTTTGTGCATGTTGACCTTCGTTTTTTAAATTGTAAGTTTGTATGTAAATAAGAAAATAATATATTTTTTGCATGAAAGACGTTACATTAATGTGGAATACCTCCTTTAAACCTTCTCGCACCACCGATAAAGGAAAAAACAAATCCCCATGATAATAAACACATTTTACATGAGTGGTAAATTACAAGATTTTAGTATGAAGGACTATGCTGGGTATTTTAAAAGATTGTAGGGGTTCCGAAGTTGGTTTCTTTCTGCAGCCAGTAACTTGTAAGTTTTTTGCTTCACCTTGGCTTCAACTGTGAATAATCCTTCCCAATTTGGAGCCAACTTGTTGAGTCTCTTTTCTTTTGTATAAAGATAAACTTTTTTTACACCTTATCCTCGCTCAAAACTCTTGAACCACACTTTAAAATTATATATACTCTCGAATAGTGCCTTATAATACTCTAATCGAAAATATGCTTTGATTTTTCTTTCTTCAGTTATATTTGTCTTTGATCTTCGAGCTTCTACATTATTTGCTTCATCATATGATCCAACCTTGTGGGATTCTTGGGAGTTTCCTACCTCGTACAGCTCAACATCTAATTTTTTTGGTGTCTCATTTTTAAAAGCTAACTTTCAAAAAGAAATAAATCTTTATTTTTTAGTAAATATATCAAGCGAAACTACCGTATTCTATTATATACACCATGTAAATGGTGTTTCTTCAGTGAAACTTCTAGGTATGGTTCAATATGATCATAAGACTTATTGTTTTCTAGACTTATAGTTGGATTTGTTATCTTCAGGTTGGATTTGTTGTTTCTGCAGCTCAACCACCATCATAACGAAACCACCACCACCATCATCGTCATTATCACTACCATGACCACCGCCATCGTAACCACCACCACCACGGTCACCACAACCACCACTATCACCATCACGATCACCCCCACCATGGTCGTCGTCGTCACTACCACGACCACCATAGCCACCATCACGGCCACCATGACCAGTACCATCATCATGGTTAATAACACCACAACCACTACCACCACGACCAGTACCACCATCACCACCATCGCGACCACCACCTGCCCACCATTACATTCACCATGACCACCACCATGACCATCATTGTGGCCACCATGTCTACTATCATGACCATCATATCTACCACAACCACCAAATCCATCACCACCATAATGGCCACCACTACTACCACCATGAAGACCATCACTACCACCAAATCTGTCACCGCCACGAGTACTATTACCACTACCATCACCATTTTCACCACAAACACCTTCACGTACACCAAAACGACCACCATGACCCTCGCTGTCACCACGGTCAGCATAACGAGCACAATCATAGCCACCACAACCACGTCCACCATCATTACCACCATTATGACCACTACCACAACCATTAAGGCAACCACCACCACCACCACAACCATTAAGGCAACCACCACCAGTACCAACACCACCACGACCACCACCCCATCACCACCACCGCCGCCGCCAAAAATTAATCATGTAACTTTTATTAAGAATATTGGTAATGAAAATATTACTATATTAAGAATAATAGTAATAAGATTTTTATTCCTATGTATTTTGATTAATTAAAATCAACTATGTTATTATACTTTAAAAATATCTTTTTGTTATTTAGATTAATGAAAATAATCTTGTTATGCATTTAAAAATACAAAAATGAGTTTTGTTACTCGCATTAGAAATACCGGTAGTAAGACTATTACTTTATTAAGAATAACAATAATAAGACTATTATTCATAGGTACTTTGATTAACGAAAATCAATCATATTATTCATTTTTTATAGCAGAATTCGTTCAGTTGTTTAAATTAACGAAAATAAATCTTGTTTAAAAAGATTAGTAATAAGACTCTTACTTTATTAGGAATAACAATAATACGATTGTTACTTTTTTAGGAATACAGTAGTAAGATTTTTATTCTATTAAGACTCGCGATACTAAAAAATTTATTCCTAGGTATTTAGACTAATAAAAATTAATTGTGCTATTTTATTTTTTACATGTTTAAATTAACAAAAATAAATCATGTTATTTATTTTAAATTATAAAAATTAATCATATTACTCTTATCATGAATAACAGTAATACAAACGATTGCTTCTAATTGCTTCTAATTGCTTCTAATTGCTTCTGATATAATTAGAAGTGAGAATTTGGTATTTGTTCTAAAATTATTTCTATATGGTTAAACGAATAGCTATAGAGAGAAAGTGTCAAGAGTATCTAAAGTGAAAGTGGTGAGTTGGGAAGTAAAAAATAATTAGTGATACTTTTTCCAAGAATAAGTACACCTATTTATAGGGATGACAAGTTTCATGTACATTCACTTATCATATTGGATACTTCACCCCATTATTGAACTAAGTGAAAATATATTTATTACATGTTGCACTCTTAGTCCTTTAGACCTCTATCTTGCTTAAAATATTCTTTGTATATTATTTACTAGCTTGTTTACCTTTCTAAAATAATTATTTTGGCTTTGATTCATTTCAACCTTATCACTTCTAAAGTCTTGATATTTGTACACTAAAATCTTTGAGGGAAAGTGACAAACAATATCGTCTACTAACATAAAAAAACACAATAATCGAGTGGAAATTGTTCTTCTTGTTACAATTCATATAACTACAGTAATTTTTGTTGCAGGCTTTACAATGCCGGAGAGAGAGGGATATAACAGTGCTGACTTAAAAAAATCATTGACTGAAAGCTCTAAGTTAAACAAAGAAATGACAAGTCTACTAAGACACAATATGTTTGAATTATTCATATTTTACGACATAGTAGCTTTACACATCTCTTTTATTGTTGATGTTACACTTATATGTGCATAGTTGGGTGCCATCAAGTTTGTTCTTAATGACCTTAGTTTTCGTATACCATTAGTAGGTGTTGTTCTGCCCATTATGTCTTTATTAATTCATGGATGGAGTAAGCCTTGTAGTCAATGACTTCAACTAGCTTGTGGTTTCCATCTTGATCTTTGACTAGTCATTCGTGTTATTTTATTAGTGTCTGTTTCCTTTATGCCTTCCTATTTTGTTAAAATGAGTTATTTGTGATATGTCTTACTATTAATTGTGTCTCGTTATTTAGGTCTCTATGGGTTATAAGACTGAATGATGTAGTCAACTACTTTGTATTAAAACTTATACATAGACAAAGTAACGGAAACAGTAGTGCATTGGCTCCAGAAGCTAGTAAGGCCTACAAAAGAAACAAGATAAAAAACAATAATCACCACATATCTGTTGCAGAAACTGATACAAAATACAAAGGATGACAAACAACAACACATCTATTATAAAAGTTGATACATGAGATAAATGAAGTGAAACAACATAAATCTTGTCTTTCAAAATACAACATTAATGACTGTTTGGTGTTTAAGATAATTTCAAGTAAATAACGAGGATAAAAAATGAAAAATGAGATCTTATAAAAAAAACTTGTAGTACTATATAAACAACATGTATAATGAATGTGGAGAGAAAAACCCATTTTTTTTTGTAGTCTGCAAGTTTTTAAAATCTTTTAGACTTAAAAATCTAGCTTTGTTTAAGACTAAAAATCAAGATCAAACAAAACTCAAATAGTCGCTTGAAAAACTCTCCCTTTTCTGCCTCTCTGAGCCAATCTCCGTAAATTCAGCTTATATTTGTCCAGGTTCCTGAATATAACATTACAGTATCTAATCAAGTAACAAATTGGGTAGATATTGAAACTATAAATATAAATTTGGATCTAATGTTTCTTTTTTAGAATAAATGAGTAAATTCTACAAATCAATATGGTCTCAAGCAGAATATGAAAACTCAAATTGAGTCACACGTTCTCATTATAATCCTAAACAAACCTCACATTAAGTTTAATAGAATACGTAAAGTTAAAATCGATTAAATTCAATTCAATCCTATCAAAACGCAAACTAAATAAAATAAAAATTGAAAACAGTTCGATAATGATTGTAATGGAAATCGGATACCTAAAATCAATAGATGTAGTAGTCATCACCATTTTAAGCTCTTCAGCTCTCAATCGACTTCCTCTTTGAATCGTATGGTATAAATTAAACACTAAGATAGCTTTAACTCGACTTGGCCAAAACAAACACAGGTACCAGACGGTAAGCTCGCCTCGATCGTGACCAACCACAAAATATTTCTCCTGATTGACAATAACACTATCGAGTAACACAAAGATATCGTCTAAGATGTGAAAGCAAATATAGCTACCAATACGGAAAGGACCATCAACCTCATCACAGCCTCATAGATCAAGAGTCACCGCTCAGTAACCAAAAACATCTAGAGAATTAATTTAGTGGCGCCATAAATACCAGAGCTCAAAAAATAATATGGTATTTTGGTCTTTAAAAATAATAAAATATATAATCAGAATCTTAAATATTTTATATAATTCATAAAAATTACACAGAATAAGGCCCACCGAATATAAATTTCATTTTTTTAATGTATCTAACAAAACATTCGAATAATATATTATATTATTTTCATACGAACACAATCAAAACTAAAAACTATATTATATAATATTAAATCAAAATTTTGGTTCCTCTTAAAAAGTGTTGGCCAAACATTGTAACTTCCTCCTTCCATTTTGTCGCGTCGTTTTAAGATTTTAATTAAATTTACAAAAATATAATAATTATTTAAAAAAACACAAATTAGTAAAACCTTGATAAATTATATTAAATTATATATTAATATTCTAAAAATATTGTAAAAAAAGTTATAAAACGACGTGAAATATTTGAAATGTCATTTTATATTATCATGATACTATTTTATTATGTCATAAGTTGTGTTAAAAATAAATGCAAGTCTTCAACAAACCAGGGTTATTTTTATTTATGGTATTAAAATAAATACGAAATTTATTTTCGGTCCGTCTATAAATAGTTATTTTTAATAGATTTTATTTATAAAAAAATAATTCATTTAAATACCAAATATTTTATAAATATCAGTTTTATTCTTATTTGTTTATTGACCCTAGTTCTAATTTTTTATTGTCTCGCTCCCAACATCCAGCATAATTGTTGTCTTTTTTTTACTCTAGTTGTATGAATACTACACTTCTGTTTCCGGCGACAATCATTTTGTGAAGACTCTCTGCTATCTTTCCGGTAAGAAGTTTGACTCTGATTTTTAGAATATATTCTTCTTCATCTTCATTATCCAGATTGAAGTCGGTCTTTGAAAATTTTAAGATCTTGTAGAAAGTTTTTCTCTTTTTAGCTTTGATTGGAGCTTATACTGTTATTGAAGTTGGTGTTCTTGTAATTTCCGCTAAGATAACTATATGATAATCTTGGTTAACGTTATGAAAAAATTATAAATTTTCTTAATATGTTTGTCAAAGTTTGGATTCAAATCAAGCTTAAGTATTGTGTTTTTTATTTTATTTTCCAAACTGAGACAAACTTGAGTTTTGTCGATATATGTTTAATGCTTGTTTGATCATTTCAGAGTTTGATTCGAGAATAGTTAGACTTACCAGACTTGTTAGTGTCGTAAGCACAAGAGTAACGTGTCTTTTTACGGAAGATTGAACAAGAGGCTGATGTTAATTATCTTGTTCAGTGTTCGTATGACATGTAAATAAAAAAAATCTTTTATTTTTATGGGTTGTATTTTATATTTACACGCAAAAAAAAAATTGTAACATTTACCTACTCCAAACATGTATTGTGTTTTTTTCAGTATTAGTTATGTGTTTTTTACTATTCTTGCACTTCCAAATAAAGGTATTGGCCTGGATCTTGAGAAGTAATAGTGGACTCATAATCTTCAAGAGATCACCCCTATTGTTGTAGTTTGTAGTGGGACTAAAGCAACGTTGGTTGTCTTGAGATTAAGAAAAATCATCTGAAAGTTTGACCCAAAAGTGAAACTTCAATAATCGAACTAAGCTGGCGTCCGATATTGAATAATCAATGACAATATTTTCTGGATAGTCGTGAAGAAAGATTTATTCTAATGATGTTGAATTATAAATATATGTTGGTAAAACTTTATCGGTCTATGCAAGCCTGATAATTATTATTGGAATATAGGTATGTTTCTTTCATGAATACTTATGTCCTAACTTGATACTTATATTACAGTATTTATATTTTTAAGCTTTAACTATGTGCATTAGACTACGTAGATTTCGGGCTCTGATTTTCAATCATGCTTGCTGTTTTTGTTGAAAATATTTATTGCTCTTTAACTCAAAGTCTTAATGATCTAAATAAGTTTAAACTAAAAACCTCTATCGTGCTGATAATGAGTTTGCATTTAGGTTGCCTCTATTATTATCTTTTTGTTTGTTTATTGGGTTTTTCTTTTGATCGTCTTTATGAACTTAACTTCAAGTTAAACAATCAAAATATGTTCATTGTGTTTTTTTCATAGATAGGGGAGCTAAAGAAGTTGGTAGAATAAGTTTAGAAAAAAGAAAATTGTCGGAATACTATCGAAACTCATTGACAAAGACTCTTCTATAAAAGTTATTACTGAAACTTGTCCTGAGTTATGTGCCCTTGACCTTGTTAACTTGTCAAAGCTGACATATTATGCTTTGGTTTATCTTGCAAATGGTTGTCGGTCACTGCATACATTAAAACTAAGCCGCAATAGTTTGAACGATGAAGCTATTGTGGCATTTTTAGAAATTTTTCAGGAGTTTTTGAAAGATTTGTCTCTAAATAACATCAAGAAGGTTGGCAGACACACAATCTTGTCGCTAGCTAAACGCTTAAGAAATCTACATACTTTAGATCTTTCTAGGTGTCGTAACCTTTTAGATGATTGAAAGATTTGTCTCTAAATAATATCAAGAAGGTTGGCAGACACACAATCTTTTCACTAGCTAAACGCTTAAGAAATCTACATACTTTAGATCTTTCTAGGTGTCGTAACCTTTTAGATGAGGTTGTAGGTTTGATTGTAAATAGTTTTTTATCTTTGAGAGTGCTTAAAATTTTTGGCTACACTCAAATCACAAACCTTATTTTGGATGGTCATTCGAATTCAAACATTCACATTATTGGTTTAAAGTTGTCTTCAATGGTGAACAATATCCAGATTCCTGATTCCCAACTTCATTTCATTATTCGTGTGCATCATCTGTGCTTTGAATAAAAAACATGTTGCCAAATCTTCTTTTGTATGCAGCTGACCTCTTTTGTGTCGCTTTATTGTTTTAAGTGTTATGGCTTATGTTATATTTGAAACGATACTTAAATGGTAGTTTTTTAATGCAAATTTTGATATAAATTTTCAAATTTGTTTCGTTAATTATCCGTTTTAATTTTTTAATAGTATTAATTTAATTTTATTAACATTTTTAATTTTTGTTCTCCGCATGTAAACCACTTATTTGATCCGTCTCGTAAATCTAAACACAATGATGGTTTCGATTTTATTTTTGGAATTATAAATCAAAATATACAAACTTTTTTTAAAAGAAAAAATATTTTTTTTATTAGAAGTTAATGTATAATATTACAAAGACACTTATAACGGTATTTCATTATGTTCTTGGTATCAAATATAGATAATCATCTGAGGGATACGCTAAACTGAAACCTTTTTCTTAAATGAGACCCCGTTATACAATGGGATTTCATTTTGAGATTTTTATTTTTTATTTTGAATGTCTCATTTTAACAAGATGGGGTCTCGATTTAGTCTAACCCATCGTCTCATTTGGTATCAATTTTAAATTTTTAAATAATGTATAGACTTATATAAAAGTCGCTCTTATATTTATATAAAAATTATCTTTTATATTTCGACAATACCAAAATTAAAATATAATTTTGTTGAAATATTAAAAAACTGTTTAATAATAGGGAAATGACACACTAAGTACCTTTTAACCAAACCTATTACAACCTAGTACCCAAAAATGGGTTAATGCTCACTTAATACCCATCTCATTAAACATATCCACTTCTAATACCTTTTCTTTTTTTAATACCAAGATTACCCTCAACCTAGTATATAAGGTTGATTTGTGAAAAATTAGGGTTTTTTGTTACAGCCCACATTCTATTTTTGAATTTTGAAATTCAAAAGAGCCTCCACTCTTACTCTTCTTCTCTCTCTCTCCTCTTCTTCTCTCTTTCTCCTCTTCTTCTCTCTCTCCACCGGCGAACCATACAACCATCGTCGAACTAGTCTTAATCACCGGCGAACCATACAAACACCGAGGTCCTGCGTTCCTCTCACCGGCGAGCTATTTTTTTGACGAACTGTCGAATATCGCCGGTGACATTTCCAGTCCGATCGAACATGACGAACCTTAACTTTTCGGTAAAGTTTAGCAGTGTTCTCAGTCCGATCGAACATGACGTGTTTTCTGTCTGTTTAGTCTGATACATTATGGTGCGATTTAAGCGTTCTTTTTATACTGTTGTTGCTATCTAGGTGATGCATTTCTACTGTTTTCTATTTGTTTAGATATGGTTCATAGAGAAACTAAAGGCTGAATAATCTTTGGATCTTTTTGGCTTAATTAAAGAACTTCTATGTTTCTAAAACCTGAAAAATATCTTGCAACTTATATAGGTATTGTGGCTGCTTTTTGAAATAAGTTTCCATTATCGATCTTAACAATAGATTCACTAGCGTAGCTAATGTATATTAATGGCAAGAAATCGTTTAGTTTCTGTTTCTGGTCGAATCAAAGCATCGATACCGGCTCTGATTACATTCCGGTAAGAAATTGCAGTTTTCCAGCTCTGTTTTATACATTGCGATTTTAGTGCATATCTGATTGCTAGACACTATATTATTTATCAGTTGCGATTTATGCCTTGTATACGGTGCTAGATACAGCATGAGACATTGCTAGATACAGCATGAGACATTGCTAGATACAGCATGAGACATTGTTAGATACAGCATGAGACATTGCTAGATACAGCATGAGACATTGCTAGATACAGCATGAGACATTGCTAGATACAGCATGAGACATTGCTAGATACAGCATGAGACATTGCTAGATACAGCATGAGCTTTCGAGGTATTTATGGGTAGTTTCTTTTGAGGGAGCTTCAAGCTGTGTTGGGTACTGCAAAATGGGAGGTGCAAAATGGAGATGGAAAAGGGAGTAACTGAAGAAGTGCCGTTTTCATTCCTTTCGTTACCATAGTTCATGTACCTTCTTTAAGTTATTGCATTGTATATATAAACTGACTCACTGTTTCAATCCAATTAAGCTGTTGTGATTCAATTCAACATTTTGATTATGTCATAGCCAGTCCCGTTGTGGTCGATGTTTCAAATCGGGGCATAATAGGAGGTCATGTGATGCTCCGTTCTAAACATTATTTACCGACTTTTTTGTAACATTTTACATCTCAAAGATAAGCACTCCTTATCTTTCGACTTATGTTTTGTACACTTTTAACATTTACATGTTCCATGTCTGTTTCTTTCTGACTATGATATCTATTCACGTATACATTGATATCTATGCTTTTATACTCTGATAGTCACTCTATTCAACATTGATAGATTCTGGATTTTGCATCTAACAGATACATCAAAGTATGTTTACTGTTTTCGTTTACATCCATCTGATACTTTACTTACATTTGTTAAAGATGTACTTCAAATCTTTCATGCCTGATTCATCTCAAAGATAAGCACTCCTTGTATTTTGACTTACGTTTCTTACACTTTTAACATTGACACGTTTCATGTCTGTTTGTTTCAGACTCTGATATCTATTCATGTGTACATTGCTATTTATGTTGTTACAATCTGATAGCCCCTTTATTCAATTTTGATAGATTATGTATTTTATATCTAACAGTTAAATAAAAGTATGTTTTCTGTTTCGTTGTTCATCCATCTGATACTTTGCTTACATTTGTTCAAGAGGTTTATCACATCTTTCATACCTGATTCATCTCAAAGATAAGCACTCCTTGTATTTTGACTTATGTTTCTTACACTTTTAACATTGACACGTTTCATGTCTGTTTGTTTCAGACTCTGATATATATTCATGTGTACATTGCTATCTATGCTGCTACAATCTGATAGCCACGCTATACAAATTTGATAGATTATGTGTTTTACATCTAATAGATAAATTAAAGTATGTTTTCTGTTTCGTTGTAGATCCATCTGATACTTTACTTACATTTGTTAAGACTCTGATATGTATTCATTTATACATTTCTATCTATGCTGTTATACTCTGATATCCACTTTATTCAACCTTGCTATCTATGCTTACATCTTATACATTAGGTCTACATACACGGTTCTTTTAAATTTACCATAACTCTGATATCTTAGTTTTCCAACATTGCTATTCTTTTAAATAACTGCAAGTAAAACTGCTTCCTTCAACTGCACAGGGTTTGTGTTTCGTTACAGTCTAAAAAAAGCATAAACAAACGTTAAACACAACAAAATATAAACCAACAGTTCCATGATACTACATCGACATGTTCAACCCTAATCAGAATCATCTCCATCAGATTCCTCCGCCTCTTCTTCCTCTTCTTCTTCTTCCTCTTCCTCCGCCTCTTCTCCACCAGGTTCAAACCCATGGCGTCGGACTGTAAACTATACACAAACACTGATAGATAATGCAACCAATATTGCTAGATATGGACCAACCCTACGTAAACTCACAATGCTTACAACAGCAGCCACATACCTACGATACACGACGTTACAGCATTCTAATCGACACAACACCATTCTAACCAACACAACTATAACCTAAATATGTTATGAAAACCTGCACTTAATAGAAAGGAGAATAATAAAAAACGAACCTGGATCACCAATCAGAAGCAAGTGAGACTCTCCTCTAACTTTAGTACCAGAAGCATCAACGTGTCTGACACCTCCAATAAGTGTTAATGCAACTGGGAAGAATAGAAGAAAGCAAAATATTAAACATTTTATGAATTATATAATATCCTAGAGAGAAAATGTGCTAAGTCCCGACTTCTTAGCTCTTGACAGAATGCTGAAAAGTCCAAAGAAAATAGTCAGGATTAAGTTGTATGCCTAACCTGCAAGCTTCACAGTGAATAGTATGTTACATGTTACACAAAAACCATAATGTATGTTACAGGTTACACAAAAAGACTAGGTTCAGACAAAAACCAGATCTTTTATGCGGGTTAAGGATTCAAGTAAAGCTAGAACAGAGACATGATTCGATCTGTAAATCCCTTCTGGGGTTTACAGAAAGGAAACAATACCCAATATCAAGCACAGAGAGTAGGGAAGACGGCGACAAAAAACGTACATGTTCGACGGAGACGGAGGCGGACGATGGTGATGTCGATGCAGTTACGGTGGCCGGAACGTTCCGTATCGTTGACGGGAAGAAGAAGACCCATAACTAACCTTACAGACTTTGACGGAGGCTGACGACGCTATGTTTGGCTGAATTCTGGCAATCGGTGTCGGTATCTGTTGCCGGCGTTTGAAATTACAGTCGGTACGGTGGTGAAGATTTTCAGAAGGTTCGACGTCGGTATCGGTGGCCGGGGTTTGCAATAACAGTCGTTTCTTTCGTGAAGAAAAAGAAAAGGTTCGACGTCGGTCTCGGTGGCCGGCGATTGATACGGCAGTCGGTTAGGTGGCCGGCGATTGATACGGCAGTGGGTTGGAAGGTTCGTCGTCGTCTCCTGTTAAAGCTGCTTCGTTTTTTGGTTTTCTCTCTCCTCAAATTTAGAAAGTTGAAATTGGGGAAATTGGAACCAAAAAGTCAGATTAGAAGGTATAAAATTGTGGGTTTCAACAAAAACAACCCCTTTTATACCCTAGAAGGTATAATTGTTCATATTTTGGCTCTAGGTAGTTTATGAAACTAGTCCAAAAACGGGTACCATGTTGGTATTTGATAGTTGAAAATGTATTTATGGGTACTTTTCTCATAATAATATTAACAAAAATATAAAAGTCTATTAGGTTGGTATAGGTTGAACATAAAAAAAATTAAAATATTATATTGTTGGAACATGAAATTGATGTTAACCTAAAAGTAAACCGTTTCGCTACCGTTCATGACTTAGAGCGACTTTTACCTCTATCTAAGGATCAAATAATGATCATCGTAGTACAAATTCCATGAATATTCCGAGTGATGCTGCTGGGAGCTGGCTATCACTTCTTGTGTTTCAACAGTACTATCCCACTATATATATTTAATAAGTGATGTAAGCATAGAAAATTAGAAAGGGAAAAAAAACAAAAGTTCGATCTGAAATATAATGGGATACTTTAATTTAATTAATGGATGATGTAGGCAAAAATATAGAAAACAAAAGTTATATTTATAAAAGGCATTTAAGTTGGTCGCCGCATATCCAATAGAAGATCCTCTCAAAAGAACTCTATATAAAACATAATCACATCTCTTTCACTTCAATCATTCATCTATCTATTATTCACACTTCCTATATAGATTTTGAGTACTTGTAGTATCATCACCATGCATCCACCACCACCGCTACTAAGGCCGCCACCACCACCACTCCCTAGGCTCGGTGGTGGTGGCTGATGGGTGGCGCTTCGGTAGAGGACGAAGAGGCGAAAATTTCATTCGCAGGGCAACTACAATCCTTTGGCATTAGTACTAAATATTTTTATATATTCCATATCCAACTATTGATAAGATGAATTGATAGTAATAGTAGTAATGGGCTTTATCTTTATCTTGATAGTATGTAATAGATTGATCATTCATGTTAGAAAAAGAAAAACCAGCAGAAAGTGGGTTGGTGTTCATGAAGCAACTACTTCTACTATCCGGTCACGATTGAAATTATAGAAGTGTTGTATTTTTTTTATTTATAATTTATTCCATTCACTTTTTAGCCACTATAATTTATCCAACCATAAATGTTTTTCAACATAAAACATATAAACAGATTGTCTCGGAAATTGTGTTGAATTAATAATTTTGAATTTATTTTTTTAAGTTTCAAAAATATTTTGAAATAAACAATTTAATTTAGTTATGCTGTATTTTCTTTTGAAATATTTAATTTTATTTTAAAATATATTAAGATTTGTTGAAAATTTTAATCTGATAGATAATCTTTTAAAAATATATAAACAAAACATGAAAGAAGCAAAAATAATGAATAATTAAGAAAACTTCAATTCGATAAAAAAAAAGACATAATTTTGTTAAATGTGTAATTTAAAACACTTTATAGAATAATTTTAAAAATTTATCAACAAATATTTAATTTTTATAATACAGAATTTTAGAATACTTATTACGTCAATAAAAAAATAGTGGAGATAGATAATTGAAAAAAACATTGATCAGATAAAAAGATATAAAAATTTATTCTACCTTTGGTAACTAATAGAAAAATAATTTAGATAAAAGAAATAGTTTTTCTATGACTAACACCATAAAACAACTTAGATAAACGATATACCAGGTGGATTTTCTCTCACTAACAGAGGATAACAAGTTAGATAACTTATACAATAAAAAAAATCATGTTTTTTTATAACTAATACAATTAAGCAACTTTAAAATAAAATAACTAATAGAGTATAAAAGTTTAGATAAAACATTTAATAAAATTTATTTTGCCTTTCTATAACTAATAGTATAATACACTAAAATATATCTTGTTTTTCTATAACTAATAGAATTGTTCAATTTTTTTATATCTTTTGGACGATTTGGACGATAAGTAGATTAGAATAATTTATATAAAAGATATACTAAAACTTATCTTGCATATTTATACTCAATAGAGTAGAATAACTTAGATGAAAAATATAGTAAAGTTTAGGGAAATGTCACACTAAATACCTTCTCACCAAACTTATTATCATCTAGTACCCCAACTATTTTCTATGTCTACTAAATACCTATCTCACCAAAGTAATTCCTTTCTAATACCCCGCTAATATTTCCCTTCTTGAAATACCCTCAAATGTGTTAGTCTATTTTCTCTTCCTGTTTAAACCGGTTTCCGAAATTAGAAAAGAGGTAGTAGAAGCTGAGTTTTTTTTTCAACTTTTGTTAGAGAAGAGAGTCAAGATAGAGAAAAGTGTCGATTATCTGAAACCTCTCAAAATGTTGATATTGCAGGAGATTCTAAAATGATTGACCAAGAATCCGTGGATACAAAAACCGAAAAGGTTACGAATCTAGCTTTTATGAAGGCTTGTTGTAATCAAGAGAATGCGAAGTTGTCGAGTAACAAAGTGGAACCTCCTAGGCAGCAGGACGGAACCAATGCAGATCTTGAGGCAGCTAATTTATCTTCTGTAGAAGTAGTCCCTATCCAACCTGTGAATAAGCCGGTTATCAAATACACTTTCCAAAGAAAACGGAAGAGAGAATTGCTAAATATGACCGAGGAAGTAGATAAGATCTCCTTAAAGGGAAGAGAGAATTACATTAAAGTATTGTTTAGGCTATATGGAGCTGGAATCCATTTTTTTTAAGTTTTTTCATAGTCGAGATTTGGTACAGGTTCTGTAATGGCGTTTACCTGCTGTTTTGGTGAAGACGATAGCTGAAGTTACTGTTGCATGTTGTTTTATACTGTATCTCGTGTGTTGTAGTTGTTAGAGTAGTTTATGCGACGCTAGTTGTTCCTCGACTATGACGCTAGATGTTCATTGACTATGACGCTAGATATTCCTTGACTATGACGCTAGATATCCATCGACTATGATGCTAGATGTTCATTGACTATGACGCTAGATGTTCCTTGACTATGACGCTAGATGTTCCTTGACTATGACGCTAGATATCCCTCGGCTATGACGTTAGATGTTCATTGACTATGACGCTAGATGTTCCTTGACTATGACACTAGATGTTCCTTGACTATGACGCTAGATGTTCCTTGACTATGACGCTAGATAAGTTGCATTTGCCAACATCACGCGAGATGTTCGTCTAATATGACGCTAGACGAGTTGTACTTCTAACGATAGACGAGTTATTCCTTGACTATGACTATGACGCTAGACAATACCTATACTACGACGCTAGATGTTCCTTGACTATGACGCTAGATGTTCCTCGACTATGACGCTAGATGTTCATTGATTATGACGCTAGATGTTCCTTGACTATGACGCTAGATGTTCCTCGACTATGACGCTAGATGTTCATTGACTATGACGCTAGATGTTCCTTGACTATGACGCTAGATGTTCCTTGACTATGACGCTAGATGTTCCTTGACTATGACGCTAGATAAGTTGCACTTGCCAACATCACGCGAGATGTTCGTCTAATATGACGCTAGATGAGTTGTACTTCTGACGCTAGACGAGTTGTTCCTTGACTATGACTATGACGCTAGACGATACGTGTACTACGACGCTAGATGTTCCTTGACTATGACGCTAGATGTTCCTCGACTATGACGCTAGATGTTCCTCGACTATGACTCTAGATGTTCCTTGACTATGACGCTAGATGTTCCTTGACTATGACGTTAGATAAGTTGGACTTGCCAACATTACGCGAGGTGTTCGTCTAATAGTAAGGCTTTTGATAGGGCTGTCTTTTACTTCAAGGAAGCTATAGAGTTGATCATTCAAAATAATGGTTACTTTTCGCCACCTGTTTTATCTAATTACAATCTAGTTTTCAAAATCAGTGCTTATAAATCTTTCTCTGAAATCTCACCGGTTCTCCAGTTTGCAAATTTCACCTGTAACCAAGCTTTGCTCGAAACCATCCAAGGTTTTGATCGCATCCACATTATCGATTTCGATATTGGATATGGTGGACAATGGGCTTCTTTGATGCAAGAACTTGTTTTCCGAAACGGAGGACCTCCGTCGTGGTTAAAAATTACAGCTTTTGCTGCTTCTCATGATGGTCTCGAAGTGGGCTTTACTCGAGAAAATCTTATAAATTTTGCTAGAGAAGTGAATATATTGTTAGAAATTGAGATACTGAGTCTTGAATCTTTAAGTTCTGTTTCGAAACACTCTGATGAAAATCCAAAGATAGGAGAGAGAGAGAGAGAAAAAAACACAGTTATAAATCGAAGGAGAGAGAAGGAGATGAGTATTAATAATAACTTACTTTCTCTTTCTTCTAGTATTGGGGCTAATTTGGTAAAAATATTAGCTTCTTACTACTAGTCTAAGGGTCTCATATTTGGGTACTTATTTGGGATTACATACTTGAAAAGGTATTTAGTGGTACTTTTCCCTAAAGTTTATCGTGTGTTACTGTAACTAATAGAGTAAAACATTTTAGATAAAATATATACTAAATTTTCTGCTTTCTTTCTTTCACTAATAGAGTAGAACAACGTAGATAAAAGATATATCAAATTTATCCTATCTTTCTAAGACTAATAGACATGCTCACCAAGGGCTAACTTAGTTTGTAGAGTTAGGCATGCTCGTGACCAAAGGTCATGAGTTCGAATCCCTTTACGTACATTTTATTGAGTTCGAGTCCCTCTACAAACGCTTCTTTGGTTGACCTCTAACCCTGTGTGGTTTCCTTTCTGTCGTTTGTTTGCAAGCCATGCGTCAGACTGAGGGTTCATTCATTCAGGAAACAAAATTGAAAAACATAGAATTTAAAAAACATTATGACATAAAAACAAATTGATCCATGTAGAATTAAAAAAATAACATTTACACAAGAAAACAAAATAAAAAAAACATACATAGAATTTATCAAATATTCCTACACAAAAACATAATCAGTCGATATAAAATAAAAAAATATACATAAAGAAAAACGAAATCGAGAAAAAAATGTTTTAACACATAAATATAAAATCGCAAAATCAATAGATTTGCACCCAGAAAAATAAAAACAAGGAATTTTAAAATTAAAATATTCAAATCGATAAAAAATTGAATTCGAGATAAAAACAAATTAAAATGATCAAATAGTAATATTTGTACCGAAATTATAGAGTAAATCCAAAAATTGACTTTAAAATATCTATATATTTTTTAATAACGGAGAGCAACGAAGAAGAAAGTAAAATATAGTACATTGTTAATCTAAATAATATAAATTAGGGTATTATTAAAATATTAAAATTAAAAATACCATATTGGTTATTAATAAAATAGTTTTGATTTGTATTGTTCATACATTTAGCCGCGTTTTATTGGATAAATGAGGTCTAGCATTATGTCATAATAATTATTTGTAGATCGATGTATTAGAATTGGAAAATTTCAAACTAACATTAAAAGAGTTTTTCTCCTTGACCTTACAAACTAAAATCGTATATGATGCAGAGGAATATCGAAACTAACAAGAGATAATGGAACACCTAATTCTAGGGTAACAAAACTAAAATTTTCAGTAAAAAGAAAGTGTTATATTCAATAATAGTCGTCTAAGAGTAGGGTATAAGAATCGTTCAAAACCCTCATCCCATGAAAATAACATAAACGTATTAAAATAAAATCCTATCAAATTTGGATGCAATCATATTTAATTTGTTAATTAAAACAAGTCTTTAAAATATTAAAAATATAAAAACACACTAAAATAAGTTTTAAGATTCTTAAAATCTAGAATTTATGGCTCAAAGTTCCTGACAACACCATCATGTCTCCTATAATTGTTGTTCTTGTCGAGACGTTTAATTTGAATACCAATCTAGTCAAATTCTGGTACTCGAGTGAAAAATAAGGCATGTTTGTGTTTATCCATTAATATGAAATAATTATGTACCTTCGCTACTATATTAATATCACTGAATGAAAATATTTTCTTCTACAACCTTAAAAAATAATTAATACGATTGTTATCATATTTCATGTGCTTACAATATTTTATATTCTTAAAAATAAAGTAAGAATAACTAATATTATTATTATTATTTTGTTTATTTTAGCTAAAAAATTAAAATATATTTTTTTTAATAAATGGTTATCGATGAGTGTCGATCTATTCAGATTGGATCACTAGAAAATATAAAGAGAAAAAAATCTTGAATAGAATAAAACTAGATAAATAAAATAATACTAGACAATAACAATATAATAATGTTTGTTTATCCATTTTAAAAGTGTGAAAAGTTATATTTATAGTAACACTTGTATATTTTATTGTTTATTTGGTTTATTGATACATAAAATCTCTATTGGGCTTATTTTATATAGCTTATGAATAATTCAATTATCCAACCAAAGACCGGATGACAACTCGATTAGTAGTACTGTTATTAATAAATCTCATACTCTTTAGTTTTTGGGTTCATAAATGTATGGATCGATGCTTACCAATCTGAATTGTATTTCAAGATGTTTTCTATCAATCCCTTTAGATTCCCCGAATATCCAACTACGATTTGGTCCCTGTTCGTTTTGGTCGATCTCTCGCTCAAGGTAATTTCTTCCTCGTGTTTTTCTTCTAATCAATTACGGTGGTTAAATATGTTGAATGGTTAAAAAAATTCTAAAGCTTCAACTAGCCTCTCATGGTTAAGGGTAATGTTAATCATTTGCTCAAGGTAATTTCTTCTAATGGTTCCCACTCCTCCTGCATTGTTACATCTTTCCTTTTGGCGAAAAAGGAGAATGAAGATCAAGAAGTTCATGTAGTAGAGAAACATTCAGACACTTAGAGGTTTAAAACTGATATGATGCGTATTTTATTCCTGAAGGAGGCCAAACAGCACCAACAACTTCTCATGGGATCCCGCTAGTAAGTCCACATGTTGTCGCTTTAATTTTTCCATCCATTTACTTCGAGTTTTCTTGTGAATCATTCCATAGTGGCCGAGACCAGGTCTAATGAGGAGTTTTCGGTACCGAAATTAGATCTAACACTATCTTTATTCAGCTTCATTCATCTATTTAAGTAGATAATATTAGATTTAAATTCACTATCGAGAAATTTAAGACATGTATGCTATCAAATGAATATGATTTATGTTGATGATTTATAAAATATTTTAAATTACATGTTAACTTGTAAAAATAAAAATAAAAATCTACTAAATATTAAAATTCATTTAACAAAATCATGTTATTTATGATTACTCTTTACGACCATAACCTTGTATCTAATAATGTAACAAATGCATTGATATATACGAGAGGTTATGGCATGGATCATATCTAGCCTTCCAAAAATCTGCATTGTAAGAAGCGAGACCTTAAACGGTCATAAATAGAACTGAGACCATCTTCTTATACTCATCTGAGCCAATAATGACTTCGCCCTTGAATTCATTTATTATAGAAGCACTAGATTTTGTAAACCCATCTATTGTTATCTCTAGAGGTGGGATATTTGGAGGGTTCTTCATCCTTTTTTGGTAGGTTTTAAAATGATGTTGGTTGATTTGCATGTACCTATCAAGATTGTCCATATATCATCCCTCATAATATTGGCGCTGATCATTACAACACCCTCACAAAGGCCCTCTATCCCTTTAAGATCGTCATCAAAGATTATATGACGATATGCAGCTCAGTAAATTGGGTGGAGGTCCTCCCTTGCTACTAAGCTTCAAGGCTCCCAAAATGTTTCTTCCTGCAGGTATTAGTCACCCATGATAAAGAATCACCCCAAAATATTTTCTTTACTATATGTATGTTAGAGTATGGGTCTAGGTACCCATCGGATATGTCGGAGAGCGCGATATCATGGTCCACAATTACGATGGTGTGTTCTTCTTTATGCAATACTACTAAAGCTTCATATATTTTGGTATCGGTCATTTCACTGGCATGCTTTAGTTTGAAACTTGCATACCCTCGGGCAATAGGTTTCCGGGCCTTGATAAACTTGATTAGTTTTTTATTATTGATCAGACTTTAAACTTCTAATTTTAGTGATATACAATCCATGGTCTAATGACCAATGTCGTTGTGATACTTACAAAACATTGTAATTATTTCCTTACGAGGTTTTATTATTGGAAAAGCATCTGAAACATAACAAATTTATTAGCCTTATCATAAAATTACTACCATACTCTCAATCAGTTTTGTATAGTTTTCGTGATGGATCCACTTGTTTTTAGGGTCATCATTGATAAGATAAATAATTATGCGGTATAATAGTCAAATCGATTAAATAGGGGGGGGGGGAGGGATAATTTAACTTTATAAAAGTTTTGTAAAAGAAACCAAACAAATGTGTAATATTGAGAGTTCTTTGTATAATAAATAATAAATATGATTGAGAGTAGTAAAATGGTGGGGTGGAGTGACCATAAAAGGGCTAATCATATGATTTTTAGACTTACCTCTTATACAATATAAAACAACATCTTTTTTCAGGAAATGGTGAACATTTATTATTTTATTACTACTTTTGTCAACTTCTCTCTCTAAACAATCTCTTCTCAAAAAATCTTAGACACATAATCCCTCTAAGAAATCTTTGGAACTATCATTGACAGTCTGTGGGAAAACGATTGGTACTCGGAATATTTTTTTCCAAAACCATTAGTGTATTGTCAAACACTTTGAGAGAAAAAGATACGAAAATATTATGAGAGACTAATGTTTTAAATGATGGTCACGTGATCAAAACCTTATCCAAAGATCATCCCCTCGAAGAGTAATGGATAAAAGAACAACATTGTGATGATCAATATATCGACAAACAACTTGAAAAGTCTACTTTAGTAGTTCGGAGTAGAGAATTGTTTAAATATATAACGAAGTTAAATTCAGATACAGAAGCAACTTTAAATGCTAAAAGGCTTAGGTCGGAAGTTTGAAGGGAACATGTAACTAAAAAATAGATGAGTTAGAAGACACTCGTCGATCTAGTGATAGACATGAAATACGTCAGAGATAAAGTCTTTGAGGAGAAATGAAACCAAAGCGTCGATACGATTCTACTAAATTTAATGACTACTCCTTTTGCGACTCTGACGAGTCTTCCTCCCCGGAAAGAGACAACGGACGCAGAAAAAATGATACGAGAAAAGATTCAAAGAGGTGCAGGGACAGTCACCGCACGTCACGTCGGACTAGAGGTTTAAGAAGAGAAAAATAAAATCAAGAGAAATGGATACTTGGATCCGATGAGCGGGATAGAGTTCTAGTCACCGCTAAAAGAGAGCAAGCTACACCCCATGTACAGGTTTGGGCAGTCAAAGTTTTAAATATTGTGTGAATAATCAGTTCACAAATCCAAACAAAGAAGGTTTATCTACCGTCACAAACGAAGGCCTTGGGGGCAGTATGTATTAGACATGACACAATTGGAGATCATCTCATCTTTCTGCGAAAATCCTATTATGACACATACCAAAGCGTTTCGATATCTCGAAGCAAGAAAAGTTACATTGGACTCAAGATCTGGACAGCCACATTGAGTAGTTCAAGAATTTTTTATTAATTACGGTGATGATGATATATTAATGTGCAAGGCTTTCTCCCAAACATTTAAGAGTGTCGCCTAAAAATGGTATAACTGTCTGACTCAGGGTTATATTCAGATTTTTGACATGTTTTTGAACATCTACCGCCAATATTTGTGGGAATCAAAAAGTTTGGGCGATTGGTGATACGATAATTTATTGTAGACAGAAAGTTGGCGAGAGCTTGAAGGATTACACTAATCGTTGATAGAGACTAAAACTGATATGAAAGGTTGCAAAGATCATGTAGCTTTAGTAGTTTTCTGAATGGGACTTCTCCCTAGTATTTTGAAAGATAATAATGCATAAAAATAAACTATGACGTTTGGGACATTGTTGGATAAAGCTGAGAATAAAATTTTGGTAGAAGAGACATAGGTGTTAGAAATGGATTCTATGGTAAAAATTTAACATAACCAGTTCCAACAATCTCCGATTGTGGTATATACTTTTCTTCCCACACAAATTCCTTCAACTTATCATCCGATAACTATTATTCGACCAAGAGCTATGATCCAGTTACCTCGAAGACCGATGGTGAATTCACAAGTTACAAATGTAAAGCACGGTATCTGAGGAGAATGTTGATTCGTATGCTTTTCTTAGGAAGTTTAATTCATATAAAAACATTTATATTACTCTCTTATTGATATCATATCAATACACTACTCATGCTCTTGGAACTGCCAATCTACTCTATGTTGATCCTTCTTGTTCTTCTGCGTGATCGGCCACAACCAAAGCTGATAGGGTGTCTTCTTTCACTTATATAGATAATTTAATGAGTTATGCCAAGACTTCAAGCCAATGTTCATATTCAGTTTCTGGTAGCCGAAAAAACTCCATTGGACGTTACAACTCATAAGGTTATATTTTTATGTATATTCTAAAAATGTATATTTGGTTACATATTAATCGAGATTTATTACAATTCTTTGTAGATACTCGTACTTTCCCAAACCAAATTTTATCGAATGTTGGAGGATTCCAATAACAGCCATTATACTTTATCAACGTGTTATGAGCATTTTAGTGATAAGATGTCGATGATGAAGATTTGGTGGGAATAATATATATATATATATTTCTTTATCATGGATAATGGTGCAGAGATCCTTAAAAACCTACATGATTGTAATATAATATAGATGAATGGTTTTTTTTATCTTATATGACTCAATGATCAGTTGTAAATAAGATAAATTTATTTTCTTTCGCAATTGGATTTCCCAAAGTAAACATTTTATCTCTTACGTTTTTTTGTTGTGATTATGTAGTTTATAAGTGTAACTTGGTTTAGGTTCGTTATGGATAATATATCCGCTTACTCAGAAGACATATAAACATCGGTTTTAAAATTTAATAGGTGATATGCCCAGCTTCTAAATGAGGTTCAACACTAATTTTATTTTTATCAATCCATCATGGTCCCTGAGCATTTTGTTGTTACTGATCTGTTGAGAAATCTTTTCGCATCTGGAGCATTTTGTTTTATAAAATTCCAGCTAACACTAAGATAGAATCCCGAGTAACCCATGGGAATAGTTCTTCAAATGTTGATCTTCCTTCTGAATATACAAAGATAAAGGGTTTTCATGTTAAAACAATTATCGACAAATAATTGATGTTAAGAAAAATTGCTCAACTTGAAAGAAGATAAAGTGAAGTGAGTAAACACCAATAGTAAATCCAAAGTGCAAGTTATAGAATTTCCATCTTCCCAGGGTGCTAGGTCTTCAACTACCGAAACCTCTACTTTTAAGGTTGTGGTTTCCTATACAAAAGATTGTATCTTAAAGCAACACTCTGGTTTGGAGTAAGAAGGTTGTAGATCATTCTTCTTAAACAACTAAATTGAACCACATAGCGTTGAAGGTTTTTGTTATGGTCATTTGTTGTAAAATGAACCAGCTAATAAGAATGGTGTTGAAATGAAGTTTATTACTCTTAGAGAATTTTTTTAAAATGAGTTAGATTTTTATAATAGATTTCACTTTGACTACCACCAAAGAGATAGTAATATTAAAAAATGGTTATGAGTTTGTAAAAGAGGTTTTTCCTTGTATTAGAAAACGAAAGCACCACATGATGAATGTGGTCCCGGAGTTGAACTTTAAGTTTATGAGGCCAAAAATGACCCTTGAAGTGAATTATTCTCTTCTCGTATGTTAAAGGAAATACCAAGGATGAAGTGAAAGAAATAAGGTTATATTGAATGGTCAATCTCTAAGAAATTATGGGCTAAAGAGTCAAACACGCTTGTTTATCAGATAATTCCTAACAATGTTTCAAAAACTTTGGACGCTCATATAATGACAACTTGTGTTTTGCATGTGAGCACCCTTATTATTCTAATAGTTGTTAATGTTGCCATGCCCAAGACCTCATCTGATTTAAGAGCTGTCATTTTGCATTAAACTAGATATTAGATATGATCAACCAATTTATTACTTTAACTAACAAAAAGAATCTACCAATCCATATTTATGTATAATTATTGGCAACGAGGCATATAGGTTTAGGAGTGAAAGTAAACTTCTGAAACTGATTACTTATTATTGTCTTGTATGTTGTTAAACTAGTAATTATTTGACATGTTGATATGTATGTTTCAAATTTTACTTAATGCGTTCACCATGTTGCACCAAACTTGTGAGAACAACTTCTTATATTTATGACCTTCAGACAATACATGAGTCGGCTACATAACCTTTTGAAGATAGTTATTTTTTTTGGCAAAAACAAAACTTTATTGATGTTGAAAGAAATTACAGCGTTTAGGTTTTACAAATATTACAGTGACTTGCACCTAAAACTATTGAAAAATGATACATCAGCTTAAGGTTTTGAACATTGAGACCATTGAATGGCCCTTCAACATCTTTTTGATTATTTGATCTTCAATATGAATGTTGAAATTCCTATACAGCTCTATACTCTCTCTTCTTTATCTTCAATCCACCACTTCTTGTAACCTTGATACATCAGAATCAGAATCATACAGCACGAGTCTTCATGTTAAGCTCCTGCAAAAAGATAACAAACAACATAGTCAGGTAGAAACCTGCTTCGAATGGTTAGTATATTAATCAGAGAATCTAAAATAGCCCAAGTTCATACTTTCTAAAAGAAGAATAGCATTTAGCTGACTTGGGCAATTCAAACCATTGAATAAGCAATCCTGTTTTTTTTTCAAAACGTACTTAACTAACCAATCCACAGCAACATTTTCTTCTCTAATTACATGTTTTAAAGTCATTTTAGATGAAAACAATTTTCTGCATCATGATAAAACTTTAGACAAAAACCATGGAAACTTATTATAAGAAAACATGTTAAACAATTGCATACAATCAGTTTCAACGTCAACATGAGACAAATTATTCCTAAAACAGTAAACCAATTTTTGTTATTTTTATTACCAAAATATTGATTAAATCCTAACTTAGTAGAAGTTTTCTCTAATTTTTTATTAGACAACATAGGCTCCTGAATAACTATTAGATCAATTGAAAACTTATTAACTAAACTCTTAATCCTTCTAATTGTGTTGATATTACCAACTCCTCTAGCATTCCAATTCAAAAAAGAGACTGCCATTTCTTAATTATTTTAGAGGATCTAACAGATCCTTTGAAGGCTAGTAGTTTATTAATTAAATTGTTTTTAAGACCTCTAATTTTAACTTTGGAAGATTTCTTATTACTTATCCTATCATGCATATCTATAAGTCTATTCATAGGAGAGTTAGGGAGACTTAAATTAATTCTATCAGGCAAATCACTCAGTATATGAGGCATATCACTAGATCTATCACACAATTCCTTATCAGACATATTATCCTCATTCAGTATATTAAAGGTATTACTAAGGTTTATAGACTGCAAAGCCTCAATCACATCACTATCATTTAAAACAGGAGAGTTTAAATTTTGATTAAAAACTAAACAATTATCATCTGTCTTCATAGGCTAAGGATTATTAATGTTTATATCAGCATCTTTATTAAGCAATTTCTGATTATCATTCACATGCTCACTAATATCATTATTATTGGGAACTATTACCGATTTAAGCTTAGGGATCTATTTCTCCTTAATATTTTTAGCATTAACTTGCAAATTTAATGGTTTTTTATGGCTTAATTCATCAACTTTACAACTAGATTCACTATGACCTAAATGTCTACACTTCCCACAGTAAGCAGGTATGTCATTATAAATGACATCCTGCCAGTAGCCGTCTCGATCCCCAAAGCTTATCCAAAGTCTTTGGGGAAGAAAACTAGAGGTATCAATTGGTGTGGATAAAAGTAGCCTGAGGGTAGGCTGGTAATTTTAAGTGGAGTTTTAAGGCGGCGTAAGGGTGTTTCACGGTGGTGTGGTGGTGTTTAAAGGTGTTTTGATATATTTCAAGGTGTTTCAAAGTGTTTCAAGGGTGGAGAGAGAATTAAGCAGCCTGGCAGCAGTTAATTTTTCTTACCCATAGTTAATGCTGGTGGTTGGGCATTTATAGTGTAAGATTTGGGCCCTTATGGGCTTTCGGGTCAAGTTTAATGGACCCGGGTCATGTTTAAAGACCCACAAGTTTTAAGTAAGTGAATAGACAGCTTAGTCAGATAGTGTTTAGGTATTTTAGTACTTTAGTCATAGTTCGAACTGCCTTATATTTGCAGTGTTCAAAATCATCTGTCCGGTTCAACCAGTGCTGTTCGAATTGAAGTCATGGAGTCTGTCCGGTTTTACGGGGTGATTTACTTTGGACTACCCTTCCGGGGAGCTCTTCGAATTCGGACTCATCAGGAGCCCCTTTTTTAGGTATTTGAACAAGTGTCCTTGTTAAAGAACTGAAAAACAGTCCGATTTGAGAAGTGGTTTTCCGATTCGAAGAGAGTTGAGACAGGCCCGGACAGCCCAAACGTTACGAATTCCAAACGGTTCTTTGTCAGAAGTAGTGGGACACGTGTCACCCTCTGGTTGGTCACTCCAGCCGTTTTTCTACCTCGAAAATTACACCACTTTATTGAATAGGTAACTTCTTTAAATGGTTTTGATGACGTCAGTGCCGTCTTTTAATCATTGCCCAACTTTTCGGATTCTCCTAGGAATCAAAACCCCTTTTTTACATTTACTATAAATACTATTCATCTTTCACAGTCTCATTTTCACTTTGCCATTTTACTCATAACTTCATCTCTCTAAAACCTTAAGATTTCCTTAATCGTTTTATGTTCACAGCAAGAACAGCTTTAATCAAGGGTGGCTGGCTCAATCTTTCAGAACTAGAGAAAGCTCAAAGGGTCGAAAAAGAGAAAAGGCTTGCAGCAGGGCTTCCAGCATCGCCTGTTGAGAAACCAGCCCCTTCGATTAAAGAATCTGATAGAGGTTCGTCTTCCTCAAAGGGTACAAAACCTAGAAAGCTTTTTCGAACAACACTCTCTCCCATCGTTTCAGACTCTTCAGTTCAAGAGTCTATCCCCATTGTTGAACCGGGGGTTACTGCTACAAGTGTCAGAAAAAAGTCTACTTTTATTGCCATGGGGTCCGACTCCGATCATTCTCCAGACAAGCTGATTATGAAAAGACCAAGCAGACTGGTTAAAGGACTTTCCTCAAAGAAAACTAGCGAATCAGAGTCAGGGTCAGCTGTTAGGACTCTCCGGGAAAGGGCAGTCGGTCCGGAAGCTAGCAGTCCACTACCTCCTAAGGAAACCTCGACCTCAGAAACTCAAACTGAGGTGAGAATTCAAAAACACACATCTAGCCAACAGTCCGGAGGATCAGCTGTGCCAAGCTTCATCCCTCCCCGGGCTGTTTCTGCAGAAGCTCCTCCAACTGTAATGGAGGAAAGGATGGAAGACTCCACTGAGGAGGTCAGATTTGAGTCCGAGTCTTCCGGACAAGCTGAAACTGCCATAGTTGTTGCCAAGAAAGGCAAAGAAGAGTTGTATCTAAGGCGTCCGGACCTGCCGGAGAGCCTTGAAGGGAGAGTTGGTCCCTGCTTTCACAAGGTAGAATTTAAGTACCTTTTGTCTTTGTTAAAAACCAAGTACATGTTTATTCACACTAGAGATTTGGGACGGCTTCGCACTAAGTGGGGGATCCCTGAAAATGTAAAGATTCGAATTCCCATCGACCCGGAGACCCCGATGGATTGCAAGAGAAACGAGATTGTCTTTTTTACAGAGCTGTTCAATTGGGGACTCAGGTTCCCATTGGATCCGGAGATAGTGCGCTATTTCCATTTAGTCAAGCTATGTCCATCGCAACTGAGCCCCAACGGATGGTACACCTTGATGTCATGCATAATGGCGTCCAGGCTGTCCGGAATCCCTCTTCCCATGGAAGAGTTTGCTGCTGTGGCAAGTCTATGCAAACATCACCAGTTCCCCTTTTATCACTTTAATATGGGGAACAATCTGAAAGCTGTCGATGATCTCCTGGAATCGGAGAATAAATGGAGGAGCCAGTTCTTGTTTATAAGTGGCTCATGGGAGAATGGGAAGAAGATTAAGATTGGGGAGAATCCTAGCCTTCTTCGAAGTAGATGGAGAAGTGATCGTAAGTTCTTTCTTTAAGTTTCTATTCGAACCTTCCCTTCTTTAAGCTTTCACTAACTTAATTATTCTTTTGTTTTGCCAGAACTGCCGAAAGAGTTCAGAGACTATGCGAAAGCCGGACAGGTTACTTGTGGCAAGATAAACACATGGGCCGCAGAGAACTGGGAGAATCGGTTTCACAAGGCTTTCACTCCGGGAAACTTGGCCAGATCTCACCTGTGGAACACCACAGGTCGGAGGGATTTAACATGGGAGGAGTTCTCTACCCCTCCTGATGATGACATAGTGCTAAGAAGGTCTCACGAGCTAGATGGGACCCTTTTTCTCCCTCTTCGGGCCAAAGCCCCAAGTAAAATGAAGGGCCAGAAGAAGAAAGGGAGGAAAACGGCAGTGGATTCGGAGAAAAAGGCTCTAACTGACACAGAGGTGCCAATTCCAGCTCAAGTTGATGCAAGCCTTCTACAGGTGGTAGAAGTGGAAAGTAAGAAACACGGAGAGACTCCCTCAAAACCTACGAGGGTCTCCAAACGAACCCGTAAGCAAGTAAGTGAGGGTGCTGAGAGAGAAGTAAAAAAGAAGAAAACTTCTCAAGAAGAAGAATTTGCTCTCCGGGACCCGGAGCCCACTTTTCCAGTTGATCCTACATTAGCCGAAGAGATCCCAGAAAACCTTAACGAAGGGATTCCCGGGGAGCTTCACACTGATGATATTGAACAGGGAGAGATCAACATGGACGAAGTGGATGTCACCGGCCTGGGTCCTCTAGGTGATTACTTTCTTGGTCTGTCAAGAGATGAGTTTGTTGGGCCATACGTTCCTCCAAGTAGTTCCAACACAGTGAACTTTAATGGCAAGACTTTCTTGGTTTCCAGCGAAAGGGACATTATAGCTCACTCCCTCCTTAGCAACGTGCAACCTGTGCTCACCTTGGAAAGGCAAGTCCGGAGTCAGGCAGAAACCATTAAGGAGCTTAAGTCTGAGAAGGAGAAACTGTCTGATAACCTCCGGGGTGCCACTACCCAGGTTGACTTGCTTAAGGAGTCAAACGAACAGCTGAAGAGGAGTAAAGATGAAAGCAACACAAAAGTTGCTTCTTTGGAGAAAACCCTAGAAGATCTCCGGGCTAAGCTGTCCGAGTTGGAGAAAGACTTGAAAACCTCAAAAGATGAGACTGCAGCAAAAGAAAAGATTGTCACCAATCTGACTACTGACAAACTTACTTTGGAGAATGCAGTGACTCAGGCTGTTGGTGAGAAAGCTGCCCTGGTGAAGGATCAAGAGGCCATGATCAAGGCCAAAATCAATGCTTATGCCAAGGAGATGCTACGGAGTGAGGAATTATTGATTGAGAAGGTGAAATCTGACATGGTCCTCCTATTTCACGAGAAGTTCCCGAAGAGGAGACTTGGGAACTTATGGCGTTATGTGGATGATGATGATCTCCCATACTGGACCATGGCTGATGACGAGGGGTACTCTGATGAGCCTTCATCTGGTGATGAAGAGGAAACTGGAGAGAGCCCTGGGGAGGAAGAGGTCGACCCTAAAGGCAAGAAAAAAGTCGAAGAGAAGAGTGATATTAAAGACAAGAACACACATGTGGGTGAGCCGTCTTCGAAGGCTCTTCCTTAGTTTATAACTTGTTTTGTTTAATTTTTGTTTGAACCAAAGTCCTTGGAAGGCCAAGGCACCTTTTTTGTGATGCTGTCCGTTTTATCCGGACAGAGTTTTGTATTATGTTTAAACTTGTTCAAAAAGTCCTTGGAAGGCCAAGGCAACTTTAAGTTTATTGAATGAATGTTTTATCTTGCACAACCTTTCTCTTATTCCACGGTTTGCCTAAATACTTCGTATTGTGAGAGTGTTTAATTTCTCTGGCTAGAATTTAAATAGCCCTTAGATCTTTCAGTCCGGGTAGTATGGCAATCAATCAGAATTTTGTAAAAACTTAGAAAATTGTTTAAGAAAGCTCCAAGTTTTATCGAAAGCTCTTCGTGGCGCCGAAGAGAGGAAGTGGTATGCCCCCAAATATTTACATGGATATTTAAACAAGTAAATATTTACATAGATTTTATTCTAGGTACATTCGAAGGTGTTCAATATTCCAAGGGTGAGTTAAAACCCTGCCATCTTTGTCTTCCAGCCAGTATGTGCCAGGCTTGATTCTTTCAACCACAGTATACGGACCCTCCCAAGTTGGGGCCAGCTTTCCGAAGAGTTTTTCCTTGGTATGCAAGAAAACGTTCCTCAATACTTTATCTCCTGGTTGAAAGTCTCTTCTTTTAACCTTGGAAGCAAACCTGCTTCTCATTAAGCCCTGATAGTGTGTCATTCTAAGATGAGCTTTTACTCGCCTTTCTTCAATCAAATCAAGCTGATTTCTGATTGCTATTTCGTTAGCCTGTCCGGAGAAGTTATGAACACGAAAAGAGGGGAGTGTCTTCTCTATGGGAGCTACTGCATCCATCCCATAGACCAAGGCAAAAGGTGATTCTTGTGTGGCAGCCCCAGGCGTTGTCCGGTAGGCCCACAAGACTTCTTGTAAATAACTAGGCCACTTTCCAGCAGCCCCTTCCAGATTTTTCTTTAAGCCGGACAATATTGTTCTATTAGCCACCTCAACTTGCCCATTAGCTTGTGGGTGGAATGGTGAAGAAAAGCAGTGCTGAATACCCCTTGAGGCACAGAAGCTCTCCATTTCTCTGTTGTCAAACTGTGGCCCATTATCTGTTGTTATTCTCTGAGGGACACCAAATCTGCAACATATGTTGGATAGAATGAATTTTATAACAGCCTTTGATGTTGTTCCTACCAAGGGGGCTGCTTCTATCCACTTCGAAAAGTAGTCAATGGCTACGATTATGGTTTTACGCCCTCCGGACGCCATAGGGAGAGGCCCAACTAAGTCTAATCCCCATCGAGCAAAAGGGATAGGCTCAGAAATTGATTCTATAGGAATGGCTGGTACATGAATTTCATTGCTGTACCTTTGGCATGGGTCACACCTTCTTACCAGTTCCTTGGCATCTTTCATTATTGAAGGCCAATAATATCCGGAGAGAAGCACTCTTCTTGTTAACGCTCTAAATCCACAATGGGCTGATCCCTCACCATCATGTAATTCAGAGAGAACCATTTGTGACTCATGATCTCCTAAACAGCGTAGGAGAGGTTTGCTGTAGGATTTCTTGTACAAGACCTCTCTAATCATGATGAAACCATGAGCCTTGTGTTTTAACGTTCTGGCTTGTGATTTAACCAAGGGTACGACGCCATCGGACAGATATTGGATAAGAGGAGACCTCCAATCCTGAGGCTGATTTACTTGTATTTCAAAGACCTCCTCTTTCTCCCCTTCATTAAGTTGAATAGAAGGACTTTCAAGCACATGGATCCATGGATAGGACTCCGTGTATGCTATTGTTGCCAATGAGTCCGCCAGTTCATTTTCTGCCCGGGGAATGTGCTCATAGACAACAGCTTTAAACTTCATTGCCTCATTTTTCAAGAGAAGTAAATACTTGATTAACTGTTCTTTTCTAGCTTCTGATAGGCCCAAGGCATGGTGAACAAGCAATTGGGAGTCGCTTAACAGCTTGACCCTTTTTGCTCCACAAATGTAAGCCAATTTTAATCCAGCTATAGCTGCTTCGTATTCGGACTCGTTATTGGACGCCCTAAAAGCAAAACAAATAGCTTGAAACATGTTGTCCCCATAAGGAGAAGTGAGACATATTCCTGCCCCAGATCCTATGGCACTGGATCCTCCATCTGTTCGGACAATCCACACTTTTTTGTCTTTTGAATCAGCAGGTTGCTCTGAGTCCCTATCAGAATGGAATTCGACCAGAAAATCAGCCACAGCTTGAGCTTTTACTGCTGTTCGAGGAGCAAAATCTATGTCGAAGTCTCCCAACTCTACTGACCACTTTGTCATTCTGCTCGAAATATCCGCTTTTTGAAGGACATTCTTTAAAGGGAAGGATGTCCGGAAAACAATAGGGTGAGCCTGAAAATAAGGCCTCATCTTTCTTGCAGCTATCACCAAGGCCAATGCTAGTTTCTCGAGCTTCAAGTAACGGCGTTCAGCATCAATCAGGCTTTTGCTGATGTAGTATACTGGGTGAGGATACCCATCAACCTCTCTAACTAACACAGCACTGATGGCACAACTTGAAACAGCCAGATACACAAATAGAGTCTCCCCATCGATTGGTTTGAATAAAGTCTTTGGAGAGGACAGATGCTTCTTAATTTCATTGAATACCTCGTCACACTGTGGTGTCCACTCAAACCCCTTTGCACCTTTCAAAGTTTGAAAGAAAGGAGCACATCTGTCCGAAGACCTAGAGATAAACCTGTTCAAAGCTGCCAACCTCCCCGTTAACCGCTGCACTTCTTTAACATTTCGAGGAGGCTCCATTTGAAACAAAGCATTGAGTTGGTCCGGGTCGGGCTGGATTCCATGCTCACTTATAATGTACCCTAAGAATTTCCCGGACTGCACTCCGAACACACATTTTTCAGGATTTAGCTTTAAATTTACTTTGGCCAAGTTTGCAAAAGTTTCTTGGAGGTCGGACAAGTGTAGCTGCTCATCCACACTTTTCACCATCATATCGTCAATGTAAACCTCCATATTTCTTCCAATTTGATCAGCAAATGCTTTATTGACTAACCTTTGATAAGTAGCCCCAGCATTTTTCAAGCCAAAGGGCATCACCTTATAGCAGTGTAAACCTCTATCAGTAACAAAAGTGGTATGCTCTTGATCTCTTGGATCCACCTGGATCTGATTATATCCGGAGAAAGCATCCATGAAAGAGAGTAGCTTGTTCCCAGAAGTAGAATCTACCAGCTGATCTATCCGGGGAACCGGATACAAGTCTTTTGGGCAGGCTCGATTGAGATCTGTGAAGTCTATGCACATTCGCCATTTACCGTTTTTCTTTTTTACCAAGACTGGATTGGCAGTCCACAAAGGATACTGAGCTTCTTTAATGTGCCCCATCTTTGTGAGTCTGTCAACCTCTTGTACAATGACATCAGCCTTTTCTTTTGAGAAAGCTCTCCTTTTTTGCACCACTGGTGCTACGTCTCTCCGGACAGACAAGTGATGAGAAATCACTTCTGATGGTACTCCAGTTACATCAGCATTGCACCAAGCAAAAACGTGCTGATGGTCTTTTAAGAATTTCAACATTTCTTCTTTCAACACTTGTGGCATTTTGGACCCTATTTTGACGATTTTTCCTTCTTCCAAGCAGTGTGTTTCGACTTCCTCAACCGGGATTAACACTCCGGGGGTCTCTCTGGGGTCATCAATTTCACCCTCACCCCCAGAAAGGCCCTCAAACTGCTATTGGTCATTTGTACGGACTGCCCCCAGCGTTCGTGGAGCCAAGGCAGTGGCATAGCATTCTCTTGCAACTTTTTGACTGCTCCGGACAACCCCAACCTGCCCCTGAACAGCATATTTTAAACACTGATGGACTGTTGAGGCCACTGCATGCATCCTGGAGAGCCAAGATCTCCCTAGAATAGCATTGTAACAAGTGGGACAGTCCACCACAATGAAAAGTATTCTAACCGTTTTCTTGAAAGGGCCTCTGCCCAACAATACTTCTTCTTCGAACTCACCGATTACATCAGCTGAGCTGCCTGTGAAGCCTACAATCGATCGGTCTGACTTTTGAATCACAGCTGGATTTTTCATTTTCTTGTAAGTATCTAGGAAAAGGATATTGGCAGAGCTCCTAGTATCTACCAGGATTCGCCTTACCTCATTGCCCCCTATCGATGCTCCTATGACAACAGCATCTTCATGAGGGCCAGCAATGTCTCTCAAATCATCCCCATCAAAGACAATGAATGGGAATAGATTTGACGATTGATAAGAGGTCATCCCCCCTTCCAGTTGGGTTGCCAAATTATGAACATGCCTTTTTCTTGATGATGTGGTAGGAGCCGTTACGGTGTCCCCTCCGAAAATTGTCAAGGACTCGAAGAATTTAATGAGCCCGGAGACCGACCTGGAACGCTCCTCTATTGCACCCACTCTGTTCCTTGTTGGATCAGGATCCAAGTATTCAGATTCCACATCAAACCTTTCAACAATTACCATGGCCCCTTCTGGGGCAGCATTAACTGGACCAGCCCGGTGAGTGTTGTCAGGCCTGTTGCCTCCTCTTCTTTTGACATATGCACCCAACTTCCCTCTTTCAATCAGGTTCTGAACCTCTTGTTTCAAGGCTATACAATCATCAGTAGAATGGCCAATATCATTGTGGTATTGGCAAAAAGAATTATTTCGATGTTCTCTGGGAGACTGCAAGGTTGCCGGTCTCCGGTAGTGTATTTCATCTTTAGTTTTCTCGAAAATGGTTGCCACACTTTCTTTGAGCTCTGCAAACCACTCCGGTTGGACCCACGGCCCCCTTTTGTTTCTAGACTGTTGACTTTGTGCAGGAGCAGCTGGTTGAGACTGAGCTTTTCCTCTTCCATGACCCTGTCCGGTTTCTCTAGCTTTGTTGCCGGACTGGTTCGGATTGGGAGTTGGTGTCATTGGGGTGGATCTCACCTGCCTGTGCACCCTGGTCTTTTTTGTTTCATCAACATTTATTTGCTTGCCAACTTGATTCAGCAATCCACCCCAGGTCATGGCTTTCTTCCTTGTTACCGAATCGGCCAGGTTGCCCGGGTTCAAACCTTGTCTCAGGGATGCTATTGCCACTTGTTCAAAGCAATCAGCCAGCCCGTTCTTTGTGTTCACAAAACGATTTATGTATTCTTTCAACGATTCGTTTGGCTCCTGGGCACAATGGATTATAGTGTCTCCATTGCCCTTGAGCTCCTTACTTCCCACAAATTGCCTTCGGAAGGCCACCCAAAAGGTATCAAAGTCTCTGATACAGCCCGGAGGAAGACTGTTATACCACTTCAGAGCACTCCCCGTAAAGGATTGGGAGAATGCCCTGCAGAGTAGTTTATCATCATCATCAAAGTTCATCATGAAGTTCTTGAATTGCTCCAGATGATTGTCCGGATCGGTACTGCCGTCGTACTTCTCCATCTTTGTGCTATCAAACCTCTTGGGGAGGTTTCCGGACAGAATTTTAGAAGACAATGGCGATTGCCTCCAGTTCCTCCCACGACTGAACGCAGTATCCTCATTAGGGGTTGCAAAGATACCTGGCTCATCATGGAAGGCAAAGGGATCCACCAGCATCCGGTCTATATGTCTCCGGCTGTGAGATGATCCTTTCCCAATGTGTCTTTTCATTCTTCCATGGTGGTCTCTTTTCCTGGAATACTTTTTAACTTGCTTTTGTTTTTTCCTGGTTCGCCCTTCGTCACTACTGGAGGACAAGGACTTTTCATTCCCCTCACTGTCCGAAGAGCTGTCCGAAGATTCTGAACTTGAGTCAGAACTCTCCACAGGCTTGGACCGGTGAGACTTTTTAGAACTAGCATGTGTCTTTTTAGTGCTCACATGAGTCTTCGAAGCCTCATGCTCTCGAGGGTTATCAGAGCGATGAGCAACTGATGCTTTGGACTTTTCCTTCATGCCCATCTTGGCCTTCTCAGCCCTCAGAGCTTCTATTTCAACCCTCAACCTGTCACGCTCTTGGACAGTATATTCATCGTTCTCTTCCACCACTTCGAGCAAAGCTGTTGGAAGCTCTGGATTATCCGGATTCATTCGGACAGAATTCTTTTACTTGGTTTTGAATGTTTGATTCAGGCACCCTCGTGCTCCCACTGTGGTCGCCAATTTGGTGTGGATAAAAGTAGCCTGAGGGTAGGCTGGTAATTTTAAGTGGAGTTTTAAGGCGGCGTAAGGGTGTTTCACGGTGGTGTGGTGGTGTTTAAAGGTGTTTTGATATATTTCAAGGTGTTTCAAAGTGTTTCAAGGGTGGAGAGAGAATTAAGCAGCCTGGCAGCAGTTAATTTTTCTTACCCATAGTTAATGCTGGTGGTTGGGCATTTATAGTGTAAGATTTGGGCCCTTATGGGCTTTCGGGTCAAGTTTAATGGACCCGGGTCATGTTTAAAGACCCACAAGTTTTAAGTAAGTGAATAGACAGCTTAGTCAGATAGTGTTTAGGTATTTTAGTACTTTAGTCATAGTTCGAACTGCCTTATATTTGCAGTGTTCAAAATCATCTGTCCGGTTCAACCAGTGCTGTTCGAATTGAAGTCATGGAGTCTGTCCGGTTTTACGGGGTGATTTACTTTGGACTACCCTTCCGGGGAGCTCTTCGAATTCGGACTCATCATCAATAACAGTCCAAGCCTTACAAATGTTATAAGTAGCCCTATTCTTATAAGGTATCCATGTTTCCAAAGGCATACCAATTGCCTTAGCTAAATGTTCTATGGTATCAGTGTTATACATATGTTCAGGAATTCTGGGAAAAGAAATCCAAACATGAGTCAAAGGAGACTCCCGTTTGGGGTTAAAATCAGTAGTCCACCTAAGAATTCTAAACGTAAACTGACCCACAGTCCTAACAGTTTGCTTCCAAAAAGATTTAACATCCACTAATTCATCAAATTCAACAAACACATGCCTATAATCCCACTTAAAAACACTGAAATTACCTAAGAAGCAGGGGTACCAAAAGAGAATTTAGCAATTAACGTGAATTTAGAGAGGGAAGAAAGAGAGATCTTATCTGGTTCGTCAAATTTGACGAAAGTGTATCCATCTTCCACTACTGTTGAGACCTTTGCATGCACGAAAGAGCGATCTTTCCTTGCTATTCCATCTAGAAAATTCCTCCCCGAGTTCTTCTTCAGCGCCTCAGCAAACGTCAGTCTTGATTCTGGCTTCAGTCCCTTGGAATCATCCCGGATTTGATACCGATTCGAATTTTCGCCTTCAAAAATAGGGTTTTCAAAGAACTTCTCTCGAGCAATAGGAAGTTGCAAGACAGAAGTCGATTGAAGCCTATCTACAGGAAGGATTGGAAACTGGTTTAGATTTTGTAGATCTTGAAGTGGCATGGTGGATTTGGGTGGCGATTTTTGGAGCTCTTCGAGAGGAAGAGACTGATGTGTCGACTGCATAAAGAGAAGAGAGCGTAAAAGAGAACCCTCTGATTAGGGTTAAGATAGACTAGGCCTAGAAATCAAGAAGCCCATGTTGAATCTTGGAGTGTTTCTTGGGCCCCATCTAGTGTTCACCAATTTCCAACCTTTTGAAGATAGTTAGAATTAAAAGCTGTATTTTATACCAAAATTAAGGGTGAGCATAAATTGAAGACCGAGCTTCAAATTAGAATTAAATCTGACGAGAAGTTGAATGATAAGCTTTAAACTAGAGTTAAGAATGATACAAAATTGAAATATGAGTTTTAAACCAAAACTAAAGTCGAGATTCAATTGAGATCTAATATTTTGGTTAAGTTATTATTGATGGCTCATGTGCTAGATGAGTTGGCAAATACCCGGAAGAAACTTGCATATCTTGCTAGATTTTGACCTTTTGTCAATAACATAACCTTTATCTAAGTTGTATGTTTCTTCTCGTGCGGTAGTAATTTTAAGGATATGGCTGCAAAAATTACATGCAGAATAACAACATTGGCCAACTGAATGAGAGATGCATGCTAACTGTATGAAGGGTGTGATGTTTGAATTTGAAGAACCGCATAAACAACTAGATGAAGCATTTCCATATATATAAAATATTGAAATATATAATTAATGTTGAACATTTGAAATGTCTAAAACTTGAAACAAACTTCTAAACACAAATGATTGCGGTTCCTCATAAATTAAATATTTGAGTAAATTTGGTTTTTTCCATTCGCTATAACTTTTTAAAATAAACTTGGATCACTTTTTGTATTACGTTAATAAGTCATAAAAGGCTTGAAATATGTGAGTAAAATAGCTCTCCACACTGAGAGTCCCTTGAAAATTTGGCGAAACAATATTATGAGGTATATAATATTATCGATGAGACAGAGAACCAAAAGTTTAGTAATTATTCTTCTTCTCGAACTGCTCAGAATATATTTTTCCCTTCGTACAATGAATCCAACAATCCCACATTTGTAGTAATTTATTTAACTCACTTTAATCAAGTTGAAGATGAAGTTTATGCAACATAGTCTAATGTTGCTCTTTAGACTTATTTTGTTTTGTATTTGTTATTTTTTATAAGACTGATGCCATTTTGTGAACAAAGTCTCTAATAGTTTTTGCATATTTTGAAGAAATTTTTGTTTGTACCCTTTATTTTAAAGAATTTTTTTCATTTAGTTACTCTATATAATTTGTGTTTTTTTAGATAAATTTGTTCTTTCTCAGTATTTTATTTCAATTGGAGTGATCAAATCGAAAGGGATAAACTTAAATTAAAGAACATGTGGGCTTCTTATTTAGAATATGTCTAACATGATCCAAATTGCATTTGTTGTTTATTTGAAGGGTTCGTTACTCTCTTTAGTGACAATAATTAATTTTGAAATCATTGAGGATACCTATTTGTTTTTTAAAATATTTAGACTCCCTAAAAAGTTGAGGATTACTTTTGAAATCATCCTATGATACTCGATCTCGAACTTTATTCATGTAGAAGGAATAATCAGCGTGACTTCTAGAGATTTGAATTGATTGATTTGTTCTTTCCTTTGTTCCTTCGCCGCATGTGGGACATCAACAACTAGAGTGGATTAAGTCATTATAGTGGCCAGAACGACAAGATCCGATGGTTGTCAATTGTATGTTTCCATATTTACGTAGTTTTTGCATTCCACGTATGTGTTTGGCATCAGTTGCTTTTGGTTCTTCACTATTGGTTTTGAAAGCGGGATACTAAAGTTCTCACAGACGATGCCATTTGGTGATGCAAATATGGACTTATTGGATCCAAATATAGAACTATATAGAAACAAAATATAATGTTAATATAATTAAAATTTGGTATTTTATTTCTTAGTTTTTATATCTATTTATAAAGTTATAAATATCTTGTATATAATGGGAATAATATATCATTTAATATAAGATATTATCTATCATTAACTAACACAAAATTTAACTAATTCAAATTAATATATGTGTACATGTTATTGGGAATAATTATCTAATTGATTATATATTTAACATAATTTCATTATCTTCAAGTAAAAACCCAATATACATTTATATAATAGACATTTTATTTGGGTTAATCCCTCCCATTGTTAAGTTATATAGCATACATAAAAACTAAACTTTTGTGTATATATTATTTTACATATAATATTCGTATTATTTTTATTTTAAAATAAAATGTATTTGAAAATAAAAAAGATGAAATCTATTTTGTTTTCTCCTCGCGCACTCACCGTTTGAATAAAATTATCTAATGAAAAAGAAAACATAATACCATAGTTTTTTTTCCAGAGGGAACCCGCAACCGCTACTCAGAATGCGATGAGTGCGTACATGGTAAACCCTCAGTCTGACGCAATAGCCTGCAAACCAACGCCATAAGGTAAACCACACAAGGTGACAGACTCAACCGAGAAAGCGTATGTAGAGGGACTCAGACTCATGACCTTTGATCACAAGCATGCCTTACTTAACCAACTCGGTTATCCCCTTGGGGGCGTAATACCATAGTTTAGATTTACCTCAAAAATTTAGTAGGCAACTTACTTAACACCATCAAAAATATATTAAAATTACCTATATCTACCAAAAAATGTTTAATATTTACCCATAACTACTATAAAAAATTGAAAAGTACAACTTTACCCTCGAATTTCATAACCATTCATATACAGTCATAACAAACACATTCTCTCTATATAATAATTAAATATTGTTTATAAACCTTCTCTCTTAAAGAAAACTCTCTCTTAAAATTGAAACAATACAATATAAATATTCTTTCTAAATCAAACCCTTATTTCAATCGTAAGTAAAAATCGTTCTTCCCATATCACAAACCCAAATTTTCCCTCATAATCAAAAGTATAAACCCTAAATCATTTTTATTGTAAGTGCTACTCTTATATGTTTTGTTTGATTTGTTTGTCCATATTCAATTGTTTGTTCTTTCTTATTGTTGTTCTTCTTATATTTTATTCAATTTGCTGTATTTTATCTTTGTTTGGTTTGATTTTGTTTGATTTGTTGTTGTTCATTCTAAATTGTTTGATTATATTTCTTTCTAGTTGTTGTTTGTTTTAGTCTTTGTTCAATTGGTTGCCTTTCATCTTTGATTCTCTTGATTTTGTTGGTTTATTTATTTTTATCTTTGATCCGTTTGATTTTTCTTCATTGTTGTTATTCATTTTGGATTTGCTTTATTTTTTTCTTACGTATTATTATTCATCTTTGATTTTGTTCGATTTATGTATGTTTTATAGGTAGGTCTTATGACTCCAAAAATATCTAAAGGGCAAAAATGTCTAAAATATTTCGACAAGAGTCACATATATGTTATAGAGATAAATTAAAACATAAATTCTATAGAGAGAAGCTGTCAGAAGTAGTAAAACAAGTAGGAATTGTTTACCCTTTTCAATAAAATATACATTGCCTTATATAATAATTATGGGCTATTGAGCCTACATGGTTAGCCCATTCTTCGTTATTCTACCACATTAATTCACTGATATTAAACAATTTTACTTTTTATTATACAAAATACCCTCAATGTTATATATATGTTGAGTTTTTTTTATTATACAAAATACCTTCAATGTTATATATATATATATATATATATATATATATATATATATATTGAGTTTATATTATAAAATAAATACTGGTATAATATTTAGCATGTTCGACACGCGAGTCTGATACATTATACCCTTATCAAAGTCAATAGATTAACATGGTTAGAATATGATATTCAACTTGTTTTTAAACCTAACACAAGTCTGTTTTGTAGTTAGGTAAATATATTAACATGATTCATATATGATATACGACTAGTTTTCAAACAAAACGTAGGTATGTTTATAGTATATTCGATACATTAACACGATTTAAATATGATATTTAACTTGTTTTTATACCTAACATAGGTTTTTTTTAGAGTTTGGTGAATAAAATAGCAAGATTACAGTGTGATACTTAATTTATTTTTAAACCTAATGTAGGTATGTTTTATAACCAGTTCAATAATTTCACATGATTAAAGTAAAATATTCAACTTATTTATATATAAGTAAAAACAAACAATCTCAACACTAGTATGATATTGTCCGCTTTGGCTCCCAAAGGCCCGCACGAGTTTGCTTATGGTCCATTTGCAAAAGGTTTTATACAAGTTAAGATATGTTCTTACTTATATACCATTGATCCTTCCCATGTTTAACCGATGTGGGATGTGAGACTTTGGTCTCCACCTTAACAAATGCTCCTCTCGAACAAAGCACCACTTCAGCCTCCTCTCAAGTGACTTTCATCTACCCACTATAATCAGGTTGGGGCTACCTGACCATAGAGGCACTACAGATGTTACTGCTCACCTCCTCTTAAACCACATCGGCTTGTTCCTTAGCATCACTCCCCATTCTAATCAAGTACCACCTCTTGATGAGTTATGGGCACTCCAAACTAGGATCTCTAGAACAGATTACCTTGAGAACGACATTTGGTTATGTTTGACTTCCAAGAATTTCACCACCATCGCGTTCTGTCTGGGTCTGGCTCTGATACCATGTGTTGGGAATATGGGTACCACATATTCCACTTCCGTATATAAGTAAGAACAACTCAATCTCAACACTAGTATGATATTGTCCGCTTTGGTCCCGAAGGACCGCACGAGTTTGCTTTTGGTCCACTTCCAAAAGACCTCATACTAGTTGAGGTATGTTATTACTTATATATCATTGATCCTTCCCATGTTTAACAGACGTGGGAGTGGGAATTTGGTCGCCACTTTAGCAAATCCTTCTCTCGAATAAAGTACCACTTCAGCCTCCTCTCAAGTGACTTCCATCTGCCCACTCTAATCAGGTTGGGGGCTACCTGACCATAGAGGCACTATGGATGTTACTGCTTACCTCCTCTTAGACCAAACTGTCTTGTTCCTTAGCGCCACTCCCCATTGCAATCAAGTACCACCGCTTGATGAGTTACTGATACTCCGAACTAGGATCTCTAGAACAGATCACCTTGAAGACGACATATAGCTTATGGTGCATCATGTTCAACTTCCAAGAATTTCACCACAATCGCGTTTCATTTGGGTCTGGCTCTGATACCATTTGTTAGGAATATGGGTACCGCATATTCCATCTTCATATATAATTAAGAACAATCCAATCTCAACAATAGTACGATATTGTCCGCTTTGGAACCCGAAGGCCCTCACAGCTTTGCTTTTGGTCCACTTTCAAAACGCCTCATACTAGTCAGATATGTTCTTACTTATATACTACTGATCCTTCCCATGTTTAACCGATGTGGGATATGACATTTTGGTCGCCATCCTATCAAATCATTCTTTCGAACAAAGTATCACTTAACCTCCTCTCAATTGACTTCCACCCGCCCACTCTATTCAGGTTGGGGCTACCTGACATCTAGAGCCTTTACAACGGATCTATCTGCTCACTCGACCACCCTGCCTATTCCTTAGCTAGGATCGGAACTAGGTCTTATCATTGATCACACCGCCTGTTCCTTAACACCACTCCATCCAAGTCCGTCTCGTCTTGATCCAAAGAGTCACAGGCACTCTAAACTAGGTTGTATAAAGCAGAACATTCACCTTGAGCATGACTGCTGGTTCATCATGTTCGACCTTCCAGAATTTCACCATCATCGCATTTTGTCTAGGTCTAGCTCTAATACCATTTGTTGGGAATATGGGGGCTCGGTCCACACATTCCGCCTCCGTATATAAGTAAGAACAACACAATCACAACACTAGTATGATATTGTCCGTTCTGGCGCCCGAAGGCCCGCACGGCTTTGGTTTTGGTCCAATTAAAAAGGCCTCAAACTAGTTGAGATATGTTCTTACTTATATACTACTGATCCTTCCCATGTTTAACCGATGTGAGATGTGGGATTTTGATCGCCTCCCTAACAAATCCTCCCCTCGAATAAAGTACCACTATAGCCACCTCTCAATTGACTTCCATCCGCCCACTCTAATCAAGTTAGGGATACCTGACGTCTAGAAGCACTACAAATGTTACTGATCACCTCCTATTAGACCACCATTGTCTTGTTCCTTAGCGCCACTCCAATCAAGCCACACTGCTTGATGAGCCACGAGAACTCCGAACTATGATTTCTAGAGCAGATCACCTTGAGCATGGCTATTGGTTCATCATGTTCGACCTTTGAGAATTTCACCACCATCATGTTCCGTGAATTTCACCACCATCATGTTCCGTTTGGGTCTAGCTCTTATACCATTTGTTGGGAATATGGGTACCGCATATTTCTCATTCGTATATAAGTAAGAACAACCAATCTCGACACTAGTATGATATTGTCCGTTTTGGCGCCCGAAATCCCTCACGGGTTTGCTTTTGGTCCACTTCCAAAAGGCCTCATACTAGTTGAGATATATTTTTACTTATATACCATTGATCATTCTCATGTCTAACCGATGTGGGATGTGGGACTTTGGTCTCCACCCGAACAAATATGGTATTCATCTTATTTTTAAACTTAACATGTGTATATTTTATAGGTAGGCTTACATGTCCAATTCAACGTCTGACGAAGATTATATATGTGTGTTTTAACTTTGACTCATGGATTATCAAGAATAATAGATGATTTAATGTGTTTTATAATGTATGTATATCTTTTTTTTAGTTTAATTAATTGATTGACATGAATAAATTTGTGGTTCAATGTGTGTCTTAACTTATGCATGTTTGTTTTTAGTTGGTTAATTTACTATCAAAAATATTTGTGTGATTCAAGGTGTGTCAAAACTTATATTTGTGTTTTTTTCTTTGATCGATTTATTAAAAGGAATTAATGCGTGACTAGTAAAGGAATTAACGTGTGATTCAATGTGTATTGTAGCTTATGTATGTTCTAGTTGAGTTAATTTACTAACATGAATATTGTTATTCATATTACCTATAAAACTATATCATTTTTTATACTTTATGATTAGGATTTGGAGGGTGATCTAGTACTTACTAATATTAATAACCTTTAATTGGTAATTAGGAAACATAAGTTGGTGCGGATAAAAGTAGCCTGAGGGTAGGCTGGTAATTTCAAGTGGAGTTTTAAGGCGGTGTGAGGGTGTTTCACGGTGGTGTGATGGTGTTTAAAGGTGTTTCAAAGTGTTTTTAATGTGGAGAGAGAATTTAGCAGCTTGGCCGCAGTTTATTTTTCTTACCCATAGTTAATGCTGGTGGTTGGGTATTTATAGTGTGATATTTGGGCCCTTATGGGCTTTCGGGTCAAGTTTAATGGACCCGGGTCATGTTTAAAGACCCATGAGTTTTAAGCAGATGTGCAGGTAGCTTAGTCAGATAGTGTTTAGGTTTTTTAGTACTTTAGTCATAGTTCGAACTACCTTAAGTTTACAGTGTTCGAAATCATCTGTCCGGTTAAAAGTCCTGTTCGAATTAAATACTTGGAGCCTGTCCGAATTTGCGGGGAGATTTACTTTGGACTACCCTTCCGGGGAGCACTTCGAATTCGGACTCATCAGGAGCCCCTTTTTTAGGTATTTGAACAAGCGTCTTTGTCAAAGAACTGAAAAACAGTCCGATTTGGGAAGTGGTTTTCCAATTCGAAGAGAGTTGAGGACGGACCCGGACAGGGCAATCGTTACGAATTCCAAACGGCTCTTTGTTAGAGTTAGTGGGACACGTGTCACTCTCTGGTTGGTTACTTTTAGCCGTTTTTTCACCTCGAAAGTTGCACCACTTTCCCGAACAAGTTACCTTTAAATGCTATTAATGACATCAGCGCCGTCTTTTAATCATTGCCCAACTTTTCGGATTCTCCTAGGAATCAACCCCTTTTTTACATTTACTATAAATTCTATTCATCTTTCACAGCCTCACTATCACTTTCACTCTGCCATTTTACCCAAAGCTTCATCTCTCTAAAACTTCAAGATTTCCTTAGTTGTTTATGTTCACAGCAAGAACAGCACTGATCAAGGGTGGCTTGCTTAACCTCTCACAATTGGAGAAAGCTCAAATGGTTGAAAAAGAGTAAAGACTTGCAGCAGGGCTTCCAGCGTCGCCTGTCGAGAAACCAGCCCCTTCAATCGAAGAATCTGATAGAGGTTCATCTTCTTCTAAAGGTACAAAACCTAGAAAACTCTTTCAATCAACACTCTCCCCCATAGTATCTGGCTCTCCAGTCCAAGAGTCGATCCCTATTGTTGAACCGGGGGTCACTGTCACAAGTGTTAGGAAAAAATCCACTTTCATTGCTATGGGGTCCGACTCCGATCATTCTCCAGATAAACTAATCATGAAAAGACCAAGTTGGTGTGAATTAAAGTTGTAGTGAATGAATCAAGAACAGAAAATTTGCAGAGAGAGTTTAAAGTAGTGAAAAGTACTTCTGAATATCTCATAGGTCAAAATAACTCCTTCAGCCTCTTTAAATAGGCAAGGTGAGTTAGTTAGAGAAACGGTTACATATTGTCATATTTACAATTTAACCCTTCGGTTCCTCCTAAAGCCTAATCTAATCCTATAATTACAGAATTTATCACTTTAATCCCTGAAGAATATCTTTCCTTATCAGTAGCCCCCCTAGTTCTTATACATTAATGTATAAGAACTATTAGTTCTTCGAATTCTTCCTCGGATCAGCATCATTTTACATCTTTATTATGATTAAATTCAATGAACTAGAACTCTCTTCGAATTAGTGAGTAAGTGCAAAAGAATTTCTCAACTGCCTCGAATTTAACTCCTCGTCGAATTTAACTTCTTGTGGTACTGCTTTGCCTTTGGTTTTCAAACGTTATTACTTCACACATAGTTTAATAACACTTCGAAATCTTTAAACCATACTTGATGGACTGATTAGACTTCTAGTAGTAGACCCGTGACATCACTAGTTTCCTTTTCGTTTCATATTCCACCCAATGAAAACAGATTACTTGTTCCACACTTTCACATTCTCGATGCCACTCTTTACCCTATAAATACTCAGCTATTCATTCAGTAAGAGTTTTTTAGAGAATCCATCTTTTGAACCATCTCCAATCTGTTCTTCATCCTCAACCCGCTCATCTTCAACCTGTTCATCTTCAACCTGTTCATCTTCAACCTGTTCATCTTCAACCTGTTCATCTTTTCTTGTCTACCCAAGCAATCTCTCATACCAAAACCCATTGTATGAGAAGATACCCTAGATACAATAGATTTAAACCCAGAAGACCAGTAAGATCAAAGAAAAATCTTTTTCCTGGTTCCAGTAACCAAGTATTCGGGGCCTACGATTATCTTTGTATTTCTCGAAGAGCCAAAGAATACAAAGCTGCTGGGTTGATCTATAACGGTCCTCACTCTTCCTGCACCACTTTTAAATACGGCAACTTCAATCCAAACCTTGCCACTTCGGCCTCACCTCTAGCTTCTAACCCAGAAGATAGCTCAACAACCTCTTCTCTCCAAAATCCAGCCAAATCTTCATTACTAAGACCTCATCGAAAATCTAAAGTAGTTACTTTAGACAAGCCACCCACTTATAACAAATCACAACTCAAATCACCTATCCTTCAAGTCGAAGAGACAAAAAACCCTCAATCCAAAACACTTCCTCCTCAATTCGAGGCTATCAGAGCTAAACGTGCCAAAAAATCACCTTTCTTAGTAATGGGTGAAGAAGCAAAAACCTCTTCTACTCCTCAACACTCTCCTCCTCCCCCACAAGAAGTGGATGATACTACACCAGAGTGTAGTCAGCCAATTCCTGTGACTCAACAAGAGACACAAATTCGAAGTCACTCCGAGGAAGGTCACAAAAAAGACGATTCAGAAGCTACTGAATCTGATGCCGAGGAGGAATCCGAGGCTGATGATGTAGCTCCTCCAAAGAAAACTCGAGGAAAAAAAGGTCTCATTACATTGCCTGAGAATGTTGCCTCCTTAGTTCAGGAAAATCTCAAGCCCCTTTCTGCTTGGTACATTCTTGCCTTGAAGAATGTACCTTACAGCTACTACCTCGAATCAGAGAAAGAGCACCTCAGAAAGCTATGGGGGTTAACTGACAATATGACGCTTCGACTACCAGTGGAAGGAGAGACACCCTTGAACTGCCAAAAAGATGAGCTGGTAGTGTACCCTGAGCTCTTTAACTAGGGACTTCGGTTTCCCCTGGATCCGATGATAGTAAAGTTCTTCGAAATCCACAGACTATGCCCAACACAAGTTACTCCCAACTTGCTCTTCACCTTGTTCTCAGCAATTATGGTATCAAGGCTTGGAGGTATTCCCCTCGAAATCGAGGACTTCATCTCAGTAACCAAAGTCTCCAATGGCCCTGTTCTGCCATTTTATTATTTAACCCTTGAAGATGACTTGAAAATTATCGACGACCTCCTCGAAGCCGATAAATTCTGGAAACAAAGGTTCGTCTTTCTGTCAGGCGCCTGGGAAAATGGCAAAGAAATTTCCGATGCCAATCCTTCCAGACTCACCCTTACTTGGAGAGACAGTAGTAAGTGATACCTTCCCTTGTTTATCTAGTTGTTTTTGAATCAATCTGCTTAGCTAACTATTTTTCTCTCTTTAGAAATTCTGAGGCGGTTTAAAGGTCGTCGAAAAGAAGCCAAGCTTATCTTCCAAAAGATGGCTGAGTGGGCTGAAAAATCTTGGGGCAATGGTTTTCATTCAGCATTCGAGCCCATTAACTTCGTTAATAGCCATCTCTGGCGCATATCTTTAGGGGCCGACTTCCCTCAGGATCCGATGACGCCACCAGATCCCCTTCTGGCAGTTGAGAGGATACTTGCACCAGATGGGAAATGCTATCTTCCTCTTCGGAACCGAAGTGACAGCCATCTTCCTTTGAAAAAGAAAAGGAAAATGACCCAGAAAACCAGCACAAGCAGGGCTAAGCCTTCCACGACTTCGAAGAGTACAAGGAAAAGGAAAACGTCTGCACCTTCACTTCCCACCATAACCGAAGAAGACCAGCCTACCCTGAAGAAGAAAAAGAAAAAGGACACTTCCCCAAAAAAGAAGGAGAATAAGTCTAACAAGCCCAATGAAAAGAACGAGGCTGATTTACTAGAGGCTGTGCTAGCTTCCGAAGCACAAGGTAAAACTTTTGTTGAGGAGAATCCTGAAGGAGGAATAACCCTTGAAGATAAACAAGTAGATGATTATCTAAACTTTGATGACTTCAACTCAAGTGGAGATTTTGTACTTTCTGGCTCTCAACCTGCCAAAGTTGTTCCACCAATTTTTACCGAGGCTGCTACAGCTTCAACATCTAACCCCTTCGCTCCTGTTCATCAGCCATTAGTCTTTCCTCACTCAGAGAAATCCGATGAGGTAATTTCGATTCTTCAACCTTTCCCAAATTTAATTACTGCAGTCACAAAATTATACGAAGAGGTGAGCAAATCTCAAAGCCAATTGGAGCGTCTTGCCCAAGAGTTAGTTAGAAGCAGAAAAGAAACAGAGTCTGAAAAGACTTTGAAAAATGAAGCACTCCAAAAATTCGAAGCTGAGAAAGAACAACTTCTTAAAAAACACAAGGAGGAAGTCGAAGCTCTTAAAACTACTCATCTGGAAGCTCTTGAAAGTCTGAAAGCTGAACATTCTACTGCCATCTCCGATGCTACGGCACTTATTAAGGAAACAAAAGATAAATTAGAAAAAAGCCAAAGTGAGATTACTACACTTCGAACAGGATTTGAAGAAGAAAAGAAAGCTGCAGTCAAAAAGGCTGAAACCAAAGTTAGTTCTGTGATGCTCGAAGGCATGAAGAAAACTCAAATTGATACATCTATTCAGATTCTTCGAGAAGTTCATGCTGCTTGTCCAAGACTAGACTTATCAGACCTTTGGAAACGAGTTCCAGAAGATCAGCGCCCCAAGGAAGCTTTCGAAGCGCCACCAAGCTCCTCCTCAGAAGAAGGAAATAGTTCCGAAGAGGAATCATCAGAAGGAGAAGAAGATGATGCCTAATAGGCTAAGCAACTTGTTTTTGTTTTTTGTGTATGTGATTAAGTACTCCCTCCTTTTCTTTTTGTAAACTTCATATTTTATTCCACGAGGAAATCACTTATCTTTTTTTTTTATCTTAAATTTCTGGTATACTTGTTTAAACTGGTTATTCTTAAACATAAATGCTTAAGTCATGACACCTCGAAAAATAGATGCACTCATAAGACATGGCACCTCGAAAAATAGATGCACTCATAAGACGCGGCACCTCGAAAAATAGATGCACTCATAAGACGTGGCACCTCGAAAAATAGATGCACTCATAAGACGTGGCACCTCGAAAAATTTGGTTGTTTCTTCAAAGCTATCGCTTCGGAAAATTATTCTTGGTCAACTTTCAAAGATGATCAATCTTTGCCAAATTACCAAAATAATAAATCACACATCATAACAAACAACCAATGGCCAAAAGAAATTTTATTAAAAAAATCGATGTTAATCAGACACCTCGTTAAAACCTTTCTGGGCCAACAGATAAGGAAAGAGTATGTCTGTTTTACAAAAATTCGAAGTTCAGTTTTACTCACAGTACAATTTCAAGTGTTCTATGTTCCAAGGGTGCTTGAGCATCCTCCCTTCTCGATCTGATAACCTGTAAGAACCTGGTTTGACCCTCATTTTAACTTCGTAAGGACCTTCCCAATTCGGAGCCAATTTTCCGAGGTGTTTATCCTTAGTGTGAAGAAACACTTTTCGCAACACTAGATCGCCAATTTTGAATTCCCTTCTCTTTACTTTAGCATCGTACCTGCTCCTCATTAACGTTTGATAATGGATCACATTTAAATGTGCCTTGACCCTTTTTTCTTCCAACAAATCAAGTTCCACCCTTCTAGCCTCATCGTTATCTGCATCGGAATATTGTAGTAGTCTATAGGAGGGCAATGTAGATTCAGCAGGGCACACAGCATCCATCCCATATACTAGAGAAAAAGGAGTTTCTTTTGTAGCCTCTCTAGGAGTTGTCCTATATGCCCATAATACTTCTTGAAGAAAATTTGGCCATTTCCCTGCTGCTCCTGCCAAATTTTTCTTCAAGCCATCCAAAATAGATCTATTTGTAACTTCTACCTGTCCATTTGCCTGGGGATGGAAAGGAGTGGAAAAACATTGCTGTATCCCTTTCGAAGAGCAAAAAGAGTCCATTTCTTTGTTATTAAATTGAGGACCATTATCAGTTGTTATTTTCCGAGGTACTCCAAAACGGTAGCAAATGTTACTTTGAATAAATTTGATTACATCCTTAGCTTTTGTCCCAGCTAAGGGCTCTGCTTCTGCCCACTTCGAAAAATAATCAACCGCAACAATAATCATTTGTCTTCCACCAGAAGCCATAGGTAATGGTCCCACTAAATCAATTCCCCACCTGTCGAAAGGAACCGCCTCTGAAATTGTCATTAGGGGTACAGCTGGTTTGTGTATTAAACTTGCATACCTTTGGCAAGTGTCACAACTTCGAACTAACGACTTGGCATCTTGCAAAATGGTAGGCCAATAATACCCTGCCAACAATACCCTACGCGTTAAAGCTCTAAACCCACAATGAGCTGACCCATCCCCATCATGCAGTTCAGACAGAACGTTCTGAGACTCATGCTTGCTTAAACATCGTAGTAAAGGTCTCGAGGCAGACCTTTTGTACAATACTCCATCCAGTACCACATAGCCAAGGGATTTGTACTTTATTTTCTTGAGCAAGTGTTTATCCATAGGTAGTATTCCATTTGAAATAAAGTTTAACAAGTCAAACCTCCAATCTCTTCGAGCGCACATCGGATTATTTACCACCTCATCAAGAACTTCACATTGCTCAGAATTTGGTATGATCGAAGGCGATGGTTGTGTTACAATCCATGGGTATTCTTCTGAATAAGCCATTGTTGCCAAAGAATCAGCCATAGTGTTGTTTCCTCTTCGAATATGCTCCACTTCGACATTTTCAAACTGCGCCATCATCCCCCGAAGCTCTTGTAGGTACAAAACCAAACGCTCCTTTTTAGCTTCTGACACCCCTTTAACGTGGTTAACTACCAACTGTGAATCTGTTTCCAAGCGTACAAACATTGCTCCACAAATCTTCGCCAAGCGCAACCCTGCTAGCACAGCCTCATATTCAGCTTCGTTATTTGAAGCATGAAAGCCAAATTTTATAGCTTGAAACATAAATTCCCCCGTTGGTGCCACCAATTCAACTCCTGCACTTGACCCTTTACTACTGGATCCCCCATCAGTTCGTATTGTCCACGTCGGATTCTCATTCACCTTTTATGCATCTTTCTCCTCGGATCTGCTTGAGTGAAACTCCACCAAAAAATCTGCTAAAGCTTGAGCTTTGATAGCTGTTCGAGGAGAAAATAGCACATCGAAATCTCCCAGTTCCACAGACCACTTGGTCATTCTCCCTGAAATGTCTGGTTTTTGCAAAACATTTTTTAATGGATATGAAGTTCGAACTACAATCGTATGTGCCTGGAAGTAAGGGCGCATTTTTCTTGCTGCCACTACTATACACAGTGCCAATTTTTCGAGCTTCAAGTAGCATTTCTCAGCATCAACCAAACTTTTGCTAATATAGTAAACTGGCTTCGAAATTTTTGTGTCCTCACTGATCAAAACTGCGCTTACTGCATAATCTGACACTGCTATATACAAAAATAACTGCTCACCTTTCCGAGGCTTTGATAATATTTCAGGAGAGGACAAAAGATTTTTTATCTTCAAAAAGGCTTCTTCACAATCCGAAGTCCACTCAAAATTATTGGGTTTACGCAGCACCTGGAAAAAAGGCAAGCACTTATCTGAAAAACGAGAAATGAATCTGTTCAGGGCTGCTAACCTGCCTGTTAACATTTGCACTTCTTTGATATTCCGAGGTGAAGACATCGATATCAAGGCCTTCAACTGTTCTGGATCCACCTCGATTCCTCTTTCACTAATCATATACCCCAAAAATTTACCAGATCGGACTCCAAATGTGCATTTTTCTGGATTCAACTTCAATTGAATGGCTCTAAGATTCAAAAACGTTTCTTCTAAATCATCAATATGTTCATCATCACCTTTGCTTTTAACAAGCATGTCATCGATGTATACTTCAATATTTCTCCCAATCTGTGAAGCAAACGCCTTATTCATCAGCCTCTGATATGTTGATCCAACATTTTTCAATCCAAATGGCATTACTTTATAGCAATGCAAACCTCTATCAGTAATAAAAGTCGTGCTCTCTTCATCATCTGGATTCATTCGAATTTGATTATACCCCGAAAATGCATCCATGAAAGTCAGAATTTTATTTCCCGAAGTGGAATCCACTAACTGATCTATTCGAGGCACCGGAAAAGGATCTTTTGGACAGGCTCTATTCAAATCTGTGAAGTCTACACACATTCGCCATTTTCCATTCTTCTTTTTTACTACCACCGGATTAGCCGTCCACCTCGGATAATTGGACTCCCTAATGTGCCCCATTTTGTATAACCGATCCACTTCGGCAACTATGGCCTCAGATTTCTCCAATGAAAAAGCCCTTCTTTTTTGGATAATTGGTTTGACCTTCGGATCAACCGCTAGGCTATGACATATGATGTTGCTTGGGACCCCTACTACATCTTCGGATCTCCAGGCAAACACATCCAAATTTTCAGACAAAAAATTCAACAACTTTTCTCGCATCGACAAAGATAACAGAGTGCCAATTCGAAGTACCCTGCCATTATTAAAAATATATTCCTCTATTTCTTCATTGACCACTACAGAACTCGGGGTTGACCTCGGATCATCAATTCCCTCGTCTGTTTCACCACAAGACAACCCCCCAAACTGCTAACTCTCCATGAGATCATCAGAACTTTTACCACGTAACCTAAATGCAGCAGCATAACATTCTCTTGCCACCTTTTGGTCACTTCGGACTACGCCAACTCTGTCCTCGACCACATACTTCAGACACCGATGAACTGTAGAAACTACAGCGTACATTTTGGCCAACCATGACCTCCCAAGAATAGCGTTGTAACTTGATGGACAATCCACCACCACAAAAAGTACCTGTACTTTCTTCTTGAAAGGCCCTTTCCCCAAGGAAATTTCACCTTCGAATTCACCTATCACAATTGCTGATGCGCCGGTAAACCCAATGATAGTCCTCTCTGATTTTTCTATTCGAGGTGGTGCAGTCAACCTATCATACGTTGACTTAAAAAGCACATTAGCAGAGCTTCCTGTGTCGATCAGCACTCGTCGAATTTCCACCCCGCATACTTCTGCTCCAATGACCACCGCATTCTCATGTGGCCCCGTGATGCCCCTCAAATCATCTCCGTCGAATATTATAAAAGGCACATCCTTTCTGCTGCTTAGATGTGCCGATGCACCTCCCTCAATTTGTCGCGTTAAGTTTACTATATGCCTCTTCCTCGAATTATTGGTGTTGTTGGTCATCGAATCCCCTCCAAATATGGTTAATGATTCAAAAAAGGCACACAGATCTCGAACACGTCCCTGACGCATCGGCTCATCTATCGACATTAACAAAAGTCGACTGGGATCTGGTTCAACATATTCCGAGGCTACATCGAAACCATCTGCCTCACCTGCAACATCTAAAATCATTAACGCAGTTTCCTGCTTGGAATTAGGATTACCTCCTTTAGGAGTTGTTGCCTTAGCATTCTTCCTGACATATTCCAACAACTTTCCATTTTCGATCAGAATTTGCATCTCCTTCTTTAGAGCAATGCAATCATTTGTATCATGGCCAATGTCCTCATGATACCTACAAAATTTATTATTACGCTCCTCTCTTGGCCTGTTGATAGCTGGTGGCTTTCTAAAATTGATTGTTCCTCTTGTTTTTTCATATATTGAAGCCACGCTCTCAGTTAAATCTGCATAGTAATCTGGCCTCACCCACACATTCGACTTGGACCTAAATTGCTGCTGATTGTTAGAATTATGTTGATTATATCCCCCTTGATACGAGTTCGAGGTTCCTCGGTTAGAAACATTTTGATTGCTCTTCGGACGCGAGGTATTGTTGTTTGAGACGTTAGATTGTCCATTCCCCTTCTGAACAGTACTAGCACCTCCTCGAACCCTCGTCGATTCTTCAACCTTAATTTGGTCCTCAACCTGGGCCATAAGAGCTCCAAAAGTTAACGCCATGCGCCTCGTAGTCTCATCGGCTAAATCCCCAGGCAACAGCCTTTGCCTGAACGCTGCCATAGCCACACTTTCTTCACAGTCATCCAATTCAGCCTTTGTTGACACAAACCTCTTGGTATAATCCTTCAACTTTTCTCCCACAGCCTGCTTGCACTGTATTATTGTGTCTCCATTGGCTCTCATTTCCTTGCTTCCCACAAACTGCCTCCGAAAAGCAGTGTAGAAACTTCTAAAATTTGCAATCGATTCCTTAGGAATCTTATTTAACCATTTTAGCGCAGTTCCCTTAAACGTTTGGGAAAAAGCTCTACACACCAATCTATCATCATCTTCGAAATTAGTCATGTAGTTTTTAAATTGTTCTATGTGGTCATCAGGATCTTGAGTCCCATCAAACTTTTCAACTTTGGAAATATCAAACCGCCTCGGTAGCGGCACAGATCTGATCTCCCTGACCAGTGGTGAGTCCCTCCAATCAACCCCCTGGACATACTGGTCCTCATTTCTCATCCCCACAGTTGCATACAAGCTGGACTCACCTTCATATTTCCGAGGCGAGCACCTCCGAGGCGAGTATTTCCGAGGTGAGTATACTCGCCTCTCTTTCTTCATCCTTCCCTCCTTAAACGCCTTAGCTGGCCGGAACTCACGCTCTGTTCCTCTTGAACGGCCTCGAGAACATTCGTACCTCAGTGTTTCATCAGATTCAGAATCTTCAAAATCCTCCTCATCACTAGAGTTTTCATACAGTCGCCTTTGTAACTTTTCCTTCCTCTTCTTTATCCCGCTATACTCTTTCTTTTGCTCAGAACGTGCCCTACGCTGCTCATAGCGATCATCACCCTCATCCATCGACTGATCAGACTGATCATTACGATCACCTCCTGCTATTTTAGACCTAAGTCTAGCACCGTTATCATCTCCTTTCTTTTTTACCAATTCGTCAAGCTCAGCCACCTTCCTAATCATTTCATTCATTTTTCCTTCAAAGTCAAATTGGACTGATTGAATTGGAACAGATTTACCTGCCTCTTGCAGATCGGATTTCAGTGTCTCTATTGCCTTGCGAACAGATGGATTGTCACCTTCCTCTGGATTCATCTTCAAACAGCGAAAAATCAAACGAAATATGAAAATTTGAACGAAAAACTTAAAAAACGAGAACTCGAACGTTGATTTTTGATCTGTTGATCAAGGTATCCTCTCCCCTCTTTCTAGCGCCAATTTGGTGTGAATTAAAGTTGTAGTGAATGAATCAAGAACAGAAAATTTGCAGAGAGAGTTTAAAGTAGTGAAAAGTACTTCTGAATATCTCATAGGTCAAAATAACTCATTCAACCTCTTTAAATAGGCAAGGTGAGTTAGTTAGAGAAACGGTTACATATTGTCATATTTACAATTTAACCCTTCGGTTCCTCCTAAAGCCTAATCTAATCCTATAATTACAGAATTTATCACTTTAGTCCCTGAAGAATATCTTTCCTTATCACAAGTAGGTTGGTTAAAGGGCTTTCTTCCAAAAATACTAGCGAATCAGGGTCCGGGGCAACTATTAGGACTCTCCGGGAAAGGCCGGTTGGTCCGGAGGCTAGCAGCCCACTACCTCCCAAAGAAACTTCGACCTCAGAAACTCAAACTGAGGTGAGAACTCAAAAACATACAAAGAGCCAACAGTCCGGAGGATCAGCTGTGCCAAGCTTCATCCCTCCCCGGGCTGTTTCTGCAGAAGCTCCCCCAACAATAATGGAGGAGAGGATGGAAGACTCCACTGAGGAGGTTAGGTTTGAGTCCGAGTCTTCCGGATAAGCTGAAACTGCTATAGTTGTTGCCAAGAAGGGCAAAGAGGACTTGTATCTGAGGCGTCCGGACCTGCCGGAGAGCCTCGAAGGGAGAGTAGGGCCCTGCTTTCACAAGGTAGAGTTCAAATATCTTTTATCTCTGTTAAAGACCAAGTATGCGTTTATCCATACTAGAGATCTGGGACGATTTCGTACTAAGTGGGGGATCCCTGAGAATGTAAAAATCCGAATTCCCATCGATCCGGAGACCCCGATGGATTGCAAAAGGAACGAGATAGTCTTCTTTACGGAGCTATTCAACTAGGGACTTAGGTTCCCACTGGATCCGGAGATAGTGCGCTATTTCCACCTAGTCAAGCTATGTCCAACACAGCTAAGCCCTAACGGTTGGTATACCTTGATGTCATGCATTATGGCGTCTAGGCTGTCCGGAATCCCTCTTCCTATGGAAGAGTTCGCTGCTGTAGCTAGTTTGTGCAAACATCATCAGTTCCCTTTCTATCACTTTAACATGGGGAACGATCTTAAAGCTGTTGATGATCTCCTGGAGTCGGAGAGTAAATGGAGGAGCCAGTTCTTGTTTGTAAGTGGCTCATGGGAGAATGGCAAGAAAATTAAGGCCGGGGAGAATCCTAGCCTTCTTCGAAGTAGATGGAGGAGCGATCGTAAGTTTTTACTTTAAGTGTTTGTTCGAATTTCTCTTTTCCTTAAGTTTATGCTAATCAGTTACTCTCTTGTTTTATCAGAGCTGCCAAAGGAGTTCGGAGACTACCTAAAAGCCGGACAGGTCACTTGTGGCAAGATAAACGCTTGGGCCGCAGAGAACTGGGAGAACCGGTTTCACAAAGCTTTTACTCCTGGGAATTTAGCGAGATCCCACCTGTGGAACACCACAGGTCGAAGGGATCTAACTTGGGAGGAGTTCTCCACCCAACCTGATGAAGATGTAGTGCTGAGGAGGTCTCATGAATTAGATGGGACCCTCTTCCTTCCTGCCCGGGCCAAAGCCAAATGTAAAATGAAGGGCAAGAAGAAGAAAGGCAGGAAAGCGGTAGAGGATACTGAGAAAGAGGCTCCCATAGGTTCAGAGGTGCCAGCCCAGGCTCAAGTTGATGCAAACCTTCTACACGTGGTAGAACAGGAGAGCGAGAAGCAAGGAGTGAATTCCCCAAAACCTACAAGGGTTTCTAAACGGACTCGCAAACAAGCGAGTGGCAGTGCTGACAGGGAAGTCAAAAAGAAAAAGACTTCCCAAAGTGAAGAGCTCACTCTCCGGGATCCGGAGCCCACTTTCCCAACCGATCCGACGTTGGCTGAAGAGATCCCAGGGAATCTTAATGAAGGGATTCCAAGGGAATTCCATACTGACGAGATTGAAAGGGGAGAGATTAACATGGATGAAGTGGATGTCACCGGTCTAGGTCCTCTAGGTGATTACTTCCTTGGCCTGTCCAGAGACGAATTCGCAGGGCCATATGTTCCCCCAAGTAGCTCCAACACAGTAAACTTCAATGGTAGGACTTTCTTGGTTTCCAGTGAGAGGAATGTTATAGCCCATTCCCTCCTTAGCAACGTGCAACCAGTACTCACCCTGGAAAGGCAAGTCCGGAGTCAGGCAGAAACCATCAGAGACCTCAAGTCTGAGAAGGAGAAGCTGTCCGATAACCTCAGGACTGCTACTACTAAGGTTGACCTGCTTAAGGAGTCGAACGAACAGCTAAAGAAGAGTCAAAATGAAAGCAACACAAAAGTTGCTTCTTTAGAAGAGACCGTAAAAGATCTTCGGGCTAAGTTGTCCGGATTGGAGAAGGACTTGACAGCCTCAAGAGGAGAAACTGCAGCAAAGGAGAAGATTGTCACCAACCTGACCACTGACAAACTTGCTTTAGAGAATGCAGTGACTCAGGCTGTTGAGGAGAAAGCTGCTTTGGTGAAGGATCAAGAGGCCATGATCAAGGCCAAAATCAACGCTTATGCCAGGGAGATGATACGGAGTGAAGAATTAATGATTGAAAAAGTGAAGTCCGATATGGTCCTCCTGTTTCACGAGAAGTTCCCGAAGAGGAGACTAGGGGACTTATGGCGCTATGTGGATGACGATGATCTCCCATACTGGACCATGGTTGATGAAGGGTATACTGATATATCCTCGTCTGGTGACGAAGAGGAAACCGGAGAGAGTCCGGGTGAGGAAGAGGTTGACCCCAAAGGTAAGAAGATCATTGAGGAAAAAAACGACATCAAGAGCAAGAGAACAGATGAGGGTGAGCCATCTTCAAAGGCTCCACCCTAATTTATAATTTGTTTTGTTTATCTTTTGCTTGAACCAAAGTCCTTGGAAGGCCAAGGCACCTTTTTGTGATGGTGTCCGAATTATTCGGACAGATTTTTGTACTGCACCCAAACTTGTTTAAAAAGTCCTTGGAAGGCCAAGGCAATTTTAAGTTGTTGAATGAATATTTTATTTTGCTCAACCATTTTCTTCTTTCATAGTCTGTTTTAATAGCTGGAGTTTAAGTAGTTTTGAGTTATTGTGTTGTGAGAGTGTTTAGTTTCTCTGGCTAGAATTTAAGTAGCCCTTAGACCTTTCAGTCCGGATAGTATGATAATCAACAGAATTTTGCAAAAACTTAGAAAATTATTTAAGAAGGCTCCAAGTTTTATTGAAAGCTCTCCGTGGCGCCGAAGAGAGGAAGTGGTATGCCCCCAAATATTTACATTGATGTTTAAACAAGTAAATATTTACATAAGTTTTATTCCAAGTACATTCGAAGGTGTTCAATATTCCAAGGGTGAGTTAAAACCCTGCCATCTTTGTCTTCTAACCAGTATGTCCCAGGCTTGATTCTTTCAACCACAGTATAGGGACCCTCCCAAGTTGGGGCCAGCTTGCCGAAGAGCTTTTCTTTAGTATGCAAGAAAACTTTCCTTAATACTTTGTCCCCTGGTTGAAAATCCCTTCTTCTAACTTTAGAAGCAAACCTGCTTCTCATCAAGCCCTGATAGTGTGCCACTCTAAGATGAGCTTTTACTCGCCTTTCTTCAATTAAATCAAGTTGATTTCTAACTGCCATTTCATTAGCCTGTCCGAAGAAGTTGTGGACTCGAAAAGAGGGGAGTGTCTTCTCTATGGGGGCTACTGCATCCATCCCATAGACCAAGGCAAAAGGTGATTCTTGTGTTGCAGCCCCAGGCGTTGTCCGGTAGGCCCACAAGACTTCTTGTAAATAACTAGGCCACTTCCCAGCAGCTCCTTCCAAATTTTTCTTTAAACCGGACAGAATCGTTCTATTAGCCACCTCAACTTGCCCATTGGCCTATGGGTGGAAAGGTGAAGAAAAGCAATGCTGAATACCCCTTGAGGCACAGAAGCTCTCCATTTCTCTGTTGTCAAACTGTGGCCCATTGTCTGTCGTTATTCTCTGGGGGACACCAAATCTGCAACATATGTTGGATAGAATGAACTTTATAACTGCCTTTGATGTTGTCCCTGCCAAGGGGGCTGCTTCTATCCACTTCGAAAAGTAGTCAATGGCTACAATTATGGTTTTACGCCCTCCGGACGCCACAGGGAGAGGCCCAACTAAGTCCAATCCCCATCGAGCAAAAGGGATGGGCTCAGAAATTGATTCCAAAGGAATGGCTGGTACATGAATTTCATTGCTATACCTCTGGCATGGGTCACACCTTCTTACCAGCTCCTTAGCATCTTTCATTATTGATGGCCAATAATATCCGGAGAGAAGCACTCTTCTTGTTAATGCTCTAAATCCACAATGGGCTGACCCCTCACCATCATGCAATTCTGAGAGAACCATTTGTGACTCATGATCCCCTAAACAGCGTAGGAGAGGTTTGCTATAGGACTTCTTGTACAAGACCTCTCTTATCATAATGAAACCACGAGCCCTGTGCTTTAACGTTCTGGCTTGTGGTTTATCCAAAGGCACGATGCCATCAGACAGATATTGCATAAGAGGAGACCTCCAGTCTTGAGGCCGGTTTACTTGTATTTCAAAGACTTCCTCTTTTTCACCTTCATCAAGTTGAATAGAAGGGCTTTCAAGCACATGGATCCATGGATAGGACTCCGTATATGCTATTGTTGCCAACGAGTCTGCTAGCTCATTCTCTGCCCGGGGAATATGCTCATAGACAACAGCTTTAAACTTCATTGCCTCATGTTTCAAGAGAAGTAAATACTTGATCAATTGTTCCTTTCTAGCTTCTGATAGGCCCAAGGCATGGTGGACGAGCAATTGGGAGTCACTTAGTAGCTTGACCCTTTTTGCTCCACAGATGTAAGCCAATTTCAACCCAGCTATAGCTGCTTCGTATTCAGACTCATTATTGGATGCCCTGAAAGCAAAACAAATAGCTTGGAACATGTTGTCCCCATAGGGGGAAGTGAGACATATTCCTGCCCTAGATCCTATGGCACTGGATCCTCCGTCTGTTCGGACAATCCACACTTTTTTGTCTTTTGAATCAGCAGGTTCTTCTGAGTCCCTATCAGAATGGAATTCGACCAGAAAGTCAGCCACAGCTTGAGCTTTTACTGCTGTTCGAGGAGCAAAGTCTATGTCGAAGTCCCCCAACTCTACTGGCCACGTTGTCATTCTGCTTGAAATGTCTGCTTTTTGAAGGACATTCTTTAAAGGGAAAGATGTCCGGACAATGATAGGATGAGCCTGAAAATAAGGCCTCATCTTTCTTGCAGCTATCACCAAGGCCAATGCTAGTTTTTCAAGTTTCAAGTAACGCCTCTCAGCATCAATCAAGCTTTTGCTGATGTAGTACACTGGGTGAGGATACCCATCAACCTCCCTTACTAACACAGCACTGATGGCGCAACTTGAAACAGCCAGATATATAAAGAGAGTCTCCCCATCAATTGGTTTGAACAAAGTCTTGGGAGAGGACAGATGCTTCTTAATTTCATTGAATGCCTCATCACACTGTGGTGTCCATTCAAACCCCTTTGCACCCTTCAGGGTTTGAAAGAAAGAAGCACATCTGTCCGAAGACCTGGAGATGAATCTGTTCAAAGCTGCTAACCTCCCCGTTAACCGATGTACTTCTTTAATGTTTCGAGGAGGCTCCATTTGGAACAAAGCATTGAGTTGGTCCGGGTCGGGCTGTATTCCATGCTCACTTATGATATACCCTAAGAACTTCCCGGACTGCAGTCCGAACACACATTTTTCAGGATTTAACTTTAAATTCACTTTAGCCAAGTTGGCAAAAGTCTCTTGGAGGTCGGACAAGTGCAGCTGCTCATCCACACTTTTCACCATCATATCGTCAATGTAAACCTCCATATTTCTTCCAATTTGATCAGCAAATGCCTTATTGACTAACCTTTGATAAGTAGCCCCAGCATTTTTCAAGCCAAAGGGCATCACCTTATAGCAGTGTAAACCTCTATCAGTGACAAAAGTGGTATGCTCTTGATCATTTGGATCCACCTGGATCTGATTGTACCCGGAGAAGGCATCCATGAAGGAGAGTAGCTTGTTCCCAGAAGTAGAGTCTACTAACTGATCTATCCGGGGAACCGGATACAAGTCTTTTGGGCAAGCTTGATTGAGGTCTGTGAAGTCAATGCACATTCGCCATTTACCATTTTTCTTTTTTACCAAGACAGGGTTGGCAGTCCACATAGGGTATTGAGATTCCTTAATGTGCCCCATCTTTGTGAGTCTGTCAACTTCTTGCACAATGACATCAGCCTTTTCTTTGGAAAAAGCTCTTCTTTTCTGAACTACCGGAGCTACATCTCTCCGGACGGATAAGTGGTGTGATATCACCTCTGATGGAACCCCAGTTACATCAGCATTGCACCAAGCAAAAACGTGCTGATTGTCTTTCAAGAATTTCAACATTCCTTCTTTCAACATTGGTGGCATTTTGGATCCTATCTTGACATTTTTTCCTTCTTCCAAGCAGTGTGTTTCAACCTCCTCAACCGGGATCAACACTCCGGGGGTCTCTCTGGGGTCATCAATTTCACCCTCACCCCCAGAAAGGCCCTCAAACTGCTATTGGTTATTTGTACGGACTGCCCCCAGCGTCCGTGGAGCCAATGCAGTGGCATAGCATTCTCTTGCAACTTTTAGGCTGCTCCGGACAACCCCAACCTGCCCCTGAACAACATATTTTAGACATTGATGGACTGTCGAAGCCACTGCATGCATCCTAGAGAGCCAAGATCTCCCTAGAATAGCATTGTAGCAAGTGGGACAATCCACCACAATGAAGAGTATTCTGACCGTTTTCTTGAAAGGGCCCCTGCCCAACAACACTTCTTCCTCAAACTCACCGATCACATCGGCTGAGCTGCCCGTGAAGCCTACGATCGACCTGTCTGACTTTTGAATCACAGCTGGATTTTTCATTTTCTTGTAAGTGTCTAGGAAAAGGATATTGGCAGAGCTCCCAGTATCTACCAGAATTCGCCTTATCTCATTGCCCCCTATCGATGCTCCTATGACAACATCATCTTCATGAGGGCCAGCAATGTCTCTCAAATCATCCCCATCAAAGACAATGAATGGGAATAAACTTGACGATTGATAAGAGGTCATGCCCCCTTCTAGCTGGGAAGCCAAATTATGAACATGCCTTTTTCTTGATGAAGTGGTAGGAGCCGTTACAGTGTCCCCTCCGAAAATTGTCAAGGACTCAAAGAATTTAATGAGCCCGGAGACCGATCTAGAATGCTCCTCTATAGCACCCACTCTGTTCCTTGTTGGATCAGGATCCAAGTATTCAGATTCCACATCAAACCTTTCAATAATTACCATAGCCCCCTCTGGGGCAGCATTAACCGGACCAGCCCGGTGAGTGTTGTCAGGCCTGTTGCCTCCTCTCCTTTTGACGTATGCACCCAATTTTCCTCTCTCGATCAGGTTTTGAACCTCTTGTTTCAATGCTATGCAATCATCAGTAGTATGGCCAATATCATTGTGATATTGGCAAAAAGAACTGTTTCGATGTTCTCTGGGAGACTGCAAGGTTGCTGGTCTCCGGTAGTGTACTTCATCTTTTGTTTTATCGAAAATGGTTGCCACACTTTCTTTGAGTTCTGCAAACCACTCCGGTTGGACCCATGGCCCCCTTTTGTTTCTAGACTGTTGGCTTTGTGCAGGAGCAGCTGGTTGAGACTGAGCTTTTCCCCTTCCATGCCCCTGTCCGATTTCTCTTGCTTTGTTCCCGGACTGGTTTTGATTTGGAGTTGGTGCCACCGGGGTGGATCTCACCTGCCTGTGCACCCTGGTCTTCTTTGTTTCATCAACATTTATTTGCTTGCCAACTTGATTTAGCAATCCTCCCCAGGTCATGGCCTTCTTCCTGGTTACTGAATCGGCCAGATTGCCCGGGTTCAAACCTTGTCTTAGGGATGCTATTGCCACTTGTTCAAAGCAATCAGCCAGCCCGTTTTTTGTGTTTACAAAGCGACTTATGTATTCCTTTAATGATTCGTTTGGTTCTTGGGCACAATGGATTATGGTATCTCCATTACCTTTTAGCTCCTTACTCCCCACAAATTGCCTTCGAAAGGCCACCCAAAAAGTATCAAAATCTCTGATACAACCCTGAGGCAGGCTGTTGTACCACTTCAGAGCACTCCCCGTGAAGGATTGGGAGAATGCCCTACAGAGTAGTTTATCATCATCATCAAAGTTCATCATGAAGTTCTTGAATTGCTCCAGATGATTGTCCGGATCAGTACTGCCATCGTACTTCTCCATCTTGGTGCTATCAAACCTCTTGGGGAGGTTTCCGGACAGTATTTTGGAAGACAATGGCGATTGCCTCCAATTCCTCCCACGACTGAACGCGGTATCCTCATTAGGAGTTGCAAAGATACCTGGCTCATCATAGAAGGCAAAAGGATCCATCAGCATCCGGTCTACATGCCTCCGGTTGTGAGATGACCCTTTTCCAATGTGCCTTTTCATTCTTCCATGGTGATCTCTTTTTCTGGAATACTTCTTAACTTGTTTCTGTTTTTTCCTGGTTTGCCCCTCATCACTGCTAGAGGACAAGGATTTTTCATTTCCCTCACTGTCCGAAGAGCTGTCCGAAGATTCTGAACTTGAATCAGAACTCTCCACAGGCTTGGACCGGTGAGACTTTTTAGAACTGGCATGTGTCTTTTTAGTGCTCACATGAGTTTTTGAAGCCTCATGCTCTCGAGGGTTATCAGAGCGATGAGCAACTGACGCCTTGGATTTCTCCTTCATGCCCATCTTGGCCTTTTCAGCCCTCAGAGCTTCTATTTCAACCCTCAACCTGTCACGCTCTTGGACAGTATATTCATCGTTCTCTTCCACCACTTCGAGCAAAGCTGGTGGAAGCTCTGGATTATCCGGATTCATTCAGAGAGAATTTCTTTACTTGGTTTTGAATACTTGATTCAGGCACCGTCGCCTCCCACTGTGGTCGCCAATTTGGTGCGGATAAAAGTAGCCTGAGGGTAGGCTGGTAATTTCAAGTGGAGTTTTAAGGCGGTGTGAGGGTGTTTCACGGTGGTGTGATGGTGTTTAAAGGTGTTTCAAAGTGTTTTTAATGTGGAGAGAGAATTTAGCAGCTTGGCCGCAGTTTATTTTTCTTACCCATAGTTAATGCTGGTGGTTGGGTATTTATAGTGTGATATTTGGGCCCTTATGGGCTTTCGGGTCAAGTTTAATGGACCCGGGTCATGTTTAAAGACCCATGAGTTTTAAGCAGATGTGCAGGTAGCTTAGTCAGATAGTGTTTAGGTTTTTTAGTACTTTAGTCATAGTTCGAACTGCCTTAAGTTTACAGTGTTCGAAATCATCTGTCCGGTTAAAAGTCCTGTTCGAATTAAATACTTGGAGCCTGTCCGAATTTACGGGGAGATTTACTTTGGACTACCCTTCCGGGGAGCACTTCGAATTCGGACTCATCATAAGTGATAAACAAATATTTGAGGATAATGAATAAATTTGTAATAAGTAAACGAGGAGGATATTGAAGAATTTTCTCAAATCAAATTATTCAAATCAAATCTGCAATAATCTTTTATTTATTCAGAAATAATTATTCAGATCAAATTACACATAAATAATATATTTAATAATTATAGTTTGTATCATTATTCATGTTACACAAATTTTGTGAGTAAGTTCTAAAATAATATTCTTACTCATGCGAGTTTATCAAGAATAAATTTTTATTTCTTCGACATTAATTGTTTCAATCAAATTATATACGAATAATATTGTTACTAATTATATTTTACATAATTATTCATGTTACTCATGTCAATTTAACACAAATTATTTAACATGTAGACGTCACATCCATCTTATAAGGATTTAATCTCCACTACGTAGAACCTTATAATCTATACTTATGGTATGAGTCTTGTATCTCACAAACTTACACATCTTCATATCTTTCACGGCCTTAATCGTATGGAGTATATTGATATTAACTCTCGAGTATCCAACGCATAAAATGTCTTATTTTTGGCTCAATCTATTTTGGTTGAAGAACCCCTTAATCCCACCTTCACATCCGCTGAGATTAAGGTTTGCTTCATTTTTATCTTCTTCAATAAAAAATCGAGAGAAAATTGGCTCAAAATTGAAGATTGTAACACAAAACTATTCCATATCAAAAAACATATATTGCATAATAATATCGTCTTAATTTAAAAAGTTGTGGGGACCTCACCACAAATCATGTGAGGTTGCCAACATATTTATTAGATATTTCTTCAATCTCATGGCCAGTTTCCTCCAAGATATCACAGAATCACTAGAATCTTCATATTAATTACTTTTAAAGTAAATTCAAATGGTCCAACCCATTACATTCGAAGAAATTATGAGTGTCATCTTTTATATTGATAAAAATAAATCACTAGGGCCACATGACTTTAACACCTTCTTTTTGAATATTATTGAGATATTAGTGAAAAAAAATATACGATCCTTATGCTCTTTAACAGTGAACATCTTGAGCCATTGTGAAACCATACCAATATTTCCATCATTATTAAAAAAGAATCCCCATTGTTAATCGAAGATTTTAGGCCAACTGATTGTTGTAACGTGGTCTATAAAACTATCTTTAAGATCATGGCTAACATGATCAAGGAATTATTTCTTTACATGATTTATAATTCTTAATAAACTTTCATGGTCGACCAAAACATATCAGACAACATCCTTATCTCACAAAAACTTATGAGATGATATAAACTAATTTCAAATGCCTAAGAATTTCTCTAAAAATCGACCTTAGGAAAGCTTTTGAGAAAGTTTAGTGGCATCTTATTATCGATATCCTGGTGGTCATGAATTTCATGGACCAAATGATTAGTTTCATTATTCAATATCTCTCAACCCCAATCTTAGTGTAAACATTAATAAAGATCCTCATGAATATATTAATGGTATGACGAGTCTTCAACAAAGAGATCTTTTATCCCCCTTCTTATTTGTCTTAGTAATACATGTTATCTCCAGTATCCTTAATACGAAAATATCAAAATGAATTTCAAATTCCACTCGAAGTGTAAAAAAATTAAGATTATCAACCTCTATTTCATGGATGATCAAATGATTTTTTTCTCATGGAGACATTAACTTCCTCTACATCATAAAGGATGTTCTTAATGACTTTTATGAGTTCTCGGACATGTAAGTCACGTCCTAAAAGAGTCACATATTTTTCTCCGATGTTGGCTTCACTCTTAGAGGGGACATGATCAACATCATTGGATTCAAAGTTGGCTCTCTCCCGATAAAATACCTTGGAGTCCCCCTACTCACTAGTCGTCTTTCCTATAACGATAGTCACCCATTTCTCCGTAAGCTTAATGTTAGGATCGGTTCATGGACCTCTAAACACCTTTTCTAAATGGGCTTCAACTCACTAAGTATGTTCTTATTACGAGTCATGTATGCTGGTCTTCTATTTCCATCATTTCAATGAGAGTTCTCAAAGAAATTTCTCAGTTACTTTGTAATTTTCTATGTCCAGTCATGAGATGAAGGTTGCAAGTGCTAAGATGGCTTGGACGTCGGTCAACTTGCCTTTGTCAGAGGGTGACATTGGGATTCTTGATCTAAAAACCTAGATATAGACGACTTTTCTCAAACATTTGTGGTCTATTGTTAATAATAACTATGATTCAATTTGGTGTGACTCGATTAAACTAGAAAAAAAAAACAAAAAACAAAAACTTATAGACTTAAATCTCGGTAATTCTCTCTTATGACCGTGGAGAAAAATTCTCCGTCTTAGGCCCATGCCTTGCAAATTTCTCTGTCTTAGGCCCCTAACTCGTTTTGGTACGATTAATGACCGCTCCCTATCTCTCTAGTTAAACACTATAGGCAAAGTATTATTCGTGATTCTAGATTTCTGGCCAATCTCAAGGTTTCAGATATCATTCTCAATGACTATTGGACTTGGCCTAAACATATCAGGTATGGTAGTGGCGTAAATCACAAAAATCTTAGAGAGATTAACATTATCTCACTTTATATTCTCACCTCAAGTATAGACCATAACAGTGTCCATTAATGGACCGCCAAAAGTAAAAATATTCGTTTCACTAACAATAACACCTACTATGTCATCTGGACGACTACTCCATATGTCGAGTGGGTTGGATTAATATGACATAAATAGAATATTCTTCGTCATACTTTTATCCTCTGTCTCACCATACCTGACAAATGATGGACTCGAGATAAACGTATTAGTTAGACCCAAACGTCTTTCCGACTGTCACATTTTTCACTCCGAAAGTGAATCAATCACATTTTCTATGAACGTATTTTATCGTATAACATTTTTTCAAAACATGCTCGGTCGAACTGGTCCTTCGAAAATGCAAAATAATATTTTTCATAACTTCACTATTTTTAATCGTACATATTTTGAAGTTATTATCTACTATGTTTGACGGAATTTTTTTTCGTACAACTTTAAATTCTTCTACCGTTCGTACCTCTACGATTTTCCGTGACATGTTTACTAACCTCCTGAACTATAGAATATTCACTAATAGAGTAAGAGTATTAACTAAATTTTCGCATGCAATCCATATTCACTAATACAGGTAAAACTATTAACTAAATTTTCACATGCAATAACCGTTGATGAAATGAGAATAATAGAAAAGTTTAAAATAGTGTCAGAATTTCAGTTAGTAGTTTTATCCAATCCGTTTTTATTACAAAAGCAAAGCGCAACGAATTCGGACAAACATCGAATAAGAAAATGACACCGCCGAGGTCCGAAACCCAAAAGCCAATCAATTGCGGCAAAGTGGATCACAGAGGCTACTTACGTAATTTACCAAATGTATATATACTCCAGCTTTTTCTTTATTTTTCCTTTTAAAGAGAAGAAGACCGCTCTTTAACGTTTCATTTTTCCCCCTTTTCAAGAACCCTAACTTTTTTTTAATTCATTTCCTATCGTTTGTCATCCAAAACCCTTAGCTCTCCACAAACGAATGAGAAACGAATCTTCAGATTTGGTATGAAAACAAAATCTAGGACCAATTCTGAGATGGATTTGTGTGTAGACATCACCATCGGGAGTTGAAGAAAACCTGCAGAACCAGAAGTGTGTCTTCTTTGCCTTTTTTCCTTTTTTTTCTCTCGGTGCTAGGGTTTCGGTTTGATGGCTAATGGGACAGATTCAGAGGAGTTCATGAGTCATTCCAAGGTCAGGACGGGCTCCAAAAGGGAATTTGAGTGGGCAACGAGGTCTCAAGCTGAGATCTGCGGGTCCATCAGTCGGACTCGATCGGGAAAGAGTCCGAGTCCGGCTAACAAAATCAACAAAAAATCTAAGGGCGCCGTGGTAGTTGCGAGGGAGGATGAAGAGGTAGCTGCAAACGGTCCAGATGATAAACCAGCTAGGAGGTTCACTCGTTCCTTATTGAAACCTAAATCAGAAGCAGTTGATGATTGTAGCGGAGAAGAAGAAGATACTAGTAGGGCCTTAGATGTTAAACCTGTTGAAGACCGAACTAGCCAAAAAAACTTTCCCATAAGGCTGATGGACCTTCTGACTTCGGGCATACTAGAGGGGATCAAAGTGTATTATTCCAGAGGTTCAAAGGTATATCACTTGTGTATTGCATTGTGGTTATTGTTGATGTTATTCTTTTTATCTTGCATGCATCGTTCCTTGTTGTCGTATAAAAAACTTACTAGGGTAAGGTTTGTCAGTAGTTCAGATTCGAAGTGAGTCTGTGTCCTGCACAAATCTTGAGCCCTCTTTTCAATCTTATTCAGTAATAGTTTGTAGACTTCAGTGAAACTTCAGGCATTTCAGAGGAGTAAACTTATTATTAAGCTCTTGCACCGTACAAATAATTTTGTAGAGCTAAAAGTGTCTGTTGCTCTAAGTGATTTTTTGAGCTGGGATGCTTATTACCTATGAGTTAATCATAGTACCTTGCACTTCGTAAATCTTCGTCGGGCATATGTAAGGACTAAATCTCTCGTTGTTCATTGCAGTTTAGTGAAGCAGAAGACCAACAGCTTAAAGGGGTGATTCAGAGCATGGGTGTATTGTGTTTCTGTAGTTGCTGCAAAGGATCCAAAGTAAGTAGTTCACACACACATCAGGGTTGTTTCGGGATATGTTGTCCAGCATTCTATAATTATTGTGTATTTGTCGTTTTAGGTTGTGAAACCTGCTCTATTTGAGTTGCATGCCGGAAGTTCCAATAAGCGTCCACCAGAATATATTTTCCTAGAGAATGGGAATACACTCCGTGATGTTATGAATGCGTGGAAAAATGCTTCATTGGATACACTAGAGGAGGCAATCCACATGGTCGTGGGGTCTCGAGTGAAGACTTCTAAGTTTTGTTTAAACTGCAAAGGTTGTTTTTCCATCAATTTGGACTACGGATTTAGTATTATTACATACAATTTTGTCTATCATTTATCTAAATATGTTTAATGAAATGAAGTTTTAATATTTATATGGTTGGTTTGCTCACATAGGGTCTATTGAGAAGCATGTCAAAAAGAGTGGAATGATTCTCTGTAAGTCATGCTTGGACCTGAGAGAGCTGAATAAGCTAGATATCATAGTTCCTGAAGCATCAAATGCTGTTATCATTCCTGAAGCGTCAAATGCTAGTATCATTCCTGAAGAATCAAATGCTACTGCGAGGTACGTTTTTTTGTAATTTGAATGCTCCAAAGTCTCGTGGCTATGTGAATGAAGCTGTCGTACTCCAACTTGCGTTTTGTTGCCATAATATTGGTTTGTTATGGATATATGGCTTGTTTCACCCTCAGATATGTTAATGGACCTGTTTATGCATCATTTGCTTGGTAATTGACCCATGCGTATCTGGATATGTATTGCAATTTTAATTCCCATCGGTATGTGCTGGGTGTCATGTATTGTGTGATACAAACACCCCTTTCGGGTATCATGTATCACTTTATACAGGTTTAAGTTTGTTTGAGACTCGTTAAGTACCCAAACACCACTGTTCTCTTTGAATTAACTCAGCACGCTTTATTGGTCTTTTGATGTCTCGAAGCCGATTCTCTCTTTCGATATTCAGCATGTTTCTTTGGTCTTTTGATATTCAGCATGTTTCTTTGGTCTTTTGATATTTAGCATGTTTCTTTGGTCTTTTGCTATTATCAAAGCAGATTCTCTCTTTTGCTGTTTAGTTCTCATAGCCTTAGCTAGTGGTTATTAATATTAACATTGATTCCTTAAAACCTCAGTGCTCTGGTTGAGTGTGAGTGTTATTTCCTAGCTTCCCAATTTGGATCTTTCCTTCTCGTAGATTCAGTTTTCGATGTATAATTATTTTATTTTTTATCATAATGTGGATGTCTTTAAATGATAACACCTAATAATATTTAGCAATTTTTATAAAATAGATTAATAGTTTTATTGATAGGACAGAGTAGAGCATTCCCTAATAATAATTTTGTTTCAATTCCTAAACAAGCTCTGGTTGATTTAGATATCTGTTTATACGACTTAATGCGTCTTAACAGATCACATTTTGTATTGTATGTTATTTTGTTTCTTAATGTTTATACATGACTCTCCCTCCGTTGCGGTATATATTTATTTATCCTTCACAATTCTGCTGTCTTCCGGAATTTTTCAGTTCCCCAGAGTCAAATTTGCAAGTTGTTGCGGTGGAGGCTAGTACATCCCGAGGCAAAAGTAAAGGGAGAATAACGAGAAAGTAAGTGATCGACTTTATGGTGTGTATAGTCTTTCCTATCAGGGAGATACCTGCTGCTGTGAGACTGTTCATAATTAGTCTTTAATCCTTCTGTTTTTTTATTTCTATAAAAGGGATCAGCGATTGCATAAGATAGTTTTTGAAGAGGATGGACTGCCAGATGGATCAGAAGTAGGATATTTTGTGCGTGGAGAGGTTGTTGCTGTAGATAGATGTTTTAATGGTTCATATTTTGCTTATTTTATCTTCTGTTGATTGGTTATGTTTTGGTGCAGAAACAATTATCTGGTTACAAACAAGATTTTGGAATTTTATGTTCTTGCTGTAATACAGTGGTAAGCTTTTTCAGCTTAAAATTATGGGTTCCTAAAGATATCCAGTTTAAAAACTTCATATATTAACTTCATATGTAATGAGCAGATTAGCCCTTCGCAGTTTGAGTCTCATGCCGGTTTCGCACCTCGGCGGAAACCGTAAGTGTTTGTGCAACATAACTGTATTACTTCTGTTGCTATCAGTCTTGAATGACGATGGTATCTTTTGTTTCCCAGTTTTCAACATATATACACCTCAAACGGTGTTTCTCTGCATGAACTCTCAGTAGCTCTTTCCAGAGATCGAAAGTTCTCCGTGCATGATAACGATGATCTTTGCGGCATCTGTGCGGATGGAGGTGACCTTGTCTGTTGTGATACATGTCCGCGATCGTTCCATGCAGGTTGTCTCTTACTCTTAACTGGATAACAGAATCATTATATAGTTGCTATTTTATCTGCTACCTCTCTATGAAGCTATAAAGTACCTATTTGTGCTATGTTGCTTTGTGTACCAGCACTAAATACGTATCTAGTGCAGGTAAGCCCCCGGAGCATGCATGAAATTATTCTAAGAATTTGTTATGTCTTCTGAAACTACTTGTGGGAGACAAGACTTCTCAATATAATATTTTTCGATTCCTTTAGATTGTTATATTCTCTCTTCTCGTCATGTACAAGTCTAATAAGTACAGTTTTTCCAAACTGTAGATTGTCTTGATCTGCCAATTCCAGACGGAACTTGGTCCTGCAAGCATTGTCAAAATATGTTTGCAAGAGAAAAATTCGTTGAGAGCAATATAAATGCCATGGCTGCTGGAAGAATATTAGGAGCTGATGCAATCGATCAGATTTCTAAACGATGCATTCGCATTGTCAATTCGACTAAAAGCGAACTGGGAAGTGTATGCGTTTTATGCAGGTGGACTCTTTGTTTTCTTACATAATTTGATATATATCTTGTTTGCTCGTATAACTTACTTTATAGTGTATATATTAGTACAGTAACAGCTCTAATAAGTAGTGCTTAGTGTGATTGTATTGGTCTTTAATTGCAATTATGATATTTATTTTCTTGGAGCTTGAATTCTTTTGAATCTCTTCATTTGCAGAGGTCATAAATTCAGCAAGTTAGGATTTGGTCCTCGCACTGTTATCATCTGTGATCAGGTACCTTTGTTTGTTATAATACGTTTTCGTTTTGTGTTTTTATCTTCCGAATCATATTTGAATACTGATGTTTTGATTATAATCAGTGCGAGAAGGAATTTCATGTTGGTTGCTTAAAGGAACACAACATTGATGACCTCAAGGTATCCTAACTTTTTCTGCTCAAAATACTTTCTTGCTATCGATTTAAACGAGTTGCGCATGTGCTGCATTCGGTCAACAGGAATTGCCAGAAGGACAATGGTTCTGTGGTTCAGACTGCAACAAAGTTTATGATGATTTACAAATATTCACGAGTCGTGGGGCAGAGAAAATTCCAGATTCTGTAATGCGTTCAATGAAGAAGAAGCCTCAAGAAAATGGATCTGATAGCAACAGTGATATGGACATAAGCTGGAAGGTTGTTAGTCGAAAGTTATCTGAGTCTGATGATACAAGAGTACTGCTTTCAACTGCAGTCTCCATTTTTCATGTGAGGATACCAATATTATTTGTGAATATGTACTCAACTTTACTGGAAACCAGAAGGTAACCTATTTTACGTTTCCCAATCGTTACTGTGTTACAGGAGTGTTTCGATCCAATCAGTGAATCTGGAACAAGAGGAGATCTCATCCCAGCAATGGTTTATGGGTAACCCCTTTTTTTATTTTGTTTTTTGTTAATCTTTCTTTCGAATTCATGTACCGGATTGCATATAATATGTGTGATTGCAGGAGGACAGTAAAGGGTCAAGATTTTGGTGGGATGTATTGTGCTGGCTTGACTGTCAAGTAAGCAAGACTCATATTTTTAGGTTCATTCATGCTTATTCTAGAGAAACCAACCATGGTTCTTTACTTGGATGTGCTTTGTTTGTTATGTAGCCAAGCTGTTGTCTCGGTTGGAATTTTTAGGATTTTCGGGTCAGAACTAGCAGAGCTTCCTCTTGTTGCTACAAGGAAAGAATGTCAAGGACAGGTAAATAACTGTAGTCTCTTTTTGATTTGCTATTGTTTTTGTCTGTGTGAGCCTGACATGATTGTGAATAATTACTGTAGGGATATTTCCAGTGCTTATTTTCGTGTATCGAGTCGTTACTTAGCTCTTTGAATGTAAGGAACATCGTACTTCCGGCAGCTGATGAAGCTAAATCTATTTGGACTGACAAATTCGGGTTTGATAGTGTTACCGAAGAAGATGTACGTGCACCCTAGACTAATTGTTGTTTTATCTTACCAAAATGTTTACATATTCAAATCATCCTAATAAAAGACATTTTTTACGTTGCAGATTGACTTGTACCGGAAGGATTTCCCATTGATGATTTTCAGAGGCACATCAATGCTGCGGAAACCGGTTCCAGAACGCGGGAGCCATTGAGCAGTAGGAATAGTAAAGTGTTAGACTGTGCAGGGAACTTTTTTGCAAATATTAGACTGTGTAGAAGTGACAAGTACCGTTTTGAGGTTGAGAATTAATTACTCGGGCACCATTTGTTTTGTCTGTATAGAGAGCATAGAAAGAACAAAATTTTCAGGTGCTTATTGGTTTGGTGGGGTGTTTGTTTTAGAACAGCTAAGAGGGAAAGACTTGTTATTGTCTGAGATATTATTTGAATCTAGTTTTCTTTTTCTTTTGGGCATTAACTATCTTCCTCCCTAATACCCTTTCTTGCATGTTGATTCGAGTCATGCTATATTTTTCCTAGCTTAAAAACGTTTCTAAATACCATAAAAAGTGTCTAATTTATGATTTTTTAGTCGCTTTGGTGTGTTTTGGATTAGTTTTTAGTGTATTTATTAGTTTTTGTATGTTAGGTTTTAGCGTTATAGAAGCGTAGCTCGTACGATATGTAATTGTTTTGTTGATGTTTTTTTACCGAGAGTAGGAAAATTCGGCTGGAGGGAACTTTCACTGTCTCGTGTGTTATAGTGTAACTTTTCATTATCTATCGTTGATTTCTAAGGCTTCTAATTGAATTAAAGTAATAAGCATGGACTCTTGATTCTCAACATTGCTGGAGGATTTTTAGCATGAACTATTGATTCGCAGCATTGCTGCTGTTCTCGTTGAAAATTTTGTAAGTTAGGTTTTTACATGTGTTTATTTTTTTTATTTCTTTTAATTTGTTAAATTTACAAAGTATATCAAAGATCATAACACAAATTATTCAAATTTAACATTTCTTTTGAAGTTTTCAAATAGAAAAACTACTTTGTTTTAAATATCAATATCACAAGGATGGAACTGAACAAACAAACTCTACGAACTAATAAGTTATGTTATATCTAATCAATTTGTTCGGAATAAAAAATTTGATATAAAATAAAATAAAAAATAAAAAATTGACGTTATTAAAGTAATTTGATTCGAGATCAAATGAAAATCACAAAAACAGAACATAATAGTAAAATTAATAAAGGCTAACTAAGAATGGAAGAATAGTTTATTGACGATGGTTTGGTCTTTATTCGTAGAATTCACAAAAAAATATATTTAGATATTATTTTTAACAATTTTTAATCTGAATTAGATTTTTCGGAACTTGATATTCTTAATTAAGTTCATTAATATTTAATATGAACTAAATTAAGCTCTAGCCTCTCGTCATTGTGAGAGTAATAAGGAAGAACTAACATTTAATTGTTTCAGACACTCATCGACTTTGTCGAATTTTGTATTTTTAGATTTGTTACGCCCAACCGTTGACTTTGTTATTTTTGTCATAACCGAAGTTATTATTTTTTTAATTGTAACAATAATTTTATCAACTATTTTCGGCTAGAATTTTAAAAATCTTCAGACTTGATTATTTGGCCCTTTGGTTTGCTCTAGTCGAATTGTTATCGGAAACGTTTCTGATTTGGTTCGTACTTAATCTGTTCATGTCTCATTAAAAACTATTCGCCGTCTAAAACCTCAATTGAAGAAAAAAAAAATTATTTTTCCAAAAGAAAATAGTACAAGTAACAATTAGCAGGCTGCCAGAGTTTTATCACCATTTTACTTCATCATTTGTGATTTTTGTTTGTTTTGGAATGCTTCGATTCTTTACTTAAATATGGTTGAGTAGACCCAATAGTTCTTGATGAAGAGTGAAAGAAGAAATGATAAAATGAACCGGATCTTTAATATTTCTTTGAGAATTTTGGGTAGCCGAAATTGTTGTGATTTTGCTTTTAGTCGAGATTTTACGGAAGATGGTCAAGTAGCCCCCCTCGATCCTTTTTGAAGGATGAAGGAGTGACTAATGAAATTCCAAATGGTCGAAGTTTGTATCTCTCATTTTTATTCTTGGTCGAGCTTGTATGGATGCAAGTGGAGCTTGAACCTCAGCTTTTTAGGCAGAAAAAATGGTATTTAATTCTAAATTTTTTATAGGAATAGTGCTGAATTTGGAGGGCTTATTATCATTAGGTTGACGCGTGGTTGGACAATGAAAGATGATGACACATGGGCGAAAATTTGTATTCTTTTAATTTCACATATGCATGTATTTATCTCCTTTTATCATGCCCTCCAAGCTCATCGATTCCCAGCCGTCTGTCCTGCAAATAAATCCAAGTCATAAAATTTTCACAAAATTAATGGTTAAGATTGTTTTACGAGTGGGTACAAATAATCTTTTTCCTTTTTTCCATTATTGAATCATTTTTGTTAGAGATACAAGGCCTAAGCCCATTAGCCCATATAGTTTATCTATAAATAATAGATTTAGACTCTATGTAATACAGACTTTCTAATAGGGACTTTCTAATAATCAGAAACCCTAGCCGCTTATTGGCGACTACTTCTTCTTTTATCTATATTTGTTTCTTAATATGGTATCAGAGCTTTGGCTTAGATCTTGAAATTTTCGCGTCTTCCACTGTGCCGGCGGGCAGTGTTTTTAGCTGTCCGCCAGAATTTTTGTAGATCTACCAGGTATTCAATTTCGTAGTAGCATTGGATTTCGGTTTGGAAGCCACGGTTTTAGTAGATTTGTTTAGCTTTGATTTGGATTTGGTATTTTGATTTATTTTTGGATTTGGTTTCGGTATTTGGATTTGGATTTGGTTTTGGATTCAGTATAGATTTTGTTTGGATTCGTTTGGATTTGTTTTGCTTTGTTTGGATTTGTTTGGATTTGTTTGGTGTTTGATTCCGTTTGGAGTTTGGAGTTTGGAGTTTGGAGTTTGGAGTTTGGAGTTTGGAGTTTGGAGTTTGGAGTTTGCAGATTTGAGATTGAAGTTTGGAGTTCAATTTTGTTTTTCTTATTTTGTGTAACAAACTCACAATGCAAGAATAAGCATTGCGAGTTTGAGAGAGGGTGTTAGAGATATAAGGCCTAAGCCCATTAGCCCATATAGTTTATCTATAAATAATAGATTTAGACTCTATGTAATACAGACTTTCTAATAATCATTTCTAATAATCAGAAACCCTAGCCGCTTATGGGCGACTACTTCTTCTTTTATCTATATTTGTTTCTTAACACTTTTAAGATTTTTACAACTTTAACACGAATGTATGTTTCCTTCAATTTACCCTTACATAATTACAGCTTTTAGATAAGTAAAAAGAAACAAGACAAAGATTGCTCAACTAGTAAAACAAGAGTGAAAGTGCTTCATTGACACTCATTCTCCCCGTCATTCAGAAGAAGAGGCCTCTCGTATCACTCACAAGACTAACCCATTTTTCAAAATCATGAGACCACAATTTTTTTTGTCAAGAAAGAGAATACTTTTAAGGCCATCGTTCCATTACATGTTATCAGTCTCGCTACTTCTTCACTAGATGAAATAAATCTTTCTTCAACGAGATGTAGTAATAACCTTAATTTTTTCAATCAAAGACATGCACCATCCTTTGTGAAAACTTCTTTCAAGAAGGCCAAAATGAAATATATAAAAAATTATAAGTATCTTTATGTGTAGAGCAAACATTATGTAAAAAAATTTAGGATTGTGCAATTTCTGAGGATGTAATCGTTCAACTTTCAGTTCAAAAAACTCATTTTCACGTTTATGAAAACGAAGTTGTCTTTTTTACTTATATTCTCGAAATGGTTATTCGATTTCCCCTTAATCGAGGCCCTTTGATATTTTTTGAATTAATTAAGATTTTTCCTAGTCAACTAGTATCAAGCTCATAACGGATTCTCCTTTCAACTATAATTTTTTCATGAAGGGTTTACCTACACTTTTGTGTGGCTGACTATTTTCCAAAAGTTATAGTTTATGGGGGAAAATGAATCATTTATTTTATTTATTAATGGTTAAAGATGTCAGGTTTATTCATGAGCTTCCAAATTACAAAAAGGTTTGAGATAATAATTTTGTATACTTTTCTATTAATTAGGAGATTGGTTTGAATAAAACAAGATATCACGACTCTCGAACTTGGTTTCCAAAATTAACTTGTTTCCCCTTTTTTCTTCATGTAATATTTGCTAATTTAATTTGATTATATCTTACTATGATATTAACTTATATATTTTTTGTGGGACATATGCAATTATCGATCCATTTTTTCCAGATGATGACGTTAATAAGGATGAACACTTCAAGATGTAATATGGTAGACTAGTTAAAGAGACTTCATTGTTTTCATATTATTTTAGTTCGATTATGGTGCCTGTAGAGTTTCTTCGTAGCAGGTTATAGTCAAGTATTTATGTTTGTGATAATTTTTCTATTTTTGAGTCCCTGAAGAAGAATAATACGGTGAAACATTCTCCAAGGAAGAGGTTAGGTACTCACACTAATGATATAATTGTTAATAAATTGAAGGAGGTAATTTTAGAACTAAGCAGACTCAGGCAAAAACCCATGTTGTTTATAAATTTATTGTTATGGAAGTAATAGGTTTGGGTAAAATAAAAACCCTAATCCAAATATTTTAGAATATGAATCCAAATTTGAGAAAGATAATGTACCATTAACAAAACGTTTAAAGATTTTGGTAGCCAAAGTTGGTGGCTCTCAAAATGTAAATGTTACCACCAAAGTCACTATGGATCCTCTTTTCGATGTAGTTGTTCAAAATACTTCTCCCGCTATACATTCTCTTGCTTCTTAGTATCAATATACTTTAAACCATTTAGTTTTTATGAAACCAACTGTTACTGAGTTTTCAACTCACGTGTCTATCACTGTTGGACATTTTTATTCCATGTCAGATTCTTTGGAGGAATAAGTTGTTGAACATAAAATTTTAGCCATTGATACTTTTACTCATCCTTCCAATATAATTGTGATATATGAGGGAGGTTTTTAGTTTATGAAATAAGTCCTCGACTATGTTGGGAAAGGAAAAACGATTATGCATGATTTTAGCCCAGAGCCGGACCTTTTGTCTATGAGGGATATATCCTTGAAGAAAACATTATGGTTGATCAGTAGTGTGAGGAATTATTGCACCGTAAGTTTCAAAATAATGGGTCTAAAAGTACTTATAAGTCACAAAATCCTTCACCTGTAAAAATCACGACCCCTGTTGCTGATGAACTTGGAGCTTCCGTGACAACTAGTATTGTGGAAGGTGAATTTATAAACTTATTACTTGATTATGTTATGAAATAAGTAAATGAAGAAGTCAATCCCAAAGAAAATACATTTAGTACTATTGAAGTTCATGGTAAGCATTTATTAACTCATGAGAAATTTTTGAATGTTGTTAATGTGGCTAACACTTTGGAGTCTAGAGCCACCAAAGTTGTTGCAATGGTATATGATATTCCAAGTAAAGCTGATAGTGAAGTTATTTTTTGAGATCCATATGATGGCTTATCTTTCATGGACGCTCCTCACACCAAAACTCCTCATGTGTTAAGATCACCTATTTTATCTTTAGATCAAATTCTTGATATAGTAAATCAGTTTACTACTCTAGCTAGCCGAAAGAAACTTCCAACCAATCTTCTCCTTTGGAAATGGAAAAAATATAATTATATTTAAGATTTGAGGTTAACTTGAATTTTTTAAACTAACTTCAATTTCGGTATGAAAGCTAATTGTCACTTTAATTTTTATTGTCCGATGTTTGCATACTATATTTAATTGCCTGACTATGCTACATTAGTCTTGTGCTTAGTGTGACAATTATATTTTTTTTTTATCTTCAGGCGTTCATGAGCATGCTACCAAACCATTTGGAGAATGGTCAGAACTAGAAGTTGTTTTTCAAACTAAAATCGATAGTGATAGGTAGTTAAAGGTTGAGCTTAAAAAATCTTTGGGTTATGATTTTTTAAAAAAATATGAGCTGTAGACAAAGTCTGAAACAGAAGCTTGATTAAATAATGGAATGGTAAGAAATCCTTTTCTCTATATCAATTAGATAAAATATATTATACCTTTACATATGGTCATTTCTGAGATATATTATTTCTACTAAAGAGAATATGCTTTCTGCATACAAGGAACAATTAAATGTACCTAAAGTTAAATTAAATTTTGTTGAAGATCTTTGTATTCTATGGATAAAGAGCTTCTTTATGTTATTTTTCAAGATGAAGTTGAGAAGTCAGAATTGCAAAAGCAGTTGGATGCATTGGTGGCGAAAGTGAAATTGCTTCAGGAAACTTTACTTAAAGAACGACTAGATATAACCGAAGATGCTGATGTTTATAAGAAAGAAATGATTAAGGCTTCTTGTGCAAATATGATTAAAGCTAACTTAAGGTTGGTTACTTTTTGGTATTATGTACTGAAAAAGACTGGTTGAAAGACTTAAAATGAAGTTATCGTTCTTCTGACTCTCGTCTTTTACAAAGTGTGAGTTAATGTGGGGCTTATATTTGCAATATGATAGAAGAGGGTGATAAGAATAAATTTGATGATGTTTTGGATTTTAATATTAATGAAAGTAGTAGGGCTCAAACCATTTATGTTGTAACAAATCCTTCAAATGAAGTTTCTCATATTCCAGTTAAAGGTGTAATTCATTCTATTCAAAATGTTCAACCTTAATTTATTTTTGTTGAATATTTTTTTTGTATAATACTGAAAACATATATGGACCAAGTCTCCTGTATATTGGAGAATTACTACTTATAATTTTGTCTCATGATGATTTTTTTTTATCTTTGCGTGCTTTTATTCAAACACTTTGTTTGTATATATTTTATTTTCCTATTGAATTGATAAATTTGAATAAGTTGGGAATTTGTTGGGGACACTTACATTCCGTGCTTTGGATATTTTCTAGAATTGTCTAAGATTTTGAAGGGTGCATGAATCTCTTAAGGATTTTCCTATTTTTTGAAGAAATTGAAGCTTGCTTAGTCTATGAGGACTACTTTTTTAATCGTCAAAGACTTATTTTTATTTTAAGTGACTTTATAAAGCTTTTAGTGTTCCTGTTGTAATCATCCTTTTATTGACCTGTTGGCTTTTGACACTTATAAATTTACTTTTACGTTGAAAGCAAAATGAAACTTAATATATGCAAAAGGAAACGTCTTATTAATTTAAAATATCTCCTTAAAACCTTCTCGCACCACCAATGTAGGAAATAATATATCCTCGTAGTTTAGTAAACCAAAAGTAATAAATAAAATAAAAAAACAAAACAAAATCTTAATGACTATAATAAAGTTTTAAATGCACTATATTGTTCTGAATTTGATTTCCTTGTTCATCCATTAATATGCAAGTTCATGGATTTATTATGACTTCAATTATATATTGTCATTCCCAATTTGAGGCAAGTTTGTTGAGCGTTTTCTCTTTGGTATAAAGAAATATCTTCTTATCATATTGTATCATGGTTTTAAACTCCTGAAACTTACTTTAGAGTTGTAGATATTTATCATTACGGCCTTGTAATTTTCTGGCCGAAGGTGTGCTTTGATTTTTTTTATTTAACTAAATCTAACTTGGTGCTTATAGCTTTTGCATTGTTTGTTTCATCGTAAATTAAAATTCTATGAGATGTCATACATATTCCAGCTAGTAATACTTCTTACATTCCATACACTATGATGTAATGTATTTCTTCTATTGCATATCTAGGTGTATTTATTATAGAAATTCTGACAAAGTTCTCACAAATTCTTCCAATTTTTTTTTACATTATCCCTAATTATTATGTTCTCCACTTTGACGTTAGCTTGTGGATAGAAAAGAGAATAAAATAATATTTTATTCCATTTTGAGCATATAAGCTTGTGAGTTTGTCATTTTGGATTTGGATTCCATTTTCTGTTGCAAGACCTTCTGTAACATATAATTACATTTAGGAAACTGACGACCTCTTTTACCGTGATGTTTACCAAATTTTGTGCTTTTACCCATTTTAAGAAGTAATCTATAACAATTAGAATATTTTTTTCCTCATAGAGCTCTTGGTAGAGGTCATACAATATCCAACATCCGTCTATCAAATGGGATTGATTTTGATATTATTTCCAATAATACTTCTAAAATTTGTATATAATACGTCCAATATTTAGCTTATTTACCTCATTCGTTTGTACATTCTATACATCATTCTCCGATTGTCTTAAGTGAGGAGGTTCTTTCTGTTCATATTTATTTAACAATGACCATTTCCTATATTGATTGCTAAGATTTAAATGCTAGCGATGTTCGTAGCACTCCATAGATGTATTCTGATTAAATTTGATCACTACTACTTAGCAATTTCTTGGGTATTTAAGGGATTGGTGAACCGTAGAAACTACGACGTGCATTTGGTCCATTTTTTTTGTCAATATGAAGTTATAGGGGGAAAGCACGTCTATTACCATGAATATACATTGGAATTTCTTCTTATACTCTTTATTATGTAGGATAACATCTATGTTTAGCTCTTCTAGTACACTTGCCTTTGCCCCGGGGAAGCCAATTAAGATTATCTGAGTTGGGGTTAGACCAACGCTTCTCTCATTTGGTCAAAGTACATTTATAAAGTATATTTGTGGAGCTCTCAGTTTCTATCATCATACTCTTGACTCTACTCCAGTTGGATACACTATTATTAGTACGATGTCATTATGTGGTACCGACACTCCTCTTAGTATTTCACTTCCAATTCATCGACATATTTTTTTTCTTGATTTTTTGGAGATTTCCGAATATGGGTTTCCTATTACTATTACTCTAAGTTTCTTTATGATAGAGGTCCAAATCTAGTTATTCTTCTTCTACTACTATTATAATGACATCATTGTTTAAAATTGTTTTCTCTTCGGCTGTTGTCGAGGCTTGTTTGGTTGGGGATTCATGTGAATATTGTCTTGGTTCATTCATTTTTTTATTCCAACAACTCTATAAGTTTGCCTCCATATATTAGACTTTGGACTTGATCCTGCAAAGCCCAAGATTTTATATTAAGGTGCTCAAATTCATTGTAGAATTTAAGAACATGTTCTTGTCTATATGTCCATGTCCCATACTTTTGGTTACGTTAAGTAGTTTTCTAACACTATGTGTGTGTCTTTAAATTAATAACATATCTAAAAAATAAATAGATGAAAAAATATTAAAAATGAAATTTTATCTGTAATCATAAGATAATCGAAGTTAATAAAAAAATATTTAAAATTTTAAGATAGAACATACATTCAAGGATAAAGATATATGCATGCCACTAAAAATTATATACGCCCAATTAATAAATGCGTTATCTCATTTTCTAAGACTATTCTATACATCCATGCGTAATTTTCTTACGCTTAACCTCAAAGTAATTTTTATTATTAGACCAAAAATCTGATTAAGTCTATAAAACCTCTCTACAACGAAGAACATAAAAATGCTTCAAACAAATAGCCTAATTTTATTCAAATACAAGGTACACAAATGTTTATTAGATGTTTATTTAGGTTTATGCTTTTGTCGATGAAAATATAGTAACTAAATATATAAAAAAAGATAGACACATGTGTAATGAAGAATATCACACGTTCTAAATATCCTGCTAATTATAAATTTATGTTATTATAACGATTGACATAATTTTTTGTTTAAGCCAAGTCATCATTATACCTGTGTGTTTACACATTTTACTTAAGTCAAGTCATCATTATCCCTCTGTGTTTACATGTTTTAAGCTTATCGATGACGAATATTTATAGGTAAACCGAGAATATTCTGCATCAATCCAACCCTAATATCTTTATTATTATTTTTCCATAAATAAATAATATCATCCCTAACTGGACCGATAATAATTGCCATAACATACGATGTAACTATCATATTCCTGAATAAATAGTAAAAGTACTCGTCTCTAGATGCTATTATCTTATGAAATATACTATAAGAAGTCATTTTTAGGCCAAGCTCTGATTGGTCAACTCTAAAGTACACAACATGCGCGAAAAAAAATAAGTGTGCTTTCACCCGTTCCCACAAAGCGATAAAATTATATTTTATATACGAGAAACAATGAATTCTAACATAAATATATTTAAAACTTAGGTACTAACCAAGTTGTATACTATATTGTTGTCTTAGTGAATCATTTGTAAGACCTCGACCATGTTAAAAACATTCTTAGACATATTAACTTCGTTATTAAATTTGTATAATTTGTATTTCTCAGACGAATATAAATATGAATCCTCAATGAAATAAAAATGATTAGAACGTTTTGATCTCATATAGAAAACCTGAGATTGCTAAACTTTTTTCTATTTTTTTGTCATCGTCTTATAATAGCGTATGCGAATACTTCAATCATATAATTAAAAACAATAGTTTAATAAACATAATTTAATAAAAAAGAACTTTGATTTGGTAAAAAAACTTGATTTTGGAATCCATTACGTTTAACAAAAACAAAAAATGCACTCATTTCGAGCTATTATGGTTGTAATTAGTGCATTTTCAAATCCAAATATAAAATAATTTGAATTAAAACTGCATTATTTTCGACTGTATGGGTTAGAAATTATTCATACTTCAGTCATATGAACATTAAGAACTCTAACAACAAATTTATGAACTCTAACTACAAATCTAAACCAAATTCATACTTAAATGTAACCATAGATCAACATACTAGAACATCTAATTATAATTTAAAATGTTATGAATAAGTCATAAATAATGAGAATCATACCTTTGGTTATGTTAAATTGGTTTTTTTTAAACCGTACTTATGACTTTAAATTGATAACATATATAATAAACGCGTAATCTTCTGTCCTAAAACTGTTATATACATCTCTACAACAAAGAACACAAATAAGATAAAGAACACTTCAACCGAATCTCCAATTTTTGTTAATATACAAGATAAATAAATGCTTATTAGAGTCATATTTAGGTTAATTTCCTATTTTTTTTACTATAATTGGGCTTGTTTAAAATATCAAATCCTTGTTTTTAAGTTTTTATAAAACTTTTTTCAAAAACTTAGATTGATTAAAATTAAATAGATTAAATTATTTCTAGGTTATATATGATTGTTTGTTAAGAATGTATATTGAGTATCTAAAGTTATTTCATTGAATTCAGTCATAAATAAGACATTCACTATTGTTGATTGGAGGCAAAATCACTGATTCAGGTTTTAAGGTTTTTTTGCAGGTTAAGACTATTTATGTGCAACCATAACAATATATATGTTCAATTGATAAATGTTTAATCTTCTTTCTTAAAAAATTTATATACATCTCTACAATAAAGAACACGAAGAAGATAAAGACACTTCAATCGAATCTCTGATTTTTGTTAACATACAAGATAAACAAATGATTATTAGAGTTGTATTTAGGTTAATTTCCTAGTTTTTTTACTAGAATTGGGCTTGTTTAAAATATCAAATATTTGTTTTTGAGTTTCTTGAAACCGTTTTCAAAAACTTATATTGATTAAAATTAAATAGATTAAAATAGTTTTAAGTTATAAATGATTGTTTCTTAAAAATATATATTAAGTATTAATAGTTATTTTATTGAATTCAATCATAATTACGACATTCACTATTGTTAGTTCGAGGTAAAATTACTAATTCAAGTTTTAAGGTTTTTTACATGTGGTGAATGTTGTCGTCATAAAGCGATATTAAAAAAAACATACACGACCCTGATGTCGCTGGAATATGATGACATAAGGGACTCACATGTGTGTGACTCTCATTCTATGTATATACATTGGTATCTAACGATGTTTTCATATGCAGGCATCAATGTTGGATACACACGGGACCCAAATATTACCCAACGAAATTAATATCATGGTCTTAAATGTGTTCCAAATGTTTCCTTATGACGAAGACATTAGTGGATACTAGTTTCGATTCTCTTAACGATTTATATTGCTGATTCGTCCTTCGAAGGGTAAAATTGGAATTAAAAGTCGAAGGACTATATGTGGAACGCAAACCATTTAACTATAGTGACACGTGGCAGCATTACAACAAAAACCACGCGCGGGGACTGAATTTATAGATTTTTGATAGACGAGGGATCCTCAACCGTGATTTTTTTGTCGAGGGACTAAATGACACAAAACGTGATAGTCGAGGGACGAAGCAGCGATTTAAGCCTATATACATTGGTATCTAACGATGTTTTCATATGCAGGCATCAATGTTGGATACACACGGGACCCAAATATTACCCAACGACATTAATATCATGGTCTTAAATGTGTTCCAAATGTTTCCTTATGACGAAGACATTAGTGGATACCAGTTTCGATTCTCTTAACGATTTATATTGCATTCGTATGTTTAAGTTATGTTTTATTAACATAATTCCTCTATGAAAAAAACTAAAGGCAAATAAATCTTCAGCACAATCATCTAGAGTGGGTGAGCCAGATGAGCAACCTGAAAAGGAAAGATAAAGTTTTACCATATAAATATATATAGTTAATATGATATGGAGTTTGAGGCAGACGTAAAGGTAGATACACAACCGCATATTGAGCTGAGGTGGATGCACAACCATATATGGTTGAGCTAGAGATGGAGGCTGAGGCTAAGGCTGGGGCTGAGGCTAAGGCTGGGGCTGAGGCCGTGAAAGATACATAGGGGAGACAAAATCGGAGGCATATGTAGATGAACAGAAAAATATTTTGGTAGAACGAGAGAGTTTTAAGGAAAAGTTTGTTGGTTACCAAGATGTTACATAAACTTTGCTAATCATGAAATGTATAACATATATAAGAGGAGGGTAACTGTTTAATTCATTTTTAACAACCTAAATGTATGATGTTTTGATTCTACAACAACCATGATCCGTTGCATAAGTGAGACTTGACAGACCAACAATATGTGATGAGATTAAAAGACAATACATGTTCGACATGTTGCGGTAAATATTGTCTGATTGGTGGCCGAATGGACCTCTTACATGAGTTTTGATTGATAGATGATATCATCTTCATTATAGGGCTTCAAATCCAGGGAAGACTCATAAATATAGCCAACAACAATGATAAAAATTCTAAGTTCGACATGGTGTCATGTTTGCTTAGGCTTGAATTAAGCATAGTGAGGTCCAAGCTATATAAAAATCACAATATGGAGATTGGGATTACGTGGTTGAACAAGTTTATCACCATAAATAAGATGAACTGGTTTATCGTGATATTTGACTGTTAGGTGTACTGACATCTTTATAGTTTCTCCCTGTCATGTTTTCGAATGTGTCAGCCATACATGCCACATCTCTGTGCATGAATTCCATATAAGAATTTTTGGGTAAACAAACATTACATATAAAATCTTCAGTCTAGACAACTTACATTGTATGTTTTAAAGGTTGATGATATACATAAGTTTAAGTGTTTTAAATATGTGTCACCCAAGTAGGTCAACATTAGGGTTTTAGTTAAAAAACAATTCATCAGCTAAAATACCTCAACACAACCAAAAACTAATAAAAATTTCTAAGGTTACATTTATCGTACTTAGACAATTTCATAATATCTACATTAAGTTACACCAAACTTAAATTATAACAAAATAAAGTTTCGAAACAGATATTCTTTGGAAAAGTGTGTCACTTTATAATCTTATTTAATCAATCATTGAAATTGAATATATTTTCTAATACGATCGAATAATGGATTCATCCAAGCATAACTCTATGATTTTCCATATCATTTTCAACAAGGATGAAATAGGGACATCGACACGTTCAATCTAATTGCACTTGCAATCCGGGTGATAAAGTTCTTATTGTAAAAGTACAAAGGTATTTTTGTGAAAGATACCCAGACTAGAGTCTCTGGTAACTCCACTCTAGAGTTAAAATCATGACTGTATTTAAGGAGTCTAAATGAAAAATTCAATACAATGTGTACATTTCTTTTCCAGATTTTAGTTAAATCTTCAGGTTTATCTAATTCTATAAATATATGTCTGTAATCATAGATATATATGTTATAGGCTCCTATTAGATTAAAAGATTGAAAATATGTTCTAAAATCATATAAACCAGGTTTACCGTAAGAGAATTTTGCAATTATAGTGTATTTAGAGGAGGAGAGTATGAATTCCTTATTTGAGTCGTTGAAGATGATTGCTTTCTACTCTCCTCTTGTCTGATGCTTCAAAACTTTATGGATAAAATTCTTTTCTTGGGGCCTCACAACCTCTGAATAATTCTTTACCCTTGATTCCAAAAACACCTCTAGAATGTTCATTCTTGGGTTTGTCTTCGTACATTGGGTTTGAGGTGAGCAGTTTGTTTAAAATTCTTTTGTTTGATCGAAATAGAGGATAGAAGTTAGCTCTTGTTAAATCTTCTGATGGTGATAAGTCTTCTTACTGAGGATGAATTATTGGTTTGTTGAATCTTTATTAACCTAATATATTGATTTTAATGAGTTAGAAAATGTACTTCTCTAACATTTGTTTCTTATTTTTTCTGTGCCGGAACCTCAAGACGAGATTGAAAAAAAGAATCTGTCTTTGCTCAACAGTAAAAGAGGGTGATAAAATCTAGGATTTAGTGTTTAATTTGAGACATTTTAACGCTTTCTCTCACCTTTTTATGAAAATAAGAGGATAAATATGCCCCTAATGAGGTAGCCAAGTCGGTGGAGTAAGGCATGCTCATGACCAATGGTCATAAGTTCGAGTTCGATGTCAATGAGATATTATTTGAGTAAGGTTAATATTTAAATGTAAAATACTATTTTGTTATCTATTAATAATTGATATATGATTTTGGTATAGGTTAGTAATTTTTTATTTAATATATAATAATATTATTAAACCTAAAAAGAAAAAATATCTTAAAAATGAGAAATTGAAACATCAAATTTAATGTTTAAAAGTGAATTTTGTTTTTCAAAATATATGGTTACTAGTAATAATTAACAAATATTTGGTATTTTTATAATGTTATTAATAATTAATATATGATTTTGGTATATATTAGTGTTTTTTTAAAAATTTAATTAATAATATTAGATCCGATATTACTATTATCCGTTAAAAATAAAAAATCTTGAAAGAAAGATATTGAAAACTAAATTTATTGTTCAAATGTAGAATAGTATTTTTTAAAATATATTTGCAAATAATATATGGTTTTGGTATTACATAAATATATACTAATATTAATTACTTTATGTTAAATTTTGATAAATAATTTTAAATAATATAATATTTTATATAATATTAATTTAACGGATACCCATCCGGTATTATCCAGTAGGTCCAGTTCAGGTTGGGTATCCGTGAGAAGATTTTTAAACCCATAATTCATTCCATACCAGCTGTAGTACTTTAAACCCACAACCCATCCGTGGGAAATTTTTAAAATCTATACCCAACGGGTCCGTGAGAAATTTTTAAAATCTATAACCCATCGCATCGGGTTGGCTCGTGTACTTGCGGGTTCGGAAAAAAATGTCATCTTTACTATCACTTTTTTTTTGGAGGAAACCCGCTGCAGCTACTCAAAGTGCAATGAGTGCGCACAAGATAAACCCTCAGTCTGACGCGATAGCCTGCAAACCAACGCCAGAAGATAAACCACACAAGGTGACACGCTCAACCGAGAAAGAATATGTAGAGGGACTCGAACTCATGACCTTTGGTCACAAGCATGCCTTACTCAACCAACTCGGCTACCCCTTGGAGGTCCTTACTATCACCTTGTGTGGTTTACGATCTGACTTTAATCTGTAGGATATTGCTTCAAAGTGAGAGTTTACCATATTCATTGCTGCTGGTTCCCTAAAAAAAAATTCTCCAAAATAATAATAATAACATAATGGATTAATGGATGTTAATAAATAATAATGAATAAATATTTTAGTGATAATTATTAACTTAAGCGAAAAATTTATCTCTAACACAAATATATTATTTAATATTGATTTTATTTAAGTTTAGATATCTAAAAGTAAATCTATTGATGATTATCTCAATCAATTGACCGTAAATATATGACTCATAACTATAAATTTATACATAGGTAATTTATACGTTATCACAATTAATATGTTAATTATTTACTAGAAACTTAAATATCATAATTTATTTGATTTATTTTTATATAATAAAAAGCCATTAAAAGTTGGTATTCAAAATATCGAAATATAGTGAGATTTGAAAAAAAAAAAAAAAGCAATCAAATACAAATACACAATATTTTAGAAAATGAAAATGTATGAATTTTCGGCTTAACAATGACGTTATATTAGCTATTACACTTAAGCTTAAATTATATCTAAATTAAAAATTTAAATTATGTTACCATATTTTATACCCTTTTACATATTTGCCCACGTATTATAAATAAGCACTTCACTTTTCTCTGTTGGTCTTTCTCATTTCCACTCTCTCTTCACACCAAAGGTACAAAAACTCTCTCCCATATCAAATTCAAATCTTATAATTCATTTTTATGTTTTTTTATATAATCGATTTGATTGTTTAATCCAGATTGAATTTTGGAAGAATCGTAATTGTTTGAGAAAATTTCTCTGATGGATCAGAAAGAGATCGAGATCGAGATCGAGAAAGAGATTCAGTACTCTGATAAATACTTCGATGATAATTACGAGTATAGGTAAAATAAATTGCGGGTCCCCAATTTTTGTTTGTTTACTACTTATTATGGGTTTTGAAATTTGGGCTATTTGTTTTTACAGACATGTTGTTCTTCCTCCTAAAGTCGCTAAAAAGCTTCCTAAAAATACCTTGCTATCTGAAGTAAGTTTTTTAGTATGGTGTATTTTTGTTTGTGTATGTTTTCTTGAGACATAGGGATTTATTATTATGATCAAATTTTGCATTGCATAATTCATTCAGTTCATGCTAAACTCTTTTTTAGAGTCTTTAGATTCAATGATTTTCAGTGGAAAACGTTTGAATTTTGGAGAGCGGAGAGTTGAGAGTTGATAATAGGCAAGGCTAGATCGATAATTTATTTACGGCAACACCCAAAATCTATTTTTTTTATTAAATGTTAAAAGATATAAACATCTTAATTGTTCCACCAAACTTATTTCTAGCCTGTTATTAGGCTTTCCAAGTTAATCCGTCCGTCCAAAACTGATCCAGATAGTTTAGGAACAGTTTTTTTTTTTTTTTTTTTTTTATCTATTTGGATCCGTTCGTCTAGAGCTTTTAGGGGCTTCCCAACTCGTTAACCCGTCCAAGACCGTACCGGTCCGGATAGTTTAGGAAATTTTGGACCGATTCTCTTACCGATTTGGACCGGTGACCCCTTAACCAGCCAGGTAAGGGAGATATATCATTTGTTTCCTAATCTATATATATTTTTAACGAAAACCCTAAAAAAATTATGATAAACTAACGAACCTGTCCGTTAAAAGTCAGACCGTACCGACTCGACTCTTAACGAGCCGGTCCCGGTCCATCATATTTGGCTCCCTTCGCTTAGCAGTCCGGTTCGACCTGCCCGGTAGGTTAACGAGTCGGTCTCGGTTTCGTCCAAATCCGGACCAACCCCACCCGATAACCGGATCCGTCCGATAAAAATATATATATATATATATATATATATATATATATATAAAATTCATAACGTATGTAAATGTTTTACAAACCCGGCTCAACCCGTTCAATAGCTTAATGAAATGGTTTCGATCCGGTCCAAATACTGGACCAGCCCAACCCGTTAACAGTACTACAGTCAGTTTCGATATACACTTCTACACAAAAAATCGTGCAAACATGTAAGTACGGCTGTTATGGTTCCGGTTCGGTTCGGGTTTTGACGGAATCGGACTGGACCGGTGGACCGTTAAGCTTATCGGTTCGGACCGGACCGGACCGTTAAGCTTTCGGTTCTAATTTTTGGAACCGGACCAAATCGCTAAACTTTCGGTTCGGTCTGATTCAGTTCGAGTTCGGTTCGGTCCCGATTCGGTCTGGTTTCGGTCCGATTTCGGTCCGGTTCGGTCCACTTAAAAAAATTAAATTCAATTAAAATTAAAATTTTATTTTTTTTATTAAAATAAATGATATAAAAATTAGAGTTTATAAATTAATCTTTTAATTTTGTTAAAAGAAATGATAATTAACTATTAATTTTGGTACCATAATATATAAGGAAATAAATAAAAATAATAAATAATCGGTTCTAACATTTTATCTGGTCGATTTTTTATCGGTTTTATTGGTTCGATTTCCTATCGGTTTGTTGATTTTATCGGTTCGGTTCCTAACCGGATTTTTATTTCGGTTCCTTATCGGTTTTCGGATTTTAAAATGGAACCGCGAACCGAACCGTTAAAATTCGGTCCGGTTCTCGATCCGATCCTTATCGGTTTGATTCCGATCCGATTCTCGGTTCTGGAGAAGCTGCATTAACTCATTTACTAGCATCGTGATTTAGTTTTTAGATCTAAACGGTTGCTTCTTTTTTTAAAATCCAATCTTTTCTTTCCCTTCCCACCATTAATAAAGTCCGACTCTATCAAAATGTATAATTTGTTTTGTGTGGTAAATAAGTTTTGGAGTAAAAGTATGGTTTTGTGTTGATTTTATGTAGAAGGAATGGCGTGAACTTGGAGTACAGCAGAGTCTTGGTTGGGTGCACTATGCGATTCATCGTCCAGAACCACATATCATGCTTTTCAAGAGAAGTTTAAACTATCAAAAGCAAGCTTAGCCAAAAAGACCGACCCTTTTTGCTATGATTGTTAGAATGTCTTTTAAATGTGAATCTACTGCCTCTCGGCCCTCTCCATACACTTCAAATTTTACAGGTGTAAAAGATTTGTTAAATTCTATTAGTAACTTTTTTTTATTAACTTTTAATATTAAGTTTTATTCGCTAAATTATGGATAGCCATTGTATGTTTCACTTGTTTTCACAGCAGTAGATCTAGATAGGAATGAAAATTTAAAAAAGAGAATAAACCTTTTGCAGTTGCCACACTTTTTTTGGATTATATATACGGAATCGCCCAAAACTATAAAAAAATATAAATGTAATATAACTTTTTTTTTCATATATGTGAAACTGATGGAAAATAAACCAACAAAGATAAAGAAGAGTTTTTAATGAATGTTTAACAACTTAATGGTCAGAGAACACTATTATTATCATTATTTAATTGCGTGTTTTAATTTTTTTATTAAATTATGTTTATTTGATAATAAAAATATATATAAGGTAAATTATTAATATTTACATAAATTTTATCCGCCATAATTTTTTTTTTCATTTAACCCAAGTTATTAATTTTTTTATATTATATAAAAAAAATCATTTTTTCATTATAAATTTGTCTTTTCACAACTTAGTCAAACTATGTTGTCAGCTTCAATGACTAAAAATGTACAACTTCTTGTATGGTTGAAATATGGCATGACACATAATCAAACATGTATATATATAATTTAAAAACATAAAATAATAAAATCCATATCATAAATACATACCCACTCATAATCAAACATGTATATATATAATTTAAAAACATAAAATAATAAAATCCATATCATAAATACATACCCACTCAATTGAAATGTTCGAGTAACATATAAGACTGAAAACTCGAAAATAATATTTTTCGTGTTTGCCTAGTTTAACAGAGCCCGAGGATGGGTGCGTGATGTATAGCTAAGAAATCCTTACAAGTGCGATGGTTAGAAATTATTAAAAATAGTTGTATATACAACACTAAAAAATAGCCACAAATTCGTTTATTTGTCTTTGTTGTATGTGCAATGTTTCTTGTACATCATGATACAACTTCGCCAAAACATGCAACATTCATACGGAATTATCCAATCTTTTATCTTATGTAGGACATATTACCAATCAACCTTCATATATCTTCGCTTTTGTCGGTGAAAATGCAGCAACCAAATATAAAAATAAATTAGGCACGTGTGTAATGAAGAATATCATGCATCAATCCAACCCGAACATCTGTATCATTGTTTTCCCATAACTAAATAATCATTTATGCGATTGATAGACTGTAAATATTGTCACATAATCAAATTTTATCATCATTTTCCCAAATTAATAATAAAATTGTTAGTATGTGGGTGATATTATTTTATGAAATCTGCTACAAGAAATTATTTCAGATGCCAACTTAAAAATATTTATAATAGTAGAGTGTAAACAATCTTATGAACATGAATTTAGGCTGAGCTTTTGTTAGTTAACTCTCAAGTAGACAAAAAAAATATTTCTACTCATTCTCACAAAGCAAAAAATATATATTTTATATAAGAGAAACAATTTTGACTTATAACATAGATATATTTAAAATATTATATACTTACACAATCGTATAGTATATCGTGTCCTCCGTGAATCATTTGTAAGATCTCGACATGTATTGATTTTTTTAAAACGCATTGACTTCATCATCAAATTCGTATGACTTTTCTGTCTTCGATAAGTATGAATTCATTGAATTCATACAAAAATCTCATCTAAACACTGTTTATGAACTTTGATGAACCTCAATGAAAGACAACGTGTTCAAGTGATTGAAGTCATATTTGCGCAAAGTTGAGACAACCCAACTCTTTTATTGTCTTTTTTGGTGTCATAATCTTACAATAACGTTTGAAAAATATTTCAATCATAATTTTTTTAAATTTTTTTAAACACATTCTAGTTTAAGATTTATATTTTTGAACACATTCTAGTTTAAGGTTTATAATTTTGTATAAATAATGCAATGATCCGAGTTTAAAATCAATATCGTTTTTGAAAGCCAAATATACACCGTAAACTTACTATGATTTGAATCCAAAATTGTACTATCCTCGACTTCGTAAGTTAAAAAAAAAATTCACACTTTAATCATATGAACATTAAAACCCATAACAACAAATTTATAACCCTAAATGCATGTCTAACCAAATTCATCATTTAATATAATCTTACATCAATTAACCCAAACATGTAAATATAATCTAAAATGATATAAACACTCATAAATATTAAGAATCATACATTTATTGTGTTAAAATAATTAAAATGCAAATTAAGACTGCATCTAATAAAATGAAAATAAAAATTAAAGAAGTTAATAACAAAGTTTATGAATGTTTAAGATCTAGACATTTTGAAATAGAACATAAATTCATATATAATAACATTTTTTATAAATTTATTTTTATGATAAAAAAAACATATTTTGTTACATAATAATTTAAAATATATATTTTTTAAGTATTTAAAAAAATTAATATTGTCTATTTTATTTTAAATATTAAAATGAAGACTTATAAATTTTGAAATTAGTTTTTAAAAATTTAAAATTGTATTTTTATATTTATAGTTAAATGATAGATGAATATAAAATGCAAACAAGGTTAATAGACAAATATAATAAGAATTTCATAAACTTTTCTTATATATAATTATATTTATTTGGTAAGTAAGATTACAACAATTTTGATTTACAATTTATATTATATTATCATTTAAATGAGAATTTGACTATTAAAATGGTAAACTAATAATAAATTATATCTAATCTAAAGTATCAATTCACTGTGCTGATGAACAATGAATTGGTACTTTAAATATTAGGCCTATAGTTTCCATCATTTTAAACTTTCAGTTTTATTCTTATTTAATAATTCGTTTCCATCTACCATTAATCATCCTTTATCATCCTTTACACGCGTCGTATATATTTGTTGAATCCTTTAATCATCCTTTATATTTGTTGAATCCTTTAATCATCCTTTACACGCGTCTTATATGTTTGTTGAATGCCGAATCGATTTTGCATGTGTTATCTTTTACACGCGTTGTATATATTTGTTGTATGCAGCGTCGTATATATTTGTTGTATGCCGCATCGATTTTGCTACATATTTGTTGTACGCCGCATCGATTTTGCTATATATCACGCGTATAAGTGTAGGGGTTCCATGATATTTATATGCATCTCATAGTTTTCTTATTTAGACCAAATACTCTGCACAAACAAAACTTCTTTTTTAATTCTAAAAATTTATCTGAATCAAAAGTTTAGTCTCAGAGTTCAAATCAACCTCTCTATTTCAGATTTTCACTCCAAAGTTTAGTCTCAGAGTTTAAATCAACCTCTCTATTTCAGATTTTCACTCCGCTTTCAAAGTACGTTTAGTTTTTATAATTTCTAATTTCAATTATCAATACGAAGCTTTCAATGAAGCAAAGAAAAGTTTACATTCTCAAATTTCAAATCAAATCAGCCTTTCTTCCACTCATCTTTCAAGATATGATCTTTTCCACTTCTCCTTGGAAGCTGCATTTGATTCAAACATATTGCATTCAAGATTGATTATTTGCTTATTTGTTACTTTGTGTTTACATTTGCATTCAATTTTATTTAAATATTATTAGGAAGAAATATTAAATGATATTTAAGGCAATGATAGATTAAAAATTTTACTAAAAAAACATATCTTATATTCATTAACAAAAGTTTTGCGTTGGAATTGTTTTAGTGAAAACTCAATTTAAACATTCAATGTATTATTTAATTTTCATTAAATAATGAAAGATACATATTTATGTTTTGAATAATTTATTTTAAATTTAATTTCTTAAGTCAAACATCAATTTAAAATTATAACTATCCTTCCATTACTTTTATCAATAACATTCAATCGTGTAAATTTTTAAAATGAAGAGGATGCGATTTATGCAGAAGTGAACCTGTTAATCAGGGGACTAACAGTGCGTTTTAGCTAATTAAGTATATTAAAATTAAATATATTTTGCTATAATTATTACATACCTTTCTTTTGTAGGAACCGGAGGGATGAGTCTAAATCATTAAAGACTAAACATATTTCTAACATTTTCATTAGAATTAATTACCTTGTTTTTTTTATTAAATTATGAATATATCACTGTCATTTTCATTCATTTTCATTAAAGAGTGACTATCTTTATCTTTTTATATCTTTAATATTTATTAAAGAGTTACTATCTTTATCTTTTTATATTGTTAATATTTATTTTTAAGCATTTTATTCTAGTTTAAAATAGTTTAATAAATATATTGCATATTTATTATGTAATATTTATTATTTAATTTATTTTATCATTTTTAAAATACTCAAAGAAATATATTACATATTTATTATGTAATTTTTTTTGATTTTTTATTATAGTTTAAAATAGTCAACAAAATATATTATATATTTATTATTTGATATTTATTTTCTATTTTTTTATTATAGTTTAAGATAGTCAAAATATATATTCCATTTTTATTATGTAATATTTATTTTTTAAGTAATTTCATTCTATATATATTAAGATTTTTATTCTAGTTTAAGAGAGTCAAACAAATATATTTATTTTCTAAGTATTTTTATTATAGTTTTAAGAAAGTCAAACATATATATCACATATTTAAGTTAGTAAAAAATAGTAAAAAAATATATGACATATTTATTATGTGATATTTAAATAGTCAAATAATATATCAGATTTATTGAAGTAATAAGAGGTGAGAGGTTTTAGGTTAGAGAAGAGAGAAAAATGAGAGTTTTAGCTAAAATGGATCTTTTATATCAAGGGTATTTTGGCTAATTTTGGGGTCTCATTATAGCCAAAGGAGGTCTCATTATAATAGGGTGGTATTATAGCCAAAAGAGGTCTCAAAATAGTCTTGCCCGTAATTTTATTATAATAGGGTGGTATTATAGCCAAAAGAGGTCTCAAAATAGCCTTGCCCGTAATTTTATGGAGACCGGACAATCTTCTAAGACAGTGATGAAGATAATCTTGCCTCCTAAAGTCAAAGACCATCTAAATTGATGGAAGAAGTTAGTCGGAGTGATAATAGTCAGACTCAATAAAAAATAAATATATTTAACTTTATTTTTTATGTTTATAAATATTATATATTTTTATAAATATTATATTTAATATATTTAATTTGTATTTTTGTTTAAAATTATGTTTATATAGATTCTGGAGAGAAAAATATTGAATGTGAATATTTCGCTTTATTTTGGATTAATGAATCTCTTAAAGGAAAATCAAATACGAATAGTTTTCACTTTGGAATGTGCACTTTAAGTGGTAAAGTGAAACTAAGATTATAAAACTCCAATTTTTTAAAATAATTTATTAAATCAAAATAATAATGAGAGTAGTAAAAAAAATCAAAAAAATAATGTGAATATGAGAGCTACTATTAATACTATAATTAATAATAAAATTAACTGTCAAATTCATCATTTAATAGGATCATTAATACCACCGGATGAAGAATGTCCAAAATGTGCTCTATTACAACTAATAGAGTTAATGAAATTGGTGGTTTGATAGTTGGAGATATCAGAAAGAATAACGAAATTACATCCTAAATTTATGTCACTGCAATATCCAATTCTTTTTCCTCATTGCGAAGACGTTTATAGAGCTGATTTGAAATCGCATCAAATAATATATAACAAATCGCGGAAAAAATAATAAAACCCTTTTTGTTAGATTCATCTATAGAAGAAACAAAAAATTAAGAATACTTACGGGTTTGCCTGCTGCTATCCATCTAGTATTCTCTAGCGTTCTTTTGCGTTCTTTAGCGATTCCACGTTCTCTGGCGATTCCGTTTATGAAACTAAGAGACCTGTAGAATCAGGTTAGAGAAGAAGGAAAAGGTTTCCAGACACTAAGGAATCGGCCGTATTTCTGATTAGGGTTTAGAAATACCTAAACCTAGCCCCTTATTTATAGATTTTACAATGTGAAGCCCAACATTGTAAAGCCCATCCTATGTTACTTCCTTGTGTCCGGGACCATAACCCAATAAATTGATAATTCAATTTATATCCCTGATTTATTAATTCAGGCTTAAGTGTTGAGATTTGGGCCCTCTTCATCACAGTGCCCAAATTCAACCCGGTTACCACACTTGAGCCCATAACGCCTTTTTACCCATAAGTCCAATTTAGTTAATTAAATAATTAACTCGACTACTTTAATTTGGACTTCCTTAAGACAATAACCGAATATGTTTATTTAGCATATCGGTCCAAATTATTATTAGTCTATAAATATATTAAATAAATATATTCCAACAATCTCCCACTTGGACCGTCATATGCTACTCAAGAATACATATTCAACTTTAATGGGATCCCTATATTCATTGTCAATGGGAAAACGGTACAACCCCGTACATGATTGATAATAATAAAGGACTAAAGACCTCTTTCTCGTAATGTGAACAATAGGATGCAACAGTAATCACATTACCATAATCAATCAGTTACTTGGGCCAATTATGGAGGGTGGTCTAAGAGTAATATGGCTTGTAATCGTACATATCTACTCTTAAATGGTTCCTACTTTTGGAGATCCAATACAGTACAGATATCAATAAATATTTCCAAGCATATATATTGCAATAAACTTTAATGTGCACAATACTGCAAAATACAACATCAGATCCTATTACAAACTCTCCCACTGAAACTAAAAATCCTCTAAATCAACTACACCCATACTGATGGTGTGTCCCTGGAAAACCTTAGGCAACACCGCCTTTGTTAGAGGATCTGCTATCATGAAGTTTGTTCTGATGTGCTCTATACTTATCTGACCCATCTGTACTCTTTCTTTAACAGACAGAAACTTTATGTCTATGTGTTTGGATTTAGATGCGCTCCTGTTGATGTTAAAGTACTGCACTGCGGAATTGTTATCGCAATATAACCTCATAGGGATTTCTATCCCTTATACAATGCGTAATCCAGTAACAAAATTCCGCAGCCTTAGTGTCTGGTTTGATGCCTTAAAGCATGCAACAAATTCTGCTGCCATGGTGGACGATGCAATAAGTGTTTGCTTTACACTTTTCCAGGATATTGCACCTCCAGCCAATAAGAATATGTTTCCTGACATACTTTTAATGTGTCTGCGCATCCACCAAAATCTGAGTCGGAATAACCGATGATCTCCAGTTTATCCGACTTCCTATATGTCAACATGTGCCCCTTTGTTCCTTGCAGATATCGGAGTACTCTTTTAACTGCTTTCCAGTAATCCATTCCTGGGTTACTAACATATCTCCCCAACATGTTTACAGCAAAGACAATGTCCGGCCTAGTACAAACTTGAGAATACATTAAACTCCCAACTGCAGAAGCATAAGGGACCGTTTTCATTTCCTCAATCTCAAGTTTTGTCTTAGGACATTGACTCGGACTAAGTCTGTCACCCTTTGCTATAGGGGTACTTAGGGGTTTGCAATCTACCAATCCGTAACGTTGTAACACACTTTTAATGTATGCTTTTTGTGATAATTCAAGAATACCACGAGAACGATCTCGATGTATCTGGATTCCTAACACAAAACTGGCATCACCAAGATCCTTCATATCAAACTTGTCTGATAGAAATCTTTTTGTAGTGTGTAACAATTCCTTATTGTTCGAGGCAAGCAATATGTCATCCACATATAATATAAGAAATATGAAATTACTCCCACTGAAATTGTGATAAACACAATCCTCAACCGAGTTGATCTCAAAGTCATAACCGACTATCACCTCAAGGAATTTGTGATACCATTGACGAGAAGCTTGTTTAAGCCCATAAATGGATTTCTTAAGTCTGCAAACCAGATCTTTTGAGTTACTTTCTACAAAGTTTTCTGGTTGCATCATGTAGATCGTTTCCTCAATATTACCATTGAGAAAAGCGGTCTTAACATCCATCTAATGAAGCTCAAGGTCAAAATGTGCAACTAATGCCATGATTGTTCTAAAGGAATCCTTCGTCGATACTGGAGCGAAAGTTTCTTTAAAATCAATCCCTTCACGCTGAGTATAACCTTTCGCTACAAGACGTGCTTTATGTCTTTCCACATTACCCAGGGAATCGTGTTTGGTTTTGTAAACCCATTTACAACCAATTGCCTTTTTCCCTTCAGGTAATGGGACAAGATCCCATACCGCATTATCCTGCATTGATTTATACTCTTCTTTCATAGCGTCAATCCACTTTTGAGATTCAGAGCTTGCCATGGCCTGTTTGTAGGATGAGGGATCATCTACAGTTCCAGCACATAACTCATCATGCTCCTGAAGATATACTATAAATTCTGGACCTATAGTACTCTTCCTTTCTCTAGTGGACCTTCTTAATGGCATTATTTCCTCCTGTTGCACTTCTTGAGGAGGTAGAGTTTGATCATTATGAACGATGTCATTTTGATTCCCTTGTGGAAGATTATCTTGAGGTTCCTCTTGTTCTACCTGAATCTCTGTATCCTGGTTAGAACCCTCAAGTGGAGCATCAGTGTTAATCTGAGGATTACCTTGTTCTAATGGGATCGAAATGATTGGCATTACCGCCCAATCTTCAGATATCTCAGTATCCCTATTAAAACCTTCATGAATCTTTATGGATTCTTCCTCAAAATCAACATATGTTCCCTTATTCTTCCCCCCAAACTCAACATCCTCTAGAAACTTGGCCGTTCCTGTCTCAAATATTGTACCAGTGAGAGAATCATAAAACTTAAACCCTATAGAATGTTCGGAATAACCTATGAAGAAACAACTAACTGTTTTTGGGTCCAGTTTCTTTTCTTGAGGTTTGTAAGGCCTCGCCTCAGCTGGACAACCCCACACATGCAGATGCTTTAAATTAGGTTTACGCCCGTTCCAAAGCTCATATGGAGTCCTAACAGTAGCCTTTGTGGGTACTCGATTGAGTATATAAGCGGCACATTTGATGGCTTCCCCCCAGAGAGATAATGGTAGAGATGAGTGACTTATCATGCTTCTAACCATATCTTTTAGTGTTCGGTTCCGTCTCTCAGATACACCGTTCATGCGAGGTGAACCAGGCATAGTGTATTGATGGACTATTCCACATTTCTCTAGGTACTGTGCAAAGGAACCTGGACGTTGTTCACCCGATCCGTCATATCTACCATAGTATTCACCACCACGGTCAGATCTAACGGTCTTAATGCTTTTACCAATTTGTTTCTCAACCTCGGTCTTAAAAGTTATGAACTTGTCCAGGGCCTTATACCTTTCTTGTTGACCGAACCTTGACCTGGTCCTTTGCCATATGCCTTCCGCTTAGGTCCTGCCTTATTTGGTGATGTAATCACATTAGCCTCAAGCGCTGTGCCTTTAAGTCTTTCCTCCTCATTTGCAGCGTGGGAAATCAATTCATTGATATTCCACTTTTCTCGCATGCAGTTATAGGTGGACTGGAAATACTTAAACCGGTCTGGCAGCGAATGAAATGTGAATCCCACTATGCATTCCTCAGGTAAGTCTAAACCGATTGCCTTTAACTTTTGGCAAATCATCAACATTCCCAGAATGTGCTCCCGGATTTTACCTTTGCCATTATACTTCTTTTTTTTTTTTGGCAAAGGCTTTCTCAATCTCCGTGAGAAAGACCGAGGCAGTGGTAACACCTTTAGGGACAGCCCCACGCAATGCTACTGCTATTCCCTGTAACAAGAGCGCCATGCATAACTTATTTGACCTTTCTCACTTTTCATCAGCCTTAGTTTCATCCGGTGTACTTTCCGGACTAAGGGGAGATGGTTTGGGAGTTAACAATGCATAGTCGTAATTATGTACAGATTAAAAACAGCAACATTTCTTCTTTCCACCATTGGAAGTCCGAACAATCCAACGTTGGTGGACGATTCCCCAACAAATTGTAACCCATGGATACTATGATAAGAACAAACAACACAAAGCACATCTAGCATTTTGACATATAACTGAAAACATGTGCATAAACATGACAAATACATGTAAAACATAAAATTCATTGATAATAGATACCGGAGGGCAAATCAAATTAACATGAAATTTTATGAGTTTGAGAAAAATACTATGATCATTATTTTAATTTTCTAATTGCCAATGAGACCTTCCGGAGGGCCGACGTCATTTACATATATTAAAATAACCATAATTTGATTTTCTTAAGTAACGGTGAAACCTTCCGGAGGGCCGATTTCACCTACTTAAAATCAAAAAATCGTAAGGCTGAATTTAATTTATCCTTAAGTACCGATGAAACCTTCCGGAGGGCCGATTTCATCTAATTAAAATTAAAATCAGCACAAAGACCATTTTCAATAATTTTCTCCCGTTCATGATTTAATTTAAACCCAAACGTGAATCTTCCGGAGGGCCGATAATATTTGAATTTAAATTAATCCCCGAACATTTCGAAGCCTAGGATCCTTAAAAAAATTAATTTTAACCTTCCGGAGGGCCGATTAAATTAAATTCTTAATTTCACCTACCGGTCTACGAAACCTTAGTCATGCATCGTCATTTAATCATTCACACACATACAATTTAATTCACAAATAAACATACAAAAAAATATCAAAGTATCATTTTTGTGAAATATATTGTTCAAATATTTTTAAATTAATAACTTTTTTTTTTTCCGAATTTTTTTTTTTTTTTTTTTTAACTTAATATTTGCAGCAGCCTGCACGTGCAGCAGGCTGCTGCAAATATTAAGCCCTGCTGCAATTTGCAGCAGGCTATCGCAGCTTACCTGCCTGCTGCAATTTGCAGTAGGCTGCAGGTCCTAAACGGGCCCACCAATTGTTTTGGGTGGGTCCAGTCTGTATTCATCATGTTGTTATTATCGTTTGGGTATTTTTTGTTGTCCCTATTCTTTTGGCGGTTACTGTGTTTATCGCCGGACAGCCTTCGGTCAGCGTTAACATCAGGGGTTAAGCTGTCGATGAGCCACTGTCCCAATAATTTTGATTTTATTCGTTATTTTAGGGTTGATTTGATGCTAATTTTGGGAGAAAAATTCCAGACATCAATAAACCCTAATTTTACCCGAAATAAAAAAAAATCCCCAAACTATAAAAATTGCAATTTCAATAAATCACATAACATGTTTTTCATACAATCCCTAAATCCATGACCTACCAATTCAATTAACACATAATCCCAATGACATGGATTCTTTACGATTAAGAAAAAAATGCATCTTTGTCTATCAATACTCAATTTGATTATTCTACTGAATCCAAAAAGGGTTTATTTGGCTCTGATACCAATTGTTATATATATATAATCCGAAATCGCATCAAATAATATATAACAAATCGCGGAAAAAATAATAAAACCCTTTTTGTTAGATTCATCTATAGAAGAAACAAAAAATTAAGAATACTTACGGGTTTGCCTGCTGCTATCCATCTAGTATTCTCTAGCGTTCTTTTGCGTTCTTTAGCGATTCCACGTTCTCTGGCGATTCCGTTTATGAAACTAAGAGACCTGTAGAATCAGGTTAGAGAAGAAGGAAAAGGTTTCCAGACACTAAGGAAGCGGCCGTATTTCTGATTAGGGTTTAGAGTTATGAAATACCTAAACCTAGCCCCTTATTTATAGATTTTACAATGTGAAGCCCAACATTGTAAAGCCCATCCTATGTTACTTCCTTGTGTCCGGGACCATAACCCAATAAATTGATAATTCAATTTATATCCCTGATTTATTAATTCAGGCTTAAGTGTTGAGATTTGGGCCCTCTTCATCACAGTGCCCAAATTCAACCCGGTTACCACACTTGAGCCCATAACGCCTTTTTACCCATAAGTCCAATTTAGTTAATTAAATAATTAACTCGACTACTTTAATTTGGACTTCCTTAAGACAATAACCGAATATGTTTATTTAGCATATCGGTCCAAATTATTATTAGTCTATAAATATATTAAATAAATATATTCCAACAATTTCTACTCATATCAAATTCAAGATAGAAAATTGCATGATGTTTCTTTTTTAAAAGGTGGTAGATTGTTCCAACAATATTTAGTAGATGTATATGCAACTCTTGAAGAAGATCGATTAGATTTTATTAGAAAAAGATAAAAAAACTTTTAGGTTTGAGATTTATAAGGGAATACACGATGCAATATCAAAATGGGAAAGAAATGCTAATAATATTAGGAAAAGGATAATTTTACCATCTTCTCATACTGAAAGTGTTAGGTATATGTTAAATAATTATCACGACGCAATGGCAATTTGCCGATATTTTGGTAATCCAGATTTATTCACTACGTTTACATGCAATACAAAATGGCCAGAAATTATAAAAGAACTCTCTATAAATCTAGGTTATAAATATGAAGATAGACCCGATATTGTCACAAGAGTATTTAAAATGAAACTCGATAGTATGATATCCTACATCAAATCAGGAAAACCTTTTGGAGAAGTTGTAGCAGGTACGTTATTTTATTATCCAAAGTTTAATATTTTTTAAATATAGTTATTTCTATAACTAATATTATATATTTTTCTCGATTATTTGTATAATCGCAGATGTTTATACAATTGAATTCCAAAAAATAGGTCTTACTTATTGTCATTTATTAGTTTGGTTAGACTCGAAATACGCATGTAATCTTCCGCAAGATATCGACTCTATAATTTCAGCAAAGATTCCAAACAAAGAAATTGATCCAATTTCATATGAATTGGTAAGTGAGTTTATGATTCATGGTCCTTTCAGAAATTTGAATACATATTATACATGCATGGAAAATGGTAAATGCACAAAAAAAATTCCTAAACAATTTAAAACTGAAACAGAAATAGAAATAAATAGTTATGTCACTTATAAACGTCGTGACATCCCATCAAATTACATTAATAAAAATGAAATACAGATTGATAATAGATTTGTTGTTCCTTACAATAAAGAATTATTGGTACGATATAAAGCTCATATTAATGTTGAATCAAGTTGTCAATCTATGCTCATTAAGTATCTTTTCAAATATTTTAACAAATGATCAGATAGAGCTCGAGCTATTTTTGAAGAAGATAAAACTAATGAAATTCATGTGCATCTTAATTGTCGATATTTATGCCCGTATGAATCTGGTTGGAGAATATTTCAGTTTCACATACATTCAAGACATCCTTCTCTTGAAAGATTACATGTTCATTTGCCTTTGCAACAAAATATTATATTTGATTCTAATGTAACTCTTCAACCGGTTGCTAACAAGTCGGGTGTTGAAAATTCAATGTTAACAAGGTGGTTTGATGCAAATAAACAATATAAAGAAGCTCTTACACTATCATATGCAGAATTTCCCATAAATTTTATTTGGGAAATTGAGAAAACAAGGTAAATGTATAGGTAGATTAGCATATGTGCATCCAACATTTGATGAATTATACTATTTAAGAATGTTATTAAATTTTAAAAATGGAGCTACCAGTTTTGAAGACATAAAAACCGTTGGTGGAATTGTACAACCTAGCTATCAAGATGCATGCATATCACTAGGTATGTTAGGTGATGTTAAAGAATGGGATCATGCTTTAAAGGAGGCTACACGTACAACCACATGCTCCACATTAAGATATTTTTTTGTTACTATAACTTTGTTTTGTGATGTTGCAAATCCAAATATTTTATTTGAAAATAATTGGAAAAATATGTGCGATGATATATTACATAATTTAAAAGAAATATTTAGAATGAAAAATTTAATTATATTAGAAAAATAGGTTAAAATTATATTTTGTACGAACTAGAAAAATTATTTAATGCATCAAGTAGTTGTTTAGAAGATCATATAGCTCGCCTCAACTAGATCATTATAAAATAGAAGATCTTGAAAATAAACAATTAAGGGAAGAATTAAATTATGATGTAGATGAATTAAAAACACAACATGAAATTTTAGCTTCCAAATTGAATGACGAACAAAAAGAAATTTATGACTTTGTTATCTCTTCGATCGTAGCTAAAAAATAAGGACTATTTTTTGTATACGGACATGGTGGCATAAAAAATAATATTTTATGGAACTTTATTATTAGTAAACTTAGATCCGTCGATTGCTTCATCAGGAATTGCTTCCCTACTTATTCATGGAGGTAGAACTACACATTCTAGATTTAAAATTCCTTTAAGTATAACAGAATGTTCTACATGTGAAATAAAAAAAAATCAACACATCTTGCTAAGTTAATTCAAAAAGCATCATGGATTGTTTTGAGGCTCTTAATAGATCATTACGTGATATTATACCGAAAATGTATGAAGAAGGAAATGATAATTTATTTATAGGGAAAACTATTTTATTTGGAGGTGATTTTAGACAAATTTTACCAGTTATAGCAGGAGGAACGAGATAAGAGATTGCCAATGCCTCTTTAAGCAGTTCTTTTCTCATAGAAACACTTTAAAGTATTCTATTTAAAACAATATATGAGATTGTCTAACAATGACTTAAACGATGTAGAAAAATAAGAATTAAATAATTTTGCTGATTAGAAATTAAAAGTTGGGGAAGGTTATATTTCTGATTTAACTACACCAAACAATGATGAATATTCATGGATTAAAATTTCACCAGATTTAATTATTGAATCATTTGATAATCCTATTCACTCTATTTTTGGTATGACATGTACTCGTTTTCTAAATAATTTTGATCATTACTCTTATTTAAGTGAAAAAACAAAAATTATTCCAAAAAACAATGCAGTGTTAGAGATAAATGGCTTTATATTAAATTTAGTTCCGGGTAAAAGTCACACTTATTTAAGCTCATATTATTTTTTCTTTTTTTAGGTAAATGTGGATTTGTATATATATGATGTACAAGGTTACAATCGTTCAGAGAGTTCAAAGATCTCTGTGTAGAGTACAAGTCACTAATGGACTTTACAAATAAAATCAGGAAAACTGAGAACATCAATAAGCCAAAAGAAATCTAACATGCAATCTAACATGCAAGTCGATAATGCGGAATAAAATCTTCAAAGTCGTAAGGGTGATTCGAGTGAAAATGGTGTCTTGAGTCACGATCTCTTCATCAAATACAAGGCGGTTTCGAGCACGCCAAATCTCAAAAATAGTAGCTTGGAATGCAAGGTTGATGGCGCGGGATCGGTAGGATGTGCCTCGGTGCTCCTTCCTAATCCATTTATGTGCACTGTCAAGTGTGGTCATTGCGCGAGTAATCCCCAACCATGCTCTGATACGACCCCATATTTATCCACTAAACCTGCAAGAAAAGAAAATATGTGCACTCGATTCATCAGAATGCCTACAAAAGGGGCAACTGATGTTAGGCAAATCCATGTAGTGAAGTGTGTCTTTTGTGGCCAGACGACGGTTGAATGCAAGCCAGACGGTCAAAGTGTATTTCGGTGGGATGTATCTCTTCCATATCTTCGATAGCATTGGACACGGTTCACCCTTGGTCCTCATGGCTTCATAGACACGGCTTGTGATTAACTTTCCATCCAAAACACAACTTTCAAGACCCCGAATCGCATGGTCTCGGCCCCCAAATATCTGAATCAAAGAATCTCTAATATCAAGAAGCGTTCGAATGAGATGAATGTCTCTATCTCGTCTTTGGTAGTCCCAGATAGTTTGTACTCGAAGATAATACTCGTGCACCCATTTCACCCATAAAGACTCGGAACCCGAATGAAATAACCATATCGAACGGGTAAGAAGAGCACGATTCCAAACTTTTATATCTTTAAGTCCAAGACCTCCTTCTTCCTTCGGTTTACAAATTTTGTCCCATGCAATCCGAGCTGGTCTACCCCCCAGAAGAACTTGAGGCAGAGCGAGCGGATGGTATTAAGGACCGCCGAATGCAAAGGAAAAGCGCGGAACCAAAAACATTCTACTCCTTGAAGCACAGATGTGATCAGTTGAAGTTTTCCCGCGTAAGAAAGTTTCATGTGCTCCTATTTCTCAATATAACTCGAGATAGCTGCAGTTAAATGAGCAAAATTAGTAACTGAAACCGTCATTGGAGCGAGAGGTATCCCCAGGTAACGAACAGGGTATGTGCCAACTTCAAATCCGACTCTCTCCATAATCCGATCATAGACAATCTCATTAACTCCGGCTAGATATATTGTGGATTTAGTATGGTTCAATGAGAGGCCCGATACATCCTCCAAACGTCCCAAACAATCCATAAGGATGTTAACCGATGTCTCGTCCCCTCGTGAGAAAAACATCAAATCGTCGGCAAAAGCAAGATGGGTGGTGTGCATGCGGGCACATTTCGGGTAGAATTTAAAGCCCGGTTCACTCGATCTCTTCTTTCACAATCGGGATAGATATTCAAGACAAATGATGAATAAAGTAGGGGACATGGGATCACCTTGCCTTAAGCCTCGTTGCCCACGAAAGAAACCATGAAGCTCGTCATTGATGGAAACCAAAAAAGATGCTGTAGTAACGCAAGCAAGAATCCAACCCACAAACTTAGGAGGAAAGCCGATACCATGGAGTATTGTCGATAGGAAGTCCCATGAGAGTGTGTCAAAAGCTTTGCGAATATCTACCATGAGCATACATCGTGGAGAAATTCTTGCACGGTTCGAACCTCTAACCAACTCTTGGGCAAGGAAAACGTTATCAACAAGATTTCGACCACTTACGAAAGCACCTTGTCCTTTGTCAATGAGAGTTGGAAGTAAGGGTGCCATTCGGTTAGCCAAAATTTTGGTAATCACTTTATAAGTAACATTCGTGAGACCAATTGGCCTAAAGTCACCCACCTTAGGATCGTTGTCTTTCTTCGGTATGAGGGAGAGGATGGTGTGGTTTGTTGCGCGAAGTATACTACCAGTGTCGAAAAATTCACAAACACAATCAATCAAATCTGTGCCCACAATATCCCAATTCTTTTTGAAGAAAGCCGAGGTGTAGCCGTCCGGTCCCGGGGCCTTGTCATTTCCGATATCAAAGAGTGCATTCCGGATTTCATCACCTTCCACAGGTTTAAGTAGCTGCTCATAAAACCGATCTTCGACTAGTGGTCCGTGACTCATGATTGTCGGGTCAATGGGGGTGCTTGGCCGGGATGTGCCAAAGAGGTGTGTGTAGAAATCTACAAGGAGGGAGGCGACTTCTATTGGGGATGTTGTGCGGGTGCCGTCATCTCGGACGATGTATGATATGTTCTTTCTTGCATTGTCTCGGTTTATTAAGTTGTGGAAGTATTTCGTACCTCTATCTCCATCAACTAGGTGGGTAGTCCGCATACGCTGTTGGAGAAAACTCTTTTCGGCATCAAGGAGGAAGTTCGCACGAGCCCGTAATCTGTGAACCTCCTCTTTTAAAGAAGTGTTGTCAGGATCATCCATAAGAGAGGTTAAAGCCTCTTTAAATTCTGAATTTGCAGTAGCCGTACGCTCGAGAATACCCCCGTACTCAGCTTTATTCAATTCTCTTAATGGACGTTTTAGGGCTTTCAACTTCTGCGCAAGTATATATTGTTTCGTACCATCAATAAACTGCCCCCATAAACTTTGTACGATACTAGCAAACCTGGGATGTTTAAGCCACATGTTGAAGAATCTGAATGGCCGACAACCATGCTGAAAGTCTCGAATAACCGATGCAATAACTGGGCTATGGTCGGATACGGGTTCCATCGGAAGGAACGATGCTCTACATATGAGATTCCTGTCACTCCACCCATGATTTATAAGGACTCGGTCAAGCTTAGCCCAAATAGTACTATTTTTCCAAGTGAAGAAAGGACCTGTGGAAGGTGCATCGACAAGACCATGAGATATTCGAAAATTATTTAAATCAATTAACTCACTATTTCGAAGAGGAGCAGCCATAATTCGGTCTCCTGGAGCACAATACGTGTTATAATCTCCCATAATCATCCAAGGTAAACGAATGTTGGCCCCGATGGTGGTTAGGTGCTCCCAAAGAACTCTCCTTTGCGGTACTGTATACAAAGGGTAAACGAAGGTAACATAAAAAGTTTCTTGGGTGACGTTGCAATGGACTTGAAAGTGGATGTGTTGTCTTCCAATTTCAATCACTGTACAAGCTACCCTACTAGCATCCCAAACAACAATGATGCGTCCTCCAGGAATAACATCAAGATTAGAAACATGATTCCATTTTAAGAAACAAGTAGACATAAAGTTGGTTAAACGTTCTTGCGAGAATTTCGTTTCTAATAGGCAAAACAGGGGCAAAGAATTTTTTTTTAAGCTCATATTCTATATGTAAAACATGTGGAAATTCAGAAAGTTTTGACATTTTGTATCCGATTGAATTTCTTAATAAATATAAATCTAATGGTATCCCCAAACACGAGTTAATACTAAAATTTGGTGTACCTATAATGTTGTTTAGAAATTTGAATCCATTTTCAGGATTATGCAATGGTACAAGATTAGTAATAACACAAATGGACAATAAAGTTATTGTAGCCAAAATCATAACGGGTTGTAACATTGGTGTTACGGTTTTTATACCTCGCGTTGATCTTTCATCAAAATAAAACAAATGATCATTTCTATTTAATCGGAGACAATTTCCTATTAGACTATGTTATGTAATGCCTCTGAATAAAAGTGAGGGACAGTCTTTGAATAAAGTTGGTATTTATTATTCCTCAACTAGTATTCACTCATGGCCAATTATATATCATATTATCTAGAGTCATGAAGACATCCCAAATTCATATAAAAAAATATCGTATACCGAGAAATGCTTAACAATTTATAAAAGTCCGTACAAAAAATGTTGAATTAGACATGTATATTTCTAAATATGTCATAACGATTACATGTCTACATGAAAAATGATATAACAAATTATAATTTGGTTAGTTTATATTATTTCCAGTGATTTGTTTTATGCAGTATAAATATTAAAATAATTGAAATAAATTTATTATATATTTTTATTATAAATATAAATAAACGGTTAATTTGTTTGTAATTACCAAAAAATATTATTTTTAAAATTGAATTGACTTTTATTCATGAATAAATATAAAAAAAATTAAATTAACAATAATCTGGTGTGAATTCATATTTTTTTTATAAAATTAAATAAAAAAACCAGTTACAAATATAGATTTCATAAAAGTTTTAAACTTGATGAAATTTTATTGATTTGAAAATAAGGAATTTAAAATCAATACAAATTAATATATATACATGGTTTTATATGTAAATATAAAAATGGTTTGAAATTAAATTTAATATATTTTTATTTATAATTTTTATAAAATTAAATGAAACATGAATTACAAAGTATAAAAATAAAGAATAATAAAAGTTTTAAAATTAATTGAAAGTTATTGATTTAATTTTATTTAAACTAATAAACTTTTTAAAATTAACAACAATGATTTATTTAAAATAATAATAATTTATATTAGCGAAAAAATCATTTAAAAACCATAATGTTTGGTACCTCTATTTTTTACTTTGTTATTCATTTGTATTTAGAAGATTCTGATTCCAAAATTTTAAAACCATAGATTTTCAGTGAAAGCTGGATATATGGTCGCTAACCTTCCAGTTGAAGACCTTCTTCTGATCCTCGATGTAAGTTTCGATTTTGTTCTCTGTCTATGTTTTCCTCTTTGATGGAGAGATGTAGTTTGATTATTTCCAATTTTGGTTTTAGTGTATAATGGTAAGGTTAAGATTTTAGTTTTTGTATGTACTCAAAGTACTCAATTTTGTTCATAGTTAATGTTTTTCGTCCAAAATGCTATGATGATCATGCATCTTTGCCCGGAGGAAAATCCGGATATGATACGCCAGCTTCATCTGCCAGTAACATGTTCGAGCCTCATCATATCTTGATGGAGGTCTCAGATGCTTTTACACGCTCTATGATATACTATAGAGTCCAACCATTTAGTACAATTGCGGGTTATAATCATATTTCAGAGGAGTTATTGAGTTACGATCATGTATACTAGTCAAATAGTCTTTTTGTTATGTATACTAGTCAAATAGTCTATAATTCAAGTAAATCTTAGAATTAAAAATTATGGTAATATAATGAAGTTTGAAAGACTTTATTTGATATGTTTAGACTAAATTGTAGTATGTAGTGTATCATAAATTCATGATTAACCAACGTTCATAGGCTTAAAGTAATATCATGAATTTCAAAATAATTGCAAGAGGAATCTTAGGTTTTAAATTTACCGATTTTGTGGTAATGTGTAAATTGGGTCTTAATTGATGGTAATTCAAAAGCATTAAAATTTATTGTTGTCCAGGTGTTTGTACAAGACTTTGTGTCAGGCGCTCTTACATTTGATGCATTGGGTTTTGGACATAGTAAATAATTTTTTTTACTGCGGACACTTTAGTTTCGAGGTTGGGAGAAGAAGATTGATATATTCAACCTCAATGAAGGTGCAATGACTATTTGAAGATTAAGTATGAGGAATAATGATTTATGTACCGATTTCTTTGTTTTAATCAGTGAGGTATGAGCTAAATGTCTTTACCAAAAAAACATTTTTTTTGAGCTTTTATTTTATTATATTTTATATTTTGTCACGAGAAGTCGATTTATGTCATTACTCATGATTATTCAGTGTGTAAAATCTATAATAGTTGTGCTCAATCAGCTTGGTACCATGATTATATATTTGTTTCTGAAGCGTGACGAGTGTAAAATCTATAACAAGTCTTGCTGCCAAATGTAATATTTGCGGCATCTCTTAACTATCTTGACGATGAAACTTGAAGAGTTTCGAATGTTTCGAATATGATGCGTCGTCTTGGTTATACTTGATTAGTTCCGGAAGAAAAAGATGACGCTCTTAATTATTATACTATGATAATGCGATTGTAAAATATATTTGTTTATATTAGATTTAGGTCTTTAAAAAAAATTTGTTAAAAGAAACGTATTGCTTTAGACATTTAAAAAAACCAACTAAACTATTACTTTTATTATTAATTAATAAATTTATTTATTTTTTATTAAATTTTATATTATCCCTACTAAACTATCCTAGAAAGAGTTTGAACATTGTGATTGCTCGATATCTTCCTAGATTGACCCGCTTCATACCATCGACCATTGGCCTCGGAACTGAAGGACTCGGGGAGTCTTTGCGGCGGAGGGTGCTTAGCTAAGCGGGTGGTCCGAATAACCTACTTCGGCATATGCTTACTAGTCATGTAAACACAGTATTGCATCTTTATACTCTTTGACATTTTTGCCCTCCACGGATTATATATAAGCATTTCACTTTCTCTCTTCGTCTCCTCTGGTTCACATCCTCATTTTCACTCTCTCTTCACAGGAAAGGTACACAATCTCACTCTCTCTCGATTTCAAATTCAAATCTGATCACTCATTTTCATTTTTATATGATCGATTTGATTGTTTGATACAGATTGAATTTTGGAAGAATCTTAATAATCGCGAGTCAATTTGTTTGAAAAAACTTTTCTGCGATCAGCGATGGGTCAGATCGAGTACTCCGATAAATACTTCGATGATAATTACGAGTATAGGTAAAAATTATAAAGAATACAATTCTGTTTTGCTTTTCAATTTAAGAAATTTGTGGTTTTCAATTGTGTTTGTTTTGTCAGTGTTTATGTGTTTTGAAATTTGGGAGTTTTGTACAGGCATGTCGTACTTGATCCTGATGTAGCCAAATTGCTTCCTAAGAACCGTCTTCTCTCTGAAGTAAGTTTTCTATTATTATAATCAAATTTTGTACTGTATAATTGATGCTGTTCATACTGTTCTCCTTTCTAGAGTGTTTGGATTCAAACAATTTCAGATGGAAAGGGTCTGAAATTTGAAGTGTATAATTGATGATGCTGTTTATAGTGCTCTTGATTCTAGCTTCTATATTTGTTGTTGGCTTTCAATGATTTACAAAATGGAAAATCTTCATTTAATATTATTTGCTGAAAACACTAATTGTTTTATACATACTATTCCGATTTTTCTTTACTAGTTGCCTCCTTGGATAGATAGTTTAAAAGATTTCTATAGAATTTTGATGAAACATCTAAAATGAAGTTGGTTAGTTCCAAACAATTTTCAGTGATCTTGATTGTCGTAGTATCGAGGCATGCTATAAATTGCGGCTAATCTCTTTGTTGGTATGGAAAGATTTTGATTTTTCCAATGCCTCGAAAGGTATTTCGTGTTACCTCGTGTGGTTTGAAGAAGAAATGGGTTTAAGATATCTTCTGCAGATTAGCACTGTTCTATTTGTTGGTTTGAAATGCTTTTAGTTTGAGAAGAAATGGGTTTGGGGTACTGTGTGCAGATTAGTAGTACCTTTTGAAGATTATATTATGTTTTCTCTTTTGTTTATATGTAGAACGAATGGCGTGCACTTGGAGTGCAGCAGAGTCGTGGCTGGGTGCACTATGCGATTCATCGTCCAGAACCACATATCATGCTTTTCAGGAGAGGTTTGAACTATCAACAGCAGCAGGAAAACCAAGCTTAGCCAAAAACACCATTTTTGCTGTGACTTGGATTGTTAGGCTGTCTTTTAAGTATAAATCTACTTGGATTTGGAAGAGTTTATGCTTCTCCATAAACTAGTTACTTATAGTTTGGAATTTGTGGTTTGTGTACAAAATCTTCTTTTGTCTGAGACTCTTGTGTATGACTTGGTTGTGCTTGGCTCTATCTGATGCACTTGCCTCATTTTATGTGCTTCTTGTTGCCAATATATGCCAAGATTTGTTCAGGCTTCTGCTTTGGGACTACTAATTTGGAAGTGTTATACCAGGGTGATGTTTTAATTAGAAACATGCTGTCAGCTGATGGAGTGTTTTCCTCCAGATATTCCTTTAATCTTTCCCAAAAAATAATATTTCCAAAAAGAAATTTATTCGCATTTAAAAAAAAAAATCATAAAATACTATACAATCAAAAACATGGTCGGAGTATCTGTTTTACGCGGCTTTTAACGAATACATTGATTATTTATTTATTTATAAAACAATAATAATTATTTATTAAGCGAACAAATTTAAAATAATATATTATTAATAATAATATATAGAGTATAAAATTTCAAATTCATTAATAAGTTTAATAACAAATATATAAAACATATTTATTATTGACAATTCATATCTATTTAAATTTTTAATAAATTGTATTTATTTTTTAAATATATAAAATTATTTAAAAAAATTGTATTTTTTTCAAATTTATTCAATTTAGATATTTATATTTTTTAATAAATTAATTTAAAATAATTTTAAATCTAATAAATAAAAATAATGATAAAACTATCAAAGATAAAATTATAAAAGATAAATCATAACGGATGAAAGATAAAATTACCTTAGAATATAATTTTAGATTTTATAAAATAATAATATATCATGTATTAACTTTTTTATTATTATAATAACTAATGGACATACGATTGACTGAGATCGGGTTTTTTTGTCAGATTTTTTAAAACTCATAATCCATTCCAAACCCGGTGGGTACTAAATTTTAAAACCTACGACTCATCCTATATAAAATAAAAGGTTCGGATACCTTTATCCATCGAGCCGGGTACCCATGGTTCAAAGCAAATTACCATCGAGACATTATCCTATGTATCCGTGAGATACTTATTGTAACACAATATATTTATATATAAAGGTCTGATTGCAATCAACATCATACCGTATGTTTACTCTTCTATTTACTCTTATACTTGATACTTGTTATGTTCATAGGCACATATCTAATTCACTGACAAATTGATGGAGTGTTTTCCTCCGGATATTCCTTTAATCTTTCCCAAAAAATAATATTTCCAAAAAGAAATTTATTCGCATTTAAAAAAAAAATCATAAAATACTATACAATCAAAAACATGGTCGGAGTATCTGTTTTACACGGCTTTTAACGAATACATTGATTATTTATTTATTTATAAAACAATAATAATTATTTATTAAGCGAACAAATTTAAAATAATATATTATTATTAATAATATATAGAGTATAAAATTTCAAATTCATTAATAAGTTTAATAACAAATATATAAAACATATTTATTATTGACAATTCATATCTATTTAAATTTTTAATAAATTGTATTTATTTTTTAAATATATAAAATTATTAAAAAAATTGTATTTTTTTCAAATTTATTCAATTTAGATATTTATATTTTTTAATAAATTAATTTAAAATAATTGTAAATCTAATAAATAAAAATAATGATAAAACTATCAAAGATAAAATTATAAAAAGATAAATCATAACGGATGAAAGATAAAATTACCTTAGAATATAATTTTAGATTTTATAAAATAATAATATATCATGTATTAACTTTTTTATTATTATAATAACTAATGGACATACAATTGACTTAGATTGGGTTTTTTTGTCAGATTTTTTAAAACTCATAATCCATTCCAAACCCGGTAAAATAAAAGGTTCGGATACATTTATCCATCGAGCCGGGTACCCGTGGTTCAAAGCAAATTACCATCGAGACATTATCCTATGTATCCGTGAGATACTTATTGTAACACAATATATTTATATATAAAGGTCGTATTGCAATCAACATCATACCGTATGTTTACTCTTCTTTTTACTCTTATACTTGATACTTGTTATGTTCATAGGCACATATTTAATTCACTGACAAATTGATCTCTGCTTCGGCTAAGCTAAACAATCACAAAATATCCACATCAATTGGCATCGTCTCTTGGAATTTGAGGAATTTTATTATGATAAAAAAATAATAATTCAAAACCTCAGATGTTGAACGTGGTCGAAAACATAGATTTGTAAGTTGACGAGGAGATTGAGATGAAACTTCCACTGAATCAACAACCAAATTCCTTTACGGTCGAATTCATATCGAGCGAGAAGGAAGTGGAGTTGCCATCAGCCAATAAGATCGAGCGTATGGCTCAGCAGTTGAGAAGTGAACAAGCAAGAGATTTTCTGCATTTGCAAGAACAACTCATATCTGAGGCTCACAATGTTAAGTTTGTCATCTGGAAAGTCAACATAAGGGATGAAGAATAAGGTAACGACACTATTTCAGTGTCATTGCAGGACAAGTACGAAGAAGAGACTCGTGAAAAAAAAGAAGGATACGGAGAATGATATGTAAGATTGAAAAGTAAAACTTTGGTTGAGGATCCAACAATAAGGATCGTAGGCGTTGGACCCCAAATATTGACTATTTTATGAGAGAACGGAGCAAGATCGAAACAAAGAGTGAATAATGAAAAAGAGGATCCAATCATCCAGTTAGTTAAGGATATCAAAGTGCCAAGACATGAATCACCGCCACAAGGCTTTATGCCCCCACTAGATTATTCTTCATACCTAAATTACGTATAATTTTTCGAGCTACTCAACCGAATATGCCCAAAGGCGCAAAAGAAGTTCTGCCAAGATATCCACCATAGCATTCACAGAGGAAACAATAATAAAATGTACCTGGATGAACGCACGAAGCTTCACCGTATCAATCATGATACATACACCTAAATCTACAATCAGAGAGGCAGACCGAAGGATAAAACTAAGTCAAATGATGCAAAGGGTTCAAAGGAAAAGAGACACGGTTGTAACAGTCTTACGCGTTCATGGATGAGATAGGTGATTCATATGAAGATAAAGAACCTCGAGAAGACGACAAGTACATACTAGTGATGCAACAAGATTTCGAAAAAGAATTAAAAAATTATCGAGATAAACGAAACCTCAATCTAAAGATAACAAAAGATTAAACATAACCCTATTCTAAGAAAAAATAAAGACAAATTCAGTAGATATAAAAGAAAACAAAAGTAAAAATAAAATTTAGAAGAGAAATATCATTTAGTAAACATTGGATGGACCTTCAATGGTCGAACAAAGCAAAATAAGACAAAATGAAAATAACTTCCGCAATATTCGAAGAGGTAGTGGTAGATTCCATAATAGACTCTGAGTATTCAACGTCGTTCATCCTCGCGACACCAGAAACATAGCAGCGTTATAACTACCTACCAAAAATTCTCAGGCACCATGTTACTACCGGAAGCAAAACAGACTCGACAACAACCGAGAGGACCAGACCGATGAATGAAATTACATGGACTGAGCCAACCTTAAGCATGACTAAGGGGGTAAAAAAGGTGGACTTGAGCTTAACCGAGAACACCGTCGAATATAGGAGTCTGACCCACGGTAATAAGATCGCCAATAGAATTGTAGAAGACCGATAAATGAAATTACATGGACTGAGTCAACCTTAAGCATGACTAAGGGGATAAAGAAGGTGGCCTTGAGCTTAACCCAAAACACCGTTGAATATAAGGGTCCGACCCACAGTAATAAGATCGCCAAGAGAACTGTAGAATAACATTGTAGAATAATCCAACAAATAGAGCAAGCGAAAGAGAGGAAAGGAAAACAAAGTAAAAAAAATAGGATGCACAATCCAATTTCATGGGAAGAAAAATGTGGTCGTTAAAAAAAATACCAAAATACCGGAAGAATCGAAGCATCTTACGGGCAAGGGGTGCTCCGACCGGAACAAACGATAGGGGGTGAAGTATGATGCAGAGGTCGATAAAATATCCATTAAAACCACTTTCAAAGCCAAATAATCAGAATATTTTAGAAAACAACGATAAAAAAAGTAGCAATTAAGCAGATTTTTTCTCAAATAATAACTTTAATTCAATATTATTACTATTGTATAAATTAATTATAGCAAAAGTATCACATGGATTAATGTTTTAATACTTTTTGCATCGTGTTATTTATGTTAATTTTTTATGTGAGAAATAATATTATACATGAGGTAACACAAAAGATATAGTATACAGTTAAAACAAATGATGAGATATCAACTTAATATCATTTTTTCGAAAGTTATATAATATATATTTTTTAAACTTTAATTTGGATAATGATAAAATATTTAATTCCATCACAATATTTATAATATTTAATATTTAAATTTAAATTTTTAAAAAATATCATTTGGTAATGTTTTTATTGGCTTGGTTTATTCTGATCGAAATTAAGAATGGTACGATGAAGCCAAAACCTTTTGGAGTCCAAGATATCTGTTATTTTCATAACCATGTATGTCGTGGATAAGTGAAGTGTTACTCGATATGTGTATCTCATATGGGTAAATATCATTATTTAGATAGTGCACGTCGTAGTTGTCTTGGCTTTCGCGTGTACGATAGTTGAAGATGAGCATATCTCAATCATTCATCTAATGGAAAATTATGGATTACTCATTAGTTAACTAGATCAACGATTGATATCAACCTATTGATTAAATAACTAAGTTAGTGCTTTATTTGTTTAACATTTTTGAGGAAACTAAATATTTTATTTATATATCTGAAGCTTTGTTCATTGTTCTTCTCTTCTTATTTCTTATTATTGAAACCTCGTTTTTAACACTTATTACAAATCATAATAGCTCACATTATTATGAGAACTCTTCATAACTTTGATAATAAATGTATGATCTTCGGTCTGGCTCTTATAGAGATGCCATCTCATGTTCTTATTTGAGAGATGAAGAGTTTAAAAAAGCCAAGATCAATGCAAAATTACCAGTTTTGTCGAACCTTTGACGGTTTTAATGATAGGATCTATGGTTTTCTCTTTTGGAACCACAAAGTCATAAAATATGACTATTGGATTGTAAGAGGTTAGTCATAGGACAAGTTAAAAGTTTTAAAGACCAGCTACGAATGCAAAATTTATCAAAAGAATCTGCCGGAGCTGTAAGATGTTGGGCACATGTGAGCTCACAAGATGGGCCAAAATCCAAAGGCCAACCCGGTTACCAATATCCATGAGGTCTTCCTAAGCTTGAAAACCGACAGAGATTATTTGCACCTTTTAAGAGAAGATTCTCGTATCAAAGTTGAGGCTAAATGCCATGCTAAATGGAGTAAGGAAATATTACTATTTCTTAGTCATAATAAAGATAATAGCTTAAACAATAGTTATCTTCATCTAGGTTAGGCCAAGGAGAATAACCCCAACATTAACAATATTCTTCCAAGAAATCTCGAGGAGAAAACTGAATAGTTAAAATTAGATTTTTTTTTATATCTATATAAACTTAACATGAGGCTTATTTTGTTGTATATAATGCAATAACTATATAATTGGGATATTTTTACACTTGCTTTAATTTACCTTTTGGAATTCGTTAAGTGTTAGTCTATGGTTAACTTTCTAACCAAGAATATAAGTTGATCACTTCTTAATTCTATCTTGATAACTCCCATAAATTCTATTATTAATTGTTTTTTGTTTTCGATTATGTTGGATAATGCTCAAATTAGGAACCACTTTGGCTGAATTGTTTTAGATCCGCCACTGTTAAAGTATTAATGTATTGATTTAACATTGGTATATGAGAAAGAATTATGTATTGATGGTTGCTTTAGATAATGTATATTTATTTATGTACATGTGTGGGAAATTTTATCTCAAGTACCCTTAGTGTTATAAGGGTTGAGTTATCCTTGGTAGAGTATCAAAATAAAAGTATTAATAGTTTATTATGATGAAGTATATTTGTTGCTTCGCGTGCACAAAGATGTTTTAGCTCCAACGCCATTAATATTTGAAATAATTAAGCTTTCCTTGGTAGGTATATGAGAGAGAATAGTATTGTTATTTATTGTTTAGTCCTAAAAAATGGTAAATTCCGAAGACAGATGTTGAGGTACGAGAGCTTAGAATCCTTTTATATTATTTGAAACTATAATTAGATATTATTCAAGCATACATGTAGGCGTGTGAGCTCGTGAGATATTGTATTGTTTGAATTTATACTTACAAAAACTTACTCAAATTAGATGTAAAACGGAAAAATATTTTTATTAAAGTTGGATACCTCATTAAAATATCTCTACACCACCATGATAGGAAATAGTGCACCTATAATAGTAAAAGTATTTACAATGTACAAGCAAGTGATGAAGACGCGTTTAAATTCCAAAGAAATGTATAACTACAAATGCTCTATGTTCCACGGATAGGAAAGTAATTGACACTGTTTATCAAAACAATCTTTAGGTCTCTGCCTTGATATTTGCTAATACAGTGTAGGGTCCTTCATAGTTCAAGCCGAGCTTTCCAAACCCCTTTTATTTGGTGTGGAGGAACATGCATATGAGCAATTGGTCACCTATTTTAAAGCTTCAGAAATGGACTCTGAAACCATATATATTTTTCATAAAATTTTTGTAGTGTTCCGCGAGCAGCGGCAGACCTACGTAGGGGCAAGAGGGGGGGGGGGGCTACATCCGACGACTTATGAACACTTGTTCGACTAAAATAAAGATGATAACGGTGAAACAAAGTAAGAAGAAGATTCCAAAATGAGTATGGGAGAGTAATTTTTTTTAGACTTTCATTTAAAACACCACCCATTGAAATAGAAAATGAGAAAGATGGGTGGTGTTGTTCTCTATTTTGATTTTAGATCAGAATAAAGAGAAGAATATTTACAGTTCTAAGAAAAAGAGAGACTTGGTAAGTCTTGCAATTTTAGACCTCTTTTGATGGCCTTTCCGTTTTCTATAGGCTTTTCCAATAAATACTAGGTCATGAAAATAACGCGTATAAGAAAGTCTCTATTTTATATCTAAGTTTTTTTTATTTATTTAATTCTAAAATCAGTATTTATTATATGGTTAACTTATATTTGTTGTTTAACGTTAAAATCAATATAATTTATGATCTATAATTTTATATAAATTGTAATAAATTAAATTCAAATATTTGGTAATTATAATGAAACTTTTTAAAGAATATGGTAATTTATTTTAAAATTATATGTATAAGGATAAAAAATTTCATCATATTAGTTTTAGGAAAAATTTATGCCTAACAAATTATCTGAAAAAGCTTATGAAATTCGTGTAGCACCCTCTTAATTTGATGTCTAGTTCTGTCACTTTCTACGAGTACGTAAGATTTCACCAACTTTTCTTAGATTAGGTCAAGCTCAGACCTTTAGCCTTCGACATTTGTTCTTTCATCTTAGTTAAATATTCGAATGAAGGAAATATTGTTTATGTTGGTACGTGAAGTGGTTCAGTATACCCATAAAATGTCTTGGAAAATATCTGGCCACTTTCTTGTTGTACTAAGTAAAACACATTTGATGTCTTCTAAGATAGTTATATTTGTCGCCTCCACTTGTCTATTTCATTGTTAGAAGGGAAGAAAAGCTATAGGGGAGAGTTTTGAAAATAGAAACCATTATTTATAGTGATAACTTAAGGTAACTCATACCCATAGTAGATATATATATATATATATATACAAGAATTTGATAAATTCATTTGCCTTGATCTTGGCCAAGGGCTCCATTTCCACTTAGTTAAAGAAGTAGTCCAATGATACCAAGAGGTACCACCGACCGAGTGAGGTATTCGATAAAGATCCTACAATATCGACCCCTATGTATCCAACAAAGTCTCATCTGAGATCATTTTAAAAGGGACTGTTGCGGTCTGGATAAAGTTGGCAAAATATTGACATGTGTCACATTTTTTGACCAATTATTTAAAAATTCTACCATACAAGGTCAAAAGTATCATGCTATAAGGAATTATATATGAATAATCTTATAGCTATAGTACGCACTGACTTTGTTTCTGTAAAATTATTCCAAGATAAAGGCTAGCTCGTCCCGTTTTAGACAACAGATGATGGGTTTGGTGAGACCCTACTTGTATAATATATATATAAGTCATACATATCTTACCACTCGGACCTTGATTTTTTTACATTCGACCCTTTCCTCTGTAAGTATAATTTCTTCAAGGTTTTCCCGGAGGCTAGATAACAACTCGATCTTTTTCTTGATGGCCATTATTTTGGTAGTTCGGCCAATAAATAGGTCCACCGTGTTTTGAAATCTTTGGTTTTTCCTACAGAACTACCCACGGTGCTGAACCTGCACAATATGAATAGGCGAGTGAATTCGACAGTGCATTCTCTACTCTTGGTACTTGCTATTTAGTGATTTTTAGAACAACACTACTTGAGGGTGTGGAATGTAATATCACTATTTCTCAGAAAGTATAAATATAATAATCTAAACAAGAATTCTCTTCTTATAAGTCAAGACAACGAAAATAACCCCAACATTAACAATATTCTTCCATAGAAGGTCAATGAGAAAACCAAATAGTTATACTTAGATTTTTTTTATTTATACCTATAGAGCCTTAAGATGAAGCTTATTTATGTTGTATATAACGTAAGTACCTATATAAAGGAGGCATTTTATATATAATATATATTTATTTTCCTTTACTTATAATTGACTTGCTCTAATTTAGTTTTTGAAATTCGTTATGTGTTAGCCTCTAGTTAACTGTTTAACCAAGAATCTGAGTCGATCATTTGTTACTTCTATCTTGATGAATCTTATATGTTCTGCTATTGATTGTTCTTAGTTTTGGATCTCATACCTCAGCTGAAGTTTTTTAGCTTTGGCACCCTTACATTTTTAATTCATTGATCTAACATATGTATAGGAGAAATAGTAAAATAGTGTTGGTTGCTTCAAATGATGTCTTTTTATTTCTTTGCATGAGCGAAGAATTTTATCTCCAGTACCCTTAATGTTTTAAGGATTGAGTTTTCCTCAATATTATATAATAAGAAAGTATTAATATATTTTTCTAAATAAAGTATTTTTATTGTTTTACGTGCACGAAGACCATAATTGGTTTTAGTTTGGCCTTGGCACCTCATTTTATAAACTCTTTCACCTTTCCTTCATCGATGAGGCTTTGCACCTCTCATTAAGGGCTTGGTAGTCCCCTATTAAATGTTATACGTCATTGTGATATTTATATCTTCTCAATCAGTTATGTGAAAGACCCTTCCAACCGAGGTCTTGAAATCCCAAATTATGTTTTTTAATCTTAACTGAATTTGTGGCCGAGGAACTTAAGGTTTATGTGAGCCAATATGATAAGCTCGTTGACATTGGCTTCTAGATGATAATGAGGGTATTTGGGAACCCCATTATCTCATAAAATTTTATATGCTCTTCAACATGGGACAACATAACACTAAAGTTCATGGATTCTCTATTTAGTATATTATGTGTCACAATCCTCAGTAATATTCACTACCTATAAACCATATATGCGATAAGCTCTTGATAGTTATCTATAAAGTTCTCGGTTTAGACAATTCTATGGGTGTACTCTTGGAGGCTCTTATTGGGCTCCTACTTGTAGTCGATGTTATAGTCACCACTGCCTTTGATGAATTTATTACTAATAAATTAGTTTTAGAAAATGGTTCATAACATATCAAAGTTATGAATGTTGTTAGGGGATAATTGGTTAAACCAGGTTAGACAAATACCTATGAAAGTCATAGAGAATGTGGTCTAGATCCTCAAATTTGAGTATCTCATTTCTAAACTTCTCGATATGATGATTAGGTTTTTTATTCCCATCATATTTATCCATATTTTATTTCTTAAATTGGAGTATGATATCCACCTAAATTATTTTTTATGTTATTGGAATAAGGCTATGATACATTTGGGTTTAACTAGAATGTTTTTGTGTAAGCCAAGTGTGCGAGTCCAACAAAGTGAATTGTCATTTGTAGTGGAATATTGTGTCATGGTTGGGTCACTTGAAAGTAACGATAGTTTATATGGATGGTCGATGGATGTACCCGTGGACCTAGATGATGAACTATGTCGATGAGTCTCGGATGTGGGTGCTTTTAATTTTTTTCTACGTGATTGGTAATAAGAAAAAGTTTGAATCCTCTTGAAAAACGTTTGCTAGCAAACTCGCAATCAGAATGTTGTTTGGACTCTTTTTGCCCTTGAGTGCGTGAGAACGGTATGATGCATGACCACGTCTGGAAGATGGCTGATAATGGTGCATGAACACGTCTGGAAGAGGATTGATAACAATATGTGACCGTTTAGGATGTTACGTGTCCTCTTACCCAGAATTTTTGATGCAGTAAAAGAACGGATTGTCTTCACATTTTCCAAGTGAGAGTACTTCAACTTGTTTAATTGTTATACGTCAACAATAGGGAAAATAAGATCATTTGCTACCAGAATTGGATATGATCTTATTGAAGAAATAAACATTATCTTTGTTTTTTTTCTATAATTGGTTGTGTGCGTAATGGTTTTGTTTATGAGGTTTTGAAAAATTGACTCTTATAAGAATCTTTGTTATTTCATATATGGCACCAATTTGGCAATGTTCTTATATGTATCGTTGATTTCGACTGATGGATATTGTAGAAATTGTAAACTTGTAGTGAACGAGTACAAGAAATTATAAAAATTACTAGAGTGATGGAGAGAAATGAGAATAAGTATGAAGAAATAGTGAAAATGGACAACCATTATGGAGAATGTGCGACGATCTTATAAAAATGTGTGTTAATAAATTAATAATAATTTTTTTTAAATGTCAATTATTTTTCGGAAAAAAATCTAGTTCCAAACAAACGAAAACAATAATTATATTTATAGATATTATAGTGACTCAAGTCTGCTAAATAATTTTATCTTCAAATTTTAAGATTAAAGTTTGATATAAAAATTTATTAAATTAAAAAACTAAATTATGACTAAAATTTTATTCAATAGATTTAAATCTAAAAACATAACTCTTACCATTTTATTTATTTTTAAATTTTAATTAAAAAATACATGCAATATATTGAGTCTTTTTTTTTTTCTCGTATTCTTTAAAAAACTAAGAATATATAATTAGTTATTAAATAGTTAGTTAAAATTATTAAGGGCTAGGCTAAAATAAAACTTCTTTTTAAAATGTGACCTGATTATAATGGTTTTTTTTTCTTAAATCGAGACCCCATCAACCACAAATCTTTCCAAAAACCCTAAACCTCTACCCCTAACGAATTTCAAAACTTCAACCTTTTTAAATCGGACTCCACGGACTTGTTAAGGCCGTCATTAATGTATGAAAATCACTTGAGTCAATATTTTGGAAGAGATTTTATGGATATTAGTATGTTTTTGGGTTAGGGATAGTGTTTGAGAGTAGATAGTGGCAGTGCTTAAGGTAAAATGTACGTATTTAGGCTGAAATTATGGTTTTTATATGTTAGATGTATTTTAGTTATTTTAAATTTTTAAGATTTTTTATTTAATTCGAACGTCTTATTCTAACAAAAGAACGCAAATAGTATTTGAGAGTGAATAGTGGTAGTGGTAATAACTGAGATTGAATGTGAATAGTTAGACTGAATTTATAGTTTCCATTCGTTAAAGATATTTTTGTTATTTCAAGTTAAAAAATTAATTTAAATATATCATTCCAAAAAAAATCTCCTTGTACCCTACCTCAATTATACATACTTAGAAAATATATGTTTGGGACGTCTAAATTGTATAAATGTGTTACAAAAAATATTGTATAAGCAGGAAGGAAACATTTTGAAAGCAGATAAAAATCGATTTTTTCCCGTTTAACCTTTGGGCCTTTATATCATAGTGGTTCGAACAAAATACACACTGAAATACTTTTTCAGCTCAGTTGCACTTATTACAGCGAAATCCCCAATTCCTAGAAACCCTAAAGTTTCAATCCTCATCTTCCTTTCAAGCTTCCGATCGTCTTCCTCACTGCATCAGTCACCTAAAACCAACCCACGAGCCATAGTAAACAACCAAGAACCAGAAACAAACCTTTATATACCCAATCAATCTTCTCAGCTCCAAGAAGTCACAAATTTTGCAGAGAGACGCTCGGGATTTATCGATAATAGCCAGGTACGATGACATGCAACCTTAATCGTTTTGATTTCTTCTTAAGTAGCATAAGCCCAGAACTTCAAGGAATGATATGGCTCTTAATCTGTCAGGAATTTCTCTCTCTTCAAATGTGAAGTTCCTGTTAGATTCAAGGGCTGAATTAGCAATCCAATCGGCTGCTACATTATGTTCTCTGAAAACGTGGATGATTTTCATGTTTGAAGATATCAGCTATTAGTAGCAATCCATCATTGCCTTAAGATACCAGGGAGGTCTTCCCGTGAGGATTATGTGTGCTAGAATACGAGAGTCAGTCTCAACGTCTAGCATGTTGGTGCCTCTATCAAAGCAGATTTGAAGACCATCAAACAATGCCCTGGTCTCTGCAATGATAGGACTGCCCTTGTCGTACACCCTACCAAACCCAAAGAGGACCTTACCAGTATTATCTCTCAAGATACCACCACCAAAGCACTCCCCAGACTCGCTACAAGCATCGTCTGTGTTAAGCTTGAACCTTCCAAGCTTAGGGCACACCCAACTTAGTGATACAGGAACAATAGTCCTTTTCAGATGATTTAAGCAACCCAATGATGACCCAACTCCACTGTCTTTTCCCCAGAGCTTTCTCTTTAATAAATTAGTATTATCAAGACTGAACAAAATGTAACAGAGGTGGCCAATGAGATCTTCAGATTTATGGACCTTACCCTTCATTTTACTCTTGTTTCTAGCTGACCACAAAACCCAGACTATAATTGAGGGAAGGATAGTTCGTAAGTGAGTTACCTTTTCAGTAGACTAGTACCACTTCCTAACCATGTGAGATAGAGACATAGGTTTGGAGATATAGATATTAAAATGAGCTGCGAAAAAAACCCAGACTTCGCAAGCCTTTTAGCATTCCACGAAGACATGATTAATATTTTCAGAATTTCTGCAATTTTGACATTTTGATACTAACTGTAGCTTCCATTTTTGCAATACATAATCAACAGGAATCCAGCACTTGAGAGCTCTCCATAAGGTGAAATAAAATTTGGTGGGTGTTACCTTGTTCCAGATTCTAGCGTAAAGGTAAGAATTCACTCTATTTTTCCTAAATTCCTCCCAAGTAGCTTTAGTGGAGAACATACCATATCTACTAAGAGTCCAACTAACTGAGTCCTTAAGAGAATTGTCCAGAGAAACTCAAGTAATGTATTGAATTTGTTCTGAATTCAGTACGGTTTCTATCTTGTTAACATTCCACGCACCTTCTTCCCAATAATCCTTAGCCAGAGAGCCCATATATAATATCCTACCCTCACTGTCAGAAAATATCCTGAATGCCTCAGAAGAACACCACCTGTCTAACATGATATCCACATTCCGTGACTTAGCATGCCACATCAAGTATTTCTCAGCTCTGTCCCTAGTTTTCCACAGTCTTTTCCAAGTGAGAGAGCTCTTAGAGTTCACAGGAGCAGTTAAAGGATGTTGGTCTTTAAAATAGATAGACTTCATAAAGACTGTCCATAGTGATTCCTGCTTTCTCAAATTAAACCATTGCTTAGCAGCAAAAACCTCCATCATATCATCCAGCTTCCTTTGGCATAAGCCTCCTTCTTCAAAACCCATACAAATCTTTGACCATTTGCACCAATTTATAGTATTCTTATTAGCTTTTCTGCCCCACAAAAACTTATTATAAAGAACCTCAAGCCTCTTGATAGTAGTTTTAGGAATCTCAAAATTATGAAGAGTATAAATCGGATAGGTAGATAGTACAAACTGAATCAACATTAATCTGCCCCCAAAAGACAAAGTTTTATGGTCTCATTCTGAAATCTTGTTAATAGTTTTAGCAATAATCTCATCATGGTTACTAACTCTCTTTTTGTTGTTTAAAACAGCTCCTAAATACTTGATTGGAAAATTAGTATGCTTGAATCCCAATAACAACTCCAACTTCATAGCTTGTTGAGCAGAAAATTTCTTTGAGGTAATTATTCTTGACTTATCCTTGTTAACAAGTTGCCCAGATATATCCTCATATAAGTTGAACATCTTCATATATTTTGTGACAAAAGCTAAGCCATTGCAGAAGACTAGGATATCATCAGCAAAACATAGACAAGGTGAGTTGAACTCTCCTCTGCTATTGTATCTTGTAGAAGTAGAGTTACTGAATAACCTTTTGAGACCTCTTAGCATATATTCTTGGCCCAAAATAAAGAGACTGGGTGATAGTGGATCACCCTATCTCACACCTTTATTAGATCTGAAAAACCCTTTTAGAGCACCGTTGACCAACACCGAAAACTGGCAGTTCACCAAAATCATTTCAACCATTCTTGTAAAACTAGCCTTGAACCCAAAAATATTCAAAATACTTAATAGAATTGTGTGGTCCATTCTATCAAAAGATTTGTCCATGTCCACCTTTAGGAGAATGTTCCCACCTCTGACTTTGTTATCCAAGTCACTAATCATCTCATGAGCAACTAAAACATTTTCATGAATACTCATGCCTTTGATGAAGGCACTTTTCTCAGGAGAGATTGGCTTAGGAAGAATGATAGATAATCTTTTGTTAATAAGCTTTGATTTGATTCTACTCAGAAAAGTAGTTAGACTTATTTGTCTAAAATCCTTCCAAGTTTTAGGAGCTTCCACCTTAGGGATAAGACAGAGAGCAGTAGCATACAGACCCATTGAAAGGATCCCTTCCTGAAAAAAGTCCTTAATAGCATCACACAAGTCAGTTCTAATGATAGACCAACATTCTTTAAAAAAAAATCCTATTAAATCCATCTGGACCAACAACAGAGTTAGAGTTTAACTCATTTATAGATTCATAGATTTAAGAGTTGAGCATCTCCATAAGTATTTCATTATCACTGTCATTAACAATCTTAGGAATGAAATCCTCAAGCAAATTAGGATACCAAGGGTTAGGAAAATTAGCAATTAAGGCTTTAAAATGATTAACTGCAGACTATTCTATAGCTTTTTCATCCTCCTTCCAATAGGTACAATCCAAATACGAGAGATTTTAGCTCTCTTATGCTTTCTTTTAACATAGTTGTGAAAAAAAAACAGTATTGGTGTCACCCTTTTAACCCAATTAGTGTGGGATTTCTAAGCCCAGTAGTCCTCCTCTCTTGCAAGAAACAAGAGATGATTATCCTTGGCCTTTTTTAAATTCTAAATATACTGAACAGAGTTAGAAACCAGTACCTTAGATTCCAAGCTATTAATTTCCTCCTCCACCTGAGTAATTGACTAAAAAATATTACCAAAAACCTTCTTATTCCAGACTTTCACCTTTGCCTTTAGATGTTTTAACTTGAACCAAAACTTAAATATAGGATCCCCCTTGTATTCAATAGCCCAGCAGTCCTCAACAAACTTATAAAATTCCTTGTGCTTGCACCATATGTTCAAGAACTTGAAGTTTAAGATTCTTTTTGTAGTAGTAGTAGATATAGTAATCAATAACGGAGAATAATCAGAGCATGACTTAGGTAGATGAGTCACAATAGTATCATCGATATAGTTAACCCAGCTGTTATTCAATAAAGCTCTATCAAGCCTCCTCCACTGTTTCTTATTAGACCAAGAGAATTTGTTCCTAAAAAACCCAGAATCCAGAAGATTACAGTCTAGGATAAAGTAATTAAACTCTTCCATACTCCCAGAACAATTAGAAGTACAGTGAAGCTGCTCACGAGGATCAGCAATAGTGTTAAAATCCCCCACCAGAATCCATTCCTTGTTTTCTTCTTCAACATTTCTCAAGTTATCCCACAGCAATCTCCTTAGACTCCTAGAGAATTTTGCATAGATTACAGTAACCATGGATTCTTTAGGAATATAGTTATGCCTGACCAATAAGTACAAAAATTGATCATCGTTGACTATGATATCCATCTTGTATTCACCATTCCACATCACCCAGACCTTATTGCTGTTGTTACTAGTTGTGTGGATAATTTCAGTCTGAGGGTAATTTTGTCAGGAGTTTTGTGATGTTTCAAAGGTATTTAATGTTTGGGTAGTTTGTGGTGAGAGATTTGAGCTGCCTAGTTGTATTAAATGTTCATTACCCTCATTAATGAAAGTGGTTGGGTATTTATACCCTTAATTATGGGCCTCATGGGTTTTTGGGTCAAACTCATGAAACCGAGTCGAATTCAAAGGCTCATTAGTTTATTAAGCAGGTTGGTAATTAGCTTAGTAATAAAGTGACTGATTTTTAATACTTTAGTCCTGTTCGGATGGTTCAGTGGGTGGTTTTTGTCTGAAATGCCCCTCTCCGCTTCTACAATGAGTGGTGAGAAAATCTGGACTCATCAGTAGCCCTTTTTTTAGGTTATGTTCGAAGGCCTTTGACAAGACCTAAAAAATCGCTCATGAGCATCTGAAACAATGTCCGGATAGATTTCGATTTGTATAACAGATTTATCCGGACTAGCAAATCTCTAAGAAGCTCAAAGGTTTTGTTCACAGATCGTGGGACACGTGTCCCTTCCTGATTTGCCTCACCAGCCGTTTTTCTCCTAGAATGGCGCTCCCACTAACCTCAAAAAGTAACCTCTTCAATTAATGCTGGTGATGTCAGCGCCGTCTTTAATCATTACTCTATCTTTTCGAATTCTCCTAGGTTTCAAGGTATCTTTTGTCTCTTTAGTATAAATTAAATCATTTTTCACTGTTTTACCATCTTCAACATCTTTTCACTTCTAATCTTCAGAGCTTTTACCTCTCTTCTCCAAAAACGCATTTTAGTGTAAGTTTATTTTTACAGCAAGAAACGCTCTAGTAAAAGGTGGGTGGCTAAATCTGTCGGAGTTGGAGAAAGCACAAAGGGTTGAACGAGAAAGGCGTATCGCAGTAGGCCTCCCAGTCTCTCCTATTGACAAACCTGAAACACCAACCTCAGAGCCTAATCGAGGTTCGTCTTCTGCCAGAAGCTCTAAACCCAGAAGGTTATTTCAACCGAGTCTTTCACCGACCATCTCAGGCTCATCGGTTCCGGAGTCAGAGCCTATTGTCGAACAAGAACAAGCAGTTACCAGTGCTAGGAGACCCTCTACGTTTATAGCCATGGGATCAGATGCTGAACTCTCCCCAGAAAAGCTAGTAAATCGACGAAGAGGTCGTCTAGTAAAAGGCCAGGCTGTTCCACAGTCTAAATCTCCAAAATTCGTGCCCTCTAAGTTTGGGGACAAAGATAAAATTATAGGGTCAGAAGCACCCATCAAGGTTCCTAAAGACAAAATGTCAGGTCAAGAGGCCACCGGTTCAAGTCTTCGAAACGAAACCTCCGGATCTGAGCCCCAGCCGGACGCCGGACCACAAGAAGCAAGCAACGCTCAGCCATCCGGACAACTTACTGAGCCAACCACTAGCACTTCCCTCCCAAAAACAGGTGATAACCCTTCTATGGTAATGGAAGATGTGATGGAGGACAGTGTTGAAGAAGCCCCTTTCGAGACCGATGTCTCCGGGCAGACGAGTGAGAATGCCATTGTCAAGAAAAGCAAAGGCAAAAAGAAATTATGTTTAAAGCACTCGGACCTGCCGTAGTGCCTCGTAGGAAAAGTGGGGCCTTGTTTCCACAAAGTAAGTGTAAAGTACCTGCTAGCCATGCAGAAGATCAATTATTCTTTTATTCATATAGCTGAACTTGACCGGATGCGGACGAAGTGGGGGATCCCAGAAAATGTTAAAGTGAGGATACCAGCCGATCCAGAGACGCCAATGGATTGCAAACTCAGTGAGATAGTTTTCCAAAACGGAGTTATTTAACTGGGGGCTTAGGTTTCCCTTGGATCCATAAATTGTCAGGTATTTTCATCTGATAAAGCTCTGCCCAAGTCAACTGAGCCCCAACGCCTGGTTCACCCTCATGGCCTGTATCATGGCCTCCAGGCTCTCCAGAATTCCTCTTCCGATGGAGCAATTTGCTGCTGTGGCCAGCCTTTGCAAAAACCATGCCATCCCCTTCTACTATTACAATATGGGTGACAATTATAAAGTGGTGGATGACTTGCTTAAGTCGGAGAAGAACTGGAAGACTCAATTTTTGTTCATCACCGGTGCTTGGGAGAATGAGAGGAAGATTAAAGCTGGTGATAATCGAAGCATGCTTACCAGCAGATTGAGGAGTATAGGTAAACATTTCATTACATTTTTCTATCTTTTCTCATAGTAAGTTTGTTTGTTTAATTTCTCTTCTTTTGTTTTTTGGTAGTGCTGCCGAAGGAGTTCAACGACTACTTAGAGGTGGGGCAGACTACTTGTGCCAAGCTAAATGCTTGGGCTGCTGAGAAATGGGGAAATCTCTTCCACAACTGTTTTACCGGAGGAAACTTGGTAAGATCCGATCTCTGGAATACAACTAAGCGGAGGGACTTGTCTTGGGAGGAATTAACCACTCCACCTCCTCCGGGGGTGATTCTTCAGAAGAAAGATGGAAAGGATGGAAAGCTAGCCTTGCCGGGCAGAGCTAAAGCCCCAAGCAAAATGAAGGGTAATAAAGGCAAGGCTGAGCAAGATATGGCTGAGGTCAACCCAGGTGATGTTGATGAAACTGTCCCTGTAAACCCGGAGGGGCAGGAACAAGGAAGAATTGATGCTGCTTTGCTACAAGTGGTAGAAAAAGAGAGTACCAAAGAGGTGGTTGGATCTCCAAAGCCCCCAAAAGCTCCCAAGAAAGACAGAAAACGGGGAGCAGAAGGTGGAGATAGGGAGGCCAAGAAGAAGAAAACCTCCAAGGGAGACGAAGTTGCTATCCGGCCTCCGGAGTCTTTTCCTCCGGTTGACCCAACAGACCCAACTCAAGTAGAGGAAATCCCAAGTGACTTTCACACTGGAGAGGGCACCAGAAGGGACATCAACATCGATGGAGTAGACATTAGTGGGCTTCAAGGGATTGGTCTTTACTTTAATGACCTTGAGAAGGATGATTTCGCTGGCCCTTACCTCCCCCCAAGCTCTTCGAACATGGTAACTTTCAATGGTAACTCTTTTTCTATTTCAGGGGAGAAGGACATGGTGACCCATTCCTTGTTGAGAAATATCCAACCGGTGCTCAACTTAGAGAAGTATGTGCGAAATCAGTTAGCTATCATCAACACACTCAACTCTGATAAAGAGAGTTTGTCTAACAACCTCCTTACTGCCAACCAAAGCACTGGGGCATTAAAGAGAGAAAATGAAGACTTGAAGAGGGGGAAGGAAGATTTGGCCACCAAACTGGCCACTTCGGAGAGGGTTATCACAGAACTTCAATCCAAGTATTCTGACTTGGAGAAAAATCTTTCTACTTCGAAAGAGGAGGTGAATGCCAAAGACAACGTTATTCAAACCCTGACAAATGACAAAATATCGCTTGAAGAGGCTGTGTTCCGGGCTAAGCAAGAGAAAGATGACTTGCTAAATGAGCAGGAAAATACAATCCAAGCTAGGATTGATGCATACACCAACGATGTGATAGACTCCTAAGAAGAAAGATATGTAGAGGACAAGTCAGACATGGTCTTACTCTATCATCAGAAGTTTCTGAAGAGGACACTTGGGGACTTATGGCGATTCGTGGAATACGAAGACCTTCCTCACCATACTATGGCTGATGGTGATAAACATGGTTATTCTAGTGGTTGGGATGAAACCACTGATGAAGATGAAAAGACCGGAGAGAGTCCAGATGAGGAACCCACCGATCCCAAGAAAAAACCGAGTGAAGCTGGGACATCTAAGAACTAAAATCCTCAAAATGCCAACTATTTTTTAATTTTGTGTTTGAACTAAAGTCCTTGGATGGCCAAGGTATTTTTGTAATCGTGTCCGACACTTGTCCGGACAAACCTTCTCTTTTAAAACTTCAAATTCCTTGGATGTCCAAGGCATTTTATATATTTAATATCACTCTCCGGTATCTACTGGGCAATTTTATCTTACATAATTCTTACATTGTTCTGTAGTTATTTAATTTTGATGGCTTGTATTCAAATAGCCTTTAGTTATTTCATAAGTGTTTTAAAGTGAGAGTGTTCAAATTATCCGATGACACATGTTTAAATAGTCATCAACCCATCGAATTAAATCGAACTGCTAGTCAAACCACTTCAAATTTTTTAAGAAGGCATCAAATTTTATTTAAAAACCTAGACACCTCATTAAAACCTCCCCGCCCCACCAGGGTAGGAAAGAGTATGCCCCCAAATATTTACATGGACTTTAAACAAGTAAATATGTACATAGTCTATTCTAAATACAACCGAAGGTGTTCGATATTCCAGGGGTGATTCAAAATCCTTCCATCTTTATCTTTGAGCCTGTACGTCCCAGGCTTAAGCTTTTCACTGACCACATAGGGTCCTTCCCATGTTGGAGCTAGCTTGCCGAACTGCTTCTCTTTGGTATGCATGAAGACTTTTCTCAGCACCTTATCACCTAGTTGAAAATCCCTCCTTTTGATTTTAGAAGCAAACCTGCTTCTCATCAAATCCTGATAGTGTGTGGCTCTAAGGTGAGCCTTAACTCTTCTTTCCTCCATCAAATCAAGCTGGTTTCTTATCGCCACTTCGTTAGCTTGTTCGGAAAAATTATGGACTCGAAATGAAGGGAGAGTGGCCTCTATGGGAGATATAGCATCCATCATATATACCAAAGTAAAGGGAGACTCTTGTGTTGCAGCCCCATGAGTGGTTCGGTAGGCCCATAATACTTCTTGTAGATAACTTGGCAATTTCCCAGCAGCTCCCTCTAGATTCTTTTTAAGACCGGACAGGATGGTCCTGTTAGCCACTTCAAATTGACCATTTGCATGTGGGTGGAAAGGAGAAGAAAAACAATGTTGAATGCCTCTAGTAGCACAGAAATTCTCCATCTCATTGTTATCGAATTTCGGTACATTGTCGGTAATTATCTTTTGTGGAACCCCAAATCTACAACAAATGTTAGACAAAATGAATTTTATAACAGCTTTCGAAGTAGTTCCTGCCAATAGGGCTGCTTCGATCCACTTCGAGAAGTAATCAATAGCAACAATTATAGTTCTACACCCTCCGGATGCGATGGGTAGAGGTCCCACTAAATCCAGCCCCCAACAAGCAAAAGGTATTGGCTCAGAAATTGACTCTAAAGGGGCTGCTAGAACATGAATTTCATTGTTGTATCTTTGGCATGGATCACACTTCTTCACCAATTCCTTGGCATCTTGCATTATGGAGGGCCAGTAGTACCCAGCTAACAAAACTCTTCTAGTTAGAGCCCTGAATCCACAATGTGCTGATCACTCGACATCTTGTAATTCGGAGAGCACTATTTGGGACTCTTCGATCCCCACACATCGTAAGAGAGGTTTACTAAAGGATTTTTTTTTATAAAGAACGCCTCTTAAGATGACAAAACCACGAGCCTTGTATTTTACCTTCCTTGCTACTGCTTTTTCCGGAGGCAAGATGCCATCTGAGAGATATTGGAGGAGAGGAAATCTCCAATCTTGGGGTTGTTTTACTTGTATATTCAAGATCTCTTCTTCCTTATCCGGATTGATTTGAATGGATGGGGACTCTAGCACATGAATCCAAGGGTAGGACTCAGTATAGGCTATGGTTGCCAAAGAGTCTGCTACCGTATTTTATGTTCGGGGTATGTGCTCATAGGTGATGCTTTTGAAATTAAGTGCCACTTCTTTGAGAAGAAATAAGTATTTAACCAGCTGCTCCTTTTTTGCTTCAGATTGACCTTGTGCATGATGGATAAGAAGTTGAGAATCGCTCATTAACTTGACCCTTTTGGCTCCACAAATAAGAGCTAATTTTAAGCCAGCTATATCAGCTTCATATTCAGACTCATTATTAGAAGCCCTGAAAGCAAAACATATAGCCTGGTACATCTTGTCGCCGTACGGAGAGGCTAAACATATCCCAGCACCACAACCCATGGTACTTGATCCACCATCAGTCCGGATAACCCATACTTTTTTTTTTTATCTTTTTCACCGGTTGCTTGCTTAGTACCTATGTCTGAATGGAATTCAACCAAGAAGCCAGCTACAGTTTGAGCTTTGACTGCCGTTCGAGGGGCGAAGTCAATATCATAGTCTCCCAGCTCCACTGACCACTTGGTCATTCTGCTTGAAATGTTTGCCTTTTGAAGAACGTTTTTAAGGGAAAAGACGTCCGCACGATGATCGAATGAGACTGAAAGTAGGGCCTCATTTTCCTAGCAGCAATTACTAAGGCCAGTGCTACTTTTTCAAGTTTCAAATATATTTTTTCTGCATCAATCAAGCTTTTGCTGATATAGTATACGGGTCGAGGATAATTATCCACCTCCCTTACTAGTACTGCACTTAGGGCACACTCAGAAACTGCCATGTATATGTAAAGCGTCTCTCCATCAATAGGTTTAAACAAAGTTTTATGGGAGGATAAGTGCTTCTTAATTTCATCAAAAGCCTAATCGCACTAGGGAGACCAATCAAAACTCTTTTGCACCTTTCAAAGTTTGAAAAAACAGGGCACACCTATCCGAAGACTTTGAGATAAAACGGTTTAGAGCAGCCAACCTCCCTGTCAATCTTTGTACTTCTCTAATATTCTGAGGAGGCTCCATTAGTAACAAAGCATTAAGCTGGTCTGGATCAGGCTGTATCCCCTTCTCACTTATCACATACCCCAAGAATTTTCCGGATTGTACTCCGAAAACACACTTCTCTGGGTTCAATTTTAAATTTACTTTCATTAAATTGGAAAAAATTCCTTGGGGATCTGCCAAGTGTAGCTCTTCGTCTACACTCTTTACCATCATGTCGTCGATATAAACTTCCATATTTCTTCCAATCTGACCAGCAAAAGCCTTGTTTACTAACCTTTGATAAGTAGCCCCAGCATTCTTTAATCCAAACGGCATCACCTTGTAACATTGGAGGCCCCTATGAGTAACAAACGTAGTATGTTCTTGATCCTTCGGATTTACTTGAATCTGATTGTACCCGGAGAAGGCATCTATAAAGGACAGTATCTTGTTCCCAGACGTGGAGTCTACTAACTAATCAATTCTGGGAACTGGATATAGATCCTTCGGGCAAGCTCTATTGAGATCTGTAAAATAGATGCACATACGCCACTTTCTATTTTTCTTCTTTACCAACACCGGATTGGCTGTCCATAAAGGTTATTGAGATTCATTTATGTGTCCCATCTTAGTAAGCCGGTCAACCTCTTGAACTATGACATCAATTTTCTCTTTAGAAAAAGCTCTCCTCTTTTGCACAACAGGTGCTATATCCCTCCAGACGGATAACTGGTGTGATATAATGTCTGCTGGTACTCCAGTTACATCAACATTGCACCAAGCAAAAACATGCTGATGATATTTCAAAAAAGCTAACATTTTACCCTTTAATTCCGATGTCATCTTGGACCCGATCTTAACATTTTTTCCCTCAACTAGAGAGTGAGTTTCAACTTCTTCAATAGGCATTAAAACGCCAGGGGTCTCTCTGGGGTCATCAATTTCACCCTCTCCCCTAGGAGGGCCCCTCAAACTGCTAATCCTCACTGATCCGAACTGCCCCCAACATTCGAGGGGCCAGTGCTGTTGCATAACACTCCCTTGCCACCTTCTGACTGCTCCGGACAACTCCCATTTGTCCTTGTACAACATATTTCAAACATTGGTGGACCGTTGACGCCACAACATGCATCCTAGAGAGCCAAGATCTCCCCAAAATGGCATTGTAACAAGTGGGACAATCCACCACGATAAAAAGTATCATGACCATCTTCTTAAAAGGGCCTTTGCCTAACAAAACCTCCTCCTCAAACTCCCCGATCACATCTGCTGAGCTTCCAGTGAAACCCACAATTGACCTGTTCGAACGCTGAATTACTGTTGGGTTCTTCATTTGTTTTGTAGGAAGTTAAAAAGAGGATATTGGTTGTGATAAGGAAGAATAAAAGATAAGGAGAAAAGTGTAAAGAAGAAACCTGACAGGAGAAAATAGCAAAGGAAAAGTGTGATAGGAGGAAAATGTATAGAAATAAATGTGTAAGGGCTGAATTGAATAAATTATAAAGAGATAGCCAAAATAGGAAGAAAGCAAAGTGTAGGGACCAAAAGATGTAATTTTTCCAAGTTGAAACGTGTGGGGTCCGCAATAGTACTATAAAAGGACCACACACGCTTCACAAATCCCGAGATGAATAGAACGAGACTTTCTCTCTCTACTTAAGCTAATATTCTGGTCTTTCTCTCTCTAAAACTAACACTAAGATATTCCTGTATCGCAAAATCACCTATCAACAATCTTCGTATCACATAATCACCCCCGTATAACTTTAGAACTCTTCAGTGGCGCTGTCTGTGGGAAGCGAGGATCGCTCTAACGACAATGGCTTCCTGGAAATAATCCCTGTTCCGAGGAGAACAATGGAAGGGGATGATATAGTCGACCATTGCGAGGAGAACTTGATAGGCGATGATTATCGGAATGATATGGAGGACGAGGGAGAAGGAGGACAGCGAGTCGAAAATGCTTTTGGTAATTCAGATCTCCTTGCTCAGAGGAATGAATTGCTGCTGGAAATCGAAAGGTTGAAAGCGGAAAAGGAAGCCGCACAGGAGAATCTTCGATCCGAGATAAGGAGAGAGGCTGTTGTTGAAAAGGAGGAACGCGAAGCTGAATTCCGTCCCAGGAATAAGGACGATAGGTATCGGGGGCGCGAGCGGCGATCTCCGAGGAGAAGAGAGAGGCGCCGTTTGGGTTCAGCCGACTCAAGCGACTACTCGCGATACAACACTTCAGAATCGTCTCCTTGGAGATACCGTAGAAGGAAAAAACGTGATCATAGGCGAACCGACTTCCAAAGATGAAAGAGTTCGGAGAGGAAATCTTCGAAAGAAAATAGTCACCATGACCGAGGAGGCGATCGGTCTCATGAACAGGCGAAATGTCCTGACAAGAAAGAGGATATGGGCCCTCGATATTCAGAATGGCAGCAACAATACACTTTACCCTCCGAGGAGGGTTTTTACTTTTCAAATAACGATAATTTGAGATCCAACATTTATCGTACAGGTCACAACTGGAGAGCCTCTCCTTTGTCCTCGGAGATCTTGGTGGGAAACCTCCCAAAGCACTTCGATATTTCAAAGTTAGAAAAGTTCGACGGGACGCAGGATCCTGATAATCACATCGAGCAATTTAAGAATTTTATGATAAACTTCGATGATGATGACAAGCTGCTATGCAGAGCATTCTCCCAGACTTTCAAGGGCGTGGCGTCTAAGTGGTACAACAGGCTACCTCAGGGTTCGATAAAGAATTTTGATATGTTCTGGAACATCTTCAGGCAGCACTTCGTGGGGAGCAAGAAGTTCCGAGCCAACGGAGACACGGTCATTTATTGTCGCCAGAAGGTGGGGGAGAGCATCAAAAGTTATACTAATCGTTTTGTCAAGACGAAAACGAATATGGAATATTGTAAGGATTCGGTGGCGCTTGCAGCTTTCAGGATGGGTCTGCTCCCCGGGTTATTGAAGGATACCGTGGCGGAGAGTCAAGCGATGACATTCGGAGCATTGCTGGATCAGGTTGAGAAGAGGATCCTGGTAGAGGAGACCCAGGCCTCAGAGAAAGGAGATCAGTTGGATCAGAACCAATTTCATAGGACTGAGTCGAGCACCCAGGGCCCTCGATTAAACGTTCAGACTAAAAGTACGGGCCAATACCCTCCGAGGCAAAAATCAAACCCTCAACATTATGGCAATCAACAAAACTACAATCAAGGAGCGAGACCCATGTCAAACAAATGGGTTCGACCAGATTACTTCGCTGAGTTAACAGAGAGTGTTGCTGCGATATTTGACAAAGCTAAATCCACGGTCCCGTTCAGGAAGCCTTTTCCCATACAGACTCCGAGGGAGAGCAGAAGCGTCAACAAATATTGCAAGTATCATGAGGATATCGGGCACGATACCAAGGATTGCATAGCTCTGAAGAAAGAGGTGCAAGCCCTGGTCGAGAATGGAATGCTGTTGGAGTTCGTAAAAAAACACTCCCAGAAAAATGCCGTGGCAAAAGCTGTCTCGAAGAACACTGACACAGCCATGGTAATTTCTGAAGGGATCGACGATTTTGACGTAGAGCAGGAGTATCTGGACCCCAAGGTGGGGAGGAACAATGTGAACTTGGTAGAGGAGGAAATTCCGAGGGGGAAAGTGGACAGCCTTTGTGCGTTCTTCGACTCCTTGGCAATTTTCGGGGGAGACACAATTGCGGGAAATTCTAACAGCTCCCGAAAAAGGCACATGGTCAATTTGACCACCCAGATTGAAGCGGGAGTCTCTGCGCAACCATTTAAGAATTAGGCCGGAGAGTTTCTGTGTGTGGTCGAATTAGGCCGTGGACCATTCAAGAAAGAGGTGGAGGTACTTTTCATTGTGGTCGATGCACCAACCTCGTATAATGCCATTTTGGGTCGTTCTTGGTTGTCTCGGATGCATGGCGTAATCTCCACAGTGCATCAGTGCTTAAAGTATGTGGTCGGAAACAATGTGGGAACAGTCCGAAGCAGCCAGAAGATGGCATGTGAATGTTACCAAATAGCCCTATCCTCTAAGGGGATTCGGGGAGAGGCTTCTGACCCAGCATAGCAATTAAAGCCCCCCCCCCCCCCCCGAACTCATCCCTTGTGATGATCTGAGGGAGGCCCCCGGATTTCAGGTCCCGGAAGAAGATTCTGCGACACACGAATTTCCGAGTGGCAAAGTTCTGAAGATAGGGGTCCACCTCTCTCCAGAATTTAAGGCAAAATTGGTTGCCTTTTTATCCGATAAACTTGACATGTTTGCTTGGTGTTCACAGGACGTCACAGGAGTGCCACCAGAAATAATTTGTCATAAGCTCGCGATACGACTAGATGTTCGACCCATAGTCCAGAAAAAAAGACCTGTCTCCCCAGAAAAAGCCTCTGCAATTCTGTTAGAGGTCGAAAGGCTACTGACCATAGGTCATATACGCGAGTCACATTACCCCGTGTGGGCGTCGAACCCATTGTTGGTACGAAAGAAAAATGGCAAGTGGAGAATGTGTATTGACTTCACGGACTTAAACAGAGCTTGTCCTAAGGATTCGTTTCCTGTGCCTCGCATCGATCAGTTGGTAGATTCGACCTCCGAAAATCGACTGTTGTCATTTATGGATTCTTATTCAGGGTACAACCAAATCCGTTTGGCTGCTAACAACGAGAAGAGCACTTCATTTATCACTGGGCGAGGTCTATACTGCTATAAAGTCATGTCGTTCGGATTAAAAAACGCGGGGGCAACCTATCAGCGCCTGGTTAACAAAACCTTCGAGGGGCAGATTGGGCGGAATATGGAAGCATATATCGACGATATGTTAGTCAAAAGTGAGCAAGACGAAGACCACTTCGCTGACCTGGCGGAGACATTTCGAAATCTTAGCAGAGTCAATCTCTAACTCAATCCGGAGAAGTGCATTTTCGGGGTGAGGTCAGGTAAATTTCTTGGTTACATGATCAGTGAAAAAGGCATTGAGGAAATGCGAAGAAATTTTGTTGGACCGAAGAATGTTCGACGGCCTTTCGTCAGATCCAAGACTATTTAACGTCTCCGGAAATCTTATCCAAACCTTTGGCAGGGGAAACATTAGTTGTCTATGTAGATGTCTCAGACTATGCGGTCAGTGCCATTCTCCTCCGCAAAGATGACTCTCTTCTGAAGCCGATTTATTATGTCAGTAAGAGTTTACTGGATGCGGAGAAGCGATATCTCACGTTGGAGAAGGTGGATTTGGCCTTGGTAACGGCAGCTCGAAAGATGAGACCTTACTTCCAGGCTCACCCAATCATTGTTCGGATGACGTTTCCTCTGAAGGGTTTATTACAAAGGCCAGACATCTCTGGCAGGATGACTAAATGGTCCGTAGAGCTGGGAGACTTCGACATCACATTTAAGCCTCGAACGGCGATAAAGGCACACGTTTTAGCCGACTTCTTGGTTGAGTTCCATTCAGACAGGGAAGAGCAGGAGGTACATGACGTGGTTGACAAGGAGGAATGGGTGATACGGACGGATGGTGGATCGAACAATTCAGGAAGTGGGGCAGGTGTCCAGTTGATTTCCCCGAAAGGGGTGGCTATGTTCCAAGCCATTCGTTTTGGTTTTAAGGCTACTAATAATGAAGTTGAGTATGAGGCTGCTCTAGCGGGCTTACGTTTGGCTCAAATATGCGGGGCTCGACGGATAAGGTTGATCAGTGACTCTCAATTGGTGATAAATCAAGCTTCGGGGGAGTCCGAGGCCCGAAAGGATACGCTGATAAAGTATTTGAAGCTGATGAAGGAATTGACATCTGAATTTGAAGGAGTTAAGTTCGAACATGTTCGAAGAGAATTAAATGTTGTCCCAGATTCTCTTGCTTCTGCTTCACGAACAGAAGGTTATCCGTGGGTTTTGGTTCAGAACTGCCCTTCGATCTCGATGGGCGAAGAGCACGCGATGTACATCTCGGAGGAAAGCCACGTGATTATGCATGATTGGCGGACAGTTATCATTGATTTTTTGGCCCATGACACTTTGCCCGTCGACAAAAATGCAGCCAGGAAAGTTAGATTCAAGTCTCACGGTTACATTCTGCTGGGAGGATTGTTGTATAAGAGATCCCCGAGTCGGCCATTATTGAGATGTTTGAGTGGACCCGAATCACAAATTATCCTCTCCGAGTTACACGACGGAGAAGGATCTGCCCACTGTGGATATAAATCTTTAATCTGAAGGGTACTCTTGGCTGGCTATTATTGGCCCACTATCACGGCCGATGCTAAAGATTTAGTCAAGCGCTGCGACACGTGCCAGCGCTATGCTAATGTAATTCCCAAACCCGGGGTATTAATGGAAAGCATTTCCGAGGCAGTCCCGTTTGACAGGTGGGGCATTTATCTGGTTGGACCACTACCTATGGCATCTGGGGGCAGACAGACGATAATTGTAGCAGTCGATTATTTTTCTAAGTGGGTGGAGGCTGAACCGCTCGTGGGAACGAAGGCCAAAGACGTGATCAAGTTTGTCCTATCTAACATCTGTTATCGTTTTGGTGTACCATTGCAGCTCACCATAGAAAACGGGCCTCAATTTGATAACAAGGAGTTCCAAAGCTTATGTGCATCGAGGGGGATACGACAATGCTTTTCAGCACCATTTCACCCTCGGGAAAATGGGCAGGTGGAAGTAACTAATCGCACAATCCTCGACGGTTTGAAGAAGAACTTGGAAGGCAAAGCAGGGAAATGGCCTGACTATTTACAGGAGGTGTTATGGGCATACCGAACGACTCCCCGAACGGCCACAGCTGTGTCCCCATTTGCCTTAGTCTATGGAATGGATGCCGTGGTCCCTTTGGAGATCATTTTCCCCTCACATCGTATAGCGACGTATGACTCGGACACAAATGACCAGAGTAGAGCATTGGCTTTAGACTTGGTTGAGGAAAAGAGAACGCAAGCACAGTTGACCTCCCTTCATTATCAAACTCTTATGCGGAGTCGATATGCGTCCAAAGTGAAACACAAAGATTTGCAGGTGGGAGACAAGGTTTTGCGCAAAGTTTTCTTACACACTAAAGATAAGAGCTTGGGGAAGTTGGGACCCAACTGGGAAGGCCCCTACGAGGTCACTGAAAGGATAAAGCCGGGCACATACCGGTTAAAAGATAAAAAAGGGTGATACCTCCGTTTACCTTGGAATATCGAACATTTAAAATTGTATCTTGATTAAAAGAGCCGGTTGACATTGTATTTTTTTTCCTTTTTATGTATCCCCCAGAACAACCTATGGTGAGGGCACATTATTTCCTACCCTGTTAGGCACAAGAAGGTTTTAATGAGGTGTTTCGATGAACCCCTTCAATACAAAGCGTTCTTTGCCTTAATTATTTTTTGGGTCACAGTAACATGTGCCTCGAATTGTTGTCCCTTCATATTATTTTTTGGGTCACAGTAACATGTGCCTCGAATTGCTGTCCCTTCGAATTATTTTTTGGGTCACAGTAACATGTGCCTCGAATTGCTGTCCCTTCGAATTATTTTTTGGGTCACGGTAACATGTGCCTCGAATTGCTGTCCCTTCGAATTATTCCTTGGGTCATATTAAGGTGTGCCTCAAGCTTCTGGGACCATCGAATTATTTCTTGTGTCACATTAACATGTGTCTCAAGTTTTTACTTTATCAATATTTGGGTCACATTAAGGTGTGCCTCAAAGTTTTGGGACATTCAAACTATGCTTCGAGCCGCCCTAAGGTGTGCCTCCAAGTTTTGGGGACCTTCGAACTATGCTTTGGGTCACACTATGGTGTGCTTCGAATCCAATCTCACTTTATCATTATTTGATCAATTGAGGCATCATCTCCTTAAAAAAAAATTAAGTAGATCACAATAATTGTTCGAAGGACAATATACTTGGACGTTCGAAGGCCTTGTTGAAAACATAACACATGTAAATTTATGAATCAAAGTAATATTTGTTCGAAAGAATGACGTGTTGCAAACATACAAAACATAGGAGTGACAAGTGTTCATTAATCTCACAATTGACCTATCTTACAAACTTAGAAAAGTACAATATGTTTTAAGTCATTACAAAAAGAGGCCCTATTAGACCATACACAAAAAATTCACTCATTCAACACATTTACTCAGTCTGAGTTTTTCGAGGAGTCACTCCCCTCAGCCTCTGAGTCTTCACTTTCATTGACAATTACATAGGGGGGCGAAGTTCCGAGGGAACAAGCTTCCAAAAAGACCCAAGGTCATACTCAGGATGCTCAACATAAATTTGGATCAGCAAACCAGCTCGAGTAGTGGCATCCCGGGTCTGTAGTTTACTTGTACATGTTGCTGCATAAGCATCCACAGCTTTGTCTTTCTCCTCATCGACCTCTACGGGAAAACAGTCGATTCGCCTCTGTAATCGATCACGGTCTGCTGTCACCGTTCGAAGGGTTTCAGTGCACTGGGAAAATCCATCACAGGCCAAGCGGTGTCCCTTCTTATACTCAGCTATCATCAGCTCTTGAGTATCAATCTTTTTCTTGTACAAGTCCCTCTCCTCTTGGCAGCACCTCTCCAACATTATTACATAATTTTCGGAGGCAGAAAGACGCTCGAATAAGGCATCAGCTTGGCCTTCGATCATTGCGTGTTGTTTTTCGGCCTCCTCGAGCTGTGAGGCAGCCAACAATGATTTGAACTTATAGTGATTCTTGCGTTTCTCCAGATGGCACATCTTCTTTCCTCTGTTCACTGAGGTATGCAGCAATCTCCGAAGGGACAATGAGAACTCATCATCCAAAGGGACCTCGAAGGAGCTCGAGGGAGATCCTAATGCAGCAGAGTCAAATTCTGAAAACATACCTCCAAGAGTCTCTGGATCGACGAGTTGAGGAGGGTTACTTCGAGGCATAGGGACAGGAGCCAGTCTTGGGCTATCTTCGAGGGGGGCTGGGTGAGAAGCTTCAGTGAGAGGCGAGTGTAGGGACTGTTAAGAATTTTCCCTCGGAGAATGGCCAACCCTGTTCTCAGGATCACTTGCACCCCCATGGACCTCTCTCTCAAGATTAGCCTCTTCATGGTTGTCAGGAGTTTCTCCCCCCTCGGACTGTTCTTCGATGGGCTCGAGAAGGATGCTCTTACCCTTCTTATCTTTCTTTTTGGCTTCCTTCCTCGAAGAAGCAGGGGGAGGAGGGGCAAAGTTTACTGAAGCAGCAGTAATTGGTGGGGGGGGGGGGTTGAGAGTTCGACGCCCCAGCATCGTTCGAGGGAGGCTGTTGAACACTAACAGGCCCTTCGGAATTCAATTGCTGGGTTACTAGTACTTCATCTTCTGGAGGTTCCCCCAGGTGGCTCTGCGAACGGGAGCGCTTGGGCAAGTATATTACCACATCCTTTTGGCTGCACCGGTCCATCACCTCTCGCTCCGAGGGCGGAGTCATTAATCCCCTCATACTAATGCGGTCGAGGGGATTGAGCCTCCAGAGTCGACTCCTAGCCAGATTGTTGTCAGTAAAGAAAAATCGATTGTCCCACTGATCCTTTGCCCACAGGCGAAGGTTGGTAAATACAGTGGTAGCCCCCTCGACATAATTAGTATAAGGCTTGGATACCCCCGTCATAGCTGCAACAAGTAACTAACGTCAAAACAAATTACAAGTAAAAGTTCGAGGGAGCATAATTATTCGACGGCATATGAATTTTCGAAGAAGCATAAGTATTCGAAGGCAAAAATTCGGGGAACATAAAATTCGCAGAGTAAAAAGTTAAAAGAGTACTTACACTTCATCGTCCACTTTAGAGAAAGCTTGTGAGGATTCGAAGGAGTGGCTTCTGATCCGGTCTCCCAGCAACCAGAGAAGAAGAGAAACTGCTGCCTCCATTTTTTATCAGCCTCCAATAAATCCTTCAATATTTTTTGCCCTCGATTGAACGTCAGCGAATAGAAGGGGAAGTAAGGATTTCGGGCCAGACCAGCAAGGCCAATGAGTTGCTCCAATGAAAATTCTTGACCCGAGATCCTCGAGGCCATGATACAGGCCATTAATTTAAACCACATGTTGGGCCCAACCTGCGAGGGGCAAAGGTCTATCCTCGACAAGTACTCGATGAAGAAGGGGTCTAAGGGATACCTTAACCCCCAGTTCATGATTTCTGTGTACACCACCAGCTCATTGTCCCTCACAGATAAGGGTGTCTCCCATTCGGAGGGAAATCTAATGTTGACATAGGAGGGGATGCCCCATCGAGTCCTTAGCATTGTTTCCTCTTCCTTCGAAAAATATTTGTACTTGATGTTGGCAAGGGCCACCATATGTTTAATTTTCGATGCCCCGACTGTTATTGCCAGCAATGCTATCTAGCTCCAAAGGCAATGTGACGTCCCCTTTCAATTTTGGAGCAACCCGACGAGCATGCTCTTCGGACATCGTTGTGGATGAAGGCGTTGCAAGGTTCGAAGCACCCAAGGAGGGGATGGCTGGCACCTTTGGTTCGAGGGGCTTCTTTAGAGGTTTTTCCCTTTGACATCTCGAGTTTCCTCATGTCTGTTGAGCATGTCCTCCTTGGTAATAATTGTTCTCGAGGGGGAAAATCGAGTTCCATGAATGGTCATGGATGGAGTGGAAGGAAGACTCGACGCATCTGCTTCACGTGCTCGAGGAGGGCTATTCGAAGTATGTCAAGGACTTGTGGCTGTCCTTGCGAGTATTTGCGGAGGACTGGCAGAAGTTCGAGGAGGACTATTGGCAGAAGTGTGAGGAGGACTATTGACAGATGTTCGAGGAGGACTGTTGGTAGAGGTTCGAGGGAGATTCTCAATTTGTGTTGGTAAAGTTGGTTCGCGAATCTCTAGGGGAGCTTCCCTGGCCCGTTTTCGCTCATGAGAGCCTATTCTATCTTTGTGGGACTTCTTTCTTTTCCCAGATGAATGCTTGTGCTGTCTATCTTTACTCATTTCTCTAAGGGGTTTCGATTCACTGTATAAGCTCTGTCGAGCGATTTCGTGGGGAATAATTGTGGTCGAATCGTTCGAGGGAGGCCAGGCACAAAAAAAAGTAGTAGTTGATGGTGGGGGATGAGGCCTTACGTCTTCTCCAGCAGCAACCCTCTCTTCGAACCGCTTACTAATCAACAACCACTCGGGAATTCGACGGGGCTTATTCGCCAGCTTTATCTCGCTAGAAATAATTGAACAAAAGTTGAATTAATGAAGAGAGAAGGCTGGTATTTATAGACACAAATGGGCTTTCCTGACAAGTGAGGCATGGGGACCTTTTTATGATGTTTGCCTAGGGGTATGATGGTCCACATAGGTGGAAGTTGTTCTGCCATTAGCTGTAGAAGGAATTGAAGAGTTTTTGTGTCAGGAACTGTCAGGGGAAGAGGAAGAGTTTTCTGACAAAAGTGTCAGAAGAATTGGTAACGTTTCCTAAGAATTATGCTGACACAGGTATTTGTAAAATGACGTCATGACAACGATCAATCCTGGCACCCTTTTTTCGCCTAAGTATGCAGTCATTCGAAGACTGCTCTACTTAAAATGGTGCAAGGATTGAGGGGGCTGCTCGGCTAACAGAAGAAATTCGAAGAGGCTTGCTCATTCGAAGAGGTTTGCTCATTCGAAAAGACTTGCAGATACTCAAAGAGTTTCGTGGACATTCGAAGGCTGATTTTTCGAAGAGTCGCTTTGTGGCCCTGATAGTTCGAGGAGTGTGTAGAGTGACCTTTTCGAGGAGTGACATGAAATTCGAAGAAGAAATGGTTTTTGCCTGTCAGGAGAATTATTCAGTCCTAGTAAAATGATTTTTACTAAGACTGGGGGGCTACTGATAAGGAAGAATAAAAGATAAGGAGAAAAGTGTAAAGAAGAAACCTGACAGGAGAAAATAGCAAAGGAAAAGTGCGATAGGAGGAAAATGTATAGAAATAAATGTGTAAGGGCTGAATTGAATAAATTATAAAGAGATAGCCAAAATAGGAAGAAAGCAAAGTGTAGGGACCAAAATATGTAATTTGTCCAAGTTGAAACGTGTGGGGTCCGCAATAGTACTATAAAAGGACCACACACGCTTCAAAAATCCCGAGATGAATAGTACGAGACTTTCTCTCTCTACTTAAGCTAATATTCTGGACTTTCTCTCTCTAAAACTAACACTAAGATATTCTTGTATCGCAAAATCACCTGTCAACAATCTTCGTATCACATAATCACCCCCGGATAACTTTAGAACTCTTCAGGTTGAACTACCGGTGTCCACCAAAATTCGCCTTATGTCATTGCCCCCAATGGATGCTCCTATTACAACAGCATCTTCATGGGGACCCACTATGTCCCTCAAGTCATCTTCATCGAAAACAATGAAGGGAAATGTGATTTGTGATTGATAGAAAGTCATGCCTCCTTCCAGTTGGGTAGCTAGAGTATGAACATGCCTCTTTCTCGAAGAAGCAGTTGGTGCAGTCATGGTGTCTCCCCCAAATATTGTAAATGACTCGAAAAATCTGATGAGGCCGGACACCGTCTTGCAATGCTCTGTGATAACACCCACCTTGTTTCGAGTTGGATCAGGATCCAAATATTCTGCTTCTACATCAAACCTTTCAATTATCACCATAGCCCCATCCGAAGCCGATGTCCCTGCGTTGTTCGGGCCAGTCCGATGAGCATTATCAGGAATGTTTCCACTTATTCTTTTAACATAAGCCCCCAATCTCCCTCTCTCAATCAAAGTCTGCACTTCTTGTTTCAATACAATGCAATCTTCAGTGGTATGACCAGTATCATGGTGATACTCACAAAAACTATTATTTCGACTTTCCCTGGGAGATTGTAATGCAGCCGGCTTTCTGAAATGGACTTCGTCTTTCGTCTTATCATAAATGGTGGCTACATTTTCTTTTAATTCAGCGAAGCACTCCGGTTGAACCCAAGGTCCTTGCTTATTTCTAGATTGCTGGCTTTGAGCTGGTGCAGCCGGGTGGGACTGAGCCTTGGCCCTATTTTGACCCTGTCCGGCTTCCTTGGCCTTATACCCGGACTGATTCTGGTTTTGATTTGGTGCAGCTGAGGCAGATCTCACTTGCCAGTGCACTCTGGTTTTCTTTGTTTCATCCACATTAATCTGTTTGCCCACCTGATTCAGTAAACCTCCCCATGTCATGGCCTTTTTCCTGGTTACTGAATCAGCCAAATTACCAGGGTTCAAAACCTGCCCCAGAGAAGCTATTTCCACTTGTTCAAAGCAATCAGCTAATCTATTTTTGGTGTTCAAGAAGCGACTTATGTAATCCTTCAAAGATTCATTTGGTTCTTGGGCACAATGGATAATAGTATCTCTATTGCCCTTCACTTCTTTACTTCCAACAAACTATCTTCGGAAAGCCACCCAAAAAGTGTCGAAATTCCTGATACAGCCTTGTGGCAAACTATTGTACCACTTCAGAGCACTCCCCGTAAAATACTGGGAGAATGCTCGACAGAGTAGCTTATCATCATCGTCAAAGTTCATAATGAATTTTTTGAATTGCTCCAGATGGTTATCTGAATCTTTACTACCATCATATTTTTCCATCTTTGTGTTGTCAAACCTCTTAGGAAGATTTCCGGACAGTATCTTGGAGGACAATGGAGATTGTCTTCAATTGCGGCCATGACTGAATACAGTATCTTCGTTGGGAGTTACAAAGATAGCTGGCTCATCATGAAAGGCAAAAAGGATCCATTAGTAATCGTTCTACGTGCCTCCGGCCATGGCCATGACTATGAGAGGACCCTTTACCTAGATGCCTCTTCAACCTTCCATGCCTGTCCCTTTTTTCTTGAGTATTTTTTAACCAACTTCTGTTTCTTCTTAGAACGGCCTTCATCACTGTTGGATGACAGGGATTCTTCGACTCCGTCTTTATTTGATGAGCTGCTGGAATATTCTGAGTCTGAATCTGAGCTCTCCACCGGTTTAGATCGGTGAGACTTCTTTGAGCTAGTATGAGTCTTTTTAGGGCTCACGTGGGTTTTTGACGGCTCATGCTCTCTTGGATTGTCAGTATGGTGAACTTTTGACACTTTTGATTTTTCTTTCACACCTAATTCTGCCCTTTTAGCAGCCCTCAAGGCTTCTATCTCAATTTTTAGTCTATCTCGTTCCTCGATAGTATATTCATCATTTTCTCCCACCACTTCTGCCAAAGCTGGTGGTATTTCCTGCTCGTCCGGATTCATCCGAACTGATAGTTCTTGATGGTTTCGAACACTTGATTCAGGCACCTTCTTCTCCCACCGTGGTCGCCAATTCGGTGTGGATAATTTCAGTCTGAGGGTAATTTTGTCAGGAGTTTTGTGATGTTTCAAAGGTATTTAATGTTTGGGTAGTTTGTAGTGAGAGATTTGAGCTGCCTTGTTGTATTAAATGTTCATTACCCTCATTAATGAAAGTGGTTGGGTACTTATACCCTTAATTATGGGCCTCATGGGTTTTCAGGTCAAACTTATAAAACCGGGTCGAATTCAAAGACCCATTAGTTTATTAAGCAGGTTGGTAATTAGCTTAGTCATAAAGTGATTAGTTTTTAATACTTTAGTCCTATTCGGATGGTTCAGTGGGTGGTTTTTGTCCGAAATGCCCCTCTCCGGTTTCTACAGTGAGTGGTGAGAAAATCCGGACTCATCAACTAGCACAAACCTGAAACCCTAATTTCTTAGCAATCACCTCGAACTGAGAACCACAGACTATGGGCTTTTGAAGAGCAAGAAAATAAAGATTTTTATCCCTTTTGATCGATTTTATTCTAGCCTGAGTTTGTTTGTTACCAACACCACGAACATTCCAATTTAGGAAGGCAATGGTCATTTAAATTGTTTAGAATTTTTAGCAGCATGCTTATACTGCAGGCATTTAGGAGTTATAATCCCCTTTGTGTTGAATGTTTTAGCTTTTTTAATCTTCTTCAATTCAGATTTCTTACCATTCCCAATTTGCTTGCTTACAGGAGAGGAGGGAGGACAACCTGTGTTTTGCTTTGTAGGAGAACAACTGATCATCAACGGATTCGTAGAAGAACTTTTTTCAAGATAAGTAGAACCCATCTCTAACATATGTAAAACACCAATTACTTCACTACTTTCTATACTTTTAGAAGAACTCTGATTTTCTTTACATTCAGTAGGATTACTCTTTTCTTTCACTTGACTCTCAAACTGATCACTCTATTTATCTATAATAACAGATTTCAATTTGTTTCCCTTATCATTGATTTTGAATGCAGGAATCAATGAATCAAGAAACTGTAGTTTGGAGGACTTATACTGATCAAGAGTCTTCCTTTAAGTAGTCTTCTTACATTCACTCACTAAATGGCCCTGGTGAGAACATTGTATACAATAACTTAGATATTTGTTACACACCAAATCTTGCCAGAAAGTGTAGGATCCAAATACTATATTTATTCTTTTAGGGAGAACCTTAGAAACATCCAGCACAGCCCGAATTCTACAATAGTTTTGTCTAGCTCTGTTTTGGATGAAACCCGGACACTTAGGGGAGATCCTATAGCTTTAGCTACCTCCATAATAGTTTCCTCACAATACATAAACTCATGCAAGTTTAGGAGGTCAATATAAACATGGGTTGCTCGGTTTTCAACATTACGGTTGAAATTTGGGGACCATTCCAGCAATCTCAAGACCTTATCCCCAATCTGCCACACATTTCTTTTCCACAACTTCAGAATATCTTCCTTGAGGGAAAGTTCAATAAAGATGTGTCTAAAGTCCCAACTTGAAACGTTACATTCACCATGAAACTTAAATTTATCCAAGAAAGCCATTATTGATGCATAACTAGGCTTCCCAGTGGCAAACTTTCCAACTAGAGTGTTTTGCCCTCTATTTTAACAACCCCAAATCCTCACCTTCGAAATGAATCTCAACATTATATTTCTCGACTTATTTGATTACCTTTTTGTGTACGATGTTCCCAGCATTGTGTTTCAATAAGTCTTCATATGAACTCTTTGTAAATGGCACATTGGTTTTACTTATGGCAGGTCCAAAAATAGGATTAGTCTTGGTGTTTAGCTTATCAAAAACCAATTTTGTCAAGCTCTGTTTTGGATGGAACCCAAACACTTAGGGGAGATCCTATAGCTTTAGTTACCTCCATAATAGTTTCCTCACAATACATAAACTCAGGCAAGTTTAGGAGGTCAATATAAACATGGGTTGCTCGGTTTTCAACATTACGGTTGAAATTTGGGGACCATTCCAGCAATCTCAAGACCTTATCCCCAATCTGCCACACATTTCTTTTCCACAACTTCAGAATATCTTCCTTGAGGGAAAGTTCAATAAATATGTGTCTAAAGTCCCAACTTGAAACGTTACATTCACCATGAAACTTAAATTTATCCAAGAAAGCCATTATTGATGCATAACTAGGCTTCCCATTGGCAAACTTGCCAAATAGAGTGTTTTTTCCCTCTATTTTAACAACCCCAAATCCTCAGCTTCGAAATGAATCTCAACATTATATTTCTCGACTTATTTGATTACCTTTTTGTGTACGATGTTCCCAGCATTGTGTTTCAATAAGTCTGCATATGAACTCTTTGTAACTGGCACATTGGTTTTACTTATGGCAGGTCCAAAAATAGGATTAGTCCTGGTGTTTAGCTTATCAAAGACCAAAATTAGCGCCAGAAAACTCTCCTAGATATCAGCAGCTCGCTGATGCATATAAAGTCTTCTATGTGAAAACCAAAAAAGTAAAGAGGAGAAGATTATAGCCTTAAACTCCAAGTTTTGGAGCATCTTTGATTTCTTGTAACCGAATTTCTTCGACCTTAAAAAAGCCTTTTAGTCATGGTATAGATAAAAATCGAATAAAAATCGAATTATGTGTATGAATTAGAAAAAACATGAATTTTGATAACGCACTGAACGGAAAGAATCGGCCCATGATTAATTTAAGCCCAAGCCAATTACACTTTCTCTCCTCCGTCTGACACTGACACACATTAACATAACTCGTGCAGGCAAAACCGATTCGCTAAACGACTCAGTTAGACTGTAGCTCCGACTCGGCGAGCTAACACGACCTTATTCGCATCAGGTAACTCGTAATCTACATTACTCTCTCTAGGTTTATACGATCCGTTCCAGATTCTATATCGATAGATAAACTACCCCTATTCAGGGTTTCATCAACGAAATCTCTCTGCTAATTTAGTTCGATTGTGGAAAAAAATCAAGTTTAATCGTTAGATTTTCTGTTCTAGGCGATTAAATTTAAATTTAGAAGCGTAGGGCATACTCATCTCACTTGATTTTGTGTTTATTGGTGGATTTTGGTTAGCTAATTCAGAAAAAAAAATGTATTTTCCTGTAATTGATCGATATAGTAGTTACTCTAAGCCTGGTTAAGTTGTCTAGGCTGTGCTTTTGTTGATTCTAGTCATTGTATGTGGATGATTTTATCGGTATAAGAAGCTTGAATTGCGAAGGGGAGGTTGCATAATGAAATTGAGGTCTTGCGTCGTCATAGTGAAATTGAGGTCTTGCGTCCTCCTCTTTGATTTTGTCTTTAAAATGTTCTACTCATGTTATAGCGGGGTTGTTCTTGGAAAATTTAGAACCTTTAATGGTTGTTATTATGAGATGCATAGAACTCTTGGTATTGTTAAGTATGTTCTTTAATAGCAAGACGCCTCCGTAGTTGTTAGACTTAGAGAAGATATTTACCCCTGCCTATGCCAAGGCCCTCGTAGTCTTTGCTATGCAGTTCTTTTTCACGATTCTACTGTTTTTACTAGTAGTACACTAAGGCTTTGTTTCATGCCTAGCTTAAAATATGTAAATTAAAGAGTTGGTTTTCGGAAAATATCGTACATTGTTTGCTTTGAACTTTTTCGGCCTTTTGACATTATAAGCTTAAAAAGCTAGCTAGGCCTAGCCAGCCACATTTTTGCTTATAAGTTGAAAGCAAAAATATCTGCCTAGCACTAAACAACCCCTAAGTCTTTGTTTGTTAAGAGTGGTGGTTTGTTGACGTCTATGTCACTTCTTAATTTAAAAGCTATGAACTGTCTCTTATGAGCCTTTTGATCATACAAAGGTGTCTATGTTTTGATGCCTTCATAAGATGACAAGATATTCGATTTAACTATTCTGGCCTAGAGGATTAGTTAAGGAATATATGATACAATATAAATTTGAATTATTCATTTTGTATTCTATGAGCAACATCTGGAGTTTTTGTTTTATAAACCTATGAGTATAGACATTGTTGAATCCAAATTAAAATAACGACTCTATTGTTTTGTTTATATCTCTTTTCTTAAGAAAGAGGAGCACAAAATCTGAGTAGTGCTCTCAATGGCTATGTCGCGTAATGCCATTGTAGCTACAGGCCTAGTCCTTTTTGCATCTGCAGGCATGGCGTATCCCTTCTACATGGGGTAAGAATCCAATTCCTCTCTCTCTCTCTCTCTGTCTCTCTCTCTCTCTCTCTCTCTCTCTCTCTCTCTCTCTCTCTCTCTCTCTCTCTCTCTCTCTCTCTCTCTCTATATATATATATATATATATATATATATATATATATATATATATTTGTTTTTGGTTGTGCCAGCTATAAAGATAGTATGCTATATTCTTGAATGTAGCTCAGGAAAGAAGCCCGTGATTGACTCATCGAAGCCATTACCACCTCAAGCAACGTTCCGAGGGCCGTACATAAACACTGGCTCACGTGATGTTGGACCTGACAGCCAAACTTACCGAAAGAACTGAAAAAAAACTCGACTTTGTCTTGTAAGTGAACTGTACTCTTAGTCGTGTCCCTGTGATGATCATACAAAGAAATACGAAAACTGGGTCAGTAAACGCTTGAGCTTTAGTTTGGTAATGCTACTAGGAATCTTCACTTAAGACCTTGCGGTTTATAAAGTATACATACAAGTTCCCTTGTTCCGCGTTTTTATTGTTCTTGCTCAATTAGGTGGAGATATGTTGCTTGGGTACGCACTAAGTATGAAAAATTTGGTTTATACATTCTCTTCAAGTCCTGTGACTCAAATGCGAAAGTTCACAATTATGAATGAAAATAGGTTACAGAATTTACAAAAAGAGGGTACTATGTAAGCTTGATATCAAAAATCTTAGTGACCAATATAGATATTGTACCATATGCCAAATCAAATTATAAAACAAGATAACTGATAGCAAAGGATGTTTCATGTCCAACAACTTCCGATGATAGGCAGGAGCTGGAAAAGACAATGGTGCTGGTTTTGTAGCTTAAGACGGCTACATTTGGATCATCGTGTCACCCTCTTGTTTGTCCAGCCATAAATCAATTACGGACATCCAATTTCATTATTATAACGGCGTATCATGTAGGATTTTTATATTTTCCGCCTTGGCTTTTCCACCAAAGAGCAGAATTTTAAGTAACTTTAAGTTTATAAAAAATATTAAAATAATATAATTTATTTAAAATTTATTGGATTTTTTTTTTTATGAGAAGTGATCATTGTAAAATCCAATCTAGAATCCTTCTTAATTATGAAATTAATTATGAAATTTTATAGTTGTTTATCAACTAAAAATTATTGGGAATTCTCCATTGAGTTGGACCGTCAAATGTTTTATTGTATCGGACTATCGTTAATATTAGTCCAATAAAAGTAATCATAAAGAAATGGACAAATTAATAGATAAAATATGTATCATGAAGGTAATTGTATGGTACGTAAAGGTTTGGGGTTATTTTGTAAAACAATAATATCGGGTTATGGTTCCTAAGAGTGACAATTTAATAAGGACCGGTTTTTATTAAGTAACCGTTTAGAAGTTACAGACGGTTAAATAAGAACCATTTTCTCAGTTTTCTATATAAGAAGTGAGTTTCTCACTTATTGAAAATGACGGTATCAAAGTACATCGAGAAAATTCCTTTAAGAAAAACGAATTGATTCTTCCTTCAAATCAATTACAAAATTGACTTTTGGTTGTCATCTCTTAGAAGAATCATAACCATTATCAAAAGATCACAAATCATATGCTTTAAGCACGAAATTTGGAAACTAGAGGAATGTCTACATCCAGTAAGTATTTTTCCGCATAATTACACGGATCAATTAATTTCATGGTTAATATGTAGATAAGAAATCCGAAAAGTATTTCTTGCAATTGATATCAGAGCGGACATAAAGTTAAATTCTTACTTTTCATATTCTGAATATAAAAAGCATGATGTGAATTATTTATAATAGAAAACATGAATTTAGGACTGAAAGTGCTTTGTATATGAATTTGGAACTCTTGAAATTATAGTGAAGATACTATGTTTTTGCCCTACATTGAATTAAGGTGAATGATATTGTTGTAGAACATCGTATTGATGGAATTCGTGGCGTGTAAAATGTTTGAAAATCAAATTATTTAGATAAGTAATTTCTTCTGTGCGCGCAGTTATAGGGTTCTTATATTACAGTTTAATCGTGTTTTAGACAGTTTGAAAAACAATAGTTTTGTTAATAGAGTTTTCTACTACAATTAATTGTTTATGACAATTAATTGTAGTAGAAAACTCTATTAACAAATCTATTGTTTTTCCAACAGTCTAAAATACGATTAAACTGTTATATAAGGTCCTATAATTGCATGCACAGAAGAAATTACTTATCTAAATAATTTGAACATTTTATACATCACATATACAAAGCACTTTCAGTCCTAAATTCATGCTTTCTATTTCAAATAATTCATATCATGCTTCTTATATTCAGAATATGAAAACTAAGAATTTAACTTTATCATCACTTCGGATTCGTTAGAACATATACATACTCAAGATGATGTTAATCTTCCTCATATGGATGTTGTCCAAATTGAACAATACGAAGTTGTTCTAATTGAGAAAAATGAAGTTGTTCAATAAGAACAAACTCTACCTCCTCTAGAAGTTTAAGTGCAAAATGAAGAAATTATTCATTTGCATAGATCTACTAGAGAAAGGAAGAACGTTATATCTTCAGACTATATAGTGTATCTTCAAGAACACGAGGAATTTTATGGTACAACAGAAAATGATCCTTTAAGTGTTCATGAAGCCATGCAAAGTTCTCAGTTGTGGATTAAATAAATGAATGAAGAGTTTAAATCAATGCAAGATAACGCGGTATGGGAGCTTATTCCATCACGTGAATGAAAGAAACCGATTGGTTGTAAATGGATTTTTAAAACCAAATGAGATTCTAAGGGTAATGTGGAGAGGCATAGCGCGTGACTTGTAGCGAAGAGTTTTACTCAACGTGAAGGGATTGAATTTAAAGAAACCTTCTCTCTGGTTTCATCGACGGATTCTTTTCAGATAATCATGGCACTAGTTGCACACTTCGACCTTGAATTTACAGACTTCTTAGCAGAGTTCAACTCATAAAGGAGGGAGCATGATGCAATAAATGATGAACAAGTGGTTGAGCTCGATCAATGGATCGTTGAAGTTGATGGGGCATCTTCAATAACGGGAGGAGGTGCAAGCATTGTAATCCGAACTCCAACAGGTGAGGAGATCAAGCAGGCATGGCGTTTTAATTTCCCAGTTACAAATAATGTTGCAGAGTATGAAGCTGCCCTTTGTGGTATGAAGTTTGCTTTAATATGTGGAGCTCGAGCTATCAAGATCAGATCTGATTCTCAGTTGGTGGTGAATCAGGCACGGGGTCTTTATGATGTCAAACAAATGACATCAAGGAATATCTTATGATTCTCAAGGAATATGATTCCAAATTTACTAATGTTGCTTATGAACATATCCAACGAAGCGATAACTCAGCAGCTGACACTTTAGCGAAGGCTGCAGCTGCAGGTGACCACCCAAAAATTTTACTCCAACAACTCTGTGCGACAGAGCTAATTTCGACGGTTTCCACTATTAATTTAATCACTGATGATGATGATTGGCGAACTCCATACCTCCATTATTTAAACCAAGGAACGTTGCCTGCAAATAAAAGTGAGGCTCGTGCATTGCAGATCAAAGCGACCAAATATTTTGTTCTCGATGATATCTTATATAGGAAAAGCTCAACCAGTCCTCTGCTCCATTGCCTTGATCGAAGTGAAGCTAGTTCTGTATTGGAAGATCTACATTCCGGAGAAGCAGGAGCTCATTCCGGACACCGAACGTTGATTCGATGTTTCCTTATCGCTGGGTATTATTGGCCTAAGCTGGCGAATGATGCTGAGAATCTGGTATTGCAATGTCACAAGTGTCAAGAGTATTCAAACACGCAACACAGGCCCATCGAGCCCATGCAAAATATTCATGTCCCATGTTCGTTCGATAAGTGGGGAATAGATTTGGTGGGTCCATTGCCAATTGCCACAGGCAAACGGCAGTTTCTCATCGTAGGAGTCGACTACTTTTTGAAATGAGTTGAGGCTAAAGCTCTGTTTAGAACCCGCGCTCAAGAGGTATGTGATTTCATACATAACCAAATTCTGACCCGATATGGGATTTCACGAATTTTAATGACAGACAACGGGCCTCAATTTCAAAATTCGGTCCTTGTCAATTTTTGTAAACGTTATGGGATTCTCCAGCATTTTTCCATCCCTTATTACCCCCAAGCGAATGAGCAGGTCGAAGTGACTAATCGAACATTATTGGAGGGGCTAAAGAAGAAGCTGGAATGAGCTAAGGGTAAATGGCCAGACAAGTTAGCGGAAGTCTTATGGGCGTACAAGACGACCCCACACTGCACAACAGGGTGACACACCATTTGCTTTGGTATATAGAGCGGAAGCAGTTATCCTAGCTGAGGTCATAGTACCGAGCCATAGGATTGAACATTATGACGAGGAAGCGAACCTTATAGTCACGACAACGTCTCTGGATCTGATTGATGAAAGACAAGACCAGGCCAGGGTCCGAGCGGAGCACTATCGAAGTCTCATAAGAGGACGTTTCAACGCTCGTTTGAAGCCACGATCATTCAAGGAGGGTGACTTGGTTTTGAAAAAGGTGTTTCAGGGTTCTAGTAGCGGAGCAGGTGGTAAGTTAGGGCCAAACTAGAAAGGCCCGTATTCAGTTATTTCAGCAGGGCACCACAGCGCGTACAGATTAGCAGATCAAGAAGGTCAGGAACTCAAGCATCCTTGGAATGTTAATCACCTAAAGTTGTATCGCCAAAATGTTTAAGATGTAAAAATGCGCTCGTTTTCCTCTTTGATGGCGCAGAGAGGTTTTTTACTGAGGCATCTGAAAACAAGTTTTGAATCTTTTCAATATAAGTTATTATTTTCGCCCATATGTGTGTGTTGTATCTTTATAACCAGCGAATGGGTCAATTACCACGTCATTCTTGGCTACGCAACAGACCATACTGAGTCCAGACTAAGTGTCTATAAACGTGAATGGGCTAATTGGCCACGCCTATGGGCTACGCAATGACCATACTGTGTCTATACTTTGTACTGGGTATATTAGCGAACTAGTCAAAGACCAAGTCTGAATAGACTACGCAATAGGGTTCATGAGACCTCTCAACGAAAAAGCTATCATGGCACATTTTGTCTAAGCTACGCAATGAGCCATACTGAGCTCGGGGTTATAAAAGATCTCCGGAAAACTCATCACACATATAATCTACACTTACCAGCATACGTTTGCAGCAATAATTAAGGTAAGTTATGCATCGATTCAAGATAATATAATCCAGCTACTGCAACCAGTACCATAAAGTTTAACAAAACAAAGAGAGATACAACAGTAAAGTTCAACGAGATAAGCATATATTACTTAGAGCCACTATGGGGTAATTGTTTAGAAAGATCTATAGTAGTATCAGTTTCAGTGTTCTTCTCAAATGCCATTTTCGAGGTTGGGGCAGAAGGCTGGGAAAGGTGAGCAAGGGAGCCTAGATTCATACCAGGATTCAAGGCCATCAGTTCTGCAACAACTTTCTGGTTCTCCGTGGTAATCATGTCGGATCCAGCTGCGAACAGTTTTGTTTCCCTCTCCTCAACAGCTGCATTTATCTTTGCTTTCTATTGTTGTTGTTCGCGCTCGAGCTGCGCACGCCCCTCCTCAACTTCTTTGGTTAATTTTCTCACCTCAGAAGTCAGAGCAACAATCTGATCTGCTTGTTCCTCCACCCTACTCGCCTGCTTGTTGGCCCTATCCAGCAGATTAGCATTCTGGGTTTGCAGATCGTAATTCCTCTTCAACAAGTTCTCGTTCTGGTTTAGCAACACCTTATGGTTTTCAGACAAAGCTGTTAACCGCTGCTCATTGCACAACACAGACTCTTGCAAAGACGCAACCGCTTTTTCCAACCGAGCTTTAACATCCAAGGATTCATGTTTAACAGCTTTAGCTGAGGCATAAGGATGCCTCAAGCGGATGACTTCAGCAGTACATAATTTAGAAGAGTAAAAAAACATGGCCTCAGGCTTATATCTCTCCGTAACATTTACATCAGCATGAGACATATTCCGATAACCCAAAACAAATGAGTTATGGTGCATCTAAAAACCAGTAAGGAGGGTAAGTATATATTTATCAAGTTTACAATTTGGTATATGTGTAGGTTAACAAGTTTTACCTCGATCGCTAGCTCTGTTTGTCTCTGCAAGATCTCTGTGTTGGATACCTTATCATAGTAGGACATATCAGGTGTTCTACGTAGCTGCTCGAACATATAAGAGGAGAGACGTGGAACTTGCACTTTTGGGTGCTCCCCTACAGGTACCCTTTGTTGGCTGGTCTCCGCCGCTTTATCACTAGGGTTATTCCTTTTAGTGCTCTCCATAAAGGGAGCTTGAGTTCCCAAGAATGAGCTGAGCGCCAGCTGTTGAGCCGATGCTGCATGAGTTGGTGGTTGCAACACCAGATCTTTTTCAGCGCCATGGTCATTCTCTTCAGAGTCAGCTAGGTCAACTATCTCTTTAGCCGCAGAAGGATTTTGCCATTCACCAACTTTTGTTGTTGATGGATTAAGAGGATCTTCTCCATCGTTGGAAGTGGCTTCGGTACCGTCGCCTTCTTCATCTCTTAGTTGAAATCTCCTGGTAGTTAGAGGAATGGCATAAATTACCTTTTGTTTTTTCTTCCTTCTTGTGTCGAGAGCACTAGAGATAGTTTCTTTGTCTTCGTTTTCTCTTTCTGTTTGGGAGTTATTTGGCTGAGCAACCGCGGGTACAGGTGGTGCTTCTTTTTCATTTTGCTCGACAGTTTTCTCTTTCTCTTTGCCACCATCAATTGAGAGAGCTGCAGCAGAGGAGGAATCCCCAGGTTCGCGAGCTTTGCGTGTTACCTGAGGTACTGCTAGCCAAACGCCAGAACTGTTTTTCTCACGAAGTTTCTAGTCTAAAATCATTTTGAGGCGGTCCAAGGTAGCTTTAGATCCGTTCGCCATCTTGACTCCTTCTTATTCTGTGATGCTGAGCTCAGGTATTGGCCCCAGTCCTGATTGCAGATAGTTATATCGAGTGAACACTGTTTTGGGGTCTTGTCGCCAGGCTTCAAATGCTAGGCTGCTAACTCTAATTAGAGGATTTATACAGTTGTCTGGCCTTCCTTCTTTCCACAAGGTCTGGTTCGAAAGTTCACCTGAAAGCACAAGGATATGATAAAGGAGTTCATGCAAATTGGTACTTCATTAAAAATAAAAACAAGGCTTACAAGTTTTCTTCCATTTGCGTTCTAGTTGAAGATTTAGGGTAGGGGTGCTGTGTTCCCAATTACCCGAAACAAAGACAAAGGAATTTTTCCAATTCCTATTAGAGGTGGGTAGTTCGAAAATCTTTTTTATCCCTTTAAAATGGGTATATAAGAAAGGAGTTCAGACTAATTTGGTTACATCGGTGCCCAAAAGAAGGTCTGATAAGCATACTTCAGTGTTTAACAGACGTGAGCTAAGAACTACGCTGAGCAACAGCCTCTAGCCGTTTGCTGACATCTGGGTGGGGCAGATACCCATGACGCTAAAATAATCGCGAATTAGTTCGGGGAGGGTTAATCTAAGTCCCCAGTAGTGGTGAAGAGGCAAGTCTATGTCTCCTGTGTGTGATAGGGATGTTCGCCTAGACCAGGAGCCATAATGGTTATGTTCTTAGGAATATTGCATCTTTCCCTGAGAACGGCGATTCCGTCATCAGTTAAGTTAGTGTATCTAGGAGCTATTTGAGAAAAGTAGTTTTCTAAGTCGTTGACATCTTCGTATAAGGGTTCCACAATTTTGGCGGCTTTACTCCTCACTGCCTTTTTGGGTGCCATGGTTTTTCTACAAACTGCAATTAGGGAAGGACATAAATCAGAATGATTGTGATGTTAAGGGCAAGTGATTTCATTTGGGGAATCGCCTCCTGATAAAGTTCCTAAACCTTGAATTTAGGGTTATCTCCAGCGTTCAACATAAGTAAATTAGTTAAAAGAAAGAATGTTACCTGAATAACCGTTGATGAAAAGAGAAGCGAACGCCTAGGATCAAGGTTGCAGAGAGTTTTTCAAGAGAAATGAAAAAGGAGATTTGAACAAATGTGGTTTTGGAAAACAAATGAAGAAGTTATTTGAGTAATGGAACATTTTCACATACGCGTGTGAATTATGATGCCATTACTTGTTTAAAAATTGTGCCAGAAAACTAAATCGCCAAAAAGTAACTCTAGGAAACAGCGTTGTCAGAAAACCGTCACTTGTTTCGACGACACGTTTCAGAAAGGAACAGACCCAGACGATTCAAATTATTACTATAAGGATAAGTAAAGTATTTAATTAAAATTAAAATTTATAGGCTTATTAATGTTTTAATAAACCTCTAAAATAGAGGAAGCCCTGATAAGGAGGGATTCCCATAACGCGAGCAAGGAGCACTGAGAGTCTGGATTCTGACGAGCAGTGAAGAAGAGAACGAGTTATATGGCATGACGAGCTCAACAACAGGTCGACGTTGATGATAAAAACCGTTGATGAGCTCAAAGGGGCACTAAGCTCACCAACGTATATAGCTTGATAGGGGGTCGAACTCAAAAGCATGTGCGGTGTTGCTGAATTCAAGATCAGGATGAGCTCGATGGCGTCAGAGAAGAGTGGATCGACTAGACGAGGAGCATGATAAAAGGAAAAGGCATGAGCGCGTCATCAATAAGTTCGAGCTTAGAAAAAAAAGATCAAACCGGGTTTCGTTCGCCAACAAGCTCGAGTTCGAGCTCAGTAAATCAGACCAGCTCTGATTTTGTTTAAAGGAGTAGTTCAGCTCAGATTGAAGTACGAAATGCATTCAGTGTCTTTATTAGTAAAATAAACACACATTTTAACCCACGAGTTAAAATGTGTTAGTTATTCCACAATCATAGGAATATCGGCTATAATGGTTGTATATTCCAAAATTATAGGAATAATGGTAAAAGTGGGCTAGTGGCGCTAAAAGCGTAACCTAATGTAACTACCCACTAATCTGTATATTATAAATAGGGATAACCTATTGATGAATAAAGTGATCTCTTTCTTGGCTAAAAATATGTAGACTTACTGTGGCAAAACTTGTTAGTTCCTTAACACCAGATAAGAATAGATATGTAAGATAACATTTCATATTATTCTTATGCTATGCACCATGATAAATCCATGTAGTTGATTGTTGCGATCGTGATTACTGATGTATCTATTTGCGGCTTGAAATGCATTGATGATGACTTTAGTCATATATCGTTAATGGTCATTTACGGGATTGTTAAGGTTATCTATGTGACGATAGAAATTAAGAATGTTCATTAAGTGGATGCATCCTATAGTAACATATGATGATCCAAGTGGGAGATTGTTGGAATTTCTCCATTGAGTTGGACCGTCACATGTTTTATCAATGATCGGACTATCGTCAATATTAGTCCAATTAAAGTAATCATAAAGAAAATGAAGGACTAGTAGACAAAATATGTATCATTGAGGTAATTGTATAGATACCAGGTTTAATTCTGAATATTGTGAAGGACTGAATTCGAAAATAAACAATTTAAGCAAAACGTAAAGTTTTGGGGTTATTTTGTAAGACAAACTAATACCAGGTTATGGTCCATAAGAGTGACAATTTAATAAGGAATGGTCTTCATTAAGTAACTGTCTGGAAGTTACAGACAATTAAAAGAGAAGAACCGTTTTTTCACTTCAGTATTCTATATAAGAATTTTGTTAAATTCTTAGTTTTCATATTCTGAATATAAAAAGCATGATATGAATTATTTGAAATAAAAAACATGAATTTAGGACCGAAAGTACTTTGTATATGAATTTAAAACTCTTGAAATTACATTCAAGATACTATTTTTTGTCCTATATTCAAATAAGATGAATGATGTTGAGAACATCGTATTCATCGAATCTGTGATGTATAGAATGTACAACAGATAAAAATCAAATTATTTAGATAAGTAATTTCTTCTGTGGACGCAGTTATATGGTTCTTATATTACAAATTAATCATGTTTTAGACTGTTAGAAAAACAATAGTTTTGTTAATAGAGTTTTCTAATGCAATTAATTATTTGTCATAAACAATTATACAGTTAAAAATGCAATTGGTTTAAAATCGTGATAATATGTGTGATGTGATGGAATAAAAATGTATAACAGTTATATAACCGTTTCTCCAAAACTGATGTTTCTCCATAACTGATATACGTAAATAAATTTATGATTTTAGTGTAATTAATATAATATTTATATTATGAATAAAGGTTATTATATACCTAAATAAATATTTGATTTTAGTATAATTAATATAATATTTATATTATTAATAAAGGTTATTATATATGTAAATAAATATTATTTTAGTATAATTAATATAATATTTATATTATGAATAAAGGTTATTATATATATAAAAATATATAAAAACTTATTTTATATATATATATAAATATAAGAATACGTGAATCGTAAATTTGGAACCGAGATAAAACTACGTTGTATTATGTATACAAAATTTATTTAGGATTGAGAAAATTTGTTCCGATCGGAAGAGGTGGATGAATTGTAAATTTCATTTCAAAATATTAAGTAAATTTTCTTCACAAAATTGATTTTTTTTAATTTGTTTTTTTTCGTTCAATTTACTACTTTATAAATATATTTTCCTGGTATAACATTTCTATCAGCCAGTCTAAATTCTTAAAAAAAAAAAAATTACTTCAAACATTATTGGATTGATTTCCAAAACTGATTATTAAATTTTTAATGGACGACACATAAATCAAATGGCTATCCATCACAACTTGGATTTGGATGATATTTTATCTTTCAATTTGATCTATAATTTCTACAAACATTTTCAACAACTCATCCATATTTTTAGAAATATAAAATGTTTCATAAAAATTTAAAAACATCGTACCACTAAAACCAATCTATAAAAACTTAATGATAGATTTTTCTTTTATCATTCAAATTCAAAATAGGTATTCTTTTCTATTCAATTCTATAGTTTCCTAAAATTGTATTCATGTTATCACCATAATTTAGTGATAAAAGGAAGTCTAAACCATTTTTCATAATTAGCTATCATCATACTCCTAAATATTATTATCATCATATGAGGTGGAACATGATCATATTTTCAAATTAATTAAAGAACCGAGCCGAACGAGCATAGAACAATTGTATTCATTCCGTTCGAACAATTATTTTGATCCAAATCCGACACGAAACTGTCTCCGTGTGAACATTTCCGGCGAAGCTGCAGTTTCCCATATTGTCTATAAATTTCAAATAAGCCGAAAATTTTCAGAATGACACGTTTGACAATTTCTAAATTTCGCAAATCTAAAGCCCTTGTTTTTAATCCAACTGTCAGTAGCAGAAATAACAACTTAAACCGCTAAAATGAGACAGCACACAATATTATAAGCTGATGGTTGTGTTTCAATTCAACTCAAGTTCGGCTTTGTTGTGTTGTGTTGTGTCTACACAGATAAACCATAAAAAAATCAACTTTGGGTTACTACCGAGTCCTTAACTTGCACGCAAGCGTCTCTTATTTTCTCCTTGGCTCTCTACAAAATCCACGAAGCTTTGAGTGTCACTGTACAGAGAAAATGGCTGTAGTAGTAGTATCAGCTTTATCACTACCACAAAATAAAACCCTTCAATTATTCACTAAGACAAGATCTTCTTCTTCTTCTGTAAATTTTTGTCCAATAAACAAATCTTTTTCTCAGCCAAAAAACCGAAAGCTCTCTCCTTTACGCGTAGCTGCTCCTCCATCTTCTGCCACGTCAAATCAAGAGCGAGCGGAGGACGACGGTTCCGTTGGAATTGAGGAAGGGTACGGTGGAGAGAGTAGCGGGTCGAAATTTTCATGGCGAGATCATTGGTACCCGGTTTCGTTGACGGAGGATTTGGACCCGAAACTGCCGACCCATTTTCAGCTTCTGGGTAGAGATTTGGTTCTTTGGTTCGATCAAGGTAAACAAGAATGGGTTGCTTTTGATGACAAATGCCCTCATAGGCTCGCTCCTTTATCGGTAAGTTGTCTTTATACCACTTTTTTCATGATTGTCTGTTTGGTTGCTGAGAAAATATTTGCTTGATGTTTTGGTGTTTTGAAAATGGTATAATATAGGTATTAGGATTATAATTTACTATCTTTTAGAGGAACCACTTGAGCTATTGTTCTGATTCGGGTTAAGATTGAAGTAAAGTAGTATATGATTTTTCTTGAGCTGAGTTTGACTCAGTTTTCTGGTAGAAATGTGGTAGTTAAAGGTGAGGGGATTTGAATTAAGACGTTGAGGTTGGGATTGCGATTCTGAACTAGGAGGCTGTTAAGAGTCTGTGGTCTTGATTGACAATGACCACTGAATTTGTAGGAAGGGAGGATTGACGAAAATGGGGATTTGCAATGCTCATACCACGGTTGGTCATTTGACGGAAGTGGATCTTGTACTCGAATTCCTCAGGCTTCAACTCAAGGTCCGGAAGCTCGAGCTGTTCAATCTCCTAAAGCATGTGCTACTAGGTTTCCTACAATCGTATCTCAAGGTTTGCTTTTCGTTTGGCCAGATGAAAATGGCCGTGAAAGGGCCAATGCAACCGAACCTCCTAGGTAATTGTTGTTTCTTTGCTGTTTCTGTGATCAAAATGACTTCAATTATTTTGTAATAGTTCTTTATAATGCATATTCAGGTTGCCTGAAGAATTTGATAAACCTGAGTTCGCAACGGTGAATATTCAACGTGATCTCTATTATGCTTATGATACCCTTATGGAGAACGTCTCAGATCCTTCCCATATTGATTTTGCTCATCACAAGGTATTTCCTGATATATCAATCAGAACAATATCTTTTTGTTTATACCGCATTAAACTGGCTTACTAGAATTGTATATTTGAACAACTTTTGATTGAATAGTGCTTTTCAAACTACAACTCTCTAGACCAGTACTGATAATCTTCAGGTACAATGCTACTCTGATAGTTGAGAGGACATAGGGTAAAGATCAAATTTGTACCTATTGTCTTATTAGACATGTCAAAATTAGATATGCATTTCGTAAACTGTCACAATAAATTAGGTCTTTCATTTCTGAAACTCGGAAAATATATTTTAGTAACAGCACGAGGTCAAATGGAAGGTATTTACTACTGAAATCAGTTTTGGAAACCGCCCTTTGGAAATTAAGCCGTCGAAGAACAATGGCAACACTCACCCTACTTGGAGATACTACCTTGTTTCAGTTTAGAACGGAAATCTTGAACAGACAATATGTCTTCGCTAAAATATGGTGAACTACTACCGTTTTAGGAATAAAGAATCTAAACTAAAATTTGTAAAATTAAAAGAAGTGTTGAAATTATTTCAGAACGGAGGCTTAAATGACGAAATCTGTTGTTAAAGTAGTGAACATCCTGAGTTAAGCTAATACGTTCTGCTTTTCTTGCTGTTTTGTTCAAGTAGTCCCACTATACGTTACAAGTCTTTTGAACTCAAGTTAATGCACCCGGTCCTACTTTTTGTGCTGTATTGTTTGTTATCTCTTTCCATAGCTAGTATGGAAAATTCAATAAGGGCTGGATCTGGGTTGGTGACATGATACAGAGCATACATTTATCTTGTCACTACTGGTTTATCCTCGTGTTTCTTTTGTGGGACAACACATCTTAAGGTTATGAATTAGTGTCTCAATGTAATACACAGTTTTTTTGGGTAAGCCAAATTTTTTAGTATTAGCATGTCCTTCTGCATATAGCAACTCTCGTTTGTACTTCTCGTTGCTGATAATTTTGGGGTGAGGTAGATTTTTTTTCAAAATTTCTGCTCCATTGTTTATAATAGTTAAGTGTAATATAGCGGAAAAGCTAGAATGGGGTATTGGTTTAATAATCATTTCACGATGCTGCTTATTAAGAAAAATTGTTTCACAGGTTACTGGGAGGAGAGATAGAGCGAAACCCTTACCATTTAAGTTAGAATCAAGTGGCTCGTGGGGTTTTGCTGGTGCAAATGAGGGCAATCCTCGTATTACTGCGAAGTTTGTTGCACCGTGCTATTATTTGAATAAGTGAGTTCTCATTCTGCTCGACTGGTTCAAATTTGCTTCCTGCTTATAATATTTGCATGGTGTATAGAATACTATACATACAGGCTACAGGCCGTATCTAATGAGAAGTGTAAACTATGAGGTTTTATATTTCCTGCACTCGAACTTCATATGATTTAAACATTCTAGTTAGCTTGTCTATGCTGGATGAATAGTCTAGATTATCAGTGTGGCTTGGCTAAAAGAGAATTCGCCTTGAAAATAACGAATTCATACGATAAGGAACTCTGATCTCTTACTCAAGCACCAGAATATAAATAAATATACATACATATATGTAAATATATATATAGCTTCATTATTTTCATTGCCATCAAGTTGCACGCAATTTATTTTCCACCAAGATATAAAATGGTTTTTGGTAAGTTTGAGTCTTCCTGATACTGATGTCTTTGTATAGTTAGATCCTGAATTTTGTCTCTGTGAAACGTGAACCACATGAATAGGAATGATTCTTTTGAACACAGTAGCCTTGAATCTAATTTCTATTGCATAATTAACAGAGTTGAGATAGACACAAAGCTTCCTGTTGTTGGTGACACAAAATGGATAATATGGATATGTTCGTTCAACATACCAATGGCACCAGGAAAGACACGGTCAATCGTTTGCAGTGCACGAAATTTCTTTCAGTTAACTGTGCCAGGGTCTGCCTGGTGGCAAGTAAGAACTGATTTCAGTACATATGTTTTAGCTCTGTCATAATTCAGCTTAAGTCTTATCTTTGTTAGTGTTGCATCAGGTGGTTCCCAGATGGTATGAGCATTGGACTTCGAATAAAGTGTACGACGGAGACATGATAGTCCTTCAAGGTCAAGAGAAAATCCTCCTTTCAATGGCGAACGACGGTTCCGATGACGTTAACAAAAGATATAGCCAAATCACATTCACTCCGACGCAAGCAGATCGTTTTGTCTTGGCCTTTCGAAACTGGCTAAGACGGCATGGCAACAGCCAACCAGATTGGTTCGGTGATAGCAGCCAACAGCCTTTACCTTCTACTGTCTTATCAAGACGGGAGGTATAGTAATATACTTGTTGAATGGAAAACACTAAAAAGAGACAATTTTTTCAACTTTAACCATGAGTTTGTGTATTGCAGATGTTAGATAGATTTGAGCAGCACACCTTAAAGTGTTCATCATGCTCAGGAGCTTATAAAGGATTTCAGACACTGCAAAAATTTCTGATAGGCGCAACTGTCGTTCTCTGTGCTTCCACAGGAATTCCTTCTGATATGCAGCTTCGAGTCATTTTAGCTGGTCTCGCAGTCACCTGTGCTGGGTTTGCATATGCTTTGCATCAACTCAAACAGAACTTCGTCTTCGTTGATTATGTACATTCCGAAATAGAGTAAGATAGCCGAGCTTTTTTCTTTAAAGAATTCTGTAACTTATTACCCATCATACAATTAACAATCGTATATAATAATAACCTAAATTTATGTTCTCAGAACAAGCAGCTAGCAAACATGTTTGCTCTTATTAGTAGAGTCAAATCAATTCCAGTTATCTCCTTTAGGACTCATTTGTCTCGAGCAGGCACCATTGCTCGACGTATTTGTGCACCGGTGTTGCTTAACAATATTTCTCAACCTTTTTTCATCATGTTGGCAAACATTGATAGGGTTGGGTCATCATGTTGGCAAACATTGATAGGGTTGGGTCATATGGCTCCTTGAACCATTCAGTCTAAATAAGCACACCACCATTCCATGGCTCCTCGAACTATTGATTTCTATGGCTATTATTCAGATAATATTAATGATGTATAGTTATTTTCTAAATGGTATTATAATGATACGTAGTTGCTATGTTTGATAAGGAAATAGATTCATAAGGGACTTAAATGTAATTAATAAGGACTTGAATGATAAGTTCTATTAATAAGGAATAAATAAGATTAAAGCTTTGTAAGAAGAATACGGACTGAACTGTAAATAAATCTTTTATGTAACCGAATTTGTAACTAACTCACCGGGCCTATTTAAAGAGGTCGAGGAGACTGATAACACCTATGAAATAATAAGAGGAGAAAGATTATATTCACCATCTAAAAAATCTCTGCAGATTCTTAGAAATATTTTCTATTCTCACCAAATTGGCGCTAGAAAGAGGGGGCGAAGATACCTTGATCGATAGATAAAAAATCGAGTCTCGAATCTTTTCGTTTTTTGAAGCATTTCGTTTGAATTTTCGTTGATCGGAGATGAATTCGGAGGAAGGAGATAATCCGTCTATTCGAACTCATTTCGTTTGAATTTTCGTTGATCGGAGATGAATTCTGAGGAAGGAGATAATCCGTTTATTCGAAGGGCTTTGGAGACATTGAGATCTGATCTGCAAGAGAAAGAAGCAGATGAATCAGTTCCGATTCGATCAAGCCAATTTGATATGGAAGCTAAAGTGAATGAGTTGTTAAGAAAAGTGGCAGAGCTTGATAGATTTGCTCAAAAGAAACAAGATAATAATGGCGCTAGACTTAGATCTGAAATAGCAAGAGGTAATCGGGATGATCAGTCGAATCCATCGAATGACGTCGGCGATGATCAAGATGTTCAACGTAAAATACATTTTGAGCGCAAGAAGGAGCATAGTGGAACGAGAAAAAAGGAAAAGTTGCAGAAGCGACGGTATGTAGATTCTAGTGAAGAAGATTTTGAAAATTCGGAATCAGATGAAACACCAAGGTATAAGCATTTTCGAAGTCATTCAAAAGAAGGAGGATATGAATTTTGGCCAGCTAAAATGTATAAGGAAGGAAGGCGAAGGAAGGAAAAACAAGTGTATTCTCCTCGGAAATTTGTAGAAGGTGAACCAAGTTTGTATGCTATTGTGGGAATAAGGAACGAAGATCAGTTTGTTCAAGGAGTAGATTGGAGGGATTCACCGTTGATTAGTGCAATTAGATCTGTACCACTTCCGAGGCGGTTCGACATTTCTAAAATTGACAAGTTTGATGGAACTCAAGATCCAGATGATCATATAGAGCAATTCAAGAATTATATGACTAATTTCGAGGATGATGATAAATTGGTTTGTAGGGCATTCTCTCAGACATTCAAAGGAACTGCATTAAAATGGTATAATAAGATTCCTAAGGAGTCCATTGTAAATTTTAGAGGCTTTTATACAGCTTTTCGAAGACAGTTTGTGGGAAGCAAAGAAATGAGAGCTAACGGAGATACAATAATACAATGTAAGCAAGCTGTGGGAGAAAAGTTGAAGGATTATACTAAAAGATTTGTGTCAACAAAAGCAGGGTTAGATGATTGTGAAGAAGTAGTAGCTATGGCAGCGTTCCGACAAGGATTGTTGCCAGGAGATTTAGCTGATGAAACAACGAGGCGTAGGGCATTAACGTTTGGAGCTCTCATGGCTCAGGTTGAAGATCAGATCAAAGTCGAAGAGTCTACTCGAGTTCGAGGAGGAAATAATGGTGTTCAGAAAGGGAATAGTCAAGTGGGAAATAATCAAGTGAACGCTTCGAATAATAACTCGTCACGGGCGAGGGGTAGTCAAAATGTTTCCAATCGAGGAGGTTCGAACTCATATCAAGGGGGTTCTAATCAGCACAATTTTAATAATCAACACCAATTCAGACCAAGATCGAATGTGTGGGTAAGACCAGAATATTATGCGGATTTGACTGAAAATGTGGCATCGATTTATGAGAAAACCAAGGGAACAGTAAATTTTAGAAAGCCGACAACAATTAATAGGCCAAGAGAGGAACGCAATAACAGGTTCTGTAGTTATCATAATGATGCTGGACATGATACAACTGATTGTATTGCTTTGAAGAAGGAAATGCAGATTTGGATAGAGAATGGAAAATTGTTGGAGTATGTCAAGAAGAACGCTAGAGCCATAACTCAAAAGGTAAGTAATCCTAACTCTAAGCAGGAAAGTGCATTGATGATTTTAGATGTTGCAGATGATGAATTTGATGTGGCTTCGGAATATGTCGACCCAGACCCCAGTCGATTGTTGTTGATGTCAGTTGATGAGCCGATGTGTAAGGGACGTGTTCGAGATTTATGTGCGTTCTTTGAGTCATTGGCAATATTTGGGGGAGACTCAATGACTAATGATACTAATAATTCGAGGAAAAGACATATAGTAAATTTAACTCATCAAATTGAAGGAGGAGCATCAGCACATCTATACAATAAGAAGAATGCCCCATTTATAATTTTCGATGGAGATGATTTGAGAGGAATTACAGGACCACATGAAGATGCAGTAGTCATTGGAGCAGAAGTGTGTGGGGTAGAAATTCGACGAGTATTGATTGATACTGGAAGTTCTGCTAATGTGTTGTTCAAATCAACATATGATAGATTAAACGCTCCGCCTCGGATAGAAAGGTCAGAAAGAACTATAATTGGGTTTACTGGCGCAACAGCGAATGTAGTAGGGGAATTTGAAGGTGAAATTTCTCTGGGAAAAGGGCCTTTTAAAAAGAAAGTACAAGTACTTTTTATGGTGGTAGATTGTCCGACGAGCTACAATGCTATCTTTGGAAGGTCATGGCTGGCAAAAATGTATGCTATAGTTTCTACAGTTCATCAATGTTTGAAATATGTAGTCGGGCATCGAATTGGTGTAGTTCGAAGTGATCAAAAAGTAGCTAGAGAGTGTTATGCTGCTGCATTTAGACTACGTGATAAAAGTACCGATGATCCAATGGAGAAATAGCAATTTGGGGGGTTGCCTTCTAGTAGTAAAGATGAAGGAATTGATGATCCGAGGTCAACCCCGAGTTCTGTGATAGTAAGTGAAGAAATAGAAGAATACGTCTTCGATAATAACAGAGTACTTCGAATTGAGACTTTATTGTCTTTATTAGTGCAAGAAAGGTTATTGAATTTTTTGTCTAAAACCTTGGATGTGTTTGCTTGGAAGTCTGAGGATGTAGTGGGGGTCCCAATTGATATTATATGTCATAGTTTGGCTGTGGATTCGAAGATCAAGCCAATAATACAAAAAATGAGAGCTTTTTCTTTGGAAAAATCTAAGGCCATAATTGCTGAAGTAGATAGATTGTATAAAATCGGGCATATTAGGGAGTCCAAATATCCGAAGTGGACAGCTAATCCTGTAGTGGTGAAAAAGAAGAATGGAAAATGGAGAATGTGTGTAGACTTCACAGATTTAAACAGAGCTTGCCCAAAGGATCCTTTTCGAGTACCTCGAATTGATCAATTAGTGGATTCTACTTCTGGAAATAAAATTTTAACATTTATGGATGCATTTTCAGGATATAATCAAATTCGAATGAATCCAGAGGATGAAGAAAGCACAACCTTTATCACTGATCGAGGTTTACATTGTTATAGAGTGATGCCGTTTGGATTGAAAAATGCTGGGTCTACGTATCAAAGGTTGATGAATAAGGCATTTGCTTCACAAATAGGGAGGAATATCGAGGTATACATCGATGATATGCTAGTTAAGAGAAAAAGTGATGATGATCATCTTGATGATTTAGAAGAGACGTTTCTGAATCTTAGAGCAATACAGTTGAAGTTGAACCTTGAAAAATGCACGTTTGGAGTCCGATCTGGTAAGTTTCTGGGATATGTGATAAGTGAAAGAGGAATTGAAGTGGATCCAGAACAGTTGAAGGATTTGATATCAATATATTCGCCTCAGAATATCAAAGAAGTGCAGATATTAACAGGCAGGTTAGCAGCTCTGAACAGATTCATTTCCCGTTTTTCAGATAAATGTTTGCCTTTTTTCCAGGTGTTACGTCGACCGAAGAATTTTGAGTGGACTTCGGATTGTGAAGAAGCTTTTATTAAGATCAAAAATATTTTGTCCTCTCCTGAAATATTATCAAAGCCTCGAGAAGGTGAACAACTGTTTTTGTATGTAGCAGTATCGGATTATGCAGTGAGTGCAGTTCTGATAAGTGAAGATACGGGAATTTCGAAGCGCGTTTATTATGTCAGTAAAAGTTTGGTTGATGCTGAAAAACGTTACTTAAAGCTCGAAAATTTGGCGTTGTGTATAATAGTGGCGGCGAGAAAAATGCGTCCTTATTTCCAAGCACATACAATTGTGGTTCCAACTTCTTATCCATTGAAAAATGTATTGCAAAAGCCAGATATCTCAGGAAGAATGACTAAGTGGTCTGTAGAGTTGGGAGATTTCGATGTGTTATTCTCTCCACGAACGGCTGTCAAAGCTCAGGCCTTAGCATATTTCTTTGTTGAGTTTCATTCGAGCAGGTTCGAAGAGAAAGAAGATGAAGAAATACACACGAATCCGGTGTGGACGGTACGAACTGATGGAGGATCTAGTAGTAAAGGGTCGAGTGCGGGGGTAGAATTGGTGGCACCGACAGGGGAGTATATGTTTCAAGCTATAAGATTTGGATTTCATGCTTCGAATAATGAAGCTGAATATGAAGCAGTGTTAGCAGGATTGCGGTTAGCAAAAATTTGTGGAGCAATATTCGTGCACTTAGAAACAGATTCGCAGTTAGTAGTTAACCATGTTAAAGGAATATCAGAAGCTAAAAAAGACCGTTTAGTTTTGTATTTGCAAGAACTTCGAAGTATGATGACATAATTTGAAAATGTTGAGGTGGAGCATATTCGAAGAGGAAATAACACAATGGCTGATTCTTTAGCAACAATGGCTTACTCTGAAGAATATCCATGGATCGTAAAACAACCATTGCCTTCGATTATATTAAGCTCTGAGCAATGTGAATTTGTCGAGGAGGTAGTAAATGATTCGGCGCGCATTCGGGGTGATTGGAGAACTGACTTGTTAAATTTTCTTACAAAAGGAATACTACCTCTTGATAAGCACTTGCTCAAGAAAATAAGGAGTAAAGCTCTTGGTTATGTGGTGTTGGATGGGGTATTGTATAAGAGGTCTGTGTCGAGGCCTTTATTACGATGTTTGAGTAAGCAAGAATCTCAAAACATTTTATCTGAATTACATGATGGAGATGGATCAGCTTATTGTGGTTTCAAAGCTTTAACACGTAGGGTATTGTTGGCAGGATATTATTGGCCTACTATATTGCAGGATGCCAAGTTATTAGTCTGAAGTTGTGATACTTGTCAAAGGTATGCACATTTGATACATAAACCAACGACACCTCTAATGATAATCTCTGAGGCGGTTCCTTTTGATAGATGGGGAATTGATTTAGTAGGACCATTGCCTATGGCTTCAGGTGGAAGACAGATGATTATTGTCGCAGTTGATTATTTTTTGAAGTGGGCAGAAGCAGAGCCTTTAGCTGGAACAAAAGCTAAGGATGTGATCAAGTTTATTCTAAGTAACATCTGCTACCGTTTTGGAGTTCCTCGAAAGATAACAACAGACAACGGTCCCCAATTTAATAACAAGGAAATGGACTCTTTTTGCTCCTCGAAAGGAATACAGCAATGCTTTTCTACTCCTTTCCACCCACAAGCAAATGGGCAAGTGGAAGTTACAAATAGATCTATTTTGGAGGGTTTGAAGAAAAATTTGGCGGGAGTAGCGGGGAAATGGCCAAATTATCTTTAAGAGGTGTTGTGGGCATATCGTACAACTCCTAGAGAGGCCACAAAAGAGACTCCTTTTTCTTTGGTGTATGGAATGGATGCTGTATGCCCTGCTGAATCTACATTACCTTCCTATAGGCTATTGCATTATTCCGAAGTAGATAATGATGAAGCTAGAAGGACTGAGCTTGATTTGTTAGAGGAAAAGAGGGTTAAAGCACATTTGAATGTGATTCATTATCAAACCTTAATGAGAAGCAGGTACGATGCTAAGGTTAAGAAGAGGGAGTTCAAAGTTGGTGATAAAGTGTTGCGAAAAGTATTTCTTCATACCAAGGATAAACACCTCGGAAAATTGGCTCCGAATTGGGAGGGTCCTTATGAAGTCAAAATGAAGGTCAAGCAGGGACATATAGGTTGTCTGATTGTGAGGGGAGGATGCTTAAACACCCTTGGAATATAGAACATTTGAAATTGTATTGTGAATAAAATCGAACTTAGAATTTTTGTAAAAGACAAACATACTCTTTCCTTATCTGTTGGCCCAGAAAGGTTTTAATGAGGTGTCTGGTAAAAATTGAAGTTCATAATAAAATTTCTTTTGGCCATTGGTTGTTTAATATGATGAATGATTTGTTATTTTGGTAACTTGGCAGAGACTGATCATCTTTGAAAGTTGACCAAGAGTAATTTTCCAAAGCAATAGCTTTGAAGAAACAACCTATTTCGAGGTGCCACGTTTTATGAGCGCATCAAATTTTCGAGGTGCCACGTTTTATGAGTGCATCAAATTTTCGAGGTGCCACATTTTATGAGCGCATCAAATTTTCGAGGTGCCACGTTTTATGAGTGCATCAAATTTTCGAGGTGCCACGTTTTATGAGCGCATCAAATTTTCGAGGTGCCACATTTTATGAGTGCACCAGAACTTTGAAATATTAAGATAGTTGCTTGTTTCATCGGATAAAGTTTGAAGCTTACAAAAAGGAGAAAACTACTTTAAAAAAAACAACAACAATAAATACATTACATATATAATCTACTGTTTAGTCGTCTTCCGATGACCCTTCAAAAACGTCATCTTCTTCTGAAGAACTTGATGCAACCTCGAATACTTCTTTTGGGCGATCTTCCTCGGGAATTTATTTCCAAAATTCTGTTAAATTTAACCTTGGATATGCGGCATGAATTTCTCGAAGAAGATCGATAACTGTTTGGGTTTGAGCCTTCTTGATACCATCAAGCATCAAAGAACGAACAGCAGCTTCGGCTTTCTTGATGGCGTCCTTCTTTTCCTGCTCGAATCCTGTTTGAAGCGTAGTCAATTGAGTTTGACAATTTTCCAGGCTTTCTTGAGTTTTCTTAACAAGTTCTTCAGCCTCGGTAGATTTTTTCTTTTCACCAGAAATGGCAATAGAATGTTGAGAATTTATATTTTCAAGAGCCAGACGATGAGAAGTCTCCATAGCTTCGATTTTTTCTTTATGCTCGATAAGAAGTTTTCTTTTTTCATCTTCAAAATTTTGAAGTGCTTTTTATTTTGAAGCTTTTTCAGATTCTGTTTCCTTTTTGCTCTTGATTAATTCTTGTGCAAGGAGCTCCAATTGTGTATGTGAATTGCTTACTTCTTCACACAATGTTTTGGCTGCAGCACCTAAGTTAGTAAAGGGTCGAAGGATTGAAGTTACCTCATCGGATCTTTCAGGATTGGGCAAGTTTGATGGGCGATGGACATGAATAATTGCGTTAGATGTTGAAGTTATGGCAGCCCCGGTAGAAGATGATGGAATGGTGTTCGTAGGCTGAGAATCTTCACAAGTGACTACAAAATCCCCACTCGAGTTGAAATCGTCGAGGTTAAGATATTCGTTTTCCTGGCTATCTCCTAGTGCCAATCCTCCTTGGGGATTTTCTTCAATGAAGGTTTTCTCATGGACCTCGGAAGCCAATACATCTTCGAGCATTTCAGCTTCCTTCTTTTTCTTATTCCTCGGGGTAGTGGACTTGTTATTTTTCTTCTTTGAAGCATTATCTTCTTTCTTTTTCCTTTTGAGGATAGGTTCGCTTTCTTCGGATATTGGGGAAAGTTGAGATGCAGGCGTTTTTCGTTTCCTTGTAGGCTTCGAATTTTTAGAAGGGCTAGGATTACTTGTGTTGGACTTTTTGAGGGCCATTTTTCCCTTCTTCTTTTTTGGTGGCAGGTGACTGTCAGATCGGTTCCTGGTGGGAAGATAAGTTTTCCCATCTGGTTCGAGTATTCTTTTGACCGCTTCAATGGGATCTGGGGGGAGATAAGGGTTTTCAGGGAAGTCAGCTCCCAAGGTTATGCGCCAGAGATGGCTGTTGACGAAGTTGATTGGTTGAAAGGCGGAGTGAAAGCCATTTCCCTAGGCTTTCTCAGCCCATTCAGCCATTCTCATGAAGATGGTCTTTGCAGTCTTCCGACGACTTTTGAATCGCCTCGAAATTTCTGTGAAAATAGTATACAATTAGATAAGTAGGCCCGGTTAGTTTGACTAGGCTTAATAAGTTGGGAAGAAAGTATTAACAATAATAACCATGATTTACTTACTGTTATCTCTCCAGATGAGAGTAAGTTTTGAGGGGTTGTCATCAGAAATTTCTTTACCATTTTCCCAGGCTCCTGATAAAAAAACAAACCTTTGCTTCCAAAATTTGTCAGCCTCGAGGAAGTCATCGATAATCTTCAGATCATCTTCCAAAGTTAGGTAGTAGAATGGTAAAACTGGCCCCTTTGAGATTTTGGTCAGTGAAATGAAATCTTCTATTTCGAGGGGGATGTTTCCTAGTCTCGACACCATAATGACGGAGAATAAAGTGAACAGTTGGTTTGGAGTGACTTGTGTTGGGCACAACCCAAGAATTTCAAAGTACTCTACAATCATTGGATCGAGAGGAAATCGAAGTCCCCAGTTGAAAAGTTCAGGGTAAACTACCAATTCGTTTTTCTGACAATTCAAAGGTGTTTCTCCTTCTATTGGTAGACGAAGAACGATGTTGTCTGTTAATCCCCATTCTTTCTTAAGAATTTCTTTTTCTGATTCGGGGTAGTAAGTATAGGGTACGTTTTTTAGGGCTAGAATGTACCGAAGACAAAGTGGTTTTAGGTTTTCCTGAACCAAGGCGGCAACATCTTCGGGGAGGGTAATATGAGCTTTCTTTCCTCGAATATTCCTTGGAGGGATTACTTCTTCTTCCGCCTCGGATTCGGCCTCAGCATTGGATTCAGTGGCTTCAGAATCATTTTCTTCATCAGTAACTTCATCGCGAAGACTGCGAGTTTGAGTCTCAGTTTGGGATTGTTTTTCGTTTTCCATAAGAACTGGTTGACTATTTTTTGGAGTAACGTCAACCATTTCTTGTGGGGGAGGAGAGGAGGTTTCTGCATCGTCACCCATTGCTAGGAAGGTTGGTTTTTTGTGAAATTTAACTTTAACTGCTTCAGATTGTAGGATAGGTGATTTGGGTTGTAGTTTTTGAGGAATTAGAGATTCGTCAGAATTGACAGGCTTAGGTTTTTGATGTGGTCTTAGTGATGGAAAAGTGGATTGATTTCGAGGAGGAGAAGATTGTTGGCTAGATTCTGGGTTTGATGCTAGGGGCGAAGATGAATTAACAAGGTTGGAATTGAAGTTACCGTATTTGAAGGTGGTAGAGGAGAAGCGGGGACCGTTGTAGATTAACCCAGCAGCTCTGTATTCCTCAGCTCTTTCTCCAATACAGAGATAGTCATAAGCGCCAAACACTTTATTGCTAGGACCAGGGAAGAGAGATTTCTTTGGTTTTCTTGGTTTTTTGGGTTTAGATCTTTTGTATTTGGGATATCTTCTCATACAATAGACGTTAATCTGGGGAATTGTTTTTTGTGACTGAAGAAATCGGCGTTTCTGGGGAAGGTAGCTAATGAGGTTGAAGGTTGAAGAAGAACCAGATGAAGATAGCTTAGGAACGATGATTTTTCTAAAAAGTTCTTAGTAAGATGGAGCTAAGTATTTATACTTGGGAAAAGATGACGTTGAGAATTTGAAGAGGCAAAACCAGTAAATTGTTCTTATTGGGTGGAATATAAAACGTGGATAAAAACTTGTCATGTCAGAGACCTATCAAGAAGGGTCTAATCAATTTTTCAAGTAAGGGGTATGTTAGTTGAAAAGTGTTAAAGACAGAAGATTCGAAGTCGAAGTAGAGTTGTAGTTCTAGTAGGTAAATTCGAAGTGAGTGGGGAGCTTATTTGCACTCATTCTTACATTCGAAGTAAAGTTGCAAGTCACTGGGCTCAGTCATGATAAAGGGGCTAGAGGAAAGAAGCTTTATTCACTTGGGGTAATGTTCGAAGACTGAATAGTTCTCATAAAATTATCTTTATAAGAACTAAGGGGGCTACTGATAAGGAAATAGATTCATAAGGGACTTAAATGTAATTAATAAGGACTTGAATGATAAGTTCTATTAATAAGGAATAAGATTAAAGCTTTGTAAGAAGAATAGGGACTGAACTGTAAATAAATCTTTTATGTAACCGAATTTGTAACTAACTCACTGGGCCTATTTAAAGAGGTCGAGGAGACTGATAACACCTATGAAATAATAAGAGGAGAAAGATTATATTCACCATCTAAAAAATCTCTGCAGATTCTTAGTAAATATTTTCTATTCTCACCAATACGTAGTTGCTATGTTGACTGATATTGTAAGGTCTTTCTTATTCTGTTATAAGCTTGTCATCAGTATCTATTTAGCATTGCTATAAACTTATAAGTGTGTCACCCGTATCTATTTAGCGTGCTAAAATAATTTTTTTAAGACCGAATCACATTTACTACAATCACAAAAATATATTTTGGGATAAAAGGATTTTTATCAAAGCTCAAAGTTTTTGTTACAAAGAAATATAACGTGGCTTCTTTCATTAAAAAAAAAGCACTAATGTCTTGTGATGGTGCATTATTAAAATATGGATAATCTCTCCCATAAATGCCTAAAACCAAATTTAATATGATATTAGAAAGATTAACAATAATAATTACTAAATATTCTAATAAAATTTGTTGTTGTTACTTAATATTAAAAGTTTCTTCATTAATTTAAGATTTAAAAGTTATTAAGTAAGATTTATTAATCCTTCCCCCGAACGTGGACAATACAAATTTAGAAATCAGAATGTAAGTTTATTGCTACACAAATTTATATAGGGAAATGTCACATTAAATACCTTCTCACCAAACTTATTATCATCTAGTACCCCAACTATTTTCTATGCCTACTAAATACTCATCTCACTAAACTAATTCATTTCTAATACCCAACTAATATTTCCCTTCCTGAAATACCCTCAAATGTGCTCTATTCTCTTATTTCTTGTTTTCTATCTTTTTCATCTCAGTATTCAAGGAAAAGTAGCACCTATATATTCCTACTCCCTACAATCTTCTTCTTACACTAAAACAATCAATTATTCAGCGAGAAGGAATCCGTTATAACTTTACCTTACAGGATTAGGATGATGAGTTATAAAAACATGGTCGTTTTGGTGATCCTACTACTGATGAGCTTTTTTAATATTAGAGTTATCCACAGCGATAGAGTTCCAGTCATGTTTCTGTTCGGAGATTCGGTGGCGGACATCGGAAACAACAACTACCTCCGCACCTATGCCAAGTCTAACTACTTCCCTTACGGAATTGACTTGTCTTCTGGTCTTACGGGAAGATTTTCCATCGGTAGAACCTTCGTTGACATGCTCGGTACTAAGAAAGCTTTAAACAACTAATGGTGTTTTGTTCTTACATGTCCGGTGGTTGAAGACGATACCTGTACTACGACGCTAGATGTTCATTGACTATGATGCTAGATGTTCCTTGACTATGACGCTAGATGTTCTTGACTATGACGCTAGATAGGTTGCACTTGCCAACATCACGCGAGATGTTCGTCTAATATGACGCTAGACGAGTTGTATTTATGACGCTAGACGAGTTGTTCCTTGACTATGACTATGACGCTAGACGATACCTGTACTACGACGCTAGATGTTCCTTGACTATGACGCTAGATGTTCATTGACTATGACGCTAGATGTTCCTTGACTATGACGCTAGATGTTCCTTGACTATGACGCTAGATGAGTTGCACTTGCCAACATCACGCGAGAAACCCGGGTGTGAGTGGAGTAGAGAAACCCGATTTGTAATGGTGTTGTGTTCTTACATGTCCGGTGGTTAAAGACGATACCTGTACTACGATGCTAGATGTTCCTTGACCATGACGCTAGATGTTCATTGACTATGACGCTAGATGTTCCTTAACTATGATGCTAGATGTTCCTTGACTATGACGCTAGAAAGTTGCACTTGCCAACATCACGCGAGATGTTCGTCTAATATGACGCTAGACGAGTTGTACTTATGACGCTGGACGAGTTGTTCCTTGACTATGACTATGACACTAGACGATACCTGTACTAGGACGCTAGATGTTCCTTGACTATGACGCTAGATGTTCCTTGACTATGACGCTAGATGTTCCTTGACTACGACGCTAGATGTTCCTTGACTATGACGCTAGATATTCCTTGACTATGACGCTAGATAAGTTGCACTTGGTGAGATGGGTACTTGAGCCACAGATACTACCCTTTCTTTAAACCTGTTGATTATGTCGAAGTTTTAGCTCAAATTCATGAAGAACTCGAGACATGTCATTTGGAAGACAATTCAACCTTTTTTTATTACAGTTTCAAGTCTTTAGAGGCCTAGGAGAAACCAAAATAATGCGAAGAAGCCTTCGTGCTGCTTGGAAGAAAGCTTGTGTCGTTCATGAATAACTAGTGTTTGGTGCCTGGTTAAGATATGAGAATCGAAGCGAAGAGTTTGTAGCTGATTTGGAGAGAGAGAAAAAAAAACACAGTGTCAACATATATTGAATAAATCGAAGGAGAGAGAGAAGGAGATGGGTATTAATAATAACCTACTTTCTCTTTCTTCAAGTATTGGGACCTACTTTTTCTTTCTTCTAGTATTGGGGCTAATTTGGTAAAAATATTGGCTTCTCACTACTAGTGTAAGGGTCTTATATTTGGGTACTTATTTGGGATTACATACTTGAAAAGGTATTTAGTGGTACTTTTCCCATTTATATATTAAGCCATATTTTTTATATATGAGTCGGTTCTTATTTTACCATCAAATCAACATTATAATTAGTTCATCTATATATGTGTGGTTGAATTTGAAGTTTGGATTATTCGCGAAAATCTCTCTACAAACTACAAACGCATCCTCTCCACGATCCTCATTACTGTAATTATTTTTCATTAGCACGTGTAAATATAACGGATCCATCTCTACAACAAGAACCTCATACTTACGGATCAACAACATATATAATTCGAATTGTATCACATAAATTTCTACATGAAAAGATGAACTTACCAGTCTTGAGCCCGCGAATCCACGTAGAAATGAACCATTCACGACCTGAAATACTCCTCTTACACTTGCTGCCAAACGATTCAACCACAAACACACATCCACGCCGGGTTTAACGGTTACACTTGACTTCGTCCATTTTACTAGTGTACTTTCCGACAGAGCTACAAGTCCTCCATCAACATTTTTCCCCGAGCTCAAATATAATCGTTCATCTTGTTCCAAACCATAACTTGAATTTTTGCTATAGAATTTTGCCTTGCATTGGGTTCATATCCAACCATATCTGTCATAATATAGCAAATGCCAGAGTTGAATTTTCAAGGCTTTTAGATTTCTCCCGGTACCATAATAATTCGTTCCACCATCTACAGTCTCTTATAGTTGATTGTTCATTTCATAGTGCGCAAATAAAAAAAATTATTGTCCATTTAGAAGTTTTGACACTCTTCCAATACGTATTACATAATGCACGTACTCTCGAAGCTTTATCTTAAATATGCAAGGCCACTTTATGCTTCTCAAATATCTTTGTGCCTCTCACAATCTTGGAATAACTGAGTAGCTGTCTTTGGGACCTTAACACATCCACCCAAAATATCGGCAATGTGACATCTCGTCTCATCAAATTAATTTTCGTTGAAAGCCTATTATTTATGGGATAAGATCATATCCACAACAAATAATAAAGCTTCAGTTAGGCAAAAAAACTTCAAAGAACAAATTAGACAAAGTATAATTTCGGCACAATCGATTTTCTGCATAATATCATCAAGTTATTTATTTTTTTCATACTTTGAAATGACTAAGGGATATTCTTATTTATCTATAGTCAATCTAAAGTTGTTGGTTTAAATTAAATTTATTTTAGTTTCCCATCATTCAAATAAATAAATATTAGAATACTATTTATATGCGTACTATTTCTCCTTTATCTAAATATTTGTTTTTCTTGAAGGGATGTTTGGCCAATGAATGGATTTAAATAAAACAAGTATACACCAACAGAACCGAGACTCTTATGGGTGCAGTCGTAATTGGCTCAGTGTTTTGGCTCGACATAAAACAACAACAGCAGAACCAAGCTTCAGCCATTTCTTTTCATAAATAATAATGACACTTCAAGATTTTAGTCATTTTCTTATGTTCTCGCAAAGACAAGATGATTGATAGGAGAATAAATCAATTCGAAAAAATACACGGTCTAAAAATGTCTATTGGATTAGGAATTATTGAAGATCGAATAAAAATATAATTAATATATTTATTTTATAAATTTAAAATATTAATTAGTTTATATTAATTTAGATGTATAGTTTTTTAATCAAAATATCATCTTTTGTATATAAGATATTTAAAGTCTATTTCATATTTTTTTAAGAATGACGCTTTACTGATATTAATAATTTTAAAATAGTTGACCCATTTCATTGTCTAGTCTTATAGTCTAATTGTTGAGAAGTATGCGCCAACATGAAAATGAAGCGGTAAAAATTATAAAATTAAAAAGAACTCCACTTGTTTCTATCTAAGTTTGAGATTGATAAGCCATAGCTAATCTTATTCTTTTCTTTCCTTAGATTACTAAGAAGAACAAAACGAGTAATTGATCTTCTTCTTGATTTCCACAGGATACATGCCTTCAATTATTTATCCAAAAACAATGAAATTTTCATTTTGAAGTTTTTAGTTTGACGTTTTTGTTCTTATTTATTCATTCATTCACTAGCTTCAAGCTCTTTATGGTTGAAGTTGCGTTAGTCAGATCCATTCCTTGATATTTTGACTAAAATTCTAATTGGAATCCTTGATACATTTTTATCATGATATTAACTTGAGAGAACTTTTTTGAGAACCTGAATCTGGTATCTTAAGTTGAGAAAGAGTCATTGATCATATAACCTCACAAGTTCGAAATATACTAGTGTTGGTCTTTGATTTGGCTATCCATGAGAGAGTTATCTTATAATAATCAATTTTTATTCAAAAAATAGGTTAAGTGCTTCCAGAAGAAGATGATGCTTTAATATGATTCTTTCAGAATCTCCTTTTATAAGTGTCAACTATTTTTATTTAATTTTTGAACACCTCAGGTTCTTTAAAAATTCATTTCATATCCAATTAATTCTTGTAGGTAATCCTCCAGTTAGCAGACATCCACTTTTCAAAGATACTCAAGAATGAGATTAGATTACCTGCAATTATCCAAAGAAACTATGTACAATTTCAAGTACTTGACCTGCTTGTAGAATGTTAGTGTCATATGCTTGTGCTAAATTATTTAGTATGGTGGTTGAATTAATTTTATTTTAATCAAATATATTGTTTGTTTGAATCAAACAAGAGTAGAGATTAACTGTATTTTAGTCTTTTAAAGATGAGTAAGTTTTTCATCCATCAGGGCAAAGGTATCCAATATCAAGGCTTTCAAGTAAGGTGATAGCCTTAAGGGGATTATGAACTTAATATATTGATAAGTCTTGTTTCATCTTACATTTGAGGGTCCACTTGGCTAGCCAATCGGCAGCTTGATTTTGTTCCCGAAAAATATAGATGATAGTCATAGTTGGTGAAATTAGTTTCCTACAGCAGCTAGTTATAGGAGTTAAGAACCAATGAGCAACTTCTTTTGAAAGAATTGCAAGTAATATATATGATTTTGTTTTAAAATCTAGATTAGTTACTCTCATTTTTACATATTAACAGTCCATTTACGAGTGCTCGACATCCATCAATAATAGATATTTGTTTGTCATATAATCTCTCATATACCCTAATGATATCCCCATCACTATTTATAATATTACCACCACCATTAGATTCCCCATATGTAAGACATGGACCATTTGAGTTGAGTTTAAATATATACCTAGCATGAGGCTTTCATTTGGGGATACCAACATTGTTTGGTTGATTAAGATGGAAGTAATATCCAAGATCAATAACAATATTAAGATCACCTTTCCAATAATCCTTGGTTAAGCAAGCTAGAAGTGTCAAGTTTATAGATTATATAATATATTTTATCAAATATGGTTTTGAAATTGCTAGTTAAATCATGACATTTAAATTAATTTCTAAAATGACATATGACCCAACAAACAATATGAGGATTTATAGTCCTTATATGGATATTTTTATTAGTTGAACAGAACCAACATCTTATTAGATGATGGATAATCATGTATCTTTCTAAGATATTACCAAAAGACCAGCTATATGACACCAAACCTCCCATGATATAGGACAATTTAAAAATAAATGGTTGGTTGTTTCAATGTTGTTACAATACTGATATTTAAAGGCAAGGCATAATTTCCTTTTTGAAGGTTTGAGTCCACTTATATCCAACCTTTAAGAATCCTATAACGAAGAAATGAGTATTTTTTATGTTATTCCAAACCTTCTTAGAGAGGCTGGAAGGAGCATTTTTTATGATATGATTCCAAGTATTTTTAGTGTTAAAATCTCCACTAGTGGATAAAGACCAAATAATTATGTCCCATTAATTTTCATGGATAGTTAGTTTATGAATTCTCTATATATTAGATGATAAGACAGCTAATTGAAGCTTGTTCAGGTTCCAATTACCATTCCTTAATGTACCAATTATTAATAATTTTGTTTGATAGAACAATAAATGGATAAGTGTTTAGCCATTTGTCAAGCCATAATTAAATCCCCCATTTTCATATGTTCCAATAGATAAAGGTTTCATATATATATATATATATATATATATATATATATATATATATATATATATTTAATGCTAGATAATCTTCTCCATATTTTAGAGTCTATATTATTTGTTTGTATATGAGGAGGGTGTATTTTAGGACAATATATTGAATGCATAAATTTGGACCAGATAGTTTTGTTCTCCCTATACTTAAACCAAAGTTTGCAGGAAAATAAATTTTGTATATATTGAATCATTGGTATATTGAGTATGTCTTCCTCATAAGGTTTGCAAATGGTAAACCATTGAGACCGAATTATGGCATGGGAGGAATCCCATGATCCTCACAAAACTTTGTTCAAAAGTTTTTCAATCATGGCAATGACTGTATAAAGTAATAAGCAACATTGTTTATGGTAAAATGAGATAGTCATTTGAACAGATTGGATTAAAAATAATATGCCACCAAATGATAAGGCTTTACAGTCCCAATCTTGAATTTTGTTTCTAATTTTGTTAACCAACTCATCAAAATAACAAGATTTATTACTTGAGTGAAGGGTTATACCTAAGTATTCTAAAGACAGTAGACAATATTTAAATCCTATTATAGATTCAAGTTTTTTAATTATGTATTGAGGCATTCTTAAAGTGGTGATAAGTGTAGATTTATATTTGGTAATTACTTGTCATGCTAAGTCCTGGTATAATTGTATGAATAAGGTGATTTTGTTAACATTATTGATAAATCCATTTGCAAAGATGACAAAGTCATCTTCTTTTTTTCGGAGGGAACCCGCAGCCGCTACTCAATGAGTGCGCACAGGGTAAACCCTCAGTCTGACGCAATAGCCTGGAAACCGACGCCAGAAGTTAAACCACACAAGATGACAGACTCAAACCAATAAAGCGTTTATAAAAGGACTCAAACTCATGACCTTCGGTCACAAGCATTTCATACTACACCAACTCGACTACCCATTTTGGGGCGATGACAAAATCATCTGCAAATGCTAAGCAGGGGATACCCATGGTACTTTTAGACATCTCATTTCCTGGTTGTTGTTGAATACCATTTGAAACCTTAAACTAGGAATTCCTCAGCAATAATGAATAGTCTAGAAGAGATAGAATCTATTCGCATGATACCATTGAAGCCTTTAAAGTAATTTTTTGAGAAATAAACAAAACTAATACCTTTTATAATAAGTTGAATGAATTTTTTGTGGAATCCAAATGCTTCCATAACATGGCTGATGAAGCTATGTGATATCCTATCAAATGCATTGGCCATGTCAATTTTAAGTAATATATTTCCATCTATTTGATTCTTATTAATATCATGAATTAGTTCTTGAGAGAGAGGAATCTATTCATGAATATTCCTTCCATGTACAAATCCTCTTTGTTCCTCCATTATTATTTTAGGAAGTATTTTAGATAGCCTTGTATTTAGTATTCTATACAATACTCTATTAAATACTGAACAAAGACTTATATGTCTATAATCCTTCCATATTTTAGGACTTTCAGTTTTAGGAATAAGACAAATTGTAGTTGTAAAGATGCCTTGATGAGTATTCTTACCTGAGAAGTAGTCCACAATAGAAGTACATAAGACTATCTTTATTATAGGCCAGCATATTTGAAAAAAATATTGCACTGAACCCATCTATACCATCAACATTATTAAGAAAAAGTGTTTTAATAGAGTCATGAATTTCCTCCTCTATAGGATTAGCAAAAAGGAAATGGTTATCTAGGTATGATATTAGGTTAGGGATAACATAATAAGGATATCCATACTCCTTGACAGAAGTATAGGATACTAGAAGCTATTTAAAGTGATCATCTGTCAGGTTTCCTAGTAAGATTTGATCCTCAATCGAGCAATCCATATACCAAATACCATTGATCATATTTTTTTAACTTTTTTTCTTTACAAAATTATGAAAGTTTGTTGTGTTTTTATCCTCATCCTTGTACCAATTTATGCTACTCTTCTGTTCCCAATATGATTTTTATGTTTCCAAGAGAATATGGTAGGAAGCATTATCTTTAAATAAGATGATTCTATTTTTCAAGGTCATGAGATTCCTTGTAAATGTTTTTTCAAAAAACTTAACGTCCTCCTCAACTTGTGTTATATCATTGAATATATTACTAAATTTTTCTCAATTCCATGTTTTCAGTTTTATCTTTAGTTTTTTAACCTTTTGCTAAAAGACATGTATATGAGGTCCATTTAAAGTTTCATTCCAGGATTGTTCAACTATGTCTAGAAAGTTTGGGTGTATTTTCTACATGTTAAGAAATTTAAAAGATGATTTTGGATGTCTTTGATAATCAGATATAGTTATACATAGTGGAGAATGGCCAGAACCACTTCTTGACATATGTTTAACTTAAATGTTTACAAAATTATTTCTCTGTGAAGTATTGTATAATACCCTATCCAGACTTTTGCATTTCCTATTATTTGTCCAAGTATAAGGGAACCTACGTAGCATGCATCCTTCAGGTGACAATCTAGAGTTGTGTTATTGAAGTCATCTATACTTCTAATACACAAGGGAAAACTTGAAAGTTGTTCAATGGAGTCAGTGATGACATTAAAATAACTCACAACTATCCATTCAGTTGGGTTATTAACTAGTTCTTTAAGATTTTCCTATAGTTTTTGCCTTTGGACCTTTTAGAGACACTTAACAATACTAAAGTTACCATGAAGTCTTTGTTTAGAGAGGAGTGTTGAACTTTAAGGTGGATAAACTGGTCATGGTTAATAATAACATCCACCTTAAATGAGTACTTCCAAAGTATCCATATTTTACTATCTGTGTTTGCAGTGCCAAAGTGAAATCCAATTGTCTTTATTGTTTTGCCCATTTTATAAACAAATATTATAGGCTCTTGTACTGCCATAAAATCAATTTTTTTAACCTAGATATAGTGTTAAGTCTTCTTGTAATTCATATATTACGTACACCCCTAGCATTCCAATTCAGTATTCTGATGGTCATTTAGAGGTTGAGGTAAATGGTTTAGCATATCATTTAAAGTGAATTATTTTGGTGTTTAGGAAAGCTTTTATTGGTTTAATTTTGGCTTTCCTAGATTTATTACTAACTATTGTTTTGAATTTTCAATCTCTGACGGTTTTTCCAAAGAATTGTGACACATATAGAGTTCCAGTAAAAGGGACTTTAGGGGACTTGATTCATTTTCATTACAAGTTAAGTCAATACTTGGAGGTAATCATGTTAAAAAGTTCTATTTTGTGCAATGCTTTAATTGTTTTAAGATTTTATTCTTCTAATGGTATTAGGACATGCCTTAGAGATAATATATTATTACCATGTTCATAGTTTTCAATAGGATTTTTTCCTTTATCATACATGGTATGATTTTTAACAGTTGTGTTTGATGACTGTATTAAGGATTGTTTATCATTTTTTAAATGTGTTTCCCTTTTACGAGGGTTAGAATTTGTTGCAGGGTATGAATTCTCATACTTTTTATCTTTAACTATAATAGACGTTAACTTAGGAATCAAGGTTCCAATATTATTAAGTATAGTTTGGTTTCGGTTGTTTTTAGTTTGATATGAGTTTGAGGTGTATTTTGAGGTCTTGATTACTCCTGTTTTTTGTTGTTCTTTTATATTGGGCACCATTGTGTCTAATGTGATGGCAAACTAAACCGTATGATGGTATCTCACCATATATAATGTCTAACTAGAATCCTTTTTGTTCACCAAAACTAATCCAAATCTTGTTGTTTAGAGGTTTGGATACATCCAATTCTATCCAAGCATTGCAACAATTGAATTTAGCCTTATTTCTAGTTGGTATTCGGGTTGTTAAAGGTCTTCCTATAGTGTTAGCAATGATTTTGATAGTATTTTGATTGTACATGAATTCAGCAATGTTTGGGAAAGTTACCCAAACATGTGTGAAATGCGATTCATGTTTTGGATTAATTCTAGGAGCCCATCGTAACAGTCTCACGGATTGTTGGCCTATAGGCCAAACATTTCTCTTTATAGTTTTTTATGTCCTCTAATTGACCAATTTCTAGTAGTATGTATATTTGATCTTATGTTGTTAAACTAATGTCACCATTGAAATAAAAAAAAATAGGAAATGAATGTATAACATGCATTTGTTGTTTGCGTAATGAGAATTTGCCAATAAGTGTAAATTTAGCGTTGGATATAAGTAAATTCTTATATTTTTATGTGAACTGGACAACTTTGTATTCCCATATTTTTGTAATTTGCACTTGCTCATGAAGCAATTTTTTCTTACTTGAACTTGGTTTTGCAGCATCGATATAAGCCTTGTGCATATTTGGTTGATGATTTTTGAATTCATGTTGTGGTGAGTTTTGATCATAGATGGGGTTGCTCCTTAGAGAAGGAAATTGATCATCAGAACTAGATTATTGTGTAGATTTAACTGACCTTGCATCTTCTAAGATTGGTTGATATTTTCCTTGATGAACCTACTCTAATGGTGATACCATGTTTTTGTTGGTATTTCTCGTAACAGAGGAAGTAACCGTGATTCTTTATAATGATTTATTGAATTGACTTTAAAGAGTTTTGTTCGAGTTTTTCACCATTTTCTGTTGTCGGAGTGATATGACATTGGCTTGTCACGGGTTAAGCGACAATGAAAATTTGACTACATACAGAGTTTGGAACCGTTTTTTATAATTTTATGGAACAATTATTAAAACCTTAGTCGAAGTTATATTTTTATTTAAGTCCACTTCATAAAATTAAAAATTAATAATTAAAAAAACGATATTTAATGCCCTTAGTGTATTTTTTAGTTTTATATTCGAATCCAACTCACTATACTTTATAAAGTACAATAAATTAATAATTACATTATATTATCATAATAAAATATTTATAGTAATACAAATAATTATACATACATATATTTGTGTAATGGTTTTATAAAAGAATTATTACTTACTAAGGTTTTTATTCTTTTCGCTGGCCTTTGCTTTGCCTCCACTCCAAAGTCATTCCTGTTTCGAACATTCTATTTTCTTTATACCTAAAGGAATTGAAGAAAGTATTTCTATATAAAAAAAATGAAAATAAAATATATTAATGAAATTATATTAGTATATGTATAGAAACGAAACAAAATTTAGAGAGCACACGGCAAAACTTTGACATAGGAGGACTATACATGGCATCTTTTATTTTTCAGATTTAGTTTGGCGAAATTATTAATAATAAAGGATTTAACAAACTCTCTTTTGAAATTAAGGAAAAATGAATCTATTAGAACTAAGTTTTATTTTTTTCCAAAAGTACTGAATTAATATAAAGTTGTTTTTATTGTAATTTTTTATTTATTTAATTATAATAAAAAAACATTACAGTAATTTTTATGATCATATTTTATTTATTTATTATTATAGTTACTGTATTTTTTATTTTATTGACAAAAGTTTGAGAAGCTTTTTTTGGTCATTAGATAGCAAAACTATTGTTTTATTACAAGAGATAACGAATATTTTATCAAAAATCGCTAATTTTGACGAAATACAAATTTCGCAAAATATATTAATGAGTCACTTATCAAACCGTAGAAGAAAAACAAAAAAATGTTTTTTTGATCTTTTTATTGAATAAACATGACAAAGAACGAAAAAGATTAGTTTTCTTTGAGCTCTCGGTTCCAATTTTTTCAAAAAAAATTCAATCTTTAAGAACTTCTAAAAAAAATGTCAAAACATAAAAATTTTATGTACGTGTTGAATCCAAAATCATAAACCTGATAAATTTCACCTGTCTTATGACGATTTTGTGATTAGACAATGGTGATAAAAATTGATAATTCAGTCTATACTTTAAATTATTAGTTCAAATTTAAATATCAATATTATAACTATTGAATTCAATCCGATTACGAATCCATGACATTTTGTCTATCCATATATCCAATTCAAGTAATATTTAAAACTTTTTTTTTAACTATTGAATTCAATCCGGTTACGATATTTGAATCCATGACACTTTTTTTATCAGTATATCCAATTCAGGTAATTATATATTCAAATTATTTTCAATTTATAAATATATTCCATAAATACATTCATATGCATTTCCGTCCCATATAACAACTTCTTTTATTTATTCTTAGATAATTAATTCAAAAAAATGTATTTTCATGAAAATCCGTAACCTCAAAATACAGAAATGACACTACAACCTCAAAACATATATTTTACCAGAATCTTTACTTTATTTTAAGATGAGAATAATCTTATAAAATCCATTTCAAACCATAAGTAAAGAACATTAATTGGGACCAAAAATCTATTTGGTCTCTTGAGTTTAACACAAGCAAGAATAAATTACAATAACGAGACTTATATAATCACTCCACATGTTCTACATGCATTCAATACTCACTTTATCAAACCCTGAGTAAGAAAAGACTCAAGGTTTTTTGCTAGCCCAATGAACCGTACTAACCGGCCACAACCAACTTCCAAGCGACCACCAGGAAGTCTATTCCGATGTATCATCCTCATCTTGTTAGCCTTGCTCTTCATCCTCGGCCTAATCGCGTTAATCTTGTGGCTCACCATCAGACCTAAACAGCTCGTATATACTATCGAAGATGGATCCGTCCATAATTACAACCTCACTGGAAATAATCACTTTAGCGCGAACTTTGCGTATGTCATCGGCGCACATAACCCGAACAATAGAATTTCCATATATTACGATGCCTTCGAGGTAAATACAGCTTACAATGATCAAACCCTCGCGTTTCATAATATCGAACCATTTCATCAGCCTCGTAAAAACGTGACTCGAATTGATACACGGACTATGGTTCGAGATGTTGTGCTTTGGGGGTCTACTGCTAAAAAATTAAAGGCCGATCGATTGTCGCGGAAAATTAAATTGGATGTTCATATCAAAGCGAAGATTCGATTCAAGGTCTGGATTTGGAAATCTAAGGGTCAGAGTTTGAAGATCGATTGTTCTCCGGTGATAATTAATTTGTCTAATAGAAATGCTGAGAGTACTTACTGCAAAGTTGATTTATGAAAAATGCGTTAAAGATAACTATTTAAGTTTTTATTTTATTGTGTTTTGATTTTATTTGTGGAAATCGTTGAAGTTGGTCTTAGAATGTATTATTTATTTAAGTATTCTTTTCTTATTATTTATATTATTGATGGTGTTTTTAAGGTAGACGTAAATGTCCGAGTTATTTTTAATATATTTGAAGTTTATATGTTTTCGTATTTAACATAATCGAATCAAACGTTTGTGTATACAAATAAGACATAAATGGATCTTAAAGGGTAGCCGAGTTGGTTAAGTATGGTGCGCTTGTGACCAAAGGTCATGAGTTCGAGTCCCTCTACATACGTTTTTGTAGGGAATATTGGGTCAGTATAATCCGCTTTTGTATGTAAGTAAGAATACTTCGAATCTCCACAATAGTGTGATATTGTCCGCTTTGGGCCCACTGGCCCGCACGGCTTTGCTTTTGGTCCATTTCCAAAAGGCCTCACACTAATGGAGATGTATTCTTAACTTATATACTGATCTTTCTTCCCATGTTTAACCGACGTGGGATGTGGAACTTTTGGTCGCACCTAACAATCCTCCTCTCGAACAAAGTACCACTCTAGCCTCCTCTCAATTGACTTCCATCCGCCTACTCCAGTTAGGTGAAGAGAAACCTGAACTCTAGAGCTTTAGGGCGGATCTATCTGCTATGTGCCGCTCCTTGATCAAGCCACATGCTTGATGAGCCATCTGGCACTCCCTCTTTAGATGAATCTGCGCCGCTCCATGATCAAGCCACCTGCTTGATGAGCCGTGACGCTCCATCTTTAGATGAATCTGCGCCGCTCCTTTATCAAGCCACTTGCTTGATGAGCCGTGGCGCTCCATCTATCCAGCAGATCATTCACCTTGAGTATGGCTCTCGGCTTCTGGTATGATGTTCGCAGAATTTCACCCACATCACAACCCACCACATCGCGTTCTGTCTGGGCCTGGTGCTCTGATACCATTTGTAGGGAATATTGGGTCAGTATATTCCGCTTTTGTATATAAGTAAGAATACTTCGGATTGATTCTTTGAAGAAACAGTTAAGTAAATCTTTCGCAATGAAAGATTTAGGTCCAACAAAGCAGATTCTCGGCATTCGAATTACTAGAGACAGAGACTTGAAGAAGTTGTTCTTATCACAAGAAAAATACATTGAGAAAATTCTTCAGAAGTTTAATATGGACAAAGCTAAAGTGGTTAGCTCACCACTTTCCGGTCACTTCAAGTTAAGCAAGAAACAATGTCCTTCAACTAATGAAGAAAAGAGAGACATGGCTAATATTCCATATGCATCTGCAGTTGGAAGTCTCATGTATGCCATGGTATGTACTCGTCCTGACTTAGCTCATAGTGTTTGTGTTGTGAGCAGATTTTTGTCAAACCCAGGTAGAGAGCATTGGGAAGCCGTGAAATGGATTATGAGGTATTTGCAAGGAACCTCTAATTTGAAGCTCAGTTTTGGGATGAATAAACTTGAGTTGTTGGTTTATTCTGATTCAGACTTGGCTGGAGATGTTGATACTCGCAAGTCTACTTCTGGATATTTGATTAACTTTTGTGGTGGCGCTGTTTCATGGAAATCAAGACTACAAAAGTGTGTTGCCCTTTCAACGACAGAAGCTGAATTCATTGCAGTGACAGAAGCGAGTAAAGAGCTACTATGGATGAAGAAGTTCTTGAAAGAACTTGGATTTGAGCAACACAGGTATGTACTGTTATGTGATAATCAGAGTGTTATTCATCTCGTGAAGAATTCGTCATTTCACTCAAAGTCGAAACATATTGATGTGAGATATCATTGGATTCGAGATATTCTTGATGTTAAACTGATGGAGGTTGATAAAGTTCATACAGATGATAATGGGTCTGGCATGATGACAAAGGCTTTGCCTAGGGGAAAGCTTGAACATTGTAGATTGATCGCCGGGATGGCGAATCCTCCCACATAGTCGTGAGGGGAGATTTGTTGGGCTCTTCCTATATGGGAGTCCAATTATCATATGGGCTAAGCCCAATTTAGATAACACATAGGATTTTGGTTTATGTATAAATATATATTTATACAGTGTCTTTCGGAAAATAAGCATCATATTCTATAGCGCAGTTTTTGAGAGAAAAAGGTGATCCGAGGCGGAACTTTGTGCTTTCAATCGGACTATCTCCGGTTGTCCGATCGGCTTCAATTTTGGTGAGAAGGCTCGTCTACTTGTCCTCTACAATCTGTCCAGAGGGTTTTTGATTTGGAGTCATCTAAGTGTGTTTTTAGAGCATCTTCTTCTAACTGCGTTTTGGGGATACTTCAGTGAGTTTTCTGATTTCGGTTCATTATCTTGTGTATTGGTGTTGTGTATGAAGTTGTCATACTTCTTGTGGCGTATGCTCTAGTTTTATCTAGAGAATAGTTTTGTAACCCATCTTCTGATAGTGAATATTTGGTTGGACTCCGAAATCAGTCCCGTGGTTTTTACTTCCTACACTGGGAAGGTTTTCCACGTAAAAGTGTTCTGTGTTGTTTGCATTTATTTTATTCAGACTTGATATTTTTTGGGATCATTATCTCTATCATACTTGATACAATAAGGAAGATTTCGTTTGTGCTTCTATTTCTTGTCAAAGTGGTATCAGAGCGAGAGGTTGTGTACTTGTCTTGTATCAAATATGGAGGTGAATACAAGCAGAATGGTGACGATGAATGGTTCGAATTATCATATATGGGAATCGAAGATGGAAGATCTTCTTTATGTTAAAAGTTTTCATTTACCAGTGTTCGGTGATGAAAAACCTAAAGATAAGTCTGATGCTGAATGGATAATTATTCATCGACAGGTTTGTGGCTTTATTCGGAAATGGGTTGATGATAATGTGTTGAATCATGTTGTAGACGAAACAGATGCAAGTAAATTTTGGAGTAAACTTGAGGAGTTATATGCTCGGAAGACAGGAAATAGTAAGTTATTTTTGTTCATACAGCTGATGTATTTAAGGTATCAAGATGGATCACCTCTTACAGATCAGTTGAATACCTTTCAAGGCTTGATTAATCAGTTGGCTGCTATGGATATCAAATTTGATGACGAGGTTTTGGCGTTATGGTTGCTTGGTTCGCTGCCAGACTCATGGGATACTTTCAGAATGTCTCTTTCTAATTCAGCTCCTGAAGGCAATATCTCAATGGCATTAGCTAAAAGTAGTATGTTGAATGAAGATATGAGAAGAAAAGCAGTTGGCTTCTCTTCACATTCAGAAACTCTAGTCGTTGAGAAACGTGGTAGAAATGAAAATTGCGGTTGGAAAACTACAGGTAAAAGTAGAAGCAAGAGTCGGAACAAGTCTAATAAATTTGCAGATTGGAAGTGCTACTACTGTCATGAGATCAGGCACACTAAGAAATTTTGTCCTAAGTTGAGAAAGAAGAATAATTTTGGGAAATCTAACAATGGTAAAGAAGAAAAGAACAAGGAGAAAAATTATGATGAAAGTGGTGACGAGAAACATGTTGCTGCAGTTTCAGAGAGCTACTTCGTTGTTATTGATGATGCTGTTGTGAATTCTGTGTCTGATGAAAATGGTTGGGTAGTTGATAGTGGTGCTACAATTCATGCCACTTCCCGTAGAGAATTTTTCTCATCTTACACCTCTGGTGACTTTGATTCTGGAAAGATGGGAAATAATGATTTGTCTAAAGTGGTTGGTATTGGTGATGTTCATCTAGAAACAAGCATGGGTGCAAGATTGATTTTGAAGGGTGTTAAATATATACCCAATCTTCGATTGAATTTGATCTCTACAGGGAAGCTAGATGATGAAGGTTATTGCAGTATTTTTACGAATGGGCAGTGGAAACTTACTAAGGGCTCGTTGGTTGTGGCAAGAGGACAAAAATATTCAGCCCTCTACATCATGTCTGCAAGGGTGTCTGCTGAGAAAATCAATGCTGTTAATAATGAATCAATGGTTGATTTGTGGCATAAAAGACTCAGTCACATTATCGAAAAAGGATTAGATATTCTGAGGAAGAAACAATACATTCGTGGGATACACAAAGCTCATTTAAAGAAATGCGTACATTGTTTGGCTGGAAAGCAGAATAGAGTATCTTTCAAGAGCTCGGCTCCTTCAAGAAAACCAAGTTTGCTTGACTTGGTACATACTGATGTTTGTGGTCCTTTCAAAACGAGAACAATTAGTGGTTGTTTGTACTTTGTTACTTTTGTTGATGATCATTCCAGGAAATTTTGGGCTTACACTTTGAAAACAAAAGATCAAGTGTTAGATGTCTTTAAGCAGTTTCAAGCTTCAGTTGAGAGACAGAGTGGGAAACAATTGAAGTGTGTTAGAAGTGATAATGGGGGAGAATACATTGGTCCGTTTGATGATTATTATAGACAGCGAGGTATTCGGCATCAAAAGACACCTCCCAAGACCCCTTAGTTGAATGGCGTAGCGGAGAGACTAAACCGAACATTAATTGAAAGAGTAAGATGTCTTCTTTCACAATCACAACTCCCTAAATACTTTTGGGGTGAAGCTTTGAATACAGTGGTACATGTCTTGAATCTTAGTCCTTGTGTACCTTTAGATGGAGATATCCCAAATAGAGTTTGGACAGGTAAAGATGTTTCTTATGATCATTTGCGTGTCTTTGGTTGCAAAGCTTATGTACATATTCCTAAAGATGAGAGATCTAAACTCAATTCGAAGACAAGACAATGTGTATTCATTGGTTATGGTCTTGATGAGTTTGGCTACAGATTTCATGATCCAATTAATAAGAAGCTTATTAGGAGCAGAGATGCCGTGTTTATGGAAGATCAGATAGTTCATGATATTGATAAGAGTCAAAATTCAGCGCCTATGTCTGAGAATGACTTGGTAGAATTGGGGCATATTACGCTTGCACATACTCCTACAGAAGTTGACGAAAATTCAGATGGTGACTCATCTGTCTCAAGAGGTTCACATATTGTTGATACTGGTGATCATGATAATGATTTCATGCATGACCAAGAGAATGAAGAAGACGTTGAACAACTTGAAGTTCCAACTCGGAGATCTACTAGAGATAGACAACCCTCTACTAGATATCCTTCTGATGAATATATTTTGTTAACCGATGCAGGTGAGCCTGAGTGTTATGATGAGGCTATTAGTGGTGTAAGTAAAAATCAATGGATTGAAGCGATGAATGAAGAGATGCAATCACTTCATGAGAATCATACATTTGAGTTAGTGAAGATACCTGAAAGGAGAAAAGCCTTGAGTAACAAGTGGGTGTATAGGTTGAAGCAAGATGATAGTTCTCTGCAACCTCGGTACAAAGCAAGATTGGTAGTCAAAGGCTTTGGTCAGAAAAAAGGTATTGATTTTGATGAAATATTTTCTCCAGTTGTAAAAATGTCTTCTATTCGTGTGGTTCTAGGCATTGCAGCGAGTCTAGACTTGGAAATTGAGCAAATGGATGTAAAAATAACATACTTGCATGGTGACTTGGAAGAAGAGATTTTTATGAAACAGCCCGAAGGTTTTGTGGTTGAAGGAAAAGAAGATTATGTATGCAGACTGAAAAATAGTCTATATGGTTTGAAGCAAGCTGCGAGGCAGTGGTATAAGAAGTTCATGTCAGTTATAGGGGAGCAGGAAAACAAGAAGACTTCTTCGGATAATTATGTATTTGTGAAGAAATTTTCCGATGCCGATTTTATTGTTCTCTTACTTTACGTGGATGATATGCTTATTGTTGGGAAGAATACTTCGCGGATTGATTCTTTGAAGAAACAGTTAAGTAAATCTTTCGCAATGAAAGATTTAGGTCCATACCTTCTATGGTTTACCTTCTGGCGTTGGTTTGTAGGTTATCGCGTCAGACTGAGGGTTTACCCTGTGCACATTCATTGCACTCTGAGTAGCGGCTACAGGTTCCTCCGAAAAAAAAATAAGAGATAAAGGGCCCTGAAGGGTAGCAGTTAGTAGGGTACGCTACCTTTGTGAACAAAGGTAATGAGTTTGTGTGGGTTTGGCTAAATTATGGCCATTTTCGATAAACAGTCCAAATTTTAACCATTCTCATACAAATTTTTAGTAGCCCCATTATTTTACCTAAAATACCCTCTCAATTTTTACTAAGCCTCAACCCTAAAAACTAACCATCCCCAAAACCAAAACACAATTCAGCCGCAACTTTCTTCTCTTCTTCTTCAAACCTCCAAAACACCAAACTTAAATTAGCTCCAACTTCAACTCCTCTTCTCGTTCCACAACAACTCTACTAGATTCACACTCGGTCAAGAACAAGAATGGGAAAAGGAAGAGTTAACATCTCTAAATCTTGTTTTTTTTTCTTTTTTTTCTTTTGTAGATTTGTGCTAGTTTATAGTGAAATACATGTTTATATTGGTGTTTATAGTAGTATAGTGATGTTAGGAGTGTTTTGTTGTGGTCGATTCAGTGTTTTAGAGGTAGATTTAGGAATCGGTTCGAGGTCCTTCAATGGTGGAAAATTTCTGGTTCGTGGTTACCCCGCCGGGTGAAAAGTAGTCCCACCAGCGGGGAATATTTTTTTTTCAGGTTTCGTTTTTACCCCACCGGGTGAAAAGTAGTTCAACCGACGGGGAATGAGTTTTTTTGCAGGTGTATTTGTTACCCCGCCGGGTGAAAAACAGTCCCACCGGCGAGGAATGTATTTTTTTTTCCAGGTTTTGGTGAAAAGTAGTCTCGCCTTCTGAATACATCCTTCAATGATTTGGTTTTGACAAAAAAAAATTGTTGGGTTTCGGAGGTTTGGAGCTTTCTTGTAATTTTTGGAATTTTTGCGTTTTTTGGAGTTTTTGATTTTCTTAAGTATAAGAGGGTTATAGGAGAAGTAATTTTGTGTTCTTCTTTTTTGTGTTAACTATACCCACAATTCACTAGAAGACAAAATTAAAAAAATTTGGTCAAAGGACAAACCAGTCTTTGACTATTTATTAAAAAAATTCTCCACCATTTGGTAATGGTTAACAAAATTTGGGCCCTAATTTAACCATATCCGAGTTTGTATCTCTCTACAAATGCTTTTTTATTTAAGATTGTCACATTGTGGTATAACTTCCGGGGTATGTTTATAGATTATTGTATTAGACTAAAGATTTATCTTATCCACATTCGTTGAGTAGCGGCCGTGGAATCTTTTCCAAAAAAATAAAAAAAAATAAAACATAAAAAACTTCACTGCATCCTGTTTGGGTTGGGCTGAAGGTTCTTGAATATAATAGAGCCCGTTAGCAATTGGGTTTCTTCAAATACAACGATTTTCAACACCAAAAAATAGAGGAGGATTGATATTAAAAAAAAGTCTAAAACGAACCACGCTACATCGGTCAAGTAAGATTTATTTAAGTATATAGTTTATTTAGATATAAATATATCTATATTGGTACGAAATATTTTAAGGAAAAGAACAGAAGAAAATGATACGAATTGTTTGTATTCAGAAAATAATAATATAGACGAAATTGGTATATTTTAGTATTTAAATATATTTCAATTATCACGACATAATCAAAAGTTTATGTTGATAAAAGTATAAAAAAAATAAATGAATAATATTAATATGTAAATATATTATTTAGTAAACTTTTTATTTATAGATAAATATGATTTTTAGTGATTAATACTAAGTAATAGATATCTATATTAATTTTAAATTTTACCTAGTGTTACCTTTTAAGAGAGATTGTTTTTTTTTTCTAATAAAAATTAAATTTTTTTGGAGTGGTTTATTGTTTCCGATCGGATTCATTTCTTTAATACCAATTATGGAAGGAAAAACTTAGATTTAATTCTATTTTTGGAATAAAAATTTAGAATTTTTGAATTAACCTTGTCGAAATCAGTGATTTGTCGATTTCACTTGTTGTAAAATTAAAATTGAGCAACGTATCGTTCATAGTTCATAGTTCTTATCATAAGAGCAATACCAAATTTTTGGATAGTTCTTTTTAGTTCTTTTTAAGTTTTTGGTAGCAGCAAATTTTTGGAGAGTCTTTTATACGATGATTATTTTATCCTATCACGTCTATGATTTTTTTAGCTTGACAAGTTTCTTTACTATGAACAGAATCACTCGAGGGGTTAATCTCAATAATTGTTACTATTATGAAGCAAATGAGTCAAACTCATTAATCATATCTCAAAATGCAACAAGATATGAAAGTTTATTTTTGTGTATATGTCAAAAAAATGGAAAACCATCGTAAAGTGTGAGAAGCAACGTACCCTCAAGTCTGTAAGTTGCGTTGTAAATGAAGCTTTGTTTTGTTGTATTTTTATTTTGCTCATACCAGCTTTGGGTTATGAAAAAAGAATTTTGTGGATAATGGCAATGTTTTCGTGACCTTTTGCTATTATAGAGCGTTGTTTCATTTATTTTATACTTATTATTGCATTTTAGATGTCGGCTAATTTTTTTTAAATTTACCATCCTGATTTTTCTGTTTGGATATAGCATAATGGTTCCTGGGGTATTGAACCATGTTAAGGCATTTCTCCGAAATGTCATCGAAAAAGCTCTGCATTCGTGTTGTCATATGTCTCTAAATACTCATCTCATTTTTGAATTGCTCAATTTGATGTTCGAGATCTCCCCTTTCGTTGTACTTGTCTATCTTGTGATTGTTGTAACTGGACGGTAGGTCACCGTGCAAGATGATCATTGCTAATGAAGAATATTCCTCTAGTAGATCGACATCAGTGTCTTGCATGGCGTCGGCCATGTAAGCATTCATGTGGATCATGAAGTGGTGCAGTTGATGGTTTCATGGCCTCCGCCATCTATTGACTTTATTAGCATTGTTTTTATTAACGAACGATGGTTTGTATGTCTTTGGATGTTGGCTAAAATGTACGTTGGGCGGGATGTACGTTTGGCGGGATTCTTTGTTAAATCCCTCCAAATTTTTGATGAATGTGTTGTTGTTGGGTCGTTGATGATTACTGGTTGGCCTCCATAATGTAATTATGCCTCATGTTGAGGTAAGCAATGGTATAATTAGTTGCTTGCTGCTGTGATGTCAGAGGAACGGAGAATTCTCTTTGTTAAAGTCCCGACTAGAATTTCGACTGGATCACTAGTTGTATTGAGTTATGTTTTATTGCATTCAAGAGTTTGGAGGAACTTGTTGAATGATTTGGTAAACTTTGTGAACCGAGTGTTGGTTAGACGATACTCTAGGGCATGTTGGAAGGTGCAGGTGGATAGAGTGGTGCATCTGGATTTTCGTTTGGACCCCGGTATGTTGTTGAAGATTTGATTGGACTATATGTTAAAGTTGGACGTTTGACTGGACTTCATGTTGCAGCTAAACGTTTGGCTGGACTTCGCATTGTAGTTGGACGAACCTAGACTAAGGCTGGAAGTCCGGTTGGACTCTATGTTGTAGTTAGAAGTTCGGTTGAATCTCATACTTTTGTTGGAAGTTCAGTTGGACTCCAGGTTATAGTTGCACGTTCGGCTGAAATCCAAACTACTGCTGGAGGTTTGGCTTGAACGAAGTTGCGACAAAAAATTATACGGAAACCAAGATTACGACCGAAATTCGACTAAAATGTCTATTGTGAATACATTTAACCTATCATAGATATATTTTTAGTGACGCAACTTCTTTAAAACAAATTAAATAAAACGGCCTAAAATATTTTTATTTATAAAATAATATCATATGGTGAAATTGTTATACTTTAACACCTACAACAAAAGTTTTCAAAAAAGTGTAAAATCATGTAATTCTAAATCCAAAATAAACATCATATTTCAAATTCAATCATTAAAAATGGTATGTGAACTAAAATCAACGCACAAAATAAAAATCAATCACCTAAAATTAATCAAATTAAAGTTTAATTTTTAATGTAATAAACATTTTAACATATAATATATGCTTTTTAAATGTTTCATGTTTTAGTACCAAAAAGAGAAACAAGATATTGTTGAGCCGAGAAGCTAAAGATGAAGAAAGCAGCAGGTGTTGTTAGTATTGATTGAGACCGAAGAAGGGACATGCGTTTGTATTCTTTAGAAAGATCTGGTTAGAGCTTGTGCCCTTAAAGCAACTACTTTGGGGTACCTATGTTCTTTTCATACACCCTTCAATTTGGCACCATCTCTTTTTTATTTGTAAAGGACGTAGGGACGGACTTAGTTTTAAGGTCTTTTCTTAACCTAAAATTAGGTTCGTAATTAATCCCATTCTATGTACTAATCAAAAGCAACATCAACATCAAGATACTTAAAGTAAGGAGAAAGAGGTAGAATGAATTTCTTATAAAACTTTGATATTTGGCGTATCTCTCAATATGGTATTTTGAGGAATTCTTTGAACTTATATAACATATATAAAAACTTTTTATTTCTATAATAACATTTTGGTAGAAAAGATAAGACTTACACATGATTTGAGTCGGGTATATGGATAGAAAAATATATTTATTGGAAAAAAAATTAAATGTGTGTTTAAAAGTTTTTAACAAATTAGAGAGAAATATATAAAAATTGGAGAACTGAGATTTTTGAAAAAGATATAGATGGTGACGTTGATTGTGATGTAAATTAGAATTGCAATAAATTATTAATAATTTTAGATTATGTTATAAGTACTTCACAAAATTTATTCAAAAATATGTTATAAATTTTATTTTAAAACTATATTCTCATCCATTATATTGTAAAAATTATCATTAATATATCAATTATAATTAATTAATTAATTATATTTAATTTAATGCTTTATTTTAGACTTGCATAAAATTTCTTAACTATGGTTTTGTTAGTTTTTCTTAATTAACATCTAATTTAGTGTTGTATATTTAGTGTTATACATGTTTTTGTTTTTGTACTATCCAGAGTTGATCTTCAAAATTTGATCTTATATCTGACAATGATTATAGATTTTTTTTTAATTGTATGTGGAATAAACTGAGCATGATTATCCTTTTTATATAGGACTGGAATATGGTTTTAATATAAAGATAATTGCAACCCTCTTTTTGTTAAGTTTTGTAATAAAGAACCATAACCTTTGAACATTTGTTTCGTTAAAAGTTAGTCGATAAGTTATAGTTTAGATTTAAGTGTCATTATTCGTATTAAATTTTTCACATAATCCGATTTTAAATTAGTATGTACATAATTACATCCATTGTGGATTTTCATCTATTACTCTAATACAATCAGATTTTTATTGGCAATAGCTAAAACATTATTAAGCATACGAAATCGTCTTAATAGAGAAGTTTCAACAATCTTTGATTTAGATCGGCATATGCTACTTATGATGCATTACATAGTGACGCTTCTATAATTCTATTGTCCTTAAATAGACTGAACAAGCGTATATAAAGAATAACGACAAAGGATTATAGGCATGTGATAAATTGCAAGTGTGCGATTATATATATATATATTAATTTTTTTGTCCTTAAATAAACTGAACAAGCGTATTTAAATAATAATGACAAAGGACTATAGACATGTGATAAATTGCAAGTGTGCGATTATATATATATATATATATATATATATATATATATATATTCTAATTTTTTATCTATAGATCAAATTTGGGGTTTTATGATAAAACTAAAACTAAAAAAACAATAAAAGAGTAATCAATCAATAACAAAATAATTCAGGGTCATTAAACATGTAAGCTCTTTTACCAAAAAAATTCACATTTATATTAATTTAATGTTTATACTATTCTTTGAAATCAAATTATCTTACAGCTTGTTGTTACCATCTCTTGATCTTAGACAGCCAACCTTTTTGTATGATTGGTGATATCTCTAGCCTCCTAACTCCTATAATTGGGTCATATACACGAAGAATGTAGTTCAGATTGCAATAGACCATGGCCATAGTATACTACTCATTCAACCTAGAGGTATCAATATAGTTCAGAAATAAGTTTTATCTTTCGGTCTTAACCTAGATCTAAGAAGATTTAGTTAAACCCATGCATAATTGAAAGCATTAAATCATATATAATACTAAGGAAAAAATATAAAAAGAACCTTAAAAAGAACATATAATTAATTCCTAATAAAATTACTTATAGAGGTTCAATGACCCTACAAATAAAAAGTTTGTCTATAGCTAATCACGATCATAAACATAAATAAAATAAAACGAAGAAGAGGAAAATAACATAAAATCTAGATCTTGAAATCAATAAGATATTTCTTCATATCTTGTTTGTAGTGATATAATATGATCTTTTATTCTAATCCTAGTACCCATTGTTTATAACTAAAAGATTGGGTTTTATGTTCTTTTTTATAAATTGATGGTGGTAAAAACTGATGAGATGGTAGTTTTAGTAGTTATTTAAGTTGTGTAGTATTAAATTTTAAGTAAAGATTGGAGAAAGAATAGAGGTGTTTATATTTAATAGAAGGATAAAAAAATTCAACTCATTTAATGTTGGTTGTGGAACTACTTATAGTCGTTTTGGACCCATGGGCCATTCGGGTCGGGTCACATGTTCGGGTCAATCTCGTGAGCCCCCAAACCCATAAAAGCAAATAAACTAGGAACTTAGCTGAATCACTAAGCATAGTGCTTATTCATCAAATTTAGCCCCTCTAAGAGAAATCCAACCCTTTTTACTGCTTTTGACCTCCAATAGAATCTGACCATATCTATAAATAATGGGCATTTAGCTTTTTGATTCATAACTAAATGATTTGAGGTTTTCTTTTCTTTTTTTTCTTTAATTTTTTTAGTTTAAATAAAACATTGAATTAAATAAAAATATTGTTCACGCATATGAACGGGGGCATAACCTGAGGCATATACATAAGTTACTGATTGAACCAAATAGTATGGATCAGGATACGTAAAATGCATTGGACCCACAACAAAGAAGGATAATATTATGAAAAAAGCTGAAGATAAGTTTAGAATAGAAAGAAGTACTCAAAAAATTGATCGTTGTAACCCCAAAGCTTCACACCGAACAGCAATAACAGCTTCCACGAGTTGAAGGGAAGAAAAGAGAAAATCATTGGGCGAGGGAAGGAAAAAAAGAGAATGAGATCCAACTGAAGCCAATGTGGGGACAAAAAATATAAGAAAAAACCATGAGAAGCAACCACATAAGTAGGGAGGAACCTTTAACCAACAAATAAATAGAGTAACTTAGCATACTACTTATAATGATCACACCATCTTGGATGCAAAGAATCTTGATCAAAGGTCAGAAAGCACACAATTCGACACCGTAGAGGCGGTGATGGAAGGAAAGTTAATATATTCTTAAGTTCCTCTCATAAATAACAGCACCAAAACAGGAATGCTAAAAATGATGGTAGCTAAAATGAGGCCAATTTGAAGCCTTCTTATACCATGATGGTTAATCCTTGTCGTTAATAATGAACTCGAGATATCGGCAGCAATCCAGATATCTAGAGTGTAAAAATACTAAAAAGGATATTGTTGATGGCTTCATCACATAAATTGCACAATACACAATTAGGCGGAGAGTTGATTCATCATTTAATGAGCTTGTCCCGGATAATGCTTATCTAGAATGGCAACCACATGACAAAATAATGATCGGGAGATATTAAGTTTATTTTATACTATGTGTACATATAGCATTGTAAGTGTCTTTAATTGTAAATTTTAAATTTCCAATCTTGGGGGACCAATAATTCTAAACAATATTATTGATGTTAGGAGGAATGAGATAGATAATGAGAAGGTTTATCTTCTAGAAATTATGATGAATTTTAGCATTACAGACTTTAATTGCGTTGGTCAATTCTAAAGATCATCTTGAATTATGTCGGATACCTTGAGGTTACTACCGATTCCTGAATCGTGAATTATATTTAGCCCATAGTTGCTCACCAAAGAGGTAGAGAGCAGCCACGAGTTATACCAGAATGAACTATTATCCTTATTACCTATAACTACCTTGTACAATTTGGCTATATTACTTAGATTTAATATTTCCCTTAAAGTTTTGGAGGGGGCGATGGGCGCATCTTGAATTAACACGTTGTGTCGACTTCCTCCACTACCACGGCTGCATCTTGGGGGATTACAGTTACACTAGGACCATCGCGGACAACTACTTCATTTTATAGAGTTTTGTTGATGGTGGTGGGGAGTTGGGCGGGGTTGTCTTCTGTCAGGTTGGCCTCAGGAGGGGGGGGGGGATTTTTACAATTGATACATTTTGTGCTGAGCTAGGGACAATTACATGGGTACCACCATGGGGATTCGCATCAGGTACCTACTTTTCGAATCCATACCTGGTTACCACCATTGGAAAGTCTAAGTAAACCTATATTTGTGATAGATATTCCCACAAACGACGTAAAATTTGTTGGGGTTCATCCTTAAAATTTAAACCAAAGTAATAACTCAATTAATCTAGAAATAAAGATGGAAATTCTTTACCCAGAATTAATCTATTTATTTACATTCTTTCTTTCGTTCTATTTATATAAAATCTATTCACCACGGAGTTCATCACTCAATTACATAACCTACATTACAATCATGACTTAATGGTCACTAATATACAGAGCATAACTACTATGGTTAATGTCTACGTTCGTTGGTCACACCTGTTGGTGAGAGTAGTGGTGATAATCGCTCCAATCACCAATGTGTGGCCTCAAGATGACGTTGTTTTTTTTTATTTCTCATGTTGATGTCATTTGATATTTCTGACACCTATGGTCTGGAAACTGTCTGCTATGACTCTCTCGGTTTAAACTATCATCGATCAATGATTTTTCTTTACGTGTGACCCTCTCCGTCTAAACTTTCCTTACCGAGAAGGATCCCTCTTGGTTGCCGTTACACTCACCGACTATCGTTCTTCCCGAGGGTATCACCCAAGACGAATTGTAGTAAAATGTTACTTTACCACTTACTAGTGTCATGACCTACCCAAGGGGTAACACTGTATCACCGGGAGCACACGATATTATCCTTCCACCGTAAGAGTGTCAATTTTTAAAACTGTACAACTCTTTAAAAAGTGTAAATAAATTTATACATTTGTATACAGAGTGAGTACCGAATTTTTCCAATGAATATTTAGAAATTAATTTCTGTTTAATTTCTAGAACATACATAACATTTATAAGAGTAATTGTTTTTCCACTTGTAAATTTCAATTCAGCATTGTATAGTCCTTCAATCGTGGATTTATTTATGTTTCTCATCTGCAACCTCTCATGTCGTTACTTTCTTCAGTTGATCTGAATAAAGTTTTATAATTAGAAAATATGCATTGATGCACACATATCATATCATAATCCTTATGTTTATCTTTAATTAACTTTTGCATCATACTTCTTATGTACAAACTTTTTATTTTTTCGTTGCCTTAGTTGCATTAATTCTCTTGGAATGTCTCACATTAAACTTTTCCTCTACTCGATCCTAAACACATGATTCTTTTTTATCTTTATATATTTTTGAATTTTTTCCGTTCTATTTAAATAAAATCCCTTTACCACGAAGTTCATCACTCAATTACATAACCTGCATTACAATCATGACTTAATGGTCACTTATATGAGGAGCATAACTATTATGATTAATGTCTACGTTCGTTGGTCACATTTTTTGGTGAGATTAGTGGTGATAATCGATCTTATCACCAATGTGTGGCCTCAAGATGACGTTGTTTTTTTATTTCTCGTGTTGATGTCATTTGATATTGCTGGCACCTATGGTCGGGAAGATGTCTGCTATGACCATCTCGGTTTAAGCTATCATCGATGAGTAATTTTACTTTACGTGTGACCCTCTCCTTCTAACCTTTCCTTACCGAGAAGGATCCCTCATGGATGGCGTTACACTGATCGACCATCGTTCTTTCCGGGGGGTATCACCCAAGACGAATGGTAGTAATATGCTACTTTAACACTTACTAAGTTCATAACCTACCCAAGGGGTACCACAGTATCACCGGAAGCACAGATATCATCCTTCTACCGCAAGAGTATCAATTTTAAAAAATGTAACTAAATTTATACATTTGTATATAGAGTGAGTACTGGATTTTTCCAATGAATATTTAGAAATTAATTTCTGTTTTATTTATAGAACATACAAAACATTTTTAAGAGTAATCATTTTTCCACTTGTAAATGTCCATTCAGCATTGTATAGTCCTTCAATCGTGGATTTATTTATGTTTCTCATCTCCAACCTCTCATGTCGTTACTCTCTTCAGTTGATCTTAATAAAGTTTTATAATTAGAAAATATGCATTGATGCACACATATCATTTCATAATCCTTATGTTTATCTTTAATTGATTTTTGCATCATGTTTCTTATGCACAAACTTTTTATTTTTTTCGTTGTCTTAGTTGCATTAATACTCTTATAATGTCTCACCTTAAACTTTTCCTCTACTCGATCCTGAACACATGATTCTTCTTATCTTTACATATTTTTGAATTTTTTCCGTTCTATTTATATAAAATCCCTTCACCACGAAGTTCATCACTCAATTACATAACCTACATTACAATCATGACTTAATGGTAACTTATATGAGGAGCATAACTACTATGGTTAATGTCTACGTTCGTTGGTCACACATATTGGTGATAATCCATCTTATCACTAATGCGTGGCCTCAAGATGACGTTGTTTATTATTTCTCGTGTTGATGTGATTTGATATTGCTGACACCTATGGTCGGGAAGATGTCTGCTATGACCCTCTCGGTTTAAGCTATCATCGATCAGTAATTTTACTTTACGTGTGACCCTCTCCGTCTAAACTTTCCTTACCGAGAAGGATCCCTCATGGTTGGCGTTACACTGACCGACCATCGTTCTTCCCGGGGGTATCACCCAAGACGAATTGTAGTAATATGTTACTTTACCACTTACTAGGGTCATGACCTACCCAAGGGGTACCACTGTATCACCGGGAGCACACGATATCATCCTTCCACCGCAAGAGTATCAATTTTCAAAACTGTACCACTCTTTAAAAAATATAACTAAATTCATACATTTGTATACAGAGTGAGTATCGGATTTTGCCAATAAATATTTAGAAATTAATTTTTGTTTTATTTCTCGAACATACACAACATTTGTAAGAGTAATTTTTTTTCCACTTGTAAATTTCAATTCAACATTGTATAGTCCTTCAATCGTGGATTTATTTATGTTTCTCATCTACAACCTCTCATGTCGTTACTTTCTTCTTGATCTGAATAAAGTTTTATAATTAGAAAATATGCATTGATGCACACATATCATATCATAATCCTTATGTTTATCTTTAATTGATTTTTACATCATACTTCTTATGTACAAACTTTTTATTTTTTTTCGTTGGCTTAGTTGCATTAATGCTCTTGAAATGTCTCACCTTAAAATTTTCCTCTACTCGATCCTGGTCACATGATTCTATTTTATCTTTATATATTTTTGAATTTTTTTCCGTTCTATTTATATAAAATCCCTTCACCCCGAAGTTCATCACTCAATTACATAACCTGCATTACAATCGTGACATAATGGTCACTTATATGAGGAGCATAACTACTATGTTTAATGTCTACATTCGTTGTCCACACTTGTTGGTGAGAGTAGTGGTGATAATCGATCTTATCACCAATGTGTGTCCTCAAGATGACGTTGTTTTTTATTTCTCGTGTTGACGTCATTTGATATTGCTGGCACCTATGGTCGGGAAGATGTCTGCTATCACCCTCTTGGTTTAAGCTATCATCGATCAGTAATTTTACTTTACGTGTGACCCTCTCTGTCTAACATTTCCTTACCGAGAAGGATCCATCATGGTTGGCGTTACACTGATCGACCATCGTTCTTCCCGGGGGGGGGGGGGGGGGGGGGGGTATCACCCAAGAAGAATTGTAGTAATATGTTACTTTACCACTTACTAGGGTCATGAACTACCCAAGGGGTACCACTGTATCACCGGGAGCACACGATATCATCCTTCCACCGCAAGAGTATCAATTTTCAAAATTGTACCACTCTTTAAAAAATGTAACTAAATTTATACATTTGTATACAAAGTGTGTACCGAATTTTGCCAATAAATATTTAGAAATTAATTTTTGTTTTATTTCTCGAACATACATAACATTTGTAAGAGTAATTTTTTTTCCACTTGTAAATTTCAATTCAGCATTGTATAGTCCTTCAATCGTGGATTTATTTATGTTTCTCATCTACAACCTCTCATGTCGTTACTTTCTTCTTGATCTGAATAAAGTTTTATAATTAGAAAATATGCATTGATGCACACATATCATATCATAATCCTTATGTTTATCTTTAATTGATTTTTACATCATACTTCTTATGTACAAACTTTTTATTTTTTTCGTTGGCTTAGTTGCATTAATGCTCTTGGAATGTCTCACCTTAAAATTTTCCTCTACTCGATCCTGGTCACATGATTCTATTTTATCTTTATATATTTTTGAATTTTTTTCCGTTCTATTTATATAAAATCCCTTCACCCCGAAGTTCATCACTCAATTACATAACCTGCATTACAATCATGACATAATGGTCACTTATATGAGGAGCATAACTACTGTGTTTAATGTCTACGTTCGTTGTCCACACTTGTTGGTGAGAGTAGTGGTGATAATCGATCTTATCACCAATGTGTGGCCTCAAGATGACGTTGTTTTTTATTTCTCGTGTTGATGTCATTTGATATTGCTGGCACCTATGGTCCGGAAGATGTCTACTATCACCCTCTCGGTTTAAGCTATCATCGATCAGTAATTTTACTTTACGTGTGACCCTCTCTGTCCAACATTTCCTTACCAAGAAGGATCCCTCATGGTTGGCGTTACACTGATCGACCATCGTTCTTCCCGGGGGGGGGGGGTATCACCCAAGAAGAATTGTAGTAATATGTTACTTTACCACTTACTAAGGTCATAACCTACCCAAGGGGTACCACTATATCACCAGGAGCACAGATATCATCCTTCCACCTCAAGAGTATCAATTTTAAAAAATGTACCACTCTTTAAAAAATGTAATTAAATTTATACATTTGTATACAGAGTGAGTACCGGATTTTTCCAATGAATATTTAGAAATTAATTTCTGCTTTATTTTTGGAACATACATAACATTTGTAATAGTAATCATTTTTCCACTTGTAAATTTCAATTCAGCATTGTATAGTCCTTCAATCGTGGATTTATTTATGTTTCTCATCTGCAACCTCTCATGTCGTTACTTTCTTCAGTTGATCTGAATAAAGTTTTATAATTAGAAAATATGCATTGATGCACACATATCATATAATAATCCTTATTTTTATCTTTAATTGATTTTTGCATCATGCTTCTTATGCACAAACTTTTTATTTTTTTTCGTTGGCTTAGTTGCATTAATGCTCTTAGAATGTCTCACCTTAAACTTTTCCTCTACTCGATCCTGAACACATGATTCTTCTTATCTTTTTGAATTTTTACATATTTTTGAATTTTTTCCGTTCTAGTTATATAAAATCCCTGCACCACGAAGTTCAACACTCAATTACATAACCTACATTACAATCATGACTTAATGGTAACTTATATGAGGAGCATAACTACTATGGTTAATATCTACGTTCGTTGGTCACATCTATTGGTGAGAGTAGTGGTGATAATCAATCTTATCACCAATGCGTGGCCTCAAGATGACGTTGTTTTTTTATTTCTTGTGTTGATGTCATTTGATATTGCTGACACCTATGGTCAGGAAGATGGCTGTTATGACCCTCTCGGTTTAAGCTATCATCGATCAGTAATTTTACTTTACGTGTGACCCTCTCTGTCTAAACTTTCCTTACCGAGAAGGATCCCTCATGGTTGGCGTTACACTGACCGACCATCGTTCTTCCCGGGGGTATCACCCAAGACGAATTGTAGTAATATATTACTCTACCACTTATTAGGGTCATGACCTATCCAAGGGGTACCACTGTATCACTGGGAGCACACGATATCATCCTTTCACCGCAAGAGTATCAATTTTCAAAACTGTACCACTCTTTAAAAAATGTAACTAAATTTATACATTTGTATACAGAGTGAGTACCGGATTTTGCCAATGAATATTTAGAAATTAATTTTTGTTTTATTTCTGGAACATACATAACATTTGTAAGAGTATTTTTCCACTTGTAAATTTCAATTCAGCATTGTATAGTCCTTCAATCGTGGATTTATGTATGTTTCTCATCTGCAAACCTCTCATGTCGTTACTTTTTTTCAGTTGATATGAATAAAGTTTTATAATAGAAAATATGCACTGATGCACACATATCCTATCCCAATCCTTATGTTTATCTCTAATTGATTTTTGCATCATTCTTTTTATGCACAAACTTTTTATTATTATTTTTCGTTTCCTTAGTTACATTATTGCTCTTGGAATGTCTCACTTTAAATTTTCTCTACTCGATCCTGAACAAATGATTCTTCTTTTATTTTTATATATTTTTGAATTTTTTTCCATTGGTATACTCATCGGATTTTTGAGAAGTTCCCTTTCGCTAGAATTTTTGAGAAAGAGAAAATTTAGCAATGAATGCTCCTACTTAGAACACCTCAAAAGTTTAATTTTAATGAAGGCCAATTTATTCATTACCGTTTTCAATTCACGTATTTGGATGAGTATGGGTTTTTTATTATCTATTATCTTAAAATATAAAAATTATAGGACAAAAATCATAATACCTTAGTCTTCTATTTTGTAATTATCTTCAATTGCATTTATATTATGAATGTTTATGTCTCGCTTGTATATTGGTCAAACAACGGGTTGATAAGGTATTCAATATAAAACCTCTACATATAACATCGTCATCTTCATGCTTATTTTATGTATTTTTAATTTTTATGGTATATAACTCAGATAGCTCATGAATTGTTTCTAAATTTATATTGAATTTTATAGTAATTAATAAGAATATCAACTTTTCTTGTCATCGGATGAAGTTTGTACGTCAAAATGGTATAACCAAACCAAATCTTGGTTCATCGCTTTTATGGTTGTTATTTTTGTTTATGTTGTCATTATAAATAATAATTTTTTATTGTCAGAAATAAAAAAATGAATTACTCGAATACTTTGATAGGTGAAAAAAACTTTGCAAAGCGTTTTCATATAATAGAAAATTGGAGATACGTATGAATAATATTTTCTAAATAAATTATTTATGTCATATTATTGTTTAGGGCCACTTGGATATATTCTATAACAGACTTTAAATTTTCATAAACAAATAATTAGTAACTAAACATTTCGATCGATAAATTATTTAATAATAATAAAATCTCGAGTAGATTCATATAGTTTTAGATTATGTATTTTCATAGTTTAGTATAATATTATACTCATAAGATTTAATAAAACCTTACAAAAGATGAGGCCGCTTTGAAAAAAGTTTAGTTCGAAAAAGAAACAAAATCTACAAGCATATGACCGTGTTTGTCGTGGCTTACCACAATGACCAATAGTTACTTACAGTTTCAAACTTTGTCATGGAGAAATTTTTTATGGAAATTCGAATAGATAGTTTGGTCCCACGTGTCGTATTTGGTGACCTCTTTGTCGTCACGAAGGTCTGAAATTTTTAAATCACCGTAGTGAACAATAACATTGCTGTGGTATAAGCATGTCATTCAAAATCTTGAATTTTTAAATTTATTGCTTTAATTTGATTTTTTTAATAGTTTTACTTTAGTTTGATTAACTAATTTATTTTTTTATTTAAAATGTAAATTTATTTTCAGACAGTTGCCAATCATTTTATTTAATCAACATATTTTACTGTATTCATATGTAATCAGTTTGATGAATTTATATTATTATGACCATATTATTTAATCAATATTATTTTTTACCATATTTATACGTAATTAGTTTCACAAATTACAAATTTATATCAGTGAAATTTGTTGGCGAAGCTTAAATATATACTAATTATGATTTTAAATTTATAAGTTTTGAATGTATGTTTGTCATTTATTTATTGAATTGACAATCTAAATTTTATGGATTATAATATATAAAGTTGAAACGAGTAAACATTTTCAAACAAATTTTATTTTTTTATAAACGTTGATTTAGAGAGAGAGTTAAAACTCTCTCATTTATTTTTCCAATGGTTACATAACGATTCATCTACTTTAACTTTCGAAAATTTGTCACTTAATGTTTCTTCGTCTCCGTGTCATTAGTCCTGAAATTTTTTCGGAAAATCTTTTTAATGCGTCAAGTGTTGATTTCTAATCAAACATGAACCCCTAGATATACAATTAAATTCCTTCATATTTCATCCAAAGCAATTCATTATCACTGCCAACGTATCATCCCGATTTTCAGCTATTGCATATCCAATCTTTTTTTTTTAATTCTGGTAAATATCATATAGATTCTTGTTGTGAAAACCCCATCGTATAAAATTCACTATTGTACTCAGTTTTTGTAATTGTGCTACTATAGTTAATCTAAGGCAAAATAATTAACCTTTAAAAATTAAAAATCCGTGTGACTTACCAAGACCGGGTTTCTCATTGTTTAAACGCTTGCCGACTCTGGTTCTAGCCGATCTCATCTACCTATGTCGTGCGATGGAGGGAATTAACTTATCTAGAGGTTGTTATGTACCTCTACAAGTTTAAAGAAGGAACGTCAATGCAAAAGTCTCACCATTGTTTTCCTTCCCTAATGAAGTTCATCGTGAATCTCCAAGTGAAGCTCATATATGGTGGCCATTTGTTTTCTCTACCGTAATCAGTATATTTTTATAAATTACATGTCATTGAGGCTAACATGTATCCTCTTTTTGTTGCTATCCAGATTCCTGATATTTTTGTTAGGATATTTTCTCGAATCAAGCTCATTGGTTCTTCGGTGAAGCTCGGACTTGGAGACCCTCTAAATGCTCTGCCGAAATAAGTCAATTTGTGAGAATCCTGGAACATTTTTTATAAATATTTATGATTTTTAATCGTCATTTTAGTTTCTCATGTTTTATATATAATGAATCTAATCTTTATTTTGAGACTGAGGGTGCCGAAAACGGTGAGGAGGTGTATTCTCCACCTTCAAAAAAAACCCCACAAATGTGAGAAACCAACCAATTAAAATGTAGTTGTCATCTTTTGAACCACTGTAAGTTTTTGAGTAATTACATGTGTATTACTTGTTGAAATATTTGTAGGTTGAATGACCCAGTAAGGTAAAAATATGTCATTAATTTTATCATCAGTAATAGAATCTGTATGAATAATGTTGAATACATTATTAGAACTATGACTTCATTTTGGAGTTACTCTACTAACAATTCCTTCCATCACCTATGCAGGATCTGGGTTATATGGAATCCAATTACTTTTTCCATTTTTATCTTTTATTCATCATCGCAACTAATTTAATGCAAAATATGTGGTATGAATTCCCATGTTCTCTTTTTTCTCTCAGTCATCTAGTTTTCAATAATTGACCTAGTCAACATCCTCTGTGGGCCGATCTGAAGGCTCTTTCGACAACATATTTTGATTTCACATGGACTGCTCTCGGGGACTTCAATATTATTCGTACGCATAATGAATGAACAAGCTTGTCCAATCAAGGTTCTATTGACAATTTAAATAATTGGTATTGTCTATGTAAGTTGGGTTATTGTAGATCATCGGGAGCCCAATTTAATTAGACTGATAAACAAGCCCTAAATCTCATTGATTCTAGAATTGATTGCGCCGTAGTTAACAATGACTCAGATGATTCATTTCCCATATCAAATATTCATTACGAGAATCCCCGCACTTCATATTATACTACATTTACTTTAAATTTAGGTACCCCTAGGCCACGTAATAAAAACTATTTAAAATTATATAACATGTGGCAGACTCATCAATCTCAAAACAAGTTGGTGTCTAACAGATAGAACATTTCGGTCTCTATTTATGGTATGAGTCTAGTTACCCATAAGCTCACTCATCTTTAGAATAACTTCTACAACCTTAATCGTAAGGAATTATAGTAATATAACTCTAGGTGTCTAATGCCCAACGTGAGTTTTTTATAGCTCAATATCTTTTAATTGATAATCCTCGTAAATCTCACTATGGTCTCTAACTAGATTTCAGTTTTCAGTTTTCAGTTTCATCCGCCTTTATTTTCCTCATTTGTGCTGAGGAATATTTCTTCAGACAAAAGTCTATAGAGACTTGTCTCACTCTTAGGTATCGAAACACAAATTCTTCCATAAAAGTAAACAAAAAATGTATTTTGAAAAATAAAATTGTCTATATTTCTAACAATAGTGGGGACCTCGCCGTTACCCCTAAAGGGGTGGCTAGTGTATTAGATAATTATTTCTCTAATGTTATGACATCTAGCTTCCCCGCATAAGACCCAAGGTTCACTAGATCCTCTTCGCTTACTTCTGCAAAAGTTAACCCTCATGCTGACACTTAAATGGTTTTTTCTATGACTTTCGCAGAAATTAAAAGTGTCATTTTTAGTATTGATAACGATAAATCCTTAGGGTATGATGGGTTTAATGAGGATAATTTCAAGAATTACTACAACATTATAGATAAAGATCGCTATGATGGGGTCTAAATTCTATTTAATACTAGATATATTGACCTCTCATGGGATGTGGGCTTCATGTTATATGTTTTTTGCAACATGGTCTATAAGATTATCTTCAAGATATTGGCGAACAAGATCAATGAATCATTTATTTATCTTATTGAAAATTGTCAATCAACTTTTTTGATTGGCTGTAATATTATGACAATATCCTCATTTCTCATAAGCTTCTGAAGGGTTATCAAACTAATTGTAAAAACAGGAGGGTCACTTTTATAAACGACTTGATTTTGACAATGTTGGGTGGTACCTTATTCTCAATATCCTAATGGCCATGAACTTCCTAAACCATATAATCAATTGGATTATTCAGTGTATCCCCGGTCCCTCCTATAGTATTAATACAAACAAAGATCCACACTGAAAATTCAAAGGTAGAAAGGGTCTTAGACAATGAGATGATTTATCCTCATTTCTTATTCGTTTTGGTTATGAAACCTTTTCCCGATATTTTTAAGGGAAACAATTATCCAAACTTCAAATGCAACTAAAAGTATCAAAAGCTTAAGATTATCAACATTTACTTCGTAGAATATCAAATGATTTTCTATCATGGTGACTCTAAATCCCTACACCTTATAAAGGATGGTCTAAAGGACTTATTTGGTCTCTCAGACCTTAACGTTTTCACTTAGAAGAGCCACATCTTATTCTCTGGATTAACCCCTCTTAGAATTAAGTTGATCAATATACTTAGGTTTAATATTTGTTCTCTCTTTTAAATATTTTGGAGTCTCTCTTCTCAGCATGTTGGCTTTTCCATAATGATTGTCGCCTCCTTATGGATAAGATTACTACATGTATTGTCTCTTGAACTTACAAACACCTTTCATATGCGGTTAGACTTTAGTTCATTAAATATATGTTATTTGTGGGCTAGTTTTATTGGCCTTATATATTCATATACCCCGCAAGAGTTCTTAAAGAACTCTTTCACTCTCTTCACTATTTCCTCTGGTATGGGCATGAGATGAAGGTTTCAGATGCAAAATATGCTTGGTTAATAGTAATCATGCCTTTGGCTGAGGAAGACCTTGGGATTCTAGACCTAAAAACATAAAATCAGACGGTTGTTCTCAAACACTTGTGGTCCACCATTAGTTATAATGACAACTCAGTATGTTGTGAATAGATCAATTATGAGAACATTAAGATAAAAAAAATTGTTCTTTAAATTTTGGCTTATCTTCCTCGAGGGACTTGGAGGAAAAAAATACATTTTATGATTCTAACTAGCAAAATGTATAAGGTGATGATTGGTAATAGGGAAGACTACCTATTATGGGAAAAGTATTATTTGTGACTCAAAGCTTGGCAACAATCTCAAGGTTTTCGACATCATTTTGGATCGACAACGGAATTGACCGACCTAACTAAGATATGCAAGTGCTAGAAACCATCACAACTCCCATGATATAAACCACATCATCTTCTTTTTTCCAACTTTCAAACATCAATAATGACGATGTGCATTGTTGGACCATCAAGAATGAGAATGTAAAACTCACAAGTAAATACACTTATAATAGAATCTGTATGTACACCCCTTGTGTTTGGTGGGTTCAGTTAGTTTGACATAAGTATAATATTCTTCGTCATTCTTTTATATCTGGCTTTCCATCACGAGAATGTTGTCTACCATGCACAATCTTATTAGTTGGAGATTAAACTAACATCTTAATTGTGTATTTTGTCATTCTTGTGATGAATTAATCACCCGGATCCTCTATGAGTGTGCTTTCATGTAGAGTATTTTTATTTCTGTTATCACCAAGCTCGGGTTCACTATTAATGATAATAATTGGTCATCATTCAGGGTGGCTTCGAATTAGTCACCATCTATCTTTCGCAATCTTTGGCCTTCTTGTTTTGGAGGAGTCATTTACCATGTCTGACGAGAGAGGAACTTAAGAATGTTTAGTTTTCCTTCCGCCCTTGCCTCTGCAGGTTCACATTGTATGCTTTATGACTTGCGATTTAGATTCTTTGGATCCAATATTGTCTATCGGGCGTAATTTTGTGCTATGTTTCTAACTTCCTCTGTTGTTTGCAGTTATCACCCTCTTCTTATTTGGTAGAAGCAGTTGACTTTTGGACGAGACAAATTTGGATTTGCATTGCTCAAATATATATACGCAGCTACATGCTTATGACGAGTACCTTGTTATTTCTAGTCTAATCTATTTGGGTCCACCCATTTCATTCGCTAAAAATCACTACAAGTATTTTATGTATACCAAATGTCGCAAAACAATCCCTCCATGTTAAGTTTTGTATTAAATTCATCCTTCATGTTTCAACATGTTGCATTTTAGTCCCCTAACTGTAAGTAACGAAGATTAAAAATTTAACTTGTTGAAACATAAGACATTATTTGATGATATAAAAAAATATGAGGACTATTTGATGACATTGGATATACATAAAAGATAAAAATACTACATTATTGAAATATGAAAGATAATTTTAATACAAAAACAAAAACAAAATATCTATTCTCCACCATTGGTATACACGGGCTAAAAAACACTATTAGTCCCCCCATGTTTACCCTTTCTATCAACCTAGTCCATTTTTTTCACTTTTGACTTCCACTCATCCCCTTCATTTGAGAAATTTGCAAGCCTAGTCCCCCCGCACATGTGAAACCTGAGAAACTGACACATGTCTCATAGTTTTGTTGCACTTTTGGTTCCCCGCAATTTTGGTCATTAATGCCCCTATCTATGCCACCTCATATGCCAAGTAAGCAGCCGCATCATATTTACTATTTACCATTAAATTTAACCATTTACCATTTACTTTCACCATTTACCCACAACTACCATAGTTGGACCGGTTCGAACCTAAATAAATCTAATCCAACCCGACCCAAAACCCAATCTAATATAACCCAAATTTTTATAAAACTCAATTACGTATTTAATTTTAATAGTAATCCACACTTAAGGAAAGAAGTTAGAACGATAAAAAAATAAACATGAAAAATAAGTGTTTTTTAACTGTATACAAGCGTGGTTTATTATGATTATTATACGGTTATATTGTCCGTATCTTTCGTATTTTATATATCGCGCCAAACTATTTTAATACCACTGTAATTTTCGTATTACTATTTTTATTTAATGCCGGTATTAATATATTATTAAAAAAGATCGAAACGCGTAAAATAAATTCGTATTATATATCGTTTTCTAGGGCATTACTTTAATTAGAGAAGTACAGATGTCGTATGCCCAAATATTAAAAGGTACATGTACTATTTTATTACGGTGCATTTATAAATATCAATTTTGTAAAGGTTTTGGATGTGCCAGTAAACTAAAGACAAAGAATTATAAGTGGTAAATTATTAAAAGTTCTCCTTTTAATAGATATTTGTAAGGACCCTCCTCGTCCTGGCCTGTCAGGCATGGCCATCTACTACTTATGTCAACAAACAAACCAACTTTTTCTCTACTTTGTATTGATATTGATAGTATTACTATTAGTTAGCTGCTTTTGACTAAATTAATTAATTACTTGTAGTTGTAGTATAAAAGTGATAAACTAATTCAGTCGCATTACCGTGTCGGCCACTGGTTTTTGTTCGAATTTTCGTAACGGTACAAGTTTAATAAATGGAAGTGCCGATTATTATCATTCAAATAAAAACTAAATATTCCACTTTACTAAATTATTTTTATTTTTATTTTTTAATTAAAATTGAGTTTTATTAAAATGTAAGGGCCTTGTTGTTAGTTATAAGATTCATTGTAATTTAGCGAGCAAACTAAAATACAGCATGCGCCTAATAGAAAGAAAGATCGTCAATTTTGTTCTCTACCAAAAGGAATCAAATTTCCTTAAGTAGTCTGAATCAGAAGAAAGCTTTCTAATAATAGAACCCTCTCGACACTAAAACTCGACTTAGATTTGAAAATCAAGCTACTAGTAGCATGACTGGAAGGCTTCATCAAGCTGGAACGAGAATGTAGCGAAAACAGAGTTTGAAGGCCACTCAGAAAGCTAGGAGGATGACAACTTGAAGCAGAGCCGGTGAGCCACTAGACGAGGTAACCCATTCATTTGCATCACCTGAGATTGGAATTAAAGAATGAGACATTTGTCAAACCTTGCTTGCAGCCAGAGAGTTAGTCTCAGATTGCAAAAATGAAGATTCGATTAATCTTCAATATTGAAATAATCCAGATTTAAGCTTTCTAGAAAAATGATGGTTTTTATTGAATTAGGAGTTTGAGAGTCTGAAAACTCAGTTTTCATTTTACATTTTAATGTCCTTGTTGCTGGAACTATGTGGTATGGTTCAGCAACTAATGTGGCCAGCCAGTTTGTTGTCTTGTTTTGGATCATTGAAATGTAAAAAATAGTCATCTTTGAAGAGAATAATCTTCTACATCAATGTAGAATTCGAGTTAAGTAAAAAGGATACCTCCTCCCGATTCACCATTCTTCTGGCACGATGCGTCTGTATTAAGCTTCAGGTAGTTTGGTTTGGGATGAAGCCATTGATGGTAAGTTGTTTTTTTTATTTTCAATGCTTATGCAACCCAGATGTCTAGTAATATTGTAGTCCTTCTTCCAGTGTTTTAAAACGATACATTTTGAATTATCCATACTAACTATAACATTATTAATGTACCTGATTGTTGTCTGAGTGTTATGAGTCTTGTTGTTGATTTTTGAGTCATTTCTATATTTCTATATAGTCCACGGGGTGATAATAGGGTAAAATGTTATGGCATGAACTTTAACTTTGGTAAAGCGGAACCAGACTTTGAGCATGTGTGCAATGGTTATGAATTTTTGTATTTTGATGTTGAAAATGCTAGCATAATGACACCATATACTCCAGGCCAAGTCACATTCAATGAAGAGGTATTTGGGGCTTTCAGTATTACTGCAGAATTGACACTTTGATGCAGTAATTAAATGTTTTTTGCAGAATTATAATACAATTAGAATGTATATAATACCAAACAATAAAAAAGAATTAAAAAAATATATCATGTACAGATTTCCAAACCAATTTTTTTTCAATAATTCATATAATAATTTTAAATTATAGTTTATTGAATTTTAAAGTTCTTATCTTATGTAAATAAAATATATTTAAATAATATTTTTATAAATTTAATTGATAAAAATAATCGATATTTGAAATGGGACTTATGGATGATAATAATTATTATATGAATATAAGTATTTAAATATACATAATAGTTGCGCTAATGTGTCTTTTGATGAAGGAATCATTAATCTCATATTTGAATATTTTGTCATAATAACCTAATAATGATTATGGTTTGTTCGCACTAGAACATCTACGTATAGGTAATAGTAAAATTTGTAGTGTAATTAAGTGAAGAAAATAGAGATTTATGTATATTAAAGAAAGTAGGTTCAACTGAAGATATATATGCAATTAGAAGTACATTTCACTAACCACATTATGGAACAAATAAACACTAATTCATACTAACTAAAACATACGTCTGTAATATGCCGCCTAGGTTTTACAGAGCTTTCTTCTCTTTCTTCATTTTTCTTAATTCTACTTCTCCACCAACTCTATTCAAACCACTATTTCCAATTATTCATGAATGATTTAGTGATCAACTAGCAAGTTGTGGGAAGATTATTGTCATCGCCTCTGCCGATCAAACAATTAATTCCGCTACAAAACTCCAATCGCAAGGCTTAAAGATGCAGAACAATTAGTCTGAATCTTCTCTCTTTATATTTCTATACCATACGTAGTTTTGGGTTTTTCAAATGAACAAGAATATATGTCCCTTATGAATCATAAAACATATTTAACAATTGGTATAATAGCAATCTGATTACTCTATTAATGGAGTTATAGACCTTCAATTGAGTTTCATAATAATCTGATTTAACAATTGATTGAAGTTAAGAGAAAACACCTCTATTATAGTTTCTGATTTTTTACACATATAATATATTTAGGTGATAGTGAACATATAATTGCATGTTAGGATTAGATGGTGCTATAAAGGGCACATAATTTATCATGTGTTGTGTTTTTTTTGCAAGATCGATTTTTGGAACGTTCTAGACAAAATCCTTATTCATATAAATTTAAAGGATTTTGTCAAAAAAAATTAAAATTGTCAGGGTTTTCCAGGATCAAGGGAAAGATCATCGATGAACCAACTTCAGCATGTTGTTCGCCTAAGTGAACTGCTGGCTTTTTCGCGACGAACCTCGTAACATAATTGTTTTTTCTTTGTTTTTTATAATTGCTTGATGTTTGCTTATGCATGTGGTTGTTGCATTGTATCTTATTCAGAATGGAAAAAACCAACCCTGAATTTATGTAGTATAGATGATGTAAGTATACTTCCACATAACATGTTCAATACAAAAGTTTCCATAAACTTATATATGTTTTTTATTCAGTTATATAGCATGATAAGATCAAGCACATTTATGATGGTTGTTATGTTGGGTGTTGTGTTATATGTTTTGGGGTTTACAATTATGTAACCTCATAATGTGCTCATTTAGAATCAATTAGAAGGAGAATGTATGGCATCAAGATGGGATATAATTATCCATTATTGTTGATACTTGGACTCTGAGATGTACGGGGTGATGTCTTGAATGCACATGGATTGCTTATTTCACGTTGTGGATCGTGATAAGGAATTTATATCTTTTGGATCTTAGATCACTTGACGAGATATTTTATACCCCTGAACTGCTTCAGACGCTCACATAGTATTGAGATACATCACATTAAAGTCTAATATCTTAAGAGATAGTTCAGTTGTACTTGTATAAACTACAATATGAGCACTTCAGGTGCCCATTCTCTGAAACTTATTGACAGACTTGGTATCTAATGATAGAGTACATATTAAGAGAAGAAATAAAGTTTGATATATGAATGAACATAACATGAGAATATGAGGGTTTGTGAAGAATAGAATGGCTTGAGACGGCAGCTTAACAAGGAGCTAACTGAACTAAAGTCACTTGTGTGTCATAAACCCTAAGTAGTGCTCTAAACGGTTTCAAGTTACTAACCAAGGAATTGTAATGGATTGGAATTATCTTGGATTTCTAAGCAATCCACTACGCCCAAAATCTTAGATCATTAAGCCCAATATTATTATTAGCTCACATGTTTGTAACTGTATCGATAGTTAAAAAAAGAGTAATAAGTTGTTACAATAAGCACTACCTATGTAATAAACCAGATATGTAATTAATTGTGTGTATATAAACATAATTCATAATATATCCTTATTGAGCTAATATAAATAAATTTACATAAATTATCATTTGTCTTCTTCTCTTATGTTTATCACTTCTCACTTGCGTGGGTAATGTCTGGCGAGTCATGAAAAGAAAGAGGTTCGGAGCCTCACAAATTAAGGAACAATATGTATATAAACTACCTCATATATCTCATGATGGCCAGCACATGTTGCATAAAATCCTTTTTGTGTTCACATGTACCATACTCATGTATAACTAGTTTTTCAGTGCTTCATTCAGTTCACGATGAATCAGTCAACTATGGCCCTTCGGAAGGCTTGACTGATTTCATATATAGTCTGGAACCAATATTGTATATCTTAAATTAATGACTCTATATGTAATGTATTACATGTTGGCGTCAATTATCTCTGTTAACAATATGCTGAGTGCAGTACATATTAATGCCCAGTCACAGCTTGAAGCTTGATAAAATTCATTATGTGTGTTTATGCACGTTTGGTATAATGCTAAAATTATTTCACTAATTCAATTATTTTTCTTTGATTGTTTAGCTAATAATTTTCATCTAAAAAACTCATTTCATGTCCCCGTCATGTTATGGGACAAATTTAAGAAGTAAAAAAGAAATCTTACTCGTGTTAGGACTCAATAACATTGAGCATTAGCTTATAAATGACCAGTCAACCACTTTTACAAATATAAACACTCCCAAGGAAAGGATTTATGAGCCAACATGAAGCTCGATAATGACGTGTTTGCCTATTTAGAGATTAAATCTGTTAAGTCTCGATATGTTGAAATCAAAATTTTAATTAGAAATCTATCTATCATAAAATACATGGGAAACGATAAGGTCTGTGAGCACATCTTTGACATGGCCAACATTCATGAAAAACTTAAGTCACTCGGTGTTGAGCTCCCTTATATTATCGTGGTGTATTACATTTTCATATCTCTTTCTTCTAGATTCGGTATCTTAAATACGACTTATGATTGCTTAGATATGAAGTGGGACATGACCACTCTTATTAAAAATCTAGAGAATGAGGAGGATAAATGTTCAAGATAATATAAAGGTTTGTAAAGTTAATATCGACAAGAATTCTCCCCAAAATAAGAGAAAGAACTCATATGTTGTAGTTGTACAAGATACACCTTGATGATCTGAGAAAGGATGAGGGAGACCCGACGAAGGAAAATAAAGAATGAAAAGTTTTACCATGCTTCTATTGCAAAGGCAATGATCATTGGAAGAGAGATGGGTTAATACAAGAGCCACAACTCACATGTGTATTTCTTTGCAGGGCTCAAGCCAAAGTAAGTATATCAATTAACTAAAGATACAAATTTTTACAATGGATGGTGTGGCTTGCCCAGTTGAAGTCATTTGTCAATTTGAATTATTTTTAAGTGCATGACATATTAAATATGTAAGATATGTTCTGTATATTCCCTCATATAGGAGTAATTTATTTGCTTTTTTATTATTGCACAAATTAGGTTATACTTGTTCAAATAGGAATGGACAAATCTTTTATGCAAATCATTTAGCTGGCTAAGGTATTCTTAACAGTATATGATAATTTATATAAGTTTATTGATATAGCTGATTATCCAATTATAATAAATATAATACATAAAGTAACTTATGAAAAATTAGCCTATTATGGCACAGACGTTTATGTCATATTTATAAAAGAATAATAGACAAACTTGTAGCTAAAGGTCTATTATGTCCCTTGACTATACTAAATTACAGAAATATGTATGGTGTATCAAATAGAAACAACCCAAGTATAGAAGGTTTGAAGCCTATCGTTTTAAATATGTCTTTGAGTTAATCTATACATATATTTGCAACCCATTTCTTACAACATCATGGAATGGGTAAAGATACTTCATATCTTTTATAATAATAAAAATTCACGATATGTCTATTTCTATTTGTTTCATGAGAAATATGAATAATTTTACATGTTCAAATCATTTAAGTCCAAATTTGAATTACAAACTAACAAAGATATTAAAGTTGGCAGATCTGATCATGGTGGTGAATACTATGGAACGTATGATGCATTCAAGGAACACTTTGTGGCCTATTTTCTCTCTTCCTTTAGGAGTATGGGATTCTTCCTCAATACACGATATCGGGCTCACCCACTATGAATGGTTTATTTGAGAGACAAAACTGTATATTAATGAATATGGTTATGAGCATGATTGCTCATTTTATAATTACCATATTCACTATATGGGGAAGCTCTTAAGTGTACATTATACATCCTTAACAGGGTACCCACTTAGGTAACAACTAAAACACGAGATGAATTATTCAGATAGCGCAAACTTAGATATAAGAACTTCCATATGCGGGGATTTCTAATAGAAGCGAGACCGTGTAGACCTAGTAAATAAAAGCCAAATTCTAAAATAACTAGTTGTAATTTCATAGGATATCCAGACCACTTTATGGGTTAAAAAATTTACTCTCTCATTAAGGGTTCGGTCTTTGGTATGAGAACTGTAATATTTTTTGAAGATACAAATTTTAGGAGGGGGGTGATTCAAATAAGAACATTATTTTTAAGGAAGAATATGAACCAATTCATTTAGTATTTAATAATGATGTTTCGACTCCATTTACTATAATGGTTATCAAGTTATGTTATAGATTAGGTTCCTCTTATTGATGTTGCACTTCCACCTCCAATAGTAATTGTTGATGTTGTTTCTGATGAACAAATTCAACAACCTCAAGAAATAGAAAAATACAATGAGCAAGCATGTCGTGGATCTACTCGAGAGAGGAAAAAACTCATATTTTCGGATTATGTAGCATTCATTGGTGAACATGAAAATCATTTATGCACTATGAAAGAGAACCCAATCACATTTCAAGATGTTATGAAGAGTTCAAATTTTAAACTCTGGATTGAACATATGAATGAATAGTAGAAATTAATGCAAGATTATTTAGTTTGGTATTTTTTCACTTACTTGAAGGGAAGAAAGCACTCGATTGTAAATGGTTGTTTAAAACCAAACGTGATGTTTAAGAGGAAATGTAAATATATGTAGCTTGTATTGTAGAGAAATGGTAAAATTAAACTTAAAGGATTAACTATAATGAGATATTTTCTCAAGTATCTTCAAATACTCATTTCGGATGATCATGACTATTGTTGTTCATCTTGACCTCGAGCTTCATCAGATGGATGTTTAAACAACGTTCCTCAATCGATACATTGATGAAACTATTTACATGAAGAAACTTGAAAACTTTATGTTTGGAGACCCAAATTCAAATGTGTGTAAACTAAATTAATTCATCTATGGACTCAAGCAAAACGTCTCGTCAGTGGTACCATAAGTTTCTAGACATTATCATTCGGTTTTGGAGTGAACCTTGTCGAATATTGTGCATATTTTAAGATTACTGAGAGTAAGGTGATATATTTAGTATTGTATATAGATAGAATACTCTCTGTCACTAACGACTTATGTTTATTACATGTTACCAATAAATATTTATCAAGGAAATTTCATATGAATGAGCTTCGTGAAACTTTCTATGTGGTAGGAATATGTAGGTATCTTGGGTCTCTTACAAGAAGCATATAGTGAAACAATGATACGTCGTAATGGTATGGATAATAGCAAACCCATGAATACCTTTATAACGAAAGGTGATAATTTTCATTTAATCAGTGTTGTAAGGAAGATTCAAAAATTCAGTTTATATAGACTATACCATATACCTCGCAATTTGTAGTCTCATATATGCTCAGTTATTTACCATACCAGATATATCATTAATAGTTAAAATATTGTGAAGGTTCTTGAGTAATCCGAGATTTTCCCATCCATTTTATATAAGAGTCCTAATTATTTATTTTGAATGTTGTGAAGAGGGTGCTTCAGTACTTGAAGAATATCAAATGATTCAGATTGACGCACAACATATTAGATAGCCTAAAGATCGTAGTTTATTCAAATAAAGATTTTACAGGGTGTGTAGACAGTAGATATTCTACCACCGAATACATATTCATTCTCCTCGAAGGTACCATATCGTGGAATAATGCAAAACAAACTCTTATTACGGATTCCATTATGGCAGCCAAGTATGTGGCATGTTTCACATCATCTACTTGTGCAATTTGGTTGAAGAACTTTATAACAACATTAAGTATAGTGGAAGGAATTGAAATTTCTCTCCGGTTTTACTATGACAACAGTTCAGTTTCATGTTCTCGAACGGAAATAACAGCTCACATAAGTCTAACAATGTAGACATCAAGTTATCTATTGTGAAGGAACGAATCCAGAATGGCAAGATTGGGGTGGAGCATATTAATACACACTTCATGATTGCAGATCTATTTACTAAGGAATTTATATCCAACATCTTATACGAGCACATAGTTCACATGGACGTCCTTAGTTTAGAGGATATGTAGATTCATAGTGATGTATTTCAGATTGTATTAATATTTATGCATACAATTAGGTTATTAATAATGAAATAATTCAGTTTTGTTAGTTTTTGCTTTTATCCTTTAAATTGATCGGTCTCAGTTCAGTGAAGTATGATCCATTGAAAGGTGGTAGTTAGCAATGAATTTATCGTACAACCATTGCGTATACGATAAGACGTGGTGGAACCTATATGGTTCATTGATGATTATCATCTTAAAATAGATATTCATAAATTATCCGTAAACAATGTCGTCTTATATTGCACAATTTGGATGGATACAATTCATTACACGTGAATATAGCCAAATGTGAGAGATTGTAAGGAAATCCCGGATTTGGAATGTCTCATCATATCTAAATATGGAGTATTCAAGCATATTGTTACAATTTCAATTGATTAAAGTAATCGATATTTGAAATTGGACTTACAGATAATAAGAATAATAATTATATTATTATTAAATCTCGTGGAAGTATTTAAATGTAGATATTAGTTCGGCCAATACGTATATTGAGGGAGGAACCATTAATCTAATATTTAAGTATGAGTCCTAATAGCCCAACAATAGTTATGATCCATTGCATTGGCTAGAACGTCATATTATAAAAAATCATAAAACTTGTAATGTAATTAAATGAAGAAAATAGAGAGTTAGACATATTAAAACGGTTTTAATTAAGGGGCCTGTATGCGGTTAGTAAAATACATTTCACTAACTTTATAAAGGAACAAATAAACCCTAATTCAGACTAACCAACATAGTTATCTTGTCTCGCTTTACTATTCTATTTATAGCACCAACTTTATCCAGGACACCATTCCCTATCATTGATGAACGATCTAGTGAGCAACTAACAAGATGTTAGACCATTATTTATACCGCCTCGAACGATTAGACGATCTCTTCCGCTACATAACTCCAAGCGCATGCTTCAAGATTCAAATCAATAAATTTGGATATTCTCTCGTTATATTTTTCTATACATGAGTAGTTAGAAGATCTAGGGATAAATAATGGTTTAAAACCCGTGTTTGCAGCTAAACGTGTAATCCATCTTATTTTTAGTTTTCTAAACTCGTCGGTCCGGGTACCCGTCGAATAAAAGTATTATTTTCTTACTTCTAAATATGTGGGTTTGGGTATCCGTCCACAAGATATCCGATGGTCATTTATTTATTTATTATAATTTTTTACGTAAAATTTTAATAAAAACAGAACCAAAATAATACAGTTAATAATAATTATTATTAAATACCGAGTATAAACTCTCAAATTTAGAAAAAAATTGAAGATGTAATAACAAATATATAAAGCATTTTTATTATTAAAACAATGTATATTTGTTTAAATTTTTAATACATTATTTTTTTATTTAAATATATAGATTTTGTTAACAAAATTTTGAGATTCTGATATGTAATTTTTAAACAAAAATTATTCAAGTTAAATTATTAGATGTATTAAATACAAGATAATTGTATAGGAATAAATATCGCATAATACCCAAAATAAAATGCATTCTTCTCTTACTATCCAAAATAGAATTAATACCACCTATCATTCATTTAAGTTTTTCAATCACCACTTAATACCTAACTTTTTTTAATACCCCAAATACCTTTATTTGACTATATAAGATTTTTTTTACCAAAATGCTTCTTGTCCATTTTCTCTATTCTCTCTACAAACATATCGACTCTCTCTCTTTCTCTCTCTACAATTTTTTTTTTCCTCCTCTCTTTTTACTCTCTACAAAATCTTCGTCTTAATTTTGGATCTAAACTTATCGTCGTCATCGAACTCAAACTCTTCTCCGTCATCAAACTCCAATCCAAACTCATGAACCTCACAAGTTTTAGAATCTTTCGATATTAACATTGGTTCAACTTGATAAATACGATTAGGCTATTTTATTAAGGTTTACCCACATTTCTGTTGTTTTTAAACCAAGCTCTAAGATCAAGTCTGAGATCCAACTTTTTGTTTAAATCACTTCACGGTCATCATATTGGAATATCAGGTTCTCCCTCCCTCTTGCATGAACTATATTATTTTCGGGCTCATCTTCACCCAATGTAATGAGCCATGGTCATCATTTGGCATCCAATCCTCGACCTTACCTCATATCTCTACCAAACATGATTTGGTTCTTCTCACATCCGAGAAAACTGATCATAGTATGTAGAATGAAGATGATGTTAGTAGTGATGAGGTGGACTCCCCGTTTGATGAGGCCTCATACGGTAATAAGGGGTGTCCAACGACAAGACTAATAACTTAAAAATGTAGTTTTTAAAAATCTTAATGTTGTTTGCTTCTTGGAATGTCCATAAGTTAAAAAAAACCTAGACGGGAAAAAAGATGTCACTATATTTATCATCAATAATAGTATCTCTATAATAATCCTTATAAAAAGTAGGGTTCGTCTGCCTAAAGTGGAACCCATAATCCGAAATCCGACTTATTTTTAGAATTATACAACTAACCATTCCCCTTTACCCCCTGGGTAGGATCTGTATTATATAGCATCTAAGTGTAATATATATGTTAATCATATATTATTCTCCATAATACATTCATTTTAGAGCTAGAAGTCTTAACTTCATATATTCCTTTTGTCTCATCGCCATTTATAATTTTTACAATGCACTTGGTCACATTCCCCTTCAGTCAGATCTATAGGCTATTGTGGTGCTAGATTATGAATCTCTTTGGGTTTTTGTGGGGATTTCAACGTTATATGTAAGTCGTAGAAGCACATCGACTCCATGGTGTACTAGAATACGAAATTCAACTTTTGTTTCTATCATTGTGAGCTCAATGACCTTTATTCTTTTGAATTCAATTTCTCATGGACTTACAAGTAACTTCTCAACCCTATATGGTCCAAAATAGATTTAGGTTTAGTTAACAATGACTGGAACAAGTATTTTCTAATATATATCACACATTATGGCTTTCCTCGTACTTCAGAACACACCACCGTCAACTTAAATCTAGGCACCCCTCGCTCATATTAAAAAAATCTTTCAAATTATTTAATATGTGAAAATATCACCAAAATCCAAATAAATTTCTGCTAATAGTTGGAACCTTCCTATCTCTGATCAGGGTATGTGCCTCGTTTCGTAAAAACTCACTCATCTTCAATTCTTCCTCCATACTCTCAATCGTATGAAATTTAGTGACATTAGCTCTCAGGATCCAATTCCCATAATGACGTATTTTATGTTTAGTCGTTCCTTACTCATAACCCTTCAAACCCCATCATAGTCTCAAAATAAATCAAGGCTTATTCCTATTTTATTTTCCTCAACAAATCTGAATAATCATTTCTCATGAAAAAATAAAGAGAGAACTGATTCAAACTTGGAAACCAAAATATAAAATTCATCACAATATTATCAAAATATATATATCTTACATAATAAAATAGTCTCAATATATAATAATATAGAAGACCTAACAACCTCTACATCAGGGGTTGTAAATGTCGTTGTGAACTATTTCACAAATATCTTTGACATCACTCATCCTTCTTGTTATATGGGTCTGACGAGGGTCTCAGCTCTCATTTTCACTACTATCAACTCACTAGATAAGACATCTATGATTCACACTGTAACGTGTGAGTATATATAAATTATGTAGTATCAATAGTAACAAATCCTTGTGGCTTGATGACTACAACGTGAATTTTGTTAAGCAAGTTAGTCTCGCTAAAGTTCAAAATTATATTCTTTATGGTTAAACCTCACCTTTCGAAAAGATATGACCAACATCTTAGGTATAATTTTGACTCACTTCTAGTAAAGCATTTGGGTGTCCTTATTTTTCCTACAACAACTATCTTTTTCTCCTTAAAAATATCAATGCTCGTATTGGATCATGGACATGTAAACATTTTTTTTATAAAGGTAGACTCCAGCACATCAAGTTTGTCCTCTTTGCAGGCCAAATATAATGGTCTTCAATCTTCATCCTTTTATTTAAGTTTTTTAAATAGTTATCTCAAACCCTCTGACATTTTCTTTAGTTAAGCCATAAGATGAAGGATTCATAGGCTAAGGTGCCTCGGTCAAATATAATATTTCCCACATTGGAAGGCGGGTTTGGGTGACTGGATTAATGCCCAAAATATTTTAAAAAAACATTAGATCTTTAAATATTGGCTCATATCCTTCCTATACTTGGAGAAAATTTTACGTTTTAGGTCTTTGATTGAAATAATGTACATGGTGGTGATCGGTGATGAGGAGATTACCTCATTCTGGTATGATTCATGACTTCTCTCTACCTGTCCCATAGCCCATTATGAGAAAAATAGTATTCGTGATTCAAAATTTGAAAATAATCTCAAGGTATTCGACATCATTCTGAATGGACTATGGAACTTGACGATCCAAATAAGATGTGCAAGTGCTAGAAATCATCAGAAACTTCATAATATTAACAACCCCATCCTTTTTATTCTTCCTTCTAGCACTAACTTTGACGACATCCATTGTTGGACCTCCAAGAGTGGAAATGTGAACTTTACAATCAAATTCACCTAAAACGTCATTCTTTTGCCCACCCCATGTGTCGGGTGGATTAGTGATGTAGCGAATACTGCAGACAGACTGGTTTCTCGCTCAAGTATCAGAATTGGGTCAAATAGTTACTCAATCAAATATTTCAACGAGCTTGTCAAATTTAAAAAATGTAACTAGTCACAAAGTTTGATTCACAAATTTGATCCATAAAATCTTCAAAACCCAGTTTTCATATTTAGGCGTTATTTTTTATTTATTTATTTTATCTTAAGAGATTTATGTAATTTTCTTTTATTTTAGATTAGGATTTTTGGTAGTTGTTATATAAAGAATCATATACCTTATTTTGTCGTCAGACTTTTATGAATTGTATTTGAGATTATTATTTTTCTCTAAGTCTATTTTCATTTTAACCGAGGGTTAGCGTTTATATCCATTATTTTCTCTCTCTATATATATATATATATATATCTCTCTCTCATGTTAGTATGAAATAAGTACAATATTCCACGTTATTTTTTTATTTTTTTTGTTTGTTAATCCACGTCATTTCTTTATTTATTTTTTTTGTTAATTAGGGTAAATTGTCAACATGATTCAAACTCATAAGTTGAGGACTAAACTCCTTTACAGAATGTGTGTTGTGCAATTCTTGTCTCAATTTATCAATCATATCATTTATGATTATTGCTTCACTCATGGATCGTACCACTTCTAAATTTTATTCCACGCTAACCGAAACTAATTGACCTTCCTGGATTATGGAGATGTCAAACTAGTCTCCATCTTACATCTGTCATCTTTTGCGCGGTAATACATCGCGTCTACCGGGAACAAAATCCAATTTTTTTTTTCTTTTCGCCCTTGCCTCAACAATTTGGTACCGTGTATTTACTAACCTTCCGTATAAATTTTTTAAAACCAACATTAACTAGCATGTCTAATTTTTGTTTGATTTATAACTTACTTTTGTTACGTACAATTACCACCTCTTCATTATAGTTGCCGCGACAATACGATAAACATACTAAACCCAGCTACTCACTAATTTTGGCTCAAAATTTTGGACCAATTCTTTTAGAACCCTTTTCTTGTGTGTTATTTAAATCTTATTGTATCAGTGATTAATTGCATCTGCTCTAAATTATGTTTGGAACAAATTATGTATTCATATAATACTTCAAAAAAAGATGAGATTAACTAACTAAATATACTAGACATACATGCGGTACTTTTGTATAGGAAAAACTAAAGTATAATATATAAGTATATTAGTTTCCGATGAAGTAAAAATATATTTAATTAGTTAGTTCCATATAAAGATGCATAAGTAATGATATATGAATCGTCCCCGTAATTATGAGGCAAAGTTTGTCGGCAGCAGAAGAAGACCACTTCTCTATGTTGCGATTGGACCAATGAGTAGTGAAACACCTTTTTCTTTCCGCTACCATGACCCCTATTCTCATAAAGTCTTACGTAAATCTGGTTGTCAATGTATCTTTGTTAGACACATGTGACACTTCAGTTCTACATTTTGTATAGTTTCTATGTTTATATAATATATATATATATATATATATATATATATATATATATATATATATATTTACACACATATGAATGTTTGAAAAAATCATGAAATAATTCTATATGAAAATGAAGAATCGATCATGAACTTTAGTAGAGTTTAAACCTAAGATTTAGTAGATTGATATATTATTATTGGTATAATGGGTTAGATATCGTATAGAGTTAGAATTATGTGAAAAAAAATCTATATAGAGATAATTTGTACAAATTTGATTTTGGATTGTTTCGTAAATAAATAAATAACTCGGTGTTATGGTTACCGAAGGTAGTAATTTAATATTGAGTTGGTTTTATAATATCAATTAATAAATTATGTTAGGTGTAGATTTAAAGGGACTCGAACATGAACAACTAAAATTTAAGTGCATTAGTTGTCGAAAATGAAGTTTAAGAACTAATGAGATTTTGAAGAGCATGAGACAGAGCTCAATCGAGATTTAGGTGCAAATACGTATGCTGAAACCTAAAGGAAATGAACTCTGTCATGATATGAGAATAAGGAACAAGTGGAACCGAAGTGTGTGAACATTATCTGTTAGAATTTTAGTGCGTGGAGTTAGTTGTTGCAACCTAAATGCATGAACACTACCTGCTGGAACATAGGGGCGAGATCATTACATGCTGAAACTTCTAAATATATTTATATTGTTCCTTGATAAAATTGTTTTATTTATCATGAAAGGGATACGAATTAATAGATCATCATCATCTGTTAATTAAATGAATTTGATCTGAACGTGTTTAGAATATCAACCTGAATATTAATGGTAATGCATATGTCAAATGTCAAAGGTTGGTGTCACTATTTGTCTTATAGTATAGACCAGTCTAGATATCAGGGTGGTTGCGGTTATCTCTCAGGTGCTTGTGGGAATAAATTTTCAGGTTCTATTGTGAGCTAGACTACTATATCACTCATCATTTGTTCTATAAATAGTGGTGAAGAAGTATAAAACAAAATTTATAGCGAGATAGTGATAATTAACTAAAGAGAAATTAAAATTTTATGGGTTTCAGAGTGAGTAACAAAATTAGGAATATATTGGGAGTAAACAATGAAGAGTCATAGTTTCCTATGTAAGTTTGTGAAGCTTTGGAGCATAAAATAGTGCTTGTGTTAGTTCTTTTTGAGAGTTTTTTTCTAATTTGTTCTCTATATAAAATCAATGCTTATTGTGTACGGATGTAGGATATGTGATTTCTTTACAATCTGAACCATATTAAATGTTTATGTCATTAATTTTCATTATTTCTCTTCTTTTTGCTAACTTCGTGTTTGGAAGTTTATAGAGTTGAAGCTAAGCTCTACTTTCTTTATACTATATTTTCATGGAGTTAATCATCACTAGTTAAACATCAACTTAATGCTGAAACTCGCACTAGTTTAACCAAAGTCTCAGCTAATTGTCGAATGACTTTAATATTATGATTTCCATTGAGCTCAAGATTTAATTTTTTATTTATTTCCCCAACAAGTGGTGTGGTGAACACGTATATCCTGTAATAATATTTATTATTGGTAATAAACATAAGGTAAAACGACATAAATCATTTCATATCTTAAGTGTAGAGATATAAATCTCATCAGAAAATCAAGCAAAATCATAAAGATGAGTTTTGTAAAGTTTGATCTTGTTCAATTCATTGGAAGAAATGAATTTAACCTCTAAAATAAATATCATTGTGTTCCTAGTACATAAGGGGTTGTATACTTCTATTGATGACGAGGGGGGTTGGGGGTAAAGAAAATGTTATTGTCAAAGTGTTATCCAAGACACCTAGTACTATGATCTTGAGTTTTGAAGATTGGATACTTCAGGAGGTGTTTGAAAAACCTATAATATTAGAGATATGTAATAAGTTAGAAGTCATTTGCAAGAAGAAGTCCTTGAATAACAGACTATATGCCAAAAATCAGTTGTATACACTGGTTATGGAAGATGGCATGAAGATCCAGAGATACTATGATGATATTAGTACTATAATTTTTATTTGAATTATGTTGATTCAAGGTTGAAGATAATGATCAATTAATAATCCTCTTGAGTTTTTTTGTAAAGGTGTATGAGCACTTTCTTGACATCATTCTACATGGTAAAGAGTCATTTATCATGTCCAAATTAAGAGTGATATAAACTCAAAAAATATTCAGAGGAAGATTAGTTTGAAGAATGACTTAGATGATCTAAGACTAAGTATGAACAAAATGTCTGGAATAAGAGAGAAAACTAAAAGAGAGAAAACTCTTAGTCTAAATCTAGAGATTTGTGAGTGATTCTATGATGATATTGGTGTTGCAACAAATAAGGTCATATTAGTAAGAACTACCATGCAATAAATGAGGGACATAATCATAAAAACTTTGAAGCTGAAGATGCTTCAATGATATCAGATGACTATGAATATATTTATGTTTTAATGGCTTCAACTTGTAGGTACAATGATAAGTGGGGTTCGAACTCATGATATTTATTCCATATGATTTCTAACAAATATTGGTTTGAAGACCTAAAGTTGTTTGATGGTGGAGAGTTTATACTAAGGAATGATGAACCATGTATTTTAAAGAGAATGAGGAACATTGGATTTATCTACATGACTTGAGAGATTAATAACAGATGTGAGGTATGTCCATGAAGTTAAATGTAACATTATTTATATTAGAATTTTGGACGAGGAAGGGTTTAACTATAAGAGTGAAGATGAGAGACTGATGATTCTAAAGAGCTCACTAGTTGTTATGATAGCCTATAAGATTAATGATATTTTAGTTATTGAAGAGCCTATAATGGTTGGTGGTGTGTCTAGTGTAGAAAGAGATTCAACCAAGCTACGACATTTGAGGCTAAGAAATTTGAGTGAAAAAAAGATCTTAGTAAGCAAAAAATGTTGGATGATGATAAAGTTCATAAGCTGAATGATGAGAATTATGTATTTGTTAAACGTTAATGGGTTAAGTTCCTACATATAAACCATATAATTTGCAATATATCTTTGAATATGTTCATTATGATATTTGGCGACCTGCAAGATATTCTATATTGGAGGTGTCATGTGCTTTATGTCTCCGATTGATGACTATTTCAGGAAAGTGTGAGCTATAATTTTGAAGACAATAGATGAAGCATTTGATACTTTTAAGGACTGACAAAAGTTGGTGGAGAATCAAATTGAGAAGATGTTGGATAATTTAAGAAGTGAGAATCATCCATAGAATCGTGAAGGAGACTCCCCAATAAAATAAGCTTGCTAAAAGGATGAACTAAACCTTACTGGAAATGGTAAGGTGTATGGTACTAACATTTGGAATGGGTCATAAGTTTTGAGGAAAAGTTGTTAAGACCGTTATCAATAAAAGTTCATCTTCAGTGTTGAAGTTTAAATGTCCACAAGATAAATATATTATAAATAAATTAGTGATGAAACATTTGAGAGTATTTGGATGTGCTATTTGTACACATGTAAAGCAAGACGAGCTTTAATCGGGAACACTAAAATATTTGTTCCTCGGCTATCTAAGATGAGTAAAGGTCATAGTTTATGATGTCTGGAGCCTAAAGCTTTAGAAATCCTTAGTAAGTCAAGATGTCTTATGCAATGAAGATGTTATGCCACTAGTGAAAAATGACTAAACCGAGTACTATCGAGAATAAAGATAAAGTTGAGTTGAGTTGGTTTTGAACAAGAGAGTGAGGTTGATGATACTTCTGCCGAAGATGATTTCAGACTTGGTACAGGTTCACTTCATGCATAAATAGTTCAACCATTATATGAGTTAGACAATGGCTGATTTTTATGTTCATGAACCTTCAGATGTTTGTACTAAACAACAACATGGTGACATTGACAGTTTCTTTGGTGAATGATAGAGCATGAAGAAAAATAAAACCTACGGATATGTACGACTTTGCTGATATTGTAAGTTACGCTTTATTGATTGAAATCCAGATAGATTCTCTTTAACTCGAAAGTTATCATAATGTTATGCAGAGTATTGATAAGCTAAGGTGGATAAAGTCCACAAAGAAATAATTGAATATTATGAAAAAGAATGACACTTGAATTATGTGAAACAACCAAAGGTTCATAGCGTATTCGGTGTAAATTGAGTTTTAAAAGAAATAAAGTTATTTATGAAAGATACAAAGCTAGGTTGGTGGTAAGGGCTTCACACAAAAAGAGGGTTCCAATTTATATGAAATTTTCACATCAGTTATGATATAAAACTCAATAAGGGTTCTAAACTGTTTTTAGATTTGATCTTAAGTTAGATGAAATATATGTTACTACTTCATCACTGCATGGAAAGCTGAATTAGACTATCTATATAACCAAACCTCAAAATTTTGAAAAAGAGAAGGAAAATATATATGTTTGTTGAAAAGACCCTTATATGGGCTGAAACAATCGTTGAGATAGTGGAATAAAAGATTTGACTATTTCATGAAGTTGAACAATTATGTGGGGAGTTATTATAAAAAATGTATCTATTTTAATGGAGAAATACACATGAAAAGACGAATCATGTTTCTATTTTATGCGGATGACATATTAATAACTGGAAAAAACATGAAGATGATTGAAATTATGAAGACCTGACTGAAGGAAGAATTTGAAATAAAATATATGGGATAGGCTAAAAGGATACTTGGTATATAAATCAAGAGGAAAAAATTGAGAAGGTATATAATCTTAACACAACAAGTATAAATACATAAGCTTCTCAAAAGGTTTGGTATATCCCAAGTCAGAGAGGTCGAAAATCTCATTGGTGCTCATTTCAAACTTACTACTATTCAATAACCAACCTAAGTAAAATATAAGAATTTCATGCAATAAATATCTTATGTTAATTTCATTGGAAACAGTGTGCATGTAATGACATGCACGAGACGTGATATAGCATAGTGAATTAGTATTTTGCGAATATTTAAAACTAATATTAGGAAGCCGCATTGCAAGCCTTCAATGGGTTCGTGAGATACTTAAAAGGTTTGACTAATAATGGGTTGTGTTTTAATCAAAGGTTCAAGACCGATGATATGTTGAGGGGGTATGTTGACTCTGATTATGCATGTTACTTTTACACTGGAAAATCAAGTTTGAGTTTTATGTTTACTATTCTTGAAGGAGTTGTTAGGTGGAAGTCATATCATTAGAAGGTTATTGACTTTCCATCTACAAAATCTGAATATGTGGTTGCTACTCAATCAATGAAAGAATTCATATGGTTTAGAGGATTATTAAGTGAAATCATTGGTAACATGCAAAATTGATTTTGTTATATGGTAATACTATTGCTCTTCAGTTGATAAGGAATATGAAGTTCCATGATAAAACCAAGAACATATATATTAAGCTTCATTTCGTCCAAGACATGATGGGGAGAGAGAGCAGTTGAATGTGGTAAAAATTGTAAGTAATGAAAATATTTCTGATGTTGTAACAAAAGTATTACTAGTTTCAAATTTCACACACTGTATTAGACTTGTTAAAGTTTGGGAACCATGTGAACCCAATATCTCTATTAAAGAGTAGTTGGTACATCGGAGACATAGATATTAGAGTCACTGTAATACTAAGCGCAGTTGGTGTAGTGAATGTGGATGTAGGATTTCTTCATAATCAAATCACGTTAAATCATGTCTTTGTGTGATTGATTTTTATTTACGTTCTTCTTGTTAAATTTATGTTTGGAAGTTCATAAACTGAAGCTCTACTTATTTTTATGCCACACATGTAGAGATTTAATCATCTAAGTTTTGACCCACTGTCGAAACTTTTACTAGCTTAGCCAAAGTCTTTACCAACTGTTATAAGATTTTAATATTGTGATTTATACTAAGCTCGAGTTTTAAGTATTATTGTCTGGTTTCCATATAGTTTAAAACCTAGTTTAAATTAAGAAAATAAATAAGGAAGTGTGCAGTATCGTATTCTGATCCAACCGCCAAAGTACAAACAAATATTATCTCTTACATCTAGAGGTTTGGTTATTAAACGATAAAAACATTGTTCTACCTTAATCCTTCAAAACAAGATTTGCCCGTGTATGGAAGAGTATAATCCAAAGTAGATCTCCTAACAATACTCAGAGAATATTAGAGAGGATTATTCATAATTGGATTTATATACAAAAGTTCATGGTAACATACAAGTGGCATGAGAAAGTACTTCATACATATGAAGCAAATACACCATTTGATCCTAGTTTAAAACTTGAAAAAAATAAAAGAAGAGCAATAACTTAATTAAAATATGTTAGTGCAATAATTTTTTTAATATATACAGTTTTATTGCACTAGGAAATTTTTTTTTGTGGTAAGTAAGTTAAGTTAAATTTACTAGTAATCCAAGTATAAAATATTAGAATAATACTGGAAGGGTTTTAGGGTACTTTAACAAAACCAAAACATGTGTTTATGATATTCTAACTTTCCTAGGGTACGTGATGGGTACACGAATGGAATTTAGATCACCAGTCTAACCGATACCAAATCAACTACAAGGTGGGTGTTCCTTTTTTAAGGTTGAGTTGTTTCCTGGGAATCAAAAAAATAAACGTGTATTTCTCATTCGACTATGGAATCTGAATTCATAGTCGCAATGTGTAAAGATGCTGAATGGTTGAGAGATCTCCTACTAAATATATCATTAACCTCTTATGCGAATATGACAATACAAATACATTAGGATAGCCAAACAATATTAGGTAGAGCATACGATGGAATCTACAATGAAAAGTATAGACATATAAGTTTAAGACATAAGTATGTTAGACATTTAATTCAAAGTAAAATTATATCAGTCTCATAAGTATGTTCTACTAAGAACTTAATAGATGTGTTATCAAAATATTAGTTCTAGAATTGGTAAACTTTACATCTAAAATGATAAGATTAAAACTCATAAGATGATACTTTATAAACAATGATCACCAAATTCGACTACAAAAATCCTAAACTTTAAATTTTCAACAGATAACAATAAGTTATTTGTGAAAGGTTCACCATATATATATACAAAGAGTTTCATATGTTATGTTTCTGTTATATGGTGGTTATCGTGAATGGATAAGTTCAAATGAACTTTTAATACAATTAGTCAATGTGTGACATGTATCTTTAAAGATAACAAAAATATTATAAGAATTTCATCTATAGAATGTAGGGGTGGTGCCCCCTCTCAAGAGAGAACGAGTTCATCTCAAGTTATGGTTCTTGAAATTGATAAAGCACATGACCAAAATAATGTAAGTAAAACGTGGACTAATATTTTGATAAAACAATTGCGTGTGTGAGATCTTCGGTTAGGTCAACTAGGAGGTTGGTTCAAAGTTACGACTACCAACGTTTTATGATTTAATTTTGTTATCTTTACACTAGGGAAAAATTCAAATCAAAAGATATTTTGATTTACGCGCAAGAGTTATATCAATGAGGAGACAAGAGAGATCATTTGATCAAGTGGCGAATGTTGAAAGTGTTGATTAAACATGGTTGATCCGAATATGATGTTATATCATTAAAGTTTGTTAATCGACGAGAATGTTGAACAAACCTCCTAAGCACAGTGGAATTTGTCGCGGTGAGCCAAATGGTTGATCGTGACCAAGTGACTAGGCCAACCTACAATTACTTCAACTTAATGCTCGTCGCGATCACAGACATGCTAACGCGACAAAGTCAACTTCGTCGCGGTGAGCCAAATGACTGGTCGCGACGAAGTGTCAACCTACTGGAACTTGGCCCCGTATTCGCCACCATCTGAGAAAAATCGATTTTCAGACAACGATTGTTTCAGTTATTTTCAATTTTTCAGACAGATATTTGTTTTAAATCACGAATAACAACGAATTTTGAACAATGTGTTTTTTAATGGATTCTTTAAAAAAATATTTCTTGAAAAAACATAGTTTACTTAAAAATTTATGAATAATTACAACCCTTTAAAAGAGCTTGATACCTCTATAAATAGATAGGTAATCCAAAAATAAAAAATACATAATATGAATCTTCTTTGAACAAAACAAATCCCTTTCGAATACCATATTTTTTTCAAATTTGATTTTTGATTTTTCGTTAGTTATATAAAAAAATTATAAAAAAAATATATATTAAATAATTAATTAATAAAAATACTTTTTTAACCCAAAATTTTATGTGTCTCGAACTTTTGTTATGTACGACCATCTTCGGACAACCTTCCGGTGAAAGTTTGCACCTAAATATCGTAAATTAGGTGTTTCCGGATCTAATCATATAAAATCGTAGAAATCTGTATATAATACAAGATGTAGTGGACTGTTTTATGTATATCAAATTCTCCATATCAAATAATTCATTGGTATGGCCTTCTTAGATAAATAAATTGTTACATGAATCATGGGTGCTGTTTTTTTGGCCGATTCTTATTTGTCTTTGTCTCTTTGTATTCATATCAGATTCATATCATCTCTGACAGTTTATTTACATTTTTGTAGTTTTTTCAATGTTTATGTTCTTCTTTGTTTCCATATTTTCGGGTATTATTTATTATTATTTTTGGAAGAAAACCGCAGCCGGTCTAGCACAATAACCTGCAAACCAATCTTATAAAAAGTAAATCAGGTTCAGTCGAAAAAGCGTTGGTAGATGAACTCGAACTTATAACCTTTCATTATTTTCTATTTCTATTTTTTATATTTATTTTTCCCGGAAGGAACCCGCAGCTGCTACTCATAGTGCAATGAATGTGCACAGGGTAAACCTCAGTCTAACGTAATAGCCTGCAAACCAACCAACGCAAGAACGTAAACTACACAAGGTGACAGGCTCAGCCGAGAAAGCGTAAGTAGAGAGACTCGAACTCATAACATTTGATCACAATCATGCTTTATTCAACCAACTCGGATACCCTTGTGAATATTATTTACCATTTTTTTTTCAGAGGGAACCCGTACAGGGTAAACCTTGTGCTGTCTGACGCGATAGCCTGCAAACCAACGCCAAAAGATAAACCACACAAGGTGACAGACTCAACCCGAAAAAACGTATGTAGAGGGACTCGAACTCATGACCTTTAGTCACAAGTATGCCATACTCAACCAACTCAAGCTTATGACATTATTTACCATTTCTGTTTTCTCCTTGATTGGTTTTTATTTTTTAAATATAAAGATTTTTATTTTTGACAACGCTGAAAACAAAATTAAAACAAATAAATTGGTACTCATCTTCAATATAGACTATACAAACAATATTATCCATTAACCACCTTTTGAAATATTATTTATTATAATAATATAAAAAATATATATTTTAACCAATATACTTTTACTAAAAACATCAATTAATGAGAACATATAATTTATATGTGATTTATACCTCAGTTAAGTTTTTACTTTTAAAAATATTATATTTTTATTGTTTAGGTGATATATTCATATAACTAATATATTTATGATAATTTAATAATTATTGGTCGAACTTATTTATTAATAACTATTCAAGTTAATAAAAATACGGAACTATTTGATGATAAATGACTATTTACAGATAACCACTTGGTATTCCGTGATATCTTTTAACTATTTTTTTAAAATGTCATATATTTCAAACCATAGTTTCAAAAAAATCCGAGAATGTCGTTGGTTTTGTTTTTTTAAGACGAACAAAACTAAATCAATAAAAAGAATTTTTTTTTAGCTGCGTAATTACATGTAATTGGGTTGCAAAATATGTCTAAAAAAGTAATTGTGTTCTAGTTGCAGAATACGTGTAATTTAGTTGCTAAAAAATAAATGGATTCAAGTTGCGGTATTACCTACAAATATGTTGCGTAAATAATAAGAAAATAGTTGCAGAAATATAACTTTGGTTGTTAAATAAATCTGATTGTGTGAAAAACAAAATATAACTTGTTTTTGTGAAAATAAGTGACAATTGGGTATGAGATAACTAACTTTTGTAGTTGCAAAAATATACGTATTTTTTAGTTGAAAAAACTTTATTTTAATAAATAAATTTGGATTGTGTTTCACTTGCGGCAATACATGCAATTTGGTTTCTAAAAAACATATATGTTACAGTTACAAAACTTTATATACTATAACATGCATTTGGTCCATCTATGATCTTCTCACAATTACATTATAGGCGAATGAAGCACCTACTATCATAAATAAGCAAAAAACCTTCTTCGTGAACTTTTGTCTACGGAGGACTACATCCATAATAAGTTCCCATAGAATTTTGCATATGCACCTGTGTATCCTGTTAAGATCTTTCTGAGAAAGGACCAGCTCCAGAAAGCCTCTTATTTTATCGTATGTACTCTTGTATAATATATTGGTCGAACTCTAAGTATCTCCCATCACTCTTTTGACTTATACTTCATCCAACTCTACCCCCATCGGTATGACCTCACCGCATGGTGCTACCACTCATCTCAGGTTATCAGCAGGAAACTCCAACATAATATATGGGTTTTGGTGTACGTCTGTTGATGTTTTCTCATGTTACTACACCTCCTAGTCTTCAGTATATAACTCTCTTGAGTTTTTGTGATTCATAAGAATTGATCTCCTTCAACAATAGTATATACAATTTTCATATTCGGATGTAAGTTCAAATACTAATATTGTACAACCTCAAAGATTACATTATTGCATAAATCTCTCGGCTTTTGATCCTTTCTCGTACTGGCCTGTTATTCCCCACTGGCTGATCTCGGTGCATCAATATGCATTGGTTTGTTTATGGTTTTATTTTTTATATTCTGTTAAAGTTTTCCATTATCAATCATATTTTAGAATTGATATTGTAAAGCCCAATAATCCATCGTGTAGTACCTAATCCACCGTGAAATTTACAATAATGCTCTCATTCATGCTCTGAATGTCCCTGCATTTTGTTTAACCTTCAATATCTAAAGATACTTTTGGTTCTCTCATAAATCAATCCCAAATTTTAGGTTAATTCTGTATGTTCCTTTAGTTGGATGCTCAGGCTTTCAACTGCTATTATTACTGTTGTTATAATTACTTATATACTTCAACTGGGAGCTTTGTCTTTGGTTATAATGCTTCAATCAAGAAGATTTCTCATTGTTGTTGTTCTTCGATGTTTTATTGTGTGTCTTATAATGAATTTATGCCACGATTAACGATTCATTGTTGTGTGCTAGTGGATGATTTTGTGGATATGCAATTGAAGTTGTTGTATCTCCATTAAACTATGTTATTTCAATTTAATCTATTTTGATATACGGATCTACATGTGCTAACAAATCACCAAAAATGAGGGAATGTTATTTTATGATAGAGTTGGATAGGGATCCATACATTATTCTTAATATATACGATCTAACAACTACCAAGTAATGATAATAATGTAACTCGTTTTTTTATTTAAATAAATCTCTCAGTGTATTGTTTCAAACTTTCTAGAGGCCTTTGTTTACAATGGATGATGTAATCATCATCTCATTTTATTTCTTTGGAAACAATGTAGTGGTTTTAACTTATCCTGTGTAACATACTGAAACTTGTATTTGAAATTGTTGGAAGGTTGTTGAGCCATATCAATGCGTTATCTCTTAGTTTTAGGAAAAAATCTTTATACTTCACAACGTCATCCAATCCTAGACCTCAACATGATTTAAATTTGTTTAACATGATAATCAAAGCCTCTTTTCACACTGAACTTATCCATCTTATGGTTATTGAAGTTTGTCGGCAGGATTTACATTTGCCTAACATGATAATCAAAGCCTCTTCTTTTATCTATTCATATTTGCCCGCCCTATGAAAGAATATCCATGTTGTTGACATGTGTAATTACCTTGTGTTGATGCAACATAATATTACGTTGATTTCCAACCAATTTTATATTTGATATAACATGTATCGGTTTATTCACATATATCTATGTGAATCTTGAGTGTGTATTTATGGAATATTATAGTAGACTAGTGGTGTGACTACATAATTTTGCTAGAATTACGGTTGTCAATTTTGGGTTTCGGGTCGTGTTCGTGTCGGGTTTGACCAACTTGAAATTTTAAAACCCATGACACGAACCTGGCCTGTTAAAACCTCGTTGGACATGAATCCGACCTGTTAATACGAAATTGTAACCAACATAAAACACTTGTTTGACATGAAATTTTAACCAACCTCAAAACACACAATCGACATGTTAAACAAACCTGATACATATGTTCAACACGAACATGACCTGTTAGACACAAAAATATGAAAACTAAAAAACTAACATTAATACATAATGTGAAATATGAAATCTAGATAGTAATAAATTCAATCATAAAAATATTTAAAAAATATTACATTACACAAAATTTGTCTTGAGCAACAAATTTTTAATTAATAAAGAAACACGAACTTTGAAATTGATTTCACCAATTTTAAGATCCTACAAAAATAAATTAAAATAAAAGTTAAATCTCATATATATATATATATATATACATATATATGTACGATAACATATTTATCCAATTATATCATAAACTACAGTAAATAAAATCAACTGATCATACCATCATCCATGTTAAGATCCAAATTCAAACTCAATCAGTCCTCCGTAATTTTGTTTATATTCTCTTCTTACAAAACTAGAATATATTATTAAATAATAAATATTGGAATCATATGAAATAAGTATAAAATTTTAAACATTTACGTTTTAAAATTTAAAAAACTTATATCTTTCTCCAAATAAATAATCTATTGTATAAATTAATGCATCGGTGTATCCCGTTTAAGCAAACTATGAAATTGGTCAAAAACTCGACCCCCAACACTGAATATCGACTCTGATGCGACCTTAGATATAGGAATGGACAACATATCACGATCCATGGGTAGCGAGTTCATTTATTTATATTGGTTTATTTTCTAATATGCTAGGATATCCGAATTTTTATCTTCATTCACCTTTACTGCATCTATATATAGTTCGAGTTGTGAAGTTTTTGATAAACCACTACATGCATCACTTTTGAAATCATCAAACTCTAGCACAAACACAATCATATATAGATTTAAATAAATTAAATTCATATTATAAAATATATTAATGTTCTTCGCATATAGTTGTTATTAAATAAACATTTTAATTACAATAACAATAACATATTATGTGTAAAAAATTATATTCATAAAGTCATCTGCTAGTCTACCCATCTATGTGTAATCAAGTACTTCCCATATTATCCAAAGAGAAAGTCTCTTTAGTAGAAGTCTTGCTCTCATATTCATAAAACATATAATATAACTTGTTTTTAACCTTGTCAAACTCATGTTCATAACCATCGTCACCATATATTTCATGGTAAGAGAACTCCACGAACGAAAACTTTTAACAAGGATCTCATATGATGGAAATAACCATAATTAGACTAAAATCAAAAAACAATTCCCACATTTGATGAGCCAACTTTCTTATGTACTTGTCTTCACTTCTTAACTATTCTTTCAAAGTCAAATGTGCCATGGAAACCAAAGGAAAATACAAATTCGATGTAGGATACTTACTTTCGGAAAAGCACATGTAATATTATTTTACACCCTAAAATTTTTGCTAATCTTCTCTATCACATCCTGCTCCTCACACGTTGGACAAGAAGTAAAATTTGAATAACTCAACTCTAGATGAAAAATGCACGACGATAAAACATAACACTCTCAAGCATAAGAAAAGTCGAGTTCTATCTCGTAGGTATATCCTTCCTTAAACCTTCAATAGATACCAAAGACATATGCTTAACACATTCTACAAACTTATACTTTCTTGTTTATGATCCCCTAACATACTTCACACATTCACGAACTTTATCTACGACTATATCAAATTGTTTTAATCCATCTTGCACTACTAAATTCAATACATGTTCACAACAACGAACATGAAAGAATTCTCTATAACAAATAAGTGCATCTTTCAAATTCAGTTGACTTATCAATTTATCAACTAAAACGTTGTTAGAACTTGAATTATCTAACACAAGAGCAAATGACTTATCTTCAATGTTCCAATCATCAAGCATAATATGCAGTTTCTCATACAAACACACACCATTGTGAGGAGGCAACATATAGCTAAAATCGAGAACTCATTTTTGTAAAACTCATTCTTTATCAATAAAATATAAGGTGAGAAAAATATATCCATCAGTAGTGATAGAGGTCCATATGTCAGATGTCAAACTAATTCGGCCCAGAGTTAAGTTTAATATTTTTTTAATTTTATTTTTATCCCTATCATAAATCTTCATTACCTCACATTTGTAAGTAGTTATACCAAATAACTGAACATCATTTCATAAATACCAAAATATTTATCGGAACTCTTCATAATAAACAAATTAAAACACGTCTCATGAAGAAATTTTTGCAACAAGTAACTCTCTAAACTTTTCCTAATCATAAGAACAACTAGTAAGAGACATGCAATCATTTATAATGACAACTAGTATCGAAACAGAGTCATCGAATCTTAAAAATTAAAAAGAAAGAAACAAAACATTGGATATATAAACCCTAACCCTAAGTTAGAGTATAAGAGACTTAGAGAAAAAACAATCTCGAATTTGATTCAAAACGTCTGACGACAAAATACAGTTTGAGAGCCTTTTATAGAAGTGCTTGAAATTCTATGCCAAAATTATAGATTGTTCCTCACGAAATAAAATAAAGCTCAGCTCAATATCAAAGCGATTGGAGCAGTGAATTTTAATTAAATCTAACAAAAATAGGAAAATGTAGAAAAATAACAAAAATAACAAAAAGAGGGCCTAAACGGTGGATTTTTTTACATGAATTTCATCACTGGGCACTGCCTCGTGATGCTTCCGAAATTCGTTGGGCTTCTTGACGCGCTCGATTTGAGTAGTCGCATCGCATAATTTGGATAATCGAGCCCTAAATAAAGCCTGTTTCCGTTTGTCCAAAAGGGCCATATAACCATGGGCTTGTGCAATACATCATCTTTTTCTTATTTGAAAGATTTTGCCTATAAATTCTTAGCTTTATCATCCTCACCGGTATTGGTAAACAACACCAGGTGCTTTATGTTGAAGATAATATGGGTCTTCATGTGGGTAGCTTTAACCTGTATGCATTGAGATTAATTTTCTCAATGATTTCAAACGAACCTATCTTCTTTGCAACTAGTTTGTTATATTCATGTGCAAGATAACGTTCTCAAAACTGTTCATACAAAATCCCTTATTGAAAACTCCACTAGATGGCGCTTCTTATCAGCGACAACCTTATACTTATGAGTTGTCTCCTCAAGGTGTTTTCCCGTGTTCTCATGAATCTCCCATAGATTAGTGATGACGGTATCCACCTTGGTTTAAACTTTATCAACAGTTGAGAAAACCATATCCATAGGACCTTGTGGGTTATAACCATAGACTACCATGAAGGGACTATACCCAGTACGTCACTTGTGGTGCCTGTTATAGGTGAACTCAACTTGATAAAGGCGGGAATCCCATGCTTTCAAGTTCTAAAAACCTTTGTACGCAACGTGTTGCATAATGTGTGATTTATTACCTCCGTTTGGTGGTCTGTCTGCGGGTGTTACGCGCTGCTAAAACTCAGTTTTTTGTTTTTGAGGCTCCACAAACTCCTCCAAAAGTGCTCGACAAACGGCGTATCATGATCAGAAACGATATTCAGGGGTAGGTAATGTAAGCGGTAGACCTATCAAAAGTATAAATTAGCAATATTCACAGCATATGTGGTTTTCTTACACGCAATAAAGTGGGCCATCTTAGAAAACCTGTCAACCATCATAAAAATAGAATTGTTACCTCTCTACATCCTTGGCAGTCTAGATATGAAATCCATGTTGACGTTTTGCCATGGTCCCTCCGGTATTGGGAGTGGTAAGTATAGACCTGCGTTGGAAGACATGTTTTTTTCTATCTGGTAAACCCGACAACCAACTACAAAACGGATAACATCTCTTCTCAAATACCGCCATAAGAACTGGCTGGATATATAGTGAATGATTTGATCTCTACTTCCATTCCTCTCGTTGTGTCTCTCATATACAATTAGTAATTATTCTCATTTGAAGAGGTAGTCGTTCCTCAGTGCAAAATTTGTTCTTAAACCTGCCCTGACGTCATCCATAATGGGACGAAAATATGAATCGGTATCCTGGAGATCCTTCATCATCTCGAATCCCACAACCTCTCCTTCTATATGAATTATCATACCGTCAACTCAGTGCATCAGCTACGCGGTTAACTGCCCCCGAAGTGCTTGATCGAAAAGGTAAATTGTTGAGTAAATGTTGCCCAACGCGCATGTCGTGAATAAAGCTTCTCCTGACTCCACATATTCTTCAAGATGTCATGGTTGATGTACAGTATAGAGCCGTTATAGGTCAAGTAAGAACTTTAGTTCTTTAAAGCCCGCACTACTACATAAAACTCATTGTCATAGGTGTTGTAATTGAGTTTTTCTCCACTTAAATTCTCACTGAAGTAGGCTACTAGTCAGCCTTGTTGGCTGAGTACATATCCAATGCTCGTCCATATGCATCACAATGCAGTTCAAACCCTGTAGAAAAATTAAGTAGAACCAGAATAGGTGTAGTGGTCAGTCTTACCTTAATCTCTTCAAACGTAATAGTTGCCTCAGGGGTCTAACAAAATGTCTTATCCTTCATACAATTTGTAATATGAGCCATGACAGTACTAAATTCATAGATGAACCTCATATAGAATGAAACCATTCCATGAAAAGAACGGACTTCTGTGATAGAAGTAGGTGTATGCCAGTCACGCACTGTTGCTACCTTCGAATTATCCACTGGCAAACCATCATTTTGAGAAAAACATACCCAAGAAATAGAACTAAATCTGTCATAAATGAAGACTTGTCGAGTCGCCCATAAAACTCATTTTGCCTTTAAACAACCAATAATTACTGTAAATGATGGAGGTGTAGCTCCTCCGTAGTATTATATATTTGAATATCGTCAAAGTAAAATTCCAATGAAGGGATGAAATATCTGGTTCATAACCCTCATAAACGTGCAAGGAGCATTGGAAAAGTCGAATGACATGATCATCCATTCAAACTGACCTTCTATGGTTTAAAAAAATGTCTTCCACTCATCTCCCACGCGGATATGAATATGATGATATCCACTTTTCAAAATCAATTTCGTAAACACTATAACAGCACTCAACAGATCCAGTAAATCATAAGGTTGAGGGATAAAAAACCGATACCTTATCGTAATTTTTTTGATAACCTGAATATCCATACACATCCTCATTGAGCCATCATTCTTTGATGTTAGTAATACTGGAACAACACAAGGACTGAGGCTTTCACAGATGTAGTCTTTATTCAATAGTTCTTCCACCTATCTGCAGAACTCTTCATGCTCATTTGGACTCATCTGGTAGTGAGGTCACTTTGGCCGACTAGAATCCGCTACTAAGTCAATCTGGTTTTGAATGTCTCTTAATAGATGAAGAGCTGTAGAAATATTATCGGGAAATACAAAAACAAATTCTGCTAATAACGGGCAAACGTGGTCCGATATCCCAACAAACAGATCATCATTACACCCTTTAACCACCAATATGCAAATATATATTGTATTAGTAGCATGCTCTATAAATTCTTTATGAGCTAAAAATTTATTACTTGACTCATGTGATACCAAGTGCAGGTTGTAGAGATACCTTTTTAAATGGTGATAATATGAATCTAATGTTATTCTATATGAAACTATAACGTTTTTTCCTACCATCGTACATGACACTTCTACCGTATTTATATGGTCGACCTAGCAATAAATGACAAGCATCCATAGAAACAATATCACACCATGCTTTATCCTTATAGGTAACGACAGAGAAAGACACCAAACATCTTTTAGAGATTATTACCTCACTATATTTCTCTAACCAAGTGAGTTTGTAAATGTGAGGTGGTATTTTGTTTTCATGGCCAGCTTCTGCACAACTTCTTTGGAAATCACATTCTCGCAGCTCCCTGAATTAATACCAAATTTACATACCTTTCCCCTGATAGTACAAGTAAACTGGAAAATATTATTTCACAACCAATCATCCCCTTTGCCTCTTGTCTTAGGCGTGAAACATACAAGTCTTAAAACTAATGCATGTCCAACATATCCTCCAGCAATCTGCTCCGTCTAAACATCATCAACAACATCCTCCAGTTTCTCATCAACAACATGGTGTATTCATCAACAGTTCTTGGCCACTGTTAAAGGTTTTGAAACTGCTAGTGCATTATACATGCATCATTGTAAGACAAAAAATACAGACTTCAAGTGCTTAAAAAATTTAACCTAGGTTGTTATTTTTGGCTTACCTTGCCTAGACCTTGTATGTTTTAACTGCTTCCACCAAAATGCAGCTCGACCTTGAATCTTAGTTACAACCGATTGTATCCGTTTTACATCTGCAACCTATTTGAAATCAAGGACTTCTTCAACCGAGGTGATCCAATATAAAAACTCCTACGGTTCGAGACCCCTTAGAACTCTGGGATCTTCAGTCCGAATCTTGATCCCACCGGTTGCTGGAATTCTGATCGATATCTCTCGTGGCGGTTGCTCAAAGACTTGTTCATGATAGTATTTTGGGTAATATTGACATATACCTTGTTCCCTCTAAGAAGAAAACGAATTATGCTCGTGACCGGTCTTTCTCTCAGATCCCAACAGCTGGTTGCTCGAACCTGGAAGTCGAAATCCAGTGGTTTGGTTGTTCAACAACCTATGTGTAGCCTCATGTACGCCCTTCATCTGGTCTTCAAACAAATTCATCTATTCACATATTTTTGTCAAATCAGTGTTCTAGGTTCTCGTGATCGACCAGTTCTGCGATTGAAAGAGTGGACTTCCCGTGCATGGATCTCTTTAGCGGCATATCTCCTTAACCTACGTCGTAGGAGCTCTGTCACTCTGATACCAACTGATGGTGACTAGTGCCAAAATAGAATTATCGTCTGTAAGAAATCAAGTAGAAAGAAACGAAAAAATGAATATATGAACCCTAACCATAAGTTAAGTATAAGATATTTAGATAAAAAACAATCTTAAATTTGATTCAAAAAAGTCTGACGACAAAAAATAGGGTTTGAGAGCCTTTTATAGAAGTGCTCGAAACCATGCGCCAAAATGACAGATTGCCCATCACAAAATAAAATAAAGCCACCTCAATTTTAAGTAATTGAGTCTGTTTAAGTAGTTTAATTAAATCTAAAAAAATAGGAAAATGTAGAAAAATAACGAAACTAGCAAAAAAAGAGCATAAACTTCATCACCAGGCTTTGCCCGATGATGCTTACAAAAGTCGTTGGGCTTCTTGACGTGCTCAATTTGAGTAGTCTCGTCGCTTAATTTTGATAACCAGGCCTCAAATAAAGCCCATTTCCGTTTGCCTAAAAAGACCATATAGCCATGAGCTTGTGCAACTACATCAATTTGATTGTGAAATAAGCATATGTCTTACATCACGACTACTAAATTTTTCACATTTTGTATATGACGGTGCAAAATTACTCGTACCATAAGTACTCTTACACAATAAAATAACACCATGTTTTTTACGAACACATCTTTTAAATATCTTCAGTAAGGGGGAGCATATTAAAATATAACCAAATATATACCAAAATACATATTAGGCTATCAAGGCCCATCTTGGTTTACATAAAAATACATATTATGATTGATTTACTTTTGAAAAACCATATATAGTGGTTAATGTATACCAAAAATCAAGCAAAAAAAAAATTCCTCACTTGAATCACACTGTATAAAGGTCACTAAACAATTCACAACTTCGCAAACTCGTCTTTTTGCGTTAAACACATAAAAAACGTACGAAAATAAGAACAATAGTTCTTATATCCGAGGATACAAATGACAATGAAGATTGAGTCTTGGTACGTTTTATAAACAGAGTAGTATCATCGAAGAAGACACATAAACCGTTGAAGAAAATGCGGAAAATGTTAAAGAAGACTCTTCTTAAAAAATGAAGAAAGTTGCGAAGAAGATGAAGATATGGTGACTCACATTTGAGATTAAAAAGTGGTTAGGGATAGGTTTAGTTACGTTAGATTCATTAAATTTAATTATTTAATGATATTATTTATTTTATAAATTTTAAATTTAGAATAACATTATATCAATAAAGTTTTATAAGCGTTTTTGGTTTTTTAAATTTACAATTCAATTTCTTAAAATAAGATTATTTTATCAATAATTTTTTGTTAAATGTTTTAGTATTTTACTTTACAGGTTAATTTTGGGTTTACAAGTTTTTTCGGGTTTTACAAGTCTTTTCGGGTTTTACAGTTCTTCTCGGGTTTACAAGTCTTTTCAGGTTTTACAAGTTAGTCTTCGGTTCACAGGTCTTTTCGGGTTTTACAAGTCAGTTTCAGGTGACACAAACCCAACCCAAACCCTCCCAATTTTTTTTTCAGGTCGGGTTCGTGTCGTGTTTTCATTTTATCGGGTCCGAAATATCGGGTCTCTAACCCTAAAAATAGTCCTAGTTGGAATAGATGATATGTATGAAGTATATGATTTGGTAATGATTTGTGGGACTTTTTACTGAGAACCTAGGGATTGCTAATGATTTGGTGGGATTTTTTACTGAGAACTTAGGGATTGCTAATAATTTGGTGGGACTTTTTACTGAGGCTATTGGGACTTGTTGATGAATTGATTAAGTCCCTGTTTTTTTTTACTAATATTTGTTCATAACTCTGCTTTATTCCATGTTGGAGAGGAAGAACTTATGATTGGTTATGCTAGAGCGAAGGATCAACTGTCGGGATTACTTGGGCTGGCTAATGCTTCTGATCCAGTTCTCATGTTCTCCTATCATTTTTGTCCCTTAGTATGTATTATTTCGCATCTTTTTTTATGGCGGTGACGCCGACATTACTTGCACATATTGGAGGATCCCTAATGCAGTTATCATGAACGACATCTATTTATGCTTGAAGAAAATATTATGTCGGTTAATGGCGTTCCTAGATTAATCTCTCATCATGGAATTGGTTATATTTTTTTCCTCTTCATCTCATTATTCAACGTCATCTTCTGGATATTGAATATTTGATTTTAATTTCGACAGATGAGTTGTGAACATCATTTGAAGATCTTAGCTTGCTTATCCGTAGTTCCTTAGAGAACTATTGGAACTATGATAGTTAGATAATTGTGGCAGTATTAGGTAGTTCTTGATCGCCAAGTTGTTGACCAATATCTTCTATGATACAGACGCAGTATTATCTTGCTCCGAACTCGCCATGATGTTTGTTTTATCTTCTCATTGTTTACTTTTAGATGAAAATCTTTTAAGTACTAGTTGTTTCGCACAAATGGTATCAATATGGTGAATGTAAATTTTCTTAATTCATATATATATATATATATATATATATGTTATTTGTAGCATAATAAATGTTATTATAATTTGAATATTTTTTAAAACTAATTATATATTTAGTAATTATAATATAACAATATTTGATAGTTATTAATATATTTGATTTATTCTGGCTCTATTCGTACATACATACGATTATATCTCAAACTTTTGATGCATAAGAATATAAAAATATTATGAGATGTAATAAACGTTTTAGAAGTATTATCCAAAAATATGTATACATCTTTGGGTGAGTTACTTGTCAACAATAATTCTACAAGCCTATAATTGATTAAAAAACAACAAATTTAACAAATTATGTACTATTTTGTATAAAATAATCAAACACGTGTACACATTATCTTTCTTTAATTTTTTATCTAAATTTTTGAAAGTTCATATCTTTTAGACCGTAACTCGGAAAAACAAATTCAAAAATACCATTGGTTTTGTTTTTTTAAGATGAACAAAACTATATCAATTCATAATATTTTTTATTTTTTATTTTTTATTTTTTATTTTTTATTTTAAAATCGGGAGCCGAGTTAATCCTGGTTTCTCATCATTTATAGTTAGTATGGTTTCAAATCATTTGCAGTTTTCCTTGTTCTGCATCATATGGTTTCTCCTAATTTATAGTTGGTATGGTTTCGCATTATGTGGTTTTTCGTCCCTGCATCTCTCATCTATCATTTTTGCCTCTTCCATCTATCGTTTCCTCGTCTTTTATCTAACGTTTTTGCACCTCTCATCTATCATTTCGCGTCTCTCAACTATCGTTTCTGCGATTCTCATCTATTGCCTATGTATCTTCATCTATCATTTATTCGTCTCTCGTCTCTCATATATCATTAGAGAAAAACATGTTTCACAATTATCATTACATAAATTAAACATGTTTCACATCTATCAAAACTTCATCTTCTAGATCGAAAGATCAATACATCGTATAGGTAGATCGAAACACTCTTCGATTACGAGATTAACGTTCAAAATTAAGTTTAACAAAGAAACAGTCGAAATATGGTTTGCCATTTGATGCTTAAAACTTTCGGCGAGTGAAAAAAATATATTAAAGAAGAAGTGTGTTCGATATGGATTTTTACAGTAGAACTTCCATCGATGAACGTGGTCTGTTTTCTTTATTTTTTTCTTTTTCTTCCTCTATTTTTCTTTATGATTTTGGAAGATAAATACTTTCTGTAAGCAGAGGAAAAACAAAGAATAAGAGCTGACATAAAAATCTAATGTTTATTTTTTGTTTTTTTAAATAGAATCATTCACTCAAATAACTGTTGTATCTTTATCAACAATATAAGACACATGGAGTATAAATGGTTTTGCGTGATTAAAGTGGTGACAAAAGTTTCAAGCATGAAACTCCGAAAGAAAAAAAGTAGGGTAACTAACTATAAATGCCCTTGAATTATTGTGAAGTTTAGTCCTTTAAGGTTTTTACATCAATATTAAGGAAAATAATAATGACTTTGAAAGAATAAAAGAAATTAAATTGATTGGTGGAGTAAATAACTTGTGCATAAGATTAACTATTTTATTGGTTAAAAGCATAAAATATGTAATCAATGTTTTATTGAAAAATGAAAACTACATATATTATAATAAAAGAATTTCCTAAAAAAAAACACAAAAACACATGGAGTACGAGCTATATCCATATTTTGATTTGGATTTAATTTTAAGGTGTTGTGGCTATTATAAAAACAGATGAAATAGATGAGTTAAATGATTTTTTTTTAAATATATAAAAATAAAATAATTAATGGATAATAGTTTATTTTTTCGATTTTAAATAATAAAATCTATTTTATTTTATAATAAAATAAAAAATAAAAAATAAAAGATGTCTTCAATATTATTAATTACCATGTACATTGGACGGAAAACAATAATTTCAATAATTTGAAACATTTGGTATTTTATCAATACAATCCATGTATGGATTGTTTCAATATGAAATTTAATTTAATTTTGGTAAAAATTAAATATAATCTACTATGCATATTAACGTTGGCTAAATAGTTTTATATTTTTACTTTTGTATTAAAAGCATTTTTCATGCTCGAATCTCTCATATTTTCTAATTTCACCTTATAATCTCTCATATTTTCTAATTTCATGAAATAATTTTTATATTTCAGCAAATTTACATTTTTAATTTCAGTAATTTACACAAAAAACTAAAATAAAATAATATTAAAAAATCCTTTTTTTATTATAAAAATCACTATAAATTTTTTGTTTTGCGACATTTGAGAGTTTATATTTATTATTTACCCACTTTACCCCCACTCTCTGACTATCAAAATATCGTCGAATCACAAAACTAAACGATAGCACGTGAGCTTCACGTGACTTTCTTACCAACTACTGCGGCGCCACAAACTCAAAATTCATAAAAATAAAATAAAAAACAATAAAGATTTTCGAATATTTATGCATTTACTCCATAATCAATTAAATTTTGCAGTTTTGATCATATAAAATTCACAAAATTCAATTTTGAAATACAAGAATTTAGGTCCCGTACATATTAATATCGAACCGCCGGTCATTAAATAGAAGGTATGATGAGACTGACATATTCCACATCTAACATTTTTAAGTTAAGACGTTTAGTGTCGTGTCACGGCAGCAACATTACTACAAGACTTGTCTACATTTTATTCTCTCCGCCCCCTCTCTCTATCTCTCTCTCTGTTGTCTTCTATTCCATCTGTCTCTCTTTGTTTCCCTGCAACTTTTCTTCGACAACAATTGGACGTACCAATCTGTTACTGGAAATACAAGCAACGAATTTCACTGGTAACTATTGTTTATATCCACTATCCATCATAGTTTCGAATTCGATGTTAATCGAAACTATGATGATGTTCTTGTTGTCGTCGTCGGGTTTGGATTTACTTAATGGTTGTTATTTTAATCGGTGGATTTCGGGTATTTTTTTGTGTTTATGATTGAGATTCTGGGTTTGTGAGAGATTTTGATTTACTGTAATGTGGATTTGGTGGGTTGTTCTATGATGAATGGTGAGCTGGAGATTGGGAATCGAAGATTTGAAGACTTGATCTTGTGTTTATTATGCAGAACGTTTCTTTAGTGTGATTTTGTTTTTTTTGGGTTTTTTGAGGTTTTGAAATCTGAGATTGAAAGTTTTTTTTTGGATTTTCTTTTGATTATTGACCTGTTAGTATATTGATTCTTTGTTTTGTTTGTGTAGCGATTGGGTTTGATTTAGTTTAAGCGGGGTTTTTCTTGATATGGCCAATACTTTTGCAGTCTGGTCCACTTGTAAAGTAACAATGACTATTACTAGATTGCCTAATGTAGGGGTTTTTGCTTAGATTCGGTGTTTTCTTTGTTTTCTTAGCATCCAAACGGAGTATTGAAAGCTTAATTGATAACTTTAGAGAAGAGAAAGCAAACGTTTAGTGTGTTGAGTTATGATTTTTTTTACATTTGTTTCTTTTTGTCTTGTACTAGCTAGATATGGAGATATTTTGTTTGCTGGGTACTTTTAAGTGTTGTGTTATTCGTATGGGTAGTTGGTTTATTGGTTTTCGAAGTGTTATGTTGAGGGTTTTTCTTTGCTATTGTTTAGTCGCAATCGAAAAATCTACTAGAAATGAATGATTTTTATGTTATGCTGTTAAAACTAGAGTAACACAAGTTTCATATTGATGCAGCAAAATCCGAGGACCTGATCGAGCGTACAACGATTTCTTAAAATGATTACAAGATATAATTTGGTAACGGAAAATGAAGATGCTTGTTAAAGTCTTTAGACCGGGGGTTATTGTTCGTGTGATATGATATGATCGTCTTTAAGGATATTGTGTACCTGTGTATATTGTACATTAATGTGGTTTTTTACATTACTTTAAAGCAAATAGGTTAAATTGATTGGTTGTTGAAGTGGACTTCATGGCTATAGCTGGTATACAAAATGTGTGCGTGCTTAATTCTTCTCTGCTTCGGGGCTCACCATCTCAAACAACAAGACAGGTAGAGACTGATGAGAGATCGAGCACCCGATCATCCTCACTCCGGCAGATGTGTCGGGAGATTGAGGACGGGCATGTGGTGAGTCCTACCCAAGAGAGTGTTGATCAAAGATCTCCTCGAGAAAGGAGAGGTGATGTGGTTTCTGACTTTTCGAGGACAGATGCTTTGAATAATTATGATAGTGTACATAGTGGTGTTTCTGATAGTGGGAGTGTGCATGAGAGTGAGTATGGGCGGTGGTCCCCCACACCAAGTGCTGTCGGGTCACAGAACTCGAGGGAGGATCCAGACCATTTTCGTTGTGAGCATTCTTTAGATTTGGGGGAAGGTGAAAGGGAGAGAGTGCGGAGAGTTTTTCGGGAGTGGATGAACAGTGGTATGAGAGAACGTACTTCTGTTGTTTCCAATACCAGAGCAGAATGGCTTAGGGAAACTGAGCAGGAGAGGGTGAGAATGGTGAGGGAGCGTGTGCAGATGAGTAACCGGCAGAGAGATGGTTGTAGTGATTCTGGAGAAGAACAGATTACCGATGCTGCTAGTCAATTTGAAAGTGTTCTTGATGGAAGTATTGTTGACCAGAGCACTAGCCGGACTGAGCGTATACGTAGAGGCATCCGTAAATTATGTGGCAGGCAGGCTCTTCTTGATATGGTTAAAAAGGCTGAGAGTGAGAGACAAACAGAGCTCCAAGGTTTGTCTGAGCATCGTGCTGTGTCAAATTTTGCTCATCGACACCGAATTCAGGTCTGCTTAATGAAATATCTTATAGATTTATGTTTTTTTTTTTACTTCTGATGTGTAATTTTGCTTATTCATTTATGAGGGTTGCTATATGAAATCCCCTAATTTACACAAGCTTACAAAAAATAGTGATAATAATCAAGTATCATGCACTGCAGTAGAAATATGTTGGTGATTAAATAAATAAAGATCCTGTAGGCTGCTTCCACTTTAGGGAAGACATCTTAATTGAGACATAAAATTCATATCGTTGTGTATGACAGATTTACTACGCCAACTATCTTACTTGCATTGGACTGACTAAATATGGAACACTAATGCATAACCCTCTTACCTTTATCATAACTTCTGAATCAACTTATTACTATCTTCCAATGCACGCTTTGTGTGTTTTTTAATTTTTGCAAAAACAATGACCTGTTATACTTAAATGGTTATATTGAGGTTATACTTTGCCATATAACCTCTACGCTTTGTGTGCTTTTTCAGCTGATCGTTTTATTTTGTATTAATTCTAGTGCTAAGGGTCTGGATGTTGTAACATATATATATATATATATATATATATATATATATAATGGGATATTGCAAATCATGTGATAACACTGTGGTTAGCAAAAATCATTATAGTAGTACGGAACGTGAAGCTGCTTAGATGAAATTGATTGTTGTCTCTTTTTATTATTGAAATCATGTTAGTTTATCTATGTTTGCATGAATTGTTTCTTATTTTCTTATTTTCTTATTTGCAGTCATTGCTTAGAGGAAGATTTTTGCGAAATGACAGAATTGCTAAAGACGATAGACCCACATCATCGGCTGCTAGTGAATTAGGATTATTGAGGGAAAAACAAGCTGTTGCTGGACTGAGGTATCAAATGTTAGAAATGTTATGTTCATAATAATAGTATTGTCTTTTCTTGTATATTTTAAGTTTCTTCCTGTTTGGTAAGGAATCCAAGTCTTTTTGTCTTTCAGGTTTCGCCTTAGGCCTTTAAGTTTTACTAATGGGGTATATTGGGTTTTCTGTGAGGCTGTTATTTGTTTGTTATCTTGTTTAGTGTAGTGGATTCTGTAGGATACTTATCTTGTTTTAAGTAAGTAAAACGGCAAAGTAATAATAATACAATGCATGCATGTAGGTCAACTTATGTACCTTTTATATCGATGTCATGCTTTCTATGTATATTTTGTATGTGTGGCTGTCCAAATGTATGTGCTGTAGATTTCTTAATAAAGCCATTTCATTCAAATGACGATGTACCCTTGCATCTTTAATGGTGTTACTTTAGAGTTACTTTGTAGCGTTCTGGCTTCGCTTTTGTTCTAGTTAAAAGTTGATGATGATTTCCAGCGCTTCTAAGAGTCTTGCATAGTATAGGTAGTTGGCTTTTTATTACAAATGTGTGGGGTGGGTAGAAAGATGTAATCGTGGTATGATGTTGTTTACTTGTCAGTATGAGGGATCAATAGTAGTGCTCATATGACCTTTTAGAAGGACTATTAGGATACCGTGATAAGTCGCCCTGGGGGATTATCTGTCAAATCATCGACGGGCTCCGTTTTTATCTACTTTAAATGTCTGATTATTGTGGCTGGTAGATCATTCCGAGTAAAAACAGTTAAATGATAGTTTTGAAGATCAGACTTTAATTCTTGTTAATGAAGATTTATGGCTTGCCTTTAAGAGGGTTTCTTGAAAGTGCTTATATATTTAATAGAAGTACGGCATACAATCTAAAGCATAAAGGGGTGCAGCGTTGTTTAACAGAATTTGTAGTGTTTGGTAAAGATTTATCAATCAATTTTTTTTTCTTGAATCAGGGAAGAATTTTCCAGATTAGACCGTTCTGTTTCTATTAACGCAGACATCAATCAGTCTGATACATCTGCAGCAAATTCTGATGATAAAGTTGAAGGGAATAGTGGTACAAATCTATGTGATGTTGATGGTACGAGTGAACAATCTGAACACTTAAATGGGGAAAGGAGCCTTGCGTTGCCAGATATACTTACTGTTTCAGAACACAATGTTCAGAATATAAGTTTAATTCGTTCAGAGGAGTTGCAGGTGCTGGTTACTGAGAACGTGGTTGGAGACCTTGAACAGTCAGCAAGTGACAACTTCTCACAAACGAGAGATGATGCTGAACAAGGATCAGATAGAACCTTGGAAGAAGAGAATAGCGCTCACTCATTCCAAGAAACTCTTGGGAACCCAACTAGAGAACATAATCAACTTGAAGCATGTGAGGTAATTTATGAACACTCTGAGCATAGTGGTGAGTCATTAAGCTCTACAGAAAACATGGCAGATAGCTTAGCTGGGAACACAAATTTAAATTCGAATCTCGAACAATTGTGGGAGGAAGTTACAGAAACTGAATCTGAATCTGAAGTAGAAGTACATAGCAGTGACAATGAATGGAGAGATGACAGCGAAGAAGAGACAGCTGTGAATCTCCAAGAGCATTCTATTGAGCAGTTGTTTCAAGGATCTATGGAGTCTGAAGATGAAGAAAACTCTCTGTCAGAAGCTGAGATGCACAGTGATGGTAGTCTTCAAGAAGCGTCTCAGAATTGGTTAGAAGCTTCTTCTTATCAAGAATCCATTCCCGCTACAACAACAGATAATATGTATTTACATGATGAAGATCATGTATACGGCACTGAACTTAGAGAACTCGTTAGCAGGTACCCGAATTGTCATCAAAGAAGCATATATAGTTTGGTCTTATAGTTCATCTGTTTCTGATTGCATTCTGTTGGTGCTGTAGGAGACGTGTTTCTAATATTCTTCATAGTGGTTTCCGAGAAAGTCTTGACCGATTGGTACAGTCGTATGTTGAGAGGCAGAATGCTGTTACCATGGACTCGGAGTTGCATGAGACATCTCCACTGGAATCAGCAGATCAAGATGTAGGGCAGCAAAGGAGGGAACAGAATGAGGGACAAGGGGTTGTTCTTCAAAGGACCCCACTTTCTCTGCCTTCACCAATGATCCCAATGCAGTCAGTTTGGGAACATGAGCGGTGGCAGGAGAACTGGCCACCAGATGGCATGCATCAGCGGTTCGGAATTGTGCGTCTTTCTTTATCTCGTTCTCCGCATTTGATTTCTTTTTGCTCAAATTCTTCATCTTTTCAATATGTTCTTCGGTTAAATTTTCCTACTTTTATACTTGATACTGAATATTTTGTTATGTTGTCTCTAGATATAAGCACATACTAAACTATTTTCTTTTCTGTTTTATGTGAAAGTCTTTTATGAAATCCATATATATTTACTTTCTAGGTCACTGGTGTTCTTAGTTGACAAGTGATCGAAACACATTGCTTTATCAAAATTTGGACAAGCGTTGAATTATGTTGATGGTATGTTGCAGGAATGGGAGATTATTAACGATTTGAGGATTGACATGGCTAGACTCCAGCAAAGGATGAATAACATGCAGGGGATGTTAGAGGCTTGCATGGATATGCAAATTGAGTTACAACGCTCAATTAGACAAGAGGTTTCTGCTGCTTTAAATCGGCCTGCTGGTCCACCAGGTCTGTACTTGTTTTAAATTCGTATATTTATGAAATACTTTTATAGATAACGTAACGTTTGGGTTCAGTGTTTGAGAGAAGTTCTGCATTCATCACTAATGAAATTATTCAAACATAAGAAAACATGAATTTAATGACCAAATGACCGAACCATAAAATTGATATATTAATGTTTCAGAGACATCGGTGGAGAAGAAGGCAGAAGAAGATGATACTATGTGGAACTCAATAAGAAAGGGGGTGTGCTGTATCTGTAGCAAGAAAACTATTGATTCTCTACTTTACAGGTAAAGAATCAGTCAATAAATGTTGAATATAATAGCTAAGATCATCGTTATTTAACAGAATGTATATATTGTTCTTGTTTTGGTAGATGCGGGCACATGTGTGCGTGTTCTGAATGCGCTAATAAGTTGGTCGAAGCTGGCGGGAAATGTCCGATGTGTCGCGCCCCTGTCATCGAGGCTGTCCGTGCTTTTTCCATCTTATGAGAGGAGTTATATAGTTTGCACCTATATATATACATATACAAACACATATTCTGTCAAGTATAAAAGAACTTTTCTCATATTACTAAACATCATTGACATTGGTTTAGTTTTGAACATAAAACTGTGAGCGATCAAACAAACATGGTATATTTTTTTATTACTGTCTGATCAGTGATCAGTAAGCCCAGTGGATGTACTTTTATATAATTAATATACTTTTTACTAATTTTTTGCTTGGTAAACAAATGGGTTTAGTATAAACTGATAACAATATTAATGGTGAAGGCTTTGTCGGAGCCAACAAATAAGGTAGTAAAAAAACATGATAAGCCTTCTGAGTTGACATGTTCGAGTAAAAAAGCAGGATAAGTCTTCATCCCTTATGCATTGCCCGTTCTGAGTTGACGGTTCGAGTTTTTCAAAAATCTAAATCTAAATTTACTTCTTTACTATGATCAAACCCAATTCTGATAACAAATGATGATTTCGTCCTTACAGTTTATGTGCAACAAAAATTGGATGAACTGATGTGCTCTTTTTTAAGAGCAAACATTAACCACATTATGTTGGCGTTGCCGTTGCGCCTAAATTGTTGACATGTTTTGTCTTTTTTTTCAATCGTTGTCCCGTCAACCTTGACAATTGCGAGGAGGGAGATGACACTACCAGAACCGTTATCATTTACCACTAATAACCCTCTTCTCGACATGATCATGTGTCATATCACTCATAAGCTAAGAATTTAAAAGCTATAGAATCTAAGCAACACTCAAATAAAGATTCGTACGCGAGCCAGTTTTTTAAAATTCTCCAAAACGAAAACATCACATACAAAACTAGTTTCTGAAAAATTCAAATCCATGTTTGTTTCTTTACCAAGATCAAGCCAGTTTAGGTGATAAATGATCTTTTTGTCCATACCATTGACGGGCAAGAACAACTGGACGAACTAAAACACTTTTATCTGGAAAGGCTGCTAATGATCCGCACTCAGGTTGCGAACCTACGCTCGAAGTGCTGAGAGATCTTGTGCTATATCATCCGTCTTCCCGACAACTTTGACAATTCTAAAAAAGGAGATGACGCTATCTGTCCCATTAGCAGGCATTTCTGTATGCACTCTTCTTGACATGATACCGCTCATATGTTGAGATACTTTACATATTAGATAACCATAAATCCTAACCAATTTTTAGGGAAACATCAATATATGAGCAAGATCTGGTCTAACCCTAACAAGACTAGACTCTCTATGCCAAATCCTATCCACTAAACCGAAGCAGTGACCAATAGTTGGCGAACACCTACCCTAAAGGTTGTAGGAGGTAATACGAGCTAAGACTCTTACCTTATTTTAAGAACAAAGTTAATAAAAAAGAACATGAAAAAATAAATCAATCGCACAATAAGAAACTCAACGTGGTGGTTCAGATTGTGAAGAAATTCTACATCCACGGGGAACGAACAATCCTTTTATAAATAAGTAGGTTACAAAAAGACGGGTTAAAAACACCAGAGGTCCTCCACTTTTGTCACTTGTAACACATCAGTCCCTATTCTTTGTCTCTGTAATAAACTGGTCCCCTATGTTTTAAAAATGTAACAAACAAATCATTTTCTGAAAATTTAAAGGACCTGTTTATTACAAATTGAAAACGTGAGGGACCTGTTTATTACAGACATGAAGGACCTATTTATTACAAAAAGGATCTGTTTGTTACATTTTTAAAACATAGAGGACCGGTTTTTTTACAGAGACAAAGAATAAGGACTGATGTGTTACAAGTGACAAACATAGAGGACCTGTGGTGTTTTTTACCCCAAAAAGACTCTAAAACACAAACGACTCAATCGCTCTTTGTAAAAAAAATGATGTGATTCACATAACCCTATCTTCAGGGTTTATATCTCACCTCAGTTATCTCTCAATATACCAAGAGCAAGTTTCTCTCTCTGAATAAATATGCAACTCACATCGCGTCATGCCACAAATTACAAAGCAATATATTTTTTAATATATATATATATATATATCAATTGTGGTAAATCTTAATTCATTAAGTAAAAAAACAAATAAATATATAAGATATAATCAATATGAAATCTAATTAATATAGAAGACCAAACTAATATCAAAATTTTATTAATATGAACATCTAATTAATATAAAAGATCTAATTTACATCTAATTAATAAAAAAGATCTAATTTATATAGATATCTAATTAATATGACAATCGTTACCTAATCTATTCTATTGAGAACCCTTATTTCTACATACTCTCTTAACCTATGAAATCAATAATTTGACGGTAAGCTTTTTCTTTCTCTCCAAGAAAGAGTTTTTTGAAACTCAAGCAACCTCTTCAAATCAGCCCTTCTTCTTATTCTTCTTCTTATCAATGGCTGCTAGCCATCTCTAATACAACAAGAAAAAAATGCAGATCAATAACAACACACGAAACAAAGACATAAAGACTTCCCTCATCTCAATCAAATTTCAACCCCAAACCTACAAAAAAGCCAATGGAAATCAATCCCAAACAACAATCCATGTGAATAAAAAGTCATATCCAGCAACAGTTCTACAACCAAAATCAACCACATCATTCAAACCTATTTATACCCAATACAAAGAAGACCATATAGCTTTAAAATTCGAAGATCAGGTTAATGAACCCCTCCTACAAACCTCATCATACACCCTAATAGGAAAATTCACAAAAGGCTTGCCCAAGAAACCAGTTCTTGACAGATTCTTTGAAGCCAACAAATTTGAAGGTGGCTTTTCCTACCCCAACTCGGATTCAAGATACTTGTTCCTTAAATTATTATTGAAATAGGATATCAACGAAATATGGTCACGAAGGGTTTAGACAGTAGGTGAATATTCGATGAGAATAAAATGGCTGCCATATTTGAGTCCTAAAAGGGAATTGCCTATTTTTTCTACTTGGATAAGAATAGAAAAACTTCTTGAACATCTCTACAACGAAGATATTATTCATTCAATAGCATCTTCAATTGGTAATCCTATTAAATTTTGGATTCCACTAAAGAACAAAGCAATGTACAATGCATGTTACGCTTAGGTAGAGATTGATATCTAAAAAATCTCCAAAATCAAGTATGTCTAGGCTTTGGAAGCAATAAAGGTGCATGGATTAATATTAGCTACACAGAGGTGCCAAAATAATGTGATAACTACTTTCACGTGGGTCATGATGCCTCCACATGAAAAAAACTAAGACTGGAGACAAATGGAAGAGACAATTACAATAATCAGAAGGCAATGAGTGAAGTTGAGCACACTCTTCACCAATGACTCCGCCAATCCAAAAGATAAACAATGTTGTTCAACCCACCAAAATCAAGTCAGTTATTATTAATATTTTTGAAAAACCTAGCAAAAGGTCAGAACATAATTGCCTTGAAGCTGAAATAAAGAAAATAACTCAATCAATGTGAAACATAAAGAATTGTGTGAATAACAAGAAAATACATGTGAAAATGATGTTATTGAGGCTATTAAATCCCTTGACAATGACTTTGATCTATCTGAATCGGATGAAAATGTAACTCCATCAGTTGGCAATCTTACATGTAACAAAGACAACACAGGGAGTCCTCCACCAACACCCACCTTGAAAATGAAGAAAGTTGGTTTTCAAAAAATAATGGATCAAAAGTTGAAAGAAGCAAGAATTAACAAAAGGGAAAAACCACTGGTTATAAAATCTCTACAGTTTGATGAGACACACAGATCCACATTCACAAGCCCCAAATAATTAAAGACTTAAGTTGGAATATACATGGAGTTAGTAACAAATATCATGTGAGAAGACTCAAATTAATAATCAAGAAATAAAGAATAAAGATTGTATTCATTTAGGAGCCTATTATAAGTGGTGATCAGTTGGAAACACTATAAGTTAAATTCAATCTCCCAAAGTTCTTCGCAAACACATCTAACAAGATATGGATGCTCTGGAATGAATATTTAGAGGTCAATATACTGGTTGGCAATATTCAATGTATTCACACGGTTATCAAACACACTATGTTGGACAAATAAATCAATATGACATGTGTATATGCAAAATGCCAAAGGTGTAACCGAGCTCTGGAACGATTTACGACTATTTGCCTCAACTACAAAAGAATGGCTATTTCTTGGTGACTTCAACTCAATAATATCCCCTTCAGAACAATCTGGTTGTACAAATTTCTGCTCTCAAATGCTAATGATTTTATTTATGTTATTAAAGACTGATATTTGAAGGATCTAGGTTTTGTAGGTACAAGATTCACATGGACCAACAAAACAAGGTGGAAGAGACTGGATATAGTATTATTCAATCAAGAGTGGTCTGCGTATTTTGCTGAAACAAAATTAGTACATATGGCTCGTACATGCTTAGATCATACACCGCTATGCATAACCATTACAAAAAATAATACCAAACAAAGAAAAAATTTCAGATTTCTTAATATTTGGACAATAGACAAAGAATTCTTAAACATTATGCAAACAAGCTGAAATGAAGCCATGGAAGGATATCCATTGTGTGTGTACTGAAATAAAATGAAAAGACTGAAGAATACCTTAAAAGAATGGAATAAGATTTTTTTGGAAACTTGTTTGACATAGTAAGACAAGCTGAAGAAAATGTCTTAGCCTGTGAAGAAAGATACAACCTATCCAAGAATCTTCAAGACAAGAATCATTTCTCAAAAGCTACAGCTGAACAACTACTTGCCCTTTCAATGAAGGAAGGATATTGGAAGCAAAAGTGATAGGCCAACTGTATTCAGGATAAAGATAGGAATACAAAAGTTTACCACAACTTTGTTACGAAGAAAATAAGGAAAAATAGAATAAATGATACAAAGCTAAATAACATGCGGTGCACTGAAGATGATGCAATCAACTCATCTGTTGAATATTATTTTTCAGATAATCTCTCCTGTCCCTCTCACTCCAACATAAACAAAGAGCTTGAATATATTAGAAATAATATATTCAATGTTATTCCTAATATTATAAATGAATCAGATAATAAATTGCTTCTAACTATGCCTACTGAAATAGAAATTGGAACATTATTCAAAATCTAAATCCATCAGGGGCTGTTAGTATGGATGGTTTTAACAAATGCTTTTACATTACTTGTTGGAGAATCATCAAAAATGATCTTTGTAATGCTTTAAAATTATTCATCCAAGGTCAGGACATACCTAAATGAATATTGGCTAATGGAATTTGTTTAATTCCAAAGATTGATAACCCATCATATTGGAACCAATACAGACCAATAAGTCTATGTACATTGATGAATAAAATAATGTCCAAACTGATAAATAACAGACTATCTATACTACTAATTAAACTGATATCTGAAGTGGAGGGTGCTTATGTCAAAATAAGAACAATACATGACAACATAGTTATAGCTAAGGAACTAATTCATGATATAAGAAGGAAAACAAAGGTAAAAAACATTATAATACAAGTAAATATGTCCAAGTTATTCGACAATCTATCTCATATTTTCATCTTCAAGGTGTTACAAAGGTTTGGTTTCAGCAATAAAGTTATTAAACTAGTTACCAGTTTCATAAGATCAGTTTTTGTTTCACTTCTTACAAACGGGAAAATAATAGGATTTTTTTAAAGCTAATAGAGGGGTGAGACAAGGGGATCCCTTGTCTCCCAAATTATTTATACTAGCAGAAGAAATACGGCTAAGAGGAATGACTGAATTGTTTGAATCAAATAAAAGTCTCAAATACTCTAGCAGAGGAAACATAACTATACCAATTTTAGCTTTTGCTGATGATGTGTTAATATTTACCAATGCACTAACCTCTTTTTTAGAAAAAATTAGCAAGTTCTTGCAGGTATATCAAAATATCCCTAGACAGTCAATAAACAAAGAAAAAACAGAGATCATCACAACAAATAATATTCCTCAAAACAGAAGGAAAAGTCTTAACATTCAAACAAGCTTCAAGATAACTTTCTTGCCTACAAATTACCTGGGAATAACCCTTAGCACACACAATAAATCAGTCAATTTCATACCCTTACTGGAAAATATTAAAGACAGGATATCAACCTTGGAAGGGAAAACGATTTCATATGGAGGTCAACTAACACTAGTTAACCCTGTACTAATGTCTATTACTTTGTATTGGCTCCAGAGCTGTTGGCTACCTACTTCTCTTATCTCAAAAAATGAAAGACTAATGAACAGATTCCTATGAGACTCAAGTAACGAAGAAAACAAACTTTACTGGTCTTCTTGGCCAACAATATGTAAACAATTTATTGAAGGAGGGCTCAATGTTAGAAGTCTCCAAGATATCCAAAAATATCTCTCTTGCAAGCTATGAATAAGATTCAGAGAAAAGAATTCACTAAGGACCAACCTATTACATAACATCTAATGTAAAGATAAAAATCCTCTCCAGGTTGACTACTCAAAACAAGGCTCACAAACTTGGAAAATGCTGACTAAAATAAAGGATTTTTTTGAGGCAAACATCAAATAGAAACTAGGTAATGGTAAAATCGATCTATGGTTGGATAACTGGTATTGAAGACCTCCACTTATTAGTCTTAATTCAAATTCAAATAACAATTGGTTTAAAGGTAAAATGGTCAGTTTGTTGTGGGACAATAATTCATTGAACATGAATAAACTAAAACCACTTCTAACTGACTACAATATTAACCTTATATCCAATCTTACTATCAATAATCACACTAGGGATGTTATTATCTGGATTTCTTCAAATGATGGTAATTTTAACATTAAAAATACAATGCAAATCATTAGAACTACAGACAACACGTCTTCTCTTTTTGAAAAACTATGGAATCAAATATCTCCAAGAAAATTCTCTTTCTTTGCTTGAAGACTTATTTTAAACAAACCGCATATTGACTCAATCTTGCAAAAACAAAACATTTAACATTGCTTTCAAAATGTCAATTTTGCCAAAACTTAGAAACTAGAGATCCTCTCAATGTATCATGTATATTTTCTTGCAGAATTTGGTCGTATTTTACAGGTGTTCTAAAGGTAGATATTCTTAGATTTATGACAGTGAAACACATGTTTAGGGCATGGTTTTGGTCTGCTCATTATTGGTTTGATTAATTTAAAGTTGGGGGTAATTTTGTCAAGTGTTTTGTAAAGTATTTTGGGTATTAAGTATTTGGTGTAAAATAGTGAGAGATTTGAGAAGCTTGGTTGTATTAAATGTTCATTACCCTCATTAATGAAAGTGGTTGGGGTATTTATACCCTTAATTAAGGACCCATGGGCTTACAGGTCAAGTTATGAAATCGAGTCAAGTTTAAGGACCCATTAATCTTTTAAGATGATTAGAACATAGCTTAGTCAAAAGGTGTTTAAGTGTTTTTACTTTTGTCCTGTCTGAATAGTTCAGTGGTACATTATTATCCAAATTGCCCTTGTCCGGATAATATAATGGGTTGTGACTGGATAATCCGAACTCATCAATAGCCCTTTTTTAGACCTTGTCGAATATATTTGGTAGGACTAAAAAATCTACTTAGCCAGTAGTGACTTTGTCCGCTCTGCTTGTGTAATCCGTACTGGGAGGTTTATTCTCATTATTAACTCAGTTCAAAGTCTGTCCGAACTGACTTCTCTATCCAAAATTTCAAGAGTTTTCTTCTTGGATCGTGGGACACGTGTCACAATCTGGTTCAACCTACCAGTCGGTTTTCTTCCTAGATGGGCCCACCCACTAAGTCTAGAAAGTTACCTAGGCATTTAATCCTTCACACGTTTGCGCCGTCTTTAATCATTGCTAAACACTCTTCAACTTCTCCTAGGTAACAATTACTTTTTTTTTCTACTGTTATATAAATCCTTTTCACTATTTCATTGTTTTCATCACTCAAAAACCTTTATAGAGAGATTATCACTCTTATCTTTAAACTTGTTCTTGAAGAGTTTTATGTTCACAGCCAAAAATGCACTTATTAAAGGCGGCTGGTTAAACTTATCAGAGCTAGAAATAGCGAAAAAAGTTGAAAGGGAGAATCGCATTGCTGCCGGTCTCTCAGTTTCCCCAATCGAGAAATCTGGTGAACCGACCCAAGAAGCTGACCAAGGATCATCCTCTTCCAGAAATCCCAAGCCTAGACAGTTATATAAACCAAGCCTCTCTCTTCTTCCCTCAGGCTGTTCTGTTCAAGAGTCTCAACCTTCTGTTGCTAAAGAAAAAGCGGTTTTGAGTGTCAGAAAACCTTTCCCCTTTTTAGCTATGGATTCTGACGCTGAGAAGTTCCCGGAGAAATCAACCCCTCGCCGGACGAATCGTCTAACCAAATTCAAAACAACTATTTTACTGCCAAAGCCCTACGAATTGGAGGCATCTAAAGCAACCTCAAAAGATAAGCCCTCCGGAACAGAGGCATCTAAATTAACCTCAAAAGATAAACCCTCAGGATCGAAGGCATCTAAGGTAGCCCCAAGGGCCAAGCCCTCCAGATCCCAATCTCAACCGGACACCAGGCCTTCAGAAACAACAGGTGCTCATCCATCCGAACAACCTTTAGTGCCATAAGCTGATCCCCATCCATCCAAAACAATTGATAAACCTTCCACAATGATGGAAGAAGTAATGGAAGACAATATCGAAGAGGCTCCCTTTGAAACTGAAGCATCAAGTCAAACGGGGGATGCTGCTTTTGACAAGAAGGGAAAGGGAAAAGTCAAGTTTCTGTTTGACCCATCCGGAGCTTTCGGAGTGCCTAGAGGGCAAGGTAAGCCCTTGCTTAAAAAATGTCAATGTTAAATATTTGTTGGCTCTACAAAATATAAACTAAGTCTACACCCACACTGCTGAGTTAGGCCGGATCCGGATGAAATGAAGGATCCCAGAGTCAGTGAAGGTAAGGATACCTGTCACCCCGGAGTCTTCTATGGACTGCAAACTCACTGAAGTGGTTATCTCCACCTGGTTAAGCTCTGCCCAAGCCAACTAAGCCTAAACGCCTTGTATTCTCTCCTTGCTTGCATAATGGCATCAAGGTTATCCAAAATCCCACTCCCAATGAAGAAATTTGTCGCTGCGGAAAGTCTATGCAAGAATCACCATATTCCGTTCTACCATCATAATATGGGGAACAATTTCAAGGTGGTGGACGACTTGCTGGAGTCTGAGAAGAACTAGAGGATACAGTTCCTGTTTATCAGTGGGAGATGGGAGAACAATAGAAAGATCAAGGCCAACACCAATCCCAGCATGTTAACTAGCAGGTGGAAGAGTACTGGTGAGTTTTTTATCATTGTTTTTCATGCTCTTCTTTATAAATCATAAGTATTGCTCTACTGGTTAATTTGTCACTCATTTGTCAGTGTTGCCGAAGGAGTTCATTGAACACCTAGAGGAGGGGCAAACAACCCGTGCCAAGCTTAATGCATGGGCTACGGAGCATTGGGGGAATGCCTTCCACAATTGCTTCACCTCAGGAAATCTTGTGAGGTCCCATCTGTGGAACACCACAAGTCGGAGGGACCTCTCATGGGAAGAGCTGACTACGCCGCCTGATCCTGGTGTAATTCTCAAGCGAACGGAGGCCAAAGAAGGTAAATTGGTCTTACCTTCTAGAGCAAAAGCTCCCAGCAAAATGAAAGAGAAGAAGAAAGTTGTAACAAGCCGGTCCAAGCTGCCACAGAGGAGACTGGTTCGGGTAACCAAGGGGGAATTGACGCTGTCCTGCTCAAAGTGGTAGAGGCTGAGACTGATAGGGAGGCATGAGAGTCATAAAATCCACCAAAGCCTCCTAAAAAGGACCGGAAAAGAAGGGCTAGCAGTGGCGAAAAGACTGCCAAAAAGAAGAAGGTCACCTTAGGGGAAGAAATAATTCTTCGCCCTTCGAAGCTTCTACCTCCACCAGCCCCTGTTGATCCCACTTTACAAGAGAAGATCTCAACAGGTCTGCAGTCCGGAGAAGTTGTTGGGGGAGGGACTGAAGAAGTGGACATTAGTGCCCTTAAAGACATTGATTTATACTTCAATGATTTTGAGAATGATGATTTCGCAGGTCCCTTCCGCCCTTCGAGATCTGCTAACATGGTAAACTTTAATGGTAAGTCCTTCTCCGTCTCCAGAGATCAAGATGTTCTAAGCCATTCTCTTGTTGGTCATATCCAGCCAGTGCTTGACTTGGAGAGACAAGTGAAAAGCCAGACCACTCTCATCAATTTCCTCACCACTGACAAGGAGTCTTTGTCAACCAATCTTCTTAATGCCAATTAGAGCATAAAAGAACCGAAGAAAGAAATAGAAGCATTGAGGAAGGACAAGGAAGATCTATCAACCAAGCTGGCCACTTTAGAGACTGCCAGTATTGAGCTCCAAACTAAGTACTCCGGTTTGGAAAAGGGCCCCAAAACATTAAAGGAGGACCTGGAGACTAAAGATGGTGTCATTCAAACCCTATCCGGTGAGAAGACTTCCTTAGAAGGTACCGTGTCTAAGATGGCCAAGGAGAAAGAGGACTTGGTGAAGCAACATGAGCAAACTATTCAGGAAAGTATTGATAAATATACCAACAAAGTCATATATTCTCTTGAGAAAAGATATGATGAAGTCAGGTCTGACATGGTGCTGCTCTTCCATGAGACCTTTCCGAAGAGGACCCTTGGTCCCCTATGGAAATATGTGGAATATGAAGACCTTCTGCATCATACCATGGCAACTGGTTACAAGTACAACTACTTTAGTGGAATTGATTCCACTATGGATGACGAAGAGGGAATTGGTGAGAGTTTGAGTGCTGAACTCAAAAGTCCCAAGAAAGGTGGTGGTGGTAAGACATCCAAAGGGAACAAACCCTAAGGTTTAATCATATTTTTTATCTTTGCTGAATATTTAAAGTCCTTGGATGGCCAAGGCATATTTTGTAATATTATCCGATCAAGGTCCGGATAATTTATTGAAATACTTAAAGTCCTTGGATGGCCAAGGCATGTTTTATTCTTCCTATTCGGTTAAAGTCCGAATAGGTTTATTTATCAAATCTTTCTTCATTTAACACTTTCTTTCCTTTAAATTTTAATTGCTAATGTTTAAATAACCCTTAGTTTTTCGAAAGCATTATAGTGAGAGTGTTTACTATCTCCGATGACATGTATTTAATGATCATCACTCAACCAGGTTTATCCGATCTATCAAAGATCCAAAGTTTTGAACCAAAAATTTGTACTTGAATTTAATTGTAGTTAAACCACACAGGATGTTTTAGGAAGGCATCACATTTTATTGAATGAAAAAATCGGACACCTCATTAAAACCTCCCCGCGCCACCATGGTAGGAAAGAGTATGCCCCATAATATTTACATTGATATCTAACAAGTATATATTTACACAACTTTTATTCTAAATATAACATGAGATGTTCAATATTTCATGAGTGCTTCAAAACCCTACCTTCTTTTTCCTGAAGCCTATATGTCCCAGGCTTAAGATTTTTGGAGACCTCATAGGGGCCTTCCCAGTTCGGAGCCAGCTTACCGAACTGCTTCTCTTTGGTGTGTAAGAAAACTTTTCTCAAAACTTTATCTCCCAGTAGAAAATCTCTTCTCTTGACCTTAGAAGCAAACCTGCTCCTCATCAAGCCTTGGTAGTGGATCATTCTCAAGTGAGCTTTAACCCTTCTTTATTCTATTAAGTCCAACTGATTCCTAATTGCTATCTCATTAGCCTATTCGGAATAGTTATGGACCCTGTATGATAGTATGGTATCTTCAATGGGGGTAATGGAATCCATCACATACACCAAAGCAAAAAGAGATTCTTGTGTAGCATCCCAAGGAGTAGTTCGGTATGCCTATAACACTTCTTGCAGATAGCTTGGCCACTTCCCTGCAGCCCCCTCTAGATTCCTTTTTAATCCGGAAAAAATGATCATGTTGGCAAATTCAACCTGGCCGTTCGCTTGTAGATGGAAAGGAGAAGAGAAGCAGTGCTGAATGCCTCTACAGGCACAAAAACTCTACATATCCTTGTTATCAAAATGTGGCTCGTTATGTGTGGTAATCTTTTGAGAAATCCCAAATCTGAAACATATATTAGATAAGATGATTTTTATGACAGCTTTCGAAGTGGTTCCTGCCAAAGAAGCTGCCTCTATCCATTTCGAGAAGTAACCAATTGCAACTATAATAGTCTTGCACCCTCCAGATTCCATTGGCAGAGGCCCAACTAAATCTAATCCCCAACGAGCAAAATGTAATGGCTCAGAAATTGACTCCATAGGTACTGCTGGCATATGAATTTCATTGCCATACCTTTGACATGGATCACACTTCTTTACCATTTCTTTAACATCTGCCATTATGGATGGCCAATAGTAACCAACCAAAAATACTCTCTGGGTTAGTGCTCTATAGCTACAATGCACTGACCCTTCTCCATCGTGTAGTTCAGATAAAACGACTTGAGATTCTTCAACCCCCAAACAACGCAGGAGAGGTATACTGAAAGTTTTTTATAGAGAACTTCCCTTATGATAAAAAAACCACGAGCCACGTGTTTAATTTTTCTTGCCATAGCTTTATCCGGAGGTAAAACCCCATCAGAAATGTATTGAAGAAGGGAAAATCTCCAATCTCTAGGTTGGACTACCTATATACTCAAGCTTTCCTTTTTTTCCTTGTCCTGATTTGCTTTTATGGATGGGCATTCTTGTACATGAATCCAAGGGTAGGACTCAGAATATGCTATGGTTGCCAAGGAATCTGCCAGTGTATTTTCTCATCTAGGAATATGTTCATAACAAACACTTTTTAAGTTGGCTACCACCTCTTTAAGGATGAGTAAGTATTTGATCAACTATTCCTTCTTGGCCTCAGATTGACCTTGAACATGATGGATACGAAGCTGGGAATCACTCATCAACCTAACTCTTTTAGCCCCACATAGGAAAGCTAATTTGAGACCAACTATAGCCGCTTCATATTCGGACTCATTGTTAGAGGCCCTGAACCCAAAGCATATAGCATGATACATTTTATCACCATACGGAGAGGTTAGGTAAATTCCAGCTCCACAACCCATCGTGCTTGATCCATCATCAGTCCGGACTACCCATTATTTTTTGGTTTTTCCTTCTGAAACTTGTTTAGAACTCCTATCTGGATGGAATTCTACCAGGAAATCAGCAACAGATTGAGCTTTGATAGCACTTCGTGGGGCAAAATCAATGTCATAATCAACCAATTCTACTGACCACTTGGTCATCCTGCTTGATAGGTCTGCTTTCTGAAGAACATTATTCAATGGGAAAGATGTTCGGACAATGATGGAATGAGACTGAAAATACGACCTCATTTTTCTTGCAGCAATCACTAAGGCTAGTGTCAACTTTTCAAGCTTCAAGTACCTATTCTTAGCATCTATCAGGATTTTGCTGATGTAGTACACCAGACAAGGGTAATTGTCCACCTCTCTTACCAATACTGCACTTATAGTGCATTCTGACACAGCCAAGTATACATACAGTGTTTCTCCTTGTACGGGCTTAAAAAGGGTTTTAGTGAAGTTAAGTCTTTCTTTATTTCATCAAAAGCTTGGCTACATTATGGAGACCAATTAAAGTCTTTAGTATTCTTCAAGGTTTGGAAAAACGGAGCACACTTATCTGAAGATCTTGAGATAAAACGATTCAAGGCAGCCAACCTTCCAGTAAACCTCCAGACTTCTTTAATATTCCGAGGAGGATCCATTTCTAATAGGGCATTCAACTGATCCAGCTCGGGTTGTATCCTTTTCTCACTTATCACATACCCAAAAAAAAAATTCGGATCGAAACCCAAAGACACATTTTTCTGGATTCAGTTTTAAATTCACCATTGTTAGATTGGCAAAAGTTTCCCGGAGGTCAATTATATGCAAATCCTCTAAACTCTTAACCATCATGTCATCTATGTACACCTCCATATTCCTGCCAATCTGATTAACAAATGTTTTGTTTACTGGCCTCTGGTAAGTAGCCCCAACATTTTTCAACCCAAAATGCATCACCTTATAACAATGGAGACCCCTGTCTGTAACAAATGTAGTATGATCTTGGTCCTTCAGATCCACCTGAATCTGGTTGTACCCAGAGAAGGCATCCATGAAGGACAACAACTTGTTTCCAGATGTTGAGTCCACTAACTGATCTATCCGGGGGACCGGATAAAGATATTTTGGGCAAACTCTATTGAGGTTAGTAAAATCAATACACATACGCCATTTCCCGTTCATTTTCTTGACTAACACCGGATTGGTAGTCCATAAAGGATATTGGGACTCCTTTATGTGCCCCATCTTTGTAAGCCGATCAACTTCTTGGACTATTACATCAGCTTTCTCTTTAGAGAAGGCCCTCTTTTTTGCACAACAAGTGAAATATCACTCTAAATTGATAGTTTGTGCGAGATAACGCTTGCAGGTACTCCGATTACATCACCATTGCACCAAGAAAAAACATGTTGATTGTCTGACAAAACGGACAAAAATTTCTTTTTTAACTCTAGCGCCATCTTGGAGCCAACCTTGATACTTCCACCCTCTTCCAGAGGATGGGTTTCAACTTCTTCCACCGGTATTATAATACTAAGGGCCTCTCTGGGGTCATCAATCTCACCCTCCCCCTCAGAAGGCCCTGTTAACTGCTAATCTTCATTGATTCGAACTGCTCCTAAAGTTTTAGGAGCAAGTGCAGTTGCATATCACTCCATTGCTATCTTCTAACTACTTCGGATAACACCCACTTGCCCTTGAACCGTATACTTCAAACACTGGTGGACTGTTGAGGCCACAACATGCATTCTAGAGAGCCAGGACCTCCCAAAGATTGCATTGTAACATATGGGGAAATTTACCACAACAAATAACACTATGACCAACTTTTTAAAAGGCCCCTTGCCCAACAACACCTCTTCCTCAAACTCCCCGATTACATACGCAGAACTTCTTGTGAAGCCCAAAATGGTTCTGTTTGACCGTTGAATAACGACCGAATTTTTCATCTGCTTGTAAGAATTTAAAAATAAGATGTTTGCCGAATTGCCTATGTCTATCAGAATTCGTCTGATATCATTGCCCCCAATAGATGCTCCTATTACCACAATATCCTCATGAGACCCAACAATATTTCTTAAATCATCCTCATCAAAGACTACAAATAGAAAAAAGGTTTGACACTGATAAGAAGACATGCCTCCTTCCAACTGAGTAGCCTGAGAGTGAACATGCCTCTTTCTTGATGAAAGAGTGGGCGCTGTCATGGTATCCCCTCCGAATATAGTGAGTGACTCAAAGAAACTAATTAATCCGGACACCGTCTTAGTCTGCTCTGTTATGGCCCCTATTTTATTACGGGTTGGATCAGGATCGAGGTACTCCAAATCAACATCAAATCTTTCAAGGATCACCATTGCCCCCTCCAAAGCAGATGTTCCCACATTGTTTGTAGGGCCAGTTCGAGGAGTATTGTCAGGCCTGTTTCCACCTCTTCTTTTGACATAAGCCCCCAAATTACCATTTCAATGAGATTTTGTACTTCTTGCTTCAAAGCAATGCATACTTGGGTGTTATGGAAAATATCATTATGATATTGGCAAAATTAAATATTTCGACTGTCTTTGGGAGACTATAGTGCTGCTGGTTTCTAGAATTGGACTTCATCATTGGTTTTGTCATAAATTGTGGCCACATTCTCTTTTAATTATGCAAACCACTCCGGTTGAACCCAAGGACCTCTTTTACTCATTGACTGCTGACTCTGAGATTGATTTTGGTTGGATTGAGCCTTCTTAGCCATGTTGGACCCTTGTCTGGTCTCCTTAGCCTTATATCCGGACTGGTTTTGGTTTTGAGCTGTTGGGGTGGACCTCACCTGACGGTGCACCCTGGTTTTCTTGGTTTCATCCATGTTAATCTACTTTCCCACCTGATTGAAAAAGCCACCCCAATTTATGGCCTTCTTCCTGGTCACTGAATCAGCCAGATTCCCAGGGTTCAACTCTTATCTCAAAGAAGCAATTGCCACATGTTCGAAGCAATCTGCTAACTCGTTCTTGGTATTTACGAACCGACTTATGTAGTCCTTTAAGGACTCATTTGGCTCTTAGACACAATGGATGATAGTATCTCCATTTCCCTTCACCTCCTTACTTCCCACAAATTGCCTTCGGAAGGCAACCCAGAATGTATCAAAATTTCTGATACACCCTTGGGGTAAGCTGTTGTACCACTTAAGAGCACTTCCCGTAAAAGATTGGGAGAAGGCTCTACACAGAAGTTTGTCATCATCATTAAAATTCATCATGAAGTTCTTGAACTGCTCTAGATGATTATCCGGATCCTTACTCCCATCATACTTCTCCATTTTGGAGCTTTCAAACCTTTTTAGTAGGTTTCAGAACAATATTTTGGCAGACAATGGCGATTGTCTCCAATTCCTATTACGACTGAAGTCTGTGTCTTCATTAGTTGCAAAAATACATGGTTCGATCTGAAAAGCAAAAGGATCGATCAGCAACTGATCTATATGCCCGTGACTGTGGTTGTGAGATAACCCTTTGCCCAGATGTCTTTTAAGTCTCCCATGCCTATCTCTCTTTCTTGAATATTTTTTAACTAGTTTATGTTTCATCCTGGACCTCCCTTCATCACTTCTTGATGACAAAGACTCTTCAAGCTCAGCCTCGTTCGAAGAGCTGCTGGAGGATTCAGAATCTGAACTTTCAACCGGCTTAGACCGATGAGTCTTCTTAGAACTGACATGGGTCTTTTTTGAACTTAAATGAGTCTTTGCTGGTGGATCATTCTCCCTAGGATTGTCAGTATAATGGATGTCTAACGCCCTTGAATTCTTCTTTATACCAATTTCTGCTTGTTTTATGGCCCTCAACGCCTTCATTTCTGCCCTCAACTTGTCTCGCTCTTCAATGGTGTATTCCTTGTTTTCCCCAACCACCTCCACCACATGTGGTAGAGTTGCTTGCTCGTTCGGATCCATCCGAACTGGTAATTTCTACTGGTTTTGAATGCAAGATTCAGGCATCGTCGTGCTCCCACTGTGGTCGCCAATTTGGTTTGGTTAATTTTGAGCGGGGGATAATTTTGTCAAGTATTTTGTAATATATTTTGGGTATTAAGTATAAGGTGTAAAGTAGTGAGAGATTTGAGCAGTCTGGTTGTATTAAATGTTCATTACCCTCATTAATGAAAGTGGTTGGGGTATTTATACCCTTAATTAATGACCCATGGGCTTACGGGTCAAGTTATAAAACCGAGTCAAGTTTAAGGACCCATTAATATTTTAAGCTGATTAGCACATAGCTTAGTCAAAAGGTGTTTATGTGTTTTTACTTTTGTCCTGTCCGGATAGTTCAGCGGTACGTTATTGTCTGGATTGCCATTGTCTGGATGATACAGTGGGTTGTGACTGGATAATCCGAACTCATCAATAATAAGGCTTGATGAAAACGGTTTTGCCTACAATTATTAGTTGGGTTATATTGCAACCGAGGAATAAAGTTAAAATGAATGCATACACATTTTCAACAATCACAACAATCAAGTACATCAAGAACATGCTAATGAGTCTGGATCATTCAAATCTCATGAAAAATAAACACTGGAAACAAAATGAAAGTGCAACAATTACTTTAGGATGTATTAGTCACCTGAAGCTTAAAAATAAATTTACCTATCAGTCTTGGATTCCTCATTATCCTGGTAGATATAAAATCAACTCGGATGCCAGCTACTTACCTTCTGGAGAATCTAGTGGAGCAGTTGTTATTAGAGACAGTCAAGGAAACTTCGTGCTAGGATACGAGAATAACTATAGAATGTTTTCTCCAATCAAAGTAGAAGATCGAGCCCTTCATGACGACCTAAAATTATGTAAAGTCAAAGGTTTCACGAAAGTCGAAATTGAAACAGGCTCTGAAATACTAGTCTCTCTTCTTTCATCTGGAAACTATGCCAATTATTTAGAATCAATTCTCAATAGCATAAAATCTCTACTATCCAATAAAATGACTCTTCATCACATTCTAGAGAACAAAATCGAACAGCAGATTGGCTGGCTCGATGATCAAAGATGCAAGATGAAGATGGATTATAGATCTTTTAAACCTCCAGCTCAGCTGGAAGCAATATTATTTTTAGAAAGTCTTAGAATAGGCTATATAAGAATTGGAGAATAACTTACTTTTCATGAACTTTTAGGAACCAATGGAACAAAGCAATGTTTTTTTCATGAATGATAAGGAAATGACAAAAACAATTGATAGATAACAAAGAAGATTAAAATTGTTCGAAATAGAGAATCACCCAGGATCAAGATGAAATACAGAACCTGAAATCGAAAGAAAAATTAATGGTACGTCCTGAATTAGATCTCCACCTGCTTCGACAAGCCTTCAACCGCCTCCCGGAAAATACTAGCAGATTCATTCCCCAGAGAAAATTTCTCTTCTACTATAGATATATCCATGACTAAAACATCACCAGTCTAATCAGCCTCCACAAAAATATGTGAGTCTTGCAAGACCATAAGTTTTCCATCTCCACTCTTATACTCAAACCCTTCCTCATTGAACACACATATCGACAGAAGGTTACATTCAAATTAAGAGATATAACCACAATTACTAAAGCCTTTTCCAGTCCAATAATTAGCTTAAATATGATACTTCATTCGAGGAATCCATCATTATGCTTGCACTTGACTTTACTCCAAGATCCGCGATCTTCGTCTTTTTAATTTGTCTTTTTCACCAAAACCAAATATTGATATCAGACCTCCATGCTCACGACACCACTTGTTAAGTAAACCACCGACATCTAAACAAGATATGACCTAACCCTAACAAGACTCGCTAGGACGAATCCAAGACACTCAACATTATATGCCTAAACGTACCAAATTTAGAGCAACAACGAGTGAATGGTCGGTTTACTAATATCACGCTATTGTCACTCCTAAACCTCTTCATGTGCTTCCTAGATTAGATTTGCACCTGCTTAGACAAGACTTCAACTACCTCCAACCGAATCCCAACAGATTCATTCCTCAAACTAGACGCCCCTTCTACTATGGATCCATCCAAGACTAAAACACCATTAATTTTGATGAGGGCGGAATTCGCCGATCTCAATTAAAGGGGTAAAAACACGATAAATAAATATTTGATGTAGTTAAAAGAGTATTCAGAGTCAATCAGGGACCAATGTATAAAGATAAAGATAGTAGAGGGGCCTCATTAATATGTGATGAACGGCCCACTAAGAGCTCAAATGGGTCCTCCTTATTTTAGTATAAAAGGGTGACCCACTTGCCTAAAAAAGGGTATTGAATATTACTTTCACGAATTCACTCTTTATCTCTCTACACTTTCTCTCCTCTAGTCATATCTGACTCAAGATCCCAAATATATTCTCATAATAATTATTTACTCATCATTGGCGCCGTCTGTGGGAAACAGTGATACCAAGAAGGAATCTTTTGTCCTTTGAAAATCACATTTTTCGGGATGAACAGCGATGCGGCGATAGAGAGGGACGGGAGAGAAGTCGTCCGAGCCGTCTCAGGTTCGGGAGGCACGGTAGTCCCCGCCCGAGAATGGCACGGCGGACGGGACAAGCGGTCAACTCTGATAATGACCCGAAAGCAGCTCCTCGAGGACATTGCTCGGTTGGAAGAAGAAAGGGAGCGGGCGTTGGGTGAGAAAAGAGCCCGGGAAGGAAAGGGCAAAGAGCCTCTCCTGGAGGACCGGGTGGCAGCTGGCCATGGCAACGATCCGCGAATAGAGGCCCGACCTGTTAGGTACTACAGGGATCCTCTCCCCGATGACGAAGAAGATGCTAGGACTCGTCGGAACCTTGAGAACCATCGGGCCATGACGTCGGACTACCCCTCAGACGATTCGTCGGGCAAAGAATATCTGCGGCGGGAAAGAGTTCAGCGAGCGCAGAAGAATCGATCCCGACGACTTCGAGGGTCCAGGGCCGACCCTCTGCAGTATAAGAAGGGCGGCGCCGATAAGCCAACCCCGGTATCCTTTGAGAAAGAAGAAATGCATATCGCCAGCCGCGGAGAACGGGAAATATTGCCGCCGATTCCGTGGCAACCGTCGAATAGCCAGAACCATGGTTACAGAACCAGTAGCCAATTCATCAGCCCAGGAGTCGAGGGGATTTATGGAGTTAGGACCGAGGGTCTTGGGGGAGGAGCATATGAGCTCGGAGTCAACTGGAGGGCCTCCCCGTTATCCGATGAAATATTAGCGGGACAGCTCCCGAGGAGATTTGACATTTCTAAGTTAGAAAAATACGACGGAAAAAAGGACCCGGATAACCATTTGGAGGCTTTCAAAAATTTCATGTTAAGCTTCGACAATGATGACAAGCTCCTGTGCAGAGCATTTTCTATGACTTTCAAAGACAGAGCCTCTAAGTGGTACAACCGCTTGCCGCAGGGGTGCATTCGGAACTTCGGGACTTTCTGGACGATGTTCAGGCAACACTTCGTCGGAAGTAAGAGTTTCCGCGCCAACGGAGATACTATCATGAATTGTCGACAAAAGCTGGGGGAGAGCCTGAGAGACTATACCAGGCGGTTCATTGACGCGAAAACCGACTTGGACCATTGTGAAGAGAATGTGGCTCTAACGGCGTTTCGTTTAGGCTTGCTCCCGGGACCGATGAAGCAAGCTGTGACCAAGAAGCAAGCGTTCACTTTTTCCGCACTGTTGGCACAGATAGAGAAGCAAATATTGATTGAAGAAACAGAAGCGTCTGAACTGGCAGCACAGATCCAACAGAGCGCCCAAGCGTCGGTCGTGATAAAGCAGGGTTCCCGATCAGATTACGCCAGGTCGGCCCAACCAGTTAGCACGATACACCCGAGCACACCAGTGTTAACCAAACCTCCGACCCCGACCGGTCAGAAACCAAGGCAAGCGGGACCGGTGATCTCTCGACCCATGTCCAACAAGTGGACGCGACCTGCCTACTTCGCAGACCTTACGGAATGCGTGTCATCGATCTACGAAAAAAACCAAGAGGAGCGGAATATACCGAAGACCTTTCCCCATCCCGACGCCACGGGAACAAAGGAATAACCGCTATTGCCGCTACCACGAAGACATCGGGCATGACACGAAGGACTGCATAGCCTTGAAGAAGGAGATACAGATGCTCATAGAGCACGGAACTTGTTGGAGTATGTAAAAAAGGCACAGCAAGGCACGACCTCGAAAGAGGTGGTGATCGTACCAAAACCAGAAACGACCATGGCCATTTCAGAGGTGACCGACCACTTCGACGTGACAATTGAGTACCTTGATCCCGAAGCCAATCGCAATATCATCGGGGTCATTGAGGAGGGGGCAGAGGGAAGCGTCGGTAGCATCCGTGGGTTCTGTGAATTTTTCGAATCATTAACCATCTCCGGGGGAGGACCGATGACGGGAAACGCAAACTTACTTCCAAACCGGAAGTGCCCTTTCCCCGACCAAACCGTTCCGCTGAAAACGCAAACTTGCTTCCAAACGGGAAGTGCCCTTTCCCCGACCTCGCGCTTCGGTGACCCGAAAGCTAATCACGATATTATCGGGATCATTAAGGAAGTGATTGAGGAGAATACCCGGTAAAGTACAAGGCCTCTGTAATCTTTTTGAATCTCTGACAATTTTCGGGGGGGATTCGATGGCAGGAGTCACGCATTCTTCCAGGAAAAGGCACATTGTCAACTTGACCACCCAGTTGGAAGCCAGAACTTGCTTCCAAACCAGAAGCGCCCCCTTGCCGATTTTACATTTCGACGACGATGACATGAGAGACATAGCCGGACCGCATGAGGACGCCATTTTGATCGGGGCAGCAATAGCGGGAGAGGAGGTTCGGCGCATCTTGGTGGACACCGGGAGTTCGGCCAATATCATCTTCGCGTCTACCATTGCTAAGTTCAGAACGCGACCGGTGATTGCGCGATCCGACCGCACCATTGTCGGGTTTACCGGGACAGCAGCCGACGTAGTCGGGGAGTTTGAGGGCGTGGTCCAGTTAGGCCGCGGCCCATTTAAAAAGGAGGTCACGGTTTTTTTGTAGTAGTGGACGCGCCGGCCTCACACAACGCCATTCTTGGCCGGTCTTGGATATCGCGCATGCATGCTGTGACTTCTACTATTCATCAATGTGTGAAGTACGTGGTCGGGAACAATGTAGGAGTGGTCCGAAGCAGCCAAAAAGCAGCGCGGGAATGTTACCGAGCTGCTTTAGCTCCAAAAAAAGACCAAGAGATGTTTCCGGCTCAAGAATAGTAATTAAGGGGGGTGCCTCCGGGATCGCAACTGGTGGATGACCCTCGGGAGGCCCCAAGCCTTTTGACGACAAACGAGGAATGCGAGCTACATTATTTTGCAGATGGGCAATATCTGCGGGTCGGGGTCAACCTTTTGCCGACCCTAAGGAAACAGCTATTGACCCTCCTACGAGAGAACCTTGACTTGTTTGCGTGGTGCTCCGGGGACGTCACGGGAGTACCAGAATCCTTCGCGATCCACAAGTTGACCATAAACAGGAATGTCAGACCGATCGTTCAAAAACGTCGAGCTTTTTCCCCCGAAAAGGCAGATGTGATCCTGCGGGAAGTTGAGAGAATGACCAGCATCGGACATATCACGGAAGCAAAGTACCCCTTATGGATTTCTAACCCCGTACTCGTCAAAAAGAAAAGCGGGAAATGGAGGATGTGTGTAGACTTTACTGACCTTAATCGGGCGTGCCCGAAGGATCCTTTTCCAATGCCGAGGATTGATCAACTGGTGGACTCGACGTCGGGCAACAAGTTACTATCGTTTATGGACGCCTATGCCGGTTACAATCAAATTAAGCTACATTCTGCGGATCAGGAGAATACCACGTTCATCACGGGTCGGGGGCTATACTGTTACAAGGTAATGCCCTTCGGGCTGAAGAACGCGGGCGCGACATACCAAATATTAGTCAACAGGACATTCGAAAGACAGATCGGGAGAAATATGGAGGTGTACATTGATGACATGTTGGTCAAAAGTGGGACCGATGTGGCCCACCTTGCCGACCTTAGAGAAATTTTTGATAACTTACGAAGGATAAACCTTAAGCTGAACCCGGAAAAATGTTCTTTTGGGGTCCCGTCAGGGAAATTCTTGGGATTCCTCGTCAGCGAGAAAGGTATTGAGGCAGACCCTATTCAGCTCCGAGCCCTAGCCGACATGACGCCTCCCCGAAGTGTGAAGGAAGTTCAGATTCTGACCGGGCGTCTGGCCGCCCTAAATCGTTTCATTTCCCGATCATCTGATAAATGCGCTCCGTTTTTTCAGGTCCTGCGACAGGCGAAATTTTTTGTTTGGACTCCTGAGTGTACCAAGGATTTTTTAGGGATCAAAGAGTACCTATCGACCCCGAACCGCCTCACCAAGCCGACTGCGGGGGAAACCCTTTTCCTCTACATTGCGGTCACGGATTATGCGGTCAGCGCTGCTCTAATCAGCGAATCAGGGCCAGCTCCGACAGCGGTATACTATGTGAGCAAAAGCTTGCTGGACGCCGAAACTCGGTACCTCAAACTGGAAAAAATGGCGCTGGCTCTGGTAACAGCAGCGCGGAAAATGCGACCATACTTCCAAGCCCACCCTATTGTTGTCCGCACATCACTTCCGCTAAAATACGTTTTTCAACGACCAGACATGTCCGGGAGAATATCCAAGTGGTCGGTAGAATTGGGGGACTTCGACATTGAATTTGAACCCCGAACAACTATTAAAGGCCAGGTCTTGGCCGATTTTTTAGTCGAGTTTCACTCAGAACGACCCGAACAGGAAGCGCATTCACAAGAGACAACAGAAGGCGAGTGGACCGTCCGCACCGATGGGGGAGCAAACGTTAGTGGTTGTGGGGCGGGAGTCCAAATTGTAACTCCCTCGGGTGTTAGCATGCTCCAGGCCATCCGTTTTGGTTTCCACACGTCGAACAATGAAGCTGAATACGAGGCTGCTTTGGCAGGGTTACGGTTGGCACAGGTGTGCGGGGCAAGACAGGTACGACTCATAAGCGACTCCCAACTTCTAATAAACCAAGCCTCGGGAAGTGCGGAGGCTCGAAAGGAACACCTGGTACAGTACTTGGCGGCATTAAGAATTCTGGCCGCTTCTTTTGACAAAATCACTTACGAGCATGTACCGCGAAGCGAAAACACCACAGCGGATTCTTTGGCAACGATTTCCTGCTCCACCAATTATCCATGGGTAATAGAGCAAGAAAGCCCATCCATCGTTTAAACGACATGAGTTGGCTAACCGACCTGAAATCGCATGCCAGATCTCTTCGGTTGCAACTTCAGACTGGCGGCGGGGTATTATCTCTTTCTTGGCTGAAGGTCGGCTTCCCGACGACACCGCCTCGGCACGAAAATTGCGCAACAAAGCACGGGGCTACGTCCTTTTAGGGGATGTGCTGTACAAAAAATCTTTTAGCCGATCTCTGCTTCGATGTTTAGGTTTCGACGAATCCCAGGTAGTCTTGTCCGAACTACATGATGGTGAAGGCGCGGCACATTGCGGATACAAGGCTCTGATTAGGAGAATTTTTCTTGCGGGATTCTATTGGCCGACAATAACGGCAGACGCGAGACTCATAGTCAAAACCTGCGATACGTGTCAAAGGTTCGGTAACGCCATCAACGTACCCGCAGCTCCCCTAGAATCCATATCCGAAGGGCTGCCTTTTGACCGCTGGGGAATCGACCTCGTCGGACCATTACCAACGGAATCGGGAGGAAGGCAGACGATTGTCGTGGCAGTAGATTACTTCTCCAAGTGGGTCGAAGCCGAACCTCTATCCGCCACGAAGACCAAAGATATTGTCAAATTCATTTGGGCGAACATTTGTTGCCGGTTCGGAGTGCCCTAACGGCTAACTATGGACAACGGGCCACAGTTTGATAGCGCAGAGATGAAGGCGTTCTACACCACTCATAATATCCGGCAATGTTTCTCTGCTCCTTTTCATCCACAAGCCAACGGCCAGGTCGAAGTAACGAACCGAACCATTCTGGATGGCCTCAGAAAGAACCTCGAGGGAAAGGCCGGAAAATGACCAGACTACTTGCAAGAAGTATTGTGGGCTTACCGAACCACACCCCGCACGGCGACTCAAAAGTCGCCTTACGCTTTAGTGTATGGTATGGACGCGGTCACTCCCGCGGAATCTATTTTTCCTTCTTTCACGATCGGAACTTATCAGGAGGAGACGAATGACGACAGCCGACGACTCGAGCTCGACCTCATAGAAGAGAAGCGCCACCGCGCCCATTTAAATTCTTTACACTACCAAACTTGAATGAGAAGTCGATACGCAGCTAAAGTCCGCCGTCGGGAGTTCAAGGTCGGAGATAAGGTTCTACGACGCGTGTTCCTCCACACAAGGGACAAGAGCCTCGGAAAGCTGGCCCCAAATTGGGAGGGGCCCTACGAAATTGTTGAGAAAATCAAGAGTGGGACGTACCGCCTGCAGAATCGGCTCGGACACCTCCTAAGGCTACCGTGGAATATTGAGCACTTGAAATTGTATCTAGAATAGTTTGTAATTTACGATGTATTTCGCATTATGTTTCACTTGATTCAAGTTTGTAAACGGTCGGGGATGCACTCTTTCCTACCTCGGTGGCGCGAGGAGGTTTTAACGAGGCATCAGCCCAAACCCGACCCACGTTTTTGATAATCAAAAAATCTTTTGCCTTCTAAATATTAAATCGTTGCGACTTTGGACAGCTGACGAGCTGGACGTCGTCCGTTTCTTTTAATATTACTCGATTGATAGAACCTTAAATAGGTTTTTCGGTTATTCCGATCTACATATTAGTTTTCCCGACCCTAGGGAAAAACTTTCGAGGAAAACTCGATCTACAGAACCTTAAATGGGTTTTTCGGTTTTACCGATCTACATTTTGGTTTTCCCGAACTTCTGGAAAAACTTTCGATAACAAATCGATCTACAGAGCCTTAAAATGGGTTTTTTCGGTTCTACCGATCTACATTTTGGTTTTCCCGAACTTGTGGAAAAACTTTCGATAACAAATCGATCTACAGAGCCTTAAAATGGGTTTTTCGGTTCTACCGATCTACGCTTTGGTTTTCCCGAACCTCTGGAAAACCTTCGGTAACAAATCAATCTACCGAGCATTAAGATTTACGATGTGCGAAATAATATACCCAGCAAATTAAACATAATAGTCATAGGGGGCCCCATGACCCCCAAAAAACAGAAGAGTTAACGTGGTTCAACAAAAAACAACAGAAGGGCCTACGGCCCCCAAAGAGTTACATAATTTTTTTAAAAAAAAAGAGGGGAACGGTATCACTGGTCCCCGTCTTCCTCCACATCCTCATCGTCTTCTTCATCGTCAGCATCATCGGATTCCCCCCAATCGACTCCCTCGGGCCGGTCTTTCTCTGGTACGTCGAGCCACAGCGACCCGAGGCGAAGGTCCGGGAAGCGGTTATGGAGTGACAACACGTATGCGGCTTTGGCATCCGCAGTCTCCTTGTTCGACCACTGTCTACATCGGTTGATGTAAGCGACGTTTGAGGATTTTAACTTTTGAACCTCCAGTGCTAAAGATGAGGCGCGGTCTTCCGCGGCTTTCCTCGCCGTCTCCAAAACATTCACCGCGTCCTCCGCGGTTTTCTTCGCTGTCTCCATAGCCTGCTTCGCTGTCTCCGCGGCCGTTTTCGCTTCAGTAGCGAGCTTTTCAGCTTCAACAACCCGACCCTCCGCCAACACCTGGGCCTCCTCGACAGTTTTTACCTTCGCGGTAAGACTGGCAATCTTTGTCTCCGCCAAGGCTAACTTCTTGCTAAGCTCCTTTGCCCGACGCTCTTTCAAGGCTGCCGGTACCAGCAAGTTGTATAGCGACAGAGCCAGTCCGTCAGTGCTCCGAAGAGGAAAAGGGTGCGGGCTACCAAGCATCGTCAGCACCGGGAATTTGGGGCCACTTGATGAAGAGGCGTCTGGGTTTGTAGCCTCGGGGGGCTCGGTGTCGTCTGGAATCGACACAACGTCGTCCATTGCAGGAACTCCGCCGTCGTCAACTCGATCCAAGAGTTTAGGCCCTGAAGCGCCCGCCTCTGCGCTGACCACCGCCAGACCCTCTATCGCGGTTTTAGATTTCTTCAACTTAGACCCCCCCCCCCCCCCCCCCCCCCCCCCGTCTCTGCACGTTTTTTCCTTTTTTGCACCACGGCCGGGTTAAGACTCGCATCCAGTCGTCCTGCCTCGGGCGCCGCTACCCTGATCCGGTCACCTACTGCCTCGTCGTCCTCTGACTTTGGACGCTTACTGGGCGCCTTATTGCGTTTGGGCAGGTACAATATGTACCCGGGACGCCCGGTTCGGGCAAGCACGTCGTCCAGGCTTGGAGGCTCCCGCAGCTGTTCAATGGTAAGAGCCTCGGATGAGCACCGCCAGAGGTTGCTCATGAACAAGTTCTTATCCATGAAGGTGCGGTGCATGCCCCGACCCCAATTCCTTCGGGCATAGTTTTTCAGCACCTCGAAAGTGACCTCCGCGGCTTCCGAGTGGTCCTTCTTCACCCCCTGCAGTCAGTCCTTCGACACTGCGCAAAGGATCGGTAGTGAGGGTATATAAAAAAAAACTATTTTTATATATACATAGGGGAAGGTAGTACCATCATGGACCCAGGTCCGCAGCAGTTGCCTCGGGTTCTCCGGGGAGTATGGAAGACCGTTCTCCCAACACCTGCTCAAAAATACGAACCGATGCTTCCACCCTTAGTCCCCTTCCAAGAAGTCGTTGACAATTTTCCACTTGTTGCCAAGAGAAGAGTAGAAGAATGGGGACTTCGGGGACTTGGACAGACCCGACATGGCAATATACTCCTCCATCGGCATAACTTGACCAGAAAGGCGGGAAGCCATGATCCAGGACATCAAGGTATACCAAGCATTTGGCGTCAGCTGCGACGGGCAAATTTGGAGGGTGCGGAAATAGAGCGCGATCTCAGGGTCCAAGGGGAAACGCAAACCCCAGTTGAACAATTCGGTGAACACCACGATCTCTCTGGGTCTGACGTGAACGGGGGTCTCCCCTGAGGTCGGGAATCGGACGTTGACACACTCAGGAATCCCCCAGCGGGTCAGCAGTTCTCTATGATCGGACTCGGGGAAGTAGAGGTACTTCCCTTCGAAAAGAGAAACCACGTCCCTGGTTAGAAGCCAGCTGAAGTACTTGGTGGTAATGGCAGCCGCAACCTCTTCGGGCAAGGGGTCATCCTGGGGATTAGCCGCGTGGCCAGCAGCAGCAATACAGACTCCCGCGGGAGCAACATCGACTTCCGACTCTCCAGCTTATTGGGTCGGAACTTGACTAGAGCTGCGGGCGGTAGCGGCGCCTGTTTCAGACGGTTGGACCCGAGAGGAAGAAGCGCTGGCAGCGTCGCGTGCCATGGCCTTCTGAGCCTCCTCCGCTTGCTCGGGTGTTAGCCGCAGTTTGGGCAAACCTAAAAAAGTGACCGCAGTGTTAATACCGGTCCGAATCCCCCTAATCGAGGGCGTAAGTTGAACCATTTCAGGACTATTACCTCCTGCTGAGTACTTGGATAGATCGTCTTCTCCCATTATCAAGAATGTGGATTTACGGGCACGTCGGGGAGTGGGCGAGTTGATGGACGGTAAGGTCGGATTTTTCGGCCCAACTACTGGGGAATGGGAACTATCACTGGAGGAAAGGATAATGGGTTCTGGGGATAGACTAGCCTCGGGAATAGGAGAAACCGGGAGGTCGGATACCAGGAAAGACTCTGCGGGAATCGGGGTGGCAAGAACGGGATCGTGAGGAAGTGGAGCGGGAACAAAAGGTTTGGAGTTAGACCCCCAGATCAGACCAGCGCGTCGGTATTCTTCTGCTCGATCTCCGATGCTAGACCACTCTTCAAAACTCCACTCGGATTTCTTTTTCTTGGTCGGTTTTTTCTGTGAACGTCTGGGTTTCATACAACAAGCATACCAGAATGAAGAAAGGTCGAGCGAGCTCTTTCTCTCTCTAGAAATGGTCGGACAGCGTTTCTCTCTCTAAAAAGCCTCTCAGAGATACTAAGGACCTTGGGGTATTTATAAGCGGGATGGAAGGATCGGGGGATACCAATCGACGAAAAGACAGCGGGAAGATGAAGAGTCTCACTAGGAGCCTAGTCTGACAGAGAGGTGACCCGTTAGCTGATGACACGTGTCGACCACCAACTGACAAGGGCTGACGTAAGCAATTCATCACGAACCCATCGTTAATATGGGCTGACACCACCGCGATCGGAAGGAATGATAGGCCCATCACAAGAGGCCCGGGATGAAAATCCCTGCAGAACGGGAACAGGAGGCGCGAGAATATCACCAATGAGGAAGCCTAGAGCATCGGGCTGCCAGAACTTACAGAGCCCGAAGCTTGACAAGAGATCGGACGATTGGAGATGGCTCTTTCACAAGTCTCCGCTCACGAAACTCCCGAAGACTGGGGGGCTACTGATGAGGGCGGAATTCGCCGATCTCAATTAAATGGGTAAAAACACGATAAATAAATATTTGATGTAGTTAAAAGAGTATTCAGAGTCAATCAAGGACCAATGTATAAAGATAAAGATAATAGAGGGGCCTCATTAATATGTGATGAACGGCCCACTAAGAGCTCAAATGGGTCCTCCTTATTTTAGTATAAAAGGGTGACCCACTTGCCTAAAAAAGGGTATTGAATATTACTTTCACGAATTCACTCTTTATCTCTCTACACTTTCTCTCTCTAGTCATATCTGACTCAAGATCCCAAATATATTCTCCTAATAATTATTTACTCATCAAATTTGATTAACTTCCATAACAATATGTGAGTCGTGCAAGACCCAAAGTCTGAAATATCCACCCTTACACTCAAACCCTTCATCGTCTAATATACCTATAGACAAAAGGTTACGTTTAAATTCTCGGGCTCATCCACACTCATCGTACTACTTGTTAGGAAAACCATCAATATTCAAACAAGATCCGACGAGACCCCAACAAGACTCGCTAGGCCAAATCCTAGCCATTAAGTTGAAGCAGTGACCAATGCCGAACACATACCCTGGAGGCTATAGAAGGTAATACGAGCTTTGGATCTTACCTTATTTTAAGAACAAAATTAACAATAAATAACATAACAAATAAATCAATCGCACAATAAGAGATTTAACGTGGTTCGAATCGTGAAGAAATTCTACATTTACGTTCAACTGAAATTACTTTTATAAATAAGTAGGTTACAGAAAAACTTATAAAGACAAAAGACTCGATCATTTATTTGTAACAAAATATGTCATGATTCATAGATATCCATATTCAGTGTTTATCTCTCAACTCAATTATCTCTCAAAAGACATAGAGCTAGTTTCTCTCTCTGGGGATATATGGAGCTCACATCGCGTCACACCACAAATTGTAAAACAATTTATTATTCTATTTATAGGTCGGTTGTGATAAGTTTTAATCCACTAATTAAGAAATTTAATTAATATAAAAGACCTAAATAATAATTTTTTAGTTAATATTTTTTTTAATTAATATAGAAATCTAATTAATATAAAATTTAATTAACCTAATTTTATTTTGTTTCGAATTATTTCTAGTTTACCCACAGCACAAATAATTTTTTTAAAAGATATAAAAAACTCCAATAAATTTTGAATGCATCCATATTTTCTTAGTGGACGTTTCGAGCTATAACACTTCCATTGTGTTGGAAATATAGGTACCGCATATTACGTCTCCGTATATAAGTATGAACAATTCGATCTCAACACTAGTATGATATTATCCGCTTTGCCACCCGAAGGCCCGCACGACTTTACTTTTGGTCCACTTCCAAAAGGCCTCATACTAGTTGAGATATGTTCTTACTTATATACCATTGATCCTTCCTATGTTTAAACGATGTGGGATGTGGGAATTTCGTCGCCACTCTAAAAAATCCTCATCTCGAATAAAGTACCACTCTAGCCTCCTTTCAATTGACTTCCATCCGCCCACTCTAATCAGGTTAGGGCTACCTGAAATCTAGAGCTTTTACATCGAATCTATCTACTCACTCGACCACCCTTCCTATTCCTTAGCTAGGATCGAAACTAAGTCTTACCTTTGATCACACTGCATGTTCCTTAGCCCCACTCCGTTCAAGTCTGCCTCGTCTTGATCCAAAGAGTCACATGTACTATGAACTCGGTTGTATAGAGCAGATCATTCACCTTGAGAGCATGGCCGCTGGTTCATCATGTTCGACCTTCGAGTATTTCACCCACATCGCGTTCCGGCTGGGCCTGACGCTCTGATACCATTTGTTGGGAATATGGGTACCGCATATTCCGTCTTCGTATATAAGTATGAAAAATATGATCTCAACATTAGAATGATATTTTCTGTTTTGGAACCCGAAAGCCCACACGGCTTTACTTTTGGCCCACTTCCAAAAGGCCTCATACTAGTTGAGATATGTTCTTACTTATTTACCATTTATCCTTCCCATGTTTAACTGATGTGGGATGTGGGACGAGTTTTTGAGTGAAACACAAAAACAATGAGGTATGTATGTATGAGTGAAACACAAAAAGAGTGAGGTATGCGTGTCTGAGTGAAACACAAAAAGAGTGAGGTATGTGTGTTTGAGTAAAATAATTTGAGTGAAAAGAATGTGTGTTTGAGTGAAACAAAAGTGTTTTGAGTAAAAAAAGTGAAGAAAGTGTGAAACAAGAGTGAAGAAAGTGTGAAAAATGAAATCTGATTTGAACAATTTCAGTGCCCCATCACTGGAATTTACTCATGGAGAATATCTTACGTTCAAAATAATACTGGTGTGTGATTCAACCAGGTCACCAAGAACCTGGAGAAGGTGAAGTGTTGATGGCAGTGCAACAAAAGATATTGGATGAATCTAGGCTTAAAGATTTGAAGGCAAATAATTATTCGTTTCAATCAATCGATAAGACTATTTTGAAGACCATTACTTAAAAGCAGATATCCAAACAACTTTTGAAAGAAATGCAGACTAAGTATCATGAAAATGAAAGAGTGAAGTGTGCTCAACTCTAGAGGCTTTGAAGATTATTTTGAAACGGAGGAGATGAAGAAGGGTGAGACAATGACATATTATTTTGGAAGAGTCATGGTCATAGAAAATAATATGAAAAACTATGGAGAAGACCTGGAAGATGTAAAGATCGTTGAGAAAATCCTGGGCACAATGATGGACGATTTCAATTATATTGTATGTTCAATTGAGGAGTCAAAATATATTGATCAAGTGAAAGTCGATGAGTTGTAAAGCTCATTACTTGTTCATGAGCAGATGCTACAACGCAATGTCTCTGAAGTACAAGTATTGAAAGTCGAGGGTGATCATAGCTATGGACAAAGCGGTGGAATAAGTAATTTTGGCAGAGGGAAGTAATTTCTCGAGAGGCAGAGGAAAAGGTGGAAGATGATCAACTATTAACAGAGCTCATATTGAGTGCTTCAGGTGTCACAAGCTACGACATTATAAGTACGAGTTCCCAAATAGAGAAATTAGAGAAAACTACGCCGAGTTCGATGAATGAGAAGAATTACTTTTAATGACTCATATGAATATCAAAGAGGTTGAAGATAAGGAGATTTGGCTTATCTATTCCGGTTGTATAAATCATATGTCAGGTAACAAAGATTGGTTTGTTGAGCTTAATAAAAACTTTAGACATGAAGTAAAACTAGGGAATAGCTCATGAATGAAGGTGATGAGAAAATGAAATGTGAAGTTTGAAGTCGAAGGGCTAACCCCAATATTTACATATATATTTTTTGTTTCATAATTGACTAATAATGTACTGAGTGTTGGGAAAATTCAAGATAAGGGTTTAACTATTTTGATTGACCAGGGAGCATGCAAAATATACCATCGTTGTACAGTTTTTATTATAAACTCTACAAGAACAATAAACCGTACGTTCACTATGTTTGGAATTAGAAAATCTGGTTTAAATAGATGTGTGAAAGTTGTAAAGGAAGAGAAATATGATTGAAATGCTGATGTAAATTTTTTTGATGATACTTTTGAATGGAGAGAAGAAGACACTACTAGAGAGGATAAGGATGAGGAGATCTAAACTGTTGAAGAATATATCATTGGTGAAAACAATGTCATGTCACCTCAACCTTAAAAAAATAAAAAAAGAATTCATAGAGAACCAATATGGATGCAAGATTCTGAAAGTGGAGAAAATATTTTAGATGAAAAGACTGAAGTACTAATGAAATTGGCACTATTTATGTCTCATGCTGATCTGATGCGTTTTAAAGAAGCTGTAAAAGAAACAAAGTGGATTGAAGCAATGGAATACGAAATAGAAGCCATTGAGAAAAATAACACATGGGAAATTGTAACTCTCCCTGCTAATACAAAGAAAATTGGGGCTAAATGGGTTTTCAAGACTAAATGAAATGAAATTTGGGAGATAGATAAAGACAAAGAAATATGGGTGGTGAAAAGATATGCACAAGAAGAAGGCATTGATTATGATGAAGTCTTTGCACCGGTTGCAAGATGGGATACAATCAGAATTTTATTGGCTATTGCTGCACACAAAAGTTGAAAAGTATATCAATTAGATGTAAAAAGTTCCTTCTTATATGGAGAATTGAAAAAAGTGGTGTATGTGGATCAACCAAAGGTTTTTGTCAAAAAAAGTGAAGAAGGTAAAAATATCGACTTAAGAAAGCTTTGTATGGTTTGAATTTAGCTTCCCGACCTTACTTTTGTCGAGTAGAGATGTATTTCAAGCAAGAAGGATTCGTTAGAAGTAGTCATGATCACACATTATTCATTAAGAGGAAAATAGTGAAGTATATCATGGTAACTCTCTATGTAGATGATTTAATTTTAACTTGAAATGATGAACAGTTAATTGAAGAGTTTAAGTTGTCAATGACACGAGAATTTAAGATGACTGATCTTGGTTTAATGAGGTTCTTTCTTGATGTTGAAATTTATCAAAGCCAATATGGGATTCACTTAAGATAGAAAAATTATGCTCATGAAGTGCTGGAAAGGTTTGACATGGCAGACTGTAATTCAATAAAAAATCCCATTGTCGCAGGTTCAAAGGAAGGAGCTGGAAAAGAAGTCGATGCTACTCTATACAAGAAGTTGCTGGGTGGTCTAATGTACCTCACAGTTACAAGACCTGAAATGATGTGTGTGGTGTGCTTATTGTCTCGGTTCATGGCCAAACCAATGGAGGAACATATGCATGCAACTAAGAGAGTTATGCGATACCTAAAAGGTACAATAGAGGGCTTAAATCGCTGCTTTGTCCCTCGACTATCACGTTTTGTGTCATTTAGTCCCTCGACAAAAACATCACGGATGAAAGTCCCTCGACTATTAAAAATCTATAATTTCAGTCCCCGCGCGTGGTTTTTGCTGTAATGCTACCACGTGTCGCTATAGTTAATTGGTTTACGTTCCACAGATAATCCCTTGAGTTTGAGTCAACCCTGTTTGTTGACCACAATGCTTAAATGCCTGCTTTACCCTTCATACTTGCACATGTGGCATTTATGTGGTAAATTATACTGACGTGGACGAATGGGTATGAGATTAAGTAGATGAACCAATTTTTTTAGTGACTCAGAAGATTAAATTCCCAAATTAAAACAGCAAACCCTAATTCTTGTATCAGAATTACCCTTTTATTTGTAATACCTAATCTTATTTTCAAAACAACTTTTCTCCCTAAACTCTATTTCCATCTGTAACCCTTATCTCTCTCCATTAAATCAGAAATTGTAACCCTTAAATCATTTCTAATAACCTTAATTGATACCACAGAATAAAGTGTTGTAGAAAATCAAGGAAGTCGAGAAAATCGAAGGTGAAATAAGAGTATGACTTCTCTGAGTTGTATATAGGTATGGTTTTTGATAGTTTTTTGTTCCTTAAACCCCAAAGGTGTTCATCTTCGTTTATGTTTTGTCAAAGTGGATACAGTTTTTGATTGTTTTCTGCTCGTCAAACCCTAAAAGGTTGTCTTTTTCGTTTCTGTTTTGTCCAAATCGATACAGTTTTTGATATTATTTTGTTGCTCATCAAACCCTTAAAGGTTGTCCTTTGTTAGAAGTCAGTAGTAGCACTGGGTATATGGGTATATGGGTGTAATAATGAAGTCAGTAGCATTGATTCGTTGAAATGGGTGTAATAATTGAAGATAAATTGCTATATTTGGAGAACTGTTGTTATATTTGGTCCGTTTTGTATATATTATGAGGGGGACAAATGTTTCCCGTTTTGGACAGTTGCTTTGAATGTATGTTTTTGTGGTCAGTTTATGGTTGTTGGAGTGTTGTTAATGTTTTGTTTATTTATTGTGCAAGCGTAAATTCACACATGTTTACCTTCATCGTTAGACATGATGGTAAATTCAAGGACAAATGTGGCTCCTTATGCTATCGTGGGGCACATAAAGCGTTGTTGATAACGATAATCCAGAGAGGATTTCCCTTCGATATTTGACCGACAAAATATATATGTCGTGCGAGCCAACAGAGATATTTGGAGTGTTGAACGTCGCGTATAAAAACTGGAACTTCATTCATATCGCCAACGACAGAGATGTCGTGCACATATGCTCTTTAATTAATAGGCGGATGTACTTGAAGATATACGTTGAGGTTTTCCGTCTGTTTGAAGTAATTTCGTCTCCTAGGCGTGATAAACCCACTAATGTTCCTGTTGTAGAGCTGTCGACAGATTCCAAATCGCAAAGTGCAGGGGATGAGGAGGCAGACGCCCGTAACAAGACAGAGGGTAGTTTAGGGACATACGTTGTACAACTGTTGGTGGAGAGGCTACTTACGGTGGGGATGCAAATGATGGTGGAGAAGGGATTGATGAAGATGCTGGTGGACAAGAGGCTACTGGAGAGGCTGCTGTTGGTGCAGAAGAGCCACTAGATGGTGGCGTAGATGCTGGTGGACAAGGGGCTAGTGGAGAGGCTGTTGTTAGTGGGGAAGGGCCATTAGATGGAGGAGTAGATGGTGGTCAACATGGAGCTGGTAGAGAGGCTGTTGTTGGTGGGGAAGGGCCATTAGATGGATGAGTAGATGGTGGTCAACAGGGGGCTAGTGGAGAGGCTGATGTTGGTGGGAAGGACCATTAGATGGTGGCGTAGATGCTGGTGGACAAGAGGCTACTACTGGTGGAAATGAAAATGAGAGTGGAGAGGGTCATGCTGGTGGACAGGGGCCTGATGATGATATATCAAGATTAAGCAGCTTTATAAGGGAGCTGGGTCCTGAGGTCAATTGGAATGAATTCCAATCAGGTGCTCCAGATGCTGCACAATCAGGTGCACCTCATACTGTTGGTCAAGATATAGATATGCAGGAGCCACTGGGTGCTGAGAAAGAAGTAGTGGGCACTGAGGAGGGTGTTAAAGCTGAGGCTGCGGGTGTTGAAGAGCATGGTAGTGGTGCTGAAGAGGAGGGTAGAGTGCCACCTTATTTTAGACAAGAAAATGGGGGATTATCTCGAGACATACTATGGTAATAGTGACATTCTCCTAAGACCCCCAAACTCTGATGTGGAGGTTGAAAACGAGGAATGGTGGCATTATTTTGAGGAGTTCAATCGTACTGTTCCATTGGCTTCTATTGAACTCCAGGTGGGTCATGAGTTCATTATGGCAACAAAGTGCAAGGAGACCATTAAAAACTATGGGATAAAACAACGACGGTATGTGGTAATAAAGAAGAATGACAAGATCAGAATAGTCTTCGTGTGTTCCTCAGACAGTTGCGGTTGGAGGTGTTATTGTAACTCTATGGGAAGTGGTGGAAGATGGCTAGTGAAGACATTGGTGGACAAACACATATGCGTACCGAAAAATAAGAATCCAAACATAACCGATATTTGGATTGCAAGATACTACAAGCCACAATGGGAGGCAGACATAAACTGGTCGGTGTCATCGTTGATTGCTTCTCTTAGTATAGAATTCTGTGTGAAGATCAAAATGAGTGAAGGCTATAGGGAAAGAGCCATAACACTCGAGTTGATTCTAGGTAACAACAAATAACAGTTTAGTATACTTCTGGATTATTGTAGTGAGATTATGAGAACAAATCATGGGCTACATGCATCATCAAGTAGGACGACAGTGTTTTCGAAAATATGTACATGTGTTTGGGGGCTGTCAAAAGAGGGTTCAAGGCAGACTGCAGACCCGTTGTTATATTAGATGGTTGCTTCCTGAAGGGGTCATTTGGGAGCCAGTTGTTAGTGGCTGTTGATGGACCTCTACCTCAATTCAGAACATAAATTCTATTGTAGACACTTGCACGCCAATTTTAAGAAGAGCTTTGCTGGTAGTTTAGAGAAACGTATCTTCTTGGCAGCTGCCATAGAAACATACAAGCAGAAGTTTGTTGTTGAGATGGAGCAGATGAAGCTCGTAAACATGGAGGCATACAACTGGTTGTTGGAAAAGCCACCAGGGCAGTGGTCAAGGTCATACTATGCTGATGCGACACAATGCAACATCCAGACCAGTAACCACGCAGAGACATTCAACATGGTTATTACATCTTCGAGAGAAAGGCATCATTACACTGATGGATGGTATCCGACAACAAACAATGAAAAGAATAGCCAACAAGAAGAAGATTTCTGATACCTGGGTTAGAGAGATATGTCCTGCAATCCAGAAGAAGTTGGATGCAAATGGCCTAGTTGAGGATAATTTTTTTGTAGAGTCTTCTGGAGGGCCACAATATGAAATCAAATGCGGTACGAGGCAGTTTGAGGTAGACCTGGGGGATAGAAGCTGTGCTTGTAGGCAGTTGCAGCTAAGTGGCATACCATGTGAACATGGGGTTGCGGTGATTTGGTTGAACCAGAAACAACTAGCAGACTACATTTCGCCGTGTTACAGGGTGGCTAAAAACAGAGCAATATATGCCCATATATTGAATCCAATCAACGACCAGCTGCTTTGGGAGAAGTCAAACTTTCCTGAAGTAAGACCACCCCCAATGGAAGCCAAGCGTGGGGCAAAAATGCAGAAGAGAAAGCGAGACAATAACAAGCTAAAACCACATGTAGTTGGAGGAGAACGACTCAGTAGGAAATTTGTGAAGCTAACATGCACTATCTGTAAACAAATAGGACACATCAAGAGAATATGTAGATCTGGTGAGGCCCAAAGTACGCCTACTGATGCTGCTTCTTTGGAGCAGGATCCTCAAAACAATCAGGGTCCTACAACCGTTGGTTCTTCAGTAGAGCCTCGAAGCAGTCAGCCTCCTACTGCTGCTGGTTCTTCGGTGGAGCCTCAAGCCAGTCAGACTCCTCAACCTGCTGGTTCTTCGGTGAATCGTCAAAGCAGTCAACCTCCTACTGCTTATACTAGAACGGAGCCTCAAATCAATGTTGTTGCGGTCAGAGCTTCTGTAACTCCACCAAACGCAAACACTAGTGCTGCCGGTGAGTTTATGGGAACATAAACTCCTCCTGCTGCAACTTTCAGGTTGAACGCAGCAACTAATAGAACTAGAAGATTGGCTTCAAGGATTTCTAAAATCTCAGTAAGTTTTTTTCTACAACTCTGTTTTATTTAAATGTGAGTGATATAAATAATGTTTACTTATGGCTGGAATGATAGGAAAGGAGATATGGTTTAGCAAACACGATGCCTGATGTGAGCACAGTTTGTTATACAAATATTTTTCTATGTTTGTAAATATTTATTTAATAATATTGTCTTACTTTTGCAGGAATCAATGGTTTATTGCGTTGAACCAAGGAAAGTTGGTGGACCAAGGCCAACAAAGGGACCTGTAAGGTTCCTCTCTCTCCTAATGCTTAAAGTTGTCCATATTACCTTTTTTTTAAAGTGGTTGCTTTATTGGTGTGAGTCTTTATTGGTTGGTTTCTTAATTAGTATGAGTTTTTAAAGGTTCATTGGTTGTTATGTTAGATAAAATACAGACTGTTGGTTAGGTATGATTCAATTTATGGTTCCTGGTATGTGTGGTATTGGTGGGAGTCATTATTGTAGGCTCTAATGAAATGTTGTAGGTTCATGAAGCAATAGGTTTCGTTGGTTTACATAAATTGATTTTATTGTGTTGGTATGCAGCAAGTCGGTAGAAACTGGAATCATGTAAGAGATATGCAACAATTTAAAGAAGTTGTTACTGCATCAAGAACCGCGACGAGAAAGAAGAAGAGACCATCTGGAAGTTTAGCACGAAGAAGCAATACCTGAGCCAAGGAGCGTTGACATGGAAGCTGTTTTTTGTTGATGTCCATCTAATTATGTTTTTAGTAAAGCCTATTATAGTCTAATACCCTGTTTGTATGTGTGTTAAATTGTAGGCGTATGAATTTTTGGTCATGAATCAGGGTCATGTCAATCCAATAATTAAATCCTTTGATCAATCTGTCAATGGTGTATCAGCCCATTAAAAATACCCGCAAAAAGCTTCGATTGTCTGATACAAATAAAACAAAGTGGGTTAAAAATGAATTCTGTTTAGGTTTAGGGTTTACGAAATGGAATATAAAATCGAAATTAGGGTTCAATATAACTTACCCGGTAGTTCCTGCAACCAACAAATCTTCTATTTGGGTTTAAATCAGTCCAAGAAGTCCTAACAATAACTTGTTTGCCACAGTAACATCTTGAATCGCATTGATTTTGATTTTGGGTATAAACTGAGTTACTACTTGGAATTTTTTTTCGATAGTAAGTGAGGGGTAATGGAAATCGAAGAGTAAAGAATGTTAAAGAGAGAGGAAATAAGGTGTGAGAGAAACAAATTCAGTGACATGGTTTTAGGTTTAGGCTGATATAGCCGGTCCAACAATTTAACTCGTCCACATAAGCACAAAATGCCACATAGGACAAAGAAAATTTCAGGGTATCAATTTAGTCAAAGGGTAAAATAGGAATCAAAGTCAAGGGACTATTTGTGGAACGCAAACCAGTTAACTATAGCGACACGTGGCAACATTACAATAAAAACCACGCGCGGGGACTGCAATTATTGATTTTTGATAGTCGAGGGACCCTCATCCGTGATTTTTTTGTCGAGAGACTAAATGACACAAAACTTGATAGTCGAGGGACGAAGCAACGATTTAAGCCTACAATAGAGTTTGATATTTTTTATAAGAGAGGATCAGATATGAAGGTGAAAGCCTACACGGACAATGAGTATGATGGTGATCTCGATGATATAAAAAACACTTCAAGTTATGTTTTTATGTTCAATAAAGCTACAATATGCTGGAGCTCAAGAAAAAAAAAGGTAGGTACTTTGTCTACAACCGAAGGAGAGTACATTGCTGCAATATCTTGTGGTTGTCATTGTGTATGGCTCAAAGAAATTATGAAACAAATCACATCTGAACAATCCGAGTGTCTAGAAATCTATTACGAAAACACTTCTTCAATTAAACTCTCGAAGAATCCAGTGATGCATAGGCACACGAAGCATATCGATGTAAGGTATCATTATCTACGAGATCTTACAAATTAAGAAGTTGTGAATGTGGTTTATTGGGGAACAGAAGAACAAGTTGTAGATATAATGACCAAGTTAGTGAAGCTAGAGACATTTGTTAAGTATCAAAGTTCACTTGGAGTGCAAGCACTAGAAGATTAAACTTGTTGTTTTTCAGATATATTGAGTTTAAGGGAGGGATTTGTTGGAATTGATTTAATTATTAATTTTTTTAATTATCTTATTTAATAATTAGACGTTATATGAATTAATATTTTAGACGTTGCATCAATAGATATTTTAGTTGTTACTATTCTGGTTAATGAAGACTATCATTTATTGACTAGAATATGTAACGCTGATTGTAAGCTATTTAAAACCATTTTATCTTCAGTTTAATACATTGAATATTATTATTCTTGCATATTCTAACCGACCATCTATGGATAAGTAAAAACATGATGATTATATTTCATTTTTTTTTTTATTTTTTATACAACCAACAAACTATATTAAACGAGTTTTAAATGTATTTTTTCTTGACCGGACTTCAATCCATTATAATTGAGAATGCTCTAAGATCTTGCTAACCAGTGGTCTGGCACTAGATAACAATCATTAAATTTTCTTAATTATAATTCTTTTACATTTTCTAGAAACTAAATTAATTAGCATTGACTATTCAAGTGCGAAATCTTTCTAATCAAAGAAATTTACAAATTATTTAACCGGTGTCTATGAACACCTCTTAACAAAACCCATATTTAGAATATCATTTTAAAGTACTCAAAAACAATAAAATTATAGGCTTTGAATTTGACTAAATACACGCACGAACGACTTCGTTTTTATTGTTTACTCTTATGACTTATCTAAACAAAAGACAAGGCAAAAAAAACATGGCAATAAATATTCATTAAAAGAGTAATAAAACAAAGTTAGAAGATTAGTTTGGTGTATCATGTATGTCTCATTAAAAAATTAACCAAAAATATTACAAAGAAAGACAAAAGCCATAACTACAATGAGACAGCATCTCGATCCGCTTTAAAAGCTATACGTTCGTTCCGAAGCCGCCACCACTCTATCTCTCTCGCATAAACTCGAACAGCTTCTCGATCTCCTTAAACCCACCGTTTCATCAACTAACACCACGTGCGACACATCGCCGCAGCAAGGTCTCACCTCATCTATCTCTATCTCCTTCAACTCGGTCGTGCGGATCGAGCCCCTTTCGGTCTGCTGATTCGCGTTCCCAGCCCGAACGGCCATTGAGCTCGGACCCGCCAGTCCGAATACACTCTGGTGGTGAGGGCAAAACGACCTCGGCCTTGTGTAACGGATAAAGGCTGGATCGTTTCTGAGCCTGAGCCTGTATTTTCGGTTCCGACGGAAGTGATAGGTTCGGTAGGAGACGTAGAAGATGAGGTAGAGAGCGAATATGATGAGGCATGCTATCGCCAAATACTCTAGTTCTAAAGATCTTACTAGTTTTGCGAATGGCGACGCTGTAAACGTCGGTATCGGCGGTGGTGCTTGGATGACGTAGTTTGTGGATCCTTGATCGATGAGTCGTTTACGGTTGGAAAAGGGTAGTTCCATTTTTGTAGAGGATGAGGAAATATTGTAAAATTCTAAACTTTCTTTTCTTCTGTTAATCAAAACTCATAAACTTCGTTAAAATTTAGTTTAATTGTTATAACTTATAAGTGATTGCATCTTGAATGTGGATACACGTTGGATACTTATATTTTTGTATACATTTTAGGTAATCCTATAATTATCAACCCATTGATATATATATATTGTAAGGGCTAGGTTAAAACGAGAACTCTTACTCTATTTTTTTTTAAAATGTGAAATGAACGTTTACTTTTCATATATAAAACAAAAGTTATAACAAAAAACTAATTTTTTTTTCATATTTTTCATATATTTTTTTTTCTAAGTAAACTAAATTTTTAAAAAACACCAAAGAATATGGATTTGAGCGATTTAAACGAAAAGTTGAGCTGCAATATGGATGATTTCTTGTTGGAGGAGGATGAACCTTTGACGGACCATCTCCAAACCCAAGAAGAGTTACATTTCGGGTTTTTAAAAATTTCATTGCGAATATAGCACTACCAACGCTATGAACAACATGAATTGCGAAGAACATTTTGTTTTGTTTTGTCAAAATTGAGCGCTGGGAGCGCGCGGGTTGGACATTATTGCGAACACGGGCTTCACGATGTTGTCAAAATTGAGCGTTGGGAATGCTACGATTTGTCAGGATCGCGGGTTCTGAGCGCTCAGTTTTGACAAAATCAGACACTCTGTGCTCGCGATTTCGGCTAAAGTGAACACTCCCCACGCGCGAAACTCTCTGAAAATTTTGTAATTTTTCATTTTTTTAGTTTACGCGTTCGAAACTCAATTTTCTTTTCACTAATATAGTAATTAGTCATTTTCAATGAATGGTGTAAATTTTAAACAAAAAAACTCAAAAAATATGGTAAAACACACACTGAAACTAGCTTTAAACAGCCAAGAAAGTACACTAGAAATCCAGAAAATAAAACGGACTTAAGGGATAAACCTAGTAAAACAAAAGCTTGATACAACACCAAGTCAAACAACAACTAACATAATAATTTTTAAAAACTCCTACTAGAAGTCGGAGTCGTAACTGGTATTGTCTTCAACGTCGACGCCATTGGCGATATCATCATCCCTACATGCAATGTTATGCTCTAGATACAGTATCATCTCCGGAGTAATGAAATCGTCAACCGTCATGTTCCACTCACGTTTTGCCTCTTTCATAATTTTAAATGGGAGGAACATCAAACGCTCGAGCGGTTTCACAGCTAAATATCTTGTTTTCACTTCCTCACGATTGCGCGATATGTAGCTAGTTTCCCCACGTATACCGTAATTGAAATACATCCTACACAAGACACGTTCGAAGAAAGCATTGCTAGTATCTTCCCCCATTTCTCGATGGATAACCTTTACCGCTTGACACAAATGGTAGTCTTCAGCCACACTGAAATCCATCAATAGTATACTGTTTTTTTTTACTTTGTTATTGTTTCCAAATGGTGAGTGATTATGGCGTCCTAAAATTGAAAACAAAACATTGTTAGATGTTTAAATGTAAGACGAAATCTACCGAGATAAATGTCCTTCTCAAAAAAGTTCCGGAACGGCTTAATTAATTATGGAAGCAAAATTGCGAATGCCCAGTTCGCAATTTTGCTTCCAAAATCGCGCACGTCCAACGCCAAGCCCCATTTTCGGAAACCCCTAGATTCCTACAAACTCAACCAAAATCAACAAAATTCATACCAAAACTTTGATGATGAGCCGACTAACACGTATCTACAACTATTTTTCAAAAAAACAACAACATATAGATGAAAATCAGACTTTTGAGGCAGAACCTATAACTCTAAATATCACTAAAAATACCTAACTAAATTGCATAAAAATTACATGAATAGGTATATGATTCATACCTTAACGTTTTTGTAAGTTCGGATTCGAGAAATCTTGAGTTTTTTTTGCCGATTTTGAGAGGTTTTGGTGAAGAGAAGAGAGAAAAGAAGATTTTTGGCTGAAAATACAGCTTTTTTATATTAAGGGTAAATTGGTTATTTTTGGTCTCATTATAGCCAAAATAGGTCCCATTATAAAATAGTCTCATTATAGCCAAATTGGGTCTCTATTTAGCCTTGCCCATATTCTAAATCAATATAAATTACTAAATTTTAAAATTTATTAATATTTACACTTTCATATATAGTTTATTATATCCTGTTAAAAACATCTATAAATACTAGATTATGGAATACTAATTTGATATTAGAATTTTTTTTAAATTAAAAATTAAAATTAAAAATAGTTTAAACGAGAATATATATATATATATATAAATTAAAGTATATGAATTACATCATCTTCGAGATATTTTCGTGCGTTAAGTATGAAAAGAGGAGCACTCTATAGCAAAATAAGAGTGTTCCAGGTAAAAAAATACAATAATGATTGAAAAGAGAAAGATAAAAAACAGTTAAATAGATTCAGTATTGGTAGCCGGCCTAATAGATCCATAAAAATCAAAGGGGACTTGTGAATAAAAAAACATATAAATAATTAACAATGCTTAGTACGGTAAAAAAAACAATTTGAGCTGTGAAATCTGTAACGAAAGTGGAGAGGTTGCGATGATTTTTTTTTTTTAAATCCAACGAAAGGGTATTTGAGAATATCCTATCGTTTCTCTTGTCATATATTGTTGACCATCTTAAAGAAAATAATGCGCTAAAGATGTCCCAATTCATTGTGAGAATAAGTTCAGGTATTAGAAGTATGTAGACGAAAGATCAATCAAGACTCAACAGTCGAGAGGAGAAGCTTAAGATTTATAGAAGAGTCCTCCCAAATGAGTTGGGAAAAAAGACATTCACCTAAGATGTGGTTGATGGAACTATTTTTTCCACTATAAAATGTTTGATTTCTTCAAGCCTTGAAAGAAGGGAAACACAATTATCTAAAGATTAGAATATAAATATGTTAAGTCCAGCAGGCCTACATGTTAGGTCTTAATTATCGTAAATGAACGAGATGGTAGAATTGAAATCAGAGCCTCCAGTTGTAAATGGTTCACCTTGCTTATTTTTTCGCTCACCAAGTAGCCAAAGAACTTACTAGACCGAAACCCAAGTATACACTTCTCCATGTTAAGTTTTAGATTATGAACCCTCAAGTTTTCAAAAGATTACATCAGATCGGTAATATGTTTAGAATTCTCATCACTCTCAACCTACATGTCATTAATATACACCTCGACATTCTTTCTTATATGAATTGAAGTTGGAGATGGAGAAGCTCTCTCTTAAAAACGATATTGATAAAGCTTCCAAAGATAGATTACAGAAAGCTGGAAAGTGCTTTGATTGCTCTCAAGTAGAACTAAATGGGCCAATAGAGAAAAAAATAAGCTCTAATGACCATAATACGATCAATTAAAGACAATTAGAAGAGGCTGAGAAGAATCTTGCTGATTCCAAGTCTTTTTCTTATACATTAACGAAAAAGATTACAAAAAGAATCAATATGTTTATTAAATTTTCAGAATCAGTTAACAGCTACGTAGTCCTCGATAATCCAAATGGCAAAATAAAATTAAACTACAGCTAAAACAAAAAAGAGAATTAAACAAAAACTAAAACAAAAAGAGATGGCTTCCTCCTTCACATGTTTTCTTATTTTTCTAGAGTTGGTGAGATCAAAGTAGTTTCCACAGGAATAACATGATATCCATAAGAACACGATCTAACAATCTCGAAAGTTTTTGTTTGAGTATCGAAATACATCAAATCACCATCGTGAGCGTTATTTAATAAGATTTGACCCTCTCGTGTGGAACACAATGGTAACAAATCATGGGGAACAAGACAATAGTATGCAACATTGATTATTTTTGTCCAATACGAAGTTACACCGTACTCCTTCATCATCCATATTGCTGGAGTATACTGAACGAAATTGACACAAAGATTATAAGATAGACAAAGACATCCATCCAAAACACTTATACAAACACCATTTTGACAAAATTATTCATCCAAATCACTTGGACGGGCACCTTTAGAATGAAAATAAAAATCGGGAACGAGGATTATACTAAAAATCTCTTCAACTAACCCAAAAGATACAATCACAGGGCTAGTTACACCATCAGTGTTCTTTTTAAAAGTCTAATGAAGAGCTTTATTAAAAAACGTAGCAGAGCAGCCCCAAAAAAGTATCTAATAAGGTATTTTGTATCTTGAAAGCTTCTCCAAATACCTCTTTTCAACGAGAAAATATTGATCGTAGTTGCATCAGTATCACCACCTTTATCCCAATCAATCCTTTGAGGGAGAGTGACAATTAAAAGCTTGTAATTGTCAGTGGTGGAATTATATCCAAACCCATACGTGTTAACTTCGATATGTTGGGTATACTTAAGAGCATGTATTTCCTTGAAGTGATTAGTACATGGGTTGTATATATGAAAGTTATCGTACCCAAATGAACATACACATACCATCCCGTTAGCAGAGCCTAAATTTTTTTCTTGTGAGGACCCAACAGAAAAGGGCAATTCGTGTTAGATATTTTAGTGTAATTGGATTAACTAGTCGGCTAATGTAGTCATAATATATTATCAAGCAAGTCGGAGAGTGTGAGTATACGCTTGTTAGAATATATTATGATTAGTGAGTCCAAAGGGCGGATCCTAATTCGAGTTAAATTTATTTTGAATGATAAGACTGTTAAGAAAATTCATGGAAATTTTGAATTTAGAAAATTAATTCGATTTTGAATTTGAATTTTTGGTCACTTTTATCATTTAAAATTATATCCGTTCGGGACTGAAAACTGTTTTACAGTTTGAGTATTTTAGTTGAATAATTAAAATATGGTTCTGTGAGAAAAAAAGATCACAACAACAAAAATATTCATTCTCGTTGTTCAAAAGAAACGCTTTCATTTTATCCGGTTGAAAATTTTAGACAACCACCAAAATAATTTAAATTTGAAATTGTTAAAACAAGATTACAGAGTTTATCCGGAAATCTCTAATCATTATTCCCAACAATTCGAACCTTTGAATTTCAAGTAAACCATCGAAACTCATTGATTTAAGTATGTTTCTCCTCCGCCTGCCAAGCTGAATGATTTTATATGAACCGATTTTGGACGCTCGTTTAAGCTGCAATTTAGCAAAATCAGTGCCACAGATAAGATAGAGCCATGATTTAGATGCAGACATGAATCGCAAGAGATATTTAACGGGTAACAGAGATAATGTTTTCATTAACACATCGTCTGGTATATCAATGACGACCATTGATAGTATTTCCATGAACATATCGTCCCGTAGATCAATTTCCATTGATAGAGTGGCTAAGAAATTTGATGTATGAAATTTTGTTGTGGCCCAAACAAGATATCACCTATATCTGTCAGATGTGATAGTGAAGTTGTCTTGGCCAATGTTTATAAACAAGTTCACAAAGGCATGTCTTAACATTTAGGTGTTAGACAGAGTACGATTCGTGAGCGCATCACGCATGATGTTATTTCAGTAGAGTTTGTGAGAACTCAATATAATTTAGCCGATCATTTAAACAAAAGATCGAGAACCGATCTTGTGCACAAATCGGTTACTTGGATGGGATTAAAGTCCATTTGAAATCTCTCATGTTAAGATACCCAGTTCCAATCTAATATGACATTATGTGCTGAATTCAATGTGGAAAGCTTAATATTTAGAGATTGGAACACATTAGTAGTATTATCCCAAAGTATGTGTTCAAAGTAAAAGATCTACCTATTTAAGCATGAAGTTTAGCCGCTTCAAGAAGCTAGCACTTGGCTTTGATATGCTTAAGAAGGATAAGGACACTAGGGTAGTAAAAGATAGTGTCAAGTAAGAACATTTGAGAATGTAAATTTACGTGTATATTATCTTCGAGTACTCATTATGAATAGTAAATGTTCAATCCTTAGTGGTACATTGATATTCGAATATTTGAAATGTGTAATATACTAATATGAAATTCCATCGTCACGATATTTCATTTATGCATAAATTTGTTATTTGTTGTGATTTTGTTTTAGTTAATCATGAATTGCACTAAAATGGGGGAAGATTGTTGGATATTTTAGTGTAATTGGATAAACTAGTCGGTCAATGTAGTCATAATATATTATCAAGCAAGTCGGAGAGTGTGGAGTACACGCTTGTTAGGATATGTTATGATTAGTGAGTCCAATGGGCGGATCTTAGTTCGGGTTAAATTTATTTTGAATGATACGTATATTAAGAAAATTCATGGAAATTTTGAATTTAGATAATTAATTTGAATTCGAATTTGAATTTTTGGTCAGTTTTATCATTTAAAATTATAGTCGTTTGAGACTTAAAACTGTTTTACAGTTTGAGTATTTTGATTGAATAAATAAATATGGTTCTGTGAGAAAAATAGATCAAAACAACAAATTTATTCATTCTCGTTGTTCAAAAGAAACGCTCTGATTTTATCCGGTTGAAAATTTTAGAGAACCACTAAAATAATTTCAATATGAAATTGTTAAAACAAGACTTCAGAGTTTATCCAGAAATCTCTAAACAATATTCCCAACAATTCAACCTTTGAATTTCAAGTAAACCATCGAAACTCATTGATTTAAGTACGTTCCTCCTCCGCCTGCCAAACTGCATGATTTTATTAGGAACTGATTTTGGACGCTCGTTTAAGCTGCAATTTAGCAAAATCAGTGCCAGAGATAAAAGAGAGCCATGATTTAGATGCAGACATAAATCACAAGAGATATTTGACGGGTAGCAGGAATAATATTTCCATTAACACATCGTCTGGTATATCTATTGGCGACCATTGATATTATTTCCATGAACATGTCGTCCCGTTGATCAATTGATAATCTTTCACTCAACAGTTTTCTCTCCAAACTAGAGAAAGAGAAAAAGATAACGGGAAGAAGGGAATTACTTGATATTTAATTTGCCTCGAGTTAGGTCGGTTATGTTAGTAAATTTAACCAACAATATATAGTTTTTTCTCCTGGATTTCCTAAACATACACCTTTTAAAATCTCATCTTTTTCATTTTGTTTTTAATATTTTGATTGACTTTCGCTAATTGGTACCTAATTTTTATATAAATACAAATATCCTTCTACCGAAAAGATATTTTAAACAATTTATTGACATAAATTTAATTTCTTTTTTAACAAATATTTTTTAAAAATTTATAAAATAAAATCAATTTTGTTACTTAAATTTTTTTATTTAGAAAATAGTTGGAAATCTTTATATATTTGTGTAACCATACAAGTTAAAAATATATTTATGTAACAAATTCATATATCTACTTGTTTCCACTATCACTTTATCAAATTTGTTACATAAAATATATTTTTAAATATAATTTTATTATCACTTTTATTTTTTTAATTTAGTATATATATATATATATATGTATATATAAATAAAATTTTAAAAAAATAAATAAATGAGTTATTATATTTGCTTAGATTTCATTTCTTAAGGGAAATGAAACCCTAATAATCTACTCGTCAACTATATTATCATTTGATACCTAAATTTTTATCTATACGTATTTAACATCCATCTCACTAAAATAATTTTCACTAAATACCCAATCATTTTTAATACTCACACTACCATTTACTAACTATGTAACCAATTTTTTTAAGGGCTTTCACCCATATATTTTGAACATTTGAATTCTTGTAACCAACGACCTCCAACCTCTTCCTATCCTAACCAGAAACCCGATTTTCAAAGAAATCGTGTTTTCAAAAACACGATTTCTACTGATGATTGAGGTCGACTTCCTGTCTACCGACTAAGTAATGGGTTAGTTCATAATTGATATTCAAGCCATTGTTAACCTCCTACTAACAATATGTGCCTGTCAATGTTGGATTCTTGATCTGAGTTATTATTTGATCGTCGTTTGTTGCTCTTAGCCAGGTTAGTCCTTTATCTGTGTTGTTTTATCCACAAATATCCAAATCCTGGTTGTTTTCATAGTACCGCTAAACTGTATTTTTGTCCTGTTTTTATGTTTTTCCCAAAACAAAATTTCATGTTTCCATGTTAATTTTTTAGTTATAATTAGGCTGTTATGTGTATTTAATTCAATTATTATAGCTATTGTTGTTGTGGTTTACTTTGTGGAAGCTGATATATAGGTTTTACTTTTTCAGGTTGAGGATGTGTTTGTTGTGGTAGATGATGCGTTATCTAATTATTTCAGGCAAACAAGTAAATGGACCCATCATGAATGTTGGTGTATACGCGTGACCATGCGATTTAGGTATGACGACATGTATGCATGCGATGTTATGACCGTTCTAAATCAATAGTTGATGTTTTGGATTTTCATAGTTATGACCACGCGATTTTGATATAACGTTGCTCCTACCGTTTTACCTATGTGGTAGATACGTTTTTATACTTATGGCTATGACCATGCTAGTTAAGTGTTATCTTGATTGTGATTCTTGTGTATCTGAGATGCACGATTTTAACATAAACTTCATAGAGAGGATTTTACATTAATAATGTGATTTACACTAACAGATCATGTGATTTTAATCCAAACATCCCCAATACATCTAACTGTTTCTACACCCAAATTGTTTGCACTTCAGGGTAATGTATGTCTAAACCAACAGTGTGTATTCATAAATTTGGCAACCAGACTGCAATAGTTCCTTTGACCGACTTTGAAACCTTTCAGACTCTTCAAGATTACGCTGAAAGCAGATGGGATGAGCTGGTTAGAGGTGACTATATTATTACATACTCATGTGGTGATCACATGAATTGTTTGTTTAAGGATAATTAGGATAATATGAGTTTAATGGCATATCTTGATGTGGAACGTCTAAAAAGCGTTAGTTTGGTTATAAACAACATCTAGTTAATAAAAAGGTTGGTCGAAAAGAGTAGACAGCCTAGCGTAAGTTTGGGGGAAGCCTCTCATAATCAACTAACTAGTGGGGGAGAGTAGTAATGGTTTACAAAATTCGAAACATAAAAAAAGACATCTTGTTACTACTGGTTGGGTTAATGCTATCACAGTTGTTGGTCAAACGTTTGTTGAATGTGCGGTTATCCTTGTACATATATACATTAGAGCATGGTTTTACTTTCAAGTATATGCATAATAAATTTAGTAAGATCACTGCTTATTGTGTCAATAAAGAGTGAGGTGGATGTAAATGAAAACTTTATGTATCTATTGATTCCAACACTGGTCTAATGATGATAAAACAGTTTGTTGAATGACATATATGTAACCCCATTTTCTCCAAACAAAAAAGTAGACATTTGATATCTGATTTGATTGCGGATGAAATTCGTGAATCAATTAAAACATGTCATTCGGTAAGGGTGAAAATTACACAAATCGTCTGTTAAACAAGACTAAGGTTTAGACATCTCCTACCATCTTTGTGGAATGTTTTAGAGAAGACGAGGAGGGAAATATTCGGAGATAGTAATAATTCTTTTAATTTTCTAAATGGTTACTTTAAACAATTAAAGAGTCGTAATATTACTACCGACTATCATTTTGAATTAACTTCTAGGAACGTCTTCAATCACTGTTTTATAACATTCGACTCTTGCCTTCAAGGTTTTCATTTATGCCGACCACTGTTGTATGTGGACGGAACCCATCTAACTGGCAAGCATGGGGGTGTTTTGCTATCTGCGGTTGCGAAAGATGGAAACAACGGTAAGTTTGGTATATTCTCTCCAACCGTGCGAGTTATGTGATTCCATGTTTGTGATTGGTATAGGAAAATTTAAGATGTGTTTTATTTGTTAATCGATCAAGCGATTTACCTCTCATATAAAGCATTCTTTACTAGTTATTCTCCATGATACAATTTAAGGGTACTTATAAACCATGCTAGACATGTTATACCTTTTCAACTATATCATGTGATTTATTCATACGTATATCTTGCGATTGACATTTACCAAGAATGGTGATTAAAGTTAATTCGATCCAAGCAACAACGGTAAGTTCGGCATATTTTCTCCTACCGTGCGAGTTATGTGTTTCCATGTTTGCAGTTGGTACATGAAAATTTAGCATGTGTTTTATTTGTTAATCGGTCACGCAATTTACCTCTCATATAAAACATGTCCTATTTGTTAGCTTCATGATGTGATTTAAGGGTACTTATAAATCATGTTAGACATGTTATATTTTTTCAACCATAACATGCGATTTATACGTACGTTATTCTTGCGATTATAGTTTACTAAATTGGTGATCAAAGTTAATTCGATACAATTAAACTCTTTATATATTTTAGTTGTTTTCTCATTTAGCTTTTGGTATTTTTGGTATTGAAGATTGCGACAACTGGCTATGGTTTATCGAGAGTCTGAAACCTCATTTGTTGAAGTATCAGATAACATTTATTTCCGACCGGCATGGTATTATTAATGTTGTTTATATTATTTATCCAAATAGCTATCACGCATACTTTATTTTTCATTTTATTCAGAACCTGAGGAGTTCTCTAAAACGTACTAACCAATAGTATAAAATATCTATGTTATGTATGTCTAACCGATGTGCTTATGCTCCTACAATACTTTTTTAATGAAATATTTTCATAATTTTTAAGTCAATAAGGTAGTAGAATTAAAAAATATCTAGAAAACTTACCTCCCGATAAGTATGCTCGGGCTTTCGTTAAAGGGAAAAGATATGGTGCAATCTACCCATTGTCGAATTAGTGGACAAAATAAGAGTCGTGATTATGACACAAATTTTATGGCGTTATTCGGAGGGGCTGAGCTAGAACACTATTTTATGCCCTGAGTATGACAAGTCGGTTAAGGAAAATGTTGTAAGTCTTCAAACGTGGATAGTACGTAAGTCTTTGCAACTTTTTTTTAAAGTTTTTTCACACGTGTTATGGTTTTTAACATGCTTGATTTCAAGTATTCTTGTGGTGCATAGTAGCAATAATGTTTTCTATGTCTTCATCTATTAGCGGCAGTAATTTCGGTTAACAAAGATCCTATGACTTTGATAGAGTCATCCTTCACGATTAAAAATTACAGAACAACTTATTCTTTAAGTATACCGATGTTAAACAATTTTGACGAAAGATCATCCTCTAATAATTTATCCGAGCTGGAGATTCTTCCTCCCAACATCAAAATATGAGCTGGAAGGTCGGAGAAAAAACGAATACAATCTAGAGGAGAAATAATAACCAGCCACCGGTGGTGCGACCGTTGTTTTAAATTAGGACATAACACAAGTCCCAACTTGACTTTGCGATTGCAGAGCAATGTATATCGTGACTATGTAATTTTAGAAACATTAATATACATGTAATTGACAACTTAGTGCTAAGAAAATCTTGTGTGTTTAATTTAACTAAATCACATCATAATTTGCGATTTGTAGCCTTTTTTAACACTCCCTTAAGAGTGTTGTTTTGGCTGGAAGAAACTCAATTTCAAACAATAGTTGCACACAATTTTAAATATAAATCAGATTGCGTTGCATCCACTGACCATAACGCAATTTTACTGTACTGGTGTTCTGATTTCTTATTATTATTTACTAAAATTAGGTTGTCACTTTATGTTAAACCCAGTAATCATAAAACCATTTTAGTTGTAATTTAATCAAAGAACTATAAATTAACCACATCTTCTTTGTTGCGATTACACTTACATTGACGGTACCAGATACTTCATTCATATACACTGCATTTTTATTACGTTTTATAATTTCAGGTTTATGTTATTCCAAAAACATGATTGCTTTGCGAATATAACCATTCATTCAATTTTCAAGTACACAAAGAATTTCATCATACTTTTTAAATATTAGAAAGCTTCATACATGGTCCTACCACTGTCCAGATACTCAAACCCTTACAAAAAATACTACATATTTTAGGGTTTAATTTGTTTAAATCCAAATAACAGTAATAAATACACATAAACAATGATTAATCATCAGAAGAGTCTTCGCCGTCTTCTTCCTTATCCTCCTCTTCATCTTCATCATCTTCATCAGTTTCTTCGTCGTCCGTTTCCATTTCATTGTTTGCGTCCTCTGCTTCGTCATTCTCCCAGTCCTCAACACCTATAAAATCCTCATCTGTCCACATGTCTCTCTTCCATTTGCGCTTGAGAAGGTCGTTAGGGTCAGAGTCATACCCTGGAAACGACCACGAATCCCCTCACCCATACTCATCTTCAAAATAAAACAAGAATGTGTAACCATCTTTGAATCCTCCGATGAGTACTTGGACGTCAAAGAGCGCTTGTAGTCAGATAATTGTTTGGACTCATTGGATAATCCACCATCAGAGGATGAGTACCCTCCATAAGAGTTTGGAGAGGAACCGACCATATTCTACGAAAGGTTTGTGTAATAATACGAAGATTTTACGCGTTTGGGTTTAATAACTGAATTTGCATAACTCCCTACTTTAATTTACAGTAAAAAATCAATCTCTAAGTATTCAATACTCTATTCAAAATATGTAGTTAGTTTTGTATTTAATTTTACTGTAATCATTAGATATCTACCTAAGTGTTTTCAAACAATAACTTGACTAATAAAGAATTTAACCATTAGTTTAATTACTGATGTGAAAGGATAGGTGGTTGTCTTATCAACCCCTTAATTATAATGCGACTTTAGTTCTGATTCCAGTTACAAATACAACTAGTTATCACATATGCTTATTGCGATTCTTTAATAAAAACCTATATGTAATTTTTGTAGTTTAATATATTGACTGTGCGATTTACCTATAATTTAGCAAGTACGACACATGATTTACTTGATGCAATATACGTGCAATGGGTCGATCAATATGTTTTTCTTATTGCCAGATTAGGTATGATCTAGTAAATTAGAAATTTCTTCTTCAATATTGATTTATTAATATACCGTTGATTATCTTATCTAAGCCCACATAATTAAATTACACCCCAATTTGATTGTAAAGCTTCAACATACTTTCATAGTTCCAAATTTTCAATATCGTAGCTGTCATTTATACGGTTGACAATAGAAATACAAAGTACAAGAAAAATTATTACTTGATGTAATTTTCGAGGTTATCCTCAACCGGTGAGAAATTAGCCATCATACCCCATTTTTAGCAATGATATCCTTTAAATATACCATCATATCTTTCGAACTTGAATCAGTAACTTCCAACTGCCACACTAGCGCTGCCTCTTCGTGTTATATATAAGTCAGGTCTGAAGAGTTAAAAGATGGTCCGAGGGTGATTTTGTTATGCGAAGATTTGTTGATAGAGGATTAGGTGATAGAGGAATATTTGAGTGTCAGATCTAGAGAGAGAAAGTGCTAAACAGTATAGAGAGAGAAAGTCTCGTACTATTCATCTCGGGATTCGTGAAGCGTGTGTGGTCCTTTTATAGTACAATTGCGGACCCACACGCTTTAATTCGGTATAATTACATCTTTTGGTCCCTGCTTTTTGGTTTCTTCCTATTCTGGCTATATCTTTACAATCCATACATTTTAGCCCTTATACCTTTATTTCTATGCTTTTCGGCCCTTATACATTTATTTCTATGCATTTTGGCCCTTATACATTTATTCTTCCTCATCAAGGTCAGGCAACCAGAGCATGGGTTTGGATTTAAGTTCGGTGTACCTAGATGCAATGCTTCACCACTGCGAGTGTGAGGGTTTGTAAATCTCAGCCTTCCATAGTCGAAGTACATCATTCACAACACTTCATGAAAAAAATGGTTCCGTCGGACATTGTTCTACTAACGTATTTTACGCCTTGAATCAAGTGTCGGTCTCCATCCATGCTCAATTTCATTCTAAAAAATACTTGAACTATTTCATAAATTTGAAAGGTTTGATTTACATCTTCAAAGTGGACGTATGCAAGGTTATATAAAAGAGCTGTATATTTTTTGCGTGTATTTTTGTGGTGGTGTCGCTAAACTAATGCTCGATTTATATAAAAATACATATTTTTTTAGTTGACCACCATATTTGATGCGAGATTGGGTATGTTAATATCGCTAAGCTAATGCTCGATTTTAGTGTACCATCATTTTCGTGTGAGATTGGGTATTTTTAATAGTGCGTAATTTATGGCTAATCCGATTTCATGCAATTTTAAGGGGTAATAATATATAATAACGTGATTCTCATGTAGTGCTTTAAACTGTTGGGTTAATACAAAATTCCAATACCATATGCTACACCAATATTGCAGTTGTGATTTATATATAATATTTAACACAACAAAATACACCACTTCTTCAATGGCTAACAAAAAAAGTATGTTAATTGTTATACACGTTGCCAAAATGACCCACATTACTCCAACAGAAGTGAATTAGTTACAAATACATTCATTTTATCAAAATAGGTATTTTTGGACTTAAAACAATCATCCAACCTACGCCCGACGATTAGTGTTCGTATCATTTAGGAAATGATAAAACATTTGGGCTATTCTTCTTGTCGGCATATCTCTGCTATATTCCTCCGATACAAACCCATTTGGGATGATGTCTTTAGCGTATTCGCAAACAATAACTGGACAATCGAGGGTCTTTTTTTCCCGTGGGATATCTCTTACAATATTTCCTTTGTATCTATTCCTCACATACGAGATGTATCTTTTCTTTATATAATACACCAACTGCTCTATTACAAAATGATGCAATTTGTTAAGAGGTTACGTCTGGTTGAGTAATTAAGCATTATGCGATTGCTACACAAAATTCAGGTTGGAATCCATGAACCAATTTAAGGGTACTCAGAAACCATGCTAGACATGTTATAGTTTTTCAACCAGATCATGCGATTTATACGTAAGTTTTTCTTGCAGTTGTAGTTTACTAGAATGGGCATTAAAGTTTATTCGATCCAAATATTATGCGACTACTACACATAATTTAGGTTAGAATCCTATTAGACGGTGTGATTCATTTACAAACATATCAATGCGATTATAGACTAGTTATGATGCGATTTTACACATATTTAAAATTAAGGTACGTATTTTAAACAATATTCATACAAGTGAAAATATAAATCATTACCAGTCCATCTCCAGTTTTCCATAATTATCAAGAGTGAATTTTCTTTCAAGCGACAATGAGTTATAGTTTTTACCCAACCCATTCTCCATATCAATTACCAACAATGTCGAGTGGTTCATACTGTTCTCGCTTATGTGGCACTGGAACGAACACAATATACGTGTCCTGCCTCATTTTTTGGAATACTTCGTCAAAAATGTGTGGCATATATCTTTTCGCTTATGAAGAATTGTGCGACAAACAAAGACTATTTAAATAAATTGGACTCACCGTTGCAATCCCAGAAATTTGAATAGCGCTATATTTACAAGTGTAGTTGTTATCAAAAGATTTGAAAGATACTTGCCAATTGGTTTCTTTAAGAAGCGTATATATCCAGGCATCAATGATCTACCAAAGTACATGTGGTGGCTTAAAACTAAGCATGATTTTATAACAAACATGTCATAATATAGTAGAATTGAGCTTGTTAGGCTTTGACAATTCTACCTGTAAATAAATTGTTACTTATTTCAAATTGTATCATTTAATTTGAAGTCAAGGTCCTCTTCATATGGTAGTACCGTTACATCACTCACACTAACTCTAACCTGTATGAGAACTCTGTCTGTGGTAAATACAATACTTATGGATTTTCTTGATCTCTTTCTCTTTCTCTTTGTATTTGAATTACCTTGTGGTATTGAGTCACAACTACTAATTGCATTGTTGTTGTTTCACGTTTCCAATCTTGGTAATTAACCTCTGCCTCTCCCAGTTGTATTTGACTAATTAAATTCTAATTGAGGTACTCATCCGCTACTATTTGTAACATATACAAATTGCTTTTGCATTATAACCACATGAGGCAGGAGTGTATCGAAGAAGGAGGTTAAGGTAGGAGTGTTTCAAATGAATAGAAGGAGAAATGAGCTGAGAGGTAATGTTTTGAGGCGAGAAAATGAAGTTAGAGTAGTTTATGGTAGTTTACTCGTATTTCTCTTTTTCGTAGGTTAAAGAGGGCATAGATAGGCCATAGAGGGAGGATGCGGTTCTGTGTGCATGTGTGTGTGCTGCATGTGCACGTACATGTGCATGTATACGTGTGTACGTGCGTGTATACGCGTATGTGTATACGCGGAGAATATGAGAAAAGGTTATCGCCGCCCCCCGGTGAGTAAGCCGAGTGCTTCTTGTCTTAGCGAGCTTGCTGGATGAGAGCAGACTAGTTAGAGGAGTGGACAAGTAGTAACTTCCGGAGTGAATGAGTGCAGCAAAGTCTCAACTCTTCCCACGAAGCGGTAACTAGTTCTTCTTTTATTACAGGTTTAATAATATAAACACCCATTTACCGATGATGCAGTTTCCTCTACCGCATTTTTAACCATACGTAATTCAACATTTTTACATCCACTCTGTTGCACGATTGCATTAGCCGAAGCCTTATCAACTTCGTCAAAAAATGATTATGTACAAAATTATCATCTAGGGTAGGTATATCAAAACATATTGATTCTTCCGTTAAACATATGAACCTACTATTCCTTGGGTGGCTAATTCAGTCTTCAAAACCCCAACCATTTGGTTTGCTGCTTCTTTTTGAGCCACTGGTTGAACTACTTATGCTCTATCTGCATGGCTTAATATTTCTTCCTTTGTGCTCCATTGCACTTCAGTTCTTGGTTGTGCCTCTTGTTGCAGTTTATGTGCGTCTTCTATTTGTGATACTTGCTTAGTATTTTCCAAGTCTGTCTTTTGTTTTTGATGTTGTTGTATATGTAGTTGTTGGCCATCATCTTCTGCTGTTGGTTTAACAGTACATACCTTGCACATTAAATTATGCGATTTAACAATTTACTTATTTTTTACAACCTACTTACATCCATATATTAGGTAGTACGATTTAGCTATCCTATTAATATTGCTAATCTGACTTCATTATAAACATGCATTTGCTGGTTTATTAGCTTGATGCGATTTTATGCAACTTTAATAAGTCGTGCGCTTTTCGTGTGACCAAAAAAACTAAGGCAGTAGTCTATGTCATTACATGAAATTCATTGGTTAACAAACAATAGTCATGCAATTTTAAGCAATTGAATAGCTTGTGCAATTTGTAACAAAACAAAAACGTGATTGACATGTACTATATATTTTGCATTGTCTTTCGAACTTAAGAAAAAAAATAGTTTTGTTTACAGTAACCACCATTGACTATCTTAATAAATCCAAAATAAACCAAAAACAACATCTGAGAAATTAACACAGCAACATCTCAAAACCCTACATAAAATGAATTCTAAAAAAGACAGCTTATAACAAAAAAATATTATATATTATTAAATCTTAATGATCTTATAATCCACTTACATCTTCACGCCCTTATTGGCCCAGTTGGGCTACAGGTGTGGTCCTGTCTATCTCCTTTATATTGACACCACCTCCGTTGTATCATCATCCTTTATGTGCTGCATCTCCAGTGTAAATATCTCCCTCTACTAGTGGTACAATGCCTCCACCATCTGCCCTATTGTCATTTTCTACCTTTGTAGCAGGAGATTTTATTTATGACAATACCTCCTTTTTACGTTCATTTGATGTATCATCTGTTTACTTTGAATATACCAGAGCCACTTCTATATTCCCTTCTCATTTTTCTTGCTCCACATTTCCGACCATGCTGCTCAAGTGCCTCACCCTCAACCGATTGTTCAACTTACATGTCTGCCGTTATTTCGGGCTGCACCACTTCTGCTTCCTGTGTGGTTGGCATCCACAGCCTTTTCAACCGGAACTACTTCCGTACTCTCTGGTTGCACAAGCTTAACACCATCAATACCTAAAATATAACGAAAAGATTCATTTCCAACTCAATCGCAGCCGTGATTTAACGAATCTACAAAGTAAAGAACAATTGACTGTTTCATTATAATATACATCAAAATAAATAATTGCTAAATACTCTTATGTGGGAAATTCCGGGCTTTCTTCCACTCCACATTTCTTATGGTGTCTTTCCCCAAAAATTTATTGTTGGACATCAGTTGGACGAGTAGAAGGCACATGCCACTGCTTCCGCTCAAAAATCGTGGGTAGTTTCTTGCTTTTATTCATGCTTCATGTCATATCAAAGATTGATTTGTTTATTCCTTTATACCACACTATTTTGTTAAGGAGATCTGGGATATGTCAAGCATAAATGAATTCCAAGTATTTTACAAAATTCTTAAAATTCATTAGATGTGAACTCCCCTCCTCTGTCAGAACTCATGGCTTTAATCTTATTTCCCTCTCATTTCTACTACTGCTTTAAACTTCTTAAATATTACAAAGATTTCGAATTTCTATTTCAAGAAATATAACTAAGTTTTTCTTGAGAAATCATTAATGAAGATACTGAAGTAATTACTTTTACCTAGATAGCTCAGATTGACTGGACGACACATACCGGTATAAATAAGCTAGAGAGGTTTCTTGGATCTTGATACTGACTTATTTAAGATGATTTTTTAAAATTGATTCCCAAGTAAACATCATTCTCATAGTTGGTCAAGATAATTAATATACAGTAATGCTCTCACCATTTCCTTCTTGGAGAATAACTTTAAACTTGTAAAGTTTAGATGCTCAAATGAAACATGCCATAGCCACGATGAATCTTTGTAACAAGCTTTATGAATCTAGTTTTCTTCACTTAGAAAACAAAACCAATGGTACTTTTGAATATTTTTTTTGAGTTCGTTTAAAAGATACATTCTTTTAAAAAATTGAAGTTTTGTGATCTAGTATATTAGAGAGAATTATTTTATGCTCATAATCACCCAAAATAACATAAGAATCACAACCGAATTTGCAAGTATCATAGTAATTATCCGGGCTTCAACAGACCAAGGGGAATTCAAGTCCAAACCCAAAATAAAACCTTCAAGAATAAAGGTTTTAGTAGTCCACCTAAATGAATAACGAGCCATGATAATTATTAATGCTCATGGAGGTTGGGCCAAGTATTAAGAATATGATGACCCCAACTAAGATATAGTTAGGATAATAACGAGGAGTTGTTATTAGGAGTTATTAAGTCTTCAAGAAAAAAGCTCACTTCTGAACTTGAGTACCAATATCATAGATTGGCCTTTGCTCACGTGTATTGAGCTTCTTACCCACCGATGATTTGTACTGACGAGGATCTTTGAGGGATAATCAGACCCTATTAGGATATTATGCTATTTACTGCTTATATTGTTGGGGTTGAGATAAGAAGAATGTTTGTTAAAGCTAGAAAATAGTGCATTCACAATATATGATGAGAAGTGTTTTTTTCCGAGATTGAGGTTGATGTCTATGATGCTATAGAAGAGTTTAAGAATTTTGTGTTCATGGTATTCGACAAACAACATGTTTATATTTTCATTTTGGGACGATCATGGCTCAAACACATGTATGTTATTGACACAACTTTCAACCACTGACTCAAATATTTAATAAATGGAACCGTAGAAGTTATAAGAGAAAATTTAAAAACAACTTTCGAGTATTACGCAATCTCCCTTGATCTTAAAAACAAATATCAATTAAAAGGGATCTCACTTGAAGTAGAGAGTGCAGTCGACCCTCAAGAGGCCCATCGTATTGTAGTCATTGATGATGAAACATAAGTCCTACAGTTTTCAAAGGGATTTTTTTTAAAAGTTGGCATGACCCTTTTAAGAAGCCTCCAATTTGATTTGTTCTCATTTTTAATTAATAATTTAAATGATTTTTTACATAGATATCCAAATATGTTATATGGGTACTTTCATACATCATTTTTCATAAACTCATAGTCAATCTGAATATACATTTGATCATTAAGAATAGAAGATATTTCTCTCTTGAGAAGTAAAAAGTTATTATGGATGAGGTAGAAAAGCTAACAAATGTCGACCATATTCGAGAGTCTAACTATCATGTTTCGTCCCCAATCTGATTTTATTCCAAAAATAATAACAAGAAGTGGCAAATGTGTGTTGACTTTAATGATTTGAACAAAGCATATCTCAAGAACTGATTCCAATTGTCAATGATAGATTAGTTGGTAGCCAAATTGATAAACAAGGTCTGATCATTCATGGATGCTTATGCAGGATATAACCATATTCAACTCCACCAAACTGATCAGGAGTGTACAATCTTTATTATTCGTTGGCGCCTTCATTGCTATAAATTCACGCCTTTCAGATTGAAAATTGTAAGGGAAACTTACCAAAGACTTGTCAACAAATCCTTTGATAATTAGATAGGATGGAACATTGAGGTATATATGTTAGAAATTTATGGATCGATATGTTAATGATGTATTTAGTCATTATCATAAGACGATCCATTTTAATTAGTAATATGGTTATTTATATAGTTTAAAATTTGACTAATAGATGAAAATCCATTATGAAGGTATAAGTGTAAATATTAAATTAAATTTAGGCCATTTGAAGGATAAATACTTCAGACTAAATTAATAAGTTTATGGACTTAATTGAGTAATTCAACTTACTGATGAATTGATTGAATCATAGAAGCATATTTATTATTGCATGTTCGAAGTTCTATTTTCTTAGAGGACTGAACTAGGGCCTCACATCCAACCAATTAATTTAGGGTTAATTTGTAGCTGGAAAAAAGAATTTTTGAAGTAAAAAGACTGTATATCGAAAGGTAAAACAAAATAGTACAGGGTATCTGAAGACCTTCTATGTGATCACCCCTCATCTTATCATGGTGAAGGGTCATAAGAACTACATCTTGATCGCTTTTAATGTAATATTGGGAAAAATCTCATGTTCAATGAGATCAACACAAGTTTGGTGCGGCGAGCACAACCTCTTGCAATCAATAAGTTCTTCGTTGTAGCAGCGGATCCATGCGGGTTCTAAGCTTGGGTCTTCCTTTCTTTGTGATATGTAACCAATGATATATATTTAGTCATTCTTTTTGGTATATGTATGTGGTTGATTTGAAATAGTTGTTTACATTTTTATACATATATACATGACTAAAGTTGTTTGGACTACGGTAGTTGAATCATAAAATTAATAAATCGGCCCAAATTAAGATTAATTGGTATATTGAGGATCCTAGGGGCCGAATAATTAATGTATTAAGTTTATTGAAATTATTTCCCACACAAAGGAAGTCAATACTTGACATGATTAATCAAGAATGGTAAAAAATCATCATAATATTAATCATTAAGTTTTTAATTGAAGTAGATGAATCAACCCATATGAAGACTTCACCGTTACTTAATCAATAATAAGATTAGTAATGATTTCTTCAAACTCATAAATACATGTTAGTATATTTGTCCAAAGGTATTTATTAGTGTTATTTGTTATGGTTTACATGTATTATGATACATTTGAGCACGTTTAAGTTTAAGTGTTATTATAATAAGTGTGAATCTTATATGATGACTATTTAAATGTTTTGTAGTTAGTAATGTTAGTTATAATCTCATAGGGAGTAAGCCTCACGTATGGGATGAGTCAGGCTTTAACCAATGTAAAAAGGAGGATAATATGTTCCTTAAGTGTCATGATTATGATTGAGCACTAATGGTGCTTAAACCCGTCTCTTTACTAAAGCAAATACTCCCGATGAGACAGAAGAATTAGGGAATTTAAAAAGGTCCGATAAGTTATGAGACAAAGAATTCCAGCTATGTTCTTTAGGCCAGTCTCAAAAAATATTATATGCTCCCCCTGAGTTTCTCACAGAAATTTAGAAAAGATTTACTAAAACCGAGAAGGTGGAGATGCAATTTTTGATGAACGAGATCTCCACCATTAGTTACTGAGACAAAGAGACCATATGAGAACATATTCTGGGAATTTCTATGATTTATAAGATAGATCTCATTGAGAAGTGTATGGTTCGTTTCGTCTTCCAGTCACTTCCTACAGATTACATACGTGAGAAGTTGATAGTCAATCAGGCGATTTCTTATATTTCAAAAGGAGGAAATAATGAAAGATTAACCGATTAAGGTAAACTTGTAAGCTCCAATAAGAGAGCAAGGCAAAATAATTTTTTTGATTGCAAATGATTTGGATTTGGTTTAAATTAAAAGAATCAAAATAAGTTGAAAAATGGTCAATATTTTTGCTTCAAGAATAAATGGCATATAAAAAAAGGATTGTGAAACATACGAGGGTTACATGAAAATAAAATATATTCTTACTACTTGAATATGTTCATAGGTTAATCTTATTTATGTTGCAAGTAGTGCTTTGTGGGTTGATACAGCTACAACCACTCATCTATGTATTTCTTTGTAAAGTACGTTAATGAGCCACAACTTTGGTGAAGATGAAAGGACTATATACACCACATAAGGAAATTTGTGCCAAGTTTTTAGTATTTATTATTTTCATTTAAAACTATCTTTAGTGGACGTATAATTTTGGAAGATGATCTAATTGTACCTTCTTTTAAAGGGAATTTGATTTTAAGATCTAATTAGCTTTCTTTTAAAGAGAATTTGATTTTTTTTTCCAATTTTAAACAATTTTGGTTTCTTGTGTTTTTTTTTGAAGTAATCAATGGAATCTTTCATTTAATAATTTAATGGTTGGTATGTAATGTTTAGAAACGAATAATATACTATATCTGAAAATCACAATGAAAGAATGAACACGTTTAATAAAATTTAAAATTTAAACTTTAAAAAATCTTTTACACAAATTGATTCCTAATTGCAAATTAGGTCAGTATCTCAAGTTTGTGTTTCGTGGTGTTTGACTTTGTCTAGAAGATGTAGCTGTAGATAGTGTCCAATACCGCAGCGCCCAAGGAATATTGGTACAGGCGCTTTACGACCATGCGTAGGGGGTAGAACAACAACTAGACATGGAAGCTCAACCAAAAGAGCAGCTAGCACAACCAGCCACGACAACTCAGTCTGTTACAGGACTCGTTAGGCACGATAAATCCAAACTAGAAACCCAACGAAAGGTTCGAAGAATGGTAGAATAAGGACTAGGAGATAATACTGTAAGTAAGAAGATTACCTCTAAGAACACAAATTCTCTTCAATGAGTATATGAATAGACAATAGAGAGAAAGATAAAATAACTTAAAATTAGGATTATGCCTTTTTGGAGTTCCTGTCTCTCTTACATATAGATTTAGAGTCATAAATAAAGAGAACAAAAAAGACATCAATTAGGGCTTAAATGAATGAAAAGTAACGGTAGGAGTGGGAGACCAATAGGATCTCTGTAACATTACCCCCTTCTTCGGAACATCCTTTTCCTCAAAGATTGAAATTTGGATACTTGGCGGCGAAGTTTTGGTAAAACTCCCAAGTAGCAGCCGATGACGGATAACCCTTCCATTGAACGAGAACTTTGGTGACGGTGGCGTTGCGGTGCTTGACTGTTTTGCGTTCCAAGATTGCTTCGGGTTCTTTAGAATTTCCCAAGTCGACGAGGTATGGAGGCAGAACAGAGATTGTTGACGGTGGGTTAGGGAAAAAATTCAGTTGGCTCACATGAAAAACGTCGTGAATGGCTGCGGTGGCCGGAAGCTCCAGCTTGTAGGCAACGCTCCCAATTTTATCTGTAACACGAAAAGGACCATAATATTTCAGAGCAAGCTTATTCGGTACCTTGTTTGTTTTCAACGAATTCTGCCGGTATGGTTGGAGCTTGAGGTACACACAATCGCCTAGGTTGAATGCGCGGTGGGAGCGGTGTAAATCTGCAGTTTGCTTCATTCGATGTTGGGCACGATTCAAATGAAACTTTAACATCCGGAGGATATCTTCCCGCTTTTATAGAGTCTTATCGATAGTGGGTGACTTGCTTTCTCCGGGTAGGTAAGGCAGGTGGGTTGGAGGTAGGTATCCGTAGACGGCTTCGAACGACGTCATGCGTGTAGCGGTGTGGTAGGTCGTATTATACCACCACTCGGCTAAGGAAAGCCATTTGGACCATGTGGTTGGAGCTTCACCTGTCATACAGCGTAAATAAGTCTCAAGTGTTCGATTAGTGACCTCTGTTTGGCCATCGGTTTGTGGATGATAGGCGGAAGAATGTCGAAGATCCACTCCATGTACTCGAAAAAGTTCTTGCCAAATTTCTCTTAGAAAAGTAGGGTCTCGATCACTAATAAGCTCCTTCTGCATACCATGGTGTTTGAAGATATTATCGAGATAAATGTGAGCAATATCAAAAGCGGTATATGGATGCGAGATGGGGATGAAGTGCGCCTGTTTGCTTAACCGATCGATAACGACAAGTATACAATGCTTCCTGGCTGATTTTGGAAGTCCTTCGATAAAGTCAATGCTAACTAATTCCCAAAGTCCGTCCGGTATCGGCAGTGGCTGTAACAAACCCTGTCGTTTTGTCCTGTCGTATTTGTTTCGTTGACATATCGCACAGTTTCGTACATAATTTTGTATTTCCGTACTCATTTTCGGCCAATAAAATAGAGTTTTAGCACGATGAAGAGTAGAGTCACGACCCGAGTGACCTCCAACCGCTGAATCATGTAACCACTGAAGAATTGATAATTTGGTGTCTTTGTGGTTTCCGATAACTAGCTTTCCTTTCCTGCGCAGTTCGTTATTGGTGTACGTATAGTGCAGATGAACATTCGTACCAGCAACAATATCGTCGATGATTTGTTTGAGGGAAGGATCAGATTGCCAAAGAAGCCGGATGGAATCAAAAAAACCCGATTGAACCGTAGACAACGTAAGACTAAGGAGTTGTGAACCGGACACCCGTGATAGAGCATCGGCAACATGGTTTTCTTTTCCGTGTTTGTATTCAATAACAAAATTGTAACCCATCAACTTTGAAAGCCACATGTGTTGAAAAGGAGTAGTAACTTTTTGCTCCATCATATATTTGATACTCTTTTGATCGGTTTTGATGATGAATAAGCCATGCGCAAGGTAAGCATACCATTGTTGAACTGCATACACAACCGCAAGTAACTCTTTTTCATAAACTGAAAGTCGTTGGTGTCGAGGTCCCAAAGCTCGACTAATATAGCATATCGGATGATTATCTTGCATAAGAACTGCTCCGATCCCGACGTTAGAAGCATCGGTCTCGACGATAAAAGTTTTGGCAAAATCTGGTAAGGCTAAAACAGGAGTAGACGATAAAGCTCTTTTTAAAGCTGTAAAAGCCGCGTTTGCTTCATCATTCCATTCGAAACCATCTTTTTTTAACAAGTTGGCCATGGGCCTAGCGATCACGCTATATCCTTTGATGAACCTCCGATAGTAATTAGCAAGTCCTAAAAAACTGCGTAACTGTTTTTGCGTGGTCGGTGTAGGCCATTGTGTAATACTGTCAACTTTACCCGGATCGGTTTCAACTCCCTTTGCTGAAATGAAGTGTCCCAAATACTCAATTATGGTTGCTCCAAAAATGCATTTGCTTTCTTTGAGGTAAAGTTGTTGTTGGCGGAGGATCTCGAAAATGGTTTGTAGGTGGGTGAGATGTGCTTCCCAAGTAGAGCTATACACCAAGATATCGTAAAAAAAAACGAGTACAAACTTTCGCGTAACTTCACTAAAAATGTGATTCATGAGGCTCTGAAAAGTACAAGGGGAATTTGTGAGACCAAACGGCATAACAACATATTCATAGTGTCCGGAGTGAGTCTTGAATGCTGTTTTATAAATATCTTCGGGTGACATTCGTAGTTGGTGAAAACCCGCACGGAGGTCCAATTTTGAAAATTATACAGCCCCACCCAATTCATCTAACAGGTCTTCTAACAGTGGAATAGGATATTTGTCTTTGATGGTTTGTTTGTTTAACCCGCGATAATCAACGCACAACCTCCAAGTACCATCTTTCTTCTTTACTAAAACAATTGGGGAAGCATACGGACTAGAACTATGTTTGATTATTCCTTGGTTTAACATATCTTTTATCATCTTGTTTATTTCATCCTTTTGAAGGGATGAGTAGCGATAGGGTCGGAGATTAACGGGATTAGAACCGCTTACCATAGGAATTTTGTGATTAAACCCTTCACGAAAAGGCGGTAAAGTGTGGGTTCGATGAAAATTCCACAGTACGAACTGATCAACTCACGCAGCGTAGAGTCCGTAGAAAATTCTGTTTTGGTCGCCGAAATGTGAGACAAAAGAGCGTTTGGGTTTAAGTCGTCTAAAACGTCATCTGCTATCTCATGGCCAAACAACAATGCGATCTGAGGTTCTTGAAGCATTAACTTGTTCAAACTCGCTCCGTTGATCGCCTTACAACCCTTGTTTACATTCCCACGCAGCACATGCTTCAAACCATTAAGGTTGAATTCCATTCGGAGGTTGAGAAAATCCCATAAAATTGGACCGAGGGTGTGCAACCATTGAATACCTAGCACAAAATCACAACAGTCAAGGTTTAAAGTTCTTACCTCGGTGGTGAGATCATAGCCTTGTACTTTCCAAGAAAAATTACTACACTTGTATTTTGTAACAATTGTGCTTCCTAGGGCGGCGGAAACCACCATCGGTTTAGTCGCTTCGAGAGGGCAACCGATTTCATTGGCAACTTTTAGGTCCAAGAAGTTGTGTGTACTCCCGGGATCAATCAAAATGTGGATCTTTCGCTTACCACTTTGTCCTATCAAACGCATACAATTGAAGGTTAAGTTGCCCGTCAGTGCGTGTAGCGATATCATAGGCGGTTGTGTTTACTCTGACTCAACAGCCGTCGTGTTGACGACATCATGAACCTCATCTACAGCGGAAAGTTCAGATTCTGCATCACCTTCCATGACATATATATGAGCCTTGCGATGGGTTTGTTGATGGCCGGGAGTGAAGATTTCATCGCAATACATGCACAGACCTTTTTGTTTGCGATCTTGCATCTCTTGCCAAGTAAATTTTCGGGGTGTTTGGTTGTTGTTTCTTGAGATAAAATTTGGCGTCTGATGTGTTTGTGTGTTGCTAGGGGCAGTGGGTAAAAGCGGTGGCTTGGTGTTTTGATTCGGATATTTCGGTGTTTGATAGGCGTTTGGAGAAGAATAGGTGTTGGGTTTGAATGAGGGTCGTTGTGGTTTGTGAGGGAGTAGGCGTAAATATGATTCATGCATCATAGCTATTTTTGCTGTTTCGGCAACGGATTCCACATTCTGAAACTGTCTCACATGAAGCTGCAAATGTGGATTTAGATTAGTTAAGAAAATACTTAACGCATGGGCGCGTGGTAGGGATAACCGTGTGAGTTTAAACTCAAATTTATCATGAAACACCTCAACCGAATCGGTCTCTTGTTGTAAGCTAACCAACTCCGATAATGGATCAACATACAAACCTCCAAAGCGAGTAGAAATTTCAAGAACATATTCTGTCCAGGGTGGGTATCGATTGAAACGTTCTGCAATACAGTTGTGGTGCCATTGCAATGCCTTTCCTGTCATATGGATAGTAGCGAGTCTTACCTTCGATTCATCTAGCGTTCCGTCAAGCGCAAAGAATTGTTCGCATTTAAAAACCCAATCGCATAGGTCGGATCCATAAAAAATAGGAAACCCAACCTTAGTAAGGCGGGTGAGCAAACCGTTTGTTGGTGTCGTACGAGGCTCCTGATTAGTTCCACGATTCGAACCGGGGACAAGGTTCAGCGAATCAGGTGGTTCCGGAGAGAATGTTCGGGGAAGCGTCGTGAAAACGCCGGAATGTGAAGGATCGTCGTCAACCAGCGGACGCTTTTCAGGGTTCTGTGTAATAGGGCGTAGCTCCGCAAACATGTTCTTAATATCGTTGAATCGAGCAGTCATCTCATTCCTCAATAGATCGTTTTGTTTGAGTTGAGCCACACGATTTTCTTCATTTTGCTTGGCTTGATCGGCCTGAACTTGCTTCATCTCCTCAAGTTGCTTGTTAACCTCGATCAAAGTTTGTGCCCTAGTTTCCATGACTGCTTATTTTGAAGTAGAGAAAAAAAAAATCCGGGTCCGGAAGATCGATGGCTCTAATACCAATGTTATAGGACTCGTTAGGCACGATAAATCCAAACTAGAAACCTAACGAAAGGTTCGAAGAATGGTAGAATAAGGACTAGGAGATAATGCTGTAAGTAAGAAGATTACCTCTAAGAACACAAATTCTCTTCAATGAGTATATGAATAGACAATAGAGAGAAAGATAAAATAACTTGAAATTAGGATGATGCCTTTTCGGAGTTCCTGTCTCTCTTACATATAGATTTAGAGTAATAAATAAAGAGAACCAAACAGACATCAATTAGGGCTTAAATGAATGAAAAGTAACGGTAGGAGTGGGACACCAATAGGATCTCTGTAACACAGTCAGCTGCAATGGAGGCACTTCGTGCTCCAAAAGCACCACCAGTCACGAAAGCTCCGCTAGAAAAAGAAGCAGAAGAAGCTTACGGGTCGATCAGCGAATCCACGATTGTTGACCCCTAGAAAATCGTAGTCAAAGAAAAAACCTTAAGGGGTTAAAGAAAAAACAACAACTATATTTAGCGGACCACAAAAATGCTCTAAACAGACAGAAAAATATTGTTGAGGTATATAGTGGAATAATTCCAGAAAGAGAAATAATAAGACATTTGAAGTCAGCATACGGATCGAGATGGGTGCTTATTGACGGAGTCGAGAGGAAATTAGAGTCATTCATCCCATAGCAACAGACCTACAGACCTAAATACTATGTTTAAGAAAACGACCCGCCTGTACCACATGATAGTGAATTGCAGGCATATGGGCTTGTTCGATCCGAGATCTCCAAACAAGATACTCTTGTTCTTTTTCTTTTTATAAATTAACTTTTCAATTTTCTTTTTAAAAATTAGATATCCCACTATTATTTTATAAATTTACTTAATAAATATTATATATTAATACTTTTGTTTGTTTGTTTTTTTCGGGGAACCCGCAGCCGCTACTCAATGAGTGCGTACAAGGTCTTGTAGTACTCTAGCTATGTAGAGAGACTTGAACTCATGAGTAGTGGAGCTGATGGATCATTGTCTCCACTAACGTTCTATAAATAGTGGAGCTCTCCCACCCTCCAGACCACCACAAAAACACCAAGAATAAAACTTAGAGAAAAAAAAAATTAGGGTGAGAGAAGAGAGACAAAAATGTTATATTGAGTGAAAGAAAAAATATTTCTCTTCTATTGTGAGTTATAAGAGTGTGTTGTTTGTTTGTTTGTTGTAAGAGAGTGTTGTTTCATCATTTTAATTGCTAACAAAGTGGTACTAGAGACATAAGCTTAATCCAAAACTTGATTTTCAAATATTCAACATATTAAAAGATATGACAAACGATGTATCATCATTCCAAGTTCCAACATTCAACAACAACAATTACGACAATTAAAGTATCAACATGAAAGCTCTCCTCGGAGCATATAATTTGTGGGATGTCGTAGCAAAAGGGTTTGACAAACTCAAAGATGAAGCAAGTCTTACCCAATAGGAGAAAACAACTCTGAAGGATTCAAGAAAGGGAGATCATAAAGCTCTTTTCCTCATATATCAAGCATTAGATGATGATAGCTTCAAAAATATTTCAAGTGCATCTTCCACCAAGCAAGTGTAGGAAAAATTTAAACTCTTCTACAAAGCAGTAAAAAAGATGAAAAAATTATATCTCCAAACGTTAAAAGGTGAATTCGAATCTGTACACATGAAAGAATGTGGGTCTATTTCAAAATATATGTCAAGAGTATCAACTGCTTCTAATAAATTAAAATAGAACAATGAGAAGTTAGAAGATGTGGGAGTAATAGAGAAAATAATGCATTCGTTGGATCCTAAATTTGAGCATATGTGATAATTGAAGAAGCTAAAGACTTAAAAGAAATGATGAAGAACTCCAAGGATCATTACAAGCCTATGAAGAAAAGCACAAGAAGAAGCAAAAGATCACTGAACAACTCCTCAAAGTAGAACTCAAGAATATGCATACAAGTCAAGGGACAATAGAAACCAACGTGGCTGAGACAGAGGTATAAGCCATGGATGAGGTGGTCATGGTCGGGGATGTGGCGGGAATTAGAACAACAATTATTCCAACTAAAAAGAAAGCTCAACACAAGGTCTTGGAAGAAGAAATCCGAACTTGAGGTAAGATAAATCTCAAATCCAATGCTATAAATGTAAAACATTTGGACATTATGCTTCAAAATGCAGAGGCCAAAACAATAGATGTGAGAAGATGGCTAACTATATGGAGGTGAAGACGGAGAAAAAAGATATGTTACTACTAACATACAAAAAACTAACGAAGGTCAAGAGAACACTTGGTATCTTGACACCGGTGCAAGCAGCCATATGTGTGGGAAAAGAAACATGTTCGTAGAGCTCAATGAAATAGTGAGTGAAAATGTGTATTTTGGAGATGATAGCAAATGATCGGTGAAATGAAAGGTAACACTCTTATTCGTGCAAAAGATTTTAGTCACTAAATAAATTAAAATGTCTATTATGTACCTAGCAAGAAAAACAACATCTTGAGTTTGGGATAAACTGCTAAAAAATGGCTATGATATTCACAAGAAAAATTGTAGTATTTTTATGAGAGATGGAAAATGAGATTTAATTGCGAAAGTTCAAACGTCAACAAATAAAATGTTTCATTTAGATATTCAAAATGATATTGCAAAGTTTCTTAAAGCTTGTTACAAAGATTCATCATGGCGATGTCATGTTCGATTTAGGAATCTAAACTTTACAAGTCTAAAGTTATTGTCCAAGAAGTAAACGGTGAGAGGATTACTGTGTATCAATCATCTTGACCGACTATGCGAATGATGTTTAGTTGGGAAGCAATTCAGAAAAAATCCTTCCAAAGAAGTCAGTATCAAGAGCCAATAAACCTCTCGAGCTTAATCATACAGATATGTATGGTTCAATCAAGCTAAGATCTCTAGGTAAAAGGAACTGCTTCATTCTCTTTATTGATGATTTTTCAAGAAAAACTTGAGTATATTTCTTGAAACAGAAATCTGAAGTCATTGACATATTTAAGAAGTTCAAAGCAGTTGTGGAAAATGAGAGTAAAAATAAGATTAAATCCATGAGATCTGACAGAGGATGAGAGTTCACATCCAATTAATTCCAAGAGTTTTGTGAAACACATGTAATTTTTTTTCCGCTAGACATTTCACAGGTCTCCTTAACAAAAAAGTGTGGCAGAAAAAAAGAATAGAAAAATCCTTGATATGGCACAAAACATGCTGAAAAGCAAGAAACTGCTTAAGGATTTGTGGGCAGAAGCAGTGGCATATGCGGTATATTTGTCCAACCGATCTTCAACAAGAAGTGTTTAGGGAAAGACACCACAAGAACCGTTGAGTGGAAGAAAGCTCATAATTTCCCACCTGAGAGTATTTGGAAGCATAAATCATATCCATATACCAGACGAACAACAAACCAAACTGGATGATAAAAATAAAAGTTTTATCTTCATCGGTTACGACTCAAGTTCCAAAGGCTACAAGTTTTACAACCCAAACAATAGGAAGATTGTGATAAGTCAACACGTGATAGACCAATGAGAGTTTAAGACTCACACAAATGAGTTTAATTTTTCCTCGAAATTGAAGAACATGAGCAAACACCTAATGAGAAATTAGAAAAGATCACAACCCCACATGATTCAGCAACATCAACTACTCATGGAGACTCACCACCTTCATCATCGTCAATGGTAATCAAAATGAAAGAACTACGGAACGTACAAAAAACCTTTATGATCTTTATAAGGAATCGAACCAATGGTTAACCTTACACTCTTTTGTATTCTAACTGATTATGAGTCAGTGACATTTCAAGAAGCTACACAAGATAAAAAGTTAAGAGACGCGATGGATAAATAAATTAGATCCATCGAGAAAAATGACACAAGGGAACTCACCTCACTTCCAAAAGGGTACAAGACAATAGGCATAAGATGTTTATACAAAACAAAGAGAAATGATAAATGAGAGATTGAAAAAGACAAAGCGAGGGTTGTTGCAAAGGCGGGAATTGACTATGATGAGTTATTCTCCCCCGTTTCCCGATTAGAAACTATTAGACTAATAATGTCTTTGGTAGCTCAGAACAAGTGGAAGATACAACAAATGGATGTAGTTTTAGCATTAATAAATGTTTTTCTTGAAGAAGAAGTCTACATTCGAAAACTTATTGCACTATGAAGTCAAAGGTCATGAAGATAAAGTGTTGGAGCTAAAGAAGGTTCTTTATGGGCTAAAACAAGCACCATGGGCATGGAACACTAGAATCAACAAGTATTTCCAACGTAATGGCTTCAACAAATTTTGTTATGATCATGCTCCATATACCAAAATAAAAAATGGAGATATTTTGATTATGTATCTCTATGTGGATGATTTGATCTTCATCAAAAGCAGCCAAGCATGTTCAATAAATTAAAGGAAGTAATGATGAAAGAACTTGAGATGATAGACTTGAGGCTCATGGTGTACAACCTTGGCACTGAAGTTAAGCAATACAAAGATTGAATATTCATCTCACAAGAAACTTATGCAAAATATATCTTTAAGAAGTTTAAGATGGATAAATATAACCCGATAAGCACACCTATAGAGTTCAAAGTCAAAATATCAAAACATGAAGAAGACAAAAGTGTATATCTAATAATATTCCAACGTTTGATGGGAATTCTACACTATCTAACTTGCACGATGCTGGATATATTTCATGCACTTGGATTGGTTAGTCCTTACATGTAATTTACAACAACAACTCAATTCAAAGGTGCAAATAGAATCATTCGCTATCTGAAAGGTACAATCAACTTTTTCTTATTATATTCAGTTTATAATGATTATATTCTTGTTGGGTATAGTGATAGTGATTGGGGTGGAAGCATATACAATCGAAAGAGTCCTACTGGATTTTTATTATTCATCAGAAATATTCCCTTCACATGGATATCAAAGAAACAACTGATTGTTGCCTTGTCCATCCGTGAGGAAAAATATGTTGCTGTTACTACTTGTTTTAGCCATGAAATTTAGCTTCAAATTTATTGAATGAGATAAACATAGCATCAAAATGAGCCAACTAAGGTGTATATTGATAATACGTCAACCATCGACTTAGCCAAGAATCCAATATTCCATAATTGAAACAAATATATCGATGTCTGCTAACACTACATAAGGGAATGTATTTCAAGAAAGGATGTGCAAGTTGAATATGTGAAGACATAAGATCAAGCTCCCAATATTTTCACCAAGCCACTAAAAAGAGAAGACTTCAAATTATTAAGAAAACTATTATAGGTGACGAGTTCAAGTTTATGAAGGATTGTTAGATCATAAACGTGATCCAATTAAAAGGTCCAACCAACTCAATAAAGCTCATCAAGAAAGAATCTTCTTGAAAAAATTAAATATTAATTTATTGTGTAGTCGAGGTTGTGTGTAATTCCATCATTAGGTTGAGTGCACTAACTCTTTTATGTTGAGTGTACGAAACTTTTTTTTATCTTGAGTGTAGTCTTGTGGTTGAGTGCTTATTTATCTATAAGCTCTTAAATGATGGATCTTTGTCTCCACTATGGTTCTATAAATAATGGAGCTCTACAACCATATAGACCATTCTCAAATATACCGGGAAGAAAACTTGGAGTGAGAGAAGAGAGACAAGAATGCATTTTTTAAGTGAAAGAAAAAATATTTATTTTTAAGCGTGAGTTGTAAAATTGTCTTGTAATATATCTTACTTTCCAATTTTTATAAAAATTGTTTGTTTGTTTTAAGAGAGTGTTGTTTCATCATATTTTCAACCAACATAAACCTCTTTCTATTATCTTTTATTTTTTTCTATCTTTATGGTTTTGAGAGAAAACTGTAAAGAAGGACAATCAGTGATGATTCTTCTCCCAAAAGATGTCTTAATGGAGTTACTATATAGGTTATCGGTTATATATCTGTTGCCAATCATGTATGTATCTAAATCATGACTTTTTTTTGCACCGGTGTTTCTAAGTTGTAGCTTAAACGAGTGTCTGAAAGCGGTTCCAATAAAATTATGCAGTTTACGAGGAGGAGGAACATACTTATTTCAATGAGTTTCGATGGTCCACCTAAAGTTCAAATGTTCGAATTTCCCTTTTTCGTTGGGTCCTCACAAGATAGAATTTTAGGTTCTTTTATCGGGCTGGTATGTGTATGTTCTTCTGGGTACGATGACTGCCATATATACGATCCATTTACTAAGAAGTTTAAGGAACTACCTGCTCTTAAGTGGATTTTGATATGATTCCACTACCGATGATTACACGCTCGTAATTGTCACTCTCCCTCAAAGGAGTAATCGGGATATAAGTGGTGATACCGATGAAGCTACAATTAACCTATTCTCATTAAAAAAATTATATTTGGAGAATCTTTATAGATACAAAAAACCTTTAATAGATATTCTTTTTGGGGATGCTCTACTTTTTTTTAATAAAGCTCTTCAATGGATTTTTACAACAAACACCTATAGTGTAACGCAGCTTGTGATAATATGTTTTTGTTTAGCTGAAAAGGGTTTTAGTATAATCCATGTTTCCAATTTTGATTTTTTGTCCAAAGGGTATTCCTCAAAGTGATTTGGATGATTATTTTTATAAAAAAAAGTGTTCGTGTAGGTGTTTTGGGATTGTCTTTGTTTATCTAGTAATCTTTGTGTCGATTTTGTTCGTTAAACTCTAATAATATGGATGATGAAGCCCTTCGATGTAAGTTCCTATTGGACAGAAGTAATTCACAATTATATTGGTTTTCTATTATTTGTTTACATTATGCTCGTCACGAGAAGTTGGCATCTTAATAAAAAACCTTTGGAAAAGTAATTTGATAATTTTTCATATTCGCAAAAAAAATTTCGTGATTGTTAAATCGTATTTTTAAAGATATGATGTTGGTGTATAAAAACCATTTTGATCTCACGAACTCTCTTAAAATGGAAAACATATGGTGAGAGGAAGCCATCTCTTTTTGTTTTAATTGTTATCTAATTTTCTTTTACTCTTTCAATTAATAGGGCTTAGACTTTTGGAAATAAAAGATAGTTAGTTATGAGTTGTGTTTGAGCGTTAGAGCATGTACATTCGTGTCATGTTAATACACATTTTATTATTTCCATTATTTATTTTAAAGTTTTGAAGCTGACCCATATAGATGGTATGTTCTGATTCTTCATTTTTATCCAAAAAAGTAGCACTAACATTATGTTACCACTAATATGAGGAGATTGAATATGAAATAAATAGTACTAAATCTTTGTTTATTGATAACATTTCGGTGACTTCTGTATACAACTTATCTCTGGAAAACAATACATGAGCTTTACCATTAAATACTATCCAACTATAACCAGACACATTTTTCACAACTTTCACTCCCATCTCTCTCCTAAACATATTCTCCTCCTTATATTCAATATTATCTACGTACACATTGCACCACGCCAAATGTGTTGGCGTATTCAGTGACTGCATTTCTTATTATAAGTCACTATACAATTAATCACAAATGACTCAAGCACATAACACAAATAAAGAACATAACATGAATAGAGGACAAAAAATAAAAGAATATAGGATTTAACGTTGTTTGATAATTGTTTACGTCCACGGGTGTCGCCTGAAAAAATTGTTTCACTATGATAAGATAGGGTTGCAGATTTCATATTATGTTTTGTGTAGCTCTAGTACTCTATTTATAGGGAATAAATATAACTTACTAAATAATTGGCCTAATGGGCTCATATACACAAGATTAAAGATGACGATCTCAATTATAGCTTCACTGTCAATGACACAAAAATGTGCCTCCAAACATTGTACACTGTCAAGACATTATTTGACTCATTCTCAACAAATCTTCCCTTGAGGCGAATATCCTTTCTTTACTATCAACAAAGAAGCTTCTCTTATTATGACTCACTATATACCCCTAAGGCATTCACTCTATACTATAAAGACCAATCCAGTTTAGCCACTCCTTAAACTTTCGAACTGATATTGTCTTTGCCATTATATCTGCTAGGTTATCGTGTGTAGACACTTTTTTCACATAAAAAATTCCCTTTGATACGTTCGTGCTACATTTGTACGTTCGTGCTACATTTGGTTCCCTGTAAGGTGTATGGCTCTTTGACTATCATAAAATACTTTTGTAGTAGTCTTATCGAAGCCCAAATGTGGCACCAAATCTTGCAACCATATAGCCTCTTTAACTGCTTCTGTTACCGCTATGTACTCTACCTCTGTTGTAGAAAAAGCTACAGTAACTTGTAACTATGCTTTCCAACTGATCGCACTCCTAACTATAGTAAATACCTATCCTGTCAGAGATCTCATTTTATCCATATCACTTGCAAAATCAAAATCAACAAAACCAACCATTGATCCTTCAATATCATTCAACGGTCCACCAATATCAGCCTGATTGAAAGTAAAGCCAACACTCGCAGTATTATTAAGATACCGAAGCATACATTTCACTATATGTTAGTATTTTTTCCCAGGACATCCCATGTACCTGCTAACTACACTAACCGCATGTGAAATATTATGACGTGTGCATACCATAACATATATGATACTACCAATTGCACTTGAATATGGAACCTTGCATATTTTTTCCAGCTTAGCATCATCTTCGGCTGCTCCTGCTGCAGACAACGTGAAATGAATATCAAACGGGATGCTAACTACCTTAGTATCAAACATCTTGAATCGTTGTAAAAGTTTCTCAATATAGCTTATTTGAGACAATTGTAACGATCTTACACTTCTATTCCTAATAATCTCCATACCAACAATCTTCTTTGCTCTACCCTTCATCTCAAACTCAGCACTAAGCTACTTCTTTATCTGCATAATGTGTGACATAGTACACGCAAAAATAAACACATCATCCACGTGAACCCTTTTGACACCATGAACGTACAAAAGTGTACCATTTCCTAGGTGACTATTTTAAACTATATAATGAATTATTCACCGGACAAACCTTGTCCTCCATGTTAGGTTTGATAAATCACTCTGTTATCTCATGTAGATCCGCTTCTCCAATTCTCATATAAAAACGTAGTCTTCACATCCAACTTATCAAGTTCTAAATCTTGCAAAACTACCATGACTAACAAAACTAAAATCGAGCTATGCTTCCCCACTGGAGAAAACACTTCATTGAAGTTAATGTCTTCCCTTTGAGTAAAACTTTTAGCGACTAGTCTTGCCCTGAATCGAGATGCCTCAAACCCTGGATTACCTTCCTTTTTCTTGAACACCCATTTCCTACCTAGTACATTATGTCTCTTAGGAAATTCAACAAGCTTCTATGTTTGATTCTTATGAAGAGATTCAATTTCTTCCCCAATAACACCAATCCATCGATCTGCCTCTGAACTCGCTATAGCTTCCCTATAGCTACTAGGTTCCTGCTCTCAACTTCTTCTGCAACTGATAGAGAATATGCAAATAGATTTTCATACCTTTTTGGAAGTCTAATATCTCGTATTTCTATACTCAATGCTATGTTATAAGGTTATTTTTCTGGTTCGGGCGTATAATCGTCATTATCATCCGATGTTAATGCTTCACTTCCTGATTCTAGATCTACCTCAGAATCCAGAATCACGATTCTAACCAGCCCATCAAACATTCTGATTCTGATGTTACCGATATCACTAACAAGTAAGGAACGATTGTTTCCTAAATAGATAGTTCATTCCCTTGGCTTGTAAGTATCAAACCACTACTTGAACTGACACATGTGATATGTAGCGCCAGTATCGAGTATCTAATAATTTTACCCACAATCTGAACTCACTGACAATACATCTCATGTACCACTGTTTTTACTGTCATCAAAATCGTTCACACCGTCAACAATGTTTGCTGCATTTTCCCTTTGATTTCCCTTCTTACAATTTAGTTTCGGACAATATCTCCTATAATGACCCTGCTCACCGCATTCATAACAGTTTGAGCTCTTTAAATTTGATTAGGAATTCTAGTTCTTCCTTCTCAAAGAACTTGCTTTTATTCTAATTTTTCTCCTAGTCATAAGACCATCTCATTCAGCCTGATTCTCTGGCTGCAACTGTCTTAACTCATTTAGTTTCAGCACCTCATTGGCATGTGCTAGATATAACTTATCCTTACCATACATTATGGTATCCACAAAGTTTTCATAGAGAGCTGGTAATAATCTCAAGACAAACAAAGCTTGATCCTCATTTTTCAATGTTGATATCAATGTTTTCGAAGTCCATTATAATTGCTTTAAAATTATATAAGTGTTCAGTTATGAACATACTTTCTTTCAATCTGAAATCGTATAAGTAATTATTTAAGTATAACCAATTCACCACTAATTTCTCTGAGTAAAGTTATCCCAAGTTCTTTCATATGCAGGCTGCAGTCTTGTCACCACTAAACTTTCGAAGAACATTGTCTTTCACATTCATTAAACTCCAGCAGATAGCCCTTCCTTGAAGATTTTGCTTATCCTCTTCTTTCATCTCTTATGGTAACTTATTCTCCATAGCCTTCCACAACCCTTGAAAAAACAATGAAGATTTCAATTTAATCTTCTACAACGCAAAGTTGGATCCCCCATCAAATTTCTCAATCTTGTATTTTGTTGATGTTGACGCCATTGTGAAATCCTAATTGCAAAAGCCCTAATTTCACAACCAAAGTTATGATACCAATTTCGTTATAAATCACTATGCAATTTATCATAAATGGCTCAAGTGCACAGAAAATAAATAAAATAGAACACCGATAAAGGACAGAAAAAAGAGAACACATGATTTAATGTATTTCGACAATTTTCTACGTCCACGGGTATCGCTAGAGAAATGTGTTTAAGTATGATATAAAACAGTTAAAAATTTCAGATTGTATTTTTCTGTAATCCTGGTAGTCCATTAGAGGGAATAAATAGAAATTACTAGATCATGTGCCTAATGGACTCATACCACAAGACTAACAATGACACTATCACATACACAAAAGTGTTTCACTTGCCTCGCTTAGTACCTGAAGGTCTAGGCATAATCAAAACCGCGACCAGACTTACTTGAGCGAATTGTGGATGGTATGGTATTATTATTGACGTTAATTATGAGTTCTAATGGGTAACAGGTTAGTGATTCGGTCTCTCTCTCTCTCTCTCAAGTGAATTATTTCTTCTACCTTGATTTGTGACTGAACCTGAGCTAGAAGGCCCTTGATGGCCAGTGACTTCTTCTTCATTATATATTATGTTAGTAAATATGACAAAATATGCTTCATTAAAGAAGAAAATTACACATATTAATAACAATGTATAAGTTTATTCTTTATCATAAAATCCTAACAAAAATTCATCACACTTTCATTCTACTCCTGCTTGTAATGCATTATGTAGTCTCCATCCCTTTTTATGACCTTGCTACCAATGAATTGATCTTTGAACATAGAAGATAACATCTTAAAACTTCATACTGATCTGGGAGGGAATATATTGAACCATATGAAGTAATTCTCTTTGAAAGTTATGAGCATGGGTCACATACACCCATTTGAGTATATGACCATTATTCTTTATACTCATATCTCGTCATAGGGTTGCTAATAAGAGAATGATTAACTTAGGTGTAAATACTCGACCCATATTATTATTACGTATAATTAGTTTGTAATAAATCACTTTAGCATACATGATTTGTACCGGTACTCTTGTTTAAATCGAAATTATTACGCTACAAGTGCATCTTAGCTATCGTATATAGCTACATGTCCATCTTAGCTATGTTAAATAAAAACTAAAATTTTAGTATTGATTTATGATTATTATTTTCTATTATTCTTTTATTATATATATATATCATTTTACTTAGCAACATCATTAAATATTAAATTTATACTTAGATCTGTTTCATCCTGATTTACATCACCAAATATAAAATATAATAAATAAAAGTATCTAAAATAATATTGATGTTGCAATAAAATGTTTACTAAAAAAATATTACTTTTAAAACCTATAAAGTATTAGGTGTGTAGCCGTCTAATACTCATCCAAGAATTCAATTACAACCGACTATCTAAAAAATACAAGTTAAAAACAATTATTTTGATCATATTTTCTACCAAAATACGTTGCTATACAAAATCATAAAACATGTATACATTATCTCTCATTTTTTTGGGATTTTCAATTTTTTAAAAGATTGTATCTTTTAAACGGTTACTCAGAAAAAAATCCAAAAGTACCATTGGTTTTGTTTTATAAAGATGACGAAAACTAGATTCATAAATGGAATTTTTTTTGTGAGTCGAATTAACCTTGATCTCGCATTTAGTATTTTGGTCTCACATCTACCATCTACTATTTATGTCTTGCCTATATTATTATTCATTTTACCATGGTCTCGCAGTTAGCATCCTAAATCTAGGTATCGCATTTAGCATTTCCAATTTACATTAGTTCACATCTAACATCTTAAATTTAGGTCCCGCATCTATCATATAATATATAGGTCTTGCATATAATATTTCTATTTTACACACGTCTCACATCTAAGATCTAGTTCTCGAATCTATTATCTTTGTTCAACACAAACAATGATAATAATGAGTCTAGTACCTCAACTAGGAACCATAATACGTTCAGATCTTTATTCGCTTTGAAATCAAACATGTGATTTGTAAAAAATCATGCAAGACAATTTTGAGAGAGAAAATGACTAAGACTAAAAATATACGAAAACACAATAAAAAAATCCAATAATAAAACAAAAACAAAACAAAAACAAAACTTAAATTTAAATGCTGTTAAAAAATAACATTTTCTAAGGTTTTGAAAATATTAAAAAGAAAACAAAAAACACTTGGATTCTTAAATAATATTAAATACTAAGTAAATAATATATCTATCTTTAATAGTTATTCACACTTAACCTTAATCAATATATATAAATTACCCACTCAATTATTCTATTGTTATTTAGTATCCATATTTTTGTTCTATTACCTTTTGATACTCATCTCAACTACCTAATTACCACTTAATACCTAACATTATTTTAATACCCTAACTACCCTCACCCTTCGTCAAGAACCACGTAACCAAAATTTCTCTTTCTTAGTTTTTCTTTTTATTTTATTTTTAAAAGATTCATATCTTTCAAACCGGAGCTCGGAAAAAATATACGAAAGTATCATTGCTTTTGTTTTTAAAAGATGAACAAAACTAGAACCATTGATGATATTTTTTGAACTTTTTTTAAAATAAAATTTCACGAGTAACAACTCTTAGGAAATCGAGAGATTTGCAAACAACTCTCAAGAAATAGAGAGAGTTGCAAACAACTCTCAGGAAATCGAGAAAGTTGCAAACAACTCTCAGGAAATAGAGAGAGTTGCAAACAACTCTCAGGAAATCGCGAGAGTTGCAAACAACTCTCAAGAAATTGCGAGAGTTGCACACAAATCTCAAGAAATAGAGTGAGTTGTAAACAACTCTCAAGTTAGTTTTTCAGACAACTCTCAGGTTAGTTTTTCAAACAACTTTCAGGTTAGTTTTTCAAACAACTCTCACGTTAGTTTTTCAAACAACTCTCGGGTTAGTTTTTCAAACAACTCTCGGGTTAGTTTTCCAAATAACTCTCGGGTTAGTTTTCCAAATAACTCTAAGGTTAGTACTGGTGAAGGTACCACCGTGTATATATAGTCGGGGGTATTTTTGTCCAAATTTCAATTCGAAGCACCAAATGACACTATCCCAAAAATGGGTACTAGTTGGTAATTAGATAGTTGAGTGGGTATTACTGGTACTTTTCTCAAAATTCAACTATATATATAATTATATACATAAAAAACAAACCAAATATAATAACTCGAAAATTTCATATTTAAAAATAATAATACTAAACCATTTATTATTTATTAGTAAATTATTATTATCTAAAATAATAAAAAAACAAAAACAAGAATAAGAGAAACCGATAAGTAAATCAGTAACCCAAACTCATTACGGATAGCAAAAATATTACAGTCTTAAAATAAAGGTATGATGGTTCATATACCCTAAACAACCAGAATGATGTTAACCAAAATTGATTTTGCTCTTTTTTATAGCAACTTTGGTGACCTTCGCACTGGTTGGATCTTTTTCCTCAACAGCTTTGATAATACCACCAACAACAACAGTGTGTCTCATATCTGTAACAGCAAAACGATCAAGAGGTGTTGGTGTAGAAGACAAAGATTAATGGTGAGAGTAAATGAAAATGAGAGAAGCAAATGAGTTACTAGAATACGAAAAGAGAAAACTTAATTCATTCAATAGAATTGCTTGTTTAAATACATATAAAAGTCACTAACACACGTTAAATGACTTACATAAGTTAAATAAAAAACACAAGTAAACAAATCGTGCTACAGAAGGCTTAAACTCTGACTTTGTCATAAAAGACCCGCAAAAGACCAGCAGAAGACCAATGAAAGACCCAAAATTGTCAACATAAAATAACAGGTTCTAAATAATGCTGAACCAATGAACAACTATCTAAACAACTTCAACACTTCTCCTTGTTTAGATATTGTTTATATTTTTTGGTCTTTTTTTCTTCTTCTTCGATTTTTTGCGCCTTTCACTAGGAGCAACAATTTTCACTCCTCTCTGTCTTTCAACCGGAAGCTTTCTTTCAACCGAAAGCTCAACACTGCTTGTTTCTGAACTTGTTTGTTGATAACATTATCTAACTGGACTTCTACACCAATCCCATGTTTATCCACTAAAATTCCATTTTAAAGGCTTCCGAAGATGGAAGTAAAACGTGATTTTTATTTTTAATACCTACATCTGTCAAAGCATTGACACTGTCACCGACTTTCCAAATAGTTGACGATATTTAGTTAAACTGTAGATAAGACTCCTTTAGATGAAATTCATCAATTTGTTCTCGAAGTAATGACCCGTGACTTGTTTGATGACTAAATTTCTCCAAACATCTGATTAGATGGATACAGTCAGGATTCAAAATTAGAACCAAAACCAACATCATGGACTTTTTGAGGCAAGTTGGTTAACCTGATACTTTCCTCTACATGAATTTCAGTGGAACCATAAGATGGCTCCCTAAAACACGTTTAGAATGATGTTCCGAAATATCATGACAAACTAATTCGCGTTTCTCCATTGGATTTAGAGCAAACCTTTTTCCTTTCATTTTGACGTTGAATAAATCTTTGCCGCTAGCATCTTTGATCATGCACTGTATACTCTCAAAGAATACTTTATAGCCTTTATCAAGAAATTGTCCAACACTTAACAGATTTTGATCAATTTTTGGTACAAATAAAACATCTGAAATAAATTTTGTACCTTCATAGCTTGTTATAGCTACTGTACATTTTCCCTTGACTTTGAGGTGTTCACCGTCTATGATCCTCACTCTTTTGACTCCGTGTATTTTAATTCTTCAAAGAGCTCTTTATTATATATCATATGATTTGTGCACCCACTGTCAATCAACCAGTTTTCATTGGATTCTCTGCCTGAAAAACAAGTGACCACAAATAGTTTATCTTCTTCTTCTTGATCAGCTACACATGCATTTGGTTCTTGCATCTGCTTCTGACCCTTTACTTTACAAATTGCAGCTTCATGTCCAAGTTGAATACATTTAGAGCATTTAGCATCTGGTCTCCTCGAACACCTGTTTGGTGGATGACCTTTAATATTACAATGGCGGTAATGCGGGTAGGATTTTCTGAATCTGTTTCTTTTCTTTTTTGAAAATTGCTAGATGAATCCTCACTCATTGACTTGAAAGTTTTATTCTTTTTATACCTGTTGGTGTCTTGATGCTTAGCAGGTAATGCACCTTCAATCACCCCTTCTTGCCTCATAGACATTCTCTGCTCTTGTGCTTGCAAGGCATTTAAGAGCTCTGTAAGGGAGGTATTTGACAGATCTTTGGTGTTTTCCAGAGTAGTAATAGTTGCTTCAAACTTCTCTGGAATAGTAACCAATATCTTTTCAACAATCCTGGAGTCTTTTAGTTTAGACCCAAGCAATCTCACCTTGTTGGAAATGCTGAGAAGTCTGTCAGAGTACTCCTTCACGCACTCAGACTCCTTCATCTTCTGCAACTCAAAATCCCTAATTAAATTTAGGACTTTTTATTCCACGAAACCTTTCATCTTCTTTGTACTCATCCTTGAGGTAATCCCAAATTTCTTTGGCTGTTTTGAGTGACATTATTCGTGTGAATATCATCTGAGATACAACGGAAAATAGACAAGCTTTTGCCTTTGATTTTCTCGTCTTCTTTGTTTGCTTTGATCTGTGCTATAATAAGATTTGCTGGAAGTTGAGGAATTTTGTAATCCTCTTCTACTGCTTCCCAAAGATCCAAAGCCTCCAAGTAAGTCTCCATATGAACCGCCCACATTTGATAATTGTCTTCATCGAAGACTGGTGGTGCAGCTATTGAAAAATTTCTTTCCATTTTAACCTCACAAATCTCTTAAGAAGAGGGCTTTGATACCATTTTGTTGGTGTATAAGATAAAGATTAATGGTGAGAGTAAATGAAAATGAGAGAAGCAAAGGAGTTACTAGAATACAAAAAGAGAAAACTTAATTCATTCAATAGAATTGCTTGTTTAAATACATATAAAACTCACTAACACACGCTAAATGACTGACATATGTTAAATAAAAAACACAAGTAAACAAAACGTGCTTCAGAAGGCTTAAACTCTGATTTTTTCATAAAAGACCCGCAAAAGACCAGTAGAAGACCAAGGAAAGACCCAAAAACTGTCAACATAAAATAAACGGTTCTAAATAATGCTGAACCAATGAACAACTATCTAAACAACTTCAACAAGAGGTGGTACTGAGAAAATCCACGCTTGAGATCCTTAACAACATAATTTTTAACATTGAACCCAATATTGTCACATGGTACAGCTTTGAGAAGAGCTTCATGGTGCATTTAAACAGATTTAACCTTTGTGGTCTGACCAATAAGGCTGAAGGTTGCCAATATACCAGGTTTAATGGTACTGATCTCAACACTACCCACTAGCATAGTTCTAATACCACCGATCTTGTAGACATCTTGAAAGGGCAGATGGAGTGGCTTATCCGAAAATATTTTGGGCTCTGATATTGCAGCAAGAGCCTCAAGGAGGGTGGAGCCTTTATACCAGTCCAGGTTTGTAGACCTCTCAATCATGTTGTAACAATCTTCTTGAGGTTGAAAGATACTTCCTTAACAATTTCATCATACATAAACTTAGAGTTCTCGGGTGTGGTGGCATCCATTTTGTTACAATGGAAAGTCATTACAACAAGAGTGAATTCAAACAAGAAATGCTCACGGGTCTGACCATCTTTAGAGATACCAGCCTCGAAACCACCAGTGGTGGAATCAATGATAAGAACGACACAATTAGGCTATGAAATTCTAGTAACCATATTTTTTATAAAGTCACGATGACCAGGAGAATCAATGATAGTTCAGTATTTGTTGGTGTACTCAAACTAACATAGACCAATATCAACTGTGACACCACACTCGCGCTTAGCCTTGAGCTTGTCCAACACCCACGCATACTTGAACGACCTCTTGTTCATCTCAGTAGCTTCCTTCTTAAAGAGAAATGAATTCTTTGTTGCTCCCTTTGAGAATATTGTGATTTTGTTTATATAGGGACATAATAAGATTGTAGTTAGGAAAAAAGTTTTATGCCTCTTGGGTTCATAATCTACGAGATAAGTGGCATGACATCAGAATTTATACTAACTAAGCTCCAGCCACTGAGGCTCGTACTAATCCCAGTAGAATCCTCACCATCATACCTAGTTACCATGTCAACATTTTTTTCCTTTACAAGTAGCAACATCAAATGTGTCATCCTCTATGAGTATGCCAATATCATTTCCACCATATTCTGCACTTTCCTGAAACTATAGTATGAACTCAGGGTTCTAAATAAAGTCACCAAATAATGGCCGATCAATGCTTTGATTAACCGCACACTTGTTCCTGTTTCAGAAAAAAAAAAGTGAAACATTCTTGTTTGATTTTACTTTACGATAAATATCTAAAACCTAATCGAGATCGAATTATCTATGATAATGTGTAACTCATTCTTCTAAGCTCATTTTATTTGCTAGTGTCGGCTATTTTAGAGATCTTACACAAAAGATCTTATAATCGGATTAGTGAAAGACAAATAATAACAATATGTTGTTGGTAAACACAATAAACCAAGAGTAAGATCAAACACAAAATAAACCAAGAGTAAAAGCAAACACACAAATTGTTAACGGAGCTCAGCAAATTGCGCCTACATCTTCGGATCTACTGCAGATCGATTTTATTAGAAAGAACTTTGTGATTCTGTTTTTTGACACTTTCACACAAAACCTATATTTTTGGTTTTCTAGAGAGTTTAACACAATAAAGAAGAAGAAACAATTACATTTCTTAATTAGTAATTTATGACTTAGTAAATTACTTATGCCTTTTTCAAATTCAAACTTCTTCAACTATTTTTAAGGAGTCTAACAGTCTCATACTTGAAGACTGGTTTTAACCTGTCTTCGCACCTTGATCTATGCAACAAATTGTTTTGGTCTTGTTATTTTTGCTGACCAACTGAAGTTGAATGCAACTTAAGTTTTTCACTAGCTACTGTTTTTGTCAACATATCAGTTAATTCTTGCTTTCTTAGATATTTTAAAAGTATTAGCACCTCATCTTCCAATAACGATCTGATGAATTTATAGCGAATAGTGATATGCTTGGTTCTAGAATGAAATATTGAATTCTTCGCCAACTGAATTATACTATGACTATCACTATGCAAAACAATCTTCTTTTTGTTTGAATCCCATCTCGGTTAACAAACCTTGAAGTTATATCATCTCCTTACTGGTTTCGGCCACTCCTACATACTCAAACTCTGTAGTCGATATAGTGACTTTTTACTGTAACTTTCACATCCAACTAACAGTTGTAGTTCTAACAGTAAGTATATAACCAGTGGTGATTTTTCGGTGATCAAATTCACCTCCAAAATATGCATCTACATAGCCTTGTACCTTTAACTCACTCTCACCAAAGTATAAACACTTTCCTATGGTGCCTAGTAGATACATCAAAATCCAGTTTATAGCTTCCTAATGAATGTTTCTTGGCTTTGATATAAACCTGCTTACAACTTCCACTACATAACTAATGTCTGGTCTCTTACAGACCATCGCATATATCAAACTCCCAATAACATAGGCGTAATGAAACTTAGTCATGAAGTCTTTCTCTTCCTTCACGAGGGAATTGATCCTTGAATAAACGAAAGTGAACTACCAATGGTATATTAACTATATTGGCATCACACATGTTAAATCTCTACAAAACACGATCTATGTACTCTAACTAGGATAACTGTAAAACCTTTTTATGTGTATCTCTTGTGATTTGCATTTCAAGGATCTTATTCGTCGGACCTAAGTCCTTCACGTCAAATTATTTTGAATATTGATACTTCAATCATCCAATATAATATATATCTGAACCTGCTACTAACATATCATTAACATAAAGTAGCAAAATGATATAATTCGACTTATATATTTTGAAATTGCAACATTGGTCGGCATTGCACTTCTCGAAACTCTATTTGTGTATACAACTGTCAAATTTATTGTACCACTGTCTTAAGGCTTGTTTTAGACCATGCAAACTTTTTTTAAGTCTGCATACCGTGTTTTCTTAAGAAAACTTATGGTTGATAAATGTATATCTCCTCATCTAAGTCCCCGTGACGAAATGCAATATTCACTGCTAATTGTTCAAGATAAAGGTCTTCAATGACAACAATACTCAACACTGATAAAATAGTATTGAGCTTCACAACTAGAGTTAAAATGTTTGTGTAATTAATTTTATTTTTTGCTGGAACCCTTTGATAATTCGTCGGGCTTTATATCTCTTATAGACATCATGCTAATCTTTCACCCGATACACCCATTTCTTACGAAGTTCCTTTTTATCCATGGGTAACTCAGCTAGTTGCCATCTCTCATTTGAGATTAAATACTTCATCTCATTTTTCATAGCAAGCTCCACTTGCTAGCACCACTAGTCTGACAAGCTTCATCATAGCATCCAGGCTCCATATCATTGGTGAGAAATATATAGTTCAAGTATCTCCTGTTAGGCACATTAGGCCGAGAAAATCTTCTAAAAAAACTAATACTTCGGTCAGTTGTAAGGTTTTGGATTGTTGCCGATCGTTCTTTCCAACTAACTCTTTTTGCTGAGGGGTTAATCCGATCGACTTTATTTTCTGACTATCTTGGACCCCTTCGATATCTGCAAATATTGATTTGTATGTCTTTGAGTCATTTTATTTATTTTTATGTTGTACATCAATGGTTTATTAAAGATCACATCTCTGCTTCGTATCATCTTCCTATTTTTCTCATCCCAAAAACGATAACCGAACTCATTTTCGACATAGCCGATAACATTTCTTCGATTTGGGATCAAGTTTGTTCATGCCTTGATCACTTATATGAACATATATTGTACAACCAAAAAACTCTAAGATGTGACAATTTTATCTCATTAACAATCGATACTTCCTCATGTATTCTACATTCTAAGGGAACCGATGGTCTCGGTTAACCAGGTAAGCTGATGTGTTGACTGTTTCTGCCCAGAACTGCTTTGGTAAACCTAACTGTATACGAATGCTTCTGACTTTTTCTGTCAACGGTCTATTCATACATTTTGTAATACCATTATGTTGAGGTATACCTGGCAAATTTCTTTCCATCCTGATGCTGGGCTCATAGCAAAATTTCTTGATTATAGTGTCCTCATATTCAACAACCGTTATCGGTTCGAGCTTTTTAATATTCGAACTGTCTCATTCTCAACCATAGATTTCAATCTCATATTAATGTAAAAAACTTAAGATTAATATTTTATAAAATAAACCCATACCTTTCGAGAATGATCATCGAATAAAGTTATGAAATAATGTTTCTCTCGTATATGAAAATATTGTTGACCCTCGAACTTTAGAGTGAACAAGCTTCAGTCTTTCTTTCTTTCTTTGAGGTTTTGCCACTCGTGGGAAAATTGACCATTTTCGGTTTTCCAAGTATGCAGTCTCCATACATGTCTATAGCGATTGACTTAATACCTGAGAGATTCCCCTTCGAGTACATAATTTTCATACATTTCTCACTCATCTGGCCAAGCCTCTGGTGCCACACATTTGGATTTTTGTTTCCTGCTTCTATTGCAATTGAACATCTCATCTTTGTTGTCTTATAAAGAGTACCACTATTTTTTCCGAGAGTAACCATCATTTTTCTCTTTGAAATCTTTCAATTTTCACCATAGAAGATCATAGTTTAGCCTTCTATAGCCACTGCCCTACTGAGATTAAGTTCTTTCTCACGTCGGGGATATGCCTGACATCTTTTAGTTCCCAAACAGACCCATTCAACTTAATCTTCGTAATACATTTACCAATAATATCAAAAGGTTTATCATCACCAAAATATACATTTCTATGGTTACCATGGACATACCTCTCAAAGAATTCTTTATTCGAAGTATTATGGAACGATGCTTCAGAGTCTAACACCCAAGACTCTTCCCTACTTTCTAAAGAGCATATTAACGCATCGTCTTCTTCAGAATTGATATTTTCCTCTATCTTCTTCGCATGGTCTTTTGGTTCTCTCTTGTACTGATATTTATAGTGTCCAATGTTTCCACAATTCCAACACTCGATATTTCCCAACCCTTGGGAATTTGTAGGATTGCTGGACTTGGACCTCAAGTCTCTTGATCTACCTTGCTAGTTTGATTTACCACGTCCATACCCTATCACTGAATTTCTTCCAATCGACATTGTATGTAAGACTGAGGAGATTGATGACTCATCCGGTTCTCTTTTTTGAATATCTTCATTGAAAACTAGGTCACGAACATCATCAAATTTCAACTTATTGCTTCTTGACGAGCTATTCACAGTCGTCACAGTAGCATTCCAACTATCTCGTAAGGAAGAAAATAATATTAATGCTCGCATTTCTTCATCAAAATCAATTTAACTGAACTCAACTGGGTCGTGATTGTATTGAGTTCAATGAGGTGTTGGGCTACAGATGCAAAAGATCCTGTATTTAGTGAACGAAAATAAATAATAATATATTGTTGGGAAACAAAATAAACCAACCAGTAAGATAAAACACAAAATAAATCAATAGAAAGATCAAACACACAAATTGTTAACGGAATTCACCAAACTGTGCCTACGTCTTTGGATGTGTTGCATATCAATTTTATTAGAAAGGACTCTGTGATTTTGTTTTTCGACACTTTCACATAAAACCTAGCTTTTTGGTTTTCTAGAAAGTTTAGCACGAAAAAGAAGAAGAAACGACTACAATCCATAATTAGTAATTTATGACTTAGTAAATTACTTTTGTCTTTTCAAATTCAAACTTCTTCAACTCTCTTTAACGAGGCTAACAAGATTTAATGTTGGTCATACACATAAGACTTCAAAAGGCGACCCGAACGAGTAACCATCAGATTTCTCTGGTAGGTGTTGGCGCTTCAAGTATTACAATTCTAAATACCCGAAACTACCTTTCACAAGTGTGCTGACATGCATGGATTTTAATGCATGACCACCTTTCAGGATTCCAAAGTTAAACACTTTGGCTACCTATTTCTCGTTTAAGAAAGTATTAGCTTTTTTCCATCACGGTGGATGATAATGTGTTCAGAACCTCTATAAAGATAATGTGAACAACAAGCTAACCTAATGTGTCTAATGCCTTTGCCTCCACAAAACATGAGGTTTTGGGTTTTGTAATTCAAAAATCTCGATTTTGATTTAGAACTCATGTACACCTTGGTCTGGCATCGGGTTTCGGTTTGGATCACATTTGGTTTTACCTTTATTTTGCATTTGGTTTTAACCATATTTCATATTTTGCATTTAACAAAATAACTTCATTTAACTTTTATTTTTCATTCGCATTTCATAACCCCTATTTCACCTTTCAACTGTATTGTAGCGTGAATTTTGTATTTAGCAAAAAAAAATTGTATTTAATCTTTATTTCACATTTCATTTAATCCGTATTTCACATTTTACATTTCTGATGAAATATCCGTATTTCACGTTTTTGTATTTCATACATATTTTTACGCATTTCACATTTAGCATAAAAAATCTCATTTTGTATTAACATTTATTTTACATTTTACATTTAAAAAAGTTACATTGAATTTATATTCAGTATTTTAAATTTCATTTAACCCTTCTTTTATATTCCATTTATATTTTATAATTTTCTTTTAAAAAAAACTAATTTGTTTTTAAAAAATTGACTGGATATAATGAATTAAAACATTTAAAATATTAAAATAATTTAAAATAATATTTTTATATATTAGATAGTAATAACAGATATAACAGATAATAAGAGGTGAAATTGTTTGGCACTTTTTTTTCCTATATCAAACTCTTGGATCAGAATATATGGAAGTATTTAAACCATTGATTTTCTATCAAAATTGGTATATATGGGATGATGTTTCATTTGCGAGTGAAATCGCTATTAAAAAGACTAAGTCAAATGGCTACATATGAACATTTTGTTATTTTTATGGGAAACAATGCTGTTTTTGTTAAATTTTGTTATTTTTTAAGATTTGACTAATGTTAAATTAAATTTTGCATCCACACATCTAGAATCGTCAGCTCTTTATCCAAGGTTATTGGATATAGCTGTTGTATAAAAATAAAACAAATTAATTTCTAATTACAATTTAATTCATTATTAAATCAATAAAAAGTGGATTTATTTTTTTTCCGCGGCTAGCGCGTAGGTCTCATAACTATTATTTATAATAAAATCTATCGCTAGCAAAATTACGGTGCAGATTGGATCGCAAAAAATGTTATTAAGAAAAGAAAAAATTTGGATTTTAACAATTGAGATACTCCGGCTAAATTAAAAGCTATTACGTATTTGGAGAGTTTGAATTTAGACAGAGCTTGGTTTTTGGTTTGAGAAGATGAAATCGACGGATTGTACTTTAAAATTTATAATATTGTTTTATACCATTCTATTTTCAAGAGTTCTTAATGGCATTTAAATTTAATTAAAAGAAACACACTTATCTTTTTAGGAAATTGAGAAGAAATAAATAACTTTTTTAAGTAAAATCCAAAACTTAACCGACCATAGACCGGAGAAGAGGACCATAGACCGGAGCAAAATTATAAATATCACAAAGTTCTGAATGCCCTAAACCGTTAATAAACACATACTCCAAGTAATTCTCTTTTTATTATCTTTATCTCTTTCCCTCGTCCGGAGATAAAACGGTTGAGTGGCTATCAATGGCGATTGATCTAAGGGAGGATAGGTTAATGGAAATATTATCCCGATTATCTCTTGTACTGGTTTTGCTAAAATGAAGCTTAAATGAAATCGGTTCCTATCAGTTTTCCACGACCAGGAGCAACATACTTAACTCAATGAGTTTCGATGGTCTAAGTGAAGTTCAAAGCTTCAAATTGCCCTATTCCGTTGGGTCCGCACAAGATATAATATTAGGTTCAAATTACGTGAAGGATGCCATTCAATTTGACAGAGCTTGCTAGACGCGGTAAAGTTGATCCTGTAATTGACAGCGACGATGAAATCCCACACTGCATCCAAATCCAAATCTTAAAATAATATTTTTATATATTAGATAGTAATAACAGATAATAAGAGGTGAAATTGCTTCGCACTTTTTTTTTCCTATATCAAACTCTTGGATCAGAATACATCACAGAACTAAAATATCAAGCCATAGATCTAGTTGATGAAGCCTGCTGCAAAGCAGAAAATGGTGATCACTTCCAAGACAATGGAACTAGATGAAATCGATAGAGCCGTACTGAGATTGGAGATGGAGAAGCTCTCTCTTACAAACTATACTGATAAAGCTTTCAAGGATAGATTACACAAAGCTGGAAAGTGATTTGATTGCTCTCAAGTTGAAACAAACAGCACTAAATGGGCCAATAGAGCCAAAAATAAGCTCTAATGATCAAAATCCGATCAATTAAAGACAATTAGAAGATGCTGAGAAGAATCTTGATGATTCCAAGTCTTTTTCTTATACATCAACCAAAAAGATTATAAAAAAATCAATATGTTTATTTAATTTTCAGAATCAGTTAACCGATTCATCCAAATGGCAAAAGAAAATTAAACTAGAAGTAAAACAAGAAGAGAATTAAACTACAACTAAAACAAAAACTAAAACAAAAAGAGATGGCTTCCTCCTTCACATGTTTTCTTATTTTTCAAGAGCTGGTGAGATCAAAGTAGTTTCCACGTGAACAACATGATGTCCATAAGAAGACGATCTAACAATCTCGAAACTTTTCGTTTGAGTATCCAAAGACATCAAATCACCGGCGTGAGCGTTCTTTAATAAGATTCGACCCTCTCGTGTGGAACACAATGGTAACAAATCATGGGGACCAACACAAGAGTATGGAACACTGATCTTTTTTGTCCAAGACGAACTTACACCGTACTCCATCATCATCCATATTGTTAGAGTATAATGAACAAAATCGACACAAGGATTGTTAGAAAGACAAAGACATCCATCCAAAACACTTAGACGAACACCTTTTTGACGAAAATATTCATCTAAATCACTTGGGCGAACACCATTAGGATGAAAATCAAAATCGGGAATGGGAATTATACTAAAACTCTCTTCAACTAACCCAAAAGATACAATCACAGGGCTAGTTACACCATCGGTGTTCTTTGTAAAAGTCCAATGAAGAGCTTTATTCAAAAACGTAGCAGAGCAGCCCCGAAAAAAATATCTGTTAAGGTATTTTGTATCTTCAAAGCTTCTCCATGTACCTCTTTTCAACGAGAAAAGATTGATCATAGCTGCATCAGTATCACCACCTTTATCCCAATCAATCCTTTCAGGGAGAGTGACAATTAAAAGCTTGTAATCGTCAGTGGTGGAATCATATCCAAACCCATACGTGTTAACTTCCGTATGTTTGGGATACTTAGGAGCAGGTATTTCTTTGAAGTGATTAGTACAGGGATTATATATATATGAAAACTATCGTACCCAAATGAACATACACATACCAGCCCATTAACGGAACCTAAAATTCTATCTTGTGAGGACCCAACAGAAAAGGGCAATTCGAACCTTTGAATTTCCGGTAGACCGTCGAAACTCATTGTTTTAAGTACATTCCTCCTCCGCCTGCCAAACTGCATAATTTTATAGGAACCCATTTTCAAGGATTGTTTAAGCTGCAATTTAGCAAAATCATTGCCGGAGATAAGAGAGAGCCATGATTTAGCTACTGACATGAATGGCAGGAGATATTTGACAGGTAATAGCGATAGTATTTCCATTAATATATCTTCTGGTAGATCAATGGTGGCCATTGATAGTATTTCCATTAAGGTATCGTCCCGTAGATCAATAGCCATTGATATTCTCTCACCAGCTTTCTCTCCAACCCAGAGAAGAAGTTTTCTCTCAACCCAGAGAAAAGAAAGAGAAAAGGATAACGGGAAGCAGGGGTTTACTTGAACTATGTATTTATTAAAGTTGAGAAGAGGAATGTGATATTTATAATTGTGCTGAGTTAGGTCGGTTATCTTAGTAAATTTATCCCGCTCTATATATATTTTTATTCTCCTAGATATTTTAAACATAATCTTTTTATAATCTTATCTTTTTCATTGTTTTTAATATTTTGATTACCTATTTTTATATAAACACAAATATCCTTCTACAATTTAAAGTTTTAATATCACTTAAAATTCAAAAATAAAAACTATATATATATATATAAGTGATTTAAAGAATACTTCATTGAATTAAAAAAATAGTTTTTCTAAAATTATTGAAAAATATAAATGATTTTAAGAAGAAAAACTGTTTTTTATATAAGAAATAAAATTTATTAAATATACTATCGTTTTGTTTATAATTTTAATTTCTATTGATTTATTTTTTATAAAAAAACTTGTTTTTATAAAATTAATAATAAATCTTAATTTATAAAATATTTTAAAATATATATATATAACAAAATCAAATTTAATATTAAAGAGATTCTTTACACAATTTATTAACATAAATTCAATGTGTTCCTTAATATATATATTTTTGAAACGTTTATACAATAAAATCAACTTTGTTACATAAAATATATTTTTTTAAAACAGTTGGAAATCTTCATATATTTTATAACGATATAATTTAAAAATATTTTTATGTAACAAATTCATAAATCTATTTTTTTTAACTAAAGGATTTCAATTGAATAAAAAGAAACTGTAAGCCCTTAATAGGCAATTTTACAACAATTTGAAGAATAAGCGCGAACCCTATTCTTCTCTTTCTTTCCCAAATCAGAACCACAAACCCTAATTCCAATTATTCAACTAATCTGAGATAGCCCAAGTTCATCTTCTCCAGCAAGACGATAGCTTTTAGCTTTAATGGAGCATTCTCCTTCGTAAACTCTAAATCCCTTTGCTGATTAAGAACATCCTTAGCAAGCCAATCCGCACCCAAGTTCCGTTCCCTAAATATATGACGCACCACCATTTCTGCTTTGAACAAATTCCTGCAACACTTGAGAAGTGGATCCAAGAACCAAGGAACATTACCGTGTTGAATCAAGTTAACAAGAACCAAAGAATCAATCTCAACATCTACCCTTCTGAGCCCAAGCTTCATGCACAAATTTAATCCATCCAGCAGAGCTCTACTTTCAGCAATCAGTGGAGAAGGTTTCCCGTACAGATTTCCGATACCGGCGACAATATCTCCGTTGCTGTCACGAATCAACGCTCCACCTCCAGCTTCACCATTCCAGGTACTTGAACCATCCACATTAAGTTTAAATCTTCCACTTTTAGGACTCTTCCATTTTAAGAAGAGAGGTCTGTTTCTGAGTCTAAATTGATTAGTACAACCCATGGTAGCAGCTTCAGTGATGAACTTTCCCCAATGCTTTCTACTAAGAACTTTAGCATGATCAAGGCTTGATAAAATCATTAGAATATGTTTGATAATTGAAGCAGTAGTGATGTTCTTATTACTAATTTTCTTTTTGTTACGACCTGTCCATATAGACCACATGATAATAGCAGGAATAATACTAAAAACGTCACAATTTTTACCTGCCCAGTACCATCTCATGACTATATGTGCAACAGTCATATGAGATTGAATTTGAACCTTAAGAATGTTACTGAAATGAAGCCAAACTCCCCAAGCAGTATGACATTGGACAAAAACATGGTTAGTAGATTCATTACTGTCACAAAAGACACATTTTGAAGCCATCATGAACCCCTTTCTTTGCATCACATTATCTGTAGAAATCCAGTTGTGCAACACCCTCCACAACAAAAAAGAACACTTTCTAGGTGTAACAGCATTCCAGGTCTTCTTATACAAACTAGAATTACTGCCTTTAGCTCTGACTTGATTTATTGTATCTTTGACACTAAATTTTCCATTCTCAGATAAAGACCAAAGCAACATATCCTCATTATTAGCCAGCTTGATCTCTTTAATTTTGTTAATCTCTGTAATTGTAACTAAAGTTTTAAGTCTGTCTATATCCCAAGAGTTACCCAACCAAAAGTCTTTCACCTGATCATTTCTACTATCCCACAGAAGATTTCTATCTCTATCTTTGGTGACCTTAATAAATGGTTTAGTAGAACACCATTTATCATACCAGAACCCAATATTACCAAATCCAGGTTTCCAAAACATAAACTCTTCAGTTATCTCTCTGACTTTAAGAATACGACACCATACTTTTGATTTCCTGTAAGTAGAAATAGCTAGAACTGGATGTATATTATTAAAGCAATATATAGACATCATATACCTTGCCCATAATGACTGATGCATCCTGAATTCAAACCACAATTTCATAGCATATACCTGCTGTAAGTCATTCAGTCTTCTCAGATTCAAACCACCTCCACAATATGGCTTGCATAATCTTTCCCAACGAGCCCAACTAATAGCATTTTTGTCTTCTTTTGTGCCCCACAGGAATTTGTTGAATAAGATTTCCAGTCTCTGAACAATGCCAACAGGAAGGGATGTATGCTGCAGATGATAGTTTGGAAAGGCCATCAGAACAGATTGAATCAATTGGAGACGACCAGCAAACGACAAATGAAGTTTGTCCCACTCCATGATTTTTTTCCTTACTTTATCAATAATATTCTCAAAATTTACCATCCTTGTATTGTTTGCAATTGATGTACCCAAATAATTGAATGGTAAATGAGAATTATTGAAATTCCAGATCCCTTTTATAACAGCAATTTTATGAGCAGACATCTTAGTAGAAGTAATGAACTTTGATTTAGTTACATTAATCTCCTGACCAGAAACCATTTGATAATGGTTCATGATGGTTTTAAAAGCCTCCATAGCCTGAACACTTCCATTAGAAAACAACATGAAATCATCAGCAAAAGCAGAACAAGCAATATTAACATTACTCCTTGTCTTGTATCTAAAACACTGATTCTCATTAGAAGCCAAATTGACACTACGAATCAAATATTCTTCAGCTAAAATGAACAGACTTGGGGAAAGAGGATCCCCTTGTTTTAATCCATGAGTATTTGGGAAAAAGCCAGCCATCTCTCCATTAACAAGAATAGAAGAATAAACATTACTGATGCATCTATTAATCAGATCAATCACCTCATTAGAAAAGCCAAACCTTCTAAGAATTGTGAACAAAAACTCATGCTTTAATTTGTCAAAAGCCTTGGTCATATCTGTTTTGATAATAACATTACCAACCTTTGTATTGCTGTTAATCTCCAAGGCCAACTCCTGAACAAGAAGAATAGAGTGTTGAATGGAACGACCCTTAACAAAACCCCCTTGCACATCAGAAATCAGATTAGGCAACATAGAAGAGAGTCTGTTATTTATAATCTTTCCCAAGATCCTTGAGAAAACAGAAGTTAGACTAATGGGACGGAAATCTTTCCACCTATTAGGATTCTCCATCTTAGGGATTAAGCAAAGAATTGTAGATTTAACACCTTTTGGAATAGAATACCCTTCAAAGAAACCCCTAACAGCATTAATCAAATCAGATCCCACAATATCCCAACAACATTTATAAAACTCCCCATTGTATCCATCAGGACCAGACGCAGCTTCAGAATTCAAACCCATCACAACTCTATAAACCTCATCTTCATCAGGAACTCTAACCAAACATCTGTTATCAACCTCATTAACAAGACAAGGAATAACTCCATTCACAATCTGCTCATTCTCAACATTTAAATCAGGAGATAACAAACCTTTGAAGTACTCAACAGCAGAAGATCTGATGCTATCTTTATCACTAAGCCACTCATCTCCAACCTTTATTCTATCTATTCTATTTCTCTTCAATCTTTTCTTCACAAAACCATGATAAGCTGCAGTATTTCTATCCGAATCTTTCAACCAGGAGGCATGAGATTTCTGTCTCCAATAACTTTCTTCTCTATCAAGTAAGAGCAGATGATTCCTTTTGGCCTCAACTAACAAAGATTCGTTAATCTCAGAAACATCATTCTGCAGAATAGATTCCCTATTGATAATAGATTGCTCAGATTGCTTAATAGCATCGAATATATTACCAAAGACATTTCTATTCCAAGTCCTCAAAACCAACTTTAACCTCTGCTGTTTAAGCCAAAAAACCATGATTGGATTCCTAACCTCTGTACTAATAACACCATACCAACTCTCTTTGACTTCCTTTAAAAAACCAGCATGAGTTGTCCACATGTTTAAAAATCTAAAAGAAGCTTTAGACTTTTCCAATTTAGAACAGATCTTTATAATAATAGGGCAATGATCCGAGCAATTACGGGCCAGGTGAGACACAGAAGTAATATCAAAACATTCCAGCCAAGCATTATTGTAAAGCACACGATCCAATCTTCGCCATTTCTTCCCATTAGACCAGGTGAAAGAGAAACCACTAAACCCAGCATCCAGGAGGCTACAATCCATAATACAACTGTTAAAATCATCCATGCCCCTGAGATTTGTAGTAGAACAACATAACTGCTCTTGAATATTTGAAATGACATTGAAATCTCCACAAAGAATCCATTCATTCTGAACATCCAAGTCTCTAATAGTATCCCAAAGCACAACCCTTTGCTCCTTCTTACACTTAGCATAGATGATAGATACATCAAACACCTTATTTAAAAAAGGATGACCCACCTTGAGATGAATCAACTGCTCAGTATCCAAAACAACATCAACACAGAAATCTTGCTGCCAAAGAACCCAAATTTTGTTGTTCACATTGCAAATGTAACCACTAAGCTTTAACTTCCTAGCCAGAGACATCATCTTATCAGAATTAACCAAAGGCTCTTGAATAGCCACAAAACTAATCTTTTCAGAAAACACTATAGACTTAAGTCTTTGAACAGTCTCTTTATTTGCAAGTCCCCTTGCATTCCAATTCAGCATTGTTATAGTCATTAAAGAACAAATTAATGAGGCCTTTTCAGCTTCATGATCTTTGAAGATACAGGACCTTTTGAAGTCCATAACTTAGAAACTTTCTTAACTTTCTTATTCTCATGCCTATCTTTCCCATTTTTATCCTTAACAGGAAAGGCAGGAAGACTACCATCCTGTTTAGGCGAATCATGCACATCTTCACTGAGGACTTCAAATGCATTCTTTCTGTCCAAAATCTTCAATGCTTCAATCATCTCTTCCTCATTATCCTGAAGAGATGATTCCTTCTTGTCCATCTCAGAAATATTTCCATGAAAAGAACTGCTATCAACCTCAACTTCCCTGTGAGCCAAACTCTCACTACCTTGATTTACCACAACCGATTTTAACCAACGACCCTTATTCCTATCAATACCATCATCATCCTTAAACTCTTGTTCTTTGTTAGAACCCTCATCTCTTTTGACATCAACATCCTTTACCTTGTCCATCTTTTGCGAACAAGAGAATTGATCTGGCACCTTAGAGCTAATCTGATTAGCCTCCATATTCTGAACATCAAGATCATTCAAACTCTGATTAGCATTCCTCATAGCCTTACCATCCATCAATACTTTCTTGCACTTATCCTTGGCATGCCCAATATGATCACAGTTAGTACAATAAAGAGGAATGTTTTCATATACCAAGTCAATCCCGTAACCATCTTCTTCACCAAACTTTAATTGCACCTTCTGTATTAGCGGTTTGGATATATCAACCTCCACCCAAATCCTACAGCAGTTCTGTCTTGCTCTATTAATCGAAGGAACCCAAACCTTCAGAGGAGTACCCAGAACTTTAGCTATTTCACTAATAGTCGAATAATTAAACAAGAACTCAGGAATATTTGGAAGAGTAACCCAAATCGGAGTAAATGGGCACTCCAGACTTGGATCAAATCCCGGCGTCCACTTCAATAGTCTCATTGTTTTGTTCCCTATAGCCCAGACGTTTCTTGACCATAACCTTTTTAAATCATCCTTCTCAGAGAATTCCACAAAAACATGACGATAGTCCCAGACAGAGAGACTAAATTTTCCTACAAAATCAAACTTCTTCAAGAAATTACGAAGAACCTCCATTGAAGGCTTACCAGTAGCAAATTTTGCTATTAAGGTATGCTTCGAAACCTTTAAAAGCTGTTATTTGTCTCCAGCATCGAATTTAATTACTGGAATCTCATTAGAAATCGAAACAGAAACGTTTGAATGAACAAACTCTGCTTTTGTCCATTTCAACAAATTAGCGTACGATTCCTTATGAATTGCCTCTTCCTTATCCTTGCTCTCTTCAAATACCGGATTCAACACCATATTACAGTCTCTGCCACCCGAGTTCAAGATCTCCATCTCCTTACTCTTCATACTCTGTTCATCAGATTTCGACAAATTCCTCAGCAAAGGAAATTCTTTCGTCGATTCAATCTCTAATGTAATATCCATTCCCCACCACACCTTGAATTAAGAACAAAATCCAAGAAAGAAGAAGAAGAATGATCCTCTGTTCTTTCACAAGAACATAGAGTTTCAGAGCGTTTCTTGGAGCATTTTTCCTTCATACAAATTTTACTCTTCATAAATCTATTTGTTTCCACTAACGATTTTTATCAAATTTGTTACATAAAATATATTTTTAGATATAATTTTTAAATCTCTTATTTTTAAAAATAAAAATGATTTAAAAAAATGAAAAAGCTATTTTTTATATCACCTCTAGGCTATAAGATTTATAAAATATCCTAGTATTTATTTTTTATAATTATAATTTTTATTGACTTTATCTTTATAAAAAAACTTGTTTTTATAAAAATAATAATAAATCTTGATATATTAGTTTTATAGGATATATAAAAATATATAACAAAATCAAATCTAATAGTGAAAAGATATTTTAAACACTTTATTACCTTAATAGATATTTTTGAAAGATTTATAGAATAAAATAAAATATATTTTTAAACAAATAGTTGGAAATCATCATAATAATATTTTATAATAATATAATTTAAAAATATTTTTATGTAACAAATTCATATATCTACTTATTTTATCCTTTATATATATATATATAAATTTTAAAATAAAAATAAATAAATGAGTTATTATATTTGTTCAGATTTCATTTCTTTAAGAAAATGACCCCATGATAATCTACTCACCAACTATATTATCATCTAATACCCAAATTTGTAACTATGTCTATTTGACACCCATCTCACTAAAATAATTCTCACTAAATACCCAATCATTTTATAATACTCACACTACCATTTACTAACTATATAATCAAATTTTTTTAGGGGCTCATTTTTTCACCCATATTTTTTTTAACATTTGAATTCTTGTAACCAACGGCCTCTAACCTCTTCCTACCCTAACTATAAACCTGATTTCCAATGATGATTGAGGTCGACTGCCACTCTACCGACTAAGTATTAGGTTAGTTCATAATCGATATTCAAGTCATTGTTAACCTCCTACTAACAATATATGTCTGTCAATGTTGGATTCTTGATCTGAGCTATTATTTGATCGTCGTTTGTTGTTATTGGCTAGGTTAATCCTTTATCCATGTTGTTTTATCCACAAATATCCAAGCCATGGTTGTTTTTCCTTTATGTGATTTTCATAGTACCAGTAGACTCTACTTTTATCCCTTTTTTTTATGTTTTTCCCAAAAAAATTTCCTACTTGCAAAATTTCATGTTTCCATGTTGATTTTTAGTTATAAATAGGTTGTTATGTGTACTTAATTCAATTATTATAGCTACTGTTATTGTGGTTTACACTCTAGAAGCTTATATATAGGTTTTACTTTTTCAGGTTGAGGATGTGTTTGTTGTGGTAGAGGACGCGTTTTTCTAATTATTTCAGGCACACAAGTAAATGAATCCACCATGCAATTTTGGTGTATACCCGTGACCATGCGATTTACCTATGAAGGAATGTATGCATACAATGTTATGACCATTCAAAATCAGTAGTTGATGTTTTGGATTTTCATAGTCATGACACAATTTTGATATGACGTTGCTCCTACTGTTTTACCTATGTGGTAGGTGATGCGTTTTTATATTTATGACTATGATCTTACTAGTTAGGTGTTATCCTGACTGCGATTCTTGTGTATCTGGGATGCGTAACATAAACTTCCTAGAGAGGATTTTACATTAATAATGTGATTTACACTAATAGATCATGCAATTTTAATCCAAATTTTCCCAATACATCTAGCTGTTTCCACACCCAAATTGTTTGCACTGCAGGGTAATGTATGTATAAACCAAAAGTGTGTATTCTTAAATTTGGCCACCAGACTGGAATAGTTCCTTTGACCGATTTTCAAAACTTTCAGAATCTTCAAGATTACGCTGAAAGCAGATGGGATGAGTTGGTTAGAGGTAACTATACTATTACCTACTCATGCGGTGATCACAAGAACTGTTTGTTTAAGGATGATAAGGATAATATGGGTTTAGTGGTATATCTTGATGTGGAGCATCTAAAAAGCGTTAGTTTTTTTTATAGAACAACATCTAGTTGATAAAAGGTCGATAAAAAAACACAAATAGTCTAGTGTAATTTTGGGAGAACCTCTCATAATCAAATAACTAGTGGGGGGGGGGGGGTAGTAATGGTTTACTAAATTCGGAACATAAAAAGGACATCTTGCTACTACTAGTTGGGTTGATGTTATCACAGTTGTTGGTCAAATGTTTGTTGAATGTGCTACAGATCTAAGGTTATCCTTGTACCTATATGCATTGAAGCATGGTTTTACTTTCACGTATACGCATAATACATTTAGTAAGATCACTACTTATTGTGTCAATAAAGAGTAAGGTGGATGTAAATAGAGACGTTATGCATCTACTAATCCCAACACTGGTTTAATGACGATAAAACGGAATCGATTAGTGCATGTCATTCGGATGAAATTCGTGAATCGATTAGAGCATGTCATTCGGTAAGGGCGAAAAGTATACAAATTTTCTGTTAAACAAGACTATAGTTTATACATCTCCTACCATTTTCGTGAAATTCTTTAGAGAAGGCGAGGAGGGAAGTATTCAGAGTTAGTAATACTTCTTTTAGTTTGCTAACTGGTTACTTTAAACGATTAAAGAGTCGTGATTTTACTACCGACTATCATTTTGAATTAGCTGCTAGGAATGTCTTCATGCGTTGTTTTATAGCATTTGACTCCTGCCCTCAAGGTTTTCAATAATGCCAACCACTGTTGTTTGTGGACAGAACCCATCTAACCGGTAAGCATGGGGTGTTTTGCTCTTTGCGGTGGCAAATGATGGAAACAACGGTAAGTTTGGTATATTCTATCCTATCGTGCGAGTTATATGATTCTATATTTGTTATTGGATTAGGAAAATTTAACATGCGTTTTAATTTTTAATCGATCAATCGATTTACCTCTCATATAAAGCATGCTCTACTAGTTATCTCCATCATACAATTTAAGGGTACTTATAAACCATGCTAGACATGTTATACTTTTTCAACTATATCATGTGATTTATACGTACGTTATTCTTGCGATTGACATTTACTCGAAAGGTGATTAAAGTTAATTTGATCCAAGCAACAACAGTAAGTTCGGCATATTTTCTCCTACCGTGCGAGTTATGTGTTTCCATGTTTGCAATTGGTGCATGAAAATTTAGCATGCGTTTTATTTGTTAATCAGTTACGCAATTTACCTCTCATATCTTTATGCCTTATTGGTTAGCTTTATGATGTGATTTAAGGGTACTTATAAATCATGCTAGACATGTTATACTTTTTCAACCATAACATCCGGTTTATACGTAAGTTATTCTTGCGATTGTAGTTTACTAAATTGGTCATTGAACTTAGTTCGATACAATTAAACTCTTTATATATTTTAGGTATTTTCCCCTTTCGCTTTTGGTATTGTTGGTAGTGAAGATTTCGAAAACTGAAAATGGTTTATGGAGAGTCTGAAACCTCATTTTTTAAAGTATGAGATAACATTTATTTCTGACTAGTATGATATTATTAATGTTGTTTATATTGTTTACAAAAATAGCTATCACGCGTACTTTATTTTTCATCTCATTCAGAACCTGAGGAGTTCTCTGAAACGTACTAACTAATAGTATAAAATTTTTATGTTATGTTTGTTTAACAGATGTGCTTATGCTCCTACAATAGACCTTTTTAATGAAATACTTTCATAATTTTTAAGTCAATGAGGTAGTAGGATTAAAAAAAATACATAGACAACTTACCTCCTAATAAGTATGCTCAGGCTTTCGCTAAAGAGAAAAGATATGGTGCAATGACATCATTCGCGGTCGAATCGTTTCATGCACAGATAAAAAACTATGCAATCTACCCATTGTCGAATTGGTGGACAAAATAAGAGTATTGCTTATAACAAAACATTTACGGCATTATTCGGATGGGCTGAGCTAGAACACTATTTTATGCCCTGAGTATGAGAAGAATTTTAAGGAAAATATTGTAAGTAGTCGAACGTGGATAGTACGTGAGTCTTTTGCAGCTTTTTTTAACCTTTTTCACACATGTTATGGTTTTTAACATGTTTGATTTCAAGTATTCTTGTGGTGCATGGCAGCAAGAATGTTTTCTATGCCTTCATGTATTAGCGGCAGTAACATCAGCTAACAAAGATCCTATGACTTCGATAAAGTCATCTTTCACGGTTAAAAATTACAAATCGACTTATTCTTTTAGTATACTGGTGTTAACCAATTTTGATGAAAGATCGTCCTATAATAATTTGTCCGAGATGGAGATTCTTCCTCCTAACATCAAAAGATGAGCTGGAAGGTCGAAGAAAAAACGAATACAATCTAGAGGAGAAATAACAACCAACCAATAGCGGTGCGGTCGTTGTTTCAAATTAGGACATAACTAGAGGACCTGTGATATCCCAACTTGACTTTGCGATTGCAGAGCAATGTATACCGTGACCATGAAATTTTAATAATATTAATCTACGAACTCATCAGTAGCCCTTTTTTAGGTCTTGCAAAAAATATTTGGAAGGGCTAAAATTCACAAAACTAACACCAACCCTGTCTGATCTGCCCATGTTGTTCGAACTAAAGAATTTCTTTTCACAAGTGACCATGTTCGAACTTTATCAGAACTGATTTCCCTTCTCAGAATTCTAAGAATTTTTCTTGAATATTGGGACACGTTTTAATATCTAGTTCGACCTCCCAACCGTATTTTCTCCTACATTATCACACCCACTATGTCTAAAAAGTTACCTAGGTTTCAATGTTTCACATGTTGTGGAGCCTTTAATTATTGCAAAAATTCTATTCTCTCTAGAAAACTCAGTTCACACTCAAATCTCTCTAGAAAACTCAGCCTTTAATGTTTCTACTCTTTCATTTTCTTCCACACTCAAATCTTTCTAGAGAGAAAACTCAATTCACATTTAACTTATTCTTGAGATATATATGTTCACAGCTAGAAACTCCTTAGTTAAATGAGGTTTGTTAAACTTTTCTGAATTAGAGAGAGCACAGAAAGTAGCGAGAGATAAACGTATTTCTGTCGGTCTTCCTGCTTCTCCAAGCAAGAAATGTAACCAGCCAAATCAGAATACCGATCAAGGGTCGTCTTCTTCAAAAAACCCCAGAACCAGAAAGCTTCCATTCACAACAGACCTTTCACCTTTCCAATCCGGTTCTTCAGTTCAAGAATCTCAAAACCCTATTCCCAAAGAAAAAGTTGTTTCTAATGTTAGGAAACTCTCACCGTTTATTGCAATGGGCTAAGACACAGAAAAATCACCAGAGAAGATAACTACTCACGGGATTACACATCAATCATAAACCAAATCCGCACTCACATCTTCAAAACCCTCCGGTTCGTAGGTAACAAAGGTTGTTCCACAAGTTAAATCCTCCAGACGGCAGCCTCTACCAGATACCAGAATCTCATAAGCGACATCTACACAATGTTCTGAACAACCAATTGTACAACCGTTATTAAAGGGGCCAAAACAACCTCCCTAAAAAACAGTTGAACAACCTTCCACAGTGATGGAAGAGAACATGGAGTGTAGAAAATAGTGTTTCGTTTCCGGATAATCTCTGAAGTCTTGTAAACAATTTCTTATTGAAATATTTTTGGGGTTCTCCAAAAATTTCAATTGGATAAAATCAGAGATATGTACTTTGAACAGAGAGGATGAAAATGATATGATTTCTTTTTCAACAGAACCCATATTTATAAATTCGACCAACCAAAATACAGTTTGGAAGTTAGGGCAGTTAGGGTCTCTCAACCGGTTTTGTGTTAAAACGGTCAAATTTTCAAATTTGAATAAAACGGTCAAATTTTCAGCTCGACCCCAGCCAGGGGCTCCGCCCCTTGGACCCCGCAAGGGGCTCCGCCCCTTGACCCCGCTTATCGTGATATAATCTAACAAGCGTGCACTCCGCACTCTACGACTTGTTTGATAATATATCATGATTAAATTGGTCGACTAGTCGATCCAATTACACTAAAATAAATAACATGGAGGACATCATATACGAAGCACCTTTTGAGATTGAGGCATCCGGTTAAATATGGGATACAACCTTAGATCGGAAAGGTAAAACCAAGGTGGGCACGACTCATCCGGACACTCTTCCGAAGAGTTTAGAGGGAAATGTAGGTTCCTGTTTTAAAAAGTTTAGTGCCAAGTACTTGTTGGCTCTGTAGAACATCAATTATGTCTACACCCACACGACTGAGTTGGGTCAGATCCAAACTAAATGAGGGATCCCGGAGTCTGTAAAAGTGAGGATCCCTGTTACTCCGGAGACCCACGTGGACTGTAAGTTAAATGAGATGGTGATTTCCACTGAAGTACTGAATTGGGGACTTCAGGTTCCCCTTAGACCCAGAAATTGTCACATATTTTCATCTGGTCAAGTTATGCCCCAGCCAGCTGAGCCCCAGCGCTTGGTATACTCTCCTAGCCTGCACCATAGCGTCCAGACTGTCAAAAATTCCACTCCCAATGAAACAGTTTGCTGCTGTAGCAAGCTTATGCAAGAATCACCAAATCCCTTTCTATCATTACAACATGGGGAATTATTTAGAAATATATATATAACAAAAACTTATTTTTATAAAATTAATAATAAATCTTAATTTATAAAATATTTTAAAATATATATATAACAAAATCAAATTTAATATTAAAGAGATGCTTTACACAATTTATTAACATAAATTCAATGTCCTTAATATATATATTTTTGAAAAGTTTATAGAATAAAATCAATTTTGTTACATAAAATATATTTTTTTAAAACAGTTGGAAATCTTCATATATTTTATAACGATATAATTTAAAAATATTTTTATGTAACAAATTCATAAATCTATTTGTTTAAAAAAAAACTTGTTTTTATAAAAATAATAATAAATCTTGATATATTAGTTTTATAGGATATATAAAAATACATAACAAAATCAAATCTAATCCGAAGAACAACTAGACACGGAAACTCAACCAGAAGAGCAGCTAGCACAACCAGCCACGGCAGCTCAGTCAGCTGCAATGGAGGCACTTCGTGCCCCAGAAGCACCACCAGCCACGAAAGCTCCGCTAGAAGAAGAAGCAGAAGAAGCTGCTGTTGATGTCATTGACGTGAGATATTAGCAACAGATGTAAAGATTGGTAGGGTCCATCAGCAAATCTACGATTGTTGACCCCGAGCAAATCATAGTCAAAAGAATAGGATGGAAGTATATACTACCTTAGGGGTTAAAGAAAAAACAACTTTATTTAGCGGACCACAAAAATGCTCTAAAAAGGCAGAAAAATATTGCTGAGGTATATAGTGGAATAATTCCAAAAAGAGAAATAATAAGACATTTGAAGTTAGCATACGGTTCGAGATGGGTGTTTATTACCGTAGACGGAGTCCACACGCCTCTACCACATGAATGTGAATTGCAGGTATATGCGCTTGTTCGATCCGAGATCTCAAAACAAGATACTCTTGTTTTTTTTTATAAGTTTAACTTTTCAATTTTTAAATTAGATATCCCACTATTATTTTATAAATTCACTTAATAAATATTATATATTAATACTCAATGAGTGCGCACATGCCTTGTAGTACTCTAGCTATGTAGAGGGACTTGAAATCATGAGTAATGGAGCTACTTAGTTGAATGGTTAATTATTCATAAGCTTTTAAATGGTGGATTTTTGTCTCCACTACCTTTCTACAAATAGTGAAGCTCTCCCACCCTCCAGACCACCACAAAAAACACCAAGAATAAAACTTAGAGAGAAAAATTAGGGTGAGAAATGTTATCTTGAGTGAAAGAAAAAATATTTCTCTTCTATTGTGAGTTGTAAGAGTGTGTTGTTTGTTTGTTGTAAGAGAGTCTTGTTTCATCATTTTATTTGCTAACAAAGTGGTACCAGAGACATAAGCTCAATCCAAAACTTGATTTATTAAATATTCAACATATTAAAAGATATGACAAACGGTGTATCATCATTCCAAGTTCCAACACTCAACAACAACAATTACGACAATCAAAGTATCAAGATGAAAGCTCTCTTCGGAGCATATAATTTGTGGGATGTCGTAGCAAAATGGTTTGACAAAGCCAACGATGAAGCAAGTCTTACCCAATAAGAGAAAACAACTCTGAAGGATTCAAGAAAGGGAGATCGTAAAGCTCTTTTCCTCATGTATCAAGCATTAGACGATGATAGCTTCAAAAATATTTTAAGTGCATCTTCCACCAAGCAAGCGTAGGAAAATTTTAAACTCTTCTACAAAGCAGTACAAAAGGTGAAAAAATTATGTCTCCACACATTAAAAGGTGAATTCGAATCTGTACACATGAAAGAATGTGGGGCTATTTCAAAATATTTGTCAAGAGTATCAACTGCTTCTAATAAATTAAAATAGAACAATGAGAAGTTAGAAGATGTGGGAGTAATAGAGAAAATAATGCGTTCGTTGGATCCTAAATTTTAGCATATCTGATAATTGAAGAAGCCAAATACTTAATGGAAATGATGAAGAACTCCAAGGATCATTACAAGCCTATGAAAAAAAGCACAAGAAGAAGCAAGAGATCACTGAACAACCCCTCAAAATAAAACTCAAAAAAAGCACAAGAAGATTCATCGTAGCGATGTCATGTTCGATTTAGACATCTAAACTTTACAAGTCTAAAGTTATTGTCCAAGAAGTAAATGGTGAGAGGATTACTGTGTATCAATTATCTTGACCAACTATGCGTATGATGTTTACTTGGAAAGCAATTAAAAAAAATCCTTCCAAAGAAGTCAGTATCAAGAACCAACAAACCTCTCGAGCTTATTCATACAGATATGTATGGTTCAATCAAGCTAAGATCTCTAGGTAGAAGTGACTACTTCATTCTCTTTATTGATGATTTTTCAAGAAAAACTTGAGTATATTTCTTGAAACAGAAATCCAAAGTCATTGGAATATTTAAGAAGTTCAAAGCAGTTGTGGAAAATGAGAGCAAAAATAAGATTAAATCCATGAGATCTGACAGAGGAGAAGAGTTCACATCCAATGAATTCCAAGAGTTTTGTGAAACACATATAATTTTTTTTTCTGCTAGACATTTCCCAGGTCTCCTTAACAAAAAAGTGTGGCAGAAAGAAAGAACAGAAAAATCCTTGGTATGGCACAAAACAAGAAAATGCTTAAGGATTTGTGGGCGCAAGCAGTGGTATATGCGGTATATTTATCCAACCGATCTTCAACAAGAAGTGTTTAGGGAAAGACACCACAAGAACCGTTGAGTGGAAGAAAGCCAAAATTTCCCACCTGAGAGTATTTGGAAGCATAAATCATATCCATATACCAGACGAACAACAAACCAAACTGGATGATAAAAACAAAAGTTTTATCTTCATCGGTTACCACTCAAGTTCCAAAGGCTACAAGTTTTACAACCCAAACAATAGGAAGATTGTGATAAGTCAAGACGTAATAGACCAATGAGAGTTTGGGACTCACACAAATGATTTCAATTTTTCCTCGAAATTGAAGAACATGAGCAAACACCTAATGAGAAATCAGAAAAGATCACAACCCCACAGAATTCTGGAACATCAACTACTCATGGGGACTCACCACCTTCATCATTGTCAATAGTAATCAAATGAAAGAACTGCAGAACGTACAAAAAACCTTTGTGATCTTTATAAGGAATCGAACCAATGGTTAACCTTACACTCTTTTGTCTTCTAACTGATTATGAGTCAGTGATATTTCAAGAAGCTACACAAGATAAAAAGTTAAGAGACGCGATGGACAAATAAATTAGATCCATCGAGAAAAATGACACAAGGGAACTCACCTCACTTCCAAAAGGGTACAAGACAATAGGGATAAGATGTTTATACAAAACAAAGAGAAATGCTAAATGAGAGATTGAAAAACACAAAGAGAGGGTTGTTGCAAATGCGGGAATTGACTATGATGAGTTATTCTCCCCCGTTGCCTGATTAGAAACTATTAGACTAATAATATCTTTAGTAGCTCAGAACAAGTGGAAGATACAACAAATGGATGTAAAGTTAGCATTAATAAATGGTTTTCTTGAAGAAGAAGTCTACATTCAAAAACTTATTGGACTATGAAGTCAAAGGTCATGAAGATAAAGGTTTGGAGCTAAAGAAGGTTCTTTATGGGCTAAAACAAGAACCATGGGCATGGAACACTAGAATCAACAAGTATTTCCAAGGGAATGGCTTCAACAAATTTCGTTATGATCATGCTCTATATACCAAAATAAAAAATGAAGATATTTTGATTATGTATCTCTATGTGGATGATTTGATCTTCATCGAAAGCAGCCAAGCATTTTCAATAAATTCAAAGAAGTGATGATGAAATAATTTGAGATGGTAGACTTGAGGCTCATGGTGTACAACCTTAGCATTGAAGTTAAGCAATAAAAATGTGGAATACTCATCTCATAAGAAACCTATGCAAAATATATCTTTAAGAAATTTAAGATGGAGAAATATAACCCGATAAGCACACCTATAGAGTTCAACGTCAAAATATTAAAACATGAAGAAGACAAAAATGTATATCTAATAATATTCCAACGTTTGATGGGAATTCTACGCTATCTAACTTGCACGATGCTGGATATCTTTCATACACTTGGTTAGTCCCTACATGGAATTTTCAACAACAACTCAATTCAAAGGTGCAAAGAGAATCATTCTCTATCTAAAAGGTACAATCAACTTTGTCTTATTATATTCAGTTTATAATGATTATATTATTGTTGGGTATAGTGATAGTGATTGGGGTGGAAGCATAGAAAATCGAATGAGTCCTACTAGATTTTTATTATTCATGAGAAATATTCCCTTCACATGGATATCAAATAAACAACTGATTGTCGCCTTGTCCACCCGTGAGGCAAAATATGTTGCTGCTACTACTTGTGTTAGCCATTAAATTTAGCTTCAAATTTATTGAAGGAGATAGACATAACTTCAAAATGAGCCAACTAAGGTGTATATCGATAATACGTCAGCCATCGACTTAGCCAAGAATCCAATATTCCATAATTGAAGCAAGTATATCAATGTCTGCTAACACTACATAAGGGAGTGTATTTCAAGAAAGGATGTGCAAGTTGAATATGTGACGACACAAGATCAAGCTCCCAATATTTTCACCAAGCCACTAAAAAGAGAAGACTTCAAATGATTAAGGAAACTTTTATAGGTTACGGGATCAAGTTTATGGAGTATTGTTAGATCATAAATGTGATCCAATTAAAGGTCCAACCAACTCAATAAAGCTCATCAAGAAAGAATCTTCTTGAAAAAATTAAATATTAATTTATTGTGTAGTGGAGGTTGTATGTAATTCTATCATTAGGTTGAGTGCACTAAACTCTTTTATGTTGAGTGTATGAAACTCTTTTATCTTGAGTGTAGTCTTGTGGTTGAGTGCTTATTTTTATCTATAAGCTCTTAAATGGTGGATTTGTCTCTACTATGGTTCTATAAATAATGGAGCTCTACTACCATATAGACCACTCTCAAACATACCAAGAAGAAAACTTGGAGTGGGAGAAGAGGGACAAGAATGCTTTTTTGAGTGAAAGAAAAAATATTTATTTTCAAGCGTGAGTTGTAAAATTGTCTTGTAATATTTCTTCCTTTTCCATTTTTATAAAAAGTGTTTTTTTTAAGAGAGTGTTGTTTCATCATATTTTCAGCCAACATAAACCTCATTCTATTATCTTTTTCTATCTTTATGGTTTGGAGAGAAGACTGTAAAGAAGGATAATCAATGGCGATTCTTCTCCCAGACGATGTCTTAATGGAGTTACTATATAGGTTATCGGTTATATATCTGTTGCCAATCATGTATGTATCTAAATCATGATTTTTTTTTGCACTGGTGTTTCTAAGTTGCAGCTTAAACGAGTGTATGAAATTGGTTCCAATAAAATTATACAGTTTACCAGGAGGAGGAGGAATATACTTAAATCAATGAGTTTCGATGGTCTACCTAAAGTTCAAAGGTTCGAATTTCCCTTTTTTGTTGGGTCCTCACAAGATAGAATTTTAGGTTTCGTTATCGGGATGGTATGTGTATTATCTTCTGGGTAGGATGACTTTCATATATACAATCCATTTACTAAGAAGTTTAAGGAAATACCTCCTCTTAAGTAGATTTTGATATAATTCCAGTATCGATGATTACACGCTCGTAATTGTCACTCTCCCTCAAAGGAGTAATCGGGATATAGGTGGTGATATTGATGCAGCTACGATTAACATATTCTCATTAAAAAAAAAGTATTTGGAGAATCTTTATAGATACAAAAAACCTTTAATAGATATTCTTTTTGGGGATGCTCTACTTTTTTTTAATAAAGCTCTTCAATGGATTTTTACAACAAACACATATAGTGTAATCCATGTTTGTGGATTAGCTGAAAAGGGTTTTAGTATAATCCATGTTTCCAATTTTGATTTTTTGTCTAAAGGGTATTCCTCAAAGTGATTTGGATGATTTTTTTTATAAAAAAAAAGTGTTCGTGTAAGTGTTTTTGGATTGTCTTTGTTTATTCAGTAATCTTTGTGTCGATTTTGTTCATTAAACTCTAATAATATAGATGATGAAGCCTTACGGTGTAAGTTCCTATTGGACAGAAGTAATTCACAATTGTATTGGTTTTCCATTATTTGTTTATATTATGCTCGACACGAGAAGTTGGTATCTTAATAAAAAAACCTTTAGAAAAGTAATTTGATAATTTTTCATATTCGAAAAAATATTTCGTGATTGTTAACTCGTATTTTAAAATATATCATGTCGGTATATAGAAACCATTTTGATCTCACAAACTCTCTTCAAATGGAAAACATATGGTGAGAGGAAGCCATCTCTTTTTGTTTTAATTGTTATCTAATTTTCTTTTACTTTTTCGATTAATAGGCTGAGACTTTTGGAAATAAAAGATAGTAAGTTATGAATTGTGTTTGAGCGTTAGAGCATGTATATTCGTGTCATGTTAATACACATTTTATTATTTCCATTTTTTGAAGTTTTAAAGTTGACACATATAGATGGTATGCTCTGATTCTTCATTTTTATCCAAAAAAGTAGCAGTAACATTATGTTACCACTAATATAGGGCGATTGAATATGAAATAAATAGTATTAAATCTTTGTTTATTGATAACATTTCAGTGACTTCTGTATACAACTTATCTTTGGAAAATAATACGTGAGCTTTACCATTAACTACTATCCAACTATAATTGGACACATTTTTCACAACTTTCACTCCTATCTCTCTCCTCAACATATTCTCCTCCTTATATTCAATATTATCTGCGTACACATTGCACCACGCCACATGTGTTGGCGTATTCAGTTACTGCATTTCTTATTATAAATCACTATGCAATTAATCACAAATGACTCAAGCAAATAACACAAATAAAGAACAGAACACGAATAGAGGACAAAAAAATAAAAGAACATAGGATTTAACATTGTTTGATAATTGTTTACGTCCACGGGCGCTGCCTGAAAAAATTATTTCACTATGATAGGATAGGGTTGCAGATTTCATATTATGTTTTGTGTAGCTCTAGTACTCTATTTATAGGGAATAAATATAACTTACTAAATAATTGGCCTAATAGGCTCATATACACAAGATTAAAGATGACGATATCAATTATAGCTTCACTGTCAATGACACAAAACTGTAGCTCCAAACACGGTACACTGTCAAGACATTATTCGACTCATTATCAACAAATCTTCCCTTGAGGTGAATATCATTTCTTTACTATCAACAAAGAATCTTCTCTTATTCTGACTCACTATATGCCCCTAAGGCATTCACTATATACTGCGAAGACCAATCCAGTTTAGGCACTCCTTAAACTTTCAAACTGATACCGTCTTTGCCATTATATCTGCTAGGTTATCGTGTGTAGACACTTTCTTCACATAAAAATTCCCTTTGATATTATATCACAAACAAAATGATACCTGATATCTATGTGATTTGTATGTTCGTGCTACATTTGGTTCCCTATAAGGTGTATGGCACTTTGACTATCAGAAAATAATTTTGTAGTAGTCTTATCCAAGACCAAATCTGCCACCAAACCTTGCAACCATATAGCCTCTTTAACTGCTTCTGTTACCGCTATGTACTCTATCTCTGTTGTAGACAAAGCTAAAGTAACTTGTAACTGTGCTTTCCAACTGATCGCACTCCCAACTAGAGTAAATACCTAGCCTGTCAGAGATCTCATTTTATCCAAATCACTTGCAAAATCAAAATCATCAAAACCAACCACTGATCCTTCAATATCATTCAACGATCCACCAATATCAGCCTGGTTGAAAGGTAAGCCAACACTCGTAGTATTCTTAAGATACCGAAGCATCCATTTCACTGTATGTTAGTATTAAATCCCAGGACATCCCATGTACCTGCTAACTACACTAACCGCATGTGAAATATCAGGATGTATGTATACCATAGCATACATGATATTACCAATTGCACTTGAATACAGAACCTTGCATATTTTTTCCAACTTAGCATCGTCTTTAGTTGCTCCTGCTGCAGACAATATGAAATGAGTAGCAAACGTGATGCTAACTACCTTAGTATCAAACATCTTGAATCGTTGTAAAAGTTTCTCGATATAGCTTATTTGAGACAAATGTAACGATCCTACACTTCTATTCTTGATAATCTCCATACCAAGAATCTTCTTTGCTCTATCCAGATCCTTCATCTCAAACTCGGCACTAAGCTACTTCTTTATCTGCATAATGTGTGACATAGTACACGCAACAATAAACACATCATCCACGTGAACCCTTTTGACATCATAGTGTCAATAGTACACGAAAGTGTACAATTTCTTAGGTGATTGTTTTAAACCATACAATGAATTATTCAGCAGACAAACCTTGTCCTCCATATTCGATTTGATAAATCACTCTGATTATCTCATGTAGATTCGCTCCTCCAATTCTCATGTAGAAACGTAGTCTTCACATCCAACTGCTCAAGCTCTAAATCTTGCAAAACTTCCATGACTAACAAAACTCGAATCGAGCTATGCTTCCCCACTGGAGAAAAAACACTTCATTGAAGTTAATCTCTTCCCTTTGAATAAAACTTTTAGCGACTAATCTTGCCTTGAATCGAGATGCCTCAAACCCTGGATTACCTTCCTTTGTCTTGAACACCCATTTGTTACCTACTACTTTCTGTCTCTTAGGAAATACAACAAGCTCCCATGTTTGATTCTTATGAAGAGATTCAATCTCTTCCCATATAGCACCAATCCATCGATCTTCCACTTAACTCGCTATAGCTTCCCTTAAGCTACTAGGTTCCTGCTCCCAACTTCTTCTGGAACTGACAGAGCATATGCAAATAGATTTTTCATACCTTTTTAGAAGTCTAATATATCGTCTTTTTCTACTCAATGCTATGCTATAATGTTATTTTTCTGGTTCGGGCGCATAATCGTCATTATCATCCGATGTTAATGCTTCACTTCCTGATTCTACATCTACCTCAGAATCCAGATCACGATTTTAACCATCCCATCAAACATTCTGATTCTAATGTTACCGATATCACAAATAAGTAAGGAATGATTGTTTCCTAAATAGATAGTTCATTACCTTGGCTTGTAAGTATCAAACCACACCTTGAACTGACACATGTGATATGTAGCGCCATTATCGAGTATCCAATAATTTTACCCACAATTTGAACTCACTGATAATACATCTCATGTACCACTGGTTTTACTGTCATCAAAATCGTTCACACCGTCAACAAATCCCAGGACATCCCATGTACCTGCTAACTACACTAACCGCATGTGAAATATCAGGATGTATATATACCATAGCATACATGATACTACCAATTGCACTTGAATACGGAACCTTGCATATTTTTTCCAACTTAGCATCGTCTTTAGTTGCTCCTGCTGCAGACAATATGAAATGAGTAGCAAACGGGATGCTAACTACCTTAGTATCAAACATCTTGAATCGTTGTAAAAGTTTCTCGATATAGCTTATTTGAGACAAATGTAACGATCCTACACTTCTATTCTTGATAATCTCCATACCAAGAATCTTCTTTGCTCTATCCAGATCCTTCATCTCAAACTCGTCACTAAGCTACTTCTTTATCTGCATAATGTGTGACATAGTACACGCAACAATAAACACATCATCCACATGAACCCTTTTGACATCATAGTGTCAATAGTACACGAAAGTGTACAATTTCTTAGGTGATTGTTTTAAACCATACAATGAATTATTCAGCAGACAAACCTTGTCCTCCATCTAGGTTTGATAAATCACTCTGATTATCTCATGTAGATTCGCTCCTCCAATTCTCATGTAGAAACGTAGTCTTCACATCCAACTGCTCAAGCTCTAAATCTTGCAAAACTACCACGACTAACAAAACTCGAATCGAGCTATGCTTCCCCACTGGAGAAAAAACACTTCATTGAAGTTAATCTCTTCCCTTTGAATAAAACTTTTAGCGACTAGTCTTGCCTTGAATCGAGATGCCTCAAACCCTGGATTACCTTCCTTTTTCTTGAACACCCATTTGTTACCTACTACTTTCTGTCTCTTAGGAAATACAACAAGCTCCCATGTTTGATTCTTATGAAGAGATTCAATATCTTCCCATATAGCACCAATCCATCGATCTTCCACTTAACTCGCTATAGCTTCCCTTAAGCTACTAGGTTCCTGCTCTCAACTTCTTCTGCAACTGACAGAGCATATGCAAATAGATTTTTCATACCTTTTTAGAAGTCTAATATATCGTCTTTTTCTACTCAATGCTATGCTATAATGTTATTTTTCTGGTTCGGGCGCATAATCGTCATTATCATCCGATGTTAATGCTTCACTTCCTGATTCTACATCTACCTCAGAATCCAGATCACGATTTTAACCATCCCATCAAACATTCTGATTCTAATGTTACCGATATCACAAACAAGTAAGGAATGATTGTTTCCTAAATAGATAGTTCATTGCCTTGGCTTGTAAGTATCAAACCACACCTTGAACTGACACATGTGATATGTAGCGCCATTATCGAGTATCCAATAATTTTACCCACAATTTGAACTCACTGATAATACATCTCATGTACCACTGGTTTTACTGTCATCAAAATCGTTCACACCGTCAACAATGTTTGTTGCATTTTCTTTTTGATTTCCCTTCTTACAATTTAGTTTCGGACAATATCTCCTATAATGACCCTGCTCACCGCATTCATAACAGTTTGAGTTCTTTAATTTTAATTTGGACTTCTAGTTCTTCCTTCTCAAAGAACTTGCTTTGCTTCTAAATTTTCTCCTAGTCATAAGACCATCCCATTCAGCCTGATTCTTTGGCTGCAACTGAAATCGTACAAGTAATTCTTTAAGTATAACCAATTTACCACTAATTTCTCTGAGTAAAGTTATCCCAAGTTCTTTCATACGCACGCTGTAGTCTTGTCACCACTAAAATTTGAAGAACATTGTCTTTCACATTCATTAAAATCCAGCAGCCTTCCTTGAAGATTTTGCTTGTCCTCTTCTTTCATCTCTTATGGTAACTTATTCTCCACAGCCTTCGAAAACCCTTGAAAAAATAATGAATTCAGTTTAATCTTCTACAACGCAAAGTTGGATCCCCCATCAAATTTCTCAATCTTGTATTTTGTTGATGTTGACGCCATTGTGAAATTCTAATTGCAAAAGCCCTAATTTCACAACCAAAGTTATCATACCAATTTTGTTAGAAATCACTATGCAATTTATCACAAATGGCTCAAGCGCACAGAGAATAAATAAAACAGAACACCGATAAAGGACAGAAAAAATAGAACACATGATTTAATGTGTTTCGACAATTTTCTACGTCCACGGGTATCGCTAGAGAAATGTGTTTAAGTATGATATAAAACAGTTACATATTTCAGATTGTATTTTTCTATAATGATAGTAGTCCATTAGAGGGAATAAATAGAAATTACTAGATCGTGGGCCTAATGGACTCCTACCACAAGACTAACAATAACATTATCACACACACAAAAGTGTTTCACTTGGTACCTGAAGGTCTAGGTATAATCAAAACTGCGACCAGACTTACCTGAGCGGATTGTGTATGGTAGGGTATTATTATTGACGTTAAGTCTGAGTTCTAATGGGTAACAGGTTAGTGATTCGGTCTAACTCTCAAGTGCATTATTTCTTCTACCTTGATTTGTGGCTCAACCTGAGCTAGAAGGCCCTTGATGGCCAGAGACTTTTTCTTAAATATATATTATGTTAGTAAGCGTGACAAAATATGCTTCATAAAAGAATAAAATTACACACATTAATAACAATGTAGAATTTTATTCTTTATTACAAATTCCTAACGAAAATTCATCACACTTTCATTCTACTCCTGCTTGTAATGCATGATATAGTCTATATTCCTTTTTATGACCTTGCTACCAATGAATTGATCTTTGAACATAGAAGATAACATCTTAAAACTTCATACCTGATCTGGGAGGGAATATATTGAACCATATGAAGTAATTCTCTCTGAAAGTTATGAGCATGGGTCACACACACCTATTTGAGTATATGGCCATTATTCTTTATACTCATATATCGTCATAGGGTTGCTAATAAGAGAATGATTAACTTAGGTCTAAATACTCGACCCATATTATTATTAGGTATAATTAGTTTCTAATAAATCACTTTAGCATAAATGATTTGTACTAGTACTCTTGTGTAAATCAAAATTATTACGCTACAAGTGCATCTTAGCTATCGTATATAGCTACAAGTGCATCTTAGCTATGGTAAATAAAAACTAAACTCTATATATTGATTTATGATTATTATTTTCTATTATTCTTTATTTTATATATATATATATATATATATATCATTTTACTTAGCAACATCATTAAATATTAAATTTATACTTAGATCTCTTTGATCCCGATTTACATCACCAAATATAAAATATAATAAATAAAAATTTCTAAAATAATATTGATTTTGCAATAAAATGTTTACTAAAAAAATATATGACTTTGAAAACCTATAAAATATTTGGTGTGTAACCGTCTAATACTCATCCAAGAATTCAATAACAACCGACTATCTAAAAAATACATGTTAAAAACAATTATTTTATCATATTTTCTACCAAAATACCCTGCTATACAAAATCATAAAACACGTGTACATTATCTCTCATTTTTTTGGGATTCAAATTTTTAAAAGATTGTATCTTTTAAACGGTTACTCAGAAAAAAATCCAAAAGTACCATTGGTTTTGTTTTATAAAGTTGACGAAAACTGGATTCATAAATGATTTTTTTTTGTATCTTTTAAACAGTTACTCAGAAAAAAAATCCAAAAGTACAATTGGTTTTGTTTTATAAAGATGACGAAAACTAGATTCATAAATGAAATTTTTTTTGTGAGTCGAACTAACCTTGATCTCGCATCTAGTATTTTGGTCTCACATCTATCATCTACTATTTATGTCTTGCCTATATTATTATTCATTTTACCATGGTCTCGCAGTTAGCATCTTAAATCTAGGTATCACATTTAGCATTTCCAATTTACATTAGTTCACATCTAACATCTAAAATTTAGGTCCCGCATCTATCATACAATATATTGGTCTTGCATATAATATTTCTATTTTACACACGTCTCACATCGAGCATCTAAGATCTAGTTCTCGTATCTATTATCTTTGTTCGACATGAACAATGATAATAATCAGTCTAGTACCTCAACTAGGAACCATAATACGTTCAGATATTTGATCGCTTTGAAATCAGACATGTGATTTGTAAAAAATCACGCAAGACAATTTTGAGAGAGAAAATGACTAAGACTACAAAAAATACGAAAACACAATAAAAAATCCAATAATAAAACAAAAAACAAAACTTACATTTATATGTTATTAAAAAATAACATTTTCTAAGGTTTTGAAAATATTAAAAAGAAAACAAAAAACACGTGGATGCTTAAATAATATTAAATAATAAGTAAATAATATATCTATCTTTAATAGTTATTCACACTTAACCTTAATCAATATATATATATATATATATATATATATATATATATATATATATAATTTAGAGAAATTGCACCTAAAGTACACACTCAACTATTCTATTGTTATCTAGTATTCAAATTTTTGTTCTATTACCTTTTGATACTCATCTCAACTACCTAATTACCACTTAATACTTAACATTATTTTAATACCCTAACTACCCTCACCCTTCACGTAACCAAAATTTCTCTTTCTTACTTTTTTTATTATATTTTTTAAAAGATCCAAATCTTTCAAACCGGAGCTCGGAAAAAATATACGAAAATATCATCGCTTTTGTTTTTAAAAGATGAACAAAGCTAGAACCACTGATGATATTTTTTGAACTTTTTTTAAAATAAAATTTCACGAGTAACAACTCTCAGGAAATCGAGAGAGTTGCAAACAACTCTCAAGAAATAGAGAGAGTTGCAAAAAACTCTCAGGAAATCGCAAGAGTTGCACACAACTCTCAGGAAATAGAGAGAGTTGCAAACAACTCTTAGGAAATCGCGAGAGTTGCACACAACTCTCAGGAAATAGAGTGAGTTGTAAACAACTCTCAGGTTAGTTTTTCAAACAACTCTCAGGTTAGTTTTTTAAACAACTCCCAAGTTAGTTTTCAAACAACTCTCAGGTTAGTTTTTCAAACAACTTTCAGGTTAGTTTTTCAAACAACTCTCAGGTTAGTTTTTCAAATAACTCTCAGGTTAGTTTTTCAAAAAACTCTAAGGTTAGTACTGGTGAAGGTACCAGCGTGTATATATAGTCGGGGGTATTTTTGTCCAAATTTCAATTCGAGGCACCAAATGACACTATTCAAAAAATGGGTACTAGTGGGTAATTAGATAGTTGAGTGGGTATTACTGGTATTTTTCTCAAAATTTAACTATATATATAATTATATACATAAAAAAACAAACCAAATATAATAACTCGAAAATTTCATATTTAAAAATAATAAAACTAAACCATTTATTAGTATTATTATCTAAAATAATAAAAAATAAAAACAAAAATAAGAGAACCGATAAGTAAATCAGTAATCCAAACTCATTACGGATAACAAAAATATTACAGTCTTAAAATAAAAGTACGATGGTTCATGTACCCTACACAACGAGAATGATGTTAACCAAAAATCAGTTTGCTCTTTTTATAGCAACTTTGGTGACCTTCGCACCCGTTGGATCTTTTTCCTTAACAGCTTTGATAATACCACCAACAACATCGGTGTGTCTCATGTCTCTAACAGTAAAACGATCAATAGGTGTTGGTGTAGAAGACAAAGATTAATGGTGAGAGTAAATGAAAATGAGAGAAGCAGAGGAGTTACTAGAATACAAAAAGAGAAAACTTAATTCATTCAATAGAATTGCTTTTTAAATACGTATAAAAGTCACTAACACACGTTAAATGACTGACATAAGTTAAATAAAAAACACAAGTAAACAAAATGTGCTTCAGAAGGCTTAAACTCTGAATTTGTCATAAAAGACCCGCAAAAGACCAGCAGAAGACCAATGAAAGACCCAAAAACTGTCAACATAAAATTACATGTTCTAAATAATGTTGAACCAACGAACATCTATCTAAACAACTTCAACACTCCTCCATGTTTAGATATTGTTTAGATTTTTTGGTCTTCTTTTATTCTTCTTCGATTTTTTACGTCTTTCACTAGCAGCAACAATTTTCACTCATGTATGTCTTTCAACCGAAAGATTTTTTTCAACCGAAAGCTCAACACTGCTTGTTTCTAAACTTGTTTGTCGATAGCATTATCTAACTGGACTTCTACACCAATCCCATGTTTATCCATTAAAATTCCATTTTCAAAGGCTTCCGAAGATGGAAGTAAAACATGATTTTTCTTTTTAATACCTACATCTGTCAAAGCATTGACACTGTCACCGACTTTCCAAATAGTTGACGATATTTGGTTAAACTGTAGATAAGACTCCTTTAGATGAAATTCATCAATTTGTTCTCAAAGTAATGACCCGTGACTTGTTTGATGACTAAAGTTCCCAAACATCTGATTAGACAGATACAGTGAGGACTCAAAATTAGAACCAAAACCAACATCATGGACTTTTTTACGAAATTTGGTTAACCTGATACTTTCCTCTACATAAATTTCAATGGCACCATAAGATGGCTCCCTAAACACGTTTAGAATGATGTTCCGACATATCATGAGATACTAATTCTCGTTTCTCCATTGGATTTAAAGCAAACCTTTTTCCTTTCATTTTGACATTGAAAAACTCTTTGCCGCTAGCATCTTTGATCAGGCACTGTTTATTCTCAAAGAACATTTTATAGCCTTTATCAAGAAATTGACCAACACTTAACAAATTTTGATCAATTTTTGGTACAAATAAAACATGTGAAATAAATTTTGTACCTCACTCTTTTGAATCCGGTGTCTTTTAATTCATCAAAGATTTCTTTATCATATGTCATATGATTTGTGCACCCACTGTCAATCAACCAGTTTTCACTGGATTTTCTGCCTGAAAAACAAGTGACCACAAACAGTTGATCTTCTTCTTCTTGATCAGCTACACATGCATCTTCTTTTTGCATCTGCTTCTGACCCTTTACTTTAAAAATTGCAGCTTCATGTCCAAGTTGAATACATTTAGAGCATTTAGCATTGGGTTTCCTCCAACACCTGTTTTGTGGATGACCTTTAATTTTACAATGGCGGCAAGGCGGGTAGGATTTTCTACATCTACTTATTTTTTTTGAAACTTGCTAGATGAATCCTCACTCATTGACTTGAACATTTTATTCTTTTTATACCTGTTAGTGTCTTGATGCTTAGCAGGTAATGCACCTTCAATCACCCCTTCTTGCCTCATAGACCTTCTCCGCTCTTGTGCTTGCAAAGCATTTAAGAGCTTTGTCAGGGAGATATTTGACAGATCTTTGGTATTCTCCAGAGTAGTAATGGTTGCTTCAAACTTCTCTGGAACAGTCATCAATATCTTTTAAACAATCTTGGATTCTTTTAGCTCAGACCCAAGCAATCTCACCTTGTTGGCAATGCTGAGAAGTCTGTCAGAGTACTCCTTCATGCACTTAGACTCCTTCATCTTCTGCAACTCAAAATCCCTATTTAATTTAGGATTTTCATTCCGTGAATCCTTTCATCTTCTTCGTACTCATCCTTGAGGTAATCCCAATTTTCTTTGGCTGTTTTGAGAGACATTATTCGTGTGAATATCATCTCAGATACAACGGCAAATAGACAAGCTTTTGCATTTGATTTTCTCGTATTCTTTGTTTGCTTTGATCTGTGCTATAGTAAGATTTTCTGAAAGTTGAGGAATTTTGTAATCCTCTTCTACTGCTTCCCAAAGATCCAAAGCCTCCAAGTAAGTCTCCATACAAACCGCCCACATTTGATAATTGTTTCATCGAATATTGGTGGTGCAGCTATTGAAAAATATCTTTCCATTTTAACCTTACAAATCCCTTAAGAAGAGGGCTCTGATACCATTTTGTTGGTGTAGAAGACAAAGATTAATGGTGAGAGTAAATGAGAGAAGCAGAGGAGTTACTAGAATATGAAAGTCACTAACACACGTTAAATGACTGACATAAGTTAAATAAAAAACACAAGTAAACAAAATGTGCTTCAGAAGGCTTAAACTCTGAATTTGTCATAAAAGACCCGCAAAAGAGCTGCAGAAGACCAATGAAAGACCCAAAAACTGTCAACATAAAATAACATGTTCTAAATAATGTTGAACCAACGAACATCTATCTAAACAACTTCAACACTCCTCCTTGTTTAGATATTGTTTAGATTTTTTGGTCTTCTTTTATTCTTCTTCGATTTTTTACGTCTTTCACTAGCAGCAACAATTTTCACTCATGTATGTCTTTCAACCGAAAGCTCAACACTGCTTGTTTCTAAACTTGTTTGTCGATAGCATTATCTAACTGGACTTTTACACCAATCCCATGTTTATCCATTAAAATTCCATTTTCAAAGGCTTCCGAAGATGGAAGTAAAACATGATTTTTCTTTTTAATACCTACATCTGTCAAAACATTGACACTGTCACCGACTTTCCAAATAGTTGACGATATTTGGTTAAACTGTAGATAAGACTCCTTTAGATGAAATTCATCAATATGTTCTCAAAGTAATGACCCGTGACTTGTTTGATGACTAAAGTTCCCAAACATCTGATTAGACAGATACAATGAGGACTCAAAATTAGAACCAAAACCAACATCATGGACTTTTTTAGGAAAGTTGGTTAACCTGATACTTTCCTCTACATAAATTTTAATGGCACCATAAGATGGCTCCCTAAACACGTTTAGAATGATGTTCCGACATATCATGAGATACTAATTCTCGTTTCTCCATTGGATTTAAAGCAAACCTTTTTCCTTTCATTTTGACATTGAAAAACTCTTTGCCACTAGCATCTTTGATCAGGCACTGTTTATTCTCAAAGAACATTTTATAGCCTTTATCAAGAAATTGACCAACACTTATCAGATTTTGATCAATTTTCGGTACAAATAAAACATGTGAAATAAATTTTGTACCTCACTCTTTTGACTCCAGTGTCTTTTAATTCATCAAAGAGTTCTTTATCATATGTCATATGATTTGTGCACCCACTATCAATCAACCAGTTTTCACTGGATTTCTGCCTAAAAAACAAGTGACCATAAACAGTTGATCTTCTTCTTCTTGATCAGCTACACGTGCATCTTCTTTTTGCATCTGCTTCTGACCCTTTACTTTAAAAATTGCAGCTTCATGTCCAAGTTGAATACATTTAGAGCATTTAGCATCGGGTCTCCTCCAACACCTGTTTGGTGGATGACCTTTAATTTTACAATGGCGGCAAGGCGGGTAGGATTTTCTGCATCTACTTATTATATTTTTTTTGAAAATTGCTAGATGAATCCTCACTCATTGACTTGAACATTTTATTCTTTTTATACCTGTTAGTGTCTTGATGCTTAGCAGGTAATGCACCTTCAATCACCCCTTCTTGCCTCATAGACCTTCTCTGCTCTTGTGCTTGCAAAGCATTTAAGAGCTTTGTAAGGGAGATATTTGACAGATCTTTGGTGTTCTCCAGAGTAGTAATGGTTGCTTCAAACTTCTCTGGAACAGTCACCAATATCTTTTAAACAATCTTGGAGTATTTTAGCTCAGACCCAAGCAATCTCACCTTGTTGGCAATGCTGAGAAGTCTGTCAGAGTACTCCTTCATGCACTCAGACTCCTTCATCTTCTGCAACTCAAAATCCCTATTTAATTTAGGATTTTCATTCCATGAATCCTTTCATCTTCTTCGTACTCATCCTTGAGGTAATCCTAATTTTCTTTGGCTGTTTTGAGAGACATTATTCGTGTGAATATCATCTCAGATACAACGGCAAATAGACAAGCTTAGCATTTGATTTTCTCGTATTCTTTGTTTGCTTTGATCTGTGCTATAGTAGGATTTTCTGGAAGTTGAGGAATTTTGTAATCCTCTTCTACTGCTTCCCAAAGATCTAAAGCCTCCAAGTAAGTCTCCATACAAACCGCCCACATTTGATAATTGTTTCATCGAATACTGGTGGTGCAGCTATTGAAAAATCTCTTTCCATTTTAACCTTACAAATCCCTTAAGAAGAGGGCTCTGATACCATTTTGTTGGTGTAGAAGACAAAGATTAATGGTGAGAGTAAATGAGAGAAGCAGAGGAGTTACTAGAATATGAAAAGAAAAAACTTAATTCATTCAATAGAATTGCTTGTTTAAATACATATAAAAGTCACTAACATACGTTAAATGACTGACATAAGTTAAATAAAAAACACAAGTAAACAAAACGTGCTTCAGAAGGCTTAATCTCTGACTTTGTCATAAAAGACCCACAAAAGACTAGCAGAAGACCAAGGAAAGACCCAAAAACTGTCAGCATAAAATAACAGGTTCTAAATAATGCTGAACCAATGAACAACTATCTAAACAACTTCAACAAGAGGTGGGTACTGAGCAAATCCACGCTTGAGATCCTTAACAACATAATTTTTAACATTGAACCCAACATTGTCACATGGTACAGCTTTGAGAAGAGCTTCGTGGTGCAGCTAAACAGATTTGACCTTACTGGTCTAACCAATAAGGGCTGAAGGTTGCCAATATACCAGGTTTAATGGTACTGATCTCAACACTACCCACTAGCATAGTTCTAATACCACCGATCTTGTAGACATCTTGAAAGGGCAGATGGGGGCAGATGGAGTGGCTTATCTGAAAATCTTTTGGGCTCTGATATCGCAGCAAAAGCCTCAAGGAAGGTGAAACCTTTGTACCAGTCCAGGTTTGTAGACCTCTCAATCATGTTGTAACCAACCTTCTTGAGGTTGAAAGATACTTCCTTAACAAATTTATCATACATAACCTTAGAGTTCTCGGGTGTGGTGGCATCCATTTTGTTACAATGGAAATTCATTACAACAAGAGTGAATGCAAACAAGGAATGCTCACGGGTGTGACTATCTTTAGAGATACCAACCTCGAAACTACCAGTGGTGGAATCAATAATAAAAACGACACAATTAGGTTATGAAATTCCAGTAACCATATTCTTAATAAAGTCACGATGACCAGGAGAATCAATGATAGTGCAGTATTTGTTGGTGGTCTTAAACTAATATAAACCAATATCAATTGTCACACCACACTCGCGCTTAGCCTTGATCTTGTCCAACACCCACGCATACTTGAACGCCCTCTTGTTCATCTCAGTAATTTCTTTCTTAAACCTCTCGATTGTACACTTGCTAATACTTCCAAGCTTGTAGATCAAATGATCAGTGGTTGTTGACTTTCCCGATCCAATGACTACAATATTGATGTGAACCTTTTCCTTACTCATGGTTTGAAACAAAACTATAAGAGAAGAGAATTGAATTCTTTGTTGCTCCCTTTAAGAATATAGTGATTTCTTTGTACAGGGACATACTAAAATTGCAGTTGGGAAACGATTTTAATGCCTCTTGGGTTCATAATCTACGAGATAAGTGTCATGCCATCAGAATTTGTACTAGCTAAGCTACAGCCAGTGAGGCTCGTACTAATCCCAGTAGAATCCTCACCATCATACCTAGTTACCATTTCACCATGTTTTTCCTCTACAAGTAGCAACATCAAATGTCTGATCCTCTATGAGTATGCCAATATCATTTCTATCATATTATGCACTTCCCTGCAACTATAGTACGAACTCAGGGTTCTAAATAAAGTCACGCAATAATGGTCGATCAATGCTTTGATTAACCACACACTTGCTCCTGTTTCAGAAAAAAAAGTGAAACATTCTTGTCTGATTTTACTTTACGATAAATATCTAAAACCTAATCGAGATTGCATTATCTATGATAATGTGTGACTTATTCTGCTAAGCTCATTTTTTCTCTAGTGTCGGCTATGTTAGGGATCTTACACAAAAGATCTTATAATCAGATTAGTGAAAGACAAATAATAAGAATATGTTGTTGGGAAACACAATAAACCACGAGTAAGATGAAACAAAAAATAAACCAAGAGTAAAATCAAACACATAAATTGTTAACGAAGCTTAGTAAATTGTACCTACATCTTTGGATCTGCTGCAGATCGATTTTATTAGAAAGAACTTTGTGATTCTGTTTTTTACACTTTCACACAAAACCTATATTTTTGGTTTTTAGAGAGTTTAACACAATAAAGAAGAAGAAACGATTACATTTCTTAATTAGTAATTTATGACTTAGTAAATTACTTGTGCCTTTTCAAATGCAAACTTCTTCAACTATGTTTAACGAGTCTAACAATCTGCTACTTGAAGAATGGTTTTAACCTGTCTTTGCACCTTGATCTGTGCAGCAAACTGTTTTGGTCTTGTTATTCTTGCAGACCAACTGAAGTTGAACGTAACTTAAGTTTTTCACTAGCTACTGTTTTTGTCAACATATCAGTTGGATTATTTCTTTCTTAGATCTTTTAAAAGTATTAGCACCTCATATTCCAATAACGATCTGATGAAATTATAGCGAATAGTGATATGCTTGAAATATTGAATTTTTCGCCAACTGAATTGTACTATGACTATCACTATGCAAAACGTTCTTCTTTTTGTTTGAATCCCATCTCGGTTACCAAAACTTGAAGTTATATCATCTCCTTACTGGTTTCGGCCACTCCTACATACTCAAACTTTGTAGTCGATAGAGCGACAATTTTCTGTAATTTTGAAATCCAACTAACAGCTTCCTAATGAATATTTATTGGGTTTGACATAAACCTGCTCACAACTTCCACTACATGACTAATATCTGGTCTCTTACAGACCATCGCATATATCAAACTCCCAATAGCATAGACGTAATGAAACTTAGTCATGAAGTCTTTCTCTTCCTCCACGAGGGAATTGATCCTTAAACGAAAAGTGACCTACCAATGGTATATTAACTAGATTGGCATCACACATGTTAAATCTCTGCAAAACACGATCGATGTACTCTAAGTAGGATTACTGTAAAACCTTTTTATGTGTATCTCTTGTGATTTGCATTCCAAGAATCTTATTCGTCGGACCCAAGTCCTTCACGTCAAATTATTGTGACTATTGATGCTTCAATCATCCAATATAATCTATATCTGAACCTGCTACTAACATATCATTAACATAAAGCAGTAAAATGATATAATTCGACTTATATATTTTGAAATTGCAACAGTGGTAGGCATTGCACTTCTGGAAACTCTATTTGTTTATAAAACTGTCAAATTTATTGTACCATTGTCTTAAGGCTTGTTTTAGACCATACAAACTTTTTTTAAGTCTGCATACCGTGTTTTCTTAAGAAAACGTATGGTTGATAAATGTATATCTCCTCATCCAAGTCCCCGTGACGAAATGCAATATTCACTGCTAATTGTTCAAGATAAAGGTCTTCAATGACAACACTACTCAACACGGATAAAATAGTATTGAGCTTCACAACTGGAGCTAAAATGTTTGTGTAGGTAATTCTATTTTTTGGTGGAACCCTTTGATAACTCGTCGGGCTTTTCATCTCTAATAGACATCATACTCATCTTTCACCCGGTACACCCATTTGTTACGAAGTTCCTTTTTACCCATGGGTAACTCAGCTAGTTTCCATCTCTCATTTGAGATTAAATACTTCATCTCATTTTCATAGCAAGCTCCACTTGCTGGCACCACTGGTCTGACAAGCTTCATCATAGCATCCAGGCTCCCTATCATTGGTGAGCAACAAATAATTCAAGTATGTCCTGTTAGAAAATTAGGCCGAGAAGATCTTCTAAAAAAAAGTACTACTTCGGTCAGTTGTAAGGTTTAGATTGTTCGCCGATCGTTCTTTCCAACTAACTCTCTTTGCCGAGGGGTTAATCCGATCGACTTTCTTTTTTGACTATCTTGGACCCCTTCGATATCTGCAAATATTGATTTGTATGGCTTTGAGTCATTTTATTTAGTTTTATTTTGTATATGAATGGTTCATTGAAGATCACATCTCTACTTCGTATCATCTTCCTATTTTCCTCATCCCAAAAACGATAACCGAACTCGTTTTCGACATAGCCGATTATGAAACATTTCTTCGATTTGGGATCAAGTTTATTCATGCCTTGATCACTTATATAAACATATATTGTACAACCAAACACTCTAAGATATGACAATTTTATCTCATTAACAATCCATACTTCCTCATGTATTTTATATTCTAAGGGAACCGATTGTCTCGATTAACCAGGTAAGCTGATGTGTTGACTGTTTCTGCCCAGAACTGCTTTGGTAAACCTAACTGTATACGAATGCTTCTGATTCTTTCTATCAACGGTCTATTCATACATTTTGTAATACCATTATGTTGAGGTATACCTGGCAAAGTTCTTTCCATCCTGATCCTGGGCTCATAGAAATATTTCTTGATTCTGGTGTCCTCATATTCACCACCATTATCGGTTTCGAGATTTTTAATATTCAAAACTGTCTCATTCTCAACCATAGATTTCAATCTCATATTAATGTCAAAAACTTAAGATTAATGGTTTAGAAAATAAACCCATAACTTTCGAGAATGATCATCGATAAAAGTCACAAAATAATGTTTCCCTCGTATATGAAAATATTGTTGGCCCCCGAACTTTAGAGTGAACAAGCTTCAGTCTTTCTTTCTTTAAGGTTTTTCCAATCGTGGGAAAACTGACCATTTTATGTTTTCCAAGTATGCAATATCCGCACATGTCTATATCGATTGACTTAAGACCTGGAAGCTTCCCTTCGAGTACATAATTTTCATATATTTATCACTCATCTGGCCAAGCCTCCGGTGCCACACATTTAGATTTTTGTTTCCTGCTTTTATTGCAATTGAACAACTCATCTTTGGTGTCTTATAAAGAGTACCACTCATCTTTCTGAGAGTAACCATCATTTTTCCCTTTGAAATTTTTCGATTTTCACCATGGAAGATCATAGTTTAGCCTTCTCTAGCCACTGCCCTACTGATATTAAGTTCTTTCTCACGTCGGGGATATGCCTGACATCTTTTAGTTCCCAAACAGACCCATTCAACTTAATCTTCATAATACATTTACCAATAATATCAAAAGGTTGATCATCACCAAAATATACATTTCCATGGTTACCATGGACATACCTCTCAAAGAATTCTTTCCACAAGAGTGCTGACATGCATGGATTTTAATGCATGACCACCTTTCAGGATTCCAAAGTCATAAACTTTGGCTACTCATTTCTCGTTTAAGAGAATATTAGTTTTTTTGCCATCACTGTGGATGATAATGTGTTTGAAACCTCTGTAAAGATAATGTGAACAACAAGCTAACCTAATGTTTCTAATGCCTTTGCCTCCACAAAACATGAGGTTTTGGGTTTTGTAATGCAAGAATCTCGATTTTGATTTGGAACTCATGCCCACCTTGGTCAGGCATCGGTTTTGGTTTGGATCATATTTGGTTTTACCTTTATTTCGCATTTGGTTTTAACCATATTTCACATTTTGCATTTAACAAAATAACTTACATTTAACCTTCATTTTTCATTCGCATTTCATAACCCCTATTTCTCATTTCACCTTTCAACGTATTGTAAGGTGAATTTTACATTTAGCAAAAAAAATTGTATTTAATCTTTATTTCACATTTCATTTAACTCTTATTTCAATTTTATATTTTGGATGAAATATCCGTATTTCACATTTTAGTATTTTATATATATTTTTACACATTTCATTCGGTATTAACATTTATTTTACATTTTGGAAAAGTTACATTGAATTTGTATTCAGTATTTTAAATGAAATTTAACCATTCTTTTATATTCCATTTATATTTTGTAATTTGTTTTTAAACTAATTTGTTTTTAAAAAACTGACTAGATATAATGAATTAAATCATTTAAAATATTAAAATATTTTAAAATATATTTTTTATATATTAGACAGTAATAACAGATATAATAGATAATAAGAGGTGAAAATGCTAAATTATCGCAAGAACGTTTAGATAATTTTATGTCTTCTCGTTTCATAAGCTGGAATCATGTTTCTAATCTTGATGTTATAAGTAGATGATGCATCGTTTTTGTTTGGGATGCTAGCAGGGTGGCATGTACGGTGATTGAAATTGGAAGACAACACATACACTTTCAAGTCCACTGTAACGTCACTCAAGAATTTTTTTTATGTTACGTTTGTTTACCCTTTGTATACTGTACCACAAATGAGAGTTCTTTGGGAGCACCTAACCACTATAGGGGTCAACATTCGTTTACCTTGGATGATTACGGGAGACTATAAGACCTACTGTGCTCCAGGAGACCGAATTGGGGCTGCCCCACTTCGAAATGGTGAGTTAATTGATTTAAATAATTTTCGGATATCTCACGGTCTTGTTGATGCTCCTTCCACAGGTCCTTTCTTTACTTGGATAAATGGTACTATTTGGGCCAAGCTTGATCGAGTCCTTATAAACAATGGGTGGAGTGATAAAGATCTCTTATGCAAAGCCACGTTCCTTCCGATGGAACCCGTTTCCGATCACTGACCAGTTATTGCCTCGATTATTCGAGATTTTCAGCATGGTTGTCGGCCTTTCAAATTCTTCAACACGTGGCTTGATCATCCCAGATTTGCTAGCATTGTAGAAAGTTTATGGGGTCAGTCTATTGATGGTACGAAGCAGTATATACTTACGTAGAAGTTGAAATCCTTAAAGCGTCTGTTAAGAGATTTGAATAAAGCTGAGTATGGTGGCATTCTAGAGCGTACAGATACTGCAAATTCGGCCTATAAAGAGGCTATCTCCTCACTCATGGCTAATCCTGATAACGTTGCTTTAAAAGAAGAGGTACACAGATTACGAGATCGTGCGGATTTCCTTCTTAATGCAGAAAAGAGCTTTCTTCAACACCGTATGAGGACCACCCACTTAGTTGACGGCGACAGAGGTACGAAATACTTTCACAGGTTAATCAAACGAGATAATGCAAGAAATAACATTTCCTACATCGTCCGAGATGATGGCACCCGCACCACATCTCCTACAGAAGTTGCCTCCCTCCTTGTAGATTTCTGCACGCACCTCTTTGGCTCATCTCGCCCAAGCTCCCCCATTGATCCGACGGTCATGAGTCACGGATCCCTCGTCGGGGATCAACATTATGAGCAGCTTCTCAAACCTGTTGAAGTTGATGAAATCCGTAATGCCCTCTTTGATATCGGAAATGAAAAGGCTCCGGGACCGGACGGCTACACCTCGGTTTTCTTCAAAAAGAATTGGGAACTTGTGGGAACAGATTTGGTTGATTGTGTTCGTGAGTTCTTTGATACTGGTAGACTCCTCTGTGCAACAAATCACACCATCCTTGCCCTTATTCTGAAGAAAGACAACGATCCTAAGGTGGGTGACTTTAGGCCAATTGGGCTCATAAATGTTACTTACAAAGTGATTACCAAACTTTTGGCTAACCGAATGACCCATTTACTTCCGAATCTCATTGATAAAGGACAAGGTGCTTTCGTGGGTGGTCGAAATCTTGTTGATAATGTTTTCGTTTCCCAAGAGTTGGTTAGAGGTTCGAACCGTGCGAGAGTTTCTCCGCGATGTATGCTCATGGTGGATCTTCGCAAAGCATTTGACACAGTCTCATGGGAATTCCTATCGGATATTCTCCATGGTATCGGGTTTCCTCCGAAGTTTGTGGGATGGATTCTTGCTTGTGTCACTACAGCGTCCTTCTCCGTTTCTATCAACGGCGAGCTTCATGGCTTCTTCTGTGGGCAGCGGGGCTTAAGGCAAGGTGATCCCATGTCCCCTACTTTATTCATCATTTGCCTCGAATATCTGTCTCGTTTGTTAAAGAATAAATCGAGCGAACCGAGTTTTAAATTCTATCCGAAATGCGCCCGTACTCACACCACCCACCTCGCTTTTGCTGACGATTTGATGCTACTTTCAAAAGGAGATAAGACATCGGTTAACATCCTTATGGAATGCTTGAGCCATTTGGAAGATGTTTCGGGACTATCACTGAATCCTTCTAAATCCAAAATATACCTAACCGGGGTTAAAGGGATTGTTTATGATCGGATCATGGAAAGAGTCGGATTTGAAGTTGGCACTTATCCTGTACATTACTTGGGGATACCTCTCGCTCCTATGACCGTCTCAGTTACTGATTTTCCCCTTTGACAGAGGCTATCTCGAGTTACATTCAAAAATGGGAACATATGAAACTTTCCTACGTGGGAAAACTTCAATTGATCACCTCCGTGCTTCAAGGGGTCGAATCTGTTTGGTTCCGCGCTTTTCCTTTGCACTCGGCGGTGCTTAACACGATCCGCTCGCTCTGCCTCAAGTTTTTCTGGGGGGGTAGACCTGCTCGGATTGCTTGGGACAAAATCTGTAAACCCAAAGATGAAGGAGGACTTTGCCTTATGGATATCAGACTTTGGAATCGTGCCCTTCTTACCCGTTGGATTTGGTTATTACATTCTGACTCTGAATCGTTGTGGATAAAATGGGTGCATGAGTATTATCTTCGAGGACAAACTATATGGGACTACCAAAGATGAGATAGAGACAGTCATCTTGTTCGGAAGCTTCTTGATATTAGAGACTCTTGGATACAAATATTTGGGGGTCGAGATAGTGCCATTCTGGGTCTTGAAAGCTGTACTTTGGGTGGAAAGCTAATTACTAGACGTGTCTACGAAGCCATGAGAACAAAAGGTAAGGCATGCCCAAATCTATCAAAGTTATGGAAGAGATTCATCCCACCTAAGTTTTCTTTCACCGTCTGGCTAGCCATCAATCGTCGCCTTGCCATGAAAGACACTTTCCACTACATGGACTTGCCTAACATCAGCTGCCCATTTTGCAGGCACTCAGATGAGTCTGGTGCCCATCTTTTCTTTGCTTGTAGGGTCACTAAGGAAATCTGGAGTCGTATCCGATCATGGCTGGAGATTACTCGAGAAATGACAACGCTTGATAGTGCACACAAATGGATTAGGAAGGAGCATCGAGGAACATCCTACCGATCCTGCGCAATCAATCTTGCCTTCCAAGCCACCGTTTTCGAGATTTGGCGCGCCCGCAACCGCCTTATGTTTGATGAAGAGACCGTGACTCAAGACACCATCGTTATCCGAATCACTCTCATGACCTTGAAGATTTTATTTAGATTATATCCGCATTATCGACTCACATGTTAGAGTCCTTTTTCATTGATACACTCAATTTTCGGATTTTCTATGTAATAGTCCATTAGTGTCGGCCTGAAGACTTGTACTCTTTTTCCTTAGACTGGGTTTTTACCCAACGGGTGGTTAAGGTTTTTTAAAAAGGCAATTGCTCTAGACCTTTATCAAGGCACTCTTGGACATGTCTTTTTCTTTTAGGTACATTGCTACGCTGAATTGTACTCACTTGAGAGATCATATGACTCTCTAGACGATTGTAACCTTGTACATATATATATATATACACCCACATTTACCAAAAAAAAGGTAAAAATGCCTCACGCTTTTTTTTCTATATCAAACCATTGGATCAGAATATATGGAAGTATTTAAACCATTGCTTTTCTATCAAAATTGGTATATATATGAGAGGATGTTTCATCTATGGAGTGGAATCGCTATTAAAAATATTAAGTCAGTGGTTGCATATGAACATTTCTTTTGTCCTGTTATGAAGTTTATACAAATATTCTGTTATTTTTATTAGAAACAATGCTGTTTTTGTCAAAATTTTGTTATTTTTTCAGATTTGACGGATGGTAAATTAAATTTTGCATGTTTTTACTAAATTTTGCATGTTTTTGCTAAATTTTGTTATTTTTTAAGATTTGACGAATGTTAAATTAAATTTTGCATCCCCTTACAAACACACATCTAGGATTGCAGTTCCTCATTTATCCCAAGTTGTTGGAGGATTGTATTTTAAAATTTATAATATTATTTTAGACCCTTCTATTTTTAACCGTTTTTAATGCTATCTAAATTCAATTAAAAAAAAACACTTATCTTTTTAGGAAATTGAGGAGAAAGAAATAACAGACCAGTAAATTCTACCAAAACGTAACCGACCATCATAGACGGGAGCAAGAGGACCATAGACCGGAGCAAAATTATAAATATCGCAAAGTTATGAATGCCCTAAACCAGAGCAAAATTATAAATATCTCAAAGTTCTAAATGTCCTAAACCGTTCCTCTTCTCACCGTTAATAAACACATACTCTAAGTAATTCTCTTTTTATTATCTTTGTCTCTTTCTCGGGTTTGGAGATAAAACTGTTGAGAGACTATCAAATGGCGATGGATCTAAGGGAGAATATGTTATGGAAATATTATCTCGATTGTCGGTTAAATATCTCAATGAGTTTCGATGTTCTACGTGAAGTTCAAAGCTTCAAATTGCCCTATTCCGTTGGGTCCACACAAGATATAATATTAGGTTCAAATTACGTGAAGGATGCCATTCAATTTGACAGAGCTTGCTAGACGAGGTAAAGTTGATCCTGTAATTGACAGCGACGATGAAATCCCACACTGCATCCAAATCTTATCTAGGAGAACAAAGAATAATCCTGCTATTATTGGTCAGCCTGGAGTGGGAAAAACTGCAAGCGCGGAAGGCTTGGCCCTACCAAATGTACGAGGGGACATTCGTGAGCCTCTGCTGAATAGGAAGTTGATCTCCCTCGACATGGGTTCGTTACTAGCCGGTGCCAAATATCGTGGAGATTTTGAGGACTGATTAAAAGCGCTGTTGACAGAAGTTACTGCATCTAACGGGCAGATAGTTTTGTTTATAGATGTTTATAGATGAAATTTACACCTTCGTTGGTACAGGTGCTGTATGTGGTGTAACGGATGCTGGCAACTTGTTAAAGCCAATGCTAGGACGCAGTGAGCTACGTTGCATTGAAGCAACTACATTTAAAATATTAAAATAATTTAATATAATATTTTTATATATTAGATAGTAATAACAGATAATAAGAGGTGAAATTGCTTCGCACTTTTTTTTTCCTATATCAAACTCTTGGATCAGAATACATCACAGAACTAAAATATCAAGCCATAGATCTAGTTGATGAAGCCTGCTGCAAAGCAGAAAATGGTGATCACTTCCAAGACAATGGAACTAGATGAAATCGATAGAGCCGTACTGAGATTGGAGATGGAGAAGCTCTCTCTTACAAACTATACTGATAAAGCTTTCAAGGATAGATTACACAAAGCTGGAAAGTGATTTGATTGCTCTCAAGTTGAAACAAACAGCACTAAATGGGCCAATAGAGCCAAAAATAAGCTCTAATGATCAAAATCCGATCAATTAAAGACAATTAGAAGATGCTGAGAAGAATCTTGATGATTCCAAGTCTTTTTCTTATACATCAACCAAAAAGATTATAAAAAAATCAATATGTTTATTTAATTTTCAGAATCAGTTAACCGATTCATCCAAATGGCAAAAGAAAATTAAACTAGAAGTAAAACAAGAAGAGAATTAAACTACAACTAAAACAAAAACTAAAACAAAAAGAGATGGCTTCCTCCTTCACATGTTTTCTTATTTTTCAAGAGCTGGTGAGATCAAAGTAGTTTCCACGTGAACAACATGATGTCCATAAGAAGACGATCTAACAATCTCGAAACTTTTCGTTTGAGTATCCAAAGACATCAAATCACCGGCGTGAGCGTTCTTTAATAAGATTCGACCCTCTCGTGTGGAACACAATGGTAACAAATCATGGGGACCAACACAAGAGTATGGAACACTGATCTTTTTTGTCCAAGACGAACTTACACCGTACTCCATCATCATCCATATTGTTAGAGTATAATGAACAAAATCGACACAAGGATTGTTAGAAAGACAAAGACATCCATCCAAAACACTTAGACGAACACCTTTTTGACGAAAATATTCATCTAAATCACTTGGACGAACACCATTAGGATGAAAATCAAAATCGGGAATGGGAATTATACTAAAACTCTCTTCAACTAACCCAAAAGATACAATCACAGGGCTAGTTACACCATCGGTGTTCTTTGTAAAAGTCCAATGAAGAGCTTTATTCAAAAACGTAGCAGAGCAGCCCCGAAAAAAATATCTGTTAAGGTATTTTGTATCTTCAAAGCTTCTCCATGTACCTCTTTTCAACGAGAAAAGATTGATCATAGCTGCATCAGTATCACCACCTTTATCCCAATCAATCCTTTCAGGGAGAGTGACAATTAAAAGCTTGTAATCGTCAGTGGTGGAATCATATCCAAACCCATACGTGTTAACTTCCGTATGTTTGGGATACTTAGGAGCAGGTATTTCTTTGAAGTGATTAGTACAGGGATTATATATATGAAAACTATCGTACCCAAATGAACATACACATACCAGCCCATTAACGGAACCTAAAATTCTATCTTGTGAGGACCCAACAGAAAAGGGCAATTCGAACCTTTGAATTTCCGGTAGACCGTCGAAACTCATTGTTTTAAGTACATTCCTCCTCCGCCTGCCAAACTGCATAATTTTATAGGAACCCATTTTCAAGGATTGTTTAAGCTGCAATTTAGCAAAATCATTGCCGGAGATAAGAGAGAGCCATGATTTAGCTACTGACATGAATGGCAGGAGATATTTGACAGGTAATAGCGATAGTATTTCCATTAATATATCTTCTGGTAGATCAATGGTGGCCATTGATAGTATTTCCATTAAGGTATCGTCCCGTAGATCAATAGCCATTGATATTCTCTCACCAGCTTTCTCTCCAACCCAGAGAAGAAGTTTTCTCTCAACCCAGAGAAAAGAAAGAGAAAAGGATAACGGGAAGCAGGGGTTTACTTGAACTATGTATTTATTAAAGTTGAGAAGAGGAATGTGATATTTATAATTGTGCTGAGTTAGGTCGGTTATCTTAGTAAATTTATCCCGCTCTATATATATTTTTATTCTCCTAGATATTTTAAACATAATCTTTTTATAATCTTATCTTTTTCATTGTTTTTAATATTTTGATTACCTATTTTTATATAAACACAAATATCCTTCTACAATTTAAAGTTTTAATATCACTTAAAATTCAAAAATAAAAATAATGTAAAAACTATATATATATATATATATATATATATATATATATATATATATATAATTTATTAAATATACTACGGTTTTGCTTATAATTTTAATTTCTATTGATTTATTTTTTATAAAAAAACTTATTTTTATAAAATTAATAATAAATCTTAATTTATAAAATAATTTAAAATATATATATAACAAAATCAAATTTAATATTAAGGAGATGCTTTACACAATTTATTAACATAAATTCAATGTCCTTAATATATATATTTTTGAAAAGTTTATAGAATAAAATCAATTTTGTTACATAAAATATATTTTTTTTAAACAGTTGGAAATCTTCATATATTTTATAACGATATAATTTAAAAATATTTTTATGTAACAAATTCATAAATCTATTTGTTTAAAAAAAAACTTGTTTTTATAAAAATAATAATAAATCTTGATATATTAGTTTTATAGGATATATAAAAATACATAACAAAATCAAATCTAATCCGAAGAACAACTAGACACGGAAACTCAACCAGAAGAGCAGCTAGCACAACCAGCCACGGCAGCTCAGTCAGCTGCAATGGAGGCACTTCGTGCCCCAGAAGCACCACCAGCCACGAAAGCTCCGCTAGAAGAAGAAGCAGAAGAAGCTGTTGTTGATGTCATTGACGTGAGATATTAGCAACAGATGTAAAGATTGGTAGGGTCCATCAGCAAATCTACGATTGTTGACCCCGAGCAAATCATAGTCAAAAGAATAGGATGGAAGTATATACTACCTTAGGGGTTAAAGAAAAAACAACTTTATTTAGCGGACCACAAAAATGCTTAAAAAAGGCAGAAAAATATTGCTGAGGTATATAGTGGAATAATTCCAAAAAGAGAAATAATAAGACATTTGAAGTTAGCATACGGTTCGAGATGGGTGTTTATTACCGTAGACGGAGTCCACACGCCTCTACCACATGAATGTGAATTGCAGGTATATGCGCTTGTTCGATCCGAGATCTCAAAACAAGATACTCTTGTTTTTTTTATAAGTTTAACTTTTCAATTTTTAAATTAGATATCCCACTATTATTTTATAAATTCACTTAATAAATATTATATATTAATACTCAATGAGTGCGCACATGCCTTGTAGTACTCTAGCTATGTAGAGGGACTTGAACTCATGAGTAATGGAGCTACTTAGTTGAATGGTTAATTATTCATAAGCTTTTAAATGGTGGATTTTTGTCTCCACTACCTTTCTACAAATAGTGAAGCTCTCCCACCCTCCAGACCACCACAAAAAACACCAAGAATAAAACTTAGAGAGAAAAATTAGGGTGAGAAATGTTATCTTGAGTGAAAGAAAAAATATTTCTCTTCTATTGTGAGTTGTAAGAGTGTGTTGTTTGTTTGTTGTAAGAAAGTCTTGTTTCATCATTTTATTTGCTAACAAAGTGGTACCAGAGACATAAGCTCAATCCAAAACTTGATTTATTAAATATTCAACATATTAAAAGATATGACAAACGGTGTATCATCATTCCAAGTTCCAACACTCAACAACAACAATTACGACAATCAAAGTATCAAGATGAAAGCTCTCTTCGGAGCATATAATTTGTGGGATGTCGTAGCAAAATGGTTTGACAAAGCCAACGATGAAGCAAGTCTTACCCAATAAGAGAAAACAACTCTGAAGGATTCAAGAAAGGGAGATCGTAAAGCTCTTTTCCTCATGTATCAAGCATTAGACGATGATAGCTTCAAAAATATTTTAAGTGCATCTTCCACCAAGCAAGCGTAGGAAAATTTTAAACTCTTCTACAAAGCAGTACAAAAGTTGAAAAAATTATGTCTCCACACATTAAAAAGTGAATTCGAATCTGTACACATGAAAGAATGTGGGGCTATTTCAAAATATTTGTCAAGAGTATCAACTGCTTCTAATAAATTAAAATAGAACAATGAGAAGTTAGAAGATGTGGGAGTAATAGAGAAAATAATGCGTTCGTTGGATCCTAAATTTTAGCATATCTGATAATTGAAGAAGCTAAATACTTAATGGAAATGATGAAGAACTCCAAGGATCATTACAAACCTATGAAAAAAAAGCACAAGAAGAAGCAAGAGATCACTGAACAACCCCTCAAAATAAAACTAAAAAAAGCACAAGAAGATTCATCGTAGCGATGTCATGTTCGATTTAGGCATCTAAACTTTACAAGTCTAAAGTTATTGTCCAAGAAGTAAATGGTGAGAGGATTACTGTGTATCAATTATCTTGACCAACTATGCGTATGATGTTTACTTGGAAAGCAATTAAAAAACAATCCTCTCGAGCTTATTCATACAGATAGGTATGGTTCAATCAAGCTAAGATCTCTAGGTAAAAGTGACTACTTCATTCTCTTTATTGATGATTTTTCAAGAAAAACTTGAGTATATTTCTTGAAACAGAAATCCAAAGTCATTGGAATATTTAAGAAGTTCAAAGCAGTTGTGGAAAATGAGAGCAAAAATAAGATTAAATCCATGAGATCTGACAGAGGAGAAGAGTTCACATCCAATGAATTCCAAGAGTTTTGTGAAACACATGTAATTTTTTTTCTGCTAGACATTTCCCAGGTCTCCTTAACAAAAAAGTGTGGCAGAAAGAAAGAACAGAAAAATCCTTGATATGGCACAAAACAAGAAAATACTTAAGGATTTGTGGGCGCAAGAAGTGGTATATGCGGTATATTTATCCAACCGATCTTCAACAAGAAGTGTTTAGGGAAAGACACCACAAGAACCGTTGAGTGGAAGAAAGCCAAAATTTCCCACCTGAGAGTATTTGGAAGCATAAATCATATCCATATACCAGACGAACAACAAACCAAACTGGATGATAAAAACAAAAGTTTTATCTTCATCGGTTACCACTCAAGTTCCAAAGGCTACAAGTTTTACAACCCAAACAATAGGAAGATTGTGATATGTCAAGACGTAATAGACCAATGAGAGTTTGGGACTCACACAAATGATTTCAATTTTTCCTCGAAATTGAAGAACATGAGCAAACACCTAATGAGAAATCAGAAAAGATCACAACCCCACAGAATTCTGGAACATCAACTACTCATGGAGACTCACCACCTTCATCATTGTCAATAGTAATCAAATGAAAGAACTGCATAACGTACAAAAAACCTTTGTGATCTTTATAAGGAATCGAACCAATGATTAACCTTACACTCTTTTGTCTTCTAACTGATTATGAGTCAGTGACATTTCAAAAAGCTACACAAGATAAAAAGTTAAGAGACGCGATGGACAAATAAATTAGATCCATCGAAAAAATGACACAAGGGAACTCACCTCACTTCCAAAAGGGTACAAGACAATAGGGATAATATGTTTATACAAAACAAAGAGAAATGCTAAATGAGAGATTGAAAAACACAAAGAGAGGGTTGTTGCAAATGCGGGAATTGACTATGATGAGTTATTCTCCCCCGTTACCCGATTAGAAACTATTAGACTAATAATATCTTTAGTAGCTCAGAACAAGTGGAAGATACAACAAATGGATGTAAAGTTAGCATTAATAAATGGTTTTCTTGAAGAAGAAGTCTACATTCAAAAACTTATTGGACTATGAAGTCAAAGGTCATGAAGATAAAGTGTTGGAGCTAAAGAAGGTTCTTTATGGGCTAAAACAAGCACCATGGGCATGGAACACTAGAATCAACAAGTATTTCCAAGGGAATGGCTTCAACAAATTTCGTTATGATCATGCTCTATATACCAAAATAAAAAATGAAGATATTTTGATTACGTATCTCTATGTGGATGATTTGATCTTCATCGAAAGCAGCCAAGCATTTTCAATAAATTCAAAGAAGTGATGATGAAATAATTTGAGATGGTAGACTTGAGGCTCATGGTGTACAACCTTAGCATTGAAGTTAAGCAATAAAAATGTGGAATACTCATCTCATAAGAAACCTATGCAAAATATATCTTTAAGAAATTTAAGATAGAGAAATATAACCCGATAAGCACACCTATAGAGTTCAACGTCAAAATATTAAAACATCAAGAAGACAAAAATGTATATCTAATAATATTCCAACGTTTGATGGGAATTCTACGCTATCTAACTTGCACGATGCTGGATATCTTTCATACACTTGGATTGGTTAGTCCCTACATGGAATTTTCAACAACAACTCAATTCAAAGGTGCAAAGAGAATCATTCTCTATCTAAAAGGTACAATCAACTTTGTCTTATTATATTCAGTTTATAATGATTATATTCTTGTTGGGTATAGTGATAGTGATTGGGGTGGAAGCATAGATAATCGAAGGAATCCTACTAGATTTTTATTATTCATGAGAAATATTCCCTTCACATGGATATCAAATAAACAACTGATTGTCGCCTTGTCCACCCGTGAGGCAAAATATGTTGCTGCTACTACTTGTGTTAGCCATTAAATTTAGCTTCAAATTTATTTAAGGAGATAGACATAACTTCAAAATGAGCCAACTAAGGTGTATATCGATAATACGTCAGCCATCGACTTAGCCAAGAATCCAATATTCCATAATTGAAGCAAGTATATCAATGTCTGCTAACACTACATAAGGGAGTGTATTTCAAGAAAGGATGTGCAAGTTGAATATGTGACGACACAAGATCAAGCTCCCAATATTTTCACCAAGCCACTAAAAAGAGAAGACTTCAAATGATTAAGGAAACTTTTATAGGTTACGGGATCAAGTTTATGGAGTATTGTTAGATCATAAACGTGATCCAATTAAAGGTCCAACCAACTTAATAAAGCTCATCAAGAAAGAATCTTCTTGAAAAAATTAAATATTAATTTATTGTGTAGTGGAGGTTGTGTGTAATTCTATCATTAGGTTGAGTGCACTAAACTCTTTTATGTTGAGTGTATGAAACTCTTTTATCTTGAGTGTAGTCTTGTGGTTGAGTGCTTATTTTTATCTATAAGCTCTTAAATGGTGGATTTGTCTCTACTATGGTTCTATAAATAATGGAGCTCTACAACCATATAGACCACTCTCAAACATACCAAGAAGAAAACTTGGAGTGGGAGAAGAGAGACAAGAATGCTTTTTTTGAGTGAAAGAAAAAATATTTATTTTCAAGCGTGAGTTGTAAAATTGTCTTGTAATATTTCTTCCTTTTCCATTTTTATAAAAAGTGTTTTTTTTAAGAGAGTGTTGTTTCATCATATTTTCAGCCAACATAAACCTCATTCTATTATCTTTTTCTATCTTTATGGTTTGGAGAGAAGACTGTAAAGAAGGATAATCAATGGCGATTCTTCTCCCAGACGATGTCTTAATGGAGTTACTATATAGGTTATCGGTTATATATCTGTTGCCAATCATGTATGTATCTAAATCATGATTTTTTTTTTGCACTGGTGTTTCTAAGTTGCAGCTTAAACGAGTGTATGAAATTGGTTCCAATAAAATTATACAGTTTACCAGGAGGAGGAGGAATATACTTAAATCAATGAGTTTCGATGGTCTACCTAAAGTTCAAAGGTTCGAATTTCCCTTTTTTGTTGGGTCCTCACAAGATAGAATTTTAGGTTTCGTTATCGGGATGGTATGTGTATTATCTTCTGGGTAGGATGACTTTCATATATACAATCCATTTACTAAGAAGTTTAAGGAAATACCTCCTCTTAAGTAGATTTTGATATAATTCCAGTATCGATGATTACACGCTCGTAATTGTCACTCTCCCTCAAAGGAGTAATCGGGATATAGGTGGTGATATTGATGCAGCTACGATTAACATATTCTCATTAAAAAAAAGTATTTGGAGAATCTTTATAGATACAAAAAACCTTTAATAGATATTATTTTTGGGGATGCTCTACTTTTTTTTAATAAAGCTCTTCAATGGATTTTTACAACAAACACATATAGTGTAATCCATGTTTGTGGATTAGCTGAAAAGGGTTTTAGTATAATCCATGTTTCCAATTTTGATTTTTTGTCTAAAGGGTATTCCTCAAAGTGATTTGGATGATTTTTTTTATAAAAAAAAAGTGTTCGTGTAAGTGTTTTTGGATTGTCTTTGTTTATTCAGTAATCTTTGTGTCGATTTTGTTCATTAAACTCTAATAATATAGATGATGAAGCCTTACGGTGTAAGTTCCTATTGGACAGAAGTAATTCACAATTGTATTGGTTTTCCATTATTTGTTTATATTATGCTCGACACGAGAAGTTGGTATCTTAATAAAAAAACCTTTAGAAAAGTAATTTGATAATTTTTCATATTCGAAAAAATATTTCGTGATTGTTAACTCGTATTTTAAAAGATATCACGTCGGTGTATAGAAACCATTTTGATCTCACAAACTCTCTTCAAATGGAAAACATATGGTGAGAGGAAGCCATCTCTTTTTGTTTTAATTGTTATCTAATTTTCTTTTACTATTTCGATTAATAGGCTGAGACTTTTGGAAATAAAAGATAGTAAGTTATGAATTGTGTTTGAGCGTTAGAGCATGTATATTCGTGTCATGTTAATACACATTTTATTATTTCCATTTTTTTGAAGTTTTAAAGTTGACACATATAGATGGTATGCTCTGATTCTTCATTTTTATCCAAAAAAGTAGCAGTAACATTATGTTACCACTAATATAGGGCGATTGAATATGAAATAAATAGTATTAAATCTTTGTTTATTGATAACATTTCAGTGACTTCTGTATACAACTTATCTTTGGAAAATAATACGTGAGCTTTATTATTAACTACTATCCAACTATAATTGGACACATTTTTCACAACTTTCACTCCTATCTCTCTCCTCAACATATTCTCCTCCTTATATTCAATATTATCTGCGTACACATTGCACCACGCCACATGTGTTCGCGTATTCAGTTACTGCATTTCTTATTATAAATCACTATGCAATTAATCACAAATGACTCAAGCAAATAACACAAATAAAGAACAGAACACGAATAGAGGACAAAAAAATAAAAGAACATAGGATTTAACATTGTTTGATAATTGTTTACGTCCACGGGCGCTGCCTGAAAAAATTATTTCACTATGATAGGATATGGTTGCAGATTTCATATTATGTTTTGTGTAGCTCTAGTACTCTATTTATAGGGAATAAATATAACTTACTAAATAATTGTCCTAATAGGCTCATATACACAAGATTAAAGATGACGATATCAATTATAGCTTCACTGTCAATGACACAAAACTGTAGCTCCAAACACGGTACACTGTCAAGACATTATTCGACTCATTATCAACAAATCTTCCCTTGAGGTGAATATCCTTTATTTACTATCAACAAAGAATCTTCTCTTATTCTGACTCACTATATGCCCCTAAGGCATTCACTATATACTGCGAAGACCAATCCAGTTTAGGCACTCCTTAAACTTTCAAACTGATACCGTCTTTGCCATTATATCTGCTAGGTTATCGTGTGTAGACACTTTCTTCACATAAAAATTCCCTTTGATATTATATCACAAACAAAATGATACCTGATATCTATGTGATTTGTACGTTCGTGCTACATTTGGTTCCCTATAAGGTGTATGGCACTTTGACTATCAGAAAATAATTTTGTAGTAGTCTTATCCAAGACCAAATCTGCCACCAAACCTTGCAACCATATAGCCTCTTTAACTGCTTCTGTTACCGCTATGTACTCTATCTCTGTTGTAGACAAAGCTAAAGTAACTTGTAACTGTGCTTTCCAACTGATCGCACTCCCAACTAGAGTAAATAGCTAGCCTGTCAGAGATCTCATTTTATCCATAACACTTGCAAAATCAAAATCATCAAAACCAACCACTGATCCTTCAATATCATTCAACGATCCACCAATATCAGCCTGGTTGAAAGCTAAGCCAACACTCGTAGTATTCTTAAGATACCGAAGCATCCATTTTACTGTATGTTAGTATTAAATCCCAGGACATCCCATGTACCTGCTAACTACACTAACCGCATGTGAAATATCAGGATGTATGTATACCATAGCATACATGATATTACCAATTGCACTTGAATACGGAACCTTGCATATTTTTTCCAACTTAGCATCGTCTTTAGTTGCTCCTGATGCAGACAATATGAAATGAGTAGCAAACGTGATGCTAACTACCTTAGTATCAAACATCTTGAATCGTTGTAAAAGTTTCTCGATATAGCTTATTTGAGACAAATGTAACGATCCTACACTTCTATTCTTGATAATCTCCATACCAAGAATCTTCTTTGCTCTTTCCAGATCATTCATCTCAAACTCGGCATTAAGCTACTTCTTTATCTGCATAATGTGTGACATAGTACACGCAACAATAAACACATCATCCACGTGAACCCTTTTGACATCATAGTGTCAATAGTACACGAAAGTGTACAATATCTTAGGTGATTTTTTTAAACCATACAATGAATTATTCAGCAGACAAACCTTGTCCTCCATATTCGATTTGATAAATCACTCTGATTATCTCATGTAGATTCGCTCCTCCAATTCTCATGTAGAAACGTAGTCTTCACATCCAACTGCTCAAGCTCTAAATCTTGCAAAACTTCCATGACTAACAAAACTCAAATCGAGCTATGCTTCCCCACTGGAGAAAAAACACTTCATTGAAGTTAATCTCTTCCCTTTGAATAAAACTTTTAGCGACTAATCTTGCCTTGAATCGAGATGCCTCAAACCCTGGATTACCTTCCTTTTTCTTGAACACCCATTTGTTACCTACTACTTTTTGTCTCTTAGGAAATACAACAAGCTCCCATGTTTGATTCTTATGAAGAGATTCAATCTCTTCCCATATAGCACCAATCCATCGATCTTCCACTTAACTCGCTATAGCTTCCCTTAAGCTACTAGGTTCCTGCTCCCAACTTCTTTTGGAACTGACAGAGCATATGCAAATAGATTTTTCATACCTTTTTAGAAGTCTAATATATCGTCTTTTTCTACTCAATGCTATGCTATAATGTTATTTTTCTGGTTCGGGCGCATAATCGTCATTATCATCCGATGTTAATGCTTCACTTCCTGATTCTACATCTACCTCAGAATCCAGATCACGATTTTAACCATCCCATCAAACATTCTGATTCTAATGTTACCGATATCACAAACAAGTAAGGAATGATTGTTTCCTAAATAGATAGTTCATTACCTTGGCTTGTAAGTATCAAACCACACCTTGAACTGACACATGTGATATGTAGCGCCATTATCGAGTATCCAATAATTTTACCCACAATTTGAACTCACTGATAATACATCTCATGTACCACTGGTTTTACTGTCATCAAAATCGTTCACACCGTCAACAAATCCCAGGACATCCCATGTACCTGCTAACTACACTAACCGCATGTGAAATATCAGGATGTATATATACCATAGCATACATGATACTACCAATTGCACTTGAATACGGAACCTTGCATATTTTTTCCAACTTAGCATCGTCTTTAGTTGCTCCTGCTGCAGACAATATGAAATGAGTAGCAAACGGGATGCTAACTACCTTAGTATCAAACATCTTGAATCGTTGTAAAAGTTTCTCGATATAGCTTATTTGAGACAAATGTAACGATCCTACACTTCTATTCTTGATAATCTCCATACCAAGAATCTTCTTTGCTCTATCGAGATCCTTCATCTCAAACTCGTCACTAAGCTACTTCTTTATCTGCATTATGTGTGACATAGTACACGCAACAATAAACACATCATCCACGTGAACCCTTTTGACATCATAGTGTCAATAGTACACGAAAGTGTACAATTTCTTAGGTGATTGTTTTAAACCATACAATGAATTATTCAGCAGACAAACCTTGTCCTCCATTTAGGTTTAATAAATCACTCTGATTATCTCATGTAGATTCGCTCCTCCAATTCTCATGTAGAAACGTAGTCTTCACATCCAACTGCTCAAGCTCTAAATCTTGCAAAACTACCACGACTAACAAAACTCGAATCGAGCTATGCTTCCCCACTGGAGAAAAAACACTTCATTGAAGTTAATCTCTTCCCTTTGAATAAAACTTTTAGCGACTAGTCTTGCCTTGAATCGAGATGCCTCAAACCCTGGATTACCTTCCTTTTTCTTGAACACCCATTTGTTACCTACTACTTTCTGTCTCTTAGGAAATACAACAAGCTCCCATGTTTGATTCTTATGAAGAGATTCAATATCTTCCCATATAGCACCAATCCATCGATCTTCCACTTAACTCGTTATAGCTTCCCTTAAGCTACTAGGTTCCTGCTCTCAACTTCTTCTGCAACTGACAGAGCATATGCAAATAGATTTTTCATACCTTTTTAGAAGTCTAATATATCGTCTTTTTCTACTCAATGCTATGCTATAATGTTATTTTTCTGGTTCGGGCGCATAATCGTCATTATCATCCGATGTTAATGCTTCACTTCCTGATTCTACATCTACCTCAGAATCCAGATCACGATTTTAACCATCCCATCAAACATTCTGATTCTAATGTTACCGATCTCACAAACAAGTAAGGAATGATTGTTTCCTAAATAGATAGTTCATTTCCTTGGCTTGTAAGTATCAAACCACACCTTGAACTGACACATGTGATATGTAGCGCCATTATCGAGTATCCAATAATTTTACCCACAATTTGAACTCACTGATAATACATCTCATGTACCACTGGTTTTACTGTCATCAAAATCGTTCACACCGTCAACAATGTTTGTTGCATTTTCTTTTTGATTTCCCTTCTTACAATTTAGTTTCGGACAATATCTCCTATAATGACCCTGTTCACCGCATTCATAACAGTTTGAGTTCTTTAATTTTAATTTGGACTTCTAGTTCTTCCTTCTCAAAGAACTTGCTTTGCTTCTAAATTTTCTCCTAGTCATAAGACCATCCCATTCAGCCTGATTCTTTGGCTGCAACTGAAATCGTACAATTAATTCTTTAAGTATAACCAATTTACCACTAATTTCTCTGAGTAAAGTTATCCCAAGTTCTTTCATACGCACGCTGTAGTCTTGTCACCACTAAAATTTGAAGAACATTGTCTTTCACATTCATTAAAATCCAGCAGCCTTCCTTGAAGATTTTGCTTGTCCTCTTCTTTCATCTCTTATGGTAACTTATTCTCCACAGCCTTCGAAAACCCTTGAAAAAATAATGAATTCAGTTTAATCTTCTACAACGCAAAGTTGGATCCCCCATCAAATTTCTCAATCTTGTATTTTGTTGATGTTGACGCCATTGTGAAATTCTAATTGCAAAAGCCCTAATTTCACAACCAAAGTTATCATACCAATTTTGTTAGAAATCACTATGCAATTTATCACAAATGGCTCAAGCGCACAGAGAATAAATAAAACAGAACACCGATAAAGGACAGAAAAAATAGAACACATGATTTAATGTGTTTCGACAATTTTCTACGTCCACGGGTATCGCTAGAGAAATGTGTTTAAGTATGATATAAAACAGTTACATATTTCAGATTGTATTTTTCTATAATGATAGTAGTCCATTAGAGGGAATAAATAGAAATTACTAGATCGTGGGCCTAATGGACTCCTACCACAAGACTAACAATAACATTATCACACACACAAAAGTGTTTCACTTGATACCTGAAGGTCTAGGTATAATCAAAACTGCGACCAGACTTACCTGAGCGGATTGTGTATGGTAGGGTATTATTATTGACGTTAAGTCTGAGTTCTAATGGGTAACAGGTTAGTGATTTGGTCTAACTCTCAAGTGCATTATTTCTTCTACCTTGATTTGTGGCTCAACCTGAGCTAGAAGGCCCTTGATGGCCAGAGACTTTTTCTTAATTATATATTATGTTAGTAAGCGTGACAAAATATGCTTCATAAAAGAATAAAATTACACACATTAATAACAATGTAGAATTTTATTCTTTATTACAAATTCCTAACGAAAATTCATCACACTTTCATTCTACTCCTGCTTGTAATGCATGATATAGTCTATATTCCTTTTTATGACCTTGCTACCAATGAATTGATCTTTGAACATAGAAGATAACATCTTAAAACTTCATACCTGATCTGGGAGGGAATATATTGAACCATATGAAGTAATTCTCTCTGAAAGTTATGAGCATGGGTCACACACACCTATTTGAGTATATGGCCATTATTCTTTATACTCATATATCGTCATAGGGTTGCTAATAAGAGAATGATTAACTTAGGTCTAAATACTCGACCCATATTATTATTAGGTATAATTAGTTTGTAATAAATCACTTTAGCATAAATGATTTGTACCAGTACTCTTGTGTAAATCAAAATTATTACGCTACAAGTGCATCTTAGCTATCGTATATAGCTACAAGTGCATCTTAGGTATGGTAAATAAAAACTAAACTCTATATATTGATTTATGATTATTATTTTCTATTATTCTTTATTATATATATATATATATATCATTTTACTTAGCAACATCATTAAATATTAAATTGATACTTAGATCTCTTTGATCCCGATTTACATCACCAAATATAAAATATAATAAATAAAAATTTCTAAAATAATATTGATTTTGCAATAAAATGTTTACTAAAAAAATATATGACTTTGAAAACCTATAAAATATTTGGTGTGTAACCGTCTAATACTCATCCAAGAATTCAATAACAACCGACTATCTAAAAAATACAAGTTAAAAACAATTATTTTATCATATTTTCTACCAAAATACCCTGCTATTCAAAATCATAAAACACGTGTACATTATCTCTCATTTTTTTGGGATTCAAATTTTTAAAAGATTGTATCTTTTAAACGGCTACTCAGAAAAAAATCCAAAAGTACCATTGGTTTTGTTTTATAAAGATGACGAAAACTGGATTCATAAATGATTTTTTTTTGTATCTTTTAAACAGTTACTCAGAAAAAAAATCCAAAAGTACAATTGGTTTTGTTTTATAAAGATGACGAAAACTAGATTCATAAATGAAATTTTTTTTGTGAGTCGAACTAACCTTGATCTCGCATCTAGTATTTTGGTCTCACATCTATCATCTACTATTTATGTCTTGCCTATATTATTATTCATTTTACCATGGTCTCGCAGTTAGCATCTTAAATCTAGGTATCACATTTAGCATTTCCAATTTACATTAGTTCACATCTAACATCTAAAATTTAGGTCCCGCATCTATCATATAATATATAGGTCTTGCATATAATATTTCTATTTTACACACGTCTCACATCGAGCATCTAAGATCTAGTTCTCGTATCTATTATCTTTGTTCGACATGAACAATGATAATAATCAGTCTAGTACCTCAACTAGGAACCATAATACGTTCAGATATTTGATCGCTTTGAAATCAAACATATGATTTGTAAAAAATCACGCAAGACAATTTTGAGAGAGAAAATGACTAAGACTACAAAAAATACGAAAACACAATAAAAAATCCAATAATAAAACAAAAAACAAAACTTACATTTATATGTTATTAAAAAATAACATTTTCTAAGGTTTTGAAAATATTAAAAAGAAAACAAAAAACACGTGGATGCTTAAATAATATTAAATAATAAGTAAATAATATATCTATCTTTAATAGTTATTCACACTTAACCTTAATCAATATATATATATATATATATAATTTAGAGAAATTGCACCTAAAGTACACACTCAACTATTCTATTGTTATCTAGTATCCAAATTTTTGTTCTATTACCTTTTGATACTCATCTCAACTACCTAATTACCACTTAATACTTAATATTATTTTAATACCCTAACTACCCTCACCCTTCACGTAACCAAAATTTCTCTTTCTTACTTTTTTTTATTATATTTTTTAAAAGATCCAAATCTTTCAAACCGGAGCTCGGAAAAAATATACGAAAATATCATCGCTTTTGTTTTTAAAAGATGAACAAAGCTAGAACCATTGATGATATTTTTTGAACTTTTTTTAAAATAAAATTTCACGAGTAACAACTCTCAGGTAATCGAGAGAGTTGCAAACAACTCTCAAGAAATAGAGAGAGTTGCAAACAACTCTCAAGAAATAGAGAGAGTTGCAAAAAACTCTCAGGAAATCGCAAGAGTTGCACACAACTCTCAGGGAATAGAGAGAGTTGCAAACAACTCTTAGGAAATCGCGAGAGTTGCACACAACTCTCAAGAAATAGAGTGAGTTGTAAACAACTCTCAGGTTAGTTTTTCAAACAACTCTCAGGTTAGTTTTTTAAACAACTCCCAAGTTAGTTTTCAAACAACTCTCAGGTTAGTTTTTCAAACAACTTTCACGTTAGTTTTTCAAACAACTCTCAGGTTAGTTTTTCAAATAACTCTCAGGTTAGTTTTTCAAAAAACTCTAAGGTTAGTACTGGTGAAGGTACCAGCGTGTATATATAGTCGGGGGTATTTTTGTCCAAATTTCAATTCGAGGCACCAAATGACACTATCCAAAAAATGGGTACTAGTGGGTAATTAGATAGTTGAGTGGGTATTACTAGTATTTTTCTCAAAATTTAACTATATATATAATTATATACATAAAAAACAAACCAAATATAATAACTCGAAAATTTCATATTTAAAAATAATAAAACTAAACCATTTATTAGTATTATTATCTAAAATAATAAAAAATAAAAACAAAAATAAGAGAAACCGATAAGTAAATCAGTAATCCAAACTCATTACGGATAACAAAAATATTACAGTCTTAAAATAAAAGTACGATGGTTCATGTACCCTACACAACGAGAATGATGTTAACCAAAAATCAGTTTGCTCTTTTTATAGCAACTTTGGTGACCTTCGCACCCGTTGGATCTTTTTCCTTAACAGCTTTGATAATACCACCAACAACATCGGTGTGTCTCATGTCTCTAACAGTAAAACGATCAATAGGTGTTGGTGTAGAAGACAAAGATTAATGGTGAGAGTAAATGAAAATGAGAGAAGCAGAGGAGTTACTAGAATACGAAAAGAGAAAACTTAATTCATTCAATAGAATTGCTTTTTAAATACGTATAAAAGTCACTAACACACGTTAAATGACTCACATAAGTTAAATAAAAAACACAAGTAAACAAAATGTGCTTCAGAAGGCTTAAACTCTGAATTTGTCATAAAAGACCCGCAAAAGACCAGCAGAAGACCAATGAAAGACCCAAAAACTGTCAACATAAAATTACATGTTCTAAATAATGTTGAACCAACGAACATCTATCTAAACAACTTCAACACTCCTCCATGTTTAGATATTGTTTAGATTTTTTGGTCTTCTTTTATTCTTCTTCGATTTTTTACGTCTTTCACTAGCAGCAACAATTTTCACTCATGTATGTCTTTCAACCGAAAGATTTTTTTCAACCGAAAGCTCAACACTGCTTGTTTCTAAACTTGTTTGTCGATAGCATTATCTAAGTGGACTTCTACACCAATCCCATGTTTATCCATTAAAATTCCATTTTCAAAGGCTTCCGAAGATGGAAGTAAAACATGATTTTTCTTTTTAATACCTACATCTGTCAAAGCATTGACACTGTCACCGACTTTCCAAATAGTTGACGATATTTGGTTAAACTGTAGATAAGATTCCTTTAGATGAAATTCATCAATTTGTTCTCAAAGTAATGACCCGTGACTTGTTTGATGACTAAAGTTCCCAAACATCTGATTAGACAGATACAGTGAGGACTCAAAATTAGAACCAAAACCAACATCATGGACTTTTTTACGAAATTTGGTTAACCTGATACTTTCCTCTACATAAATTTCAATGGCACCATAAGATGGCTCCCTAAACACGTTTAGAATGATGTTCCGACATATCATGAGATACTAATTCTCGTTTCTCCATTGGATTTAAAGCAAACCTTTTTCCTTTCATTTTGACATTGAAAAACTCTTTGCCGCTAGCATCTTTGATCAGGCACTGTTTATTCTCAAAGAACATTTTATAGCCTTTATCAAGAAATTGACCAACACTTAACAAATATTGATCAATTTTCGGTACAAATAAAACATGTGAAATAAATTTTGTACCTCACTCTTTTGAATCCGGTGTCTTTTAATTCATCAAAGAGTTCTTTATCATATGTCATATGATTTGTGCACCCACTGTCAATCAACCAGTTTTCACTGGATTTTCTGCCTGAAAAACAAGTGACCACAAACAGTTGATCTTCTTCTTCTTGATCAGCTACACATGCATCTTCTTTTTGCATCTGCTTCTGACCCTTTACTTTAAAAATTGCAGCTTCATGTCCAAGTTGAATACATTTAGAGCATTTAGCATTGGGTTTCCTCCAACACCTGTTTTGTGGATGACCTTTAATTTTACAATGGCGGCAAGGCGGGTAGGATTTTCTACATCTACTTATTTTTTTTTGAAACTTGCTAGATGAATCCTCGCTCATTGACTTGAACATTTTATTCTTTTTATACCTGTTAGTGTCTTGATGCTTAGCAGGTAATGCACCTTCAATCACCCCTTCTTGCCTCATAGACCTTCTCCGCTCTTGTGCTTGCAAAGCATTTAAGATCTTTATAAGGGAGATATTTGACACATCTTTGGTATTCTCCAGAGTAGTAATGGTTGCTTCAAACTTCTCTGGAACAGTCATCAATATCTTTTAAACAATCTTTTAGCTCACCTTGTTGGCAATGCTGAGAAGTCTGTCAGAGTACTCATTCATGCACTTAGACTCCTTTATCTTCTGCAACTCAAAATCCCTATTTAATTTAGGATTTTCATTCCGTGAATCCTTTCATCTTCTTCGTACTCATCCTTGAGGTAATCCCAATTTTCTTTGGCTGTTTTGAGAGACATTATTCGTGTGAATATCATCTCAGATACAACGGCAAATAGACAAGCTTTTGCATTTGATTTTCTCGTATTCTTTGTTTGCTTTGATCTGTGCTATAGTAGGATTTTCTGAAAGTTGAGGAATTTTGTAATCCTCTTCTACTGCTTCCCAAAGATCCAAAGCCTCCAAGTAAGTCTCCATACAAACCGCCCACATTTGATAATTGTTTCATCGAATACTGGTGGTGCAGCTATTGAAAAATATCTTTCCATTTTAACCTTACAAATCCCTTAAGAAGAGGGCTCTGATACCATTTTGTTGGTGTAGAAGACAAAGATTAATGGTGAGAGTAAATGAGAGAAGCAGAGGAGTTACTAGAATATGAAAGTCACTAACACACGTTAAATGACTAACATAAGTTAAATAAAAAACACAAGTAAACAAAACGTGCTTCAGAAGGCTTAATCTCTGACTTTGTCAAAAAAGACCCGCAAAAGACTAGCAGAAGACCAAGGAAAGACCCAAAAACTGTCAACATAAAATAACAGGTTCTAAATAATGCTGAACCAATGAACAACTATCTAAACAACTTCAACAAGAGGTGGGTACTGAGCAAATCCACGCTTGAGATCCTTAACAACATAATTTTTAACATTGAACCCAACATTGTCACATTGTACAGCTTTGAGAAGAGCTTCGTGGTGCAGCTAAACAGATTTGACCTTACTGGTCTAACCAATAAGGGCTGAAGGTTGCCAATATACCAGGTTTAATGGTACTGATCTCAACACTACCCACTAGCATAGTTCTAATACCACCGATCTTGTAGACATCTTGAAATGGCAGATGGGGGCATATGGAGTGGCTTATCTGAAAATCTTTTGGGCTCTGATATTGCAGCAAAAGCCTCAAGGAAGGTGAAACCTTTGTACCAGTCCAGGTTTTTAGACCTCTCAATCATGTTGTAACCAACCTTCTTGAGGTTGAAAGATACTTCCTTAACAAATTTATCATACATAACCTTAGAGTTCTCGGGTGTGGTGGCATCCATTTTGTTACAATGGAAATTCATTACAACAAGAGTGAATGCAAACAAGGAATGCTCACGGGTGTGACTATCTTTAGAGATACCAACCTCGAAACTACCAGTGGTGGAATCAATAATAAAAACGACACAATTAGGTTATGAAATTCCAGTAACCATATTCTTAATAAAGTCACGATGACCAGGAGAATCAATGATAGTGCAATATTTGTTGGTGGTCTTAAACTAACATAAACCAATATCAATTGTGACACCACACTCGCGCTTAGCCTTGATCTTGTCCAACACCCACGCATACTTGAGCGCCCTCTTGTTCATCTTAGTAATTTCTTTCTTAAACCTCTCGATCGTACACTTGCTAATACTTCCAAGCTTGTAGATCAAATGATCAGTGGTTGTTGACTTTCCCGATCCAATGACTACAATATTGATGTGAACCTTTTCCTTACTCATGGTTTGAAACAAAACTATAAGAGAAGAGAATTGAATTCTTTGTTGCTCCCTTTAAGAATATAGTGATTTCTTTGTACAGGGACATACTAAGATTGCAGTTGGGAAACGATTTTAATGCCTCTTGGGTTCATAATCTACGAGATAAGTGTCATGCCATCAGAATTGGTACTAGCTAAGCTACAGCCACTGAGGCTCGTACTAATCCCAGTAGAATCCTCACCATCATACCTAGTTACCATTTCACCATGTTTTTCCTCTACAAGTAGCAACATCAAATGTCTGATCCTCTATGAGTATGCCAATATCATTTCTATCATATTATGCACTTCCCTGCAACTATAGTACGAACTCAGGGTTCTAAATAAAGTCACGCAATAATGGTCGATCAATGCTTTGATTAACCACACACTTGCTCCTGTTTCAGAAAAAAAAAGTGAAACATTCTTGTCTGATTTTACTTTACGATAAATATCTAAAACCTAATCGAGATTGCATTATCTATGATAATGTGTGACTTATTCTGCTAAGCTCATTTTTTCTCTAGTGTCGGCTATGTTAGGGATCTTACACAAAATATCTTATAATCAGATTAGTGAAAGATAAATAATAAGAATATGTTGTTGGGAAACACAATAAACCACGAGTAAGATGAAACACAAAATAAACCAAGAGTAAAATCAAACACATAAATTGTTAACGAAGCTTAGTAAATTGTACCTACATCTTTGGATCTGCTGCAGATCGATTTTATTAGAAAGAACTTTGTGATTCTGTTTTTTTACACTTTCACACAAAACCTATATTTTTGGTTTTTAGAGAGTTTAACACAATAAAGAAGAAGAAACGATTACATTTCTTAATTAGTAATTTATGACTTAGTAAATTACTTATGCCTTTTCAAATGCAAACTTCTTCAACTATGTTTAACGAGTCTAACAATCTGCTACTTGAAGACTGGTTTTAACCTGTCTTTGCACCTTGATCTATGCAGCAAACTGTTTTGGTCTTGTTATTCTTGCAGACCAATTGAAGTTGAACGTAACTTAAGTTTTTCACTAGCTACTGTTTTTGTCAACATATCAGTTGGATTCTTTCTTTCTTAGATCTTTTAAAAGTATTAGCACCTCATATTCCAATAACGATCTGATGAAATTATAGCGAATAGTGATATGCTTGAAATATTGAATTTTTCGCCAACTGAATTGTACTATGACTATCACTATGCAAAACGTTCTTCTTTTTGTTTGAATCCCATCTCGGTTACCAAAACTTGAAGTTATATCATCTCCTTACTGGTTTCGGCCACTCCTACATACTCAAACTTTGTAGTCGATAGAGCGATAATTTTCTGTAATTTTGAAATCCAACTAACAGCTTCCTAATGAATATTTATTGGGTTTGACATAAACCTGCTCACAACTTCCACTACATGACTAATGTCTGGTCTCTTACAGACCATCGCATATATCAAACTCCCAATAGCATAGACGTAATGAAACTTAGTCATGAAGTCTTTCTCTTCCTCCACGAGGGAATTGATCCTTAAACGAAAGTGACCTACCAATGGTATATTAACTAGATTGGCATCACACATGTTAAATCTCTGCAAAACACGATCGATGTACTCTAAGTAGGATTACTGTAAAACCTTTTTATGTGTATCTCTTGTGATTTGCATTCCAAGAATCTTATTCGTCGGACCCAAGTCCTTCACGTCAAATTATTGTGACTATCGATGCTTCAATCATCCAATATAATCTATATCTGAACCTGCTACTAACATATCATTAACATAAAGCAGTAAAATGATATAATTCGACTTATATATTTTGAAATTGCAACAGTGGTCGGCATTGCACTTCTGGAAACTCTATTTGTGTATAAAACTGTCAAATTTATTGTACCATTGTCTTAAGGCTTGTTTTAGACCATACAAACTTTTTTTAAGTCTGCATACCGTGTTTTCTTAAGAAAACGTATGGTTGATAAATGTATATCTCCTCATCCAAGTCCCCGTGACGAAATGCAATATTCACTGCTAATTGTTCAAGATAATGGTCTTCAATGACAACACTACTCAACACGGATAAAATAGTATTGAGCTTCACAACTGGAGCTAAAATGTTTGTGTAATTAATTCTATTTTTTGCTGGAACCCTTTGATAACTCGTCGGGCTTTTCATCTCTAATAGACATCATACTCATCTTTCACCCGGTACACCCATTTGTTACGAAGTTCCTTTTTACCCATGGGTAACTCAGCTAGTTTCCATCTCTCATTTGAGATTAAATACTTCATCTTATTTTCTTAGCAAGCTCCACTTGCTGGCACCACTGGTCTGACAAGCTTCATCATAGCATCCAGGCTCCTTATCATTGGTGAGCAACAAATAATTCAAGTATGTCCTGTTAGAAAATTAGGCCGAGAAGATCTTCTCAAAAAAAGTACTACTTCGGTCAGTTGTAAGGTTTAGATTGTTCGCCGATCGTTCTTTCCAACTAACTCTCTTTGCCGAGGGGTTAATCCGATCGACTTTCTTTTTTGACTATCTTGGACCCCTTCGATATCTGCAAATATTGATTTGTATGGCTTTGAGTCATTTTATTTAGTTTTATTTTGTATATCAATGGTTCATTGAAGATCACATCTCTACTTCGTATCATCTTCCTATTTTCCTCATCCCAAAAACGATAACTGAACTTATTTTCGACATAGCCGATTATGAAACATTTCTTCGATTTGGGATCAAGTTTATTCATGCCTTGATCACTTATATAAACATATATTGTACAACCAAACACTCTAAGATATGACAATTTTATCTCATTAACAATCCATACTTCCTCATGTATTTTATATTCTAAGGGAACCGATTGTCTCGATTAACCAGGTAAGCTGATGTGTTGACTATTTCTGCCCAGAACTGCTTTGGTAAACCTAACTGTATACGAATGCTTCTGATTCTTTCTATCAACGGTCTATTCATACATTTTGTAATACCATTATGTTGAGGTATACCTGGGAAAGTTCTTTTCATCCTGATCCTGGGCTCATAGAAAAATTTCTTGATTCTGGTGTCCTCATATTCACCACCATTATCGGTTTCGAGATTTTTAATATTCAAAACTGTCTCATTCTCAGCCATAGATTTCAATCTCATATTAATGTCAAAAACTTAAGATTAATGGTTTAGAAAATAAACCCATACCTTTCGAGAATGATCATCGATAAAAGTCACAAAATAATGTTTCCCTCGTATATGAAAATATTGTTGACCCCCGAACTTTAGAGTGAACAAGCTTCAGTCTTTCTTTCTTTGAGGTTTTTCCAATCGTGGGAAAACTGACCATTTTATGTTTTCCAAGTATGCAATATCCGCACATGTCTATATCGATTGACTTAAGACCTGGAAGCTTCCCCTTCGAGTACATAATTTTCATACATTTATCACTCATCTGGCCAAGCCTCCGGTGCCACACATTTAGATTTTTGTTTCCTGCTTTTATTGCAATTGAACAACTCATCTTTGGTGTCTTATAAAGAGTACCACTCTTCTTTCCGAGAGTAACCATCATTTTTCCCTTTGAAATCTTTCGATTTTCACCATGGAAGATCATAGGTTTAGCCTTCTCTAGCCACTGCCCTACTGAGATTAAGTTCTTTCTCACGTCGGGGATATTCCTAACATCTTTTAGTTTCCAAACAGACCCATTCAACTTAATCTTCATAATACATTTACCAATAATATCAAAAGGTTGATCATCACCAAAATATACATTTCCATGGTTACCATGGACATACCTCTCAAAGAATTCTTTCCACAAGAGTGCTGACATGTATGGATTTTAATGCATGACCACCTTTCAGGATTCCAAAGTCATAAACTTTGGCTACTCATTTCTCGTTTAAGAGAATATTAGTTTTTTTGCCATCACTGTGGATGATAATGTGTTCGAAACCTCTGTAAAGATAATGTGAACAACAAGCTAACCTAATGTTTCTAATGCCTTTGCCTCCACAAAACATGAGGTTTTGGGTTTTGTAATGCAAGAATCTCGATTTTAATTTGGAACTCATGCCCACCTTGGTCAGGCATCGGTTTTGGTTTGGATCATATTTGGTTTTACCTTTATTTCGCATTTGGTTTTAACCATATTTCACATTTTGCATTTAACAAAATAACTTACATTTAACCTTCATTTTTCATTCGCATTTCATAACCCCTATTTCTCATTTCACCTTTCAACGTATTGTAAGGTGAATTTTACATTTAGCAAAAACAATTGTATTTAATCTTTATTTCACATTTCATTTAACTCTTATTTCAATTTTATATTTCGGATGAAATATCCGTATTTCACATTTTAGTATTTTATATATATTTTTACGCATTTCATTCGGTATTAACATTTATTTTACATTTTACATTTTGGAAAAGTTACATTGAATTTGTATTCAGTATTTTAAATGAACTTTAACCTTTCTTTTATATTCCATTTATATTTTGTAATTTTTTTTAAAACTAATTTGTTTTTAAAAAACTAACTAGATATAATGAATTAAATCATTTAAAATATTAAAATATTTTAAAATATATTTTTTTATATATTAAACAGTAATAACAGATATAATAGATAATAAGAGGTGAAAATGCTAAATTCTCGCAAGAACGTTTAGATAATTTTATGTCTTCTCGTTTCATAAGCTGGAATCATGTTTCTAATCTTGATGTTATAAGTAGAGGACGCATCGTTTTTGTTTGGGATGCTAGCAGGGTGGCATGTACGGTGATTGAAATTGGAAGACAACACATACACTTTGAAGTCCACTGCAACGTCACTCAAGAATTTTTTTTTTGTTACGTTTGTTTACCCTTTGTATACTGTACCACAAAGGAGAGTTCTTTGGGAGCACCTAACCACTATAGGGGTCAACATTCGTTTATCTTGGATGATTACGGGAGACTATAAGACCTACTGTGCTCCAGGAGACCGAATTGGGGCTGCCCCACTTCGAAATGGTGAGTTAATTGATTTAAAAATTTTTCGGATATCTCACGGTCTTGTCGATGCTCCTTCCACAGGTCCTTTATTTACTTGGATAAATGGTACTATTTGGGCCAAGCTTGATCGAGTCCTTATAAACCATGGGTGGAGTGATAAAGATCTCTTATGCAAAGCCACGTTCCTTCCGATGGAACCCGTTTCCGATCACTGACCAGTTATTGCCTCGATTATTCGAGATTTTCAGCATGGTTGTCGGCCTTTCAAATTCTTCAACACGTGGCTTGATCATCCCAGATTTGCTAGCATTGTAGAAAGTTTATGGGGTCAGTCTATTGATGGTACGAAGCAGTATATACTTACGCAGAAGTTGAAATCCTTAAAGCGTCTGTTAAGAGATTTGAATAAAGCTGAGTATGGTGGCATTCTAGAGCGTACAGATACTGCAAATTCGGCCTTTAAAGAGGCTATCTCCTCACTCATGGCTAATCCTGATAACGTTTCTTTGAAAGAAGAGGTACACAGATTACGGGATCGTGCGAATTTCCTTCTTAATGCAGAAAAGAGCTTTCTTCAACACCGTATGAGGACCACCCACTTAGTTGACGACGAAAAAGGTACAAAATACTTTCACAGGTTAATCAAACGAGATAATGCAAGAAATAACATTTCCTACATCGTCCGAGATGATGGCACCCGCACCACATCTCCTACAGAAGTTGCCTCCCTCCTTGTAGATTTCTACACGCACCTCTTTGGCTCATCTCGCCCAAGCTCCCCCATTGATCCGACGGTCATGAGTCACGGATCCCTCGTCGGGGGTCAACATTATGAGAAGCTTCTCAAACCTATTGAAGTTGATGAAATCCGTAATGCCCTCTTTGATATGGGAAATGACAAGGCTCCGGGACCGGACGGCTACACCTCGGTTTTCTTCAAAAAGAATTGGGAACTTGTGGGAACAGATTTTGTTGATTGTGTTCGTGAGTTCTTTGATACTGGTAGACTCCTCTGTGCAACAAATCACACCATCCTTGCCCTTATTCTGAAGAAAGACAACGATCCTAAGGTGGGTGACTTTAGGCCAATTGGGCTCATAAATATTACTTACAAAGTGATTACCAAACTTTTGGCTAATCTAATGACCCATTTACTTCCGAATCTCATTGATAAAGGACAAGGTGCTTTCGTGGGTGGTCGAAATCTTGTTGATAATGTTTTCGTTTCCCAAGAGTTGGTTAGAGGTTCGAACCGTGCGAGAGTTTCTCCGCGATGTATGCTCATGGTGGATCTTCGCAAAGCATTTGACACAGTCTCATGGGAATTCCTATCGGATATTCTCCATGGTATCGGGTTTCCTCCGAAGTTTGTGGGATGGATTCTTGCTTGTGTCACTACAGCGTCCTTCTCCGTTTCTATCAACGGCGAGCTTCATGGCTTCTTCTGTGGGCAGCGGGGCTTAAGGGAAGGTGATCCCATGTCCCCTACTTTATTCATCATTTGCCTCGAATATCTGTCTCGTTTGTTAAAGAAGAAATCGAGCGAACCGAGTTTTAAATTCTATCCGAAATGCGCCCGTACTAACACTACCCACCTCGCTTTTGTTGACGATTTGATGCTACTTTCAAAAGGAGATAAGACATCGGTTAACATCCTTATGGAATTCTTGAGCCATTTGGAAGATGTTTCGGGACTATCACTCAATCCTTCTAAATCCAAAATATACCTAACCGGGGCTAAAAGGATTGTTTATGATCGGATCATGGAAAGAGTCGGATTTGAAGTTGGCACTTATCCTGTACATTACTTGGGGATACCTCTCGCTCCTATGACCGTCTCAGTTACTGATTTTTCCCCTTTGACAGAGGCTATCTCGAGTTACATTCAAAAATGGGAACATATGAAACTTTCCTACGCGAGAAAACTTCAATTGATCACCTCCGTGCTTCAAGGGGTCGAATCCGTTTGGTTCCGCGCTTTTCCTTTGCACTCGGCGGTGCTTAACACGATCCGCTCGCTCTGCCTCAAGTTTTTCTGGGGGGGTAGACCTGCTCGGATTGCTTGGGACAAAATCTGTAAACCCAAAGATGAAGGAGGACTTTGCCTTATGGATATCAGACTTTGGAATCGTGCCATTCTTACCTGTTGGATTTGGTTATTACATTCTGACTCTGAGTCGTTTTGGATAAAATGGGTGCATGAGTATTATCTTTGAGGACAAACTATATGGGACTACCAAAGATGAGATAGAGACAGTCATCTTGTTTGGAAGCTTCTTGATATTAGAGACTCTTGGATACAGATATTTGGGGGTCGAGATAGTGCCATTCTGGGTCTTGAAAGTTGTACTTTGGGTGGAAAGCTAATTACTAGACGTGTCTACGAAGCCATGAGAACAAAAGGTGAGGCATGCCCAAATCTATAAAAGTTATGGAAGAGATTCATCCCACCTAAGTTTTCTTTCACCGTCTGGCTATCCTTCAATCGTCGCCTTGCCACGAAAGACACTTTCCACTACATGGACTTGCCTAACATCAGCTGCCCATTTTGCAGGCACTCAGATGAGTCTGGTGCCCATCTTTTCTTTGCATGCAGGTTCACTAAGGAAATCTGGAGTCGTATCCGATCATGGCTGGAGATTACTCGAGAAATAACAACACTTGATAGTGCACACAAATGGATTAGGAAGGAGCATCGAGGAACATCCTACCGATCCCGCGCAATCAATCTTGCCTTCCAAGCCACCGTTTTCGAGATTTGGCGCGCCCGCAACCGCCTTGTGTTTGATGAAGAGACTGGACTCAAGACACCATCGTTATCCGAATCACTCTCATGACCTTGAAGATTTTATTTAGATTATATCCGCATTATCGACTCACATGTTAGAGTCCTTTTTCATTGATACACTCAATTTTCGGATTTTCTATGTAATAGTCCATTAGTGCCGGCCTGAAGACTTGTACTCTTTTTCCTTAGACTGGGTTTTTACCCAACGGGTGGTTAAGGTTTTTTAAAAAGGCAATTGCTCTAGACCTTTATCAAGGCACTCTTGGACATGTCTTTTTCTTTTAGGTACATTGCTACGCTGAATTGTACTCACTTGAGAGATCATATGACTCTATAGACGATTGTAACCTTGTACATATATATATATACCCACATTTACCAAAAAAAAAAAGTTGAAAATGCCTCACACTTTTTTTTCCTATATCGAACCATTGGATCAGAATATATGGAAGTATTTAAACCATTGTTTTTCTATCAAAATTGGTATATATATATGAGAGGATGTTTCATCTATGGAGTGGAATCGCTATTAAAAATATTAAGTCAGTGGTTGCATATGAACATTTCTTTTGTCCTGTTATGAAGTTTATACAAATATTCTGTTATTTTTATTAGAAACAATGCTGTTTTTGTTAAATTTTGTTATTTTTTAAGATTTGACGAATGGTAAATTAAATTTTGCATGTTTTTACTAAATTTTGCATGTTTTTGCTAAATTTTGTTATTTTTTAAGATTTGACGAATGTTAAATTAAATTTTGCATCCCTTTACGGACACACATCTAGGATCACAGTTCCTCCTTTATCCCAAGTTTGTTGGATATAGCTGTTGTATAAAAATGAAACAAATTAATTTCTAATTGCAAATTAGTTCATTAGCTCATGGTTAAATTTAAAAAAAAATTAGGACTGCATTTTTTTTTTCTTTCCTTTTAATACCGAGGAGTGGTGGCGTAGTTGGCTAGCGCAGGTCTTGTAGCTATTATTTATAATCAAATCTATTGCTAGCAGAATTACAGAACAGATTGATGTTCGGAACAAAGAAAAAAATTTAGATTTTAACAATTTAGATGCTCCGGATAAATTAAAAGCTATTACGTATTTGGAGAGGTTGAATTTAGGCTGCCTTCTATTGCAGCAATGAAAAGCTTGTTTTTTGTTCGGGAAGATGAAGTCGAAGGATTGTATTTTAAAATTTATAATATTATTTTAGACCCTTCTATTTTTAACTTTTCTTAATGCTATCTAAATTCAATTAAAAAAAATACACTTATCTTTTTAGGAAATTGAGGGGAAAGAAATAACAGACCGGTAAAATCTACCAAAACGTAACCGAACATAGACGGGAGCAAGAGGACCATAGACCGGAGCACAATTATAAATATCGCAGAGTTCTGAATGCCCTAAACCGGAGCACATAGATCTAGTTGATGAAGCCTGCTGCAAAGCAGAAAATGGTGATCACTAAATGGGCCAATAGAGCCAAAAATAAGCTCTAATGATCAAAATCCGATCAATTAAAGACAATTAGAAGAGGCTGAGAAGAATCTTGATGATTCCAAGTCTTTTTCTTATACATCAACCAAAAAGATTATAAAAAAATCAATATGTTTATTTAATTTTCAGAATCAGTTAACCGATTCATCCAAATGGCAAAATAAAATTAAACTAGAAGTAAAACAAGAAGAGAATTAAACTACAACTAAAACAAAAACTAAAACAAAAAGAGATGGCTTCCTCCTTCACATGTTTTCTTATTTTTCAAGAGCTGGTGAGATCAAAGTAGTTTCCACGTGAACAACATGATGTCCATAAGAAGACGATCTAACAATCTCGAAACTTTTCGTTTGAGTATCCAAAGACATCAAATCACCGGCGTGAGCGTTCTTTAATAAGATTCGACCCTCTCGTGTGGAACACAATGGTAACAAATCATGGGGACCAACACAAGAGTATGGAACACTGATCTTTTTTGTCCAAGACGAACTTACACCGTACTCCATCATCATCCATATTGTTAGAGTATAATGAACAAAATCGACACAAGGATTGTTAGAAAGACAAAGACATCCATCCAAAACACTTAGACGAACACCTTTTTGACGAAAATATTCATCTAAATCACTTGGACGAACACCATTAGGATGAAAATCAAAATCGGGAATGGGAATTATACTAAAACTCTCTTCAACTAACCCAAAAGATACAATCACAGGGCTAGTTACACCATCGGTGTTCTTTGTAAAAGTCCAATGAAGAGCTTTATTCAAAAACGTAGCAGAGCAGCCCCGAAAAAAATATCTGTTAAGGTATTTTGTATCTTCAAAGCTTCTCCATGTACCTCTTTTCAACGAGAAAAGATTGATCATAGCTGCATCAGTATCACCACCTTTATCCCAATCAATCCTTTCAGGGAGAGTGACAATTAAAAGCTTGTAATCGTCAGTGGTGGAATCATATCCAAACCCATACGTGTTAACTTCCGTATGTTTGGGATACTTAGGAGCAGGTATTTCTTTGAAGTGATTAGTACAGGGATTATATATATGAAAACTATCGTACCCAAATGAACATACACATACCAGCCCATTAACGGAACCTAAAATTCTATCTTGTGAGGACCCAACAGAAAAGGGCAATTCGAACCTTTGAATTTCCGGTAGACCGTCGAAACTCATTGTTTTAAGTACATTCCTCCTCCGCCTGCCAAACTGCATAATTTTATAGGAACCCATTTTCAAAGATTGTTTAAGCTGCAATTTAGCAAAATCATTGCCGGAGATAAGAGAGAGCCATGATTTAGCTACTGACATGAATGGCAGGAGATATTTGACAGGTAATAGCGATAGTATTTCCATTAATATATCTTCTGGTAGATCAATGGTGGCCATTGATAGTATTTCCATTAAGGTATCGTCCCGTAGATCAATAGCCATTGATATTCTCTCACCAGCTTTCTCTCCAACCCAGAGAAGAAGTTTTCTCTCAACCCAGAGAAAAGAAAGAGAAAAGGATAACGGGAAGCAGGGGTTTACTTGAACTATGTATTTATTAAAGTTGAGAAGAGGAATGTGATATTTATAATTGTGCTGAGTTAGGTCGGTTATCTTAGTAAATTTATCCCGCTCTATATATATTTTTATTCTCCTAGATATTTTAAACATAATCTTTTTATAATCTTATCTTTTTCATTGTTTTTAATATTTTGATTACCTATTTTTATATAAACACAAATATCCTTCTACAATTTAAAGTTTTAATATCACTTAAAATTCAAAAATAAAAATAATGTAAAAACTATATATATATATATATAAAGTGATTTAAAGAATACTGTATTAACTGTTTTTTATATAAGAAATAAAATTTATTAAATATACTACGGTTTTGTTTATAATTTTAATTTCTATTGATTTATTTTTTATAAAAAAACTTATTTTTATAAAATTAATAATAAATCTTAATTTATAAAATATTTTAAAATATATATATATAACAAAATCAAATTTAATATTAAAGAGATGCTTTACACAATTTATTAACATAAATTCAATGTCCTTAATATATATATTTTTGAAAAGTTTATAGAATAAAATCAATTTTGTTACATAAAATATATTTTTTTAAAACAGTTGGAAATCTTCATATATTTTATAACGATATAATTTAAAAATATTTTTATGTAACAAATTCATAAATCTATTTGTTTACAAAAAAAAACTTGTTTTTATAAAAATAATAATAAATCTTGATATATTAGTTTTATAGGATATATAAAAATACATAACAAAATCAAATCTAATCCGAAGAACAACTAGACACGGAAACTCAACCAGAAGAGCAGCTAGCACAACCAGCCACGGCAGCTCAGTCAGCTGCAATGGAGGCACTTCGTGCCCCAGAAGCACCACCAGCCACGAAAGCTCCGCTAGAAGAAGAAGCTGCTGTTGATGTCATTGACGTGAGATATTAGCAACAGATGTAAAGATTGGTAGGGTCCATCAGCAAATCTACGATTGTTGACCCCGAGCAAATCATAGTCAAAAGAATAGGATGGAAGTATATACTACTTTAGGGGTTAAAGAAAAAACAACTTTATTTAGCGGACCACAAAAATGCTCTAAAAAGGCAGAAAAATATTGCTGAGGTATATAGTGGAATAATTCCAAAAAGAGAAATAATAAGACATTTGAAGTTAGCATACGGTTCGAGATGGGTGTTTATTACCGTAGACGGAGTCCACACGCCTCTACCACATGAATGTGAATTGCAGGTATATGCGCTTGTTCGATCCGAGATCTCAAAACAAGATACTCTTGTTTTTTTTATAAGTTTAACTTTTCAATTTTTAAATTAGATATCCCACTATTATTTTATAAATTCACGTAATAAATATTATATATTAATACTCAATGAGTGCGCACATGCCTTGTAGTACTCTAGCTATGTAGAGGGACTTGAACTCATGAGTAATGGAGCTACTTAGTTGAATGGTTAATTATTCATAAGCTTTTAAATGGTGGATTTTTGTCTCCACTACCTTTCTACAAATAGTGAAGCTCTCCCACCCTCCAGACCACCACAAAAAACACCAAGAATAAAACTTAGAGAGAAAAATTAGGGTGAGAAATGTTATCTTGAGTGAAAGAAAAAATATTTCTCTTCTATTGTGAGTTGTAAGAGTGTGTTGTTTGTTTGTTGTAAGAGAGTCTTGTTTCATCATTTTATTTGCTAACAAAGTGGTACCAGAGACATAAGCTCAATCCAAAACTCGATTTATTAAATATTCAACATATTAAAAGATATGACAAACGGTGTATCATCATTCCAAGTTCCAACACTCAACAACAACAATTACGACAATCAAAGTATCAAGATGAAAGCTCTCTTCGGAGCATATAATTTGTGGGATGTCGTAGCAAAATGGTTTGACAAAGCCAACGATGAAGCAAGTCTTACCCAATAAGAGAAAACAACTCTGAAGGATTCAAGAAAGGGAGATCCTAAAGCTCTTTTCCTCATGTATCAAGCATTAGACGATGATAGCTTCAAAAATATTTTAAGTGCATCTTCCACCAAGCAAGCGTAGGAAAATTTTAAACTCTTCTACAAAGCAGTACAAAAGGTGAAAAAATTATGTCTCCACACATTAAAAGGTGAATTCGAATCTGTACACATGAAAGAATGTGGGGCTATTTCAAAATATTTGTCAAGAGTATCAACTGCTTCTAATAAATTAAAATAGAACAATGAGAAGTTAGAAGATGTGGGAGTAATAGAGAAAATAATGCGTTCGTTGGATCCTAAATTTTAGCATATCTGATAATTGAAGAAGCTAAATACTTAATGGAAATGATGAAGAACTCCAAGGATCATTACAATCCTATGAAAAAAAGCACAAGAAGAAGCAAGAGATCACTGAACAACCCCTCAAAATAAAACTCAAAAAAAGCACAAGAAGATTCATCGTAGCGATGTCATGTTCGATTTAGGCATCTAAACTTTACAAGTCTAAAGTTATTGTCCAAGAAGTAAATGGTGAGAGGATTACTGTGTATCAATTATCTTGACCAACTATGCGTATGATGTTTACTTGGAAAGCAATTAAAAAACAACCCTTCCAAAGAAGTCAGTATCAAGAACCAACAAACCTCTCGAGCTTATTCATACAGATATGTATGGTTCAATCAAGCTAAGATCTCTAGGTAAAAGTGACTACTTCATTCTCTTTATTGATGATTTTTCAAGAAAAACTTGAGTATATTTCTTGAAACAGAAATCCAAAGTCATTGGAATATTTAAGAAGTTCAAAGCAGTTGTGGAAAATGAGAGCAAAAATAAGATTAAATCCATGAGATCTGACAGAGGAGAAGAGTTCACATCCAAGGAATTCCAAGAGTTTTGTGAAACACATGTAATTTTTTTTTCTGCTAGACATTTCCCAGGTCTCCTTAACAAAAAAGTGTGGCAGAAAGAAAGAACAGAAAAATCCTTGATATGGCACAAAAAAAGAAAATGCTTAAGGATTTGTGGGCGCAAGCAGTGGTATATGCGGTATATTTATGCAACCGATCTTCAACAAGAAGTGTTTAGGGAAAGACACCACAAGAACCGTTGAGTGGAAGAAAGCCAAAATTTCCCACCTGAGAGTATTTGGAAGCATAAATCATATCCATATACCAGACGAACAACAAACCAAATTGGATGATAAAAACAAAAGTTTTATCTTCATCGGTTACCACTCAAGTTCCAAAGGCTACAAGTTTTACAACCCAAACAATAGGAAGATTGTGATAAGTCAAGACGTAATAGACCAATGAGAGTTTGGGACTCACACAAATGATTTCAATTTTTCCTCAAAATTGAAGAACATGAGCAAACACCTAATGAGAAATCAGAAAAGATCACAACCCCACAGAATTCTGGAACATCAACTACTCATAGAGACTCACCACCTTCATCATTGTCAATAGTAATCAAATGAAAGAACTGCAGAACGTACAAAAAACCTTTGTGATCTTTATAAGGAATCGAACCAATGGTTAACCTTACACTCTTTTGTCTTCTAACTGATTATGAGTCAGTGATATTTCAAGAAGCTACACAAGATAAAAAGTTAAGAGACGCGATGGACAAATAAATTAGATCCATCGAGAAAAATGACACAAGGGAACTCACCTCACTTCCAAAAGGGTACAAGACAATAGGGATAAGATGTTTATACAAAACAAAGAGAAATTCTAAATGAGAGATTGAAAAACACAAAGAGAGGGTTGTTGCAAATGCGGGAATTGACTATGATGAGTTATTCTCCCCCGTTGCCCGATTAGAAACTATTAGACTAATAATATCTTTAGTAGCTCAGAACAAGTGGAAGATACAACAAATGGATGTAAAGTTAGCATTAATAAATGGTTTTCTTGAAGAAGAAGTCTACATTCAAAAACTTATTGGACTATGAAGTCAAAGGTCATGAAGATAAAGGTTTGGAGCTAAAGAAGGTTCTTTATGGGCTAAAACAAGAACCATGGGCATGGAACACTAGAATCAACAAGTATTTCCAAGGGAATGGCTTCAAAAAATTTCGTTATGATCATGCTCTATATACCAAAATAAAAAATGAAGATATTTTGATTATGTATCTCTATGTGGATGATTTGATCTTCATCGAAAGCAGCCAAGCATTTTCAATAAATTCAAAGAAGTGATGATGAAATAATTTGAGATGGTAGACTTGAGGCTCATGGTGTACAACCTTAGCATTGAAGTTAAGCAATAAAAATGTGGAATACTCATCTCATAAGAAACCTATGCAAAATATATCTTTAAGAAATTTAAGATGGAGAAATATAACCCGATAAGCACACCTATAGAGTTCAACGTCAAAATATTAAAACATGAAGAAGACAAAAATGTATATCTAATAATATTCCAACGTTTGATGGGAATTCTACGCTATCTAACTTGCACGATGCTGGATATCTTTCATACACTTGGTTAGTCCCTACATGGAATTTTCAACAACAACTCAATTCAAAGGTGCAAAGAGAATCATTCTATATCTAAAAGGTACAATCAACTTTGTCTTATTATATTCAGTTTATAATGATTATATTATTGTTGGGTATAGTGATAGTGATTGGGGTGGAAGCATAGAAAATCGAATGAGTCCTACTAGATTTTTATTATTCATGAGAAATATTCCCTTCACATGGATATCAAATAAACAACTGATTGTCGCCTTGTCCACCCGTGAGGCAAAATATGTTGCTGCTACTACTTGTGTTAGCCATTAAATTTAGCTTCAAATTTATTGAAGGAGATAGACATAACTTCAAAATGAGCCAACTAAGGTGTATATCGATAATACGTCAGCCATCGACTTAGCCAAGAATCCAATATTCCATAATTGAAGCAAGTATATCAATGTCTGCTAACACTACATAAGGGAGTGTATTTCAAGAAAGGATGTGCAAGTTGAATATGTGACGACACAAGATCAAGCTCCCAATATTTTCACCAAGCCACTAAAAAGAGAAGACTTCAAATGATTAAGGAAACTTTTATAGGTTACGAGATCAAGTTTATGGAGTATTGTTAGATCATAAATGTGATCCAATTAAAGGTCCAACCAACTCAATAAAGCTCATCAAGAAAGAATCTTCTTGAAAAAATTAAATATTAATTTATTGTGTAGTGGAGGTTGTGTGTAATTCTATCATTAGGTTGAGTGCACTAAACTCTTTTATGTTGAGTGTATGAAACTCTTTTATCTTGAGTGTAGTCTTGTGGTTGAGTGCTTATTTTTATCTATAAGCTCTTAAATGGTGGATTTGTCTCTACTATGGTTCTATAAATAATGGAGCTCTACAACCATATAGACCACTCTCAAACATACCAAGAAGAAAACTTGGAGTGGGAGAAGAGAGACAAGAATGCTTTTTTTGAGTGAAAGAAAAAATATTTATTTTCAAGCGTGAGTTGTAAAATTGTCTTGTAATATTTCTTCCTTTTCCATTTTTATAAAAAGTGTTTTTTTAAGAGAGTGTTGTTTCATCATATTTTGAGCCAACATAAACCTCATTCTATTATCTTTTTCTATCTTTATGGTTTGGAGAGAAGACTGTAAAGAAGGATAATCAATGGCGATTCTTCTCCCAGACGATGTCTTAATGGAGTTACTATATAGGTTATCGGTTATATATCTGTTGCCAATCATGTATGTATCTAAATCATGATTTTTTTTTGCACTGGTGTTTCTAAGTTGCAGCTTAAACGAGTGTATGAAATTGGTTCCAATAAAATTATACAGTTTACCAGGAGGATGAGGAATATACTTAAATCAATGAGTTTCGATGGTCTACCTAAAGTTCAAAGGTTCGAATTTCCCTTTTTTGTTGGGTCCTCACAAGATAGAATTTTAGGTTTCGTTATCGGGCTGGTATGTGTATTATCTTCTGGGTACGATGACTTTCATATATACAATCCATTTACTAAGAAGTTTAAGAAAATACCTGCTCTTAAGTAGATTTTGATATAATTCCAGTATCGATGATTACACGCTCGTAATTGTCACTCTCCCTCAAAGGAGTAATCGGGATATAGGTGGTGATATTGATGCAGCTACGATTAACATATTCTCATTAACAAAAAGTATTTGGAGAATCTTTATAGATACAAAAAACCTTTAATAGATATTCTTTTTGGGGATGCTCTACTTTTTTTTAATAAAGCTCTTCAATGGATTTTTACAACAAACACATATAGTGTAATCCATGTTTGTGGATTAGCTGAAAAGGGTTTTAGTATAATCCATGTTTCCAATTTTGATTTTTTGTCTAAAGGGTATTCCTCAAAGTGATTTGGATGATTTTTTTATAAAAACAAAGTGTTCGTGTAAGTGTTTTTGGATTGTCTTTGTTTATTCAGTAATCTTTGTGTCGATTTTGTTCATTAAACTCTAATAATATAGATGATGAAGCCTTACGGTGTAAGTTCCTATTAGACAGAAGTAATTCACAATTGTATTGGTTTTCCATTATTTGTTTATATTATGCTCGACACGAGAAGTTGGTATCTTAATAAAAAAAACCTTTAGAAAAGTAATTTGATAATTTTTCATATTCGAAAAAATATTTCGTGATTGTTAACTCGTATTTTAAAAGATATCATGTCGGTGTATAGAAACCATTTTGATCTCACAAACTCTCTTCAAATGGAAAACATATGGTGAGAGGAAGCCATCTCTTTTTGTTTTAATTGTTATCTAATTTTCTTTTACTATTTCGATTAATAGGCTGAGACTTTTGGAAATAAAAGATAGTAAGTTATGAATTGTGTTTCAGCGTTAGAGCATGTATATTCGTGTCATGTTAATACACATTTTATTATTTCCATTTTTTTGAAGTTTTAAAGTTGACACATATAGATGGTATGCTCTGATTCTTCATTTTTATCCAAAAAAGTAGCAGTAACATTATGTTACCACTAATATAGGGCGATTGAATATGAAATAAATAGTATTAAATCTTTGTTTATTGATAACATTTCAGTGACTTCTGTATACAACTTATCTTTGGAAAATAATACGTGAGCTTTACCATTAACTACTATCCAACTATAATTGGACACATTTTTCACAACTTTCACTCCTATCTCTCTCCTCAACATATTCTCCTCCTTATATTCAATATTATCTGCGTACACATTGCACCACGCCACATGTGTTGGCGTATTCAGTTACTGCATTTCTTATTATAAATCACTATGCAATTAATCACAAATGACTCAAGCAAATAACACAAATAAAGAACAGAACACGAATAGAGGACAAAAAAATAAAAGAACATAGGATTTAACATTGTTTGATAATTGTTTACGTCCACGGGCGCTGCCTGAAAAAATTATTTCACTATGATAGGATAGGGTTGCAGATTTCATATTATGTTTTGTGTAGCTCTAGTACTCTATTTATAGGGAATAAATATAACTTACTAAATAATTGGCCTAATAGGCTCATATACACAAGATTAAAGATGACGATATCAATTATAGCTTCACTGTCAATGACACAAAACTGTAGCTCCAAACACGGTACACTGTCAAGACATTATTCGACTCATTATCAACAAATCTTCCCTTGAGGTGAATATCCTTTCTTTACTATCAACAAAGAATCTTCTCTTATTCTGACTCACTATATGCCCCTAAGGCATTCACTATATACTGCGAAGACCAATCCAGTTTAGGCACTCCTTAAACTTTCAAACTGATACCGTCTTTGCCATTATATCTGCTAGGTTATCGTGTGTAGACACTTTCTTCACATAAAAATTCCCTTTGATATTATATCACAAATAAAATGATACCTGATATCTATGTGATTTGTACGTTCGTGCTACATTTGGTTCCCTATAAGGTGTATGGCACTTTGACTATCAGAAAATAATTTTGTAGTAGTCTTATCCAAGACCAAATCTGCCACCAAACCTTGCAACCATATAGCCTCTTTAACTGCTTCTGTTACCTCTATGTACTTTATCTCTGTTGTAGACAAAGCTAAAGTAACTTGTAACTGTGCTTTCCAACTGATCGCACTCCCAACTAGAGTAAATACCTAGCCTGTCAGAGATCTCATTTTATCCATATCACTTGCAAAATCAAAATCAACAAAACCAACCACTGATCCTTCAATATCATTCAACGATCCACCAATATCAGCCTGGTTGAAAGCTAAGCCAACACTCGTAGTACTCTTAAGATACCGAAGCATCCATTTCACTGTATGTTAGTATTAAATCCCAGGACATCCCATGTACCTGCTAACTACACTAACCGCATGTGAAATATCAGGATGTATGTATACCATAGCATACATGATATTACCAATTGCACTTGAATACGGAACCTTGCATATTTTTTCCAACCTAGCATCGTCTTTAGTTGCTCCTGCTGCAGACAATATGAAATGAGTAGCAAACGTGATGCTAACTACCTTAGTATCAAACATCTTGAATCGTTGTAAAAGTTTCTCGATATAGCTTATTTGAGACAAATGTAACGATCCTACACTTCTATTCTTGATAATCTCCATACCAAGAATCTTCTTTGCTCTATCCAGATCCTTCATCTCAAACTCGGCACTAAGCTACTTCTTTATCTGCATAATGTGTGACATAGTACACGCAACAATAAACACATCATCCACGTGAACCCTTTTGACATCATAGTGTCAATAGTACACGAAAGTGTACAATTTCTTAGGTGATTGTTTTAAACCATACAATGAATTATTCAGCAGACAAACCTTGTCCTCCATATTCGATTTGATAAATCACTCTGATTATCTCATGTAGATTCGCTCCTCCAATTCTCATGTAGAAACGTAGTCTTCACATCCAACTGCTCAAGCTCTAAATCTTGCAAAACTTCCACGACTAACAAAACTCGAATCGAGCTATGCTTCCCCACTGGAGAAAAAACACTTCATTGAAGTTAATCTCTTCCCTTTGAATAAAACTTTTAGCGACTAGTCTTGCCTTGAATCGAGATGCCTCAAACCCTGGATTACCTTCCTTTTTCTTGAACACCCATTTGTTACCTACTACTTTCTGTCTCTTAGGAAATACAACAAGCTCCCATGTTTGATTCTTATGAAGAGATTCAATATCTTCCCATATAGCACCAATCCATCGATCTTCCACTTAACTCGCTATAGCTTCCCTTAAGCTACTAGGTTCCTGCTCTCAACTTCTTCTGCAACTAACAGAGCATATGCAAATAGATTTTTCATACCTTTTTAGAAGTCTAATATATCGTCTTTTTCTACTCAATGTTATGCTATAATGTTATTTTTCTGGTTCGGGCGCATAATCGTCATTATCATCCGATGTTAATGCTTCACTTCCTGATTCTACATCTACCTCAGAATCCAGATCATGATTTTAACCATCCCATCAAACATTCTGATTCTAATGTTACCGATATCACAAACAAGTAAGGAATGATTGTTTCCTAAATAGATAGTTCATTGCCTTGGCTTGTAAGTATCAAACCACACCTTGAACTGACACATGTGATATGTAGCGCCATTATCGAGTATCCAATAATTTTACCCACAATTTGAACTCACTGATAATACATCTCATGTACCACTGGTTTTACTGTCATCAAAATCGTTCACACCGTCAACAATGTTTGTTGCATTTTCTTTTTGATTTCCCTTCTTACAATTTAGTTTCGGACAATATCTCCTATAATGATCCTGCTCACCGCATTCATAACAGTTTGAGTTCTTTAATTTTAATTTGGACTTCTAGTTCTTCCTTCTGAAAGAACTTGTTTTGCTTCTAAATTTTCTCCTAGTCATAAGACCATCCCATTCAGCCTGATTCTTTGGCTGCAACTGAAATCGTACAAGTAATTCTTTAAGTATAACCAATTTACCACTAATTTCTCTGAGTAAAGTTATCCCAAGTTCTTTCATACGCACGCTGTAGTCTTGTCACCACTAAAATTTGAAGAACATTGTCTTTCACATTCATTAAAATCCAGCAGCCTTCCTTGAAGATTTTGCTTGTCCTCTTCTTTCATCTCTTATGGTAACTTATTCTCCACAGCCTTCGAAAACCCTTGAAAAAATAATGAATTCAGTTTAATCTTCTACAACGCAAAGTTGGATCCCCCATCAAATTTCTCAATCTTGTATTTTGTTGATGTTGACGCCATTGTGAAATTCTAATTGCAAAAGCCCTAATTTCACAACCAAAGTTATCATACCAATTTTGTTAGAAATCACTATGCAATTTATCACAAATGACTCAAGCGCACAGAGAATAAATAAAACAGAACACCGATAAAGGACAGAAAAAATAGAACACATGATTTAATGTGTTTCGACAATTTTCTACGTCCACGGGTATCGCTAGAGAAATGTGTTTAAGTATGATATAAAACAGTTACATATTTCAGATTGTATTTTTCTATAATGATAGTAGTCCATTAGAGGGAATAAATAGAAATTACTAGATCGTGGGCCTAATGGACTCCTACCACAAGACTAACAATAACATTATCACACACACAAAAGTGTTTCACTTGGTACCTGAAGGTCTAGGTATAATCAAAACTGCGACCAGACTTACCTGAGCAGATTGTGTATGGTAGGGTATTATTATTGACGTTAAGTCTGAGTTCTAATGGGTAACAGGTTAGTGATTCGGTCTAACTCTCAAGTGCATTATTTCTTCTACCTTGATTTGTGGCTCAACCTGAGCTAGAAGGCCCTTGATGGCCAGAGACTTTTTCTTAATTATATATTATGTTAGTAAGCGTGACAAAATATGCTTCATAAAAGAATAAAATTACACACATTAATAACAATGTAGAATTTTATTCTTTATTACAAATTCCTAACGAAAATTCATCACACTTTCATTCTACTCCTGCTTGTAATGCATGATATAGTCTATATTCCTTTTTATGACCTTGCTACCAATGAATTGATCTTTGAACATAGAAGATAACATCTTAAAACTTCATACCTGATCTGGGAGGGAATATATTGAACCATATGAAGTAATTCTCTCTGAAAGTTATGAGCATGGGTCACACACACCTATTTGAGTATATGGCCATTATTCTTTATACTCATATATCGTCATAGGGTTGCTAATAAGAGAATGATTAACTTAGGTCTAAATACTCGACCCATATTATTATTAGGTATAATTAGTTTGTAATAAATCACTTTAGCATAAATGATTTGTACCAGTACTCTTGTGTAAATCAAAATTATTACGCTACAAGTGCATCTTAGCTATCATATATAGCTACAAGTGCATCTTAGCTATGGTAAATAAAAACTAAACTCTATATATTGATTTATGATTATTATTTTCTATTATTCTTTATTTTATATATATATATATATATATCATTTTACTTAGCAACATCATTAAATATTAAATTTATACTTAGATCTCTTTGATCCCGATTTACATCACCAAATATAAAATATAATAAATAAAAATTTCTAAAATAATATTGATTTTGCAATAAAATGTTTACTAAAAAAATATATGACTTTGAAAACCTATAAAATATTTGGTGTGTAACCGTCTAATACTCATCCAAGAATTCAATAACAACCGACTATCTAAAAAATACAAGTTAAAAACAATTATTTTATCATATTTTCTACCAAAATACCCTGCTATACCAAATCATAAAACACGTGTACATTATCTCTCATTTTTTTGGGATTCAAATTTTTAAAAGATTGTATCTTTTAAACGGTTACTCAGAAAAGAAATCCAAAAGTACCATTGGTTTTGTTTTATAAAGATGACGAAAACTGGATTCATAAATGATTTTTTTTGTATCTTTTAAACAGTTACTCAGAAAAAAAATCCAAAAGTACAATTGGTTTTGTTTTATAAAGATGACGAAAACTAGATTCATAAATGAAATTTTTTTTGTGAGTCGAACTAACCTTGATCTCGCATCTAGTATTTCTATCATCTACTATTTATGTCTTGCCTATATTATTATTCATTTTACCATGGTCTCGTAGTTAGCATCTTAAATCTAGGTATCACATTTAGCATTTCCAATTTACATTAGTTCACATCTAACATCTAAAATTTAGGTCCCGCATCTATCATATAATATATATGTCTTGCATATAATATTTCTATTTTACACACGTCTCACATCGAGCATCTAAGATCTAGTTCTCGTATCTATTATCTTTGTTCGACATGAACAATGATAATAATCAGTCTAGTACCTCAACTAGGAACCATAATACGTTCAGATATTTGATCGCTTTGAAATCAAACATGTGATTTGTAAAAAATCACGCAAGACAATTTTAAGAGAGAAAATGACTAAGACTACAAAAAATACGAAAACACAATAAAAAATCCAATAATAAAACAAAAAACAAAACTTACATTTATATGTTATTAAAAAATAACATTTTCTAAGGTTTTGAAAATATTAAAAAGAAAACAAAAAACACGTGGATGCTTAAATAATATTAAATAATATATATCTATCTTTAATAGTTATTCACACTTAACCTTAATCAATATATATACATATATATATATATATATATATATATATATATATATAATTTAGAGAAATTGCACCTAAAGTACACACTCAACTATTCTATTGTTATCTAGTATCAAATTTTTGTTCTATTACCTTTTGATACTCATCTCAACTACCTAATTACCACTTAATACTTAACATTATTTTAATACCCTAACTACCCTCACCCTTCACGTAACCAAAATTTCTCTTTCTTACTTTTTTTTATTATATTTTTTAAAAGATCCAAATCTTTCAAACCGGAGCTCGGAAAAAATATACGAAAATATCATCGCTTTTGTTTTTAAAAGATGAACAAAGCTAGAACCATTGATGATATTTTTTGAACTTTTTTTAAAATAAAATTTCACGAGTAACAACTCTCAGGAAATCGAGAGAGTTGCAAACAACTCTCAAGAAATAGAGAGAGTTGCAAACAACTCTCAAGAAATAGAGAGAGTTGCAAAAAACTCTCAGGAAATCGCAAGAGTTGCACACAACTCTCAGGAAATAGAGAGAGTTGCAAACAACTCTTAGGAAATCGCGAGAGTTGCACACAACTCTCAGGAAATAGAGTGAGTTGTAAAAAACTCTCAGGTTAGTTTTTCAAACAACTCTCAGGTTAGTTTTTTAAACAACTCCCAAGTTAGTTTTCAAACAACTCTCAGGTTAGTTTTTCAAACAACTTTCAGGTTAGTTTTTCAAACAACTCTCAGGTTAGTTTTTCAAATAACTCTCAGGTTAGTTTTTCAAAAAACTCTAAGGTTAGTACTGGTGAAGGTACCAGCGTGTATATATAGTCGGGGGTATTTTTGTCCAAATTTCAATTCGAGGCACCAAATGACACTATCCAAAAAATGGGTACTAGTGGGTAATTAGATAGTTGAGTGGGTATTACTGGTATTTTTCTCAAAATTTAACTATATATATAATTATATACATAAAAAAACAAACCAAATATAATAACTCGAAAATTTCATATTTAAAAATAATAAAACTAAACCATTTATTAGTATTATTATCTAAAATAATAAAAAATAAAAACAAAAATAAGAGAAACCGATAAGTAAATCAGTAATCCAAACTCATTACGGATAACAAAAATATTACAGTCTTAAAATAAAAGTAAGATGGTTCATGTACCCTACACAACGAGAATGATGTTAACCAAAAATCAGTTTGCTCTTTTTATAGCAACTTTGGTGACCTTCGCACCCGTTGGATCTTTTTCCTTAACAGCTTTGATAATACCACCAACAACATCGGTGTGTCTCATGTCTCTAACAGTAAAACGATCAATAGGTGTTGGTGTAGAAGACAAAGATTAATGGTGAGAGTAAATGAAAATGAGAGAAGCAGAGGAGTTACTAGAATACGAAAAGAGAAAACTTAATTCATTCAATAGAATTGCTTTTTAAATACGTATAAAAGTCACTAACACACGTTAAATGACTGACATAAGTTAAATAAAAAACACAAGTAAACAAAATGTGCTTCAGAAGGCTTAAACTCTGAATTTGTCATAAAAGACCCGCAAAAGACCAGCAGAAGACCAATGAAAGACCCAAAAACTGTCAACATAAAATTACATGTTCTAAATAATGTTGAACCAACGAACATCTATCTAAACAACTTCAACACTCCTCCATGTTTAGATATTGTTTAGATTTTTTGGTCTTCTTTTATTCTTCTTCGATTTTTTACGTCTTTCACTAGCAGCAACAATTTTCACTCATGTATGTCTTTCAACCGAAAGATTTTTTTCAACCGAAAGCTCAACACTGCTTGTTTCTAAACTTGTTTGTCGATAGCATTATCTAACTGGACTTCTACACCAATCCCATGTTTATCCGTTAAAATTCTATTTTCAAAGGCTTTCGAAGATGGAAGTAAAACATGATTTTTCTTTTTAATACCTACATCTGTCAAAGCATTGACACTGTCACCGACTTTCCAAATAGTTGACGATATTTGGTTAAACTGTAGATAAGACTCCTTTAGATGAAATTCATCAATTTGTTCTCAAAGTAATGACCCGTGACTTGTTTGATGACTAAAGTTCCCAAACATCTGATTAGACAGATACAGTGAGGACTCAAAATTAGAACCAAAACCAACATCATGGACTTTTTTACGAAATTTGGTTAACCTGATACTTTCCTCTACATAAATTTCAATGGCACCATAAGATGGTTCCCTAAACACGTTTAGAATGATGTTCCGACATATCATGAGATACTAATTCTCGTTTCTCCATTGGATTTAAAGCAAACCTTTTTCCTTTCATTTTGACATTGAAAAACTCTTTGCCGCTAGCATCTTTGATCAGGCACTGTTTATTCTCAAAGAACATTTTATAGCCTTTATCAAGAAATTGACCAACACTTAACAAATTTTGATCAATTTTCGGTACAAATAAAACATGTGAAATAAATTTTGTACCTCACTCTTTTGAATCCGGTGTCTTTTAATTCATCAAAGAGTTCTTTATCATATGTCATATGATTTGTGCACCCACTGTCAATCAACCAGTTTTCACTGGATTTTCTGCCTGAAAAACAAGTGACCACAAACAGTTGATCTTCTTCTTCTTGATCAGCTACACATGCATCTTCTTTTTGCATCTGCTTCTGACCCTTTACTTTAAAAATTGCAGCTTCATGTCCAAGTTGAATACATTTAGAGCATTTAGCATTGGGTTTCCTCCAACACCTGTTTTGTGGATGACCTTTAATTTTACAATGGCGGCAAGGCGGGTAGGATTTTCTACATCTACTTATTTTTTTTTGAAACTTGCTAGATGAATCCTCACTCATTGACTTGAACATTTTATTCTTTTTATACCTGTTAGTGTCTTGATGCTTAGCAGGTAATGCACCTTCAATCACCCCTTCTTGCCTCATAGACCTTCTCCGCTCTTGTGCTTGCAAAGCATTTAAGAGCTTTGTAAGGGAGATATTTGACAGATCTTTGGTATTCTCCAGAGTAGTAATGGTTGCTTCAAACTTCTCTGGAACAGTCATCAATATCTTTTAAACAATCTTGGATTCTTTTAGCTCAGACCCAAGCAATCTCACCTTGTTGGCAATGCTGAGAAGTCTGTCAGAGTACTCCTTCATGCACTCAGACTCCTTCATCTTCTGCAACTCAAAATCCCTATTTAATTTAGGATTTTCATTCCATGAATCCTTTCATCTTCTTCGTACTTATCCTTGAGGTAATCCCAATTTTCTTTGGCTGTTTTGAGAGACATTATTCGTGTGAATATCATCTCAGATACAACGGCAAATAGACAAGCTTTTGTATTTGATTTTCTCGTATTCTTTGTTTGCTTTGATCTGTGCTATAGTAGGATTTTCTGAAAGTTGAGGAATTTTGTAATCCTCTTCTACTGCTTCCCAAAGATCCAAAGCCTCCAAGTAAGTCTCCATACAAACCGCCCACATTTGATAATTGTTTCATCGAATACTGGTGGTGCAGCTATTGAAAAATATCTTTCCATTTTAACCTTACAAATCCCTTAAGAAGAGGGCTCTGATACCATTTTGTTGGTATAGAAGACAAAGATTAATGGTGAGAGTAAATGAGAGAAGCAGAGGAGTTACTAGAATATGAAAGTCACTAACACACGTTAAATGACTGACATAAGTTAAATAAAAAACACAAGTAAACAAAACGTGCTTCAGAAGGCTTAATCTCTGACTTTGTCAAAAAAGACCCGCAAAAGACTAGCAGAAGACCAAGGAAAGACCCAAAAACTGTCAACATAAAATAACAGGTTCTAAATAATGCTGAACCAATGAACAACTATCTAAACAACTTCAACAAGAGGTGGGTACTGAGCAATTCCACGCTTGAGATCCTTAACAACATAATTTTTAACATTGAACCCAACATTGTCACATTGTACAGCTTTGAGAAGAGCTTCGTGGTGCAGCTAAACAGATTTGACCTTACTGGTCTAACCAATAAGGGCTGAAGGTTGCCAATATACCGGGTTTAATGGTACTGATCTCAACACTACCCACTAGCATAGTTCTAATACCACCGATCTTGTAGACATCTTGAAATGGCAGATGGGGGCAGATGGAGTGGCTTATCTGAAAATCTTTTGGGCTCTGATATTGCTGCAAAAGCCTCAAGGAAGGTGAAACCTTTGTACTAGTCCAGGTTTGTAGACCTCTCAATCATGTTGTAACCAACCTTCTTGAGGTTGAAAGATACTTCCTTAACAAATTTATCATACATAACCTTAGAGTTCTCAGGTGTGGTGGCATCCATTTTGTTACAATGGAAATTCATTACAACAAGAGTGAATGCAAACAAGGAATGCTCACGGGTGTGACTATCTTTAGAGATACCAACCTCGAAACTACCAGTGGTGGAATCAATAATAAAAACGACACAATTAGGTTATGAAATTCCAGTAACCATATTCTTAATAAAGTCACGATGACCAGGAGAATCAATGATAGTGCAATATTTGTTGGTGGTCTTAAACTAACATAAACCAATATCAATTGTGACACCACACTCGCGCTTAGCCTTGATCTTGTCCAACACCCACGCATACTTGAACGCCCTCTTGTTCATCTTAGTAATTTCTTTCTTAAACCTCTCGATTGTACACTTGCTAATACTTCCAAGCTTGTAGATCAAATGATCAGTGGTTGTTGACTTTCCCGATCCAATGACTACAATATTGATGTGAACCTTTTCCTTACTCATGGTTTGAAACAAAACTATAAGAGAAGAGAATTGAATTATTTGTTGCTCCCTTTAAGAATATAGTGATTTCTTTGTACAGGGACATACTAAGATTGCAGTTGGGAAACGATTTTAATGCATCTTGGGTTCATAATCTACGAGATAAGTGTCATGCCATCAGAATTTGTACTAGCTAAGCTACAGCCACTGAGGCTCGTACTAATCCCAGTAGAATCCTCACCATCATACCTAGTTACCATTTCACCATGTTTTTCCTCTACAAGTAGCAACATCAAATGTCTGATCCTCTATGAGTATGCCAATATCATTTCTATCATATTATGCACTTCCCTGCAACTATAGTACGAACTCAGGGTTCTAAATAAAGTCACGCAATAATGGTCGATCAATGCTTTGATTAACCACACACTTGCTCCTGTTTCAGAAAAAAAAAAGTGAAACATTCTTGTCTGATTTTACTTTACGATAAATATCTAAAACCTAATCGAGATTGCATTATCTATGATAATGTGTGACTTATTCTGCTAAGCTCATTTTTTCTCTAGTGTCGGCTATGTTAGGGATCTTACACAAAAGATCTTATAATCAGATTAGTGAAAGATAAATAATAAGAATATGTTGTTGGGAAACACAATAAACCACGAGTAAGATGAAACACAAAATAAACCAAGAGTAAAATCAAACACATAAATTGTTAACGAAGCTTAGTAAATTGTACCTACATCTTTGGATCTGCTGCAGATCGATTTTATTAGAAAGAACTTTGTGATTCTGTTTTTTTACACTTTCACACAAAACCTATATTTTTGGTTTTTAGAGAGTTTAACACAATAAAGAAGAAGAAACGATTACATTTCTTAATTAGTAATTTATGACTTAGTAAATTACTTATGCCTTTTCAAATGCAAACTTCTTCAACTATGTTTAACGAGTCTAACAATCTGCTACTTGAAGACTGGTTTTAACCTGTCTTTGCACCTTGATCTATGCAGCAAACTGTTTTGGTCTTGTTATTCTTGCAGACCAACTGAAGTTGAACGTAACTTAAGTTTTTCACTAGCTACTGTTTTTGTCAACATATCAGTTGGATTCTTTCTTTCTTAGAAATTTTAAAAGTATTAGCACCTCATATTCCAATAACGATCTGATGAAATTATAGCGAATAGTGATATGCTTGAAATATTGAATTTTTCGCCAACTGAATTGTACTATGACTATCACTATGCAAAACGTTCTTCTTTTTGTTTGAATCCCATCTCGGTTACCAAAACTTGAAGTTATATCATCTCCTTACTGGTTTCGGCCACTCCTACATACTCAAACTTTGTAGTCGATAGAGCGACAATTTTCTGTAATTTTGAAATCCAACTAACAGCTTCCTAATGAATATTTATTGGGTTTGACATAAACCTGCTCACAACTTCCACTACATGACTAATGTCTGGTCTCTTACAGACCATCACATATATCAAACTCCCAATAGCATAGACGTAATGAAACTTAGTCATGAAGTCTTTCTCTTCCTCCACGAGGGAATTGATCCTTAAACGAAAGTGACCTACCAATGGTATATTAACTAGATTGGCATCACACATGTTAAATCTCTGCAAAACACGATCGATGTACTCTAAGTAGGATTACTGTAAAACCTTTTTATGTGTATCTCTTGTGATTTGTATTCCAAGAATCTTATTCGTCGGACCCAAGTCCTTCACGTCAACTTATTGTGACTATTGATGCTTCAATCATCCAATATAATCTATATCTGAACCTGCTACTAACATATCATTAACATAAAGTAGTAAAATGATATAATTCGACTTATATATTTTGAAATTGCAACAGTGGTCGGCATTGCACTTCTGGAAACTCTATTTGTGTATAAAACTGTCAAATTTATTGTACCATTGTCTTAAGGCTTGTTTTAGACCATACAAACTTTTTTTAAGTCTGCATACCGTGTTTTCTTAAGAAAACGTATGGTTGATAAATGTATATCTCCTCATCCAAGTCCCCGTGACGAAATGCAATATTCACTGCTAATTGTTCAAGATAAAGGTCTTCAATGACAACACTACTCAACACGGATAAAATAGTATTGAGCTTCACAACTGGAGCTAAAATGTTTGTGTAATTAATTCTATTTTTTGCTGGAACCCTTTGATAACTCGTCGGGCTTTTCATCTCTAATAGACATCATACTCATCTTTCACCCGGTACACCCATTTGTTACGAAGTTCCTTTTTACCCATGGGTAACTCAGCTAGTTTCCATCTCTCATTTGAGATTAAATACTTCATCTTATTTTCTTAGCAAGCTCCACTTGCTGGCACCACTGGTCTGACAAGCTTCATCATAGCATCCAGGCTCCCTATCATTGGTGAGCAACAAATAATTCAAGTATGTCCTGTTAGAAAATTAGGCCGAGAAGATCTTCTCAAAAAAAGTACTACTTCGGTCAGTTGTAAGGTTTAGATTGTTCGCCGATCGTTCTTTCCAACTAACTCTCTTTGCCGAGGGGTTAATCCGATCGACTTTCTTTTTTGACTATCTTGGACCCCTTCGATATCTGCAAATATTGATTTGTATGGCTTTGAGTCATTTTATTTAGTTTTATTTTGTATATCAATGGTTCATTGAAGATCACATCTCTACTTCGTATCATCTTCCTATTTTCCTCATCCCAAAAACGATAACTGAACTTATTTTCGACATAGCCGATTATGAAACATTTCTTCGATTTGGGATCAAGTTTATTCATGCCTTGATCACTTATATAAACATATATTGTACAACCAAACACTCTAAGATATGACAATTTTATCTCATTAACAATCCATACTTCCTCATGTATTTTATATTCTAAGGGAACCGATTGTCTCGATTAACCAGGTAAGCTGATGTGTTGACTGTTTCTGCCCAGAACTGCTTTGGTAAACCTAACTGTATACGAATGCTTCTGATTCTTTCTATCAACGGTCTATTCATACATTTTGTAATACCATTATGTTGAGGTATACCTGGGAAAGTTCTTTCCATCCTGATCCTGGGCTCATAGAAAAATTTCTTAATTCTGGTGTCCTCATATTCACCACCATTATCGGTTTCGAGATTTTTAATATTCAAAACTGTCTCATTCTCAGCCATAGATTTCAATCTCATATTAATGTCAAAAACTTAAGATTAATGGTTTAGAAAATAAACCCATACCTTTCGAGAATGATCATCGATAAAAGTCACAAAATAATGTTTCCCTCGTATATGAAAATATTGTTGGCCCCCGAACTTTAGAGTGAACAAGCTTCAGTCTTTCTTTCTTTGAGGTTTTTCCAATCGTGGGAAAACTGACCATTTTATGTTTTCCAAGTATGCAATATCCGCACATGTCTATATCGATTGACTTAAGACCTGGAAGCTTCCCCTTCGAGTACATAATTTTCATACATTTATCACTCATCTGGCCAAGCCTCCGGTGCCACACATTTAGATTTTTGTTTCCTGCTTTTATTGCAATTGAACAACTCATCTTTGGTGTCTTATAAAGAGTACCACTCTTCTTTCCGAGAGTACCCATCATTTTTCCCTTTGAAATCTTTCGATTTTCACCATGGAAGATCATAGGTTTAGCCTTCTCTAGCCACTGCCCTACTGAGATTAAGTTCTTTCTCACGTCGGGGATATGCCTGACATCTTTTAGTTTCCAAACAGACCCATTCAACTTAATCTTCATAATACATTTACCAATAATATCAAAAGGTTGATCATCACCAAAATATACATTTCCATGGTTACCATGGACATACCTCTCAAAGAATTCTTTCCACAAGAGTGCTGACATGTATGGATTTTAATGCATGACCACCTTTCAGGATTCCAAAGTCATAAACTTTGGCTACTCATTTCTCGTTTAAGAGAATATTAGTTTTTTTGCCATCACTGTGGATGATAATGTGTTTGAAACCTCTGTAAAGATAATGTGAACAACAAGCTAACCTAATGTTTCTAATGCCTTTGCCTCCACAAAACATGAGGTTTTGGGTTTTGTAATGCAAGAGTATCGATTTTAATTTGGAACTCATGCCCACCTTGGTCAAGCATCGGTTTTGGTTTGGATCATATTTGGTTTTACCTTTATTTCGCATTTGGTTTTAACCATATTTCACATTTTGCATTTAACAAAATAACTTACATTTAACCTTGATTTTTCATTCGCATTTCATAACCCCTATTTCTCATTTCACCTTTCAACGTATTGTAAGGTGAATTTTACATTTAGCAAAAAAAATTGTATTTAATCTTTATTTCACATTTCATTTAACTCTTATTTCAATTTTATATTTCGGATGAAATATCCGTATTTCACAATTTAGTATTTTATATATATTTTTAAGCATTTCATTCGGTATTAACATTTATTTTACATTTTACATTTTGGAAAAGTTACATTGAATTTGTATTCAGTATTTTAAATGAACTTTAACCTTTCTTTTATATTCCATTTATATTTTGTAATTTTTTTTAAAACTAATTTGTTTTTAAAAAACTGACTAGATATAATGAATTAAATCATTTAAAATATTAAAATATTTTAAAATATATTTTTTATATATTAAACAGTAATAACAGATATAATAGATAATAAGAGGTGAAAATGCTAAATTCTCGCAAGAACGTTTAGATAATTTTATGTCTTCTCGTTTCATAAGCTGGAATCATGTTTCTAATCTTGATGTTATAAGTAGAGGACGCATCGTTTTTGTTTGGGATGCTAGCAGGGTGACATGTACGGTGATTGAAATTGGAAGACAACACATACACTTTCAAGTCCACTGCAACGTCACTCAAGATTTTTTTTTTGTTACGTTTGTTTACCCTTTGTATACTGTACCACAAAGGAGAGTTCTTTGGGAGCACCTAACCACTATAAGGGTCAACATTCGTTTATCTTGGATGATTACGGGAGACTATAAGACCTACTGTGCTCCAGGAGACCGAATTGGGGCTGCCCCACTTCGAAATGGTGAGTTAATTGATTTAAATAATTTTCGGATATCTCACGGTCTTGTCGATGCTCCTTCCACAGGTCCTTTATTTACTTGGATAAATGGTACTATTTGGGCCAAGCTTGATCGAGTCCTTATAAACCATGGGTGGAGTGATAAAGATCTCTTATGCAAAGCCACGTTCCTTCCGATGGAACCCGTTTCCGATCACTGACCAGTTATTGCCTCGATTATTCGAGATTTTCAGCATGGTTGTCGGCCCTTCAAATTCTTCAACACGTGGCTTGATCATCCCAGATTTGCTAGCATTGTAGAAAGTTTATGGGGTCAGTCTATTGATGGTACGAAGCAGTATATACTTACGTAGAAGTTGAAATCCTTAAAGCGTCTGTTAAGAGATTTGAATAAAGCTGAGTATGGTGGCATTCTAGAGCGTACAGATACTGCAAATTCGGCCTTTAAAGAGGCTATCTCCTCACTCATGGCTAATCCTGATAACGTTGCTTTGAAAGAAGAGGTACACAGATTACGGGATCGTGCGGATTTCCTTCTTAATGCAGAAAAGAGCTTTCTTCAACACCGTATGAGGACCACCCACTTAGTTGACGGCGACAGAGGTACGAAATACTTTCACAGGTTAATCAAACAAGATAATGCAAGAAATAACATTTCCTACATCGTCCGAGATGATGGCACCCGCACCACATCTCCTACAGAAGTTGCCTCCCTCCTTGTAGATTTCTGCACGCACCTCTTTGGCTCATCTCGCCCAAGCTCCCCCATTGATCCGACGGTCATGAGTCACGGATCCCTCGTCCGGGATCAACATTATGAGCAGCTTCTCAAACCTGTTGAAGTTGATGAAATCCGTAATGCCCTCTTTGATATCGGAAATGACAAGGCTCCGGGACCGGACGACTACACCTCGGTTTTCTTCAAAAAGAATTGGGAACTTGTGGGAACAGATTTGGTTGATTGTGTTCGTGAGTTCTTTGATACTGGTAGACTCCTCTGTGCAACAAATCACACCATCCTTGCCCTTATTCTGAAGAAAGACAACGATCCTAAGGTGGGTGACTTTAGGCCAATTGGGCTCATAAATGTTACTTACAAAGTGATTACCAAAATTTTGGCTAACCGAATGACCCATTTACTTCCGAATCTCATTGATAAAGGACAAGGTGCTTTCGTGGGTGGTCGAAATCTTGTTGATAATGTTTTCGTTTCCCAAGAGTTGGTTAGAGGTTCGAACCGTGCGAGAGTTTCTCCGCGATGTGTGCTCATGGTGGATCTTCGCAAAGCATTTGACACAGTCTCATGGGAATTCCTATCGGATATTCTCCATGGTATCGGGTTTCCTCCGAAGTTTGTGGGATGGATTCTTGCTTGTGTCACTATAGCGTCCTTCTCCGTTTCTATCAACGGCGAGCTTCATGGCTTCTTCTGTGGGCAGCGGGGCTTAAGGGAAGGTGATCCCATGTCCCCTACTTTATTCATCATTTGCCTCGAATATCTGTCTCGTTTGTTAAAGAATAAATCGAGCGAACCGAGTTTTAAATTCTATCCGAAATGCGCCCGTACTCACACCACCCACCTCGTTTTTGCTGACGATTTGATGCTACTTTCAAAAGGAGATAAGACATCGGTTAACATCCTTATGGAATGCTTGAGCCATTTGGAAGATGTTTCGGGACTATCACTGAATCCTTCTAAATCCAAAATATACCTAACCGGGGCTAAAAGGATTGTTTATGATCGGATCATGGAAAGAGTCGGATTTGAAGTTGGCACTTATCCTGTACATTACTTGGGGATACCTCTCGCTCCTATGACCGTCTCAGTTACTGATTTTTCCCCTTTGACAGAGGCTATCTCGAGTTACATTAAAAAATGGGAACATATGAAACTTTCCTACGTGGGAAAACTTCAATTGATCACCTCCGTGTTTCAAGGGGTCGAATCCGTTTGGTTCCGCGCTTTTCCTTTGCACTCGGCGGTGCTTAACACGATCCGTTCGCTCTGCCTCAAGTTTTTCTGGGGGGGTAGACCTGCTCGGATTGCTTGGGACAAAATCTGTAAACCCAAAGATGAAGGAGGACTTTGCCTTATGGATATCAGACTTTGGAATCGTGCCCTTCTTACCCGTTGGATTTGGTTATTACATTCTGACTCTGAATCGTTGTGGATAAAATGGGTGCATGAGTATTATCTTCGAGGACAAACTATATGGGACTACCAAAGATGAGATAGAGACAGTCATCTTGTTCGGAAGCTTCTTGATATTAGAGACTCTTGGATACAGATATTTGGGGGTCGAGATAGTGCCATTCTGGGTCTTGAAAGCTGTACTTTTGGTGGAAAGCTAATTACTAGACGTGTCTACGAAGCCATGAGAACAAAAGGTAAGGCATGCCCAAATCTATCAAAGTTATGGAAGAGATTCATCCCACCTAAGTTTTCTTTCACCGTCTGGCTAGCCATCAATCGTCGCCTTGCCACGAAAGACACTTTCCACTACATGGACTTGCCTAACATCAGCTGCCTATTTTGCAGGCACTCAGATGAGTCTGGTGCCCATCTTTTCTTTGCTTGTAGGGTCACTAAGGAAATCTGGAGTCGTATCCGATCATGGCTGGAGATTACTCGAGAAATGACAACGCTTGATAGTGCACACAAATGGATTAGGAAGGAGCATCGAGGAACATCCTACCGATCCCGCGCAATCAATCTTGCCTTCCAAGCCACCGTTTTCGAGATTTGGCGCGCCCGCAACCGCCTTATGTTTGATGAAGAGACCGTGACTCAAGACACCATCGTTATCCGAATCACTCTCATGACCTTGAAGATTTTATTTAGATTATATCCGCATTATCGACTCACATGTTAGAGTCCTTTTTCATTGATACACTCAATTTTCGGATTTTCTATGTAATAGTCCATTAGTGCCGGCCTGAAGACTTGTACTCTTTTTCCTTAGACTGGGTTTTTACCCAACGGGTGGTTAAGGTTTTTTAAAAAGGCAATTGCTCTAGACCTTTATCAAGGCACTCTTGGACATGCCTTTTTCTTTTAGGTACATTGCTACGCTGAATTGTACTCACTTGAGAGATCATATGACTCTCTAGACGATTGTAACCTTGTACATATATATATATACACCCACATTTACCAAAAAAAAAGGTAAAAATGCCTCACACTTTTTTTCTATATCAAACCATTGGATCAGAATATATGGAAGTATTTAAACCATTGCTTTTCTATTAAAATTGGTATATATATGAGAGGATGTTTCATCTATGGAGTGGAATCGCTATTAAAAATATTAAGTTAGTGGTTGCATATGAACATTTCTTTTGTCTTGTTATGAAGTTTATACAAATATTCTGTTATTTTTATTAGAAACAATGCTGTTTTTGTTAAATTTTGTTATTTTTTAAGATTTGACGGATGGTAAATTAAATTTTGCATGTTTTTACTAAATTTTGCATGTTTTTGCTAAATTTTGTTATTTTTTAAGATTTGACGAATTTTAAATTAAATTTTGCATCCCCTTACAAACACACATCTAGGATTGCAGTTCCTCCTTTATCCCAAGTTGTTGGAGGATTGTATTTTAAAATTTATAATATTATTTTAGACCCTTCTATTTTTAACCGTTTTTAATGCTATCTAAATTCAATTAAAAAAAATACACTTATCTTTTTAGGAAATTGAGGAGAAAGAAATAAGAGACCAGTAAATTCTACCAAAACGTAACCGACCATAGACGGGAGCAAGAGGACCATAGACCGGAGCAAAATTATAAATATCGCAAGGTTTTGAATGCCCTAAACCAGAGCAAAATTATAAATATCTCAAAGTTCTAAATGTCCTAAACCGTTCCTCTTCTCACCGTTAATAAACACATACTCTAACTAATTCTCTTTTTATTATCTTTGTCTCTTTCTCGGGTTTGGAGATAAAACTGTTGAGAGACTATCAAATGGCAATGGATCTAAGGGAGGATATGTTATGGAAATATTATCTCGATTGTCGGTTAAATATCTCAATGAGTTTCGATGTTCTACGTGAAGTTCAAAGCTTCAAATTGCCCTATTCCGTTGGGTCCACACAAGATATAATATTAGGTTCAAATTACGTGAAGGATGCCATTCAATTTGACAGAGCTTGCTAGACGAGGTAAAGTTGATCCTGTAATTGACAGCGACGATGAAATCCCACACTGCATCCAAATCTTATCTAGGAGAACAAAGAATCTTCCTGCTATTATTGGTCAGCCTGGAGTGGGAAAAACTGCAAGCGCGGAAGGCTTGGCCCTACCAAATGTACGAGGGGACATTCGTGAGCCTCTGCTGAATAGGAAGTTGATCTCCCTCGACATGGGTTCGTTACTAGCCGGTGCCAAATATCGTGGAGATTTTGAGGACAGATTAAAAGCGCTGTTGACAGAAGTTACTGCATCTAACGGGCAGATAGTTTTGTTTATAGATGAAATTTACACCTTCGTTGGTGCAGGTGCTGTATGTGGTGTAACGGATGCTGGCAACATGTTAAAGCCAATGCTAGGACGCAGTGAGCTACGTTGCATTGAAGCAACTACATTTAAAATATTAAAATAATTTAATATAATATTTTTATATATTAGATAGTAATAACAGATATAACAGATAATAAGAGGTGAAATTGCTTCGCACTTTTTTTTTCCTATATCAAACTCTTGGATCAGAATACATCACAGAACTAAAATATCAAGCCATAGATCTAGTTGATGAAGCCTGCTGCAAAGCAGAAAATGGTGATCACTTCCAAGACAATGGAACTAGATGAAATCGATAGAGCCGTACTGAGATTGGAGATGGAGAAGCTCTCTCTTACAAACTATACTGATAAAGCTTTCAAGGATAGATTACACAAAGCTGGAAAGTGATTTGATTGCTCTCAAGTTGAAACAAACAGCACTAAATGGGCCAATAGAGCCAAAAATAAGCTCTAATGATCAAAATCCGATCAATTAAAGACAATTTGAAGAGGCTGAGAAGAATCTTGCTGATTCCAAGTCTTTTTCTTATACATCAACCAAAAAGATTATAAAAAAATCAATATGTTTATTTAATTTTCAGAATCAGTTAACCGATTCATCCAAATGGCAAAAGAAAATTAAACTAGAAGTAAAACAAGAAGAGAATTAAACTACAACTAAAACAAAAAGAGATGGCTTCCTCCTTCACATGTTTTCTTATTTTTCAAGAGCTGGTGAGATCAAAGTAGTTTCCACGTGAACAACATGATGTCCATAAGAAGACGATCCAACAATCTCGAAACTTTTCGTTTGAGTATCCAAAGACATCAAATCACCGGCGTGAGCGTTCTTTAATAAGATTCGACCCTCTCGTGTGGAACACAATGGTAACAAATCATGGGGACCAACACAAGAGTATGGAACACTGATCTTTTTTGTCCAAGACGAACTTACACCGTACTCCATCATCATCCATATTGTTAGAGTATAATGAACAAAATCGACACAAGGATTGTTAGAAAGACAAAGACATCCATCCAAAACACTTAGACGAACACCTTTTTGACGAAAATATTCATCTAAATCACTTGGACGAACACCATTAGGATGAAAATCAAAATCGGGAATGGGAATTATACTAAAACTCTCTTCAACTAACCCAAAAGATACAATCACAGGGCTAGTTACACCATCGGTGTTCTTTGTAAAAGTCCAATGAAGAGCTTTATTCAAAAACGTAGCAGAGCAGCCCCGAAAAAAATATCTGTTAAGGTATTTTGTATCTTGAAAGCTTCTCCATGTACCTCTTTTCAACGAGAAAAGATTGATCATAGCTCCATCAGTATCACCGCCTTTATCCCAATCAATCCTTTCAGGGAGAGTGACAATTAAAAGCTTGTAATCGTCAGTGGTGGAATCATATCCAAACCCATACGTGTTAACTTCCGTATGTTTGGGATACTTAGGAGCAGGTATTTCTTTGAAGTGATTAGTACAGGGATTATATATATGAAAACTATCGTACCCAAATGAACATACACATACCAGCCCATTAACGGAACCTAAAATTCTATCTTGTGAGGACCCAACAGAAAAGGGCAATTCGAACCTTTGAATTTCCGGTAGACCGTCGAAACTCATTGTTTTAAGTACATTCCTCCTCCGCCTGCCAAACTGCATAATTTTATAGGAACCCATTTTCAAGGATTGTTTAAGCTGCAATTTAGCAAAATCATTGCCGGAGATAAGAGAGAGCCATGATTTAGCTACTGACATGAATGGCAGGAGATATTTGACAGGTAATAGCGATAGTATTTCCATTAATATATCTTCTGGTAGATCAATGGTGGCCATTGATAGTATTTCCATTAAGGTATCGTCCCGTAGATCAATAGCCATTGATATTCTCTCACCAGCTTTCTCTCCAACCAGAGAAGAAGTTTTCTCTCAACCCAGAGAAAAGAAAGAGAAAAGGATAACGGGAAGCAGGGAAGCAGGGGTTTACTTGAACTATGTATTTATTAAAGTTGAGAAGAGGAATGTGATATTTATAATTGTGCTGAGTTAGGTCGGTTATCTTAGTAAATTTATCCCGCTCTATATATATTTTTATTCTCCTAGATATTTTAAACATAATCTTTTTATAATCTTATCTTTTTCATTGTTTTTAATATTTTGATTACCTATTTTTATATAAACACAAATATCCTTCTACAATTTAAAGTTTTAATATCACTTAAAATTCAAAAATAAAAATAATGTAAAAACTATATATATATATATATATATATATATATATATATATATATATATATATATATATATATATAAAATTTATTAAATATACTACGGTTTTGCTTATAATTTTAATTTCTATTGATTTATTTTTTATAAAAAAACTTATTTTTATAAAATTAATAATAAATCTTAATTTATAAAATATTTTAAAATATATATATAACAAAATCAAATTTAATATTAAAGAGATGCTTTACACAATTTATTAACATAAATTCAATGTCCTTAATATATATATATATATTTTTGAAAAGTTTATAGAATAAAATCAATTTTGTTACATAAAATATATATTTTTTAAACAGTTGGAAATCTTCATATATTTTATAACGATATAATTTAAAAATATTTTTATGTAACAAATTCATAAATCTATTTGTTTGCAAAAAAAAAAACTTGTTTTTATAAAAATAATAATAAATCTTGATATATTAGTTTTATAGGATATATAAAAATACATAACAAAATCAAATCTAATCCGAAGAACAACTAGACACGGAAACTCAACCAGAAGAGCAGCTAGCACAACCAGCCACGGCAGCTCAGTCAGCTGCAATGGAGGCACTTCGTGCCCCAAAAGCACCACCAGCCACGAAAGCTCCGCTAGAAGAATAAGCAGAAGAAGCTGCTGTTGATGTCATTGACGTGAGATATTAGCAACAGATGTAAAGATTGGTAGGGTCCATCAGCAAATCTACGATTGTTGACCCCGAGCAAATCATAGTCAAAAGAATAGGATGAAAGTATATACTACCTTAAGGGGTTAAAGAAAAAACAACTTTATTTAGCGGACCACAAAAATGCTTAAAAAAGGCAGAAAAATATTGCTGAGGTATATAGTGGAATAATTCCAAAAAGAGAAATAATAAGACATTTGAAGTTAGCATACGGTTCGAGATGGGTGTTTATTACCGTAGACGGAGTCCACACGCTATGAATGTGAATTGCAGGTATATGCGCTTGTTCGATCCGAAATCTCAAAACAAGATACTCTTGGTTTTTTATAAGTTTAACTTTTCAATTTTTAAATTAGATATCCCACTATTATTTTATAAATTCACTTAATAAATATTATATATTAATACTCAATGAGTGCGCACATGCCTTGTAGTACTCTAGCTATGTAGAGGGACTTGAACTCATGAGTAATGGAGCTACTTAGTTGAATGGTTAATTATTCATAAGCTTTTAAATGGTGGATTTTTGTCTCCACTACCTTTCTACAAATAGTGAAGCTCTCCCACCCTCCAGACCACCACAAAAAACACCAAGAATAAAACTTAGAGAGAAAAATTAGGGTGAGAAATGTTATCTTGAGTGAAAGAAAAAATATTTCTCTTCTATTTTGTGAAATAGAAATAAACATGTTCGTAGAGCTCAATGAAATAGTGAGTGAAAATGTGTATTTTGGAGATGATAGCAAAATATCGGTGAAATGAAAGGTAATACTCTTATTCGTGCAAAATATTTTAGTCACTAAATAAATTAAAATGTCTATTACGTACCTAGCATGAAAAACAACATCTTGAGCTTGGGATAAACTGCTAGAAAATGGCTATGATATTCACATGAAAAAATATAGTATTTTTATGACCAATGGAAAATGAGATTTAATGGCGAAAGTTCAAACGTCAACAAATAAAACGTTTCCTTTAGATATTCAAAATGATATTGCAAAGTTTCTTAAAGCTTGTTACAAAGATTCATCGTGGCGATGTCATGTTCGATTTAGGCATCTAAACTTTACAAGTCTAAAGTTATTGTCCAAGAAGTAAATGGTGAGAGGATTACTGTGTATCAATTATCTTGACCAACTATGCGTATGATGTTTACTTGGAAAGAAATTAAAAAAAAATCCTTCCAAAGAAGTCAGTATCAAGAACCAAGAAACCTCTCGAGCTTATTCATACAGATATGTATGGTTCAATCAAGCTAAGATCTCTAGGTAAAAGTGACTACTTCATTCTCTTTATTGATGATTTTTCAAGAAAAACTTGAGTATATTTCTTGAAACAGAAATCCAAAGTCATTGAAATATTTAAGAAGTTCAAAGCAGTTGTGGAAAATGAGAGCAAAAATAAGATTAAATCCATGAGATCTGACAGAGGAGAAGATTTCACATCCAATGAATTCCAAGAGTTTTGTGAAACACATGTAATTTTTTTTTCCGCTAGACATTTCCCAGGTCTCCTTAACAAAAAAGTGTGGCAGAAAGAAAGAACGGAAAAATCCTTGATATGGCACAAAGCAAGAAAATGCTTAAGGATTTGTGGGCGCAAGCAGTGGTATATGCGGTATATTTATCCAACCGATCTTCAACAAGAAGTGTTTAGGGAAAGACACCACAAGAACCGTTGAGTGGAAGAAAGCCAGAATTTCCCACCTGAGAGTATTTGGAAGTATAAATCATATCCATATACCAGACGAACAACAAACCAAACTGGATGATAAAAACAAAAGTTTTATCTTCATCGGTTACGACTCAAGTTCCAAAGGCTACAAGTTTTACAACCCAAACAATAGGAAGATTGTGATAAGTCAAGACGTAATAGACCAATGAGAGTTTGAGACTCACACAAATGATTTCAATTTTTCCTCGAAATTGAAGAACATGAGCAAACACCTAATGAGAAATCAGAAAAGATCACAACCCCACAGAATTCTGGAACATCAACTACTCATGGAGACTCACCACCTTCATCATTGTCAATAGTAATCAAATGAAAGAACTGCAGAACGTACAAAAAAACCTTTGTGATCTTTATAAGGAATCGAACCAATGATTAACCTTACACTCTTTTGTCTTCTAACTGATTATGAGTCAGTGACATTTCAAGAAGCTACACAAGATAAAAAGTTAAGAGACGCGATGGACAAATAAATTAGATCCATCGAAAAAAATGACACAAGGGAACTCACCTCACTTCCAAAAGGGTACAAGACAATAGGGATAATATGTTTATACAAAACAAAGAGAAATGCTAAATGAGAGATTGAAAAACACAAAGAGAGGGTTGTTGCAAATGCGGGAATTGACTATGATGAGTTATTCTCCCCCGTTGCCCGATTAGAAACTATTAGACTAATAATATCTTTAGTAGCTCAGAACAAGTGGAAGATACAACAAATGGATGTAAAGTTAGCATTAGTAAATGGTTTTCTTGAAGAAGAAGTCTACATTCAAAAACTTATTGGACTATGAAGTCAAAGGTCATGAAGATAAAGTGTTGGAGCTAAAGAAGGTTCTTTATGGGCTAAAACAAGCACCATGGGCATGGAACACTAGAATCAACAAGTATTTTCAAGGGAATGGCTTCAACAAATTTCATTATGATTATGCTCTATATACCAAAATAAAAAATGAAGATATTTTGATTATGTATCTCTATGTGGATGATTTGATCTTCATCGAAAGCAGCCAAGCATGTTCAATAAATTCAAAGAAGTGATGATGAAATAATTTGAGATGGTAGACTTGAGGCTCATGGTGTACAACCTTAGCATTGAAGTTAAGCAATAAAAATGTGGAATATTCATCTCATAAGAAACCTATGCAAAATATATCTTTAAGAAATTTAAGATGGAGAAATATAACCCGATAAGCACACCTATAGAGTTCAACGTCAAAATATTAAAACATCAAGAAGACAAAAATGTATATCTAAACGAGTGTATGAAATTGGTTCCAATAAAATTATACAGTTTACCAGGAGGATGAGGAATATACTTAAATCAATGAGTTTCGATGGTCTACCTAAAGTTCAAAGGTTCGAATTTCCCTTTTTTGTTGGGTCCTCACAAGATAGAATTTTAGGTTTCGTTATCGGGCTGGTATGTGTATTATCTTCTGGGTACGATGACTTTCATATATACAATCCATTTACTAAGAAGTTTAAGGAAATACCTGCTCTTAAGTAGATTTTGATATAATTCCAGTATCGATGATTACACGCTCGTAATTGTCACTCTCCCTCAAAGGAGTAATCGGGATATAGGTGGTGATATTGATGCAGCTACGATTAACATATTCTCATTAACAAAAAGTATTTGGAGAATCTTTATAGATACAAAAAACCTTTAATAGATATTCTTTTTGGGGATGCTCTACTTTTTTTTAATAAAGCTCTTCAATGGATTTTTACAACAAACACATATAGTGTAATCCATGTTTGTGGATTAGCTGAAAAGGGTTTTAGTATAATCCATGTTTTCAATTTTGATTTTTTGTCTAAAGGGTATTCCTCAAAGTGATTTGGATGATTTTTTTATAAAAACAAAGTGTTCGTGTAAGTGTTTTTGGATTGTCTTTGTTTATTCAGTAATCTTTGTGTCGATTTTGTTCATTAAACTCTAATAATATAGATGATGAAGCCTTACGGTGTAAGTTCCTATTAGACAGAAGTAATTCACAATTGTATTGGTTTTCCATTATTTGTTTATATTATGCTCGACACGAGAAGTTGGTATCTTAATAAAAAAAACCTTTAGAAAAGTAATTTGATAATTTTTCATATTCGAAAAAATATTTCGTGATTGTTAACTCGTATTTTAAAAGATATCATGTCGGTGTATAAAAACCATTTTGATCTCACAAACTCTCTTCAAATGGAAAACATATGGTGAGAGGAAACCATCTCTTTTTGTTTTAATTGTTATCTAATTTTCTTTTACTATTTCGATTAATAGGCTGAGACTTTTGGAAATAAAAGATAGTAAGTTATGAATTGTGTTTCAGCGTTAGAGCATGTATATTCGTGTCATGTTAATACACATTTTATTATTTCCATTTTTTTGAAGTTTTAAAGTTGACACATATAGATGGTATGCTCTGATTCTTCATTTTTATCCAAAAAAGTAGCAGTAACATTATGTTACCACTAATATAGGGCGATTGAATATGAAATTAATAGTATTAAATCTTTGTTTATTGATAACATTTCAGTGACTTCTGTATACAACTTATCTTTGGAAAATAATACGTGAGCTTTACCATTAACTACTATCCAACTATAATTGGACACATTTTTCACAACTTTCACTCCTATCTCTCTCCTCAACATATTCTCCTCCTTATATTCAATATTATCTGCGTACACATTGCACCACGCCACATGTGTTCGCGTATTCAGTTACTGCATTTCTTATTATAAATCACTATGCAATTAATCACAAATGACTCAAGCAAATAACACAAATAAAGAACAGAACACGAATAGAGGACAAAAAAATAAAAGAACATAGGATTTAACGTTGTTTGATAATTGTGTACGTCCACGGACGCTGCCTGAAAAAATTGTTTCACTATGATAGGATAGGGTTGCAGATTTCATATTATGTTTTGTGTAGCTCTAGTACTCTATTTATAGGGAATAAATATAACTTACTAAATAATTGGCCTAATAGGCTCATATACACAAGATTAAAGATGACGATATCAATTATAGCTTCACTGTCAATGACACAAAACTGTACCTCCAAACACGGTACACTGTCAAGACATTATTCGACTCATTATCAACAAATCTTCCCTTGAGGTGAATATCCTTTCTTTACTATCAACAAAGAATCTTCTCTTATTCTGACTCACTATATGCCCCTAAGGCATTCACTATATACTGCGAAGACCAATCCAGTTTAGGCACTCCTTAAACTTTCAAACTGATACCGTCTTTGCCATTATATCTGCTAGGTTATCGTGTGTAGACACTTTCTTCACATAAAAATTCCCTTTGATATTATATCATAAACAAAATGATACCTGATATCTATATGATTTGTACGTTCGTGCTACATTTGGTTCCCTATAAGGTGTATGGCACTTTGACTATCAGAAAATACTTTTGTAGTAGTCTTATCTAAGACCAAATCTGCCACCAAACCTTGCAACCATATAGCCTCTTTAACTGCTTCTGTTACCGCTATGTACTCTATCTCTGTTGTAGACAAAGCTACGGTAACTTGTAACTGTGCTTTCCAACTGATCGCACTCCCAACTAGAGTAAATATCTAGCCTGTCAGAGATCTCATTTTATCCATATCACTTGCAAAATCAAAATCAACAAAACCAACAACTGATCCTTCAATATCATTCAACGATCCACCAATATCAGCCTGGTTGAAAGGTAAGCCAACACTCGTAGTATTCTTAAGATACCGAAGCATCCATTTCACTGTATGTTAGTATTATTTCCCAGGACATCCCATGTACCTGCTAACTACACTAACCGCATGTGAAATATCAGGATGTATGTCTACCATAGCATACATGATACTACCAATTGCACTTAAATACGGAACCTTGCATATTTTTTCCAACTTAGCATCGTCTTTAGTTGCTCCTGCTGCAGACAATATGAAATGAGTAGAAAACGGGATGCTAACTACCTTAGTATCAAACATCTTGAATCGTTGTAAAAGTTTCTCGATATAGCTTATTTGAGACAAATGTAACGATCCTACACTTCTATTCTTGATAATCTCCATACCAAGAATCTTCTTTGCTCTATCCAGATCCTTCATCTCAAACTCGTCACTAAGCTACTTCTTTATCTGCATAATGTGTGACATAGTACACGCAACAATAAACACATCATCCACGTGAACCCTTTTGACATCATAGTGTCAATAGTACACGAAAGTGTACAATTTCTTAGGTGATTGTTTTAAACCATACAATGAATTATTCAGCAGACAAACCTTGTCCTCCATATTAGGTTTGATAAATCACTCTGATTATCTCATGTAGATTCGCTCCTCCAATTCTCATGTAGAAACGTAGTCTTCACATCCAACTGCTCAAGCTCTAAATCTTGCAAAACTACCATGACTAACAAAACTCGAATCGAGCTATGCTTCCCCACTGGAGAAAAAACACTTCATTGAAGTTAATCTCTTCCATTTGAATAAAACTTTTAGCGACTAGTCTTGCCTTGAATCGAGATGCCTCAAACCCTGGATTACCTTCCTTTTTCTTGAACACCCATTTGTTACCTACTACTTTCTGTCTCTTAGGAAATACAACAAGCTCCCATGTTTGATTCTTATTAAGAGATTCAATCTCTTCCCATATAGCACTAATCCATCGATCTTCCACTTAACTCGCTATAGCTTCCCTTAAGCTACTAGGTTCCTGCTCTCAACTTCTTCTGCAACTGACAGAGCATATGCAAATAGATTTTTCATAACTTTTTAGAAGTCTAATATATCGTCTTTTGCTACTCAATGCTATGCTATAATGTTATTTTTCTGGTTCGGGCGCATAATCGTCATTATCATCCGATGTTAATGCTTCACTTCCTGATTCTACATCTACTTAAGAATCCAGATCATGATTCTAACCATCCCATCAAACATTCTGATTCTAATGTTACCGATATCACAAACAAGTAAGGAATGATTGTTTCCTAAATAGATAGTTCGTCTTGGATTGTAAGTATCAAACCACACCTTGAACTGACACATGTGATATGTAGCGCCATTATCGAGTATCCAATAATTTTACCCACAATTTGAACTCACTGATAATACATCTCATGTACCACTGGTTTTACTGTCATCAAAATCGTTCACACCGTCAACAATGTTTGTTGCATTTTCTTTTTGATTTCCCTTCTTACAATTTAGTTTCGGACAATATCTCCTATAATGACCCTGCTCACCGCATTCATAACAGTTTGAGTTCTTTAATTTTAATTTGGAATTCTAGTTCTTCCTTCTCAAAGAACTTGCTTTGCTTCTAAATTTTCTCCTAGTCATAAGACCATCCCATTCAGCCTGATTCTCTGGCTGCAATTGAAATCGTACAAGTAATTCTTTAAGTATAACCAATTTACCACTAATTTCTCTGAGTAAATTTATCCCAAGTTCTTTCATAAGCAGGCTGTAGTCTTGTTACCACTAAAATTTGAAGAACATTGTCTTTCACATTCATTAAAATCCAGCAGCCTTCCTTGAAGATTTTGCCTGTCCTCTTCTTTCATCTCTTATGGTAACTTATTCTCCACAGCCTTCAAAAACCCAATAATGAATTCGGTTTAATCTTCTACAACGCAAAGTTGGATCCCCCATCAAATTTCTCAATCTTGTATTTTGTTGATGTTGACGCCATTGGGAAATCCTAATTGCAAAAGCCCTAATTTCACAACCAAAGTTATCATACCAATTTTGTTAGAAATCACTATGCAATTTATCACAAATGGCTCAAGCGCACAGAGAATAAATAAAACAGAACACCGATAAAGGACAGAAAAAAGAGAACACATGATTTAATGTGTTTCGACAATTTTCTACGTCCACAGGTATCGCTAGAGAAATGTGTTTCAGTATGATATAAAACAGTTACATATTTCAGATTGTATTTTTCTATAATCCTAGTAGTCCATTAGAGGGAATAAATAGAAATTACTAGATCGTGGGCCTAATGGACTCCTACCACAAGACTAACAATAACACTATCACAGACACAAAAGTGTTTCACTTGCCTCGCTTAGTACCTGAAGGTCTAGGTATAATCAAAACCGCGACCAGACTTACTTGAGCGAATTGTGTATGGTAGGGTATTATTATTGACGTTAAGTCTGAGTTCTAATGGGTAACATGTTAGTGATTCGGTCTAACTCTCAAGTGCATTATTTCTTCTACCTTGATTTGTGGCTCAACATGAGCTAGAAGGCCCTTGATGGCCAGAGACTTTTTCTTAATTATATATTATGTTAGTAAGCATGGCAAAATATGCTTCATAAAAGAATAAAATTACACACATTAATAACAATGTAGAATTTTATTCTTTATTACAAAATCCTAACGAAAATTCATCACACTTTCATTCTACTCCTGCTTGTAATGCATGATATAGTCTATATTCCTTTTTATGACCTTGCTACCAATGAATTGATCTTTGAACATAGAAGATAACATCTTAAAACTTCATACCTGATCTGGGAGGGAATATATTGAACCATATGAAGTAATTCTCTCTGAAAGTTATAAGCATGGGTCACACACACCTATTTGAGTATATGGCCATTATTCTTTATACTCATATATCGCCATAGGGTTGCTAATAAGAGAATGATTAACTTAGGTCTAAATACTCGACCCATATTATTATTAGGTATAATTAGTTTGTAATAAATCACTTTAGCATAAATGATTTGTACCAGTACTCTTGTGTAAATCGAAATTATTACGCTACAAGTGCATCTTAGCTATCGTATATAGCTACAAGTGCATCTTAGCTATGGTAAATAAAAACTAAACTCTATATATTGATTTATGATTATTATTTTCTATTATTCTTTATTATATATATATATATCATTTTACTTAGCAACATAATTAAATATTAAATTTATACTTAGATCTCTTTGATCCCGATTTACATCACCAAATATAAAATATAATAAATAAAAATTTCTAAAATAATATTGATTTTGCAATAAAATATTTACTAAAAAAATATATGACTTTGAAAACCTATAAAATATTTGGTGTGTAACCGTCTAATACTCATCCAAGAATTCAATAACAACCGACTATCTAAAAAATACAAGTTAAAAACAATTATTTTATCATATTTTCTACCAAAATACCCTGTTATTCAAAATCATAAAACACGTGTACATTATCTCTCATTTTTTTGGGATTCAAATTTTTAAAAGATTATATCTTTTAAACGGTTACTCAGAAAAAAATCCAAAAGTACCATTGGTTTTGTTTTATAAAGATGACGAAAACTGGATTCATAAATGAATTTTTTTTGTATCTTTTAAACAGTTACTCAGAAAAAAAATCTAAAAGTACAATTGGTTTTGTTTTATAAAGATGACGAAAACTAGATTCATAAATGAAATTTTTTTTGTGAGTCGAATTAACCTTGATCTCGCATCTAGTATTTTGGTCTCACATCTATCATCTACTATTTATGTCTTGCCTATATTATTATTCATTTTACCATGGTCTCGCAGTTAGCATCTTAAATCTAGGTATCACATTTAGCATTTCCAATTTACATTAGTTCACATCTAACATCTAAAATTTAGGTCCCGCATCTATCATATAATATATAGGTTTTGCATATAATATTTCTATTTTACACACGTCTCACATCTAAGATCTAGTTCTCGCATCTATTATCTTTGTTCGACACAAACAATGATAATAATTAGTCTAGTACCTCAACTAGGAACCATAATACGTTCAGATATTTGATCGCTTTGAAATCAAACATGTGATTTGTAAAAAAATCACGCAAGACAATTTTGAGAGAGAAAATGACTCAGACTACAAAAAATACGAAAACACAATAAAAAATCCAATAATAAAACAAAAAACAAAACTTACATTTATATGTTATTAAAAAATAACATTTTCTAAGGTTTTGAAAATATTAAAAAGAAAACAAAAAACACGTGGATGCTTAAATAATATTAAATAATAAGTAAATAATATATCTATCTTTAATAGTTATTCACACTTAACCTTAATCAATATATATATATATATATATATATATATATATATATAATTTAGAGAAATTGCACCTAAAGTACACACTCAACTATTCTATTGTAATCTAGTATCCAAATTTTTGTTCTATTACCTTTTGATACTCATCTCAACTACTTAATTATCACTTAATACCTAACATTATTTTAATACCCTAACTACCCTCACCCTTCACGTAACCAAAATTTCTCTTTCTTACTTTTTTTTATTATATTTTTTAAAAGATCCATATCTTTCAAACCAGAGCTCGGAAAAAATATACGAAAATATCATCGCTTTTGTTTTTAAAAGATGAACAAAGCTAGAACCATTTATGATATTTTTTGAACTTTTTTTAAAATAAAATTTCACGAGTAACAATTCTCAGGAAATCGAGAGAGTTGCAAACAACTCTCTAGAAATAGAGAGAGTTGCAAACAACTCTCAGGAAATCGAGAAAGTTGCAAAAAATTCTCAGGAAATCGCAAGAGTTGCACACAACTCTCAGGAAATAGAGAGAGTTGCAAACAACTCTCAGGAAATCGCGAGAGTTGCACACAACTCTCAGGAAATAGAGTGAGTTGTAAACAACTCTCAGGTTAGTTTTTCAAACAACTCTGAGGTTAGTTTTTTAAACAACTCCCAAGTTAGTTTTCAAACAACTCTCAGGTTAGTTTTTCAAACAACTTTCAGGTTAGTTTTTCAAACAACTCTCAGGTTAGTTTTTCAAATAACTCTCAGGTTAGTGTTTCAAACAACTTTAAGGTTAGTACTGGTGAAGGTACCAGCGTGTATATATAGTCAGGGGTATTTTTGTCCAAATTTCAATTCGAGGCACCAAATGACACTATCCAAAAAATGGGTACTAGTGGGTAATTAGATAGTTGAGTGGGTATTACTGGTACTTTTCTCAAAATTTAACTATATATATAATTATATACATAAAAAACAAACCAAATATAATAACTCGAAAATTTCATATTTAAAAATAATAAAACTAAACCATTTATTAGTATTATTATCTAAAATAATAAAAAAAACAAAAACAAAAATAAGAGAAACCGATAAGTAAATCAGTAATCCAAACTCATTACGGATACCAAAAATATTATGGTCTTAAAATAAAAGTACGATGGTTCATGTACCCTACACAACGAGAATGATGTTAACCAAAAATCATTTTAGCTCTTTTTATAGCAACTTTGGTTACCTTCGCACCGGTTGGATCTTTTTCCTTAACAGCTTTGATAATACCACCAACAACATCGGTGTGTCTTATGTCTCTAACAGTAAAACGATCAATAGGTGTTGGTGTAGAAGACAAAGATTAATGGTGAGAGTAAATGAAAATGAGAGAAGCAGAGGAGTTACTAGAATACGAAAAGAGAAAACTTAATTCATTCAATAGAATTGCTTTTTAAATACGTATAAAAGTCACTAACACACGTTAAATGACTGACATAAGTTAAATAAAAAACACAAGTAAACAAAACGTGCTTCAGAAGGCTTAAACTCTGAATTTGTCATAAAAGACCCGCAAAAGAGCTGCAGAAGACCAATGAAAGACCCAAAAACTGTCAACATAAAATAACATGTTCTAAATAATGTTGAACCAACGAACATCTATCTAAACAACTTCAACACTCCTCCTTGTTTAGATATTGTTTAGATTTTTTGGTCTTCTTTTATTCTTCTTCGATTTTTTACGTCTTTCACTAGCAGCAACAATTTTCACTCATGTATGTCTTTCAACCGAAAGATTTTTTTCAACTGAAAGCTCAACACTGCTTGTTTCTAAACTTGTTTGTCGATAGCATTATCTAACTGGACTTTTACACCAATCCCATGTTTATCCATTAAAATTCCATTTTCAAAGGCTTCCGAAGATGGAAGTAAAACATGATTTTTCTTTTTAATACCTACATCTGTCAAAGCATTGACACTGTCACCGACTTTCCAAATAGTTGACGATATTTGGTTAAACTGTAGATAAGACTCCTTTAGATGAAATTCATCAATATGTTCTCAAAGTAATGACCCGTGACTTGTTTGATGACTAAAGTCCCAAACATCTGATTAGACAGATACAGTGAGGACTCAAAATTAGAACCAAAACCAACATCATGGACTTTTTTAGGAAAGTTGGTTAACCTGATACTTTCCTCTACATAAATTTTAATGGCACCATAAGATGGCTCCCTAAACACGTTTAGAATGATTTTCCGACATATCATGAGATACTAATTCTCGTTTCTCCATTGGATTTAAAGCAAACCTTTTTCCTTTCATTTTGACATTGAAAAACTCTTTGCCGCTAGCATCTTTGATCAGGCACTGTTTATTCTCAAAGAACATTTTATAGCCTTTATCAAGAAATTGACCAACACTTATCAGATTTTGATCAATTTTCGGTACAAATAAAACATGTGAAATAAATTTTGTACCTCACTCTTTTGACTCCAGTGTCTTTTAATTCATCAAATAGTTCTTTATCATATGTCATATGATTTGTGCACCCACTATCAATCAACCAGTTTTCACTGGATTTCTGCCTAAAAAACAAGTGACCATAAACAGTTGATCTTCTTCTTCTTGATCAGCTACACGTGCATCTTATTTTTGCATCTGCTTCTGACCCTTTACTTTAAAAATTGCAGCTTCATGTCCAAGTTGAATACATTTAGAGCATTTAGCATCGGGTCTCCTCCAACACCTGTTTGGTGGATGACCTTTAATTTTACAATGGCGGCAAGGCGGGTAGGATTTTCTGCATCTACTTATTATATTTTTTTTGAAAATTTCTAGATGAATCCTCACTCATTGACTTGAACATTTTATTCTTTTTATACCTGTTAGTGTCTTGATGCTTAGCAGGTAATGCACTTTCAATCACCCCTTCTTGCATCATAGACCTTCTCTGCTCTTGTGCTTGCAAAGCATTTAAGAGCTTTGTTAGGGAGATATTTGACAGATCTTTGGTGTTCTCCAGAGTAGTAATGGTTGCTTCAAACTTCTCTGGAACAGTCACCAATATCTTTTAAACAATCTTGGAGTCTTTTAGCTCAGACCCAAGCAATCTCACCTTGTTGGCAATGCTGAGAAGTCTGTCAGAGTACTCCTTCACGCACTCAGACTCCTTCATCTTCTGCAACTCAAAATCCCTATTTAATTTAGGATTTTCATTCCATGAATCCTTTCATCTTCTTCGTACTCATCCTTGAGGTAATCCCAATTTTCTTTGGCTGTTTTGAGAGACATTATTCGTGTGAATATCATCTCAGATACAACGGCAAATAGACAAGCTTAGCATTTGATTTTCTCGTATTCTTTGTTTGCTTTGATCTGTGCTATAGTAGGATTTTCTGGAAGTTGAGGAATTTTGTAATCCTCTTCTACTGCTTCCCAAAGATCTAAAGTCTCCAAGTAAGTCTCCATACAAACCGCCCACATTTGATAATTGTTTCATCGAATACTGGTGGTGCGGCTATTGAAAAATCTCTTTCCATTTTAACCTTACAAATCCCTTAAGAAGAGGGCTCTGATACCATTTTGTTGGTGTAGAAGACAAAGATAAATGGTGAGAGTAAATGAGAGAAGCAGAGGAGTTACTAGAATATGAAAAGACAAAACTTAATTCATTCAATAGAATTGCTTGTTTAAATACATATAAAAGTCACTAACATACGTTAAATGACTGACATAAGTTAAATAAAAAACACAAGTAAACAAAACGTGCTTCATAAGGCTTAATCTCTGACTTTGTCATAAAAGACCCACAAAAGACTAGCAGAAGACCAAGGAAAGACCCAAAAACTGTCAGCATAAAATAACAGGTTCTAAATAATGCTGAACCAATGAACAACTATCTAAACAACTTCAACAAGAGGTGGGTACTGAGAAAATCCACGCTTGAGATCCTTAACAACATAATTTTTAACATTGAACCCAACATTGTCACATGGTACAGCTTTGAGAAGAGCTTCGTGGTGCAGCTAAACAGATTTGACCTTACTGGTCTAACCAATAAGGGCTGAAGGTTGCCAATATACCAGGTTTAATGGTACTGATCTCAACACTACCCACTAGCATAGTTCTAATACCACCGATCTTGTAGACATCTTGAAAGGGCAGATGGGGGCAGATGGAGTGGCTTATCTGAAAATATTTTGGGCTCTGATATCGCAGCAAAAGCCTCAAGGAAGGTGAAACCTTTGTACCAGTCCAGGTTTGTAGACCTCTCAATCATGTTGTAACCAACCTTCTTGAGGTTGAAAGATACTTCCTTAACAAATTTATCATACATAACCTTAGAGTTCTCGGGTGTGGTGGCATCCATTTTGTTACAATGGAAATTCATTACAACAAGAGTGAATGCAAACAAGGAATGCTCACGGGTGTGACTATCTTTAGAGATACCAACCTCGAAACTACCAGTGGTGGAATCAATAATAAAAACGACACAATTAGGTTATGAAATTCCAGTAACCATATTCTTAATAAAGTCACGATGACCAGGAGAATCAATGATAGTGCAGTATTTGTTGGTGGTCTTAAACTAATATAAACCAATATCAATTGTCACACCACACTCGCGCTTAGCCTTGATCTTGTCCAACACCCACGCATACTTGAACGCCCTCTTGTTCATCTCAGTAATTTCTTTCTTAAACCTCTCGATTGTACACTTGCTAATACTTCCAAGCTTGTAGATCAAATGATCAATGGTTGTTGACTTTCCCGATCCAATGACTACAATATTGATGTGAACCTTTTCCTTACTCATGGTTTGAAACAAAACTATAAGAGAAGAGAATTGAATTCTTTGTTGCTCCCTTTAAGAATATAGTGATTTCTTTGTACAGGGACATACTAAAATTGCAGTTGGGAAACGATTTTAATGCCTCTTGGGTTCATAATCTACGAGATAAGTGTCATGCCATCAGAATTTTTACTAGCTAAGCTACAGCCAGTGAGGCTCGTACTAATCCCAGTAGAATCCTCACCATCATACCTAGTTACCATTTCACCATGTTTTTCCTCTACAAGTAGCAACATCAAATGTCTGATCCTCTATGAGTATGCCAATATCATTTCTATCATATTATGCACTTCCCTGCAACTATAGTACGAACTCAGGGTTCTAAATAAAGTCACGCAATAATGGTCGATCAATGCTTTGATTAACCACACACTTGCTCCTGTTTCAGAAAAAAAAAAGTGAAACATTCTTGTCTGATTTTACTTTACGATAAATATCTAAAACCTAATCGAGATTGCATTATCTATGATAATGTGTGACTTATTCTGCTAAGCTCATTTTTTCTCTAGTGTCGGCTATGTTAGGGATCTTACACAAAAGATCTTATAATCAGATTAGTGAAAGACAAATAATAAGAATATGTTGTTGGGAAACACAATAAACCACGAGTAAGATGAAACACAAAATAAACCAAGAGTAAAATCAAACACATAAATTGTTAACGAAGCTATATTTTTGGTTTTTAGAGAGTTTAACACAATAAAGAAGAAGAAACGATTACATTTCTTAATTAGTAATTTATGACTTAGTAAATTACTTATGCCTTTTCAAATGCAAACTTCTTCAACTATGTTTAACGAGTCTAACAATCTGCTACTTGAAGACTGGTTTTAACCTGTCTTTGCACCTTGATCTATGCAGCAAACTGTTTTGGTCTTGTTATTCTTGCAGACCAACTGAAGTTGAACGTAACTTAAGTTTTTCACTAGCTACTGTTTTTGTCAACATATCAGTTGGATTCTTTCTTTCTTAGATCTTTTAAAAGTATTAGCACCTCATATTCCAATAACGATCTGATGAAATTATAGCGAATAGTAATATGCTTGAAATATTGAATTTTTCGCCAACTGAATTGTACTATGACTATCACTATGCAAAACGTTCTTCTTTTTGTTTGAATCCCATCTCGGTTACCAAAACTTGAAGTTATATCATCTCCTTACTGGTTTCGGCCACTCCTACATACTCAAACTTTGTAGTCGATAGAGCGACAATTTTCTGTAATTTTGAAATCCAACTAACAGCTTCCTAATGAATATTTATTGGGTTTGACATAAACCTGCTCACAACTTCCACTACATGACTAATGTCTGGTCTCTTACAGACCATCGCATATATCAAACTCCCAATAGCATAGACGTAATGAAACTTAGTCATGAAGTCTTTCTCTTCCTCCACGAGGGAATTGATCCTTAAACGAAAGTGACCTACCAATGGTATATTAACTAGATTGGCATCACACATGTTAAATCTCTGCAAAACACGATCGATGTACTCTAAGTAGGATTACTGTAAAACCTTTTTATGTGTATCTCTTGTGATTTGCATTCCAAAAATCTTATTCGTCGGACCCAAGTCCTTCACGTCAAATTATTGTGACTATTGATGCTTCAATCATCCAATATAATCTATATCTGAACCTGCTACTAACATATCATTAACATAAAGCAGTAAAATGATATAATTCGACTTATATATTTTGAAATTGCAACAGTGGTTGGCATTGCACTTCTGGAAACTCTATTTGTTTATAAAACTGTCAAATTTATTGTACCATTGTCTTAAGGCTTGTTTTAGACCATACAAACTTTTTTTAAGTCTGCATACCGTGTTTTCTTAAGAAAACGTATGGTTGATAAATGTATATCTCCTCATCCAAGTCCCCGTGACGAAATGCAATATTCACTGCTAATTGTTCAAGATAAAGGTCTTCAATGACAACACTACTCAACACGGATAAAATAGTATTGAGCTTCACAACTGGAGCTAAAATGTTTGTGTAAGTAATTCTATTTTTTGGTGGAACCCTTTGATAACTCGTCGGGCTTTTCATCTCTAATAGACATCATACTCATCTTTCACCCGGTACACCCATTTGTTACGAAGTTCCTTTTTACCCATGGGTAACTCAGCTAGTTTCCATCTCTCATTTGAGATTAAATATTTCATCTCATTTTCATAGCAAGCTCCACTTGCTGGCACCACTGGTCTGACAAGCTTCATTATAGCATCCAGGCTCCCTATCATTGGTGAGCAACAAATAATTCAAGTATGTCCTGTTGTAAGGTTTAGATTGTTCGCCGATCGTTCTTTCCAACTAACTCTCTTTGCCGAGGGGTTAATCCGATCGACTTTCTTTTTTGACTATCTTGGACCCCTTCGATATCTGCAAATATTGATTTGTATGGCTTTGAGTCATTTTATTTAGTTTTATTTTGTATATGAATGGTTCATTGAAGATCACATCTCTACTTCGTATCATCTTCCTATTTTCCTCATCCCAAAAACGATAACCGAACTCGTTTTCGACATAGCCGATTATGAAACATTTCTTCGATTTGGGATCAAGTTTATTCATGCCTTGATCACTTATATAAACATATATTGTACAACCAAACACTCTAAGATATGACAATTTTATCTCATTAACAATCCATACTTCCTCATGTATTTTATATTCTAAGGGAACCGATTGTCTCGATTAACCAGGTAAGCTGATGTGTTGACTGTTTCTGCCCAGAACTGCTTTGGTAAACCTAACTGTATACGAATGCTTCTGATTCTTTCTATCAACGGTCTATTCATACATTTTGTAATACCATTATGTTGAGGTATACCTGGCAAAGTTCTTTCCATCCTGATCCTGGGCTCATAGAAATATTTCTTGATTCTGGTGTCCTCATATTCACCACCATTATCGGTTTCGAGATTTTTAATATTCAAAACTGTCTCATTCTCAACCATAGATTTCAATCTCATATTAATGTCCAAAACTTAAGATTAATGGTTTAGAAAATAAACCCATACCTTTCGAGAATGATCATCGATAAAAGTCACAAAATAATGTTTCCCTCGTATATGAAAATATTGTTGGCCCCCGAACTTTAGAGTGAACAAGCTTCAGTCTTTCTTTCTTTAAGGTTTTTCCAATCGTGGGAAAACTGACCATTTTATGTTTTCCAAGTATGCAATATCCGCACATGTCTATATCGATTGACTTAAGACCTGGAAGCTTCCCTTCGAGTACATAATTTTCATACATTTATCACTCATCTGGCCAAGCCTCCGGTGCCACACATTTAGATTTTTGTTTCCTGCTTTTATTGTAATTGAACAACTCATCTTTGGTGTCTTATAAAGAGTACCACTCATCTTTCTGAGAGTAACCATCATTTTTCCCTTTGAAATCTTTCAATTTTCACCATGGAAGATCATAGTTTAGCCTTCTCTAGCCACTGCCCTACTGAGATTAAGTTCTTTCTCACGTCGGGGATATGCCTGACATCTTTTAGTTCCCAAACAGACCCATTCAACTTAATCTTCATAATACATTTACCAATAATATCAAAAGGTTGATCATCACCAAAATATACATTTCCATGGTTACCATGGACATACCTCTCAAAGAATTCTTTCCACAAGAGTGCTGACATGCATGGATTTTAATGCATGACCACCTTTCAGGATTCCAAAGTCATAAACTTTGGCTACTCATTTCTCGTTTAAGAGAATATTAGTTTTTTGCCATCACTGTGGATGATAATGTGTTCGAAACCTCTGTAAAGATAATGTGAACAACAAGCTAACCTAATGTTTCTAATGCCTTTGCCTCCACAAAACATGAGGTTTTGGGTTTTGTAATGCAAGAATCTCGATTTTGATTTGGAACTCATGCCCACCTTGGTCAGGCATCGGTTTTGGTTTGGATCATATTTGGTTTTACCTTTATTTCGCATTTGGTTTTAACCATATTTCACATTTTGCATTTAACAAAATAACTTACATTTAACCTTCATTTTTCATTCGCATTTCATAACCCCTATTTCTCATTTCACCTTTCAACGTATTGTAAGGTGAATTTTACATTTAGCAAAAAAAATTGTATTTAATCTTTATTTCACATTTCATTTAACTCTTATTTCAATTTTATATTTCGGATGAAATATCCGTATTTCACATTTTAGTATTTTATATATATTTTTACACATTTCATTCGGTATTAACATTTATTTTACATTTTGGAAAAGTTACATTGAATTTGTATTCAGTATTTTAAATGAAATTTAACCCTTCTTTTATATTCCATTTATATTTTGTAATTTGTTTTTAAACTAATTTGTTTTTAAAAAACTGACTAGATATAATGAATTAAATCATTTAAAATATTAAAATATTTTAAAATATATTTTTTATATATTAAACAGTAATAACAGATATAATAGATAATAAGAGGTGAAAATGCTAAATTATCGCAAGAACGTTTAGATAATTTTATGTCTTCTCGTTTCATAAGCTGGAATCATGTTTCTAATCTTGATGTTATAAGTAGATGACGCATCGTTTTTGTTTGGGATGCTAGCAGGGTGGCATGTACGGTGATTGAAATTGGAAGACAACACATACACTTTCAAGTCCACTGTAACGTCACTCAAGAATTTTTTTTATGTTACGTTTGTTTACCCTTTGTATACTGTACCACAAATGAGAGTTCTTTGGGAGCACCTAACCACTATAGGGGTCAACATTCGTTTACCTTGGATGATTACGGGAGACTATAAGACCTACTGTGCTCCAGGAGACCGAATTGGGGCTGCCCCACTTCGAAATGGTGAGTTAATTGATTTAAATAATTTTCGGATATCTCACGGTCTTGTTGATGCTCTATGCAAAACCTACTTTACTTGGATAAATGGTACTATTTGGGCCAAGCTTGATCGAGTCCTTATAAACCATGGGTGGAGTGATAAAGATCTCTTATGCAAAGCCACGTTCCTTCCGATGGAACCCGTTTCCGATCACTGACCAGTTATTGCCTCGATTATTCGAGATTTTCAGCATGGTTGTCGGCCCTTCAAATTCTTCAACACGTGGCTTGATCATCCCAGATTTGCTAGCATTGTAGAAAGTTTATGGGGTCAGTCTATTGATGGTACGAAGCAGTATATACTTACGTAGAAGTTGAAATCCTTAAAGCGTCTGTTAAGAGATTTGAATAAAGCTGAGTATGGTGGCATTCTAGAGCGTACAGATACTGCAAATTCGGCCTTTAAAGAGGCTATCTCCTCACTCATGGCTAATCCTGATAACGTTGCTTTGAAAGAAGAGGTACACAGATTACGGGATCGTGCGGATTTCCTTCTTAATGCAGAAAAGAGCTTTCTTCAACACCGTATGAGGACCACCCACTTAGTTGACGGCGACAGAGGTACGAAATACTTTCACAGGTTAATCAAACAAGATAATGCAAGAAATAACATTTCCTACATCGTCCGAGATGATGGCACCCGCACCACATCTCCTACAGAAGTTGCCTCCCTCCTTGTAGATTTCTGCACGCACCTCTTTGGCTCATCTCGCCCAAGCTCCCCCATTGATCCGACGGTCATGAGTCACGGATCCCTCGTCGGGGATCAACATTATGAGCAGCTTCTCAAACCTGTTGAAGTTGATGAAATCCGTAATGCCCTCTTTGATATCGGAAATGACAAGGCTCCGGGACCGGACGACTACACCTCGGTTTTCTTCAAAAAGAATTGGGAACTTGTGGGAACAGATTTGGTTGATTGTGTTCGTGAGTTCTTTGATACTGGTAGACTCCTCTGTGCAACAAATCACACCATCCTTGCCCTTATTCTGAAGAAAGACAACGATCCTAAGGTGGGTGACTTTAGGCCAATTGGGCTCATAAATGTTACTTACAAAGTGATTACCAAAATTTTGGCTAACCGAATGACCCATTTACTTCCGAATCTCATTGATAAAGGACAAGGTGCTTTCGTGGGTGGTCGAAATCTTGTTGATAATGTTTTCGTTTCCCAAGAGTTGGTTAGAGGTTCGAACCGTGCGAGAGTTTCTCCGCGATGTATGCTCATGGTGGATCTTCGCAAAGCATTTGACACAGTCTCATGGGAATTCCTATCGGATATTCTCCATGGTATCGGGTTTCCTCCGAAGTTTGTGGGATGGATTCTTGCTTGTGTCACTATAGCGTCCTTCTCCGTTTCTATCAACGGCGAGCTTCATGGCTTCTTCTGTGGGCAGCGGGGCTTAAGGCAAGGTGATCCCATGTCCCCTACTTTATTCATCATTTGCCTCGAATATCTGTCTCGTTTGTTAAAGAATAAATCGAGCGAACCGAGTTTTAAATTCTATCCGAAATGCGCCCGTACTCACACCACCCACCTCGTTTTTGCTGACGATTTGATGCTACTTTCAAAAGGAGATAAGACATCGGTTAACATCCTTATGGAATGCTTGAGCCATTTGGAAGATGTTTCGGGACTATCACTGAATCCTTCTAAATCCAAAATATACCTAACCGGGGCTAAAAGGATTGTTTATGATCGGATCATGGAAAGAGTCGGATTTGAAGTTGGCACTTATCCTGTACATTACTCGGGGATACCTCTCGCTCCTATGACCGTCTCAGTTACTGATTTTTCCCCTTTGACAGAGGCTATCTCGAGTTACATTAAAAAATGGGAACATATGAAACTTTCCTACGTGTGAAAACTTCAATTGATCACCTCCGTGTTTCAAGGGGTCGAATCCGTTTGGTTCCGCGCTTTTCCTTTGCACTCGGCGGTGCTTAACACGATCCGTTCGCTCTGCCTCAAGTTTTTCTGGGGGGGTAGACCTGCTCGGATTGCTTGGGACAAAATCTGTAAACCCAAAGATGAAGGAGGACTTTGCCTTATGGATATCAGACTTTGGAATCGTGCCCTTCTTACCCGTTGGATTTGGTTATTACATTCTGACTCTGAATCGTTGTGGATAAAATGGGTGCATGAGTATTATCTTCGAGGACAAACTATATGGGACTACCAAAGATGAGATAGAGACAGTCATCTTGTTCGGAAGCTTCTTGATATTAGAGACTCTTGGATACAGATATTTGGGGGTCGAGATAGTGCCATTCTGGGTCTTGAAAGCTGTACTTTTGGTGGAAAGCTAATTACTAGACGTGTCTACGAAGCCATGAGAACAAAAGGTAAGGCATGCCCAAATCTATCAAAGTTATGGAAGAGATTCATCCCACCTAAGTTTTCTTTCACCGTCTGGCTAGCCATCAATCGTCGCCTTGCCACGAAAGACACTTTCCACTACATGGACTTGCCTAACATCAGCTGCCTATTTTGCAGGCACTCAGATGAGTCTGGTGCCCATCTTTTCTTTGCTTGTAGGGTCACTAAGGAAATCTGGAGTCGTATCCGATCATGGCTGGAGATTACTCGAGAAATGACAACGCTTGATAGTGCACACAAATGGATTAGGAAGGAGCATCGAGGAACATCCTACCGATCCCGCGCAATCAATCTTGCCTTCCAAGCCACCGTTTTCGAGATTTGGCGCGCCCGCAACCGCCTTATGTTTGATGAAGAGACCGTGACTCAAGACACCATCGTTATCCGAATCACTCTCATGACCTTGAAGATTTTATTTAGATTATATCCGCATTATCGACTCACATGTTAGAGTCCTTTTTCATTGATACACTCAATTTTCGGATTTTCTATGTAATAGTCCATTAGTGCCGGCCTGAAGACTTGTACTCTTTTTCCTTAGACTGGGTTTTTACCCAACGGGTGGTTAAGGTTTTTTAAAAAGGCAATTGCTCTAGACCTTTATCAAGGCACTCTTGGACATGCCTTTTTCTTTTAGGTACATTGCTACGCTGAATTGTACTCACTTGAGAGATCATATGACTCTCTAGACGATTGTAACCTTGTACATATATATATATACACCCACATTTACCAAAAAAAAAGGTAAAAATGCCTCACACTTTTTTTCTATATCAAACCATTGGATCAGAATATATGGAAGTATTTAAACCATTGCTTTTCTATCAAAATTGGTATATATATGAGAGGATGTTTCATCTATGGAGTGGAATCGCTATTAAAAATATTAAGTTAGTGGTTGCATATGAACATTTCTTTTGTCTTGTTATGAAGTTTATACAAATATTCTGTTATTTTTATTAGAAACAATGCTGTTTTTGTTAAATTTTGTTATTTTTTAAGATTTGACGGATGGTAAATTAAATTTTGCATGTTTTTACTAAATTTTGCATGTTTTTGCTAAATTTTGTTATTTTTTAAGATTTGACGAATTTTAAATTAAATTTTGCATCCCCTTACAAACACACATCTAGGATTGCAGTTCCTCCTTTATCCCAAGTTGTTGGAGGATTGTATTTTAAAATTTATAATATTATTTTAGACCCTTCTATTTTTAACCGTTTTTAATGCTATCTAAATTCAATTAAAAAAAATACACTTATCTTTTTAGGAAATTGAGGAGAAAGAAATAAGAGACCAGTAAATTCTACCAAAACGTAACCGACCATAGACGGGAGCAAGAGGACCATAGACCGGAGCAAAATTATAAATATCGCAAAGTTATGAATGCCCTAAACCAGAGCAAAATTATAAATATCTCAAAGTTCTAAATGTCCTAAACCGTTCCTCTTCTCACCGTTAATAAACACATACTCTAACTAATTCTCTTTTTATTATCTTTGTCTCTTTCTCGGGTTTGGAGATAAAACTGTTGAGAGACTATCAAATGGCAATGGATCTAAGGGAGGATATGTTATGGAAATATTATCTCGATTGTCGGTTAAATATCTCAATGAGTTTCGATGTTCTACGTGAAGTTCAAAGCTTCAAATTGCCCTATTCCGTTGGGTCCACACAAGATATAATATTAGGTTCAAATTACGTGAAGGATGCCATTCAATTTGACAGAGCTTGCTAGACGAGGTAAAGTTGATCCTGTAATTGACAGCGACGATGAAATCCCACACTGCATCCAAATCTTATCTAGGAGAACAAAGAATCTTCCTGCTATTATTGGTCAGCCTGGAGTGGGAAAAACTGCAAGCGCGGAAGGCTTGGCCCTACCAAATGTACGAGGGGACATTCGTGAGCCTCTGCTGAATAGGAAGTTGATCTCCCTCGACATGGGTTCGTTACTAGCCGGTGCCAAATATCGTGGAGATTTTGAGGACAGATTAAAAGCGCTGTTGACAGAAGTTACTGCATCTAACGGGCAGATAGTTTTGTTTATAGATGAAATTTACACCTTCGTTGGTGCAGGTGCTGTATGTGGTGTAACGGATGCTGGCAACATGTTGAAGCAACTACATTTAAAATATTAAAATAATTTAATATAATATTTTTATATATTAGATAGTAATAACAGATATAACAGATAATAAGAGGTGAAATTGCTTCGCACTTTTTTTTTCCTATATCAAACTCTTGGATCAGAATACATCACAGAACTAAAATATCAAGCCATAGATCTAGTTGATGAAGCCTGCTGCAAAGCAGAAAATGGTGATCACTTCCAAGACAATGGAACTAGATGAAATCGATAGAGCCGTACTGAGATTGGAGATGGAGAAGCTCTCTCTTACAAACTATACTGATAAAGCTTTCAAGGATAGATTACACAAAGCTGGAAAGTGATTTGATTGCTCTCAAGTTGAAACAAACAGCACTAAATGGGCCAATAGAGCCAAAAATAAGCTCTAATGATCAAAATCCGATCAATTAAAGACAATTTGAAGAGGCTGAGAAGAATCTTGCTGATTCCAAGTCTTTTTCTTATACATCAACCAAAAAGATTATAAAAAAATCAATATGTTTATTTAATTTTCAGAATCAGTTAACCGATTCATCCAAATGGCAAAAGAAAATTAAACTAGAAGTAAAACAAGAAGAGAATTAAACTACAACTAAAACAAAAAGAGATGGCTTCCTCCTTCACATGTTTTCTTATTTTTCAAGAGCTGGTGAGATCAAAGTAGTTTCCACGTGAACAACATGATGTCCATAAGAAGACGATCCAACAATCTCGAAACTTTTCGTTTGAGTATCCAAAGACATCAAATCACCGGCGTGAGCGTTCTTTAATAAGATTCGACCCTCTCGTGTGGAACACAATGGTAACAAATCATGGGGACCAACACAAGAGTATGGAACACTGATCTTTTTTGTCCAAGACGAACTTACACCGTACTCCATCATCATCCATATTGTTAGAGTATAATGAACAAAATCGACACAAGGATTGTTAGAAAGACAAAGACATCCATCCAAAACACTTAGACGAACACCTTTTTGACGAAAATATTCATCTAAATCACTTGGACGAACACCATTAGGATGAAAATCAAAATCGGGAATGGGAATTATACTAAAACTCTCTTCAACTAACCCAAAAGATACAATCACAGGGCTAGTTACACCATCGGTGTTCTTTGTAAAAGTCCAATGAAGAGCTTTATTCAAAAACGTAGCAGAGCAGCCCCGAAAAAAATATCTGTTAAGGTATTTTGTATCTTGAAAGCTTCTCCATGTACCTCTTTTCAACGAGAAAAGATTGATCATAGCTGCATCAGTATCACCGCCTTTATCCCAATCAATCCTTTCAGGGAGAGTGACAATTAAAAGCTTGTAATCGTCAGTGGTGGAATCATATCCAAACCCATACGTGTTAACTTCCGTATGTTTGGGATACTTAGGAGCAGGTATTTCTTTGAAGTGATTAGTACAGGGATTATATATATGAAAACTATCGTACCCAAATGAACATACACATACCAGCCCATTAACGGAACCTAAAATTCTATCTTGTGAGGACCCAACAGAAAAGGGCAATTCGAACCTTTGAATTTCCGGTAGACCGTCGAAACTCATTGTTTTAAGTACATTCCTCCTCCGCCTGCCAAACTGCATAATTTTATAGGAACCCATTTTCAAGGATTGTTTAAGCTGCAATTTAGCAAAATCATTGCCGGAGATAAGAGAGAGCCATGATTTAGCTACTGACATGAATGGCAGGAGATATTTGACAGGTAATATCGATAGTATTTCCATTAATATATCTTCTGGTAGATCAATGGTGGCCATTGATAGTATTTCCATTAAGGTATCGTCCCGTAGATCAATAGCCATTGATATTCTCTCACCAGCTTTCTCTCCAACCAGAGAAGAAGTTTTCTCTCAACCCAGAGAAAAGAAAGAGAAAAGGATAACGGGAAGCAGGGGTTTACTTGAACTATGTATTTATTAAAGTTGAGAAGAGGAATGTGATATTTATAATTGTGCTGAGTTAGGTCGGTTATCTTAGTAAATTTATCCCGCTCAATATATATTTTTATTCTCCTAGATATTTTAAACATAATCTTTTTATAATCTTATCTTTTTCATTGTTTTTAATATTTTGATTACCTATTTTTTATATAATAAATAAAATTTATTAAATATACTACGGTTTTGTTTATAATTTTAATTTCTATTGATTTATTTTTTATAAAAAAACTTATTTTTATAAAATTAATAATAAATCTTAATTTATAAAATATTTTAAAATATATATATAACAAAATCAAATTTAATATTAAAGAGATGCTTTACACAATTTATTAACATAAATTCAATGTCTTCCTTAATATATATATTTTTGAAAAGTTTATAGAATAAAATCAATTTTGTTACATAAAATATATATTTTTTAAACAGTTGGAAATCTTCATATATTTTATAACGATATAATTTAAAAATATTTTTATGTAACAAATTCATAAATCTATTTGTTTACAAAAAAAAAAAAAAACTTGTTTTTATAAAAATAATAATAAATCTTGATATATTAGTTTTATAGGATATATAAAAATACATAACAAAATCAAATCTAATCCGAAGAACAACTAGACACGGAAACTCAACCAGAAGAGCAGCTAGCACAACCAACCACGGCAGCTCAGTCAGCTGAAATGGAGGCACTTCGTGCCCCAAAAGCACCACCAGCCACGAAAGCTCCGCTAGAAGAATAAGCAGAAGAAGCTGCTGTTGATGTCATTGACGTGAGATATTAGCAACAGATGTAAAGATTGGTAGGGTCCATCAGCAAATCTACGATTGTTGACCCCGAGCAAATCATAGTCAAAAGAATAGGATGGAAGTATATACTACCTTAGGGGTTAAAGAAAAAACAACTTTATTTAGCGGACCACAAAAATGCTTAAAAAAGGCAGAAAAATATTGCTGAGGTATATAGTGGAATAATTCCAAAAAGAGAAATAATAAGACATTTGAAGTTAGCATACGGTTCGAGATGGGTGTTTATTACCGTAGACGGAGTCCACACGCCTCTACCACATGAATGTGAATTGCAGGTATATGCGCTTGTTCGATCCGAGATCTCAAAACAAGATACTCTTGTTTTTTTTATAAGTTTAACTTTTCAATTTTTAAATTAGATATCCCACTATTATTTTATAAATTCACTTAATAAATATTATATATTAATACTCAATGAGTGCGCACATGCCTTGTAGTACTCTAGCTATGTAGAGGGACTTGAACTCATGAGTAATGGAGCTACTTAGTTGAATGGTTAATTATTCATAAGCTTTTAAATGGTGGATTTTTGTCTCCACTACCTTTCTACAAATAGTGAAGCTCTCCCACCCTCCAGACCACCACAAAAAACACCAAGAATAAAACTTAGAGAGAAAAATTAGGGTGAGAAATGTTATCTTGAGTGAAAGAAAAAATATTTTTCTTCTATTGTGAGTTGTAAGAGTGTGTTGTTTGTTTGTTGTAAGAGAGTCTTGTTTCATCATTTTATTTACTATATAGGTTATCGGTTATATATCTGTGGTCAATCAATGATAATAATCAGTCTTGTACCTCAACTAGGAACCATAATACGTTCAGATATTTGATCGCTTTGAAATCAAACATGTGATTTGTAAAAAATCACGCAAGACAATTTTGAGAGAGAAAATGACTAAGACTACGAAAAAAACGAAAACACAATAAAAAAATCCAATAATCAAACAAAAACAAAACTTACATTTAAATGTTATTAAAAAATAACATTTTCTAAGGTTTTGAAAATATTAAAAAGAAAAGAAAAAACACGTGGATGCTTAAATAATATTAAATAATATTAAATAATAAGTAAATAATATATCTATCTTTAATAGTTATTCACACTTAACCTTAATCAATATATATATATATATATATATATATATATATATATATATATAATTTAGAGAAATTGCACCTAAAGTACACACTCAACTATTCTATTGTTATTTACTCATCTCAACTACCTAATTACCACTTAATACCTAACATTATTTTAATACCCTAACTACCCTCACCCTTCACGTAACCAAAATTTCTCTTTCTTACTTTTTTAAATTATATTTTTTAAAAGATCTATATCTTTCAAACCGGAGCTCGGAAAAAATATACGAAAATATCATCGCTTTTGTTTTTAAAAGATGAACAAAGTTAGAACCATTGATGATATTTTTTGAACTTTTTTTAAAATAAAATTTCACAAGTAACAACTCTCAGGAAATCGAGAGAATTGCAAACAACTCTCAAGAAATAGCGAGAGTTGCAAACAACTCTCAGGAAATCGAGAAAGTTGCAAAAAACTCTCAGGAAATCGCAAGAGTTGCACACAACTCTCAGGAAATAGAGAGAGTTGCAAACAACTCTCAGGAAATCGCGAGAGTTGCACAAAACTCTCAGGAAATAGAGTGAGTTGTAAACAACTCTCAGGTTAGTTTTTCAAACAACTCTCAGGTTAGTTTTTCAAACAACTCCCAAGTTAGTTTTCAAACAACTCTCAGGTTAGTTTTTCAAACAGCTTTCAGGTTAGTTTTTAAAACAACTCTCAGGTTAGTTTTTCAAATAACTCTCAGGTTAGTTTTTCAAACAACTCTAAGGTTAGTACTGGTGAAGGTACCAGCGTGTATATATAGTCGGGGGTATTTTTGTCCAAATTTCAATTCGAGGCACCAAATGACACTATCTAAAAAATGGGTACTAGTGGGTAATTAGATAGTTGAGTGGGTATTACTGGTACTTTTCTCAAAATTTAACTATATATATAATTATATACATAAAAAAACAAACCAAATATAATAACTCGAAAATTTCATATTTAAAAATAATAAAACTAAACCATTTATTAGTATTATTATCTAAAAGAATAAAAAACAAAAACAAAAATAAGAGAAACCGATAAGTAAATCAGTAATCCAAACTCATTACGGATAACAAAAATATTACAGTCTTAAAATAAAAGTACGATGGTTCATGTACCCTACACAACGAGAATGATGTTAACCAAAAATCATTTTGCTCTTTTTATAGCAACTTTGGTGACCTTCGCACCGGTGGGATCTTTTTCCTTAATAGCTTTGATAATACCACCAACAACATCGGTGTGTCTCATGTCTCTAACAGTAAAACGATCAATAGGTGTTGGTGTAGAAGACAAAGATTAATGGTGAGAGTAAATGAAAATGAGAGAAGCAGAGGAGTTACTAGAATACGAAAAGAGAAAACTTAATTCATTCAATAGAATTGCTTTTTAAATACGTATAAAAGTCACTAACACACGTTAAATGACTGACATAAGTTAAATAAAAAACACAAGTAAACAAAACGTGCTTCAGAAGGCTTAAACTCTGAATTTGTCATAAAAGACCCGCAAAAGACCAACAGAAGACCAATGAAAGACCCAAAAACTGTCAACATAAAATAACACGTTCTAAATAATGTTGAACCAACGAACATCTATCTAAACAACTTCAACACTCCTCCTTGTTTAGATATTGTTTAGATTTTTTGGTCTTCTTTTATTCTTCTTCGATTTTTTACGTCTTTCACTAGCAGCAACAATTTTCACTCATGTATGTCTTTCAACCGAAAGATTTTTTTTCAACCGAAAGCTCAACACTGCTTGTTTCTAAACTTGTTTGTCGATAGCATTATCTAACTGGACTTCTACACCAATCCCATGTTTATCCATTAAAATTCCATTTTCAAAGGCTTTCGCAGATGGAAGTAAAACATGATTTTTCTTTTTAATACCTACATCTGTCAAAGCATTGACACTGTCAACGACTTTCCAAATAGTTGACGATATTTGGTTAAACTGTAGATAAGACTCCTTTAGATGAAATTCATCAATTTGTTCTCAAAGTAATGACCCGTGACTTGTTTGATGACTAAAGTTCCCAAACATCTGATTAGACAGATACAGTGAGGACTCAAAATTAGAACCAAAACCAACATCATGGACTTTTTTAGGAAAGCTGGTTAACCTGATACTTTCCTCTACATGAATTTCAATGGCACTATAAGATGGCTCCCTAAACACGTTTAGAATGATATTCCGACATATCATGAGATACTAATTCTCGTTTCTCCATTGGATTTAGAGCAAACATTTTTCCTTTCATTTTGACATTGAAAAACTCTTTGCCGCTAGCATCTTTGATCAGGCACTGTTTATTCTCAAAGAACTTTTTATAGCCTTTATCAAGAAATTGACCAACCCTTAATAGATTTTGATCAATTTTCGGTACAAATAAAACATGTGAAATAAATTTTGTACCTTCATAGCTTGTTATAGCTACTGTACCTTTTCCATTGACATCCAGGTGTTTACCGTTTCCGATCCTCACTCTTTTGACTCCGGTGTCTTTTGATTCATCAAAGAGTTCTTTATCCTATGTCATATGATTTGTGCACCCACTGTCAATCAACCAGTTTTCACTAGATTTTCTGCCTGAAAAACAAGTGACCACAAACAGTTGATCTTCTTCTTCTTGATCAGCTACACGTGCATCTTCTTTTTGCATCTGCTTCTGACCCTTTACTTTAAAAATTGCAGCTTCATGTCCAAGTTGAATACATTTAGAGCATTTAGCATCGGGCCTCCTCCAACACCTGTTTGGTGGATGACCTTTAATTTTACAATGGCGGCAAGGCGGGTAGGATTTTCTGCATCTACTTATTTTTTTTTGAAAATTGCTAGATGAATCCTCACTCATTGACTTGAACATTTTATTCTTTTTATACCTGTTAGTGTTTTGATGCTTAGCAAGGTAATGCACCTTCAATCACCCCTTCTTGCCTCATAGACCTTCTCTGCTCTTGTGCTTGCAAAGCATTTAAGAGCTTTGTAAGGGAGATATTTGACAGATCTTTGGTGTTCTCCAGAGTAGTAATGGTTGCTTCAAACTTCTCTGGAACAGTCACCAATATCTTTTAAACAATCTTGGAGTCTTTTAGCTCAGACCCAAGCAATCTCACCTTGTTGGCAATGCTGAGAAGTCTGTCAGAGTACTCCTTCACGCACTCAGACTCCTTCATCTTCTGCAACTCAAAATCCCTATTTAATTTAGGATTTTCATTCCATGAATCCTTTCATCTTCTTCGTACTCATCCTTGAGGTAATCCCAAATTTCTTTGGCTGTTTTGAGAGACATTATTCGTGTGAATATCATCTCAGATACAACGGCAAATAGACAAGCTTTTGCATTTGATTTTCTCGTCTTCTTTGTTTGCTTTGATCTGTGCTATAGTAGGATTTTCTGGAAGTTGAGGAATTTTGTAATCCTCTTCTACTGCTTCCCAAAGATCCAAAGCCTCCAAGTAAGTCTCCATACAAACCGCCCACATTTGATAATTGTTTCATCGAATACTGGTGGTGCAGCTATTGAAAAATCTCTTTCCATTTTAACCTTACAAATTCCTTAAGAAGAGGGCTCTGATGCCATTTTGTTGGTGTAGAAGACAAATATTAATGGTGAGAGTAAATGAGAGAAGCATAGGAGTTACTAGAATATGAAAAGACAAAACTTAATTCATTCAATAGAATTGCTTGTTTAAATACATATAAAAGTCACTAACACACGTTAAATGACTGGCATAAGTTGAATAAAAAACACAAGTAAACAAAACGTGCTTCAGAAGGCTTAATCTCTGACTTTGTCATAAAAGACCCGCAAAAGACTAGCAGAAGACCAAGGAAGACCCAAAAATTGTCAACATAAAATAAGAGGTTCTAAATAATGCTGAACCAATGAACAACTATCTAAACAACTTCAACAAGAGGTGGGTACTGAGAAAATCCACGCTTGAGATCCTTAACAACATAATTTTTAATATTGAACCCAACATTGTCACATGGTACAGCTTTGAGAAGAGCTTCGTGGTGCAGCTAAACAGATTTGACCTTACTGGTCTAACCAATAAGGGCTGAAGGTTGCCAATATACCAGGTTTAATGGTACTGATCTCAACACTACCCACTAGTATAGTTCTAATACCATCGATCTTGTAGACATCTTGAAAGGGCAGATGTGGGCAGATGGAGTGGCTTATCTGAAAATCTTTTGGGCTCTGATATTGCAGCAAAAGCCTCAAGGAAGGTGAAACCTTTGTACCAGTCCAGGTTTGTAGACCTCTCAATCATGTTGTAACCAACCTTCTTGAGGTTAAAAGATACTTCCTTAACAAATTTATCATACATAACCTTAGAGTTCTCGGGTGTGGTGGCATCCATTTTGTTACAATGGAAATTCATTACAACAAGAGTGAATGCAAACAAGGAATGCTCACGAGTGTGACTATCTTTAGAGATACCAACCTTGAAACTACCAGTGGTGGAATCAATAATAAAAACGACACAATTAGGTTATGAAATTCCAGTAACCATATTCTTAGTAAAGTCACGATGACGAGGAGAATCAATGATAGTGCAGTATTTGTTGGTGGTCTTAAACTAACATAGACCAATATCAATTGTGACACCAGACTCACGCTTAGCCTTGATCTTGTCCAACACCCACGCATACTTGAACGCCCTCTTGTTCATCTCATCAATTTCTTTCTTAAACCTCTCAATTGTACACTTGCTAATACTTCCAAGCTTGTAGATCAAATGATCAGTGGTTGTTGACTTTCCTGATCCAATGACTACAATATTGATGTGAATCTTTTCCTTACTCATGGTTTGAAACAAAACTGTAAGAGAAGAGAATTGAATTCTTTGTTGCTCCCTTTAAGAATATAGTGATTTCTTTGTACATGGACATACTAAGATTGCAGTTGGGAAACGATTTTAATGCCGCTTGGGTTCATAATCTACGAGATAAGTGTCATGCCATCAGAATTTGTACTAGCTAAGCTACAGCCACTGAGGCTCGTACTAATCCCAGTAGAATCCTCACCATCATACCTAGTTACCATTTCACCATGTTTTTCCTTTACAAGTAGCAACATCAAATGTCTCATCCTCTATGAGTATGCCAATATCATTTCCATCATATTTTGCACTTCCCTGCAATTATAGTACGAACTCAGGGTTCTAAATAAAGTCACGCAATAATGGTCGATCAATGCTTTGATTAACCACACACTTGCTCCTGTTTCAGAAAAAAAAGTAAAACATTCTTGTCTGATTTTACTTTACGATAAATATCTAAAACCTAATCGAGATTGCATTATCTATGATAATGTGTGACTTATTCTGCTAAGCTCATTTTTTCTCTAGTGTCGGCTATGTTAGGGATCTTACACAAAAGATCTTATAATCAGATTAGTGAAAGACAAATAATAAGAATATGTTGTTGGGAAACACAATAAACCAAGAGTAAAATCAAACACATAAATTGTTAACGAAGCTTAGTAAATTGTACCTACATCTTTGGATCTTCTGCAGATCGATTTTATTAGAAAGAACTTTGTGATTCTGTTTTTTTACACTTTCACACAAAACCTATATTTTTGGTTTTTTAGAGAGTTTAACACAATAAAGAAGAAGAAACGATTACATATCTTAATTAGTAATTTATGACTTAGTAAATTACTTATACCTTTTCAAATGCAAACTTCTTCAACTATGTTTAACGAGTCTAACAATCTGCTACTTGAAGACTGGTTTTAACCTGTCTTTGCACCTTGATCTATGCAACAAATTGTTTTGGTCTTGTTATTCTTGCAGACCAACTGAAGTTGAACGCAACTTAAGTTTTTCACTAGCTACTTTTTTTGTCAACATATCAGTTGAATTCTTGCTTTCTTAAATCTTTTAAAAGTATTAGCACCTCATATTCCAATAAAGATCTGATGAAATTATAGCGAATAGTGATATGCTTGGTTCCAGAATGAAATACTGAATTTTTCGCCAACTGAATTGTACTATGACTATCACTATGCAAAACGTTCTTCTTTTTGTTTGAATCTCATCTCGGTTAACAAAACTTGAAGTTATATCATCTCCTTACTGGTTTCGGCCACTCCTACATACTCAAACTCTGTAGTCGATAGAGCGACAATTTTCTGTAATTTTGACATCCAACTAACAGCTTCCTAATGAATATTTCTTGGGTTTGACATAAACCTGCTCACAACTTCCACTACATGACTAATGTCTGTTCTCTTACAGACCATCGCATATATCAAACTCCCAATAGCATAGACGTAATGAAACTTAGTCATGAAGTCTTTCTCTTCCTCCACGAGGGAATTGATCCTTAAACGAAAGTGACCTACCAATGGTATATTAACTAGATTAGCATCACACATGTTAAATCTCTGCAAAACACGATCGATGTACTCTAAGTAGGATTACTGTAAAACCTTTTATGTGTATCTCTTGTGATTTGCATTCCAAGAATCTTATTCGTCCGACCCAAGTCCTTCACGTCAAATTATTGTGACTATTGTTGCTTCAATCATCCAATATAATCTATATCTGAACCTGCTACTAACATATCATTAACATAAAGCAGTAAAATGATATAATTCGACTTATATATTTTGAAATTGCAACAGTGGTCGGCATCGCTCTTCTGGAAACTCTATTTGTGTATAAAACTGTCAAATTTATTGTACCATTGTCTTAGGGCTTGTTTTAGACCATACAAACTTTTTCTAAGTCTGCATACCGTGTTTTCTTAAGAAAACGTATGGTTGATAAATGTATATCTCCTCATCCAAGTCCCCGTGACGAAATACAATATTCACTGCTAATTGTTCAAGATAAAGGTCTTCAATGACAACAATAGTCAACACGGATAAAATAGTATTGAGATTCAAACTAGAGCTAAAATGTTTGTGTAATTAATTCTATTTTTTGCTGGAACCCTTTGATAACTCGTCGGGCTTTTCATCTCTTATAGACATCATACTCATCTTTCACCCGGTACACCCATTTGTTACGAAGTTCCTTTTTACCCATGGGTAACTCAGCTAGTTTCCATCTCTCATTTGAGATTAAATACTTCATCTCATTTTCATAGCAAGCTCCACTTGCTGGCACCACTTATCATTGGTGAGCAACAAATAGTTCAAGTATGTCCTGTTAGAAAATTAGGCCGAGAAGATCTTCTCAAAAAAAGTACTACTTCGGTCAGTTGTAAGGTTTCAGATTGTTCGCCGATCGTTCTTTCCAACTAACTCTCTTTGCCGAGGGGTTAATCCGATCGAATTTCTTTTTTGACTATCTTGGACCCCTTCGATATCTGCAAATATTGATTTGTATGGCTTTGAGTCATTTTATTTAGTTTTATTTTGTATATCAATGGTTCATTGAAGATCACATCTCTACTTCATATCATCTTCATATTTTCCTCATCCCAAAAACGATAACCGAACTCATTTTCGACATAGCCGATTATGAAACATTTTTTCGATTTGGGATCAAGTTTATTCATGCCTTGATCACTTATATAAACATATATTGTACAACCAAACACTCTAAGATATGACAATTTTATCTCACTAACAATCCATACTTCCTAATGTATTTTATATTCTAAGGGAACCGATTGTCTCGATTAACCAGGTAAGCTGATGTGTTGACTGTTTCTGCCCAGAACTGCTTTGGTAAACCTAACTGTATATGAATGCTTCTGATTCTTTCTATCAACGGTCTATTCATACATTTTGTAATACCATTATGTTGAGGTAACCCTGGCAAAGTTCTTTCCATCCTGATCCTGGGCTCATAGAAAATTTTCTTGATTCTGGTGTCCTCATATTCACCACCATTATCGGTTTCGAGATTTTTAATATTCAAAACTGTCTCATTCTCAACCATAGATTTCAATTTCATATTAATGTCAAAAACTTAAGATTAATGGTTTAGAAAATAAACCCATACCTTTCGAGAATGATCATCGATAAAAGTCACGAAATAATGTTTCCCTCGTATATGAAAATATTGTTGGCCCCCGAACTTTAGAGTGAACAAGCTTCAGTCTTTCTTTCTTTGAGGTTTTTCCAATCGTGGGAAAACTGACCATTTTCTGTTTTCCAAGTATGCAATATCCGCACATGTCTATATCGATTGACTTAAGACCTGGAAGCTTCTCCTTCGAGTACATAATTTTCATACATTTATCACTCATCTGGCCAAGCCTCTGGTGCCACACATTTAGATTTTTGTTTCCTGCTTTTATTGCAATTGAACAACTCATCTTTGGGGTCTTATAAAGAGTACCACTCTTCTTTCCGAGAGTAACCATCATTTTTCCCTTTGAAATCTTTCGATTTTCACCATGGAAGATCATAGTTTAGCCTTCTCTAGCCACTGCCCTACTGAGATTAAGTTCTTTCTCACGTCGGGGATATGCCTGACATCTTTTAGTTCCCAAACTGACCCATTCAACTTAATCTTCATAATACATTTACCAATAATATCAAAAGGTTGATCATCACCAAAATATACATTTCCATGGTTACCATGGACATACCTCTCAAAGAATTCTTTCCACAAGAGTGTTGACATGCATGGATTTTAATGCATGACCACCTTTCAGGATTCCAAAGTCAGAAACTTTGGCTACTCATTTCTCGTTTAAGAGAATATTAGTTTTTTTGCCATCACTGTGGATGATAATGTGTTCGAAACCTCTTTAACGATAATGTGAACAACAAGCTAACCTAATGTTTCTAATGCCTTTGCCTCCAAAAAACATGAGGTTTTGGGTTTTGTAATGCAAGAATCTCGATTTTGATTTGGAACTCATGCCCACCTTGGTCAGGCATCGGTTTTGGTTTGGATCATATTTGGTTTTACCTTAATTTCGCATTTGGTTTTAACCATATTTCACATTTTGCATTTAACAAAATAACTTACATTTAACCTTCATTTTTCATTTGCAATTAATAACTCCTATTTGTCATTTCACCTTTCAACGTATTGTAAGGTGAATTTTACATTTAACAAAAACAAATTGTATTTAATCTTTATTTCACATTTCATTTAACTCTTATTTCAATTTTATATTTCGGATGAAATATCCGTATTTCACATTTTAGTATTTTATATATATTTTTACGCATTTCATTATGTATTAACATTTATTTTACATTTTACATTTTGGAAAAGTTACATTGAATTTGTATTCAGTATTTTAAATGAAATTTAACCCTTATTTTATATTCCATTTATATTTTGTAATTTTTTTAAAACTAATTTGTTTTTAAAACCTGACTAGATATAATGAATTAAATCATTTAAAATATTAAAATATTTTAAAATATTTTTTTATATATTAGACAGTAATAACAGATATAATAGATAATAAGAGGTGAAAATGCTAAATTCTCGCAAGAACATTTAGATAATTTTATGTCTTCTCGTTTCATAAGCTGGAATCATGTTTCTAATCTTGATGTTATAAGTAGAGGACGCATCGTTGTTGTTTGGGATGCTAGCAGGGTGGCATGTACAGTGATTGAAATTGGAAGACAACACATACACTTTCAAGTCCACTGCAACGTCGCTCAAGAATTTTTTTATGTTACGTTTGTTTACCCTTTGTATACTGTACCACAAAGGAGAGTTCTTTGGGAGCAGCTAACCACTATAGGGGCCAACATTCGTTTACCTTGGATGATTACGGGAGACTATAAGACCTACTATGCTCCAGGAGACCGAATTGAGGCTGCCCCACTTCGAAATGGTGAGTTAATTGATTTAAAAAATTTTCGGATATCTCACGGTCTTGTCGATGCTCCTTCCACAGGTCCTTTCTTTACTTGGATAAATGGTACTATTTGGGCCAAGCTTGATCGAGTCCTTATAAACCATGGGTGGAGTGATAAAGATCTCTTATGCAAAGCCACGTTCCTTCCGATGGAACCCGTTTCCGATCACTGACCAGTTATTGCCTCGATTATTCGAGATTTTCAGCATGGTTGTCGGCCCTTCAAATTCTTCAACACGTGGCTTGATCATCCCAGATTTGCTAGCATTGTAGAAAGTTTATGGGGTCAGTCTATTGATGGTACGAAGCAGTATATACTTACGCAGAAGTTGAAATCCTTAAAGCGTCTGTTAAGAGATTTGAATAAAGCTGAGTATGGTGGCATTCTAGAGCGTACATATACTGCAAATTCGGCCTTTAAAGAGGCTATCTCCTCACTCATGGCTAATCCTCATAACGTTGCTTTGAAAGAAGAGGTACACAGATTACGGGATCGTGCGAATTTCCTTCTTAATGCAGAAAAGAGCTTTCTTCAACACCGTATGAGGACCACCCACTTAGTTGACGGCGACAGAGGTACAAAATACTTTCACAGGTTAATCAAACGAGATAATGCAAGAAATAAAATTTCCTACATCGTCCGAGATGATGGCACCCGCACCACATCTCCTACAGAAGTTGCCTCCCTCCTTGTAGATTTCTACACGCACCTCTTTGGCTCATCTCGCCCAAGCTCCCCCATTGATCCGACGGTCATGAGTCACGGATCCCTCGTCGGGGATCAACATTATGAGCAGCTTCTCAAACCTGTTGAAGTTGATGAAATCCGTAAAGCCCTCTTTGATATCGGAAATGACAAGGCTCCGGGACCGGACGGCTACACCTCGGTTTTCTTCAAAAAGAATTGGGAACTTGTGGGAACAGATTTGGTTGATTGTGTTCGTGAGTTCTTTGATACTGGTAGGCTCCTCTGTGCAACAAATCACACCATCCTTGCCCTTATTCTGAAGAAAGATAACGATCCTAAGGTGGGTGACTTTAGGCCAATTGGGCTCATAAATGTTACTTACAAAGTGATTACCAAAATTTTGGCTAACTGAATGACCCATTTACTTCCGAATCTCATTGATAAAGGACAAGGTGCTTTCGTGAGTGGTCGAAATCTTGTTGATAATGTTTTTGTTTCCCAAGAGTTGGTTAGAGGTTCGAACCGTGCGAGAGTTTCTCCGCGATGTATGCTCATGGTGGATCTTCGCAAAGCATTTGACACAGTCTCATGGGAATTCCTATCGGATATTCTCCATGGTATCGGGTTTCCTCCGAAGTTTGTGGGATGGATTCTTGCTTGTGTCACTACAGCGTCCTTCTCCGTTTCTATCAACGGCGAGCTTCATGGCTTCTTGTGTGGGCAGCGGGGCTTAAGGCAAGGTGATCCCATGTCCCCTACTTTATTCATCATTTGCCTCGAATATCTGTCTCGTTTGTTAAAGAAGAAATCGAGCGAACCGAGTTTTAAATTCTATCCGAAATGCGCCCGTACTCACACTACCCACCTCGCTTTTGCTGACGATTTGATGCTACTTTCAAAAGGAGATGAGACATCGGTTAACATCCTTATGGAATGCTTGAGCCATTTTGAAGATGTTTCGGGACTATCACTGAATCCTTCTAAATCCAAAATATACCTAGCCGGGGTTAAAGGGATTGTTTATGATCGGATCATGGAAAAAGTCGGATTTGAAGTTGGCACTTACCCTGTACATTACTTGGGGATACCTCTCACTCCTATGACCATCTCAGTTACTGATTTTTCCCCTTTGACAGAGGCTATCTCGAGTTACATTCAAAAATAGGAACATATGAAACTTTCCTACGCGGGAAAACTTCAATTGATCACCTCCGTGCTTCAAGGGGTCGAATCCGTTTGGTTCCGCGCTTTTCCTTTGCACTCGGCGGTGCTTAACACGATCCGCTCGCTCTGCCTCAAGTATTTCTGGGGGGTAGACCTGCTCGGATTGCTTGGGACAAAATCTTTAAACCCAAAGATGAAGGAGGACTTGGCCTTATGGATATGAGACTTTGGAATCGTGCCCTACTTACCCGTTGGATTTGGTTATTACATTCTGACTCTGAGTCGTTGTGGATAAAATGGGTGCATGAGTATTATCTTCGAGGACAAACTATATGGGACTACCAAAGACGAGATAGGGACAGTCACCTTGTTAGGAAGCTTCTTGATATTAGAGACTCTTGGATACAGATATTTGGGGGTCGAGATAGTGCCATTCTGGGTCTTGAAAGCTGTACTTTCGGATTTTCTATGTAATAGTCCATTAGTGCCGGCCTTGAGACTTGTACTCTTTTTCCTTAGACCGGGTTTTTACCCAACGGGTGGTTAAGGTTTTTTAAAAAGGCAATTGCTCTAGACCTTTATCAAGGCACTCTTGGACATGTCTTTTTCTTTTAGGTACATTGCTATGCTGAATTGTACTCACTTGAGAGATCATATGACTCTCTAGACGATTGTAACCTTGTACATATATATATATGCACCCACATTTACCAAAAAAAGAGAGGTGAAAATGCCTCACACTTTTTTTCATATATCAAACCATTGGATCAGAATATATGGAAGTATTTAAACCATTGCTTTTCTATCAAAATTGGTATATATGAGAGGATGTTTCATCTATGGAGTGGAATCGCTATTAAAAATATTAAGTTAGTGGTTGCATATGAACATTTCTTTTGTCATGTTATGAAGTTTATACAAATATTCTGTTATTTTTATTAGAAACAATGCGGTTTTTGTTAAATTTTGTTATTTTTTAAGATTTGACGAATGGTAAATTAAATTTTGCATGTTTTTGCTAAATTTTGTTATTTTTTAAGATTTGACGAATATTAAATTAAATTTTGCATCCCTGTACAGACACACATCTAGGATCGCAGTTCCTCCTTTATCCCAAGTTGTTAGATATAGCTGTTGTATAAAAATGAAACAAATTAATTTCTAATTGCAAATTAGTTCATTAGCTCATTGTTAAATTTAAAAAAAATTAGAATATCATTTTTTTTCTTTCCTTTTAATACCGAGGGGTGGTGGCGTAGTTGGCTAGCGCAGGTCTCGTAGCTATTATTTATAATCAAATCTATTGCTAGCATAATTACGGAACAGATTGGATCGCAAAAGATGTTCAGAACAAAGGAAAAAATTTAGTGTTAGGTGCGATCAAAAAGTCCCACATCCCACATCGGTTAAACATGTGAAGAAAGATCAGTATATAAGTTAAGAATACATCTCCATTAGTGTGAGGCCTTTTGGAAGTGGACCAAAAGAAAAGCTGTGCGGGCCAGTGGGCCCAAAGCGGACAATATCACACTATTGTGGAGAATGAGATCGGAGTATTCTTATTTATATACAAAAGTGGAATATACTGACCCCATATCATGAAATGGGTGTATTGAGTGAGTGAGGCGGAATGCATAGAGTGTATATGCCATTCCGCGGATCAAGTTTAAGGGAGAATGTTAAGAGTGAGTATCAGTCACAATATATAAGTGAATGAAATATCTCAACTAAAGTGAGGCCTTTTGGAAGTGGACCAAAAGCAAAGTCGTGCGGGCCAGTGGGCCCAAAGCGGACAATATCACACTATGGTGCACTATGGTGGGTTGTGATGATGTGGGTGCCGAACATCTTGCCTTGAGCCATACTCAAGGTGATTGATCTGCTGGATAGATGGAGCGCCAGATGGCTCATCAAGAAGGTGGCTTGATCAAGGAGCGACGCAGATTCATCTATAGATGGAGCGCCAGATGGCTCATCAAGCAGGTGGCTTGATCAAGGAGCGACGCAGATTCATCTATAGATGGAGCGCCAAATGGCTCATCAAGCAGGTGGCTTGATCAAGGAGCGTCGCAGATTCATCTATAGATGGAGCGCCAGATGGCTCATCAAGCAGGTGGCTTGATCAAGGAGCGGCGCAGATTCATTTATAGATGGAGCGCAGATGGCTCATCAAGCAGGTGGCTTGATCAAGGAGCAGCGCAGATTCATATATAGATGGAGCGTCAGATGGCTCATCAAGCAGGTGGCTTGATCAAGGAGCAGCGCAGATTTGTCTCATCAAGCAGGTGGCTTGATCAAGGAGCGGCGCAGATTCATTTATAGATGGAGCGCAGATGGCTCATCAAGCAGGTGGCTTGATCAAGGAGCAGCGCAGATTCATATATAGATGGAGCGTCAGATGGCTCATCAAGCAGGTGGCTTGATCAAGGAGCAGCGCGGATTCATCTAAAGATGGAGTGCCTGATAGCTCATCAAGCAGGTGGCTTGATCAAGGAGCGGCACAGTGTCATCAAGTAGGCGGATGGAAGTCAATTGAGAGGAGGCTAGAGTGGTACTTTGTTCGAGAGGAGGATAGTTAGGTGCGATCAAAAAGTCCCACATCCCACATCGGTTAAACATGGGAAGAAAGATTAGTATATAAGTTAAGAATACATCTCCATTAGGGTGAGGGCTTTTGGGAGTGAACCAAGAACAAAACCGTGCGGGACTAATCGCCTAAAGCGGACAATATCGCATTAGTTGGTGGAGATATTTTAACAATTTAGGCTGCCTTCATTTTAAAATTTATAATATTATTTTAGACCATTGTATTTTAATGCTATCTAAATTCAATTAAAAAAAATACACTTATCTTTTTAGGAAATTGAGGACCGGTAAAATCTACCAAAACGTAACCGACCATAGACATAGACGGGAGCAAGAGGACCATAGACCGGAGCAAAATTATAAATATCGCAAAGTTCTGAATGCCCTAAACCGGAGCAAAATTATAAATATAGCAAAGTTCTAAATGTCCTAAAGAGTTCCTCTTCTCACCGTTAATAAACACATACTCTAAATAATTCTCTTTTTATTATCTTTGTCTCTTTCTCCGGTTTGAGATAAAACTGTTGAGAGACTTTTGCACTGATTTTGCTAAAATGAGCTTAAACGAGCCTCTGAAATCAGTTCCTATCGGTTTTCCACGACCAGGAGGAACATATTTAACTCAATGAGTTCCGATGGTCTAGGTGAAGTTCAAAGCTTCAAATTGCCCTATTCCGTTGGGTCCGCACAAGATATAATATTAGGTTCAAATTACGTGAAGGATGCCATTCAATTTGACAGATCTTGCTAGACGAGGTAAAGTTGATCCTGTAATTGACAGCGACGATGAAATCCCACACTGCATCCAAATCTTATCTAGGAGAACAAAGAATAATCCTGCTATTATTGGTCAGCCTGGAGTGGGAAAAACTGCAAGCGCGGAAGGCTTGGCCCTACCAAATGTACGAGGGGACATTCGTGAGCCTCTGCTGAATAGGAAGTTGATCTCCCTCGACATGGGTTCGTTACTAGCCGGTGCCAAATATCGTGGAGATTTTGAGGACAGATTAAAAGCGCTGTTGACAGAAGTTACTGCATCTAACGGGCAGATAGTTTTGTTTATAGATGAAATTTACACCTTCGTTGGTGCAGGTGCTGTATGTGGTGTAACGGATGCTGGCAACATGTTAAAGCCAATGCTAGGACGCAGTGAGCTACGTTGCATTGAAGCAACTACATTTAAAATATTAAAATAATTTAATATAATATTTTTATATATTAGATAGTAATAACAGATATAACAGATAATAAGAGGTGAAATTGCTTCGCACTTTTTTTTTCCTATATCAAACTCTTGGATCAGAATACATCACAGAACTAAAATATCAAGCCATAGATCTAGTTGATGAAGCCTGCTGCAAAGCAGAAAATGGTGATCACTTCCAAGACAATGGAACTAGATGAAATCGATAGAGCCGTACTGAGATTGGAGATGGAGAAGCTCTCTCTTACAAACTATACTGATAAAGCTTTCAAGGATAGATTACACAAAGCTGGAAAGTGATTTGATTGCTCTCAAGTTGAAACAAACAGCACTAAATGGGCCAATAGAGCAAAAAATAAGCTCTAATGATCAAAATCCGATCAATTAAAGACAATTTGAAGAGGCTGAGAAGAATCTTGATGATTCCAAGTCTTTTTCTTATACATCAACCAAAAAGATTATAAAAAAATCAATATGTTTATTTAATTTTCAGAATCAGTTAACCGATTCATCCAAATGGCAAAAGAAAATTAAACTAGAAGTAAAACAAGAAGAGAATTAAACTACAACTAAAACAAAAAGAGATGGCTTCCTCCTTCACATGTTTTCTTATTTTTCAAGAGCTGGTGAGATCAAAGTAGTTTCCACGTGAACAACATGATGTCCATAAGAAGACGATCCAACAATCTCGAAACTTTTCGTTTGAGTATCCAAAGACATCAAATCACCGGCGTGAGCGTTCTTTAATAAGATTCGACCCTCTCGTGTGGAACACAATGGTAACAAATCATGGGGACCAACACAAGAGTATGGAACACTGATCTTTTTTGTCCAAGACGAACTTACACCGTACTCCATCATCATCCATATTGTTAGAGTATAATGAACAAAATCGACACAAGGATTGTTAGAAAGACAAAGACATCCATCCAAAACACTTAGACGAACACCTTTTTGACGAAAATATTCATCTAAATCACTTGGACGAACACCATTAGGATGAAAATCAAAATCGGGAATGGGAATTATACTAAAACTCTCTTCAACTAACCCAAAAGATACAATCACAGGGCTAGTTACACCATCGGTGTTCTTTGTAAAAGTCCAATGAAGAGCTTTATTCAAAAACGTAGCAGAGCAGCCCCGAATAAAATATCTGTTAAGGTATTTTGTATCTTGAAAGCTTCTCCATGTACCTCTTTTCAACGAGAAAAGATTGATCATAGCTGCATCAGTATCACCACCTTTATCCCAATCAATCCTTTCAGGGAGAGTGACAATTAAAAGCTTGTAATCGTCAGTGGTGGAATCATATCCAAACCCATACGTGTTAACTTCCGTATGTTTGGGATACTTAAGAGCAGGTATTTCTTTGAAGTGATTAGTACAGGGATTATATATATGAAAACTATCGTACCCAAATGAACATACACATACCAGCCCATTAACGGAACCTAAAATTCTATCTTGTGACTGTGAGGACCCAACAGAAAAGGGCAATTCGAACCTTTGAATTTCCGGTAGACCGTCGAAACTCATTGTTTTAAGTACATTCCTCCTCCGCCTGCCAAACTGCATAATTTTATAGGAACCCATTTTCAAGGATTGCTTAAGCTGCAATTTAGCAAAATCATTGCCGGAGATAAGAGAGAGCCATGATTTAGCTACGGACATGAATGGCAGGAGATATTTGACAGGTAATAGCGATAGTATTTCCATTAATATATCTTCTGGTAGATCAATGGTCGCCATTGATAGTATTTCCATTAAGGTATCGTCCCGTAGATCAATAGCCATTGATATTCTCTCACCAGCTTTCTCTCCAACCCAGAGAAGAAGTTTTCTCTCAACCCAGAGAAAAGAAAGAGAAAAGGATAACGGGAAGCAGGGAAGCAGGGGTTTACTTGAACTATGTATTTATTAAAGTTGAGAAGAGGAATGTGATATTTATAATTGTGCTGAGTTAGGTCGGTTATCTTAGTAAATTTATCCCGCTCTATATATATTTTTATTCTCCTAGATATTTTAAACATAATCTTTTTATAATCTTATCTTTTTATAATCTTATCTTTTTCATTGTTTTTAATATTTTGATTACCTATTTTTATATAAACACAAATATCCTTCTACAATTTAAAGTTTTTTTTTTTTTTTTTTTTGAATCCAAGGACAAAAATAAGTTTTGAAACACATCAAACAGTTGCAAACAACGACTATACCCAAGCCCAATAAAAATGAAAAGGGAGCTCAAATCCAAGTTCCACACTATTTTGGTTTCTCTTTTCTTTAAAGTTGAAAACACAATTTCAAGGGTACATTTCAGTCATTCTAACAAGTTTACATTTCAGGTGCGGTAAATTCTTGAAGTTCTAAAAAGAAACTCCAGTAGTCTGAAACATCCTCTGTTAAACCTTTGAAGTTGCTTACACTCGGATTATGAATAAAATGGAAATGGTCAGTGACTTCTGTAGCTATGGTTACAAAGCAAATCCCAGTTTCATCACCCTTCATTGTCATATACGAAGATCATCGAATCCGAGTTCATGTGCAGTTAGTAGCTTCAGTTTCGTAATGAACTGTGGCGGATCATCGATACTTGACGAGCCTAATATCACTTCCCTCCTCAGCTTTGCTGTAAGCTTGTGACAGACGCGAAGCTCGGATCTGGTCGCTCCACCAACAATGAATACAAATATGCGTTTACCCATTTTCTTGAAATCACTTGATGCGTGTCTTAGCATTGAACCGCCGTGATTTACCCATTCGTAAATTATATAAATCAACTAAGATTTATGTGTGTAAGATTATTATTTCAAACATTTCATATTTCACAGGATTCTGTTTCTTTTGTCAATTTGCGAACTTCATAGCCCCTTAATAATTCTGCCAGCATCAATGGTACACAACTATCCCTTGACGATCCATCATCCGAGTTTCGAGACTTCGCCCAAGTTGGTGTCCGTCTAGATCTCATTGAGAGAGCAGCTGGGGTTGAAGTTACTGAGGCAGAATGAGACTCTCCGTTCTTAGATGGGCTTGGGTCATTCATGCATGGATAGTCATCCTTTGGTAGTTCCCCTTGTTGGGTTTATTAATCTAAACTTATTTATTCCGTTAGGGTTATTTATTCGATATTTGAAAATAGTTATTTGCTTTGATTTGGTCTTCCACGTAGTGAAGCGTTACGGGAGTTATCAACATTAAGTAGTGAAGCGTTACGGGAGTTATCAACATTAAGTGCTGAAGCGTTACGGGAGTTATCAACATTAAGTGCTAAAGCGTTACGGGAGTTATCAACATTAAGTGCTGAAGCGTTACGGGAGTTACCAACATTAAGTGCTATTTTTTAGTAACTGCCTTGTATGTGTTTTACTATTTAATCTTGTACTGCATTCATCGATTTACACCAGAACGTTTTAAACTCTCTTGAGTAAAAGAAAAAATATTTTCTCTTCTAGTGTGAGTTGTGAGAGTGTTCTTGTAATATTGTTTTTTCAATTTTATCAAAGTTGTTTGTTTGTTTTTAAAAGAGTGTTGTTTTATTATTTTTCCGCCAACAAAGTGGTATCAGAGCCACAAGCTCTTTCCAAAATTTTGTTTTTAAATTTTCAACATATTGGAAATTTTGTTTTTAAATATTCAACATATTTAAAAATATGGCAAATGGTGTATCATCCTTCCAAGTTCCAGCACTCAACAACAACAACTACGACAATTGGAGTATCAAGATGAAAGCTCTTCTTGGAGCACATGATGTGTGGGATGCCGTAGATAAAGGGTTTGACGAACCCGAAGATGAAGCAAGCCTTTCTCACGAGGAGAAAACAAATTTGAAGGATTCAAGAAAGAGAGACAAAAAAGCTCTCTTCCTCATCTATCAAGCATTAGATGATGATGGCTTCGAAAAAATTTCAAGCGCATCTTCCGCCAAGCAAGCGTGGGAGAAATTACAAATCTCTTACAAAGGAGTCGAAAAGGTGAAAAAGGTACGTCTTCAAACATTAAGAGGTGAATTTGAATCCTTACATATGAAAGCGTCCGAATCTATTTCGGAATATTTTTCAAGAGTAGCAACCGTTTCTAATCAATTAAAAAGAAATGGTGAGAAGTTAGAAGATGTGAGAGTAATCGAAAAAATACTCCGCTCGTTGGATCCCAAATTTGAGCACATCGTCGTGACGATTGAGGAAACTAAAGACTTGGAGAAAATGATGATTGAAGAACTCCAAGGCTCATTACAAGCCTACGAAGAAAAGCACAAGAAGAAGCAAGAAATCACCGAGCAAGTCCTCAAACTAGAACTCAAGGACATGCATGCAAGTCAAGAGGATGATAGAAATCAACGTGGCCGAGGAAGAGGTAGAGGCCGCGGACGAGGTGGTTATCATGGACGTGGACGTGGCTGGAATTACAACAACAATAATTCCAACTACTACTACGAGAAACGAGAAAGCTCAACACGAGGTCGTGGAAGACGAAATCCGAACTCGAGGTATGATAAATCTCAAATCCAATGCTATAAATGTCAAAGGTTTGGACATTATGCTTCAGAATGTAGAGGCCCCAACAATAGAGTTGAGGAGAAGGCCAACTATGTGGAAGAGAAGACGGAGGAGAAAGATATGTTACTACTAACATACAAAACCACTAATGAAGGCCAAGAGAACACTTGGTATCTTGACACCGGTGCAAGCAACCATATGTGTGGAAAAAGAAGCATGTTTGTAGAGATCAATGAAGCCGTGAGTGGAAATGTCTCTTTTGGAGATGATAGCAAAATATCGGTGAAAGGAAAAGGTAACATTCTTATTCGTGCAAAAGATGGTAGTCACCAAATGATCTCAAATGTTTATTACGTACCTAGCATGAAAAACAACATCTTAAGCTTGGGACAACTTCTAGAAAAAGGCTATGATATTCATATGAAAAATTATAGTCTTTTTATGAGAGATGCAAAAGGGGATTTAATTGCTAAAGTTCAAATGTCAAAGAATAGAATGTTTCCTTTGAATATTCAAAATGATGTTGCAAAGTGTCTTAAGGCGTGTTACAAAGATTCGTCGTGGCTATGGCATGTTCGATTTGGGCATCTAAACTTTTCAAGTTTAGAGTTATTGTCAAAGAAGGAAATGGTGAGAGGGTTACCATGTATCAATCATCCTGACCAACTATGCGAAGGATGTTTACTTGGAAAGCAATTCAGAAAAGGCTTTCCAAAGGAGTCAGAGTCAAGAGCCAATAAACCTCTCGAGCTTATTCATACCGATGTGTGTGGTCCAATCAAGCCGAGCTCTCTAGGTAAAAGTAACTATTTCCTTCTCTTTATTGATGATTTTTCAAGAAAAACGTGGGTATATTTCTTGAAACAGAAATCCGAAGTCTTTGGTGTATTTAAGAAGTTCAAAGCAGTTGTGGAAAAGGAAAGTGGAAATAAGATCAAAGCCATGAGATCTGACCGAGGAGGGGAGTTCACATCCAATGAATTCCTAGAGTTTTGTGAAGCACATGGAATTCGTCGCCGCTTGACAGTTCCTAGATCACCTCAACAAAACGGTGTGGCAGAAAGGAAGAACAGAACAATCCTTGATATGGCGCGAAGCATGCTCAAAAGCAAGAAATTGCCTAAGGATTTTTGGGCGGAAGCAGTGGCATGTGCGGTGTACTTGTCCAACCGATCTCCAACAAGAAGTGTTTGGGGGAAGACACCACAAGAAGCATGGAGTGGAAGAAAACCTGGAATTTCCCACTTGAGAGTATTTGGAAGCGTAGCTCATGTCCATGTACCAGATCAACAACGAACCAAACTCGATGATAAAAGCAAGAGTTTTATATTCATCGGTTACGACTCAAGTTCCAAAGGCTACAAGTTATACAACCCAAACAACAAAAAGGTTGTGATAAGTCGAGATGTGATAGTTGATGAAGAAGGCGAATGGGATTTTGGGTCTCTTACAAATGAGTTCACATTTTTCCCCCAAATTGAAGAAGATGAGAAGACACCAAATGAGCAATCAGAAGATGTTGCTACCCAACATGCCTCACCAACAGCAACTACTCATGGAGACTCGCCACCTTCATCATCGTCAAATGGTAGTCAAAATGAGAGAGTAGTGGAACGTACAAGAAGCCTTAGTGATCTTTATGAGGTAACCGAACCAATGGATAACATTACACTATTTTGTCTCTTTGCTGATTGTGAGCCAGTGACATTTCAAGAAGCTGCACAAGAGAAACAATGGAGAGACGCGATGGATGAAGAAATTAGAGCCATCGAGAAGAATGACACATGGGAACTCACCTCACTTCCCAAAGGGTTCAAGACAATAGGCGTCAGATGGTTATACAAAACCAAGAGAAATGCTAAGGGGGAGATTGAAAAACACAAAGCGAGGCTTGTTGCAAAAGGCTATAGTCAAAAGGCGGGAATTGACTATGATGAGGTATTCGCCCCCGTTGCCCGATTGGAAACTATTAGACTAATAATTTCTTTGGCAGCTCAAAACAAGTGGAAGATACAACAAATGGATGTAAAGTCAGCATTTCTCAATGGCGTCCTTGAAGAAGAAGTTTACATTCAACAACCATTAGGCTATGAGATCAAAGGTCACGAAGATAAGGTGTTGAAGCTAAAGAAGGCTCTTTACGGGCTAAAGCAAGCACCAAGGGCATGGAACAGTAGAATCGACAAGTATTTCCAAGAGAACGGCTTCAACAAATGTCCGTACGAGCACGCTCTATACACCAAGATCAAAGATGGAGATATTTTGATCGTGTGTCTCTACGTGGACGATTTGATCTTCACCGGAAGCAGCCCAAGTATGTTTAATAAATTCAAGGAAGTAATGACGAAGGAATTCGAGATGACAGACTTGGGGCTCATGGCGTACTACCTTGGCATTGAAGTTAAGCAGCAAAAAGATGGAATTTTCATCTCACAAGAAAGCTATGCAAAAGATATCCTCAAGAAGTTTAAGATGGAGAATTGTAGCTCGATAAGCACACCTATGGAGTTTGGAGTCAAAATATCCAAGCATGAAGAAGGCGAAAGTGTAGATCCAACATCATTCAAAAGTTTGGTGGGTAGCCTACGCTATCTAACTTGTACGAGACCAGATATTCTTCATGCAGTTGGATTGGTTAGTCGCTATATGGAATCTCCAACAACAACTCATTTCAAGGCTGCAAAGAGAATCCTTCGTTATCTGAAAGGTACAATCGACTTTGGATTACTCTATTCAATTTCTAATGATTACAAGCTTGTTGGATATAGTGATAGTGATTGGGGTGGAGACATAGACAATCGAAGGAGTACTACTGGATTTGTATTCTTTATGGGAAACATTGCTTTCACATGGATGTCAAAGAAACAACCGATTGTCACATTATCCACTTGTGAGGCAGAATATGTTGCTGCCACCACCTGTGTTAGTCATGCAATTTGGCTTAGAAATCTATTGAAGGAGATAGACCTAACACAGCATGAGCCAACTAAGGTCTATGTCGATAATAAATCAGCAATCGCCTTAGCCAAGAATCCAGTATTCCATGATCGAAGCAAGCATATAGATGTCCGCTACCACTACATAAGGGAGTGTATTTCAAGAAAGGATGTGCAAGTTGAACATGTGAAGACACAAGATCAAGCTGCTGATATTTTCACCAAGCCACTCAAAAGCGAAGACTTCAAACGATTAAGGAAACTACTAGGGGTCACGAGTTCTTCAGGCACGAGTTTAGATTAAAGGGGAGAATGTTGGGTTTATTAATCTAAACTTATTTATTCCGTTAGGGTTATTTATTCGATATTTGAAAATAGTTATTTGCTTTGATTTGGTCTTCCACGTAGTGAAGCGTTACGGGAGTTATCAACATTAAGTAGTGAAGCGTTACGGGAGTTATCAACATTAAGTGCTGAAGCGTTACGGGAGTTATCAACATTAAGTGCTAAAGCGTTACGGGAGTTATCAACATTAAGTGCTGAAGCGTTACGGGAGTTACCAACATTAAGTGCTATTTTTTAGTAACTGCCTTGTATGTGTTTTACTATTTAATCTTGTACTGCATTCATCGATTTACACCAGAACGTTTTAAACTCTCTTGAGTAAAAGAAAAAATATTTTCTCTTCTAGTGTGAGTTGTGAGAGTGTTCTTGTAATATTGTTTTTTCAATTTTATCAAAGTTGTTTGTTTGTTTTTAAAAGAGTGTTGTTTTATTATTTTTCCGCCAACACCCCTTTGCTAACTTTTTCGATAAGTTCCTCTATCACGGGATAAAAGCGCGAGAGTTGCCATGCTGCTTCACCTTCTTCAGTGCTGCGATCTTTCCTAGCAGCTTGCTTTTTCTTATGCATGTCAAACTTCAACGTGAAAGTTTTCGGTGCAGTCTTTTTGGTATCAGCTGATGCCCCAAGTAATCTCATATTACTTACTGCATTCATGTCATCAACTGGCAACTTTGCTAGCTTCATAAGATTTTGAGCCTTTTCACCCTCGAACTTCTCAGGATAAATTGTTGCAAGTATCATCAACAACCGCAACTTATTTTCACGACTCGCATCCTCTGCTGTACTCAAATATTTAATGACATCTTTCAGTCCTGCGTCACCAAAAACAAGGTCCTGCTCCAGCTGTCCAAGTTCTCGGAGTCCTTGTTCCTTGATCATTCTGTTGATTTTTTCTGCAATCTCTACATGCAAAGATAGTTTTTCTATTTGTTCACTATATTGCGGTAATGCTTGAACCATCTTTTGCAAGTCACGTGTAGAAAGTTCGGCACCATCTTGTACTTTGTTGGAGTTTTGCAGCTTGGTTCTTTGATGTGAAGTTGGCCATCTTTTCATGCAACCTTAGACTAGCATCTGCAATATGTGCATGGCGAAGCTCCAGCCAAATAGGATCATGATCCTCCAAAAGAACATCTTTCTTCTCAGGTTTGCCACCTGTCTTGCTTACAATTTAAAGTTTTAATATCACTTAAAATTCAAAAATAAAAATAATGTAAAAACTATATATATATATATATATAAAGTGATTTAAAGAATACTGTATTAACTGTTTTTTATATAAGAAATAAAATTTATTAAATATACTACGGTTTTGTTTATAATTTTAATTTCTATTGATTTATTTTTTATAAAAAAACTTATTTTTATAAAATTAATAATAAATCTTAATTTATAAAATATTTTAAAATATATATATAACAAAATCAAATTTAATATTAAAGAGATGCTTTACACAATTTATTAACATAAATTCAATGTCCTTAATATATATATTTTTGAAAAGTTTATAGAATAAAATCAATTTTGTTACATAAAATATATTTTTTTAAAACAGTTGGAAATCTTCATATATTTTATAACTATATAATTTAAAAATATTTTTATGTAACAAATTCATAAATCTATTTGTTTACAAAAAAAAAACTTGTTTTTATAAAAATAATAATAAATCTTGATATATTAGTTTTATAGGATATATAAAAATACATAACAAAATCAAATCTAATCCGAAGAACAACTAGACACGGAAACTCAACCAGAAGAGCAGCTAGCACAACCAGCCACGGCAGCTCAGTCAGCTGCAATGGAGGCACTTCGTGCCCCAGAAGCACCACCAGCCACGAAAGCTCCGCTAGAAGAAGAAGCAGAAGAAGCTGCTGTTGATGTCATTGACGTGAGATATTAGCAACAGATGTAAAGATTGGTAGGGTCCATCAGCAAATCTACGATTGTTGACCCCGAGCAAATCATAGTCAAAAGAATAGGATGGAAGTATATACTACCTTAGGGGGTTAAAGAAAAAACAACTTTATTTAGCGGACCACAAAAATGCTCTAAAAAGGCAGAAAAATATTGCTGAGGTATATAGTGGAATAATTCCAAAAAGAGAAATAATAAGACATTTGAAGTTAGCATACGGTTCGAGATGGGTGTTTATTACCGTAGACGGAGTCCACACGCCTCTACCACATGAATGTGAATTGCAGGTATTTGCGCTTGTTCGATCCGAGATCTCAAAACAAGATACTCTTGTTTTTTTTATAAGTTTAACTTTTCAATTTTTAAATTAGATATCCCACTATTATTTTATAAATTCACTTAATAAATATTATATATTAATACTTAATGAGTGCGCACATGCCTTGTAGTACTCTAGCTATGTAGAGGGACTTGAACTCATGAGTAATGGAGCTACTTAGTTGAATGGTTAATTATTCATAAGCTTTTAAATGGTGGATTTTTGTCTCCACTACCTTTCTACAAATAGTGAAGCTCTCCCACCCTCCAGACCACCACAAAAAACACCAAGAATAAAACTTAGAGAGAAAAATTAGGGTGAGAAATGTTATCTTGAGTGAAAGAAAAAATATTTCTCTTCTATTGTGAGTTGTAAGAGTGTGTTGTTTGTTTGTTGTAAGAGAGTCTTGTTTCATCATTTTATTTGCTAACAAAGTGGTACCAGAGACATAAGCTCAATCCAAAACTTGATTTATTAAATATTCAACATATTAAAAGATATGACAAACGGTGTATCATCATTCCAAGTTCCAACACTCAACAACAACAATTACGACAATCAAAGTATCAAGATGAAAGCTCTCTTCGGAGCATATAATTTGTGGGATGTCGTAGCAAAATGGTTTGACAAAGCCAACGATGAAGCAAGTCTTACCCAATAAGAGAAAACAACTCTGAAGGATTCAAGAAAGGGAGATCGTAAAGCTCTTTTCCTCATGTATCAAGCATTAGACGATGATAGCTTCAAAAATATTTTAAGTGCATCTTCCACCAAGCAAGCGTAGGAAAATTTTAAACTCTTCTACAAAGCAGTACAAAAGGTGAAAAAATTATGTCTCCACACATTAAAAGGTGAATTCGAATCTGTACACATGAAAGAATGTGGGGCTATTTCAAAATATTTGTCAAGAGTATCAACTGCTTCTAATAAATTAAAATAGAACAATGAGAAGTTAGAAGATGTGGGAGTAATAGAGAAAATAATGCGTTCGTTGGATCCTAAATTTTAGCATATTTGATAATTGAAGAAGCTAAATACTTAATGGAAATGATGAAGAACTCCAAGGATCATTACAAGCCTATGAAAAAAGCACAAGAAGAAGCAAGAGATCACTGAACAACCCCTCAAAATAGAACTCAAGAATATGCATACAAGTCAAGGGACAATAGAAACCAACGTGGCTGAGACAGAGGTAGAAGCCATGGATGAGGTGGTCATGGTCGGGGATGTGGCGGGAATTACAACAACAATTATTCCAACTAAAAAGAAAGCTCAACACAAGGCCGTGGAAGAAACAATCCAAACTTGAGGTAAGATAAATCTCAAATCCAATGCTATAAATATAAAAAAAATTAGACATACAAAAAAACTAATAGATGTGAGAAGATGGCTAACTATGTTACTACTAACATACAAAAAAAACTAATGAAGGTCAAGAGAACACTTTGTATCTTGACATCGGTGCAAGCAGCCATATGTGTGGGAAAATAAACATGTTCGTAGAGCTCAATGAAATAGTGAGTGAAAATGTGTACATTTCAAGAAGCTACACAAGATAAAAAGTTAAGAGACGCGATGGACAAATAAATTAGATCCATCGAAAAAAATGACACAAGGGAACTCACCTCACTTCCAAAAGGGTACAAGACAATAGGGATAATATGTTTATACAAAACAAAGAGAAATGCTAAATGAGAGATTGAAAAACACAAAGAGAGGGTTGTTGCAAATGCGGGAATTGACTATGATGAGTTATTCTCCCCCGTTGCCCGATTAGAAACTATTAGACTAATAATATCTTTAGTAGCTCAGAACAAGTGGAAGATACAACAAATGGATGTAAAGTTAGCATTAATAAATGGTTTTCTTGAAGAAGAAGTCTACATTCAAAAACTTATTGGACTATGAAGTCAAAGGTCATGAAGATAAAGTGTTGGAGCTAAAGAAGGTTCTTTATGGGCTAAAACAAGCACCATGGGCATGGAACACTAGAATCAACAAGTATTTTCAAGGGAATGGCTTCAACAAATTTCATTATGATTATGCTCTATATACCAAAATAAAAAATGAAGATATTTTGATTATGTATCTCTATGTGGATGATTTGATCTTCATCGAAAGCAGCCAAGCATGTTCAATAAATTCAAAGAAGTGATGATGAAATAATTTGAGATGGTAGACTTGAGGCTCATGGTGTACAACCTTAGCATTGAAGTTAAGCAATAAAAATGTGGAATATTCATCTCATAAGAAACCTATGCAAAATATATCTTTAAGAAATTTAAGATGGAGAAATATAACCCGATAAGCACACCTATAGAGTTCAACGTCAAAATATTAAAACATCAAGAAGACAAAAATGTATATCTAAACGAGTGTATGAAATTGGTTCCAATAAAATTATACAGTTTACCAGGAGGATGAGGAATATACTTAAATCAATGAGTTTCGATGGTCTACCTAAAGTTCAAAGGTTCGAATTTTCCTTTTTTGTTGGGTCCTCACAAGATAGAATTTTAGGTTTCGTTATCGGGTTGGTATGTGTATTATCTTCTGGGTACGATGACTTTCATATATACAATCCATTTACTAAGAAGTTTAAGGAAATACCTGCTCTTAAGTAGATTTTGATATAATTCCAGTATCGATGATTACACGCTCGTAATTGTCACTCTCCCTCAAAGGAGTAATCGGGATATAGGTGGTGATATTGATGCAGCTACGATTAACATATTCTCATTAACAAAAAGTATTTGAAGAATCTTTATAGATACAAAAAACCTTTAATAGATATTCTTTTTGGGGATGCTCTACTTTTTTTTAATAAAGCTCTTCAATGGATTTTTACAACAAACACATATAGTGTAATCCATGTTTGTGGATTAGCTGAAAAGGGTTTTAGTATAATCCATGTTTCCAATTTTGATTTTTTGTCTAAAGGGTATTCCTCAAAGTGATTTGGATGATTTTTTTATAAAAAAAAAGTGTTCGTGTAAGTGTTTTTGGATTGTCTTTGTTTATTCAGTAATCTTTGTGTCGATTTTGTTCATTAAACTCTAATAATATAGATGATGAAGCCCTACGGTGTAAGTTCCTATTGGACAGAAGTAATTCACAATTGTATTGGTTTTCCATTATTTGTTTATATTATGCTCGACACGAGAAGTTGGTATCTTAATAAAAAAAACCTTTAGAAAAGTAATTTGATAATTTTTCATATTCGAAAAAATATTTCGTGATTGTTAACTCGTATTTTAAAAGATATCATGTCGGTGTATAAAAACCATTTTGATCTCACAAACTCTCTCCAAATGGAAAACATATGGTGAGAGGAAACCATCTCTTTTTGTTTTAATTGTTATCTAATTTTCTTTTACTATTTCGATTAATAGGCTGAGACTTTTGGAAATAAAAGATAGTAAGTTATGAATTGTGTTTCAGCGTTAGAGCATGTATATTCGTGTCATGTTAATACACATTTTATTATTTCCATTTTTTTGAAGTTTTAAAGTTGACACATATAGATGGTATGCTCTGATTCTTCATTTTTATCCAAAAAAGTAGCAGTAACATTATGTTACCACTAATATAGGGCGATTGAATATGAAATAAATAGTATTAAATCTTTGTTTATTGATAACATTTCAGTGACTTCTGTATACAACTTATCTTTGGAAAATAATACGTGAGCTTTACCATTAACTACTATCCAACTATAATTGGACACATTTTTCACAACTTTCACTCCTATCTCTCTCCTCAACATATTCTCCTCCTTATATTCAATATTATCTGCGTACACATTGCACCACGCCACATGTGTTGGCGTATTCAGTTACTGCATTTCTTATTATAAATCACTATGCAATTAATCACAAATGACTCAAGCAAATAACACAAATAAAGAACAGAACACGAATAGAGGACAAAAAAATAAAAGAACATAGGATTTAACGTTGTTTGATAATTGTTTACGTCCACGGGCGCTGCCTGAAAAATTATTTCACTATGATAGGATAGGGTTGCAGATTTCATATTATGTTTTGTGTAGCTATAGTACTCTATTTATAGGGAATAAATATAACTTACTAAATAATTGGCCTAATAGGCTCATATACACAAGATTAAAGATGACGATATCAATTATAGCTTCACTCTAAATGACACAAAACTGTAGCTCCAAACACGGTACACTGTCAAGACATTATTCGACTCATTATCAACAAATCTTCCCTTGAGGTGAATATCCTTTCTTTACTATCAACAAAGAATCTTCTCTTATTCTGACTCACTATATGCCCCTAAGGCATTCACTATATACTGCGAAGACCAATCCAGTTTAGGCACTCCTTAAACTTTCAAACTGATACCGTCTTTGCCATTATATCTGCTAGGTTATCGTGTGTAGACACTTTCTTCACATAAAAATTCCCTTTGATATTATATCACAAACAAAATGATACCTGATATCGATGTGATTTGTACGTTCGTGCTACATTTGGTTCCCTATAAGGTGTATGGCACTTTGACTATCAGAAAATAATTTTGTAGTAGTCTTATCCAAGACCAAATCCGCCACCAAACCTTGCAACCATATAGCCTCTTTAACTGCTTCTGTTACCGCTATGTACTCTATCTCTGTTGTAGACAAAGCTACAGTAACTTGTAACTGTGCTTTCCAACTGATCGCACTCCCAACTAGAGTAAATACCTAGCCTGTCAGAGATCTCATTTTATCCATATCACTTGCAAAATCAAAATCAACAAAACCAACCACTGATCCTTCAATATCATTCAACGATCCACCAATATCAGCCTGGTTGAAAGCTAAGCCAACACTCGTAGTATTCTTAAGATACCGAAGCATCCATTTCACTGTATGTTAGTATTAAATCCCAAGACATCCCATGTACCTGCTAACTACACTAACCGCATGTGAAATATCAGGATGTATGTATACCATAGCATACATGATACTACCAATTGCACTTGAATACGGAACCTTGCATATTTTTTCCAACTTAGCATCGTCTTTAGTTTCTCCTGCTGCAGACAATATGAAATGAGTAGCAAACGGGATGCTAACTACCTTAGTATCAAACATCTTGAATCGTTGTAAAAGTTTCTCGATATAGCTTATTTGAGACAAATGTAACGATCCTACACTTCTATTCTTGATAATCTCCATACCAAGAATCTTCTTTGCTCTATCCAAATCCTTCATCTCAAACTCGGCACTAAGCTACTTCTTTATCTGCATAATGTGTGACATAGTACACGCAACAATAAACACATCATCCACGTGAACCCTTTTGACATCATAGTGTCAATAGTACACGAAAGTGTACAATTTCTTAGGTGATTGTTTTAAACCATAAAATGAATTATTCAGCAGACAAACCTTGTCCTCCATATTAGGTTTGATAAATCACTCTGATTATCTCATGTAGATTCGCTCCTCCAATTCTCATGTAGAAACGTAGTCTTCACATCCAACTGCTCAAGCTCTAAATCTTGCAAAACTACCATGACTAACAAAACTCGAATCGAGCTATGCTTCCCCACTGGAGAAAAAACACTTCATTGAAGTTAATCTCTTCCCTTTGAATAAAACTTTTAGCGACTAGTCTTGCCTTGAATCGAGATGCCTCAAACCCTGGATTACCTTCCTTTTTCTTGAACACCCATTTGTTACCTACTACTTTCTGTCTCTTAGGAAATACAACAAGCTCCCATGTTTGATTCTTATGAAGAGATTCAATCTCTTCCCATATAGCACTAATCCATCGATCTTCCACTTAACTCGCTATAGCTTCCCTTAAGCTACTAGGTTCCTGCTCTCAACTTCTTCTGCAACTGACAGAGCATATGCAAATAGATTTATCATAACTTTTTAGAAGTCTAATATATCGTCTTTTTCTACTCAATGCTATGCTATAATGTTATTTTTCTGGTTCGGGCGCATAATCGTCATTATCATCCGATGTTAATGCTTCACTTCCTCATTCAACATCTACCTCAGAATCCAGATCACGATTTTAACCATCCCATCAAACATTCTGATTCTAATGTTACCGATATCACAAACAAGTAAGGAATGATTGTTTCCTAAATAGATAGTTCATTGCCTTGGCTTGTAAGTATCAAACCACACCTTGAACTGACACATGTGATATGTAGCGCCATTATCGAGTATCCAATAATTTTACCCACAATTTGAACTCACTGATAATACATCTCATGTACCACTGGTTTTACTGTCATCAAAATCGTTCACACCGTCAACAATGTTTGTTGCATTTTATTTTTGATTTCCCTTCTTACAATTTAGTTTCGGACAATATCTCCTATAATGACCCTGCTCACCGCATTCATAACAGTTTGAGTTCTTTAATTTTAATTTGGAATTCTAGTTCTTCCTTCTCAAAGAACTTGCTTTGCTTCTAAATTTTCTCCTAGTCATAAGACCATCCCATTCAGCCTAATTCTTTAGCTCCAACTGAAATCGTACAAGTAATTCTTTAAGTATAACCAATTTACCACTAATTTGTCTGAGTAAAGTTATCCCAAGTTCTTTCATACGCACGCTGTAGTCTTGTCACCACTAAAATTTGAAGAACATTGTCTTTCACATTCATTAAAATCCAGCAGCCTTCCTTGAAGATTTTGCTTGTCCTCCTCTTTCATCTCTTATGGTAACTTATTCTCCACAGCCTTCGAAAACCCTTGAAAAAATAATGAATTCAGTTTAATCTTCTACAGCGCAAAGTTTGATCCCCCATCAAATTTCTCAATCTTGTATTTTGTTGATATTGACGCCATTGTGAAATTCTAATTGCAAAAGCCCTAATTTCACAACCAAAGTTATCATACCAATTTTGTTAGAAATCACTATGCAATTTATCACAAATGGCTCAAGCGCACAGAGAATAAATAAAACAGAACACCGATAAAGGACAGAAAAAAGAGAACACATGATTTAATGTGTTTCGACAATTTTCTACGTCCACGGGTATCGCTAGAGAAATGTGTTTAAGTATGATATAAAACAGTTACATATTTCAGATTGTATTTTTCTATAATGATAGTAGTCCATTAGAGGGAATAAATAGAAATTACTAGATCGTGGGCCTAATGGACTCCTACCACAAGACTAACAATAACACTATCACACACACAAAAGTGTTTCACTTGCCTCGCTTAGTACCTGAAGGTCTAGGTATAATCAAAACCGCGACCAGACTTACCTCAGCAAATTGTATATGGTAGGGTATTATTATTGACGTTAAGTCTGAGTTCTAATGGGTAACAGGTTAGTGATTCGGTCTAACTCTCAAGTGCATTATTTCTTCTACCTTGATTTGTGGCTCAACCTGAGCTAGAAGGCCCTTGATGGCCAGAGACTTTTTCTTAATTATATATTATGTTAGTAAGCGTGACAAAATATGCTTCATAAAAGAATAAAATTACACACATTAATAACAATGTAGAATTTTATTCTTTATTACAAATTCCTAACGAAAATTCATCACACTTTCATTCTACTCCTGCTTGTAATGCATGATATAGTCTATATTCCTTTTTATGACCTTGCTACCAATGAATTGATCTTTGAACATAGAAGATAACATCTTAAAACTTCATACCTGATTTGGGAGGGAATATATTGAACCATATGAAGTAATTCTCTCTGAAAGTTATGAGCATGGGTCACACACACCTATTTGAGTATATGGCCATTATTCTTTATACTCATATATCGTCATAGGGTTGCTAATAAGAGAATGATTAACTTAGATCTAAATACTCGACCCATATTATTATTAGGTATAATTAGTTTGTAATAAATCACTTTAGCATAAATGATTTGTTCCAGTACTCTTGTGTAAATCGAAATTATTACGCTACAAGTGCATCTTAGCTATCGTATATAGCTACAAGTGCATCTTAGCTATGGTAAATAAAAACTAAACTCTATATATTGATTTATGATTATTATTTTCTATTATTCTTTATTATATATATATATATCATTTTACTTAGCAACATCATTAAATATTAAATTTATACTTAGATCTCTTTGATCCCGATTTACATCACCAAATATAAAATATAATAAATAAAAATTTCTAAAATAATATTGATTTTGCAATAAAATGTTTACTAAAAAAATATATGACTTTGAAAACCTATAAAATATTTGGTGTGTAACCGTCTAATACTCATCCAAGAATTCAATAACAACCGACTATCTAAAAAATACAAGTTAAAAACAATTATTTTATCATATTTTCTACCAAAATACCCTGCTATACAAAATCATAAAACACGTGTACATTATCTCTCATTTTTTTGGGATTCAAATTTTTAAAAGATTGTATCTTTTAAACGGTTACTCAGAAAAAAAATCCAAAAGTACCATTGGTTTTGTTTTATAAAGATGACGAAAACTGGATTCATAAATGATTTTTTTTGTATCTTTTAAACAGTTACTCAGGAAAAAAAAATTCAAAAGTACAATTGGTTTTGTTTTATAAAGATGACGAAAACTAGATTCATAAATGAAATTTTTTTTGTGAGTCGAATTAACCTTGATCTCGCATCTAGTATTTTGGTCTCACATCTATCATCTACTATTTATGTCTTGCCTATATTATTATTCATTTTACCATGGTCTCGCAGTTAGCATCTTAAATCTAGGTATCACATTTAGCATTTCCAATTTACATTAGTTCACATCTAACATCTAAAATTTAGGTCCCGCATCTATCATATAATATATAGGTCTTGCATATAATATTTCTATTTTACACACGTCTCACATCGAGCATCTAAGATCTAGTTCTCGTATCTATTATCTTTGTTCGACATGAACAATGATAATAATCAGTCTAGTACCTCAACTAGGAACCATAATACGTTCAGATATTTGATCGCTTTGAAATCAAACATGTGATTTGTAAAAAATCACGCAAGACAATTTTGAGAGAGAAAATGACTAAGACTACAAAAAATACGAAAACACAATAAAAAAATCCAATAATAAAACAAAAAAACAAAACTTACATTTATATGTTATTAAAAAATAACATTTTCTAAGGTTTTGAAAATATAAAAAGAAAACAAAAAACACGTGGATGCTTAAATAATATTAAATAATAAGTAAATAATATATCTATCTTTAATAGTTATTCACACTTAACCTTAATCAATATATATAATTTAGAGAAATTGCACCTAAAGTACACACTCAACTATTCTATTGTTATCTAGTATCCAATTTTTTGTTCTATTACCTTTTGATACTCATCTCAACTACCTAATTACCACTTAATACTTAACATTATTTTAATACCCTAACTACCCTCACCCTTCACGTAACCAAAATTTCTCTTTCTTACTTTTTTTTATTATATTTTTTAAAAGATCCATATCTTTCAAACCGGAGCTCGGAAAAAATATACGAAAATATCATCGCTTTTGTTTTTAAAAGATGAACAAAGCTAGAACCATTGATGATATTTTTTGAACTTTTTTTAAAATAAAATTTCACGAGTAACAACTCTCAGGAAATCGAGAGAGTTGCAAACAACTCTCAAGAAATAGAGAGAGTTGCAAACAACTCTCAGGAAATCGAGAAAGTTGCAAAAAACTCTTAGGAAATCGCAAGAGTTGCACACAATTCTCAGGAAATAGAGAGAGTTGCAAAAAAATCTTAGGAAATCGCGAGAGTTGCACACAACTCTCAGGAAATAGAGTGAGTTGTAAACAACTCCCAGGTTAGTTTTTCAAACAACTCTCAGGTTAGTTTTTTAAACAACTCCCAAGTTAGTTTTCAAACAACTCTCAGGTTAGTTTTTCAAACAACTTTCAGGTTAGTTTTTCAAACAACTCTCAGGTTAGTTTTTCAAATAACTCTCAGGTTAGTTTTTCAAAAAACTCTAAGGTTAGTACTGGTGAAGGTACCAGCGTGTATATATAGTCGGGGGTATTTTTGTCCAAATTTCAATTCGAGGCACCAAATGACACTATCCAAAAAATGGGTACTAGTGGGTAATTAGATAGTTGAGTGGGTATTACTGGTATTTTTCTCAAAATTTAACTATATATATAATTATATACATAAAAAAACAAACCAAATATAATAACTCGAAAATTTCATATTTAAAAATAATAAAACTAAACCATTTATTAGTATTATTATCTAAAATAATAAAAAATAAAAACAAAAATAAGAGAAACCGATAAGTAAATCAGTAATCCAAACTCATTACGGATAACAAAAATATTACAGTCTTAAAATAAAAGTACGATGGTTCATGTACCCTACACAACGAGAATGATGTTAACCAAAAATCAGTTTGCTCTTTTTATAGCAACTTTGGTGACCTTCGCACCCGTTGGATCTTTTTCCTTAACAGCTTTGATAATACCACCAACAACATCGGTGTGTTTCATGTCTCTAACAGTAAAACGATCAATAGGTGTTGGTGTAGAAGACAAAGATTAATGGTGAGAGTAAATGAAAATGAGAGAAGCAGAGGAGTTACTAGAATACGAAAAGAGAAAACTTAATTCATTCAATAGAATTTCTTTTTAAATACGTATAAAAGTCACTAACACACGTTAAATGACTGACATAAGTTAAATAAAAAACACAAGTAAACAAAATGTGCTTCAGAAGGCTTAAACTCTGAATTTGTCATAAAAGACCCGCAAAAGACCAGCAGAAGACCAATGAAAGACCCAAAAACTGTCAACATAAAATTACATGTTCTAAATAATGTTGAACCAACGAACATCTATCTAAACAACTTCAACACTCCTCCATGTTTAGATATTGTTTAGATTTTTTGGTCTTCTTTTATTCTTCTTCGATTTTTTACGTCTTTCACTAGCAGCAACAATTTTCACTCATGTATGTCTTTCAACCGAAAGATTTTTTTCAACCGAAAGCTCAACACTGCTTGTTTCTAAACTTGTTTGTCGATAGCATTATCTAACTGGACTTCTACACCAATCCCATGTTTATCCATTAAAATTCCATTTTCAAAGGCTTCCGAAGATGGAAGTAAAACATGATTTTTCTTTTTAATACCTACATCTGTCAAAGCATTGACACTGTCACCGACTTTCCAAATAGTTGACGATATTTGGTTAAACTGTAGATAAGACTCCTTTAGATGAAATTCATCAATTTGTTCTCAAAGTAATGACCTGTGACTTGTTTGATGACTAAAGTTCCCAAACATCTGATTAGACAGATACAGTGAGGACTCAAAATTAGAACCAAAACCAACATCATGGACTTTTTTAGGAAATTTGGTTAACCTGATACTTTCCTCTACATAAATTTCAATGGCACCATAAGATGGCTCCCTAAACACGTTTAGAATGATGTTCCGACATATCATGAGATACTAATTCTCGTTTCTCCATTGGATTTAAAGCAAACATTTTTCCTTTCATTTTGAAATTGATAAACTCTTTGCCGCTAGCATCTTTGATCAGGCACTGTTTATTCTCAAAGAACATTTTATAGCCTTTATCAAGAAATTGACCAACACTTAACAGATTTTGATCAATTTTCGGTACAAATAAAACATGTGAAATAAATTTTGTACCTCACTCTTTTGAATCCAGTGTCTTGTAATTCATCAAAGAGTTCTTTATCATATGTCATATGATTTGTGCACCCACTGTCAATCAACCAGTTTTCACTGGATTTTCTGCCTGAAAAACAAGTGACCACAAAAAGTTGATCTTCTTCTTCTTGATCAGCTACACGTGCATCTTATTTTTGCATCTGCTTCTGACCCTTTACTTTAAAAATTGCAGCTTCATGTCCAAGTTGAATACATTTAGAGCATTTAGCATTGGGTCTCCTCTAACACCTGTTTTGTGGATGACCTTTAATTTTACAATGGCGGCAAGGCGGGTAGGATTTTCTACATCTACTTATTTTTTTTTTGAAACTTGCTAGATGAATCCTCACTCATTGACTTGAACATTTTATTCTTTTTATACCTGTTAGTGTCTTGATGCTTAGCAGGTAATGAACCTTCAATCACCCCTTCTTGCCTCATAGACCTTCTCCGCTCTTGTGCTTGCAAAGCATTTAAGAGCTTTGTAAGGGAGATATTTGACAGATCTTTGGTATTCTCCAGAGTAGTAATGGTTGCTTCAAACTTCTCTGGAACAGTCACCAATATCTTTTAAACAATCTTGGATTCTTTTAGCTCAGACCCAAGCAATCTCACCTTGTTGGCAATGCTGAGAAGTCTGTCAGAGTACTTCTTCATGCACTCAGACTCCTTCATCTTCTGCAACTCAAAATCCCTATTTAATTTAGGATTTTCATTCCATGAATCCTTTCATCTTCTTCGTACTCATCCTTGAGGTAATCCCAATTTTCTTTGGCTGTTTTGAGAGACATTATTCGTGTGAATATCATCTCAGATACAACGGCAAATAGACAAGCTTTTGCATTTGATTTTCTCGTATTCTTTGTTTGCTTTGATCTGTGCTATAGTAGGATTTTCTGGAAGTTGAGGAATTTTGTAATCCTCTTCTACTGATTCCCAAAGATCCAAAGCCTCCAAGTAAGTCTCCATACAAACCGCCCACATTTGATAATTGTTTCATCGAATACTGGTGGTGCAGCTATTGAAAAATATCTTTCCATTTTAACCTTACAAATCCCTTAAGAAGAGGGCTCTGATACCATTTTGTTGGTGTAGAAGACAAAGATTAATGGTGAGAGTAAATGAGAGAAGCAGAGGAGTTACTAGAATATGAAAGTCACTAACACATGTTAAATGACTGACATAAGTTAAATAAAAAACACAAGTAAACAAAACGTGCTTCAGAAGGCTTAATCTCTGACTTTGTCATAAAAGACCCGCAAAAGACTAGCAGAAGACCAAGGAAAGACCCAAAAGCTGTCAACATAAAATAACAGGTTCTAAATAATGCTGAACCAATGAACAACTATCTAAACAACTTCAACAAGAGGTGGGTACTGAGCAAATCCACGCTTGAGATCCTTAACAACATAATTTTTAATATTGAACCCAACATTGTCACATTGTACAGCTTTGAGAAGAGCTTCGTGGTGCAGCTAAACAGATTTGACCTTACTGGTCTAACCAATAAGGGCTGAAGGTTGCCAATATACCAGGTTTAATGGTACTGATCTCAACACTACCCACTAGCATAGTTCTAATACCACCAATCTTGTAGACATCTTGAAAGGGCAGATGGGGGCAGATGGAGTGGCTTATCTGAAAATCTTTTGGGCTCTGATATTGCAGCAAAAGACTCAACGAAGGTGAAACCTTTGTACCAGTCCAGGTTTGTAGACCTCTCAATCATGTTGTAACCAACCTTCTTGAGGTTGAAAGATACTTCCTTAACAAATTTATCATACATAACCTTAGAGTTCTCGGGTGTGGTGGCATCCATTTTGTTACAATGGAAATTCATTACAACAAGAGTGAATGCGAACAAGAGTGAATGCGAACAAGGAATGCTCACGGGTGTGACTATCTTTAGAGATACCAACCTCGAAACTACCAGTGGTGGAATCAATAATAAAAACGACACAATTAGGTTATGAAATTCCAGTAACCTTATTCTTAATAAAGTCACGATGACCAAGAGAATCAATGATAGTGCAGTATTTGTTGGTGGTCTTAAACTAATATAAACCAATATCAATTGTCACACCACACTCGCGCTTAGCATTGATCTTGTCCAACACCCACGCATACTTGAACGCCCTCTTGTTCATCTCAGTAATTTCTTTCTTAAACCTCTCGATTGTACACTTGCTAATACTTCCAAGCTTGTAGATCAAATGATCAGTGGTTGTTGACTTTACCGATCATATGACTACAATATTGATGTGAACCTTTTCCTTACTCATGGTTTGAAACAAAACTATAAGAGAAGAGAATTGAATTCTTTGTTGTTCCCTTTAAGAATATAGTGATTTCTTTGTACAGGGACATACTAAAATTGCAGTTGGGAAACGATTTTAATGCCTCTTGGGTTCATAATCTACGAGATAAGTGTCATGCCATCAGAATTTGTACTAGCTAAGCTACAGCCAGTGAGGCTCGTACTAATCCCAGTAGAATCCTCACCATCATACCTAGTTACCATTTCACCATGTTTTTCCTCTACAAGTAGCAACATCAAATGTCTGATCCTCTATGAGTATGCCAATATCATTTCTATCATATTATGCACTCCCTGCAACTATAGTACGAACTCAGGGCTCTAAATAAAGTCACGCAATAATGGTCGATCAATGCTTTGATTAACCACACACTTGCTCCTGTTTCGGAAAAAAAAAAGTGAAACATTCTTGTCTGATTTTACTTTACGATAAATATCTAAAACCTAATCGAGATTGCATTATCTATGATAATGTGTGACTTATTCTGCTAAGCTCATTTTTTCTCTAGTGTCGGCTATGTTAGGGATCTTACACAAAAGATCTTATAATCAGATTAGTGAAAGACAAATAATAAGAATATGTTGTTGGGAAACACAATAAACCACGAGTAAGATGAAACACAAAATAAACCAAGAGTAAAATCAAACACATAAATTGTTAACGAAGCTTAGTAAATTGTACCTACATCTTTGGATCTGCTGTAGATCGATTTTATTAGAAAGAACTTTGTGATTCTGTTTTTTTACACTTTCACACAAAACCTATATTTTTGGTTTTTAGAGAGTTTAACACAATAAAGAAGAAGAAACGATTACATTTCTTAATTAGTAATTTATGACTTAGTAAATTACTTATGCCTTTTCAAATGCAAACTTCTTCAACTATGTTTAACGAGTCTAACAATCTGCTACTTGAAGACTGGTTTTAACTTGTCTTTGCACCTTGATCTATGCAGCAAACTGTTTTGGTCTTGTTATTCTTGCAGACCAACTGAAGTTGAACGTAACTTAAGTTTTTCACTAGCTACTGTTTTTGTCAACATATCAGTTGGATTATAGCGAATAGTGATATGCTTGAAATATTGAATTTTTCGCCAACTGAATTGTACTATGACTATCACTATGCAAAACGTTCTTCTTTTTGTTTGAATCCCATCTCGGTTACCAAAACTTGAAGTTATATCATCTCCTTACTGGTTTCGGCCACTCCTACATACTCAAACTTTGTAGTCGATAGAGCGACAATTTTCTGTAATTTTGAAATCCAACTAACAGCTACCTAATGAATATTTATTAGGTTTGACATAAACCTGCTCAGAACTTCCACTACATGACTAATGTCTGGTCTCTTACAGACCATCGCATATATCAAACTCCCAATAGCATAGACGTAATGAAACTTAGTCATGAAGTCTTTCTCTTCCTCCACGAGGGAATTGATCCTTAAACGAAAGTGACCTACCAATGGTATATTAACTAGATTGGCATCACACATGTTAAATCTCTGCAAAACACGATCGATGTACTCTAAGTAGGATTACTGTAAAACCTTTTTATGTGTATCTCTTGTGATTTGCATTCCAAGAATCTTATTCGTCGGACCCAAGTCCTTCACGTCAAATTATTGTGACTATTGATGCTTCAATCATCCAATATAATCTATATCTGAACCTGCTACTAACATATCATTAACATAAAGCAGTAAAATGATATAATTCGACTTATATATTTTGAAATTGCAACAGTGGTCGGCATTGCACTTCTGGAAACTCTATTTGTGTATAAAACTGTCAAATTTATTGTACCATTGTCTTAAGGCTTGTTTTAGACCATACAAACTTTTTTTAAGTCTGCATACCGTGTTTTCTTAAGAAAACGTATGGTTGATAAATGTATATCTCCTCATCCAAGTCCCCGTGACGAAATGCAATATTCACTGCTAATTGTTCAATATAAAGGTCTTCAATGACAACACTACTCAACACGGATAAAATAGTATTGAGCTTCACAACTGGAGCTAAAATGTTTGTGTAATTAATTCTATTTTTTGTTGGAACCCTTTGATAACTCGTCGGGCTTTTCATCTCTAATAGACATCATACTCATCTTTCACCCGGTACACCCATTTGTTACGAAGTTCCTTTTTACCCATGGGTAACTCAGCTAGTTTCCATCTCTCATTTGAGATTAAATACTTCATCTTATTTTCTTAGCAAGCTCCACTTGCTGGCACCACTAGTCTGACAAGCTTCATCATAGCATCCAGGCTCCTTATCATTGGTGAGCAACAAATAATTCAAGTATGTCCTGTTAGAAAATTAGGCCGAGAAGATCTTCTCAAAAAAAGTACTACTTCGGTCAGTTGTAAGGTTTAGATTGTTCGCCGATCGTTCTTTCCAACTAACTCTCTTTGCTGAGGGGTTAATCCGATCGACTTTCTTTTTTGACTATCTTGGACCCCTTCGATATCTGCAAATATTGATTTGTATGGCTTTGAGTCATTTTATTTAGTTTTATTTTGTATATGAATGGTTCATTGAAGATCACATCTCTACTTCGTATCATCTTCCTATTTTCCTCATCCCAAAAACGATAACCGAACTTATTTTCGACATAGCCGATTATGAAACATTTCTTCGATTTGGGATCAAGTTTATTCATGCCTTGATCACTTATATAAACATATATTGTACAACCAAACACTCTAAGATATGACAATTTTATCTCATTAACAATCCATACTTCCTCATGTATTTTATATTCTAAGGGAACCGATTGTCTCGATTAACCAGGTAAGCTGATGTGTTGACTGTTTCTGCCCAGAACTGCTTTGGTAAACCTAACTGTATACGAATGCTTCTGATTCTTTCTATCAACGGTGTATTCATACATTTTGTAATACCATTATGTTGAGGTATACCTGGCAAAGTTCTTTCCATCCTGATCCTGGGCTCATAGAAAAATTTCTTGATTCTGGTGTCCTCATATTCACCACCATTATCGGTTTCGAGATTTTTAATATTCAAAACTGTCTCATTCTCAACCATAGATTTCAATCTCATATTAATGTCAAAAACTTAAGATTAATGGTTTAGAAAATAAACCCATACCTTTCGAGAATGATCATCGATAAAAGTCACAAAATAATGTTTCCCTCGTATATGAAAATATTGTTGGCCCCCGAACTTTAGAGTGAACAAGCTTCAGTCTTTCTTTCTTTGAGGTTTTTCCAATCGTTGGAAAACTGACCATTTTATGTTTTCCAAGTATGCAATATCCGCACATGTCTATATCGATTGACTTAAGACCTGGAAGCTTCCCCTTCGAGTACATAATTTTCATACATTTATCACTCATCTGGCCAAGCCTCCGGTGCCACACATTTAGATTTTTGTTTCCTGCTTTTATTGCAATTGAACAACTCATCTTTAGTGTCTTATAAAGAGTACCACTCTTCTTTCCGAGAGTAACCATCATTTTTCCCTTTGAAATCTTTCGATTTTCACCATGGAAGATCATAGGTTTAGCCTTCTCTAGCCACTGCCCTACTGAGATTAAGTTCTTTCTCACGTCGGGGATATGCCTGACATCTTTTAGTTTCCAAACAGACTCATTCAACTTAATCTTCATAATACATTTACCAATAATATCAAAAGGTTGATCATCACCAAAATATACATTTCCATGGTTACCATGGACATACCTCTCAAAGAATTCTTTCCACAAGAGTGCTGACATGCATGGATTTTAATGCATGACCACCTTTCAGATTCCAAAGTCATAAACTTTGGCTACTCATTTCTCGTTTAAGAGAATATTAGTTTTTTTGCCATCACCGTGGATGATAATGTGTTCGAAACCTCTGTAAAGATAATGTGAACAACAAGCTAACCTAATGTTTCTAATGCCTTTGCCTCCACAAAACATGAGGTTTTGGGTTTTGTAATGCAAGAATCTCGATTTTGATTTGGAACTCATGCCCACCTTGGTCAGGCATCGGTTTTGGTTTGGATCATATTTTGTTTTACCTTTATTTCGCATTTGGTTTTAACCATATTTCACATTTTGCATTTAACAAAATAACTTACATTTAACCTTCATTTTTCATTCGCATTTCATAACCCCTATTTCTCATTTCACCTTTCAACGTATTGTAAGGTGAATTTTACATTTAGCAAAAAAAATTATATTTAATCTTTATTTCACATTTCATTTAACTCTTATTTCAATTTTATATTTCGGATGAAATATCCGTATTTCACATTTTAGTATTTTATATATATTTTTACGCATTTCATTCGGTATTAACATTTATTTTACATTTTACATTTTGGAAAAGTTACATTGAATTTGTATTCAGTATTTTAAATGAACTTTAACCTTTCTTTTATATTCCATTTATATTTTGTATTCTTTTTAAAACTAATTTGTTTTTAAAAAACTGACTAGATATAATGAATTAAATCATTTAAAATATTAAAATATTTTAAAATATATTTTATATATATTAGAGAGTAATAACATATATAATAGATAATAAGAGGTGAAAATGCTAAATTCTCGCAAGAACGTTTAGATAATTTTATGTCTTCTCGTTTCATAAGCTGGAATCATGTTTCTAATCTTGATGTTATAAGTAGAGGACGCATCGTTTTTGTTTGGGATGCTAGCAGGGTGGCATGTACGGTGATTGAAATTGGAAGACAACACATACACTTTCAAGTCCACTGCAACGTCACTCAAGAATTTTTTTTATGTTACGTTTGTTTACCCTTTGTATAATGTACCACAAAGGAGAGTTCTTTGGGAGCACCTAACCACTATAGGGGTCAACATTCGTTTATCTTGGATGATTACGGGAGACTATAAGACCTACTGTTCTCCAGGAGACCGAATTGGGGCTGCCCCACTTCGAAATGGTGAGTTAATTGATTTAAATAATTTTCGGATATCTCACGGTCTTGTCGATGCTCCTTCCACATGTCCTTTCTTTACTTGGATAAATGGTACTATTTGGGCCAAGCTTGATCGAGTCCTTATAAACCATGGGTGGAGTGATAAAGATCTCTTATGCAAAGCCACGTTCCTTCCGATGGAACTCGTTTCCGATCACTGACCAGTTATTGCCTCGATTATTCGAGATTTTCAGCATGGTTGTCGGCCCTTCAAATTCTTCAACACGTGGCTTGATCATCCCAGATTTGCTAGCATTGTAGAAAGTTTATGGGGTCAGTCTATTGATGGTACGAAGCAGTATATACTTACGCAGAAGTTGAAATCCTTAAAGCGTCTGTTAAGAGATTTGAATAAAGCTGAGTATGGTGGCATTCTAGAGCGTACAGATACTGCAAATTCGGCCTTTAAAGAGGCTATCTCCTCACTCATGGCTAATCCTGATAACGTTTCTTTGAAAGAAGAGGTACACAGATTACGGGATCGTGCGAATTTCCTTCTTAATGCAGAAAAGAGCTTTCTTCAACACCATATGAGGACCACCCACTTAGTTGACGGCGAAAAAGGTACGAAATACTTTCACAGGTTAATCAAACGAGATAATGCAAGAAATAACATTTCCTACATCGTCCGAGATGATGGCACCCGCACCACATCTCCTACAGAAGTTGCCTCCCTCCTTGTAGATTTCTACACGCACCTCTTTGGCTCATCTTGCCCAAGCTCCCCCATTGATCCGACGGTCATGAGTCACGGATCCCTCGTCGGGGGTCAACATTATGAGAAGCTTCTCAAACCTATTGAAGTTGATGAAATCCGTAATGCTCTATTTGATATCGGAAATGATAAGGCTCCGGGACCGGACGGCTACACCTCGGTTTTCTTCAAAAAGAATTGGGAACTTGTGGGAACAGATTTGGTTGATTGTGTTCGTGAGTTCTTTGATACAGGTAGACTCCTCTGTGCAACAAATCACACCATCCTTGCCCTTATTCTGAAGAAAGACAACGATCCTAAGGTGGGTGACTTTAGGCCAATTCGGCTCATAAATGTTACTTACAAAGTGATTACCAAAATTTTGGCTAACCGAATGACCCATTTACTTCCGAATCTCATTGATAAAGGACAAGGTGCTTTCGTGGGTGGTCAAAATCTTGTTGATAATGTTTTCGTTTCCAAGAGTTGGTTAGAGGTTCGAACCGTGCGAGAGTTTCTCCGCGATGTATGCTCATGGTGGATCTTCGCAAAGCATTTGACACAGTCTCATGGGAATTCCTATCGGATATTCTCCATGGTATCGGGTTTCCTCCGAAGTTTGTGGGATGGATTCTTGCTTGTGTCACTACAACGTCCTTCTCCGTTTCTATCAACGGCGAGCTTCATGGCTTCTTCTGTGGGCAGCGGGGCTTAAGGGAAGGTGATCCCATGTCCCCTACTTTATTCATCATTTGCCTCGAATATCTGTCTCGTTTGTTAAAGAAGAAATCAAGCGAACCGAGTTTTAAATTCTATCCGAAATGCGCCCGTACTCACACTACCCACCTCGCTTTTGCTGACGATTTGATGCTACTTTCAAAAGGAGATGAGACATCGGTTAACATCCTTATGGAATGCTTGAGCCATTTGGAAGATGTTTCGGGACTATCACTGAATCCTTCTAAATCCAAAATATACCTAACCGGGGTTAAAGGGATTGTTTATGATCGGATCATGGAAAAAGTCGGATTTGAAGTTGGCACTTATCCTGTACATTACTTGGGGATACCTCTCGCTCCTATGACCGTCTCAGTTACTGATTTTTCCCCTTTGACAGAGGCTATCTCGAGTTACATTCAAAAATGGGAACATATGAAACTTTCCTACGCGGGAAAACTTCAATTGATCACCTCCGTGCTTCAAGGGGTCGAATCCGTTTGGTTCCGCGCTTTTCCTTTGCACTCGGCGGTGCTTAACATGATCCGCTCGCTCTGCCTCAAGTTTTTCTGGGGGGGTTGACCTGCTCGGATTGCTTGGGACAAAATCTGTAAGCCCAAAGATGAAGGAGGACTTTGCCTTATGGATATCAGACTTTGGAATCGTGCCCTTCTTACCCGTTGGATTTGGTTATTACATTCTGACTCTGAGTCATTTTGGATAAAATGGGTGCATGAGTATTATCTTCGAGGACAAACTATATGGGACTACCAAAGATGAGATAGAGACAGTCATCTTGTTTGGAAGCTTCTTGATATTATAGACTCTTGGATACAGATATTTGGGGGTCGAGATAGTGCCATTCTGGGTCTTGAAAGTTGTACTTTGGGTGGAAAGCTAATTACTAGACGTGTCTACGAAGCCATGAGAACAAAAGGTGAGGCATGCCCAAATCTATCAAAGTTATGGAAGAGATTCATCCCACCTAAGTTTTCTTTCACCATCTGGCTATCCTTCAATCGTCGCCTTGCCACGAAAGACACTTTCCACTACATGGACTTGCCTAACATCAGCTGCCCATTTTGCAGGCACTCAGATGAGTCTGGTGCCCATCTTTTCTTTGCTTGCAGGTTCACTAAGGAAATCTGGAGTCGTATCCGATCATGGCTGGAGATTACTCGAGAAATAACAACGCTTGATAGTGCACACAAATGGATTAGGAAGGAGCATCGAGGAACATCCTACCGATCCCGCGCAATCAATCTTGCCTTCCAAGCCACCGTTTTCGAGATTTGGCGCGCCCGCAACCGCCTTCTGTTTGATGAAGAGACCGTGACTCAAGACACCATCGTTATCCGAATCACTCTCATGACCTTGAAGATTTTATTTAGATTATATCCGCATTATCGACTCACATGTTAGAGTCATTTTTCATTGATACACTCAATTTTCGGATTTTCTATGTAATAGTCCATTAGTGCCGGCCTGAAGACTTGTACTCTTTTTCCTTAGACTGGGTTTTTACCCAACGGGTGGTTAAGGTTTTTTAAAAAGGCAATTGCTCTAGACCTTTATCAAGGCACTCTTGGACATGTCTTTTTCTTTTAGGTACATTGCTACGCTGAATTGTACTCACTTGAGAGATCATATGACTCTATAGACGATTGTAACCTTGTACATATATATATATACCCACATTTACCAAAAAAAAAAGTTGAAAATGCCTCACACTTTTTTTTCCTATATCGAACCATTGGATCAGAATATATGGAAGTATTTAAACCATTGTTTTTCTATCAAAATTGGTATATATATATGAGAGGATGTTTCATCTATGGAGTTGAATCGCTATTAAAAATATTAAGTCAGTGGTTGCATATGAACATTTCTTTTGTCCTGTTATGAAGTTTATACAAATATTCTGTTATTTTTATTAGAAACAATGCTGTTTTTGTTAAATTTTGTTATTTTTTAAGATTTGACGAATGGTAAATTAAATTTTACATGTTTTTACTAAATTTTGCATGTTTTTGCTAAATTTTGTTATTTTTTAAGATTTGACGAATGTTAAATTAAATTTTGCATCCCTTTACGGACACACATCTAGGATCACAGTTCCTCCTTTATCCCAAGTTTGTTGGATATAGCTGTTGTATAAAAATGAAACAAATTAATTTCTAATTGCAAATTAGTTCATTAGCTCATGGTTAAATTTAAAAAAAAAAAATTAGGACTGCATTTTTTTTCTTTCCTTTTAATACCGAGGAGTGGTGGCGTAGTTGGCTAGCGCAGGTCTCGTAGCTATTATTTATAATCAAATCTATTGCTAGCAGAATTACAGAACAGATTGATGTTCGGAACAAAGAAAAAAATTTAGATTTTAACAATTTAGATGCTCCGGTTAAATTAAAAGCTATTACGTATTTGGAGAGGTTGAATTTAGGCTGCCTTCTATTGCAGCAATGAAAAGCTTGTTTTTTGTTCGGGAAGATGAAGTCGAAGGATTGTATTTTAAAATTTATAATATTATTTTAGACCCTTCTATTTTTAACCTTTCTTAATGCTATCTAAATTCAATTAAAAAAAATACACTTATCTTTTTAGGAAATTGAGGAGAAAGAAATAAGAGACCGGTAAAATCTACCAAAACGTAACCGAACATAGACGGGAGCAAGAGGACCATAGACCGGAGCACAATTATAAATATCGCAGAGTTCTGAATGCCCTAAACCGGAGCACATAGATCTAGTTGATGAAGCCTGCTGCAAAGCAGAAAATGGTGATCACTAAATGGGCCAATAGAGCCAAAAATAAGCTCTAATGATCAAAATCCGATCAATTAAAAACAATTAGAAGAGGCTGAGAAGAATCTTGATGATTCCAAGTCTTTTTCTTATACATCAACCAAAAAGATTATAAAAAAATCAATATGTTTATTTAATTTTCAGAATCAGTTAACCGATTCATCCAAATGGCAAAAGAAAATTAAACTAGAAGTAAAACAAGAAGAGAATTAAACTACAACTAAAACAAAAACTAAAACAAAAAGAGATGGCTTCCTCCTTCACATGTTTTCTTATTTTTCAAGAGCTGGTGAGATCAAAGTAGTTTCCACGTGAACAACATGATGTCCATAAGAAGACGATCTAACAATCTCGAAACTTTTCGTTTGAGTATCCAAAGACATCAAATCACCGGCGTGAGCGTTCTTTAATAAGATTCGACCCTCTCGTGTGGAACACAATGGTAACAAATCATGGGGACCAACACAAGAGTATGGAACACTGATCTTTTTTGTCCAAGACGAACTTACACCGTACTCCATCATCATCCATATTGTTAGAGTATAATGAACAAAATCGACACAAGGATTGTTAGAAAGACAAAGACATCCATCCAAAACACTTAGACGAACACCTTTTTGACGAAAATATTCATCTAAATCACTTGGACGAACACCATTAGGATGAAAATCAAAATCGGGAATGGGAATTATACTAAAACTCTCTTCAACTAACCCAAAAGATACAATCACAGGGCTAGTTACACCATCGGTGTTCTTTGTAAAAGTCCAATGAAGAGCTTTATTCAAAAACGTAGCAGAGCAGCCCCGAAAAAAATATCTGTTAAGGTATTTTGTATCTTCAAAGCTTCTCCATGTACCTCTTTTCAACGAGAAAAGATTGATCATAGCTGCATCAGTATCACCACCTTTATCCCAATCAATCCTTTCAGGGAGAGTGACAATTAAAAGCTTGTAATCGTCAGTGGTGGAATCATATCCAAACCCATACGTGTTAACTTCCGTATGTTTGGGATACTTAGGAGCAGGTATTTCTTTGAAGTGATTAGTACAGGGATTATATATATGAAAACTATCGTACCCAAATGAACATACACATACCAGCCCATTAACGGAACCTAAAATTCTATCTTGTGAGGACCCAACAGAAAAGGGCAATTCGAACCTTTGAATTTCCGGTAGACCGTCGAAACTCATTGTTTTAAGTACATTCCTCCTCCGCCTGCCAAACTGCATAATTTTATAGGAACCCATTTTCAAGGATTGTTTAAGCTGCAATTTAGCAAAATCATTGCCGGAGATAAGAGAGAGCCATGATTTAGCTACTGACATGAATGGCAGGAGATATTTGACAGGTAATAGCGATAGTATTTCCATTAATATATCTTCTGGTAGATCAATGGTGGCCATTGATAGTATTTCCATTAAGGTATCGTCCCGTAGATCAATAGCCATTGATATTCTCTCACCAGCTTTCTCTCCAACCCAGAGAAGAAGTTTTCTCTCAACCCAGAGAAAAGAAAGAGAAAAGGATAACGGGAAGCAGGGGTTTACTTGAACTATGTATTTATTAAAGTTGAGAAGAGGAATGTGATATTTATAATTGTGCTGAGTTAGGTATTTTATCCCGCTCTATATATATTTTTATTCTCCTAGATATTTTAAACATAATCTTTTTATAATCTTATCTTTTTCATTGTTTTTAATATTTTGATTACCTATTTTTATATAAACACAAATATCCTTCTACAATTTAAAGTTTTAATATCACTTAAAATTCAAAAATAAAAATAATGTAAAAACTATATATATATATATATATATATATATATATATATATATATATATATATATATATATATATATATATATATATATATATATATATATATATATATATATATATATAACGTGATTTAAAGAATACTGTATTAACTGTTTTTTATATAAGAAATAAAATTTATTAAATATACTACGGTTTTGTTTATAATTTTAATTTCTATTGATTTATTTTTTATAAAAAAATTTATTTTTATAAAATTAATAATAAATCTTAATTTATAAAATATTTTAAAATATATATATAACAAAATCAAATTTAATATTAAAGAGATGCTTTACACAATTTATTAACATAAATTCAATGTCCTTAATATATATATTTTTGAAAAGTTTATAGAATAAAATCAATTTTGTTACATAAAATATATTTTTTAAAACAGTTGGAAATCTTCATATATTTTATAACGATATAATTTAAAAATATTTTTATGTAACAAATTCATAAATCTATTTGTTTACAAAAAAACTTGTTTTTATAAAAATAATAATAAATCTTGATATATTAGTTTTATAGGATATATAAAAATACATAACAAAATCAAATCTAATCCGAAGAACAACTAGACACGGAAACTCAACCAGAAGAGCAGCTAGCACAACCAGCCACGGCAGCTCAGTCAGCTGCAATGGAGGCACTTCGTGCCCCAGAAGCACCACCAGCCACGAAAGCTCCGCTAGAAGAAGAAGCAGAAGAAGCTGCTGTTGATGTCATTGACGTGAGATATTAGCAACAGATTGACCCCGAGCAAATCATAGTCAAAAGAATAGGATGGAAGTATATACTACCTTAGGGGGTTAAAGAAAAAACAACTTTATTTAGCGGACCACAAAAATGCTCTAAAAAGGCAGAAAAATATTGCTGAGGTATATAGTGAGATGAGTGTTTATTACCGTAGACGGAGTCCACACGCCTCTACCACATGAATGTGAATTGCAGGTATATGCGCTTGTTCGATCCGAGATCTCAAAACAAGATACTCTTGTTTTTTTTTATAAGTTTAACTTTTCAATTTTTAAATTAGATATCCCACTATTATTTTATAAATTCACTTAATAAATATTATATATTAATACTCAATGAGTGCGCACATGCCTTGTCGTACTCTAGCTATGTAGAGGGACTTGAACTCATGAGTAATGGAGCTACTTAGTTGAATGGTTAATTATTCATAAGCTTTTAAATGATGGATTTTTGTCTCCACTACCTTTCTACAAATAGTGAAGCTCTCCCACCCTCCAGACCACCACAAAAAACACCAAGAATAAAACTTAGAGAGAAAAATTAGGGTGAGAAATGTTATCTTGAGTGAAAGAAAAAATATTTCTCTTCTATTGTGAGTTGTAAGAGTGTGTTGTTTTTTTGTTGTAAGAGAGTCTTGTTTCATCATTTTATTTGCTAACAAAGTGGTACCAGAGACATAAGCTCAATCCAAAACTTGATTTATTAAATATTCAACATATTAAAAGATATGACAAACGGTGTATCATCATTCCAAGTTCCAACACTCAACAACAACAATTACGACAATCAAAGTATCAAGATGAAAGCTCTCTTCGGAGCATATAATTTGTGGGATGTCGTAGCAAAATGGTTTGACAAAGCCAACGATGAAGCAAGTCTTACCCAATAAGAGAAAGCAACTCTGAAGGATTCAAGAAAGGGAGATCGTAAAGCTCTTTTCCTCATGTATCAAGCATTAGACGATGATAGCTTCAAAAATATTTTAAGTGCATCTTCCACCAAGCAAGCGTAGGAAAATTTTAAACTCTTCTACAAAGCAGTACAAAAGGTGAAAAAATTATGTCTCCACACATTAAAAGGTGAATTCGAATCTGTACACATGAAAGAATGTGGGGCTATTTCAAAATATTTGTCAAGAGTATGAACTGCTTCTAATAAATTAAAATAGAACAATGAGAAGTTAGAAGATGTGGGAGTAATAGAGAAAATAATGCGTTCGTTGGATCCTAAATTTTAGCATATTTGATAATTGAAGAAGCTAAATACTTAATGGAAATGATGAAGAACTCCAAGGATCATTACAAGCCTATGAAAAAAGCACAAGAAGAAGCAAGAGATCACTGAACAACCCCTCAAAATAGAACTCAAGAATATGCATACAAGTAAAGGGACAATAGAAACCAACGTGGCTGAGATAGAGGTAGAAGCCATGGATGGGGTGGTCATGGTCGGGGATGTGGCGGGAATTACAACAACAATTATTCCAACTAAAAAGAAAGCTCAACACAAGGTCGTGGAAGAAAAAATCCAAACTTGAGGTAAGATAAATCTCAAATCCAATGCTATAAATATAAAAAAAATTAGACATACAAAAAAACTAATAGATGTGAGAAGATGGCTAACTATGTTACTACTACCATACAAAAAAAACTAATGAAGGTCAAGAGAACACTTTGTATCTTGACATCGGTGCAAGCAGCCATATGTGTGGGAAAATAAACATGTTCGTAGAGCTCAATGAAATAGTGAGTGAAAATGTGTATTTTGGAGATGATAGCAAAATATCGGTGAAATGAAAGGTAACACTCTTATTCGTGCAAAATATTTTAGTCACTAAATAAATTAAAATGTCTATTACGTACCTAGCATGAAAAACAACATCTTGAGCTTGGGATAAACTGCTAGAAAATGGCTATGATATTCACATGAAAAAATATAGTATTTTTATGACAAATGGAAAATGAGATTTAATGGCGAAAGTTCAAACGTCAACAAATAAAACGTTTCCTTTAGATATTCAAAATGATATTGCAAAGTTTCTTAAAGCTTGTTACAAAGATTCATCGTGGCGATGTCATGTTCGATTTAGGCATCTAAACTTTACAAGTCCAAAGTTATTGTCCAAGAAGTAAATGGTGAGAGGATTACTGTGTATCAATTATCTTGACCAACTATGCGTATGATGTTTACTTGGAAAGAAATTTAAAAAAAATCCTTCCAAAGAAGTCAGTATCAAGAACCAAGAAACCTCTCAAGCTTATTCATACAGATATGTATGGTTCAATCAAGCTAAGATCTCTAGGTAAAAGTGACTACTTCATTCTCTTTATTGATGATTTTTCAAGAAAAACTTGAGTATATTTCTTGAAACAAAAATCCAAAGTCATTGAAATATTTAAGAAGTTCAAAGCAGTTGTGGAAAATGAGAGCAAAAATAAGATTAAATCCATGAGATCTGACAGAGGAGAAGATTTCACATCCAATGAATTCCAAGAGTTTTGTGAAACACATGTAATTTTTTTTTCCGCTAGACATTTCCCAGGTCTCCTTAACAAAAAAGTGTGGCAGAAAGAAAGAACGGAAAAATCCTTGATATGGCACAAAGCAAGAAAATGCTTAAGGATTTGTGGGCGCAAGCAGTGGTATATGCGGTATATTTATCCAACCGATCTTCAACAAGAAGTGTTTAGGGAAAGACACCACAAGAACCGTTGAGTGGAAGAAAGCCAGAATTTCCCACCTGAGAGTATTTGGAAGCATAAATCATATCCATATACCAGACGAACAACAAACCAAACTGGATGATAAAAACAAAAGTTTTATCTTCATCGGTTACGACTCAAGTTCCAAAGGCTACAAGTTTTACAACCCAAACAATAGGAAGATTGTGATAAGTCAAGACGTAATAGACCAATGAGAGTTTGAGACTCACACAAATGATTTCAATTTTTCCTCAAAATTGAAGAACATGAGCAAACACCTAATGAGAAATCAGAAAAGATCACAACCCCACAGAATTCTGGAACATCAACTACTCATGGAGACTCACCACCTTCATCATTGTCAATAGTAATCAAATGAAAGAACTGCAGAACGTATAAAAAAACCTTTGTGATCTTTATAAGGAATCGAACCAATGATTAACCTTACACTCTTTTGTCTTCTAACTGATTATGATTCAGTGACATTTCAAGAAGCTACACAAGATAAAAAGTTAAGAGACGCGATGGACAAATAAATTAGATCCATCGAAAAAAATGACACAAGGGAACTCACCTCACTTCCAAAAGGGTACAAGACAATAGGGATAATATGTTTATACAAAACAAAGAGAAATGCTAAATGAGAGATTGAAAAACACAAAGAGAGGGTTGTTGCAAATGCGGGAATTGACTATGATGAGTTATTCTCCCCCGTTGCCCGATTAGAAACTATTAGACTAATAATATCTTTAGTAGCTCAGAACAAGTGGAAGATACAACAAATGGATGTAAAGTTAGCATTAATAAATGGTTTTCTTGAAGTAGAAGTCTACATTCAAAAACTTATTGGACTATGAAGTCAAAGGTCATGAAGATAAAGTGTTGGAGCTAAAGAAGGTTCTTTATGGGCTAAAACAAGCACCATGGGCATGGAACACTAGAATCAACAAGTATTTTCAAGGGAATGGCTTCAACAAATTTCGTTATGATTATGCTCTATATACCAAAATAAAAAATGAAGATATTTTGATTATGTATCTCTATGTGGAAGATTTGATCTTCATCGAAAGCAGCCAAGCATGTTCAATAAATTCAAAGAAGTGATGATGAAATAATTTGAGATGGTAGACTTGAGGCTCATGGTGTACAACCTTAGCATTGAAGTTAAGCAATAAAAATGTGGAATATTCATCTCATAAGAAACCTATGCAAAATATATCTTTAAGAAATTTAAGATGGAGAAATATAACCCGATAAGCACACCTATAGAGTTCAACGTCAAAATATTAAAACATCAAGAAGACAAAAATGTATATCTAAACGAGTGTATGAAATTGGTTCCAATAAAATTATACAGTTTACCAGGAGGATGAGGAATATACTTAAATCAATGAGTTTCGATGGTCTACCTAAAGTTCAAAGGTTCGAATTTCCCTTTTTTGTTGGGTCCTCACAAGATAGAATTTTAGGTTTCGTTATCGGGCTGGTATGTGTATTATCTTCTGGGTACGATGACTTTCATATATACAATCCATTTACTAAGAATTTTAAGGAAATACCTGCTCTTAAGTAGATTTTGATATAATTCCAGTATCGATGATTACACGCTCGTAATTGTCACTCTCCCTCAAAGGAGTAATCGGGATATAGGTGGTGATATTGATGCAGCTACGATTAACATATTCTCATTAACAAAACGTATTTGGAGAATCTTTATAGATACAAAAAACCTTTAATAGATATTCTTTTTGGGGATGCTCTACTTTTTTTTAATAAAGCTCTTTAATGGATTTTTACAACAAACACATATAGTGTAATCCATGTTTGTGGATTAGCTGAAAAGGGTTTTAGTATAATCCATGTTTCCAATTTTGATTTTTTGTCTAAAGGGTATTCCTCAAAGTGATTTGGATGATTTTTTTATAAAAAAAAAGTGTTCGTGTAAGTGTTTTTGGATTGTCTTTGTTTATTCAGTAATCTTTGTGTCGATTTTGTTCATTAAACTCTAATAATATAGATGATGAAGCCCTACGGTGTAAGTTCCTATTGGACAGAAGTAATTCACAATTGTATTGGTTTTCCATTATTTGTATATATTATGCTCGACACGAGAAGTTGGTATCTTAATAAAAAAAACCTTTAGAAAAGTAATTTGATAATTTTTCATATTCGAAAAAATATTTCGTGATTGTTAACTCGTATTTTAAAAGATATCATGTCGGTGTATAAAAACCATTTTGATCTCACAAACTCTCTTCAAATGGAAAACATATGGTGAGAGGAAACCATCTCTTTTTGTTTTAATTGTTATCTAATTTTCTTTTACTATTTCGATTAATAGGCTGAGACTTTTGGAAATAAAAGATAGTAAGTTATGAATTGTGTTTCAGCGTTAGAGCATGTATATTCGTGTCATGTTAATACACATTTTATTATTTCCATTTTTTTGAAGTTTTAAAGTTGACACATATAGATGGTATGCTCTGATTCTTCATTTTTATCCAAAAAAGTAGCAGTAACATTATGTTACCACTAATATAGGGCGATTGAATATGAAATAAATAGTATTAAATCTTTGTTTATTGATAACATTTCAGTGACTTCTGTATACAACTTATCTTTGGAAAATAATACGTGAGCTTTACCATTAACTACTATCCAACTATAATTGGACACATTTTTCACAACTTTCACTCCTATCTCTCTCCTCAACATATTCTCCTCCTTATATTCAATATTATCTGCGTACACATTGCACCACGCCACATGTGTTGGCGTATTCAGTTACTGCATTTCTTATTATAAATCACTATGCAATTAATCACAAATGACTCAAGCAAATAACACAAATAAAGAACAGAACACGAATAGGGGACAAAAAAATAAAAGAACATAGGATTTAACGTTGTTTGATAATTGTTTACGTCCACGGACGCTGCCTGAAAAAATTGTTTCACTATGATAGGATAGGGTTGCAGATTTCATATTATGTTTTGTGTAGCTCTAGTACTCTATTTATAGGGAATAAATATAACTTACTAAATAATTGGCCTAATAGGCTCATATACACAAGATTAAAGATGACGATATCAATTATAGCTTCACTGTCAATGACACAAAACTGTACCTCCAAACACGGTACACTGTCAAGACATTATTCGACTCATTATCAACAAATCTTCCCTTGAGGTGAATATCCTTTCTTTACTATCAACAAAGAATCTTCTCTTATTCTGACTCACTATATGCCCCTAAGGCATTCACTATATACTGCGAAGACCAATCCAGTTTAGGCACTCCTTAAACTTTCAAACTGATACCGTCTTTGCCATTATATCTGCTAGGTTATCGTGTGTAGACACTTTCTTCACATAAAAATTCCCTTTGATATTATATCACAGACAAAATAATACCTGATATCTATATGATTTGTACGTTCGTGCTACATTTGGTTCCGTATAAGGTGTATGGCACTTTGACTATCAGAAAATACTTTTGTAGTAGTCTTATCTAAGACCAAATCTGCCACCAAACCTTGCAACCATATAGCCTCTTTAACTGCTTCTGTTACCGCTATGTACTCTATCTTTGTTGTAGACAAAGCTACGGTAACTTGTAACTGTGCTTTCCAACTGATCGCACTCCCAACTAGAGTAAATACCTAGCCTGTCAGAGATCTCATTTTATCTATATCACTTGCAAAATCAAAATCAACAAAACCAACCACTGATCCTTCAATATCATTCAACGATCCACCAATATCAGCCTGGTTGAAAGGTAAGCCAACACTCGTAGTATTCTTAAGATACCGAAGCATCCATTTCACTGTATGTTAGTATTATTTCCCAGGACATCCCATGTACCTGCTAACTACACTAACCGCATGTGAAATATCAGGATGTATGTCTACCATAGCATACATGATACTACCAATTGCACTTAAATACGGAACCTTGCATATTTTTTCCAACTTAGCATCGTCTTTAGTTGCTCCTGCTGCAGACAATGTGAAATGAGTAGAAAACGGGCAGCTAACTACCTTAGTATCAAACATCTTGAATCGTTGTAAAAGTTTCTCGATATAGCTTATTTGAGACAAATGTAACGATCCTACACTTCTATTCTTGATAATCTCCATACCAAGAATCTTCTTTGCTCTATCCAGATCATTCATCTCAAACTCGGCACTAAGCTACTTCTTTATCTGCATAATGTGTGACATAGTACACGCAACAATAAACACATCATCCACGTGAACCCTTTTGACATCATAGTGTCAATAGTACACGAAAGTGTACAATTTCTTAGGTGATTGTTTTAAACCATACAATGAATTATTCAGCAGACAAACCTTGTCCTCCATATTAGGTTTGATAAATCACTCTGATTATCTCATGTAGATTCGCTCCTCCAATTCTCATGTAGAAACGTAGTCTTCACATCCAACTGCTCAAGCTCTAAATCTTGCAAAACTACCATGACTAACAAAACTCGAATCGAGCTATGCTTCCCCACTGGAGAAAAAACACTTCATTGAAGTTAATCTCTTCCCTTTGAATAAAACTTTTAGCGACTAGTCTTGCCTTGAATCGAGATGCCTCAAACCCTGGATTACCTTCCTTTTTCTTGAACACCCATTTGTTACCTACTACTTTCTGTCTCTTAGGAAATACAACAAGCTCCCATGTTTGATTCTTATGAAGAGATTCAATCTCTTCCCATATAGCACTAATCCATCGATCTTCCACTTAACTCGCTATAGCTTCCCTTAAGCTACTAGGTTCCTGCTCTCAACTTCTTCTGCAACTGACAGAGCATATGCAAATAGATTTTTCATAACTTTTTAGAAGTCTAATATATCGTCTTTTTCTACTCAATGCTATGCTATAATGTTATTTTTCTGGTTCGGGCGCATAATCGTCATTATCATCCGATGTTAATGCTTCACTTCCTGATTCTACATCTACCTAAGAATCCAGATCATGATTCTAACCATCCCATCAAACATTCTGATTCTAATGTTACCGATATCACAAACAAGTAAGGAATGATTGTTTCCTAAATAGATAGTTCGTCTTGGCTTGTAAGTATCAAACCACACCTTGAACTGACACATGTGATATGTAGGGCCATTATCGAGTATCCAATAATTTTACCCACAATTTGAACTCACTGATAATACATCTCATGTACCACTGGTTTTACTGTCATCAAAATCGTTCACACCGTCAACAATGTTTGTTGCATTTTCTTTTTGATTTCCCTTCTTACAATTTAGTTTCGGACAATATCTCCTATAATGACCCTGCTCACCGCATTCATAACAGTTTGAGTTCTTTAATTTTAATTTGGAATTCTAGTTCTTCCTTCTCAATGAACTTGCTTTGCTTCTAAATTTTCTCCTAGTCATAAGACCATCCCATTCAGCCTGATTCTTTGGCTGCAACTGAAATCGTACAAGTAATTCTTTAAGTATAACCAATTTACCACTAATTTCTCTGAGTAAATTTATCCCAAGTTCTTTCATACGCAGGCTGTAGTCTTGTCACCACTAAAATTTGAAGAACATTGTCTTTCACATTCATTAAAATCCAGCAGCCTTCCTTGAAGATTTTGCCTGTCCTCTTCTTTCATCTCTTATGGTAACTTATTCTCCACAGCCTTCAAAAACCCAATAATGAATTCGGTTTAATCTTCTACAACGCAAAGTTGGATCCCCCATCAAATTTCTCAATCTTGTATTTTGTTGATGTTGACGCCATTGTGAAATCCTAATTGCAAAAGCCCTAATTTCACAACCAAAGTTATCATACCAATTTTGTTAGAAATCACTATGCAATTTATCACAAATGACTCAAGTGCACAGAGAATAAATAAAACAGAACACCGATAAAGGACAGAAAAAAGAGAACACATGATTTAATGTGTTTCGACAATTTTCTACGTCCACAGGTATCGCTAGAGAAATGTGTTTCAGTATGATATAAAACAGTTACATATTTCAGATTTTATTTTTCTATAATCCTAGTAGTCCATTAGAGGGAATAAATAGAAATTACTAGATCGTGGGCCTAATGGACTCCTACCACAAGACTAACAATAACACTATCACAGACACAAAAGTGTTTCACTTGCCTCGCTTAGTACCTGAAGGTCTAGGTATAATCAAAACCGCGACCAGACTTACTTGAGCGAATTGTGTATGGTAGGGTATTATTATTGACGTTAAGTCTGAGTTCTAATGGGTAACATGTTAGTGATTCGGTCTAACTCTCAAGTGCATTATTTCTTCTACCTTGATTTGTGGCTCAACATGAGCTAAAAGGCCCTTGATGGCCAGAGACTTTTTCTTAATTATATATTATGTTGGTAAGCATGACAAAATATGCTTCATAAAAGAATAAAATTACACACATTAATAACAATGTAGAATTTTATTCTTTATTACAAAATCCTAACGAAAATTCATCACACTTTCATTCTACTCCTGCTTGTAATGCATGATATAGTCTATATTCCTTTTTATGACCTTGCTACCAATGAATTGATCTTTGAACATAGAAGATAACATCTTAAAACTTCATACCTGATCTGGGAGGGAATATATTGAACCATATGAAGTAATTCTCTCTGAAAGTTATAAGCATGGGTCACACACACCTATTTGAGTATATGGCCATTATTCTTTATACTCATATATCGCCATAGGGTTGCTAATAAGAGAATGATTAACTTAGGTCTAAATACTCGACCCATATTATTATTAGGTATAATTAGTTTGTAATAAATCACTTTAGCATAAATGATTTGTACCAGTACTCTTGTGTAAATCGAAATTATTACGCTACAAGTGCATCTTAGCTATCGTATATAGCTACAAGTGCATCTTAGCTATGGTAAATAAAAACTAAACTCTATATATTGATTTATGATTATTATTTTCTATTATTCTTTATTATATATATATATAAATATATCATTTTACTTAGCAACATCATTAAATATTAAATTTATACTTAGATCTCTTTGATCCCGATTTACATCACCAAATATAAAATATAATAAATAAAAATTTCTAAAATAATATTGATTTTGCAATAAAATATTTACTAAAAAAATATATGACTTTGAAAACCTATAAAATATTTGGTGTGTAACCGTCTAATACTCATCCAAGAATTCAATAACAACCGACTATCTAAAAAATACAAGTTAAAAACAATTATTTTATCATATTTTCTACCAAAATACCCTGTTATTCAAAATCATAAAACACGTGTACATTATCTCTCATTTTTTTGGGATTCAAATTTTTAAAAGATTGTATCTTTTAAACGGTTACTCAGAAAAAAATCCAAAAGTACCATTGGTTTTGTTTTATAAAGATGACGAAAACTGGATTCATAAATGAATTTTTTTTGTATCTTTTAAACAGTTACTCAGAAAAAAAATCCAAAAGTACAATTGGTTTTGTTTTATAAAGATGACGAAAACTAGATTCATAAATGAAATTTTTTTTGTGAGTCGAATTAACCTTGATCTCGCATCTAGTATTTTGGTCTCACATCTATCATCTACTATTTATGTCTTGCCTATATTATTATTCATTTTACCATGGTCTCGCAGTTAGCATCTTAAATCTAGGTATCACATTTAGCATTTCCAATTTACATTAGTTCACATCTAACATCTAAAATTTAGGTCCCGCATCTATCATATAATATATAGGTTTTGCATATAATATTTCTATTTTACACACGTCTCACATCGAGCATCTAAGTTCTAGTTCTCGTATCTATTATCTTTGTACGACATGAACAATGATAATAATCAGTCTAGTACCTCAACTAGGAACCATAATACGTTCAGATATTTGATCGCTTTGAAATCAAACATGTGATTTGTAAAAAAATCACGCAAGATAATTTCGAGATAGAAAATGACTCAGACTACAAAAAATACGAAAACACAATAAAAAAATCCAATAATAAAACAAAAAACAAAACTTACATTTATATGTTATTAAAAAATAACATTTTCTAAGGTTTTGAAAATATTAAAAAGAAAACAAAAAACACGTGGATGCTTAAATAATATTAAATAATAAGTAAATAATATATCTATCTTTAATAGTTATTCACATTTAACCTTAATCTATATATATATATATATATATATATATATATATATATATATATATATATATATAATTTAGAGAAATTGCACCTAAAGTACACACTCAACTATTCTATTGTAATCTAGTATCCAAATTTTTGTTCTATTACCTTTTGATACTCATCTCAACTACTTAATTATCACTTAATACCTAACATTATTTTAATACACTAACTACCCTCACCCTTCACGTAACCAAAATTTCTCTTTCTTACTTTTTTTATTATATTTTTTAAAAGATCCATATCTTTCAAACTAGAGCTCGGAAAAAATATACGAAAATATCATCGCTTTTGTTTTTAAAAGATGAACAAAGCTAGAACCATTGATGATATTTTTTGAACTTTTTTTAAAATAAAATTTCACGAGTAACAATTCTCAGGAAATCGAGAGAGTTGCAAACAACTCTCTAGAAATAGAGAGAGTTGCAAACAACTCTCAGGAAATCGAGAAAGTTGCAAAAAACTCTCAGGAAATCGCAAGAGTTGCACACAACTCTCAGGAAATAGAGAGAGTTGCAAACAACTCTCAGGAAATCGCGAGAGTTGCACACAACTCTCAGGAAATAGAGTGAGTTGTAAACAACTCTCAGGTTAGTTTTTCAAACAACTCTCAGGTTAGTTTTTTAAACAACTCCCAAGTTAGTTTTCAAACAACTCTCAGGTTAGTTTTTCAAACAACTTTCAGGTTAGTTTTTCAAACAACTCTCAGGTTAGTTTTTCAAATAACTCTCAGGTTAGTGTTTCAAACAACTCTAAGGTTAGTACTGGTGAAGGTACCAGCGTGTATATATAGTCAGAGGTATTTTTGTCCAAATTTCAATTCGAGGCACCAAATAACACTATCCAAAAATGGGTACTAATGGGTAATTAGATAGTTGAGTGGGTATTACTGGTACTTTTCTCAAAATTTAACTATATATATAATTATATACATAAAAAACAAACCAAATATAATAACTCGAAAATTTCATATTTAAAAATAATAAAACTAAACCATTTATTAGTATTATTATCTAAAATAATAAAAAAAACAAAAACAAAAATAAGAGAAACCGATAAGTAAATCAGTAATCCAAACTCATTACGGATACCAAAAATATTATGGTCTTAAAATAAAAGTACGATGGTTCATGTACCCTACACAACGAGAATGATGTTAACCAAAAATAGTTTTATCTCTTTTTATAGCAACTTTGGTGACCTTCGCACCGGTTGGATCTTTTTCCTTAACAGCTTTGATAATACCACCAACAACATCGGTGTGTCTCATGTCTCTAACAGTAAAACGATCAATAGGTGTTGGTGTAGAAGACAAAGATTAATGGTGAGAGTAAATGAAAATGAGAGAAGCAGAGGAGTTACTAGAATACGAAAAGAGAAAACTTAATTCATTCAATAGAATTGCTTTTTAAATACGTATAAAAGTCACTAACACACGTTAAATGACTGACATAAGTTAAATAAAAAACACAAGTAAACAAAACGTGCTTCAGAAGGCTTAAACTCTGAATTTGTCATAAAAGACCCGCAAAAGAGCTGCAGAAGACCAATGAAAGACCCAAAAACTGTCAACATAAAATAACATGTTCTAAATAATGTTTAACCAACGAACATCTATCTAAACAACTTCAACACTCCTCCATGTTTAGATATTGTTTAGATTTTTTGGTCTTCTTTTATTCTTCTTCGATTTTTTACGTCTTTCACTAGCAGCAACAATTTTCACTCATGTATGTCTTTCAACCGAAAGATTTTTTTCAACCGAAAGCTCAACACTGCTTGTTTCTAAACTTGTTTGTCGATAGCATTATCTAACTGGACTTCTACACCAATCCCATGTTTATCCATTAAAATTCCATTTTCAAAGGCTTCCGAAGATGGAAGTAAAACATGATTTTTCTTTTTAATACCTACATCTGTCAAAGCATTGACACTGTCACCGACTTTCCAAATAGTTGACGATATTTGGTTAAACTGTAGATAAGACTCCTTTAGATGAAATTCATCAATTTGTTCTCAAAGTAATGACCATAAACACGTTTATTATGATGTTCCGACATATCATGAGATACTAATTCTCGTTTCTCCATTGGATTTAAAGCAAACCTTTTTCCTTTCATTTTGACATTGAAAAACTCTTTGCCGCTAGCATCTTTGATCAGGCACTGTTTATTCTCAAAGAACATTTTATAGCCTTTATCAAGAAATTGACCAACACTTATCAGATTTTGATCAATTTTCGGTACAAATAAAATATGTGAAATAAATTTTGTACCTCACTCTTTTGACTCCAGTGTCTTTTAATTCATCAAAGAGTTATTTATCATATGTCATATGATTTGTGCACCCACTATCAATCAACCAGTTTTCACTTGATTTCTGCCTGAAAAACAAGTGACCATAAACAGTTGATCTTCTTCTTCTTGATCAGCTACACGTGCATCTTCTTTTTGCATCTGCTTCTGACCCTTTACTTTAAAAATTGCAGCTTCATGTCCAAGTTGAATACATTTAGAGCATTTAGCATCGGGTCTCCTCCAACACCTGTTTGGTGGATGACCTTTAATTTTACAATGGCGGCAAGGCGGGTAGGATTTTCTGTATCCACTTATTATATTTTTTTTGAAAATTGCTAGATGAATCCTCACTCATTGACTTGAACATTTTATTCTTTTTATACCTGTTAGTGTCTTGATGCTTAGCAGATAATGCACCTTCAATCACCCCTTCTTGCCTCATAGACCTTCTCTGCTCTTGTGCTTGCAAAGCATTTAAGAGCTTTGTAAGGGAGATATTTGACAGATCTTTGGTGTTCTCCAGAGTAGTAATGGTTGCTTCAAACTTCTCTGGAACAGTCACCAATATCTTTTAAACAATCTTGGAGTCTTTTAGCTCAGACCCAAGCAATCTCACCTTGTTGGCAATGCTGAGAAGTCTGTCAGAGTACTCCTTCATGCACTCAGACTCCTTCATCTTCTGCAACTCAAAATCCCTATTTAATTTAGGATTTTCATTCCATGAATCCTTTCATCTTCTTCGTACTCATCCTTGAGGTAATCCCAATTTTCTTTGGCTGTTTTGAGAGACATTATTCGTGTGAATATCATCTCAGATACAACGGCAAATAGACAAGCTTAGCATTTGATTTTCTCGTATTCTTTGTTTGCTTTGATCTGTGCTATAGTAGGATTTTCTCGAAGTTGAGGAATTTTGTAATCCTCTTCTACTGCTTCCCAAAGATCTAAAGCCTCCAAGTAAGTCTCCATACAAACCGCCCACATTTGATAATTGTTTCATCGAATACTGGTGGTGCAGCTATTGAAAAATCTCTTTCCATTTTAACCTTAAAAATCCCTTAAGAAGAGGGCTCTGATACCATTTTGTTGGTGTAGAAGACACAGATTAATGGTGAGAGTAAATGAGAGAAGCAGAGGAGTTACTAGAATATGAAAATACAAAACTTAATTCATTCAATAGAATTGCTTGTTTAAATACGTATAAAAGTCACTAACATACGTTAAATGACTGACATAAGTTAAATAAAAAACACAAGTAAACAAAACGTGCTTCAGAAGGCTTAATCTCTGACTTTGTCATAAAAGACCCACAAAAGACTAGCAGAAGACCAAGGAAAGACCCAAAAACTGTCAGCATAAAATAACAGGTTCTAAATAATGCTGAACCAATGAACAACTATCTAAACAACTTCAACAAGAGGTGGGTACTGAGAAAATCCACGCTTGAGATCCTTAACAACATAATTTTCAACATTGAACCCAACATTGTCACATGGTACAGCTTTGAGAAGAGCTTCGTGGTGCAGCTAAACAGATTTGACCTTACTGGTCTAACCAATAAGGGCTGAAGGTTGCCAATATACCAGGTTTAATGGTACTGATCTCAACACTACCCACTAGCATAGTTCTAATACCACCGATCTTGTAGACATCTTGAAAGGGCAGATGGGGGCAGATGGAGTGGCTTATCTGAAAATATTTTGGGCTCTGATATCGCAGCAAAAGCCTCATGGAAGGTGAAACCTTTGTACCAGTCCAGGTTTGTAGACCTCTCAATCATGTTGTAACCAACCTTCTTGAGGTTGAAAGATACTTCCTTAACAAATTTATCATACATAACCTTAGAGTTCTCGGGTGTGGTGGCATCCATTTTGTTACAATGGAAATTCATTACAACAAGAGTGAATGCAAACAAGGAATGCTCACGGGTGTGACTATCTTTAGAGATACCAACCTCGAAACTACCAGTGGTGGAATCAATAATAAAAACGACACAATTAGGTTATGAAATTCCAGTAACCATATTCTTAATAAACTCACGATGACCAGGAGAATCAATGATAGTGCAGTATTTGTTGGTGGTCTTAAACTAATATAAACCAATATCAATTGTCACACCACACTCGCGCTTAGCCTTGATCTTGTCCAACACCCACGCATACTTGAACGCCCTCTTGTTCATATCAGTAATTTCTTTCTTAAACCTCTCGATTGTACACTTGCTAATACTTCCAAGCTTGTAGATCAAATGATCAGTGGTTGTTGACTTTCCCGATCCAATGACTACAATATTGATGTGAACCTTTTCCTTACTCATGGTTTGAAACAAAACTATAAGAGAAGAGAATTGAATTCTTTGTTGCTCCCTTTAAGAATATAGTGATTTCTTTGTACAGGGACATACTAAAATTGCAGTTGGGAAACGATTTTAATGCCTCTTGGGTTCATAATCTACGAGATAAGTGTCATGCCATCAGAATTTGTACTAGCTAAGCTACAGCCAGTGAGGCTCGTACTAATCCCAGTAGAATCCTCACCATCATACCTAGTTACCATTTCACCATGTTTTTCCTCTACAAGTAGCAACATCAAATGTCTGATCCTCTATGAGTATGCCAATATCATTTCTATCATATTATGCACTTCCCTGCAACTATAGTACGAACTCAGGGTTCTAAATAAAGTCACGCAATAATGGTCGATCAATGCTTTGATTAACCACACACTTGCTCCTGTTTCAGAAAAAAAAAGTGAAACATTCTTGTCTGATTTTACTTTACGATAAATATCTAAAACCTAATCGAGATTGCATTATCTATGATAATGTGTGACTTATTCTGCTAAGCTCATTTTTTCTCTAGTGTCGGCTATGTTAGGGATCTTACACAAAAGATCTTATAATCAGATTAGTGAAAGACAAATAATAAGAATATGTTGTTGGGAAACACAATAAACCACGAGTAAGATGAAACACAAAATAAACCAAGAGTAAAATCAAACACATAAATTGTTAACGAAGCTTAGTAAATTGTACCTACATCTTTGGATCTGCTGCAGATCGATTTTATTAGAAAGAACTTTGTGATTCTGTTTTTTTACACTTTCACACAAAACCTATATTTTTGGTTTTTAGAGAGTTTAACACAATAAAGAAGAAGAAACGATTACATTTCTTAATTAGTAATTTATGACTTAGTAAATTACTTATGCCTTTTCAAATGCAAACTTCTTCAACTATGTTTAACGAGTCTAACAATCTGCTACTTGAAGACTGGTTTTAACCTGTCTTTGCACCTTGATCTATGCAGCAAACTGTTTTGGTCTTGTTATTCTTGCAGACCAACTGAAGTTGAATGTAACTTAAGTTTTTCACTAGCTACTGTTTTTGTCAACATATCAGTTGGATTCTTTCTTTCTTAGATCTTTTTAAAGTATTAGCACCTCATATTCCAATAACGATCTGATGAAATTATAGCGAATAGTGATATGCTTGAAATATTGAATTTTTCGCCAACTGAATTGTACTATGACTATCACTATGCAAAACGTTCTTCTTTTTGTTTGAATCCCATCTCGGTTACCAAAACTTGAAGTTATATCATCTCCTTACTGGTTTCGGCCACTCCTACATACTCAAACTTTGTAGTCGATAGAGCGACAATTTTCTGTAATTTTGAAATCCAACTAACAGCTTCCTAATGAATATTTATTGGGTTTGACATAAACCTGCTCACAACTTCCACTACATGACTAATGTCTGGTCTCTTACAGACCATCGCATATATCAAACTCCCAATAGCATAGACGTAATGAAACTTAGTCATGAAGTCTTTCTCTTCCTCCACGAGGGAATTGATCCTTAAACGAAAGTGACCTACCAATGGTATATTAGCTAGATTGGCATCACACATGTTAAATCTCTGCAAAACACGATCGATGTACTCTAAGTAGGATTACTGTAAAACCTTTTTATGTGTATCTCTTGTGATTTGCATTCCAAGAATCTTATTCGTCGGACCCAAGTCCTTCACGTCAAATTATTGTGACTATTGATGCTTCAATCATCCAATATAATCTATATCTGAACCTGCTACTAACATATCATTAACATAAAGCAGTAAAATGATATAATTCGACTTATATATTTTGAAATTGCAACAGTGGTTGGCATTGCACTTCTGGAAACTCTATTTGTTTATAAAACTGTCAAATTTATTGTACCATTGTCTTAAGGCTTGTTTTAGACCATACAAACTTTTTTTAAGTCTGCATACCGTGTTTTCTTAAGAAAACGTATGGTTGATAAATGTATATCTCCTCATCCAAGTCCCCGTGACGAAATGCAATATTCACTGCTAATTGTTCAAGATAAAGGTCTTCAATGACAACACTACTCAACACGGATAAAATAGTATTGAGCTTCACAACTGGAGCTAAAATGTTTGTGTAAGTAATTCTATTTTTTGGTGGAACCCTTTGATAACTCGTCGGGCTTTTCATCTCTAATAGACATCATACTCATCTTTCACCCGGTACACCCATTTGTTACGAAGTTCCTTTTTACCCATGGGTAACTCAGCTAGTTTCCATCTCTCATTTGAGATTAAATACTTCATCTCATTTTCATAGCAAGCTCCACTTGCTGGCACCACTGGTCTGACAAGCTTCATCATAGCATCCAGGCTCCCTATCATTGGTGAGCAACAAATAATTCAAGTATGTCCTGTTAGAAAATTTGGCCGAGAAGATCTTCTCAAAAAAAGTACTACTTCGGTCAGTTGTAAGGTTTAGATTGTTCGTCGATCGTTCTTTCCAACTAACTCTCTTTGCCGAGGGGTTAATCCGATCGACTTTCTTTTTTGACTATCTTGGACCCCTTCGATATCTGCAAATATTGATTTGTATGGCTTTGAGTCATTTTATTTAGTTTTATTTTGTATATGAATGGTTCATTGAAGATCACATCTCTACTTCGTATCATCTTCCTATTTTCCTCATCCCAAAAACGATAACCGAACTCGTTTTCGACATAGCCGATTATGAAACATTTCTTTGATTTGGGATCAAGTTTATTCATGCCTTGATCACTTATATAAACATATATTGTACAACCAAACACTCTAAGATATGACAATTTTATCTCATTAACAATCCATACTTCCTCATGTATTTTATATTCTAAGGGAACCGATTGTCTCGATTAACCAGGTAAGCTGATGTGTTGACTGTTTCTGCCCAGAACTGCTTTGGTAAACCTAACTGTATATGAATGCTTCTGATTCTTTCTATCAACGGTCTATTCATACATTTTGTAATACCATTATGTTGAGGTATACCTGGCAAAGTTCTTTCCATCCTGATCCTAGGCTCATAGAAATATTTCTTGATTCTGGTGTCCTCATATTCACCACCATTATCGGTTTCGAGATTTTTAATATTCAAAACTGTCTCATTCTCAACCATAGATTTCAATCTCATATTAATGTCAAAAACTTAAGATTAATGGTTTAGAAAATAAACCCATACCTTTCGAGAATGATCATCGATAAAAGTCACAAAATAATGTTTCCCTCGTATATGAAAATATTGTTGGCCCCCGAACTTTAGAGTGAACAAGCTTCAGTCTTTCTTTCTTTAAGGTTTTTCCAATCGTGGGAAAACTGACCATTTTATGTTTTCCAAGTATGAAATATCCGCACATGTCTATATCGATTGACTTAAGACCTGGAAGCTTCCCTTCGAGTACATAATTTTCATACATTTATCACTCATCTGGCCAAGCCTCCGGTGCCACACATTTAGATTTTTGTTTCCTGCTTTTATTGCAATTGAACAACTCATCTTTGGTGTCTTATAAAGAGTACCACTCATCTTTCTGAGAGTAACCATCATTTTTCCCTTTGAAATCTTTCGATTTTCACCATGGAAGATCATAGTTTAGCCTTCTCTAGCCACTGCCCTACTGAGATTAAGTTCTTTCTCACGTCGGGGATATGCCTGACATCTTTTAGTTCCCAAACAGACCCATTCAACTTAATCTTCATAATACATTTACCAATAATATCAAAAGGTTGATCATCACCAAAATATACATTTCCATGGTTACCATGGACATACCTCTCAAAGAATTCTTTCCACAAGAGTGCTGACATGCATGGATTTTAATGCATGACCACCTTTCAGGATTCCAAAGTCATAAACTTTGGCTACTCATTTCTCGTTTAAGAGAATATTAGTTTTTTTGCCATCACTGTGGATGATAATGTGTTCGAAACCTCTGTAAAGATAATGTGAACAACAAGCTAACCTAATGTTTCTAATGCCTTTGCCTCCACAAAACATGAGGTTTTGGGTTTTGTAATGCAAGAATCTCGATTTTGATTTGGAACTCATGCCCACCTTGGTCAGGCATCGGTTTTGGTTTGGATCATATTTGGTTTTACCTTTATTTCGCATTTGGTTTTAACCATATTTCACATTTTGCATTTAACAAAATAACTTACATTTAACCTTCATTTTTCATTCGCATTTCATAACCCCTATTTCTCATTTCACCTTTCAACGTATTGTAAGGTGAATTTTACATTTAGCAAAAAAAATTGTATTTAATCTTTATTTCACATTTCATTTAACTCTTATTTCAATTTTATATTTCGGATGAAATATCCGTATTTCACATTTTAGTATTTTATATATATTTTTACACATTTCATTCGGTATTAACATTTATTTTACATTTTGGAAAAGTTACATTGAATTTGTATTCAGTATTTTAAATGAAATTTAACCCTTCTTTTATATTCCATTTATATTTTGTAATTTGTTTTTAAACTAATTTGTTTTTAAAAAACTGACTAGATATAATGAATTAAATCATTTAAAATATTAAAATATTTTAAAATATATTTTTTATATATTAGACAGTAATAACAGATATAATAGATAATAAGAGGTGAAAATGCTAAATTCTCGCAAGAACGTTTAGATAATTTTATGTCTTCTCGTTTCATAAGCTGGAATCATGTTTCTAATCTTGATGTTATAAGTAGATGACGCATCGTTTTTGTTTGGGATGCTAGCAGGGTGGCATGTACGGTGATTGAAATTGGAAGACAACACATACACTTTCAAGTCCACTGTAACGTCACTCAAGAAGTTTTTTTATGTTACGTTTGTTTACCCTTTATATACTGTACCACAAATGAGAGTTCTTTGGGAGCACCTAACCACTATAGGGGTCAACATTCGTTTACCTTGGATGATTACGGGAGACTATAAGACCTACTGTGCTCCAGGAGACCGAATTGGGGCTGCCCCACTTCGAAATGGTGAGTTAATTGATTTAAATAATTTTCGGATATCTCACGGTCTTGTTGATGCTCCTTCCACAGGTCCTTTCTTTACTTGGATAAACGGTACTATTTGGGCCAAGCTTGATCGAGTCCTTATAAACCATGGGTGGAGTGATAAAGATCTCTTATGCAAAGCCACGTTCCTTCCGATGGAACCCGTTTCCAATCACTGACCAGTTATTGCCTCGATTATTCGAGATTTTCAGCATGGTTGTCGGCCCTTCAAATTCTTCAACACGTGGCTTGATCATCCCAGATTTGCTAGCATTGTAGAAAGTTTATGGGGTCAGTCTATTGATGGTACGAAGCAGTATATACTTACGTAGAAGTTGAAATCCTTAAAGCGTCTGTTAAGAGATTTGAATAAAGCTGAGTATGGTGGCATTCTAGAGCGTACAGATACTGCAAATTCGGCCTATAAAGAGGCTATCTCCTCACTCATGGCTAATCCTGATAACGTTGCTTTGAAAGAAGAGGTACACAGATTACGGGATCGTGCGGATTTCCTTCTTAATGCAGAAAAGAGCTTTCTTCAACACCGTATGAGGACCACCCACTTAGTTGACGGCGACAGAGGTACGAAATACTTTCACAGGTTAATTTAACGAGATAATGCAAGAAATAACATTTCCTACATCGTCCGAGATGATGGCACCCGCACCACATCTCCTACAGAAGTTGCCTCCCTCCTTGTAGATTTCTGCACGCACCTCTTTGGCTCATCTCGCCCAAGCTCCCCCATTGATCCGTCGGTCATGAGTCACGGATCCCTCGTCGGGGATCAACATTATGAGCAGCTTCTCAAACCTGTTGAAGTTGATGAAATCCGTAATGCCCTCTTTGATATCGGAAATGACAAGGCTCCAGGACCGGACGGCTACACCTCGGTTTTCTTCAAAAAGAATTGGGAACTTGTGGGAACAGATTTGGTTGATTGTGTTCGTGAGTTCTTTGATATTGGTAGACTCCTCTGTGCAACAAATCACACCATCCTTGCCCTTATTCTGAAGAAAGACAACGATCCTAAGGTGGGTGACTTTAGGCCAATTGGGCTCATAAATATTACTTACAAAGTGATTACCAAAATTTTGGCTAACCGAATGACCCATTTACTTCCGAATCTCATTGATAAAGGACAAGGTGCTTTCGTGGGTGGTCGAAATCTTGTTGATAATGTTTTCGTTTCCCAAGAGTTGGTTAGAGGTTCGAACCGTGCGAGAGTTTCTCCGCGATGTATGCTCATGGTGGATCTTCGCAAACCATTTGACACAGTCTCATGGGAATTCCTATCGGATATTCTCCATGGTATCGGGTTTCCTCCGAAGTTTGTGGGATGGATTCTTGCTTGTGTCACTACAGCGTCCTTCTCCGTTTCTATCAACGGCGAGCTTCATGGCTTCTTCTGTAGGCAGCGGGGCTTAAGGCAAGGTGATCCCATGTCCCCTACTTTATTCATCATTTGCCTCGAATATCTGTCTCGTTTGTTAAAGAATAAATCGAGCGAACCGAGTTTTAAATTCTATCCGAAATGCGCCCGTACTCACACCACCCACCTCGCTTTTGCTGACGATTTGATGCTACTTTCAAAAGGAGATAAGACATCGGTTAACATCCTTATGGAATGCTTGAGCCATTTGGAAGATGTTTCGGGACTATCACTGAATCCTTCTAAATCCAAAATATACCTAACCGGGGTTAAAGGGATTGTTTATGATCGGATCATGGAAAGAGTCGGATTTGAAGTTGGCACTTATCCTGTACATTACTTGGGGATACCTCTCGCTCCTATGACCGTCTCAGTTACTGATTTTCCCCCTTTGACAGAGGCTATCTCGAGTTACATTAAAAAATGGGAACATATGAAACTTTCCTACGTGGGAAAACTTCAATTGATCACCTCCGTGCTTCAAGGGGTCGAATCCGTTTGGTTCCGCGCTTTTCCTTAGCACTCGGCGGTGCTTAACACGATCCGCTCGCTCTGCCTCAAGTTTTTCTGGGGGGGTAGACCTGCTCGGATTGCTTGGGGCAAAATCTGTAAACCCAAAGATGAAGGAGGACTTTGCCTTATGGATATCAGACTTTGGAATCGTGCCCTTCTTACCCGTTGGATTTGGTTATTACATTCTGACTCTGAATCGTTGTGGATAAAATGAGTGCATGAGTATTATCTTCAAGGACAAACTATATGGGACTACCAAAGATGAGATAGAGACAGTCATCTTGTTCGGAAGCTTCTTGATATTAGAGACTCTTGGATACAGATATTTGGGGGTCGAGATAGTGCCATTATGGGTCTTGAAAGCTGTACTTTGGGTGGAAAGCTAATTACTAGACGTGTCTACGAAGCCATGAGAACAAAAGGTAAGGCATGCCCAAATCTATCAAAGTTATGGAAGAGATTCATCCCACCTAAGTTTTCTTTCACCGTCTGGCTAGCCATCAATCGTCGCCTTGCCACGAAAGACACTTTCCACTACATGGACTTGCCTAACATCAGCTGCCCATTTTGCAGGCACTCAGACGAGTCTGGTGCCCATCTTTTCTTTGCTTGTAGGGTCACTAAGAAAATCTGGAGTCGTATCCGATCATGGCTGGAGATTACTCGAGAAATGACAACGCTTGATAGTGCACACAAATGGATTAGGAAGGAGCATCGAGGAACATCCTACCGATCCCGCGCAATCAATCTTGCCTTCCAAGCCACCGTTTTCGAGATTTGGCGCGCCCGCAACCGCCTTATGTTTGATGAAGAGACCGTGACTCAAGACACCATCGTTATCCGAATCACTCTCATGACCTTGAAGATTTTATTTAGATTATATCCGCATTATCGACTCACATGTTAGAGTCCTTTTTCATTGATACACTCAATTTTCGGATTTTCTATGTAATAGTCCATTAGTGCCGGCCTGAAGACTTGTACTCTTTTTCCTTAGACTGGGTTTTTACCCAACGGGTGGTTAAGGTTTTTTAAAAAGGCAATTGCTCTAGACCTTTATCAAGGCACTCTTGGACATGTCTTTTTCTTTTAGGTACATTGCTACGCTGAATTGTACTCACTTGAGAGATCATATGACTCTCTAGACGATTGTAACCTTGTACATATATATATATATACACCCACATTTACCAAAAAAAAAGGTAAAAATGCCTCACACTTTTTTTTCTATATCAAACCATTGGATCAGAATATATGGAAGTATTTAAACCATTGCTTTTCTATCAAAATTGGTATATATATGAGAGGATGTTTCATCTATGGAGTGGAATCGCTATTAAAAATATTAAGTCAGTGGTTGCATATGAACATTTCTTTTGTCCTGTTATGAAGTTTATACAAATATTCTGTTATTTTTATTAGAAACAATGCTGTTTTTGTTAAATTTTGTTATTTTTTAAGATTTGACGGATGGTAAATTAAATTTTGCATGTTTTTACTAAATTTTGCATGTTTTTGCTAAATTTTGTTATTTTTTAAGATTTAACGAATGTTAAATTAAATTTTACATCCCCTTACAAACACACATCTACGATTGCAGTTCCTCCTTTATCCCAAGTTGTTGGAGGATTGTATTTTAAAATTTATAATATTATTTTAGACCCTTCTATTTTTAACCGTTTTTAATGCTATCTAAATTCAATTAAAAAAAGACACTTATCTTTTTAGGAAATTGAGGAGAAAGAAATAACAGACCAGTAAATTCTACCAAAACGTAACCGACCATCATAGACGGGAGCAAGAGGACCATAGACCGGAGCAAAATGATAAATATCGCAAAGTTATGAATGCCCTAAACCAGAGCAAAATTATAAATATCTCAAAGTTCTAAATGTCCTAAACGGGCAGATAGTTTTGTTTATAGATGAAATTTACACCTTCGTTGGTGCAGGTGCTGTATGTGGTGTAACGGATGCTGGCAACTTGTTAAAGCCAATGCTAGGACGCAGTGAGCTACGTTGCATTGAAGCAACTACATTTAAAATATTAAAATAATTTAATATAATATTTTTATATATTAGATAGTAATAACAGATAATAAGAGGTGAAATTGCTTCGCACTTTTTTTTTCCTATATCAAACTCTTGGATCAGAATACATCACAGAACTAAAATATCAAGCCATAGATCTAGTTGATGAAGTCTGCTGCAAAGCAGAAAATGGTGATCACTTCCAAGACAATGGAACTAGATGAAATCGATAGAGCCGTACTGAGATTGGAGATGGAGAAGCTCTCTCTTACAAACTATACTGATAAAGCTTTCAAGGATAGATTACACAAAGCTGGAAAGTGATTTGATTGCTCTCAAGTTGAAACAAACAGCACTAAATGGGCCAATAGAGCCAAAAATAAGCTCTAATGATCAAAATCCGATCAATTAAAGACAATTTGAAGAGGCTGAGAAGAATCTTGCTGATTCCAAGTCTTTTTCTTATACATCAACCAAAAAGATTATAAAAAAATCAATATGTTTATTTAATTTTCAGAATCAGTTAACCGATTCATCCAAATGGCAAAAGAAAATTAAACTAGAAGTAAAACAAGAAGAGAATTAAACTACAACTAAAACAAAAACTAAAACAAAAAGAGATGGCTTCCTCCTTCACATGTTTTCTTATTTTTCAAGAGCTGGTGAGATCAAAGTAGTTTCCACGTGAACAACATGATGTCCATAAGAAGACGATCTAACAATCTCGAAACTTTTCGTTTGAGTATCCAAAGACATCAAATCACCGGCGTGAGCGTTCTTTAATAAGATTCGACCCTCTCGTGTGGAACACAATGGTAACAAATCATGGGGACCAACACAAGAGTATGGAACACTGATCTTTTTTGTCCAAGACGAACTTACACCGTACTCCATCATCATCCATATTGTTAGAGTATAATGAACAAAATCGACACAAGGATTGTTAGAAAGACAAAGACATCCATCCAAAACACTTAGACGAACACCTTTTTGACGAAAATATTCATCTAAATCACTTGGACGAACACCATTAGGATGAAAATCAAAATCGGGAATGGGAATTATACTAAAACTCTCTTCAACTAACCCAAAAGATACAATCACAGGGCTAGTTACACCATCGGTGTTCTTTGTAAAAGTCCAATGAAGAGCTTTATTCAAAAACGTAGCAGAGCAGCCCCGAAAAAAATATCTGTTAAGGTATTTTGTATCTTCAAAGCTTCTCCATGTACCTCTTTTCAACGAGAAAAGATTGATCATAGCTGCATCAGTATCACCACCTTTATCCCAATCAATCCTTTCAGGGAGAGTGACAATTAAAAGCTTGTAATCGTCAGTGGTGGAATCATATCCAAACCCATACGTGTTAACTTCCGTATGTTTGGGATACTTAGGAGCAGGTATTTCTTTGAAGTGATTAGTACAGGGATTATATATATGAAAACTATCGTACCCAAATGAACATACACATACCAGCCCATTAACGGAACCTAAAATTCTATCTTGTGAGGACCCAACAGAAAAGGGCAATTCGAACCTTTGAATTTCCGGTAGACCGTCGAAACTCATTGTTTTAAGTACATTCCTCCTCCGCCTGCCAAACTGCATAATTTTATAGGAACCCATTTTCAAGGATTGTTTAAGCTGCAATTTAGCAAAATCATTGCCGGAGATAAGAGAGAGCCATGATTTAGCTACTGACATGAATGGCAGGAGATATTTGACAGGTAATAGCGATAGTATTTCCATTAATATATCTTCTGGTAGATCAATGGTGGCCATTGATAGTATTTCCATTAAGGTATCGTCCCGTAGATCAATAGCCATTGATATTCTCTCACCAGCTTTCTCTCCAACCCAGAGAAGAAGTTTTCTCTCAACCCAGAGAAAAGAAAGAGAAAAGGATAATGGGAAGCAGGGGTTTACTTGAACTATGTATTTATTAAAGTTGAGAAGAGGAATGTGATATTTATAATTGTGCTGAGTTAGGTCGGTTATCTTAGTAAATTTATCCCGCTCTATATATATTTTTATTCTCCTAGATATTTTAAACATAATCTTTTTATAATCTTATCTTTTTCATTGTTTTTAATATTTTGATTACCTATTTTTATATAAACACAAATATCCTTCTACAATTTAAAGTTTTAATATCACTTAAAATTCAAAAATAAAAATAATGTAAAAACTATATATATATATATATATATATATATATAAAGTGATTTAAAGAATACTGTATTAACTGTTTTTTATATAAGAAATAAAATTTATTAAATATACTACGGTTTTGCTTATAATTTTAATTTCTATTGATTTATTTTTTATAAAAAAACTTATTTTTATAAAATTAATAATAAATCTTAATTTATAAAATATTTTAAAATATATATATAACAAAATCAAATTTAATATTAAAGAGATGTTTTACACAATTTATTAACGTAAATTCAATGTCCTTAATATATATATTTTTGAAAAGTTTATAGAATAAAATCAATTTTGTTACATAAAATATATTTTTTTAAAACAGTTGGAAATCTTCATATATTTTATAACGATATAATTTAAAAATATTTTTATGTAACAAATTCATAAATCTATTTGTTTAAAAAAAAAACTTGTTTTTATAAAAATAATAATAAATCTTGATATATTAGTTTTATAGGATATATAAAAATACATAACAAAATCAAATCTAATCCGAAGAACAACTAGACACGGAAACTCAACCAGAAGAGCAGCTAGCACAACCAGCCACGGCAGCTCAGTCAGCTGCAATGGAGGCACTTCGTGCCCCAGAAGCACCACCAGCCACGAAAGCTCCGCTAGAAGAAGAAGCAGAAGAAGCTGCTGTTGATGTCATTGACGTGAGATATTAGCGACAGATTGACCCCGAGCAAATCATAGTCAAAAGAATAGGATGGAAGTATATACTACCTTAGGGGGTTAAAGAAAAAACAACTTTATTTAGCGGACCACAAAAATGCTCTAAAAAGGCAGAAAAATATTGCTGAGGTATATAGTGAGATGGGTGTTTATTACCGTAGACGGAGTCCACACGCCTCTACCACATGAATGTGAATTGCAGGTATATGCGCTTGTTCGATCCGAGATCTCAAAACAAGATACTCTTGTGTTTTTTTATAAGTTTAACTTTTCAATTTTTAAATTAGATATCCCACTATTATTTTATAAATTCACTTTAATAAATATTATATATTAATACTCAATGAGTGCGCACATGCCTTGTAGTACTCTAGCTATGTAGAGGGACTTGAACTCATGAGTAATGGAGCTACTTAGTTGAATGGTTAATTATTCATAAGCTTTTAAATGGTGGATTTTTGTCTCCACTACCTTTCTACAAATAGTGAAGCTCTCCCACCCTCCAGACCACCACAAAAAACACCAAGAATAAAACTTAGAGAGAAAAATTAGGGTGAGAAATGTTATCTTGAGTGAAAGAAAAAATATTTCTCTTCTATTGTGAGTTGTAAGAGTGTGTTGTTTGTTTGTTGTAAGAGAGTCTTGTTTCATCATTTTATTTGCTAACAAAGTGGTACCAGAGACATAAGCTCAATCCAAAACTTGATTTATTAAATATTCAACATATTAAAAGATATGACAAACGGTGTATCATCATTCCAAGTTCCAACACTCAACAACAACAATTACGACAATCAAAGTATCAAGATGAAAGCTCTCTTCGGAGCATATAATTTGTGGGATGTCGTAGCAAAATGGTTTGACAAAGCCAACGATGAAGCAAGTCTTACCCAATAAGAGAAAACAACTCTGAAGGATTCAAGAAAGGGAGATCGTAAAGCTCTTTTCCTCATGTATCAAGCATTAGACGATGATAGCTTCAAAAATATTTTAAGTGCATCTTCCACCAAGCAAGCGTAGGAAAATTTTAAACTCTTCTACAAAGCAGTACAAAAGGTGAAAAAATTATGTCTCCACACATTAAAAGGTGAATTCGAATCTGTACACATGAAAGAATGTGGGGCTATTTCAAAATATTTGTCAAGAGTATCAACTGCTTCTAATAAATTAAAATAGAACAATGAGAAGTTAGAAGATGTGGGAGTAATAGAGAAAATAATGCGTTCGTTGGATCCTAAATTTTAGCATATCTGATAATTGAAGAAGCTAAATACTTAATGGAAATGATGAAGAACTCCAAGGATCATTACAAGCCTATGAAAAAAAGCACAAGAAGAAGCAAGAGATCACTGAACAACCCCTCAAAATAAAACTCAAAAAAAGCACAAGAAGATTCATCGTAGCGATGTCATGTTCGATTTAGGCATCTAAACTTTACAAGTCTAAAGTTATTGTCCAAGAAGTAAATGGTGAGAGGATTACTGTGTATCAATTATCTTGACCAACTATGCGTATGATGTTTACTTGGAAAGCAATTAAAAAACAATCCTTCCGAAGAAGTCAGTATCAAGAACCAACAAACCTCTCGAACTTATTCATACAGATATGTATGGTTCAATCAAGCTAAGATCTCTAGGTAAAAGTGACTACTTCATTCTCTTTATTGATGATTTTTCAAGAAAAACTTGAGTATATTTCTTGAAACAGAAATCCAAAGTCATTGGAATATTTAAGAAGTTCAAAGCAGTTGTGGAAAATGAGAGCAAAAATAAGATTAAATCCATGAGATCTGACAGAGGAGAAGAGTTCACATCCAATGAATTCCAAGAGTTTTGTGAAACACATGTAATTTTTTTCTGCTAGACATTTCCCAGGTCTCCTTAACAAAAAAGTGTGGCAGAAAGAAAGAACAGAAAAATCCTTGATATGGCACAAAACAAGAAAATGCTTAAGGATTTGTGGGCGCAAGCAGTGGTATATGCGGTATATTTATCCAACCGATCTTCAACAAGAAGTGTTTAGGGAAAGACACCACAAGAACCGTTGAGTGGAAGAAAGCCAAAATTTCCCACCTGAGAGTATTTGGAAGCATAAATCATATCCATATACCAAACGAACAACAAACCAAACTGGATGATAAAAACAAAAGTTTTATCTTCATCGGTTACCACTCAAGTTCCAAAGGCTACAAGTTTTACAACCCAAACAATAGGAAGATTGTGATAAGTCAAGACGTAATAGACCAATGAGAGTTTGGGACTCACACAAATGATTTCAATTTTTCCTCGAAATTGAAGAACATGAGCAAACACCTAATGAGAAATCAGAAAATATCACAACCCCACAGAATTCTGGAACATCAACTACTCATGGAGACTCACCACCTTCATCATTGTCAATAGTAATCAAATGAAAGAACTGCAGAACGTACAAAAAACCTTTGTGATCTTTATAAGGAATCGAACCAATGGTTAACCTTACACTCTTTTGTCTTCTAACTGATTATGAGTCAGTGATATTTCAAGAATCTACACAAGATAAAAAGTTAAGAGACGCGATGGACAAATAAATTAGATCCATCGAGAAAAATGACACAAGGGAACTCACCTCACTTCCAAAAGGGTACAAGACAATAGGGATAAGATGTTTATACAAAACAAAGAGAAATGCTAAATGAGAGATTGAAAAACACAAAGAGAGGGTTGTTGCAAATGCGGGAATTGACTATGATGAGTTATTCTCCCCCGTTGCCCGATTAGAAACTATTAGACTAATAATATCTTTAGTAGCTCAGAACAAGTGGAAGATACAACAAATGGATGTAAAGTTAGCATTAATAAATGGTTTTCTTGAAGAAGAAGTCTACATTCAAAAACTTATTGGACTATGAAGTCAAAGGTCATGAAGATAAAGGTTTGGAGCTAAAGAAGGTTCTTTATGGGCTAAAACAAGAACCATGGGCATGGAACACTAGAATCAACAAGTATTTCCAAGGGAATGGCTTCAACAAATTTCGTTATGATCATGCTCTATATACCAAAATAAAAAATGAAGATATTTTGATTATGTATCTCTATGTGGATGATTTGATCTTCATCGAAAGCAGCCAAGCATTTTCAATAAATTCAAAGAAGTGATGATGAAATAATTTGAGATGGTAGACTTGAGGCTCATGGTGTACAACCTTAGCATTGAAGTTAAGCAATAAAAATGTGGAATACTCATCTCATAAGAAACCTATGCAAAATATATCTTTAAGAAATTTAAGATGGAGAAATATAACCCGATAAGCACACCTATAGAGTTCAACGTCAAAATATTAAAACATGAAGAAGACAAAAATGTATATCTAATAATATTCCAACGTTTGATGGGAATTCTACGCTATCTAACTTGCACGATGCTGGATATCTTTCATACACTTGGTTAGTCCCTACATGGAATTTTCAACAACAACTCAATTCAAAGGTGCAAAGAGAATCATTCTCTATCTAAAAGGTACAATCAACTTTGTCTTATTATATTCAGTTTATAATGATTATATTATTGTTGGGTATAGTGATAGTGATTGGGGTGGAAGCATAGAAAATCGAATGAGTCCTACTAGATTTTTATTATTCATGAGAAATATTCCCTTCACATGGATATCAAATAAACAACTGATTGTCGCCTTGTCCACCCGTGAGGCAAAATATGTTGCTGCTACTACTTGTGTTAGCCATTAAATTTAGCTTCAAATTTATTGAAGGAGATAGACATAACTTCAAAATGAGCCAACTAAGGTGTATATCGATAATACGTCAGCCATCGACTTAGCCAAGAATCCAATATTCCATAATTGAAGCAAGTATATCAATGTCTGCTAACACTACATAAGGGAGTGTATTTCAAGAAAAGATGTGCAAGTTGAATATGTGACGACACAAGATCAAGCTCCCAATATTTTCACGAAGCCACTAAAAAGAGAAGACTTCAAATGATTAAGGAAACTTTTATAGGTTACGGGATCAAGTTTATGGAGTATTGTTAGATCATAAATGTGACCCAATTAAAGGTCCAACCAACTCAATAAAGCTCATCAAGAAAGAATCTTCTTGAAAAAATTAAATATTAATTTATTGTGTAGTGGAGGTTGTGTGTAATTCTATCATTAGGTTGAGTGCACTAAACTCTTTTATGTTGAGTGTATGAAACTCTTTTATCTTGAGTGTAGTCTTGTGGTTGAGTGCTTATTTTTATCTATAAGCTCTTAAATGGTGGATTTGTCTCTACTATGGTTCTATAAATAATGGAGCTCTACAACCATATAGACCACTCTCAAACATACCAAGAAGAAAACTTGGAGTGGGAGAAGAGAGACAAGAATGCTTTTTTGAGTGAAAGAAAAAATATTTATTTTCAAGCGTGAGTTGTAAAATTGTCTTGTAATATTTCTTCCTTTTCCATTTTTATTAAAAGTGTTTTTTTTAAGAGAGTGTTGTTTCATCATATTTTCAGCCAACATAAACCTCATTCTATTATCTTTTTCCATCTTTATGGTTTGGAGAGAAGACTGTAAAGAAGGATAATCAATGGCGATTCTTCTCCCAGACGATGTCTTAATGGAGTTACTATATAGGTTATCGGTTATATATCTGTTGCCAATCATGTATGTATCTAAATCATGATTTTTTTTTGCACTGGTGTTTCTAAGTTGCAGCTTAAACGAGTGTATGAAATTGGTTCCAATAAAATTATACAGTTTACGAGGAGGAGGAGGAATATAATTAAATCAATGAGTTTCGATGGTCTACCTAAAGTTCAAAGGTTCGAATTTCCCTTTTTTGTTGGGTCCTCACAAGATAGAATTTTAGGTTTCGTTATCGGGATGGTATGTGTATTATCTTCTGGGTAGGATGACTTTCATATATACAATCCATTTACTAAGAAGTTTAAGGAAATACCTCCTCTTAAGTAGATTTTGATATAATTCCAGTATCGATGATTACACGCTCGTAATTGTCACTCTCCCTCAAAGGAGTAATCGGGATATAGGTGGTGATATTGATGCAGCTACGATTAACATATTCTCATTAAAAAAAGTATTTGGAGAATCTTTATAGATACAAAAAAACCTTTAATAGATATTCTTTTTGGGGATGCTCTACTTTTTTTTAATAAAGCTCTTCAATGGATTTTTACAACAAACACATATAGTGTAATCCATGTTTGTGGATTAGCTGAAAAGGGTTTTAGTATAATCCATGTTTCCAATTTTGATTTTTTGTCTAAAGGGTATTCCTCAAAGTGATTTGGATGATTTTTTTTTATAAAAAAAAAGTGTTCGTGTAAGTGTTTTTGGATTGTCTTTGTTTATTCAGTAATCTTTGTGTCGATTTTGTTCATTAAACTCTAATAATATAGATGATGAAGCCTTACGGTGTAAGTTCCTATTGGACAGAAGTAATTCACAATTGTATTGGTTTTCCATTATTTGTTTATATTATGCTCGACACGAGAAGTTGGTATCTTAGAAAAAAAACCTTTAGAAAAGTAATTTGATAATTTTTCATATTCGAAAAAATATTTCGTGATTGTTAACTCGTATTTTAAAAGATATCATGTCGGTGTATAGAAACCATTTTGATCTCACAAACTCTCTTAAAATGGAAAACATATGGTGAGAGGAAGCCATCTCTTTTTGTTTTAATTGTTATCTAATTTTCTTTTACTATTTCGATTAATAGGCTGAGACTTTTGGAAATAAAAGATAGTAAGTTATGAATTGTGTTTGAGCGTTAGAGCATGTATATTCGTGTCATGTTAATACACATTTTATTATTTCCATTTTTTGAAGTTTTAAAGTTGACACATATAGATGGTATGCTCTGATTCTTCATTTTTATCCAAAAAAGTAGCAGTAACATTATGTTACCACTAATATAGGGCGATTGAATATGAAATAAATAGTATTAAATCTTTGTTTATTGATAACATTTCAGTGACTTCTGTATACAACTTATCTTTGGAAAATAATACGTGAGCTTTACCATTAACTACTATCCAACTATAATTGGACACATTTTTCACAACTTTCACTCCTATCTCTCTCCTCAACATATTCTCCTTCTTATATTCAATATTATCTGCGTACACATAGCACCACGCCACATGTGTTGGCGTATTCAGTTACTGCATTTCTTATTATAAATCACTATGCAATTAATCACAAATGACTCAAGCAAATAACACAAATAAAGAACAGAACACGAATAGAGGACAAAAAAATAAAAGAACATAGGATTTAACATTGTTTGATAATTGTTTACGTCCACGGGCGCTGCCTGAAAAAATTATTTCACTATGATAGGATAGGGTTGCAGATTTCATATTATGTTTTGTGTAGCTCTAGTACTCTATTTATAGGGAATAAATATAACTTACTAAATAATTGGCCTAATAGGCTCATATACACAAGATTAAAGATGACGATATCAATTATAGCTTCACTGTCAATGACACAAAACTATAGCTCCAAACACGGTACACTGTCAAGACATTATTCGACTCATTATCAACAAATCTTCCCTTGAGGTGAATATCCTTTCTTTACTATCAACAAAGAATCTTCTCTTATTCTGACTCACTATATGCCCATAAGGCATTCACTATATACTGCGAAGACCAATCCAGTTTAGGCACTCCTTAAACTTTCAAACTGATACCGTCTTTGCCATTATATCTGCTAGGTTATCGTGTGTAGACACTTTCTTCACATAAAAATTCCCTTTGATATTATATCACAAACAAAATGATACCTGATATCTATGTGATTTGTACGTTCGTGCTACATTTGGTTCCCTATAAGGTGTATGGCACTTTGACTATCAGAAAATAATTTTGTAGTAGTCTTATCCAAGACCAAATCTGCCACCAAACCTTGCAACCATATAGCCTCTTTAACTGCTTCTGTTACCGCTATGTACTCTATCTCTGTTGTAGACAAAGCTAAAGTAACTTGTAACTGTGCTTTCCAACTGATCGCACTCCCAACTAGAGTAAATACCTAGCCTGTCAGAGATCTCATTTTATCCATATCACTTGCAAAATCAAAATCATCAAAACCAACCACTGATCCTTCAATATCATTCAACGATCCACCAATATCAGCCTGGTTGAAAGGTAAGCCACCACTCGTAGTATTCTTAAGATACCAAAGCATCCATTTCACTGTATGTTAGTATTAAATCCTAGGACATCCCATGTACCTGCTAACTACACTAACCGCATGTGAAATATCAGGATGTATGTATACCATAGCATACATGATATTACCAATTGCACTTGAATACGGAACCTTGCATATTTTTTCCAACTTAGCATCGTCTTTAGTTGCTCCTGCTGCAGACAATATGAAATGAGTAGCAAACGTGATGCTAACTACCTTAGTATCAAACATCTTGAATCGTTGTAAAATTTTCTCGATATAGCTTATTTGAGACAAATGTAACGATCCTACACTTCTATTCTTGATAATCTCCATACCAAGAATCTTCTTTGCTCTATCCAGATCCTTCATCTCAAACTCGGCACTAAGCTACTTCTTTATCTGCATAATGCGTGACATAGTACACGCAACAATAAACACATCATCCACGTGAACCCTTTTGACATCATAGTGTCAATAGTACACGAAAGTGTACAATTTCTTAGGTGATTGTTTTAAACCATACAATGAATTATTCAGCAGACAAACCTTGTCCTCCATTTAGGTTTGATAAATCACTCTGATTATCTCATGTAGATTCGCTCCTCCAATTCTCATGTAGAAACGTAGTCTTCACATCCAACTGCTCAAGCTCTAAATCTTGCAAAACTACCACGACTAACAAAACTCGAATCGAGCTATGCTTCCCCACTGGAGAAAAAACACTTCATTGAAGTTAATCTCTTCCCTTTGAATAAAACTTTTAGCGACTAGTCTTGCCTTGAATCGAGATGCCTCAAACCCTGGATTACCTTCCTTTTTCTTGAACACCCATTTGTTACCTACTACTTTCTGTCTCTTAGGAAATACAACAAGCTCCCATGTTTGATTCTTATGAAGAGATTCAATATCTTCCCATATAGCACCAATCCATCGATCTTCCACTTAACTCAGTATAGCTTCCCTTAAGCTACTAGGTTCCTGCTCTCAACTTCTTCTGCAACTGACAGAGCATATGCAAATAGATTTTTCATACCTTTTTAGAAGTCTAATATATCGTCTTTTTCTACTCAATGCTATGCTATAATGTTATTTTTCTGGTTCGGGCGCATAATCGTCATTATCATCCGATGTTAATGCTTCACTTCCTGATTCTACATCTACCTCAGAATCCAGATCACGATTTTAACCATCCCATCAAACATTCTGATTCTAATGTTAGCGATATCACAAACAAGTAAGGAATGATTGTTTCCTAAATAGATAGTTCATTGCCTTGGCTTGTAAGTATCAAACCACACCTTGAACTGACACATGTGATATGTAGCGCCATTATCGAGTATCCAATAATTTTACCCACAATTTGAACTCACTGATAATACATCTCATGTACCACTGGTTTTACTGTCATCAAAATCGTTCACACCGTCAACAATGTTTGTTGCATTTTCTTTTTTATTTCCCTTCTTACAATTTAGTTTCGGACAATATCTCCTATAATGACCCTGCTCACCGCATTCATAACAGTTTGAGTTCTTTAATTTTAATTTGGACTTCTAGTTCTTCCTTCTCAAAGAACTTGCTTTGCTTCTAAATTTTCTCCTAGTCATAAGACCATCCCATTCAGCCTGATTCTTTGGCTGCAACTGAAATCGTACAAGTAATTCTTTAAGTATAACCAATTTACCACTAATTTCTCTGAGTAAAGTTATCCCAAGTTCTTTCATACGCACGCTGTAGTCTTGTCACCACTAAAATTTGAAGAACATTGTCTTTCACATTCATTAAAATCCAGCAGCCTTCCTTGAAGATTTTGCTTGTCCTCTTCTTTCATCTCTTATGGTAACTTATTCTCCACAGCCTTCGAAAACCCTTGAAAAAATAATGAATTCAGTTTAATCTTCTACAACGCAAAGTTGGATCCCCCATCAAATTTCTCAATCTTGTATTTTGTTGAGGTTGACGCCATTGTGAAATTCTAATTGCAAAAGCCCTAATTTCACAACCAAAGTTATCATACCAATTTTGTTAGAAATCACTATGCAATTTATCACAAATGGCTCAAGCGCACAGAGAATAAATAAAACAGAACACCGATAAAGGACAGAAAAAATAGAACACATGATTTAATGTGTTTCGACAATTTTCTACGTCCACGGGTATCGCTAGAGAAATGTGTTTAAGTATGATATAAAACAGTTACATATTTCAGATTGTATTTTTCTATAATGATAGTAGTCCATTAGAGGGAATAAATAGAAATTACTAGATCGTGGGCCTAATTGACTCCTACCACAAGACTAACAATAACATTATCACACACACAAAAGTGTTTCACTTGGTACCTGAAGGTCTAGGTATAATCAAAACTGCGACCAGACTTACCTGAGCGGATTGTGTATGGTAGGGTATTATTATTGACGTTAAGTCTGAGTTCTAATGGGTAACAGGTTAGTGATTCGGTCTAACTCTCAAGTGCATTATTTCTTCTACCTTGATTTGTGGCTCAACCTGAGCTAGAAGGACCTTGATGGCCAGAGACTTTTTCTTAATTATATATTATGTTAGTAAGCGTGACAAAATATGCTTCATAAAAGAATAAAATTACACACATTAATAACAATGTAGAATTTTATTCTTTATTACAAATTCCTAACGAAAATTCATCACACTTTCATTCTACTCCTGCTTGTAATGCATGATATAGTCTATATTCCTTTTTATGACCTTGCTACCAATGAATTGATCTTTGAACATAGAAGATAACATCTTAAAACTTCATACCTGATCTGGGAGGGAATATATTGAACCATATGAAGTAATTCTCTCTGAAAGTTATGAGCATGGGTCACACACACCTATTTGAGTATATGGCCATTATTCTTTATACTCATATATCGTCATAGGGTTGCTAATAAGAGAATGATTAACTTAGGTCTAAATACTCGACCCATATTATTATTAGGTATAATTAGTTTGTAATAAATCACTTTAGCATAAATGATTTATACCAGTACTCTTGTGTAAATCAAAATTATTACGCTACAAGTGAATCTTAGCTATCGTATATAGCTACAAGTGCATCTTAGCTATGGTAAATAAAAACTAAACTCTATATATTGATTTATGATTATTATTTTCTATTATTCTTTATTATATATATATATATATATATATATCATTTTACTTAGCAACATCATTAAATATTAAATTTATACTTAGATCTCTTTGATCCCGATTTACATCACCAAATATAAAATATAATAAATAAAAATTTCTAAAATAATATTGATTTTGCAATAAAATGTTTACTAAAAAAATATATGACTTTGAAAACCTATAAAATATTTGGTGTGTAACCGTCTAATACTCATCCAAGAATTCAATAACAACCGACTATCTAAAAAATACAAGTTAAAAACAATTATTTTATCATATTTTCTACCAATATACCTTGCTATACAAAATCATAAAACACGTGTACATTATCTCTCATTTTTTTGGGATTCAAATTTTTAAAAGATTGTATCTTTTAAACGGTTACTCAGAAAAAAATCCAAAAGTACCATTGGTTTTGTTTTATAAAGATGACGAAAACTGGATTCATAAATGATTTTTTTTTGTATCTTTTAAACAGTTACTCAGAAAAAAAATCCAAAAGTACAATTGGTTTTGTTTTATGAAGATGACGAAAACTAGATTCATAAATGAAATTTTTTTTGTGAGTCGAACTAACCTTGATCTCGCATCTAGTATTTTGGTCTCACATCTATCATCTACTATTTATGTCTTGCATATATTATTATTCATTTTACCATGGTCTCGCAGTTAGCATCTTAAATCTAGGTATCACATTTAGCATTTCCAATTTACATTAGTTCACATCTAACATCTAAAATTTAGGTCCCGCATCTATCATATAATATATAGGTCTTGCATATAATATTTCTATTTTACACACGTCTCACATCGACATGAACAATGATAATAATCAGTCTAGTACCTCAACTAGGAACCATAATACGTTCAGATATTTGATCGCTTTGAAATCAAACATGTGATTTGTAAAAAATCACGCAAGACAATTTTGAGAGAGAAAATGACTAAGACTACAAAAAATACGAAAACACAATAAAAAATCCAATAATAAAACAAAAAACAAAACTTACATTTATATGTTATTAAAAAATAACATTTTCTAAGGTTTTGAAAATATTAAAAAGAAAACAAAAAACACGTGGATGCTTAAATAATATTAAATAATAAGTAAATAATATATCTATCTTTAATAGTTATTCACACTTAACCTTAATCAATATATATATATATATATATAATTTAGAGAAATTGCACCTAAAGTACACACTCAACTATTCTATTGTTATCTAGTATCCAAATTTTTGTTCTATTACCTTTTGATACTCATCTCAACTACCTAATTACCACTTAATACTTAACATTATTTTAATACCCTAACTACCCTCACCCTTCACGTAACCAAAATTTCTCTTTCTTACTTTTTTTTATTATATTTTTTAAAAGATCCAAATCTTTCAAACCGGAGCTCGGAAAAAATATACGAAAATATCATCGCTTTTGTTTTTAAAAGATGAACAAAGCTAGAACCATTGATGATATTTTTTGAACTTTTTTTAAAATAAAATTTCACGAGTAACAACTCTCAGGAAATCGAGAGAGTTGCAAACAACTCTCAAGAAATAGAGAGAGTTGCAAACAACTCTCAAGAAATAGAGAGAGTTGCAAAAAACTCTCAGGAAATCGCAAGAGTTGCACACAACTCTCAGGAAATAGAGAGAGTTGCAAACAACTCTTAGGAAATCGCGAGAGTTGCACACAACTCTCAGGAAATAGAGTGAGTTGTAAACAACTCTCAGATTAGTTTTTCAAACAACTCTCAGGTTAGTTTTTTAAACAACTCCCAAGTTAGTTTTCAAGCAACTCTCAGGTTAGTTTTTCAAACAACTTTCAGGTTAGTTTTTCAAACAACTCTCAGGTTAGTTTTTCAAATAACTCTCAGGTTAGTTTTTCAAAAAACTCTAAGGTTAGTACTGGTCAAGGTACCAGCGTGTATATATAGTCGGGGGTATTTTTGTCCAAATTTCAATTCGAGGCACCAAATGACACTATTCAAAAAATGGGTACTAGTGGGTAATTAGATAGTTGAGTGGGTATTACTGGTATTTTTCTCAAAATTTAACTATATATATAATTATATACATAAAAAACAAACCAAATATAATAACTCGAAAATTTCATATTTAAAAATAATAAAACTAAACCATTTATTAGTATTATTATCTAAAATAATAAAAAACAAAAACAAAAATAAGAGAAACCGATAAGTAAATCAGTAATCCAAACTCATTACGGATAACAAAAATATTACAGTCTTAAAATAAAAGTACGATGGTTCATGTACCCTACACAACGAGAGTGATGTTAACCAAAAATCAGTTTGCTCTTTTTATAGCAACTTTGGTGACCTTCGCACCCGTTGGATCTTTTTCCTTAACAGCTTTGATAATACCACCAACAACATCGGTGTGTCTCATGTCTCTAACAGTAAAACGATCAATAGGTGTTGGTGTAGAAGACAAAGATTAATGGTGAGAGTAAATGAAAATGAGAGAAGCAGAGGAGTTACTAGAATACGAAAAGAGAAAACTTAATTCATTCAATAGAATTGCTTTTTAAATACGTATAAAAGTCACTAACACACGTTAAATGACTGACATAAGTTAAATAAAAAACACAAGTAAACAAAATGTGCTTCAGAAGGCTTAAACTCTGAATTTGTCATAAAAGACCCGCAAAAGACCAGCAGAAGACCAATGAAAGACCCAAAAACTGTCAACATAAAATTACATGTTCTAAATAATGTTGAACCAACGAACATCTATCTAAACAACTTCAACACTCCTCCATGTTTAGATATTGTTTAGATTTTTTGGTCTTCTTTTATTCTTCTTCGATTTTTTACGTCTTTCACTAGCAGCAACAATTTTCACTCATGTATGTCTTTCAACCGAAAGATTTTTTTCAACCGAAAGCTCAACACAGCTTGTTTCTAAACTTGTTTGTCGATAGCATTATCTAACTGGACTTCTACACCAATCCCATGTTTATCCATTAAAATTCCATTTTCAAAGGCTTCCGAAGATGGAAGTAAAACATGATTTTTCTTTTTAATACCTACATCTGTCAAAGCATTGACACTGTCACCGACTTTCCAAATAGTTGACGATATTTGGTTAAACTATAGATAAGACTCCTTTAGATGAAATTCATCAATTTGTTCTCAAAGTAATGACCCGTGAATTGTTTGATGACTAAAGTTCCCAAACATCTGATTAGACAGATACAGTGAGGACTCAAAATTAGAACCAAAACCAACATCATGGACTTTTTTACGAAATTTGGTTAACCTGATACTTTCCTCTACATAAATTTCAATGGCACCATAAGATGGCTCCCTAAACACGTTTAGAATGATGTTCCGACATATCATGAGATACTAATTCTCGTTTCTCCATTAGATTTAAAGCAAACCTTTTTCCTTTCATTTTGACATTGAAAAACTCTTTGCCGCTAGCATCTTTGATCAGGCACTGTTTATTCTCAAAGAACATTTCATAGCCTTTATCAAGAAATTGACCAACACTTAAAAAATTTTGATCAATTTTCGGTACAAATAAAACATGTGAAATAAATTTTGTACCTCACTCTTTTGAATCCGGTGTCTTTTAATTCATCAAAGAGTTCTTTATCATATGTCATATGATTTGTGCACCCACTGTCAATCAACCAGTTTTCACTGGATTTTCTGCCTGAAAAACAAGTGACCACAAACAGTTGATCTTCTTCTTCTTGATCAGCTACACATGCATCTTCTTTTTGCATCTGCTTCTGACCCTTTACTTTAAAAATTGCAGCTTTATGTCCAAGTTGAATACATTTAGAGCATTTAGCATTGGGTTTCCTCCAACACCTGTTTTGTGGATGACCTTTAATTTTACAATGGCGGCAAGGCGGGTAGGATTTTCTACATCTACTTATTTTTTTTTGAAACTTGCTAGATGAATCCTCACTCATTGACTTGAACATTTTATTCTTTTTATACCTGTTAGTGTCTTGATGTTTAGCAGGTAATGCACCTTCAATCACCCCTTCTTGCCTCATAGACCTTCTCCGCTCTTGTGCTTGCAAAGCATTTAAGAGCTTTGTCAGGGAGATATTTGACAGATCTTTGGTATTCTCCAGAGTAGTAATGGTTGCTTCAAACTTCTCTGGAACAGTCATCAATATCTTTTAAACAATCTTGGATTCTTTTAGCTCAGACCCAAGCAATCTCACCTTGTTGGCAATGCTGAGAAGTCTGTCAGAGTACTCCTTCATGCACTCAGACTCCTTCATCTTCTGCAACTCAAAATCCCTATTTAATTTAGGATTTTCATTCCATGAATCCTTTCATCTTCTTCGTACTCATCCTTGAGGTAATCCCAATTTTCTTTGGCTGTTTTGAGAGACATTATTCGTGTGAATATCATCTCAGATACAACGGCAAATAGACAAGCTTTTGCATTTGATTTTCTCGTATTCTTTGTTTGCTTTGATCTGTGCTATAGTAAGATTTTCTGAAAGTTGAGGAATTTTGTAATCCTCTTCTACTGCTTCCCAAAGATCCAAAGCCTCCAAGTAAGTCTCCATACAAACCGCCCACATTTGATAATTGTTTCATCAAATACTGGTGGTGCAGCTATTGAAAAATATCTTTCCATTTTAACCTTACAAATCCCTTAAGAAGAGGGCTCTGATACCATTTTGTTGGTGTAGAAGACAAAGATTAATGGTGAGAGTAAATGAGAGAAGCAGAGGAGTTACTAGAATATGAAAGTCACTAACACACGTTAAATGACTGACATAAGTTAAATAAAAAACACAAGTAAACAAAACGTGCTTCAAAAGGCTTAATCTCTGACTTTGTCAAAAAAGACCCGCAAAAGACTAGCAGAAGACCAAGGAAAGACCCAAAAACTGTCAACATAAAATAACAGGTTCTAAATAATGCTGAACCAATGAACAACTATCTAAACAACTTCAACAAGAGGTGGGTACTGAGCCAATCCACGCTTGAGATCCTTAACAACATAATTTTTAACATTGAACCCAACATTGTCACATTGTACAGCTTTGAGAAGAGCTTCGTGGTGCAGCTAAACAGATTTGACCTTACTGGTCTAACCAATAAGGGCTGAAGGTTGCCAATATACCAGGTTTAATGGTACTGATCTCAACACTACCCACTAGCATAGTTCTAATACCACCGATCTTGTAGACATCTTGAAATGGCAGATGGGGGCAGATGGAGTGGCTTATCTGAAAATCTTTTGGGCTCTGATATTGCAGCAAAAGCCTCAAGGAAGGTGAAACCTTTGTACCAGTCCAGGTTTGTAGACCTCTCAATCATGTTGTAACCAACCTTCTTGAGGTTGAAAGATACTTCCTTAACAAATTTATCATACATAACCTTAGAGTTCTCGGGTGTGGTGGCATCCATTTTGTTACAATGGAAATTCATTACAACAAGAGTGAATGCAAACAAGGAATGCTCACGGGTGTGACTATCTTTAGAGATACCAACCTCGAAACTACCAGTGGTGGAATCAATAATAAAAACGACACAATTAGGTTATGAAATTCCAGTAACCATATTCTTAATAAAGTCACGATGACCAGGAGAATCAATGATAGTGCAATATTTGTTGGTGGTCTTAAACTAACATAAACCAATATCAATTGTGACACCACACTCGCGCTTAGCCTTGATCTTGTCCAACACCCACGCATACTTGAACGCCCTCTTGTTCATCTTAGTAATTTCTTTCTTAAACCTCTCGATTGTACACTTGCTAATACTTCCAAGCTTGTAGATCAAATGATCAGTGGTTGTTGACTTTCCCGATCCAATGACTACAATATTGATGTGAACCTTTTCCTTACTCATGGTTTGAAACAAAACTATAAGAGAAGAGAATTGAATTCTTTGTTGCTCCCTTTGACAATATAGTGATTTCTTTGTACAGGGACATACTAAGATTGCAGTTGGGAAACGATTTTAATGCCTCTTGGGTTCATAATCTACGAGATAAGTGTCATGCCATCAGAATTTGTACTAGCTAAGCTACAGCCACTGAGGCTCGTACTAATCCCAGTAGAATCCTCACCATCATACCTAGTTACCATTTCACCATGTTTTTCCTCTACAAGTAGCAACATCAAATGTCTGATCCTCTATGAGTATGCCAATATCATTTCTATCATATTATGCACTTCCCTGCAACTATAGTACGAACTCAGGGTTCTAAATAAAGTCACGCAATAATGGTCGATCAATGCTTTGATTAACCACACACTTGCTCCTGTTTCAGAAAAAAAAATGAAACATTCTTGTCTGATTTTACTTTACGATAAATATCTAAAACCTAATCGAGATTGCATTATCTATGATAATGTGTGACTTATTCTGCTAAGCTCATTTTTTCTCTAGTGTCGGCTATGTTAGGGATCTTACACAAAAGATCTTATAATCAGATTAGTGAAAGATAAATAATAAGAATATGTTGTTGGGAAACACAATAAACCACGAGTAAGATGAAACACAAAATAAACCAAGAGTAAAATCAAACACATAAATTGTTAACGAAGCTTAGTAAATTGTACCTACATCTTTGGATCTGCTGCAGATCGATTTTATTAGAAAGAACTTTGTGATTCTGTTTTTTTGCACTTTCACACAAAACCTATATTTTTGGTTTTTAGAGAGTTTAACACAATAAAGAAGAAGAAACGATTACATTTCTTAATTAGTAATTTATGACTTAGTAAATTACTTATGCCTTTTCAAATGCAAACTTCTTCAACTATGTTTAACGAGTCTAACAATCTGCTACTTGAAGACTGGTTTTAACCTGTCTTTGCACCTTGATCTATGCAGCAAACTGTTTTGGTCTTGTTATTCTTGCAGACCAACTGAAGTTGAACGTAACTTAAGTTTTTCACTAGCTACTGTTTTTGTCAACGTATCAGTTGGATTCTTTCTTTCTTAGATCTTTTAAAAGTATTAGCACCTCATATTCCAATAACGATCTGATGAAATTATAGCGAATAGTGATATGCTTGAAATATTGAATTTTTCGCCAACTGAATTGTACTATGACTATCACTATGCAAAACGTTCTTCTTTTTGTTTGAATCCCATCTCGGTTACCAAAACTTGAAGTTATATCATCTCCTTACTGGTTTCGGCCACTCCTACATACTCAAACTTTGTAGTCGATAGAGCGACAATTTTCTGTAATTTTGAAATCCAACTAACAGCTTCCTAATGAATATTTATTGGGTTTGACATAAACCTGCTCACAACTTCCACTACATGACTAATGTCTGGTCTCTTACAGACCATCGCATATATCAAACTCCCAATAGCATAGACGTAATGAAACTTAGTCATGAAGTCTTTCTCTTCCTCCACGAGGGAATTGATCCTTAAACGAAAGTGACCTACCAATGGTATATTAACTAGATTGGCATCACACATGTTAAATCTCTGCAAAACACGATCGATGTACTCTAAGTAGGATTACTGTAAAACCTTTTTATGTGTATCTCTTGTGATTTGCATTCCAAGAATCTTATTCGTCGGACCCAAGTCCTTCACGTCAAATTATTGTGACTATTGATGCTTCAATCATCCAATATAATCTATATCTGAACCTGCTACTAACATATCATTAACATAAAGCAGTAAAATGATATAATTCGACTTATATATTTTGAAATTGCAACAGTGGTCGGCATTTCACTTCTGGAAACTCTATTTGTGTATAAAACTGTCAAATTTATTGTACCATTGTCTTAAGGCTTGTTTTAGACCATACAAACTTTTTTTAAGTCTGCATACCGTGTTTTCTTAAGAAAACGTATGGTTGATAAATGTATATCTCCTCATCCAAGTCCCCGTGACGAAATGCAATATTCACTGCTAATTGTTCAAGATAAAGGTCTTCAATGACAACACTACTCAACACGGATAAAATAGTATTGAGCTTCACAACCGGAGCTAAAATGTTTGTGTAATTAATTCTATTTTTTGTTGGAACCCTTTGATAACTCGTCAGGATTTTCATCTCTAATAGACATCATACTCATCTTTCACCCGGTACACCCATTTGTTACGAAGTTCCTTTTTACCCATGGGTAACTCAGCTAGTTTCCATCTCTCATTTGAGATTAAATACTTCATCTTATTTTCTTAGCAAGCTCCACTTGCTGGCACCACTGGTCTGACAAGCTTCATCATAGCATCCAGGCTCCTTATCATTGGTGAGCAACAAATAATTCAAGTATGTCCTGTTAGAAAATTAGGCCGAGAAGATCTTCTCAAAAAAAGTACTACTTCGGTCAGTTGTAAGGTTTAGATTGTTCGCCGATCGTTCTTTCCAACTAACTCTCTTTGCCGAGGGGTTAATCCGATCGACTTTCTTTTTTGACTATCTTGGACCCCTTCGATATCTGCAAATATTGATTTGTATGGCTTTGAGTCATTTTATTTAGTTTGATTTTGTATATCAATGGTTCATTGAAGATCACATCTCTACTTCGTATCATCTTCCTATTTTCCTCATCCCAAAAACGATAACTGAACTTATTTTCGACATAGCCGATTATGAAACATTTCTTCGATTTGGGATCAAGTTTATTCATGCCTTGATCACTTATATAAACATATATTGTACAACCAAACACTCTAAGATATGACAATTTTATCTCATTAACAATCCATACTTCCTCATGTATTTTATATTCTAAGGGAACCGATTGTCTCGATTAACCAGGTAAGCTGATGTGTTGACTGTTTCTGCTCAGAACTGCTTTGGTAAACCTAACTGTATACGAATGCTTCTGATTCTTTCTATCAACGGTCTATTCATACATTTTGTAATACCATTATGTTGAGGTATACCTGGGAAAGTTCTTTCCATCCTGATCCTGGGCTCATAGAAAAATTTCTTGATTCTGGTGTCCTCATATTCACCACCATTATCGGTTTCGAGATTTTTAATATTCAAAACTGTCTCATTCTCAGCCATAGATTTCAATCTCATATTAATGTCAAAAACTTAAGATTAATGGTTTAGAAAATAAACCCATACCTTTCGAGAATGATCATCGATAAAAGTCACAAAATAATGTTTCCCTCGTATATGAAAATATTGTTGGCCCCCGAACTTTAGAGTGAACAAGCTTCAGTCTTTCTTTCTTTGAGGTTTTTCCAATCGTGGGAAAACTGACCATTTTATGTTTTCCAAGTATGCAATATCCGCACATGTCTATATCGATTGACTTAAGACCTGGAAGCTTCCCCTTCGAGTACATAATTTTCATACATTTATCACTCATCTGGCCAAGCCTCCGGTGCCACACATTTAGATTTTTGTTTCCTGCTTTTACTGCAATTGAACAACTCATCTTTGGTGTCTTATAAAGAGTACCACTCTTCTTTCCGAGAGTAACCATCATTTTTCCCTTTGAAATCTTTCGATTTTCACCATGGAAGATCATAGGTTTAGCCTTCTCTAGCCACTGCCCTACTGAGATTAAGTTCTTTCTCACGTCGGGGATATGCCTGACATCTTTTAGTTTCCAAACAGACCCATTCAACTTAATCTTCATAATACATTTACCAATAATATCAAAAGGTTGATCATCACCAAAATATACATTTCCATGGTTACCATGGACATACCTCTCAAAGAATTCTTTCCACAAGAGTGCTGACAGGTATGGATTTTAATGCATGACCACCTTTCAGGATTCCAAAGTCATAAACTTTGGCTACTCATTTCTCGTTTAAGAGAATATTAGTTTTTTTGCCATCACTGTGGATGATAATGTGTTCGAAACCTCTGTAAAGATAATGTGAACAACAAGCTAACCTAATGTTTCTAATGCCTTTGCCTCCACAAAACATGAGGTTTTGGGTTTTGTAATGCAAGAATCTCGATTTTAATTTGGAACTCATGCCCACCTTGGTCAGGCATCGGTTTTGGTTTGGATCATATTTGGTTTTACCTTTATTTCGCATTTGGTTTTAACCATATTTCACATTTTGCATTTAACAAAATAACTTACATTTAACCTTCATTTTTCATTCGATTTCATAACCCCTATTTCTCATTTCACCTTTCAACGTATTGTAAGGTGAATTTTACATTTAGCAAAAAAAATTGTATTTAATCTTTATTTCACATTTCATTTAACTCTTATTTCAATTTTATATTTCGGATGAAATATCCGTATTTCACATTTTAGTATTTTATATATATTTTTACGCATTTCATTCGGTATTAACATTTATTTTACATTTTGGAAAAGTTACATTGAATTTGTATTCAGTATTTTAAATGAACTTTAACCTTTCTTTTATATTCCATTTATATTTTGTAATTTTTTTTAAAACTAATTTGTTTTTAAAAAACTGACTAGATATAATGAATTAAATCATTTAAAAATTTTAAAATATTTTAAAATATATTTTTTATATATTAAACAGTAATAACAGATATAATAGATAATAAGAGGTGAAAATGCTAAATTCTCGCAAGAACGTTTAGATAATTTTATGTCTTCTCGTTTCATAAGCTGGAATCATGTTTCTAATCTTGATGTTATAAGTAGAGGACGCATCGTTTTTGTTTGGGATGCTAGCAGGGTGGCATGTACGGTGATTGAAATTGGAAGACAACACATACACTTTCAAGTCCACTGCAACGTCACTCAAGAATTTTTTTTTTTACGTTTGTTTACCCTTTGTATACTGTACCACAAAGGAGAGTTCTTTGGGAGCACCTAACCACTATAGGGGTCAACATTCGTTTATCTTGGATGATTACGGGAGACTATAAGACCTACTGTGCTCCAGGAGACCGAATTGGGGCTGCCCCACTTCGAAATGGTGAGTTAATTGATTTAAATAATTTTCGGATATCTCACGGTCTTGTCGATGCTCCTTCCACAGGTCCTTTATTTACTTGGATAAATGGTACTATTTGGGCCAAGCTTGATCGAGTCCTTATAAACCATGGGTGGAGTGATAAAGATCTCTTATGCAAAGCCACGCTCCTTCCGATGGAACCCGTTTCCGATCACTGACCAGTTATTGCCTCGATTATTCGAGATTTTCAGCATGGTTGTCGGCCCTTCAAATTCTTCAACACGTGGCTTGATCATCCCAGATTTGCTAGCATTGTAGAAAGTTTATGGGGTCAGTCTATTGATGGTACGAAGCAGTATATACTTACGCAGAAGTTGAAATCCTTAAAGCGTCTGTTAAGAGATTTGAATAAAGCTGAGTATGGTGGCATTCTAGAGCGTACAGATACTGCAAATTCGGCCTTTAAAGAGGCTATCTCCTCACTCATGGCTAATCCTGATAACGTTTCTTTGAAAGAAGAGGTACACAGATTACGGGATCGTGCGAATTTCCTTCTTAATGCAGAAAAGAGCTTTCTTCAACACCGTATGAGGACCACCCACTTAGTTGACGACGAAAAAGGTACAAAATACTTTCACAGGTTAATCAAACGAGATAATGCAAGAAATAACATTTCCTACATCGTCCGAGATGATGGCACCCGCACCACATCTCCTACAGAAGTTGCCTCCCTCCTTGTAGATTTCTACACGCACCTCTTTGGCTCATCTCGCCCAAGCTCCCCCATTGATCCGACGGTCATGAGTCACGGATCCCTCGTCGGGGGTCAACATTATGAGAAGCTTCTCAAACCTATTGAAGTGGATGAAATCCGTAATGCCCTCTTTGATATGGGAAATGACAAGGCTCCAGGACCGGACGGCTACACCTCGGTTTTCTTAAAAAAGAATTGGGAACTTGTGGGAACAGATTTTGTTGATTGTGTTCGTGAGTTCTTTGATACTGGTAGACTCCTCTGTGCAACAAATCACACCATCCTTGCCCTTATTCTGAAGAAAGACAACGATCCTAAGGTGGGTGACTTTAGGCCAATTGGGCTCATAAATATTACTTACAAAGTGATTACCAAAATTTTGGCTAATCGAATGACCCATTTACTTCCGAATCTCATTGATAAAGGACAAGGTGCTTTCGTGGGTGGTCGAAATCTTGTTGATAATGTTTTCGTTTCCCAAGAGTTGGTTAGAGGTTCGAACCGTGCGAGAGTTTCTCCGCGATGTATGCTCATGGTGGATCTTCGCAAAGCATTTGACACAGTCTCATGGGAATTCCTATCGGATATTCTCCATGGTATCGGGTTTCCTCCGAAGTTTGTGGGTTGGATTCTTGCTTGTGTCACTACAGCGTCCTTCTCCGTTTCTATCAACGGCGAGCTTCATGGCTTCTTCTGTGGGCAGCGGGGCTTAAGGGAAGGTGATCCCATGTCCCCTACTTTATTCATCATTTGCCTCGAATATCTGTCTCGTTTGTTAAAGAAGAAATCGAGCGAACCGAGTTTTAAATTCTATCCGAAATGCGCCCGTACTCACACTACCCACCTCGCTTTTGCTGACGATTTGATGCTACTTTCAAAAGGAGATAAGACATCGGTTAACATCCTATGGAATTCTTGAGCCATTTGGAAGATGTTTCGGGACTATCACTGAATCCTTCTAAATCCAAAATATACCTAACCGGGGCTAAAAGGATTGTTTATGATCGGATCATGGAAAGAGTCGGATTTGAAGTTGGCACTTATCCTGTACATTACTTGGGGATACCTCTCGCTCCTATGACCGTCTCAGTTACTGATTTTTCCCCTTTGACAGAGGCTATCTCGAGTTACATTAAAAAATGGGAACATATGAAACTTTCCTATGCGAGAAAACTTCAATTGATCACCTTCGTGCTTCAAGGGGTCGAATCCGTTTGGTTCCGCGCTTTTCCTTTGCACTCGGCGGTGCTTAACACGATCCGCTCGCTCTGCCTCAAGTTTTTCTGGGGGGGTAGACCTGCTCGGATTGCTTGGGACAAAATCTGTAAACCCAAAGATGAAGGAGGACTTTGCCTTATGGATATCAGACTTTGGAATCGTGCCCTTCTTACCCGTTGGATTTGGTTATTACATTCTGACTCTGAGTCGTTTTGGATAAAATGGGTGCATGAGTATTATCTTCGAGGACAAACTATATGGGACTACCAAAGATGAGATAGAGACAGTCATCTTGTTTGGAAGCTTCTTGATATTAGAGACTCTTGGATACAGATATTTGGGGGTCGAGATAGTGCCATTCTGGGTCTTGAAAGTTGTACTTTGGGTGGAAAGCTAATTACTAGACGTGTCTACGAAGCCATGAGAACAAAAGGTGAGGCATGCCCAAATCTATAAAAGTTATGGAAGAGATTCATCCCACCTAAGTTTTCTTTCACCGTCTGGCTATCCTTCAATCGTCGCCTTGCCACGAAAGACATTTTCCACTACATGGACTTGCCTAACATCAGCTGCCCATTTTGCAGGCACTCAGATGAGTCTGGTGCCCATCTTTTCTTTGCTTGCAGGTTCACTAAGGAAATCTGGAGTCGTATCCGATCATGGCTGGAGATTACTCGAGAAATAACAACACTTGATAGTGCACACAAATGGATTAGGAAGGAGCATCGAGGAACATCCTACCGATCCCGCGCAATCAATCTTGCCTTCCAAGCCACCGTTTTCGAGATTTGGCGCGCCCGCAACCGCCTTGTGTTTGATGAAGAGACCGTGACTCAAGACACCATCGTTATCCGAATCACTCTCATGACCTTGAAGATTTTATTTAGATTATATCCGCATTATCGACTCACATGTTAGAGTCCTTTTTCATTGATACACTCAATTTTCGGATTTTCTATGTAATAGTCCATTAGTGTCGGCCTAAAGACTTGTACTCTTTTTCCTTAGACTGGGTTTTTACCCAACGGGTGGTTAAGGTTTTTTAAAAAGGCAATTGCTCTAGACCTTTATCAAGGCACTCTTGGACATGTCTTTTTCTTTTAGGTACATTGCTACGCTGAATTGTACTCACTTGAGAGATCATATGACTCTCTAGACGATTGTAACCTTGTACATATATATATATATATACCCACATTTACCAAAAAAAAAAGTTGAAAATGCCTCACACTTTTTTTTCCTATATCAAACCATTGGATCAGAATATATGGAAGTATTTAAACCATTGCTTTTCTATCAAAATTGGTATATATATATGAGAGGATGTTTCATCTATGGAGTGGAATCGCTATTAAAAATATTAAGTCAGTGGTTGCATATGAACATTTCTTTTGTCCTGTTATGAAGTTTATACAAATATTCTGTTATTTTTATTAGAAACAATGCTGTTTTTGTTAAATTTTGTTATTTTTTAAGATTTGACGAATGGTAAATTAAATTTTGCATGTTTTTACTAAATTTTGCATGTTTTTGCTAAATTTTGTTATTTTTTAAGATTTGACGAATGTTAAATTAAATTTTGCATCCCTTTACGGACACACATCTAGGATCACAGTTCCTCCTTTATCCCAAGTTTGTTGGATATAGCTGTTGTATAAAAATGAAACAAATTAATTTCTAATTGCAAATTAGTTCATTAGCTCATGGTTAAATTTTTTAAAAAAATTAGGACAGTATTTTTTTTTTCTTTCCTTTTAATACCGAGGAGTGGTGGCGTAGTTGGCTAGCGCAGGTCTCGTAGCTATTATTTATAATCAAATCTATTGCTAGCAGAATTACAGAACAGATTGATGTTCGGAACAAAGAAAAAAATTTAGATGCTCCGGTTAAATTAAAAGCTATTACGTATTTGGAGAGGTTGAATTTAGGCTGCCTTCTATTGCAGCAATGAAAAGCTTGTTTTTTGTTCGGGAAGATGAAGTCGAAGGATTGTATTTTAAAATTTATAATATTATTTTAAACCCTTCTATTTTTAACCTTTCTTAATGCTATCTAAATTCAATTAAAAAAAATACACTTATCTTTTTAGGAAATTGAGGAGAAAGAAATAACAGACCGGTAAAATCTACCAAAACGTAACCGAACATAGACGGGAGCAAGAAGACCATAGACCGGAGCACAATTATAAATATCGCAGAGTTCTGAATGCCCTAAACCGGAGCACATAGATCTAGTTGATGAAGCCTGCTGCAAAGCAGAAAATGGTGATCACTAAATGGGCCAATAGAGCCAAAAATAAGCTCTAATGATCAAAATCCGATCAATTAAAGACAATTAGAAGAGGCTGAGAAGAATCTTGATGATTCCAAGTCTTTTTCTTATACATCAACCAAAAAGATTATAAAAAAATCAATATGTTTATTTAATTTTCAGAATCAGTTAACCGATTCATCCAAATGGCAAAAGAAAATTAAACTAGAAGTAAAACAAGAAGAGAATTAAACTACAACTAAAACAAAAACTAAAACAAAAAGAGATGGCTTCCTCCTTCACATGTTTTCTTATTTTTCAAGAGCTGGTGAGATCAAAGTAGTTTCCACGTGAACAACATGATGTCCATAAGAAGACGATCTAACAATCTCGAAACTTTTCGTTTGAGTATCCAAAGACATCAAATCACCGGCGTGAGCGTTCTTTAATAAGATTCGACCCTCTCGTGTGGAACACAATGGTAACAAATCATGGGGACCAACACAAGAGTATGGAACACTGATCTTTTTTGTCCAAGACGAACTTACACCGTACTCCATCATCATCCATATTGTTAGAGTATAATGAACAAAATCGACACAAGGATTGTTAGAAAGACAAAGACATCCATCCAAAACACTTAGACGAACACCTTTTTGACGAAAATATTCATCTAAATCACTTGGGCGAACACCATTAGGATGAAAATCAAAATCGGGAATGGGAATTATACTAAAACTCTCTTCAACTAACCCAAAAGATACAATCACAGGGCTAGTTACACCATCGGTGTTCTTTGTAAAAGTCCAATGAAGAGCTTTATTCAAAAACGTAGCAGAGCAGCCCCGAAAAAAATATCTGTTAAGGTATTTTGTATCTTCAAAGCTTCTCCATGTACCTCTTTTCAACGAGAAAAGATTGATCATAGCTGCATCAGTATCACCACCTTTATCCCAATCAATCCTTTCAGGGAGAGTGACAATTAAAAGCTTGTAATCGTCAGTGGTGGAATCATATCCAAACCCATACGTGTTAACTTCCGTATGTTTGGGATACTTAGGAGCAGGTATTTCTTTGAAGTGATTAGTACAGGGATTATATATATGAAAACTATCGTACCCAAATGAACATACACATACCAGCCCATTAACGGAACCTAAAATTCTATCTTGTGAGGACCCAACAGAAAAGGGCAATTCGAACCTTTGAATTTCCGGTAGACCGTCGAAACTCATTGTTTTAAGTACATTCCTCCTCCGCCTGCCAAACTGCATAATTTTATAGGAACCCATTTTCAAGGATTGTTTAAGCTGCAATTTAGCAAAATCATTGCCGGAGATAAGAGAGAGCCATGATTTAGCTACTGACATGAATGGCAGGAGATATTTGACAGGTAATAGCGATAGTATTTCCATTAATATATCTTCTGGTAGATCAATGGTGGCCATTGATAGTATTTCCATTAAGGTATCGTCCCGTAGATCAATAGCCATTGATATTCTCTCACCAGCTTTCTCTCCAACCCAGAGAAGAAGTTTTCTCTCAACCCAGAGAAAAGAAAGAGAAAAGGATAACGGGAAGCAGGGGTTTACTTGAACTATGTATTTATTAAAGTTGAGAAGAGGAATGTGATATTTATAATTGTGCTGAGTTAGGTCGGTTATCTTAGTAAATTTATCCCGCTCTATATATATTTTTATTCTCCTAGATATTTTAAACATAATCTTTTTATAATCTTATCTTTTTCATTGTTTTTAATATTTTGATTACCTATTTTTATATAAACACAAATATCCTTCTACAATTTAAAGTTTTAATATCACTTAAAATTCAAAAATAAAAATAATGTAAAAACTATATATATATATATATAAAGTGATTTAAAGAATACTGTATTAACTGTTTTTTATATAAGAAATAAAATTTATTAAATATACTACAGTTTTGCTTATAATTTTAATTTCTATTGATTTATTTTTTATAAAAAAACTTATTTTTATAAAATTAATAATAAATCTTAATTTATAAAATATTTTAAAATATATATATAACAAAATCAAATTTAATATTAAAGAGATGCTTTACACAATTTATTAACATAAATTCAATGTCCTTAATATATATATTTTTGAAAAGTTTATAGAATAAAATCAATTTTGTTACATAAAATATATTTTTTTAAAACAGTTGGAAATCTTCATATATTTTATAACGATATAATTTAAAAATATTTTTATGTAACAAATTCATAAATCTATTTGTTTACAAAAAAAAAAAAACTTGTTTTTATAAAAATAATAATAAATCTTGATATATTAGTTTTATAGGATATATAAAAATACATAACAAAATCAAATCTAATCCGAAGAACAACTAGACACGGAAACTCAACCAGAAGAGCAGCTAGCACAACCAGCCACGGCAGCTCAGTCAGCTGCAATGGAGGCACTTCGTGCCCCAGAAGCACCACCAGCCACGAAAGCTCCGCTAGAAGAAGAAGCAGAAGAAGCTGCTGTTGATGTCATTGACGTGAGATATTAGCAACAGATTGACCCCGAGCAAATCATAGTCAAAAGAATAGGATGGAAGTATATACTACCTTAGGGGGTTAAAGAAAAAACAACTTTATTTAGCGGACCACAAAAATGCTCTAAAAAGGCAGAAAAATATTGCTGAGGTATATAGTGAGATGGGTGTTTATTACCGTAGACGGAGTCCACACGCCTCTACCACATGAATGTGAATTGCAGGTATATGCGCTTGTTCGATCCGAGATCTCAAAACAAGATACTCTTGTTTTTTTTTATAAGTTTAACTTTTCAATTTTTAAATTAGATATCCCACTATTATTTTATAAATTCACTTAATAAATATTATATATTAATACTCAATGAGTGCGCACATGCCTTGTAGTACTCTAGCTATGTAGAGGGACTTGAACTCATGAGTAATGGAGCTACTTAGTTGAATGGTTAATTATTCATAAGCTTTTAAATGGTGGATTTTTGTCTCCACTACCTTTCTACAAATAGTGAAGCTCTCCCACCCTCCAGACCACCACAAAAAACACCAAGAATAAAACTTAGAGAGAAAAATTAGGGTGAGAAATGTTATCTTGAGTGAAAGAAAAAATATTTCTCTTCTATTGTGAGTTCTAAGAGTGTGTTGTTTGTTTGTTGTAAGAGAGTCTTGTTTCATCATTTTATTTGCTAACAAAGTGGTACCAGAGACATAAGCTCAATCCAAAACTTGATTTATTAAATATTCAACATATTAAAAGATATGACAAACGGTGTATCATCATTCCAAGTTCCAACACTCAACAACAACAATTACGACAATCAAAGTATCAAGATGAAAGCTCTCTTCGGAGCATATAATTTGTGGGATGTCGTAGCAAAATGGTTTGACAAAGCCAACGATGAAGCAAGTCTTACCCAATAAGAGAAAACAACTCTGAAGGATTCAAGAAAGGGAGATCGTAAAGCTCTTTTCCTCATGTATCAAGCATTAGACGATGATAGCTTCAAAAATATTTTAAGTGCATCTTCCACCAAGCAAGCGTAGGAAAATTTTAAACTCTTCTACAAAGCAGTACAAAAGGTGAAAAAATTATGTCTCCACACATTAAAAGGTGAATTCGAATCTGTACACATGAAAGAATGTGGGGCTATTTCAAAATATTTGTCAAGAGTATCAACTGCTTCTAATAAATTAAAATAGAACAATGAGAAGTTAGAAGATGTGGGAGTAATAGAGAAAATAATGCGTTCGTTGGATCCTAAATTTTAGCATATTTGATAATTGAAGAAGCTAAATACTTAATGGAAATGATGAAGAACTCCAAGGATCATTACAAGCCTATGAAAAAAGCACAAGAAGAAGCAAGAGATCACTGAACAACCCCTCAAAATAGAACTCAAGAATATGCATACAAGTCAAGGGACAATAGAAACCAACGTGGCTGAGACAGAGGTAGAAGCCATGGATGAGGTGGTCATGGTCGGGGATGTGGCGGGAATTACAACAACAATTATTCCAACTAAAAAGAAAGCTCAACACAAGGTCGTGGAAGAAAAAATCCAAACTTGAGGTAAGATAAATCTCAAATCCAATGCTATAAATATAAAAAAAAATTAGACATACAAAAAAACTAATAGATGTGAGAAGATGGCTAACTATGTTACTACTAACATACAAAAAAAACTAATGAAGGTCAAGAGAACACTTTGTATCTTGACATCGGTGCAAGCAGCCATATGTGTAGGAAAATAAACATGTTCGTAGAGCTCAATGAAATAGTGAGTGAAAATGTGTATTTTGGAGATGATAGCAAAATATCGGTGAAATGAAAGGTAACACTCTTATTCGTGCAAAATATTTTAGTCACTAAATAAATTAAAATGTCTATTACGTACCTAGCATGAAAAACAACATCTTGAGCTTGGGATAAACTGCTAGAAAATGGCTATGATATTCACATGAAAAAATATAGTATTTTTATGACAGATGGAAAATGAGATTTAATGGCGAAAGTTCAAACGTCAACAAATAAAACGTTTCCTTTAGATATTCAAAATGATATTGCAAAGTTTCTTAAAGCTTGTTACAAAGATTCATCGTGGCGATGTCATGTTCGATTTAGGCATCTAAACTTTACAAGTCCAAAGTTATTGTCCAAGAAGTAAATGGTGAGAGGATTACTGTGTATCAATTATCTTGACCAACTATGCGTATGATGTTTACTTGGAAAGAAATTAAAAAAAAATCCTTCCAAAGAAGTCAGTATCAAGAACCAAGAAACCTCTCGAGCTTATTCATACAGATATGTATGGTTCAATCAAGCTAAGATCTCTATGTAAAAGTGACTACCTCATTCTCTTTATTGATGATTTTTCAAGAAAAACTTGAGTATATTTCTTGAAACAGAAATCCAAAGTCATTGAAATATTTAAGAAGTTCAAAGCAGTTGTGGAAAATGAGAGCAAAAATAAGATTAAATCCATGAGATCTGACAGAGGAGAAGATTTCACATCCAATGAATTCCAAGAGTTTTGTGAAACACATGTAATTTTTTTTTCCGCTAGACATTTCCCAGGTCTCCTTAACAAAAACGTGTGGCAGAAAGAAAGAACAGAAAAATCCTTGATATGGCACAAAGCAAGAAAAGGCTTAAGGATTTGTGGGCGCAAGCAGTGGTATATGCGATATATTTATCCAACCGATCTTCAACAAGAAGTGTTTAGGGAAAGACACCACAAGAACCGTTGAGTGGAAGAAAGCCAGAATTTCCCACCTGAGAGTATTTGGAAGCATAAATCATATCCATATACCAGACGAACAACAAACCAATCTGGATGATAAAGACAAAAGTTTTATCTTCATCGGTTACGACTCAAGTTCCAAAGGCTACAAGTTTTACAACCCAAACAATAGGAAGATTGTGATAAGTCAAGACGTAATAGACCAATGAGAGTTTGAGACTCACACAAATGATTTCAATTTTTCCTCGAAATTGAAGAACATGAGCAAACACCTAATGAGAAATCAGAAAAGATCACAACCCCACAGAATTCTGGAACATCAACTACTCATGGAGACTCACCACCTTCATCATTGTTAATAGTAATCAAATGAAAGAACTGCGGAACGTACAAAAAACCTTTGTGATTTTTATAAGGAATCGAACCAATGATTAACCTTACACTCTTTTGTCTTCTAACTGATTATGAGTCAGTGACAAGAAGCTACACAAGATAAAAAGTTAAGAGACGCGATGGACAAATAAATTAGATCCATCGAAAAAATGACACAAGGGAACTCACCTCACTTCCAAAAGGGTACAAGACAATAGGGATAATATGTTTATACAAAACAAAGAGAAATGCTAAATGAGAGATTGAAAAACACAAAGAGAGGGTTGTTGCAAATGCGGGAATTGACTATGATGAGTTATTCTCCCCCGTTGCCCGATTAGAAACTATTAGACTAATAATATCTTTAGTAGCTCAGAACAAGTGGAAGATACAACAAATGGATGTAAAGTTAGCATTAATAAATGGTTTTCTTGAAGAAGAAGTCTACATTCAAAAACTTATTGGACTATGAAGTCAAAGGTCATGAAGATAAAGTGTTGGAGCTAAAGAAGGTTCTTTATGGGCTAAAACAAGCACCATGGGCATGGAACACTAGAATCAACAAGTATTTTCAAGGGAATGGCTTCAACAAATTTCGTTATGATTATGCTCTATATACCAAAATAAAAAATGAAGATATTTTGATTATGTATCTCTATGTGGATGATTTGATCTTCATCGAAAGCAGCCAAGCATGTTCAATAAATTCAAAGAAGTGATGATGAAATAATTTGAGATGGTAGACTTGAGGCTCATGGTGTACAACCTTAGCATTGAAGTTAAGAAATAAAAATGTGGAATATTCATCTCATAAGAAACCTATGCAAAATATATCTTTAAGAAATTTAAGATGGAGAAATATAACCCGATAAGCACACCTATAGAGTTCAACGTCAAAATATTAAAACATCAAGAAGACAAAAATGTATATCTAAACGAGTGTATGAAATTGGTTCCAATAAAATTATACAGTTTACCAGGAGGATGAGGAATATACTTAAATCAATGAGTTTCGATGGTCTACCTAAAGTTCAAAGGTTCGAATTTCCCTTTTTTGTTGGGTCCTCACAAGATAGAATTTTAGGTTTCGTTATCGGGCTGGTATGTGTATTATCTTCTGGGTACGATGACTTTCATATATACAATCCATTTACTAAGAAGTTTAAGGAAATACCTGCTCTTAAGTAGATTTTGATATAATTCCAGTATCGATGATTACACGCTCGTAATTGTCACTCTCCCTCAAAGGAGTAATCGGGATATAGGTGGTGATATTGATGCAGCTACGATTAACATATTCTCATTAACAAAAAGTATTTGAAGAATCTTTATAGATACAAAAAACCTTTAATAGATATTCTTTTTGGGGATGCTCTACTTTTTTTTAATAAAGCTCTTCAATGGATTTTTACAACAAACACATAAGTGTAATCCATGTTTGTGGATTAGCTGAAAAGGGTTTTAGTATAATCCATGTTTCCAATTTTGATTTTTTGTCTAAAGGGTATTCCTCAAAGTGATTTGGATGATTTTTTTATAAAAAAAAAAGTGTTCGTGTAAGTGTTTTTGGATTGTCTTTGTTTATTCAGTAATCTTTGTGTCGATTTTGTTCATTAAACTCTAATAATATAGATGATGAAGCCCTACGGTGTAAGTTCCTATTGGACAGAAGTAATTCACAATTGTATTGATTTTCCATTATTTGTTTATATTATGCTCGACACGAGAAGTTGGTATCTTAATAAAAAAAACCTTTAGAAAAGTAATTTGATAATTTTTCATATTCGAAAAAATATTTCGTGATTGTTAACTCGTATTTTAAAAGATATCATGTCGGTGTATAAAAACCATTTTGATTTCACAAACTCTCTTCAAATGGAAAACATATGGTGAGAGGAAACCATCTCTTTTTGTTTTAATTGTTATCTAATTTTCTTTTACTATTTCGATTAATAGGCTGAGACTTTTGGAAATAAAAGCTAGTAAGTTATGAATTGTGTTTCAGCGTTAGAGCATGTATATTCGTGTCATGTTAATACACATTTTATTATTTCCATTTTTTTGAAGTTTTAAAGTTGACACATATAGATGGTATGCTCTGATTCTTCATTTTTATCCAAAAAAGTAGCAGTAACATTATGTTACCACTAATATAGGGCGATTGAATATGAAATAAATAGTATTAAATCTTTGTTTATTGATAACATTTCAGTGACTTCTGTATACAACTTATCTTTGGAAAATAATACGTGAGCTTTACCATTAACTACTATCCAACTATAATTGGACACATTTTTCACAACTTTCACTCCTATCTCTCTCCTCAACATATTCTCCTCCTTATATTCAATATTATCTGCGTACACATTGCACCACGCCACATGTGTTCGCGTATTCAGTTACTGCATTTCTTATTATAAATCACTATGCAATTAATCACAAATGACTCAAGCAAATAACACAAATAAAGAACAGAACACGAATAGAGGACAAAAAAATAAAAGAACATAGGATTTAACGTTGTTTGATAATTGTTTACGTCCACGGACGCTGCGTGAAAAAATTGTTTCACTATGATAGGATAGGGTTGCAGATTTCATATTATGTTTTGTGTAGCTCTAGTACTCTATTTATAGGGAATAAATATAACTTACTAAATAATTGGCCTAATAGGCTCATATACACAAGATTAAAGATGACGATATCAATTATAGCTTCACTGTCAATGACACAAAACTGTACCTCCAAACACGGTACACTGTCAAGACATTATTCGACTCATTATCAACAAATCTTCTCTTGAGGTGAATATCCTTTCTTTACTATCAACAAAGAATCTTCTCTTATTCTGACTCACTATATGCCCCTAAGGCATTCACTATATACTGCGAAGACCAATCCAGTTTAGGGACTCCTTAAACTTTCAAACTGATACCGTCTTTGCCATTATATCTGCTAGGTTATCGTGTGTAGACACTTTCTTCACATAAAAATTCCCTTTGATATTATATCACAAACAAAATGATACCTGATATCTATATGATTTGTATGTTCGTGCTACATTTGGTTCCCTATAAGGTGTATGGCACTTTGACTATCAGAAAATACTTTTGTAGTAGTCTTATCTAAGACCAAATCTGCCACCAAACCTTGCAACCATATAGCCTCTTTAACTGCTTCTGTTACCGCTATGTACTCTATCTCTGTTGTAGACAAAGCTACGGTAACTTGTAACTGTGCTTTCCAACTGATCGCACTCCCAACTAGAGTAAATACCTAGCCTGTCAGATATCTCATTTTATCCATATCACTTGCAAAATCAAAATCAACAAAACCAACCACTGATCCTTCAATATCATTCAACGATCCACCAATATCAGCCTGGTTGAAAGGTAAGCCAACACTCGTAGTATTCTTAAGATACCGAAGCATCCATTTCACTGTATGTTAGTATTATTTCCCAGGACATCCCATGTACCTGCTAACTACACTAACCGCATGTGAAATATCAGGATGTATGTCTACCATAGCATACATGATACTACCAATTGCACTTAAATACGGAACCTTGCATATTTTTTCCAACTTAGCATCGTCTTTAGTTGCTCCTGCTGCAGACAATGTGAAATGAGTATAAAACGGGATGCTAACTACCTTAGTATCAAACATCTTGAATCGTTGTAAAAGTTTCTCGATATAGCTTATTTGAGACAAATGTAACGATCCTACACTTCTATTCTTGATAATCTCCATACCAAGAATCTTCTTTGCTCTATCCAGATCATTCATCTCAAACTCGGCACTAAGCTACTTCTTTATCTGCATAATGTGTGACATAGTACACGCAACAATAAACACATCATCCACGTGAACCCTTTTGACATCATAGTGTCAATAGTACACGAAAGTGTACAATTTCTTAGGTGATTGTTTTAAACCATACAATGAATTATTCAGCAGACAAACCTTGTCCTCCATATTAGGTTTGATAAATCACTCTGATTATCTCATGTAGATTCGCTCCTCCAATTCTCATGTAGAAACGTAGTATTCACATCCAACTGCTCAAGCTCTAAATCTTGCAAAACTACCATGACTAACAAAACTCGAATCGAGCTATGCTTCCCCACTGGAGAAAAAACACTTCATTGAAGTTAATCTCTTCCATTTGAATAAAACTTTTAGCGACTAGTCTTGCCTTGAATCGAGATGCCTCAAACCCTGGATTACCTTCCTTTTTCTTGAACACCCATTTGTTACCTACTACTTTCTGTCTCTTAGGAAATACAACAAGCTCCCATGTTTGATTCTTATGAAGAGATTCAATCTCTTCCCATATAGCACTAATCCATCGATCTTCCACTTAACTCGCTATAGCTTCCCTTAAGCTACTAGGTTCCTGCTCTCAACTTCTTCTGCAACTGACAGAGCATATGCAAATAGATTTTTCATAACTTTTTAGAAGTCTAATATATCGTCTTTTTCTACTCAATGCTATGCTATAATGTTATTTTTCTGGTTCGGGCGCATAATCGTCATTATCATCCGATGTTAATGCTTCACTTCCTAATTCTACATCTACCTAAGAATCCAGATCATGATTCTAACCATCCCATCAAACATTCTGATTCTAATGTTACCGATATCACAAACAAGTAAGGAATGATTGTTTCCTAAATAGATAGTTCGTCTTGGCTTGTAAGTATCAAACCACACCTTGAACTGACACATGTGATATGTAGCGCCATTATCGAGTATCCAATAATTTTACCCACAATTTGAACTCACTGATAATACATCTCATGTACCACTGGTTTTACTGTCATCAAAATCGTTCACACCGTCAACAATGTTTGTTGCATTTTCTTTTTGATTTCCCTTCTTACAATTTAGTTTCGGACAATATCTCCTATAATGACCATGCTCACCGCATTCATAACAGTTTGAGTTCTTTAATTTTAATTTGGAATTCTAGTTCTTCCTTTTCAAAGAACTTGCTTTGCTTCTAAATTTTCTCCTAGTCATAAGACCATCCCATTCAGCCTGATTCTTTGGCTGCAACTGAAATCGTACAAGTAATTCTTTAAGTATAACCAATTTACCACTAATTTCTCTGAGTAAATTTATCCCAAGTTCTTTCATACGCAGGCTGTAGTCTTGTCACCACTAAAATTTGAAGAACATTGTCTTTCACATTCATTAAAATCCAGCAGCCTTCCTTGAAGATTTTGCCTGTCCTCTTCTTTCATCTCTTATGGTAACTTATTCTCCACAGCCTTCAAAAACCCAATAATGAATTCGGTTTAATCTTCTACAACGCAAAGTTGGATCCCCCATCAAATTTCTCAATCTTGTATTTTGTTGATGTTGACGCCATTGTGAAATCCTAATTGCAAAAGCCCTAATTTCACAACCAAAGTTATCATACCAATTTTGTTAGAAATCACTATGCAATTTATCACAAATGGCTCAAGCGCACAGAGAATAAATAAAACAGAACACCGATAAAGGACAGAAAAAAGAGAACACATGATTTAATGTGTTTCGACAATTTTCTACGTCCACAGGTATCGCTAGAGAAATGTGTTTCAGTATGATATAAAACAGTTACATATTTCAGATTGTATTTTTCTATAATCCTAGTAGTCCATTAGAGGGAATAAATAGAAATTACTAGATCGTGGGCCTAATGGACTCCTACCACAAGACTAACAATAACAGTATCACAGACACAAAAGTGTTTCACTTGCCTCGCTTAGTACCTGAAGGTCTAGGTATAATCAAAACCGCGACCAGACTTACTTGAGCGAATTGTGTATGGTAGTGTATTATTATTGACGTTAAGTCTGAGTTCTAATGGGTAACATGTTAGTGATTCGGTCTAACTCTCAAGTGCATTATTTCTTCTACCTTGATTTGTGGCTCAACATGAGCTAGAAGGCCCTTGATGGCCAGAGACTTTTTCTTAATTATATATTATGTTAGTAAGCATGACAAAATATGCTTCATAAAAGAATAAAATTACACACATTAATAACAATGTAGAATTTTATTCTTTATTACAAAATTCTAACGAAAATTCATCACACTTTCATTCTACTCCTGCTTGTAATGCATGATATAGTCTATATTCCTTTTTATGACCTTGCTACCAATGAATTGATCTTTGAACATAGAAGATAACATCTTAAAACTTCATACCTGATCTGGGAGGGAATATATTGAACCATATGAAGTAATTCTCTCTGAAAGTTATAAGCATGGGTCACACACACCTATTTGAGTATATGGCCATTATTCTTTATACTCATATATCGCCATAGGGTTGCTAATAAGAGAATGATTAACTTAGGTCTAAATACTCGACCCATATTATTATTAGGTATAATTAGTTTGTAATAAATCACTTTAGCATAAATGATTTGTACCAGTACTCTTGTGTAAATCGAAATTATTACGCTACAAGTGCATCTTAACTATCGTATATAGCTACAAGTGCATCTTAGCTATGGTAAATAAAAACTAAACTCTATATATTGATTTATGATTATTATTTTCTATTATTCTTTATTATATATATATATATATATATATATATATATATATATATATATATATATCATTTTACTTAACAACATCATTAAATATTAACTTTATACTTAGATCTCTTTGATCCCGATTTACATCACCAAATATAAAATATAATAAATAAAAATTTCTAAAATAATATTGATTTTGCAATAAAATATTTATTAAAAAAATATATGACTTTGAAAACCTATAAAATATTTGGTGTGTAACCGTCTAATACTAATCCAAGAATTCAATAACAACCGACTATCTAAAAAATACAAGTTAAAAACAATTATTTTATCATATTTTCTACCAAAATACCTTGTTATTCAAAATCATAAAACACGTGTACATTATCTCTCATTTTTTTGGGATTCAAATTTTTAAAAGATTGTATCTTTTAAACGGTTACTCAGAAAAATATCCAAAAGTACCATTGGTTTTGTTTTATAAAGATGACGAAAACTGGATTCATAAATGAATTTTTTTTGTATCTTTTAAACAGTTACTCAGAAAAAAAATCCAAAAGTACAATTGATTTTGTTTTATAAAGATGACGAAAACTAGATTCATAAATGAATTTTTTTTTGTGAGTCGAATTAACCTTGATCTCGCATCTAGTATTTTGATCTCACATCTATCATCTACTATTTATGTCTTGCCTATATTATTATTCATTTTACCATGGTCTCGCAGTTAGCATCTTAAATCTAGGTATCACATTTAGCATTTCCAATTTACATTAGTTCACATCTAACATCTAAAATTTAGGTCCCGCATCTATCATATAATATATAGGTTTTGCATATAATATTTCTATTTTACACACGTCTCACATCGAGCATCTAAGTTCTAGTTCTCGTATCTATTATCTTTGTACGACATGAACAATGATAATAATCAGTCTAGTACCTCAACTAGGAACCATAATACGTTCAGATATTTGATCGCTTTGAAATCAAACATGTGATTTGTAAAAAAATCACGCAAGACAATTTTGAGAGAGAAAATGACTCAGACTACAAAAAATACGAAAACACAATAAAAAAATCCAATAATAAAACAAAAAACAAAACTTACATTTATATGTTATTAAAAAAATAACATTTTCTAAGGTTTTGAAAATATTAAAAAGAAAACAAAAAACACGTGGATGCTTAAATAATATTAAATAATAAGTAAATAATATATCTATCTTTAATAGTTATTCACACTTAACCTTAATTTATATATATATATATATATATATATATATATATATAATTTAGAGAAATTGCACCTAAAGTACACACTCAACTATTCTATTGTAATCTAGTATCCAAATTTTTGTTCTATTACCTTTTGATACTCATCTCAACTACTTAATTATCACTTAATACCTAACATTATTTTAATACCCTAACTACCCTCACCCTTCACGTAACCAAAATTTCTCTTTCTTACTTTTTTTATTATATTTTTTAAAAGATCCATATCTTTCAAACCAGAGCTCGGAAAAAATATACGAAAATATCATCGCTTTTGTTTTTAAAAGATGAACAAAGCTAGAACCATTGATGATATTTTTTGAACTTTTTTTAAAATAAAATTTCACGAGTAACAATTCTCAGGAAATCGAGAGAGTTGCAAACAACTCTCTAGAAATAGAGAGAGTTGCAAACAACTCTCAGGAAATCGAGAAAGTTGCAAAAAACTCTCAGGAAATCGCAAGAGTTGCACACAACTCTCAGGAAATAGAGAGAGTTGCAAACAACTCTGAGGAAATCGCGAGAGTTGCACACAACTCTCAGGAAATAGAGTGAGTTGTAAACAACTCTCAGGTTAGTTTTTCAAACAACTCTGAGGTTAGTTTTTTAAACAACTCCCAAGTTAGTTTTCAAACAACTCTCAGGTTAGTTTTTCAAACAACTTTCAGGTTAGTTTTTCAAACAACTCTCAGGTTAGTTTTTCAAATAACTCTCAGGTTAGTGTTTCAAACAACTCTAAGGTTAGTACTGGTGAAGGTACCAGCGTGTATATATAGTCAGGGGTATTTTTGTCCAAATTTCAATTCGAGGCACCAAATGACACTATCCGAAAAATGGGTACTAGTGGGTAATTAGATAGTTGAGTGGGTATTACTGGTACTTTTCTCAAAATTTAACTATATATATAATTATATACATAAAAAACAAACCAAATATAATAACTCGAAAATTTCATATTTAAAAATAATAAAACTAAACCATTTATTAGTATTATTATCTAAAATAATAAAAAAACAAAAACAAAAATAAGAGAAACCGATAAGTAAATCAGTAATCCAAACTCATTACGGATACCAAAAATATTATGGTCTTAAAATAAAAGTACGATGGTTCATGTACCCTACACAACGAGAATGATGTTAACCAAAAATCATTTTAGCTCTTTTTATAGCAACTTTGGTGACCTTCGCACCGGTTGGATCTTTTTCCTTAACAGCTTTGATAATACCACCAACAACATCGGTGTGTCTCATGTCTCTAACAGTAAAACGATCAATAGGTGTTGGTGTAGATGACAAAGATTAATGGTGAGAGTAAATGAAAATGAGAGAAGCAGAGGAGTTACTAGAATACGAAAAGAGAAAACTTAATTCATTCAATAGAATTGCTTTTTAAATACGTATAAAAGTCACTAACACACGTTAAATGAGTGACATAAGTTAAATAAAAAACACAAGTAAACAAAACGTGCTTCAGAAGGCTTAAACTCTGAATTTGTCATAAAAGACCCGCAAAAGAGCTGCAGAAGACCAATGAAAGACCCAAAAACTGTCAACATAAAATAACATGTTCTAAATAATGTTGAACCAACGAACATCTATCTAAACAACTTCAACACTCCTCCTTGTTTAGATATTGTTTAGATTTTTTGGTCTTCTTTTATTCTTCTTCGATTTTTTACGTCTTTCACTAGCAGCAACAATTTTCACTCATGTATGTCTTTCAACCGAAAGATTTTTTTCAACCGAAAGCTCAACACTGCTTGTTTCTAAACTTGTTTGTCGATAGCATTATCTAACTGGACTTTTACACCAATCCCATGTTTATCCATTAAAATTCCATTTTCAAAGGCTTCCGAAGATGGAAGTAAAACATGATTTTTCTTTTTAATACCTACATCTGTCAAAGCATTGACACTGTCACCGACTTTCCAAATAGTTGACGATATTTGGTTAAACTGTAGATAAGACTCCTTTAGATGAAATTCATCAATATGTTCTCAAAGTAATGACCCGTGACTTGTTTGATGACTAAAGTTCCCAAACATCTGATTAGATAGATACAGTGAGGACTCAAAATTAGAACCAAAACCAACATCATGGACTTTTTTAGGAAAGTTGGTTAACCTGATACTTTCCTCTACATAAATTTTAATGGCACCATAAGATGGCTCCCTAAACACGTTTAGAATGATGTTCCGACATATCATGAGATACTAATTCTCGTTTCTCCATTGGATTTAAAGCAAACCTTTTTCCTTTCATTTTGACATTGAAAAACTCTTTGCCGCTAGCATCTTTGATCAGGCACTGTTTATTCTCAAAGAACATTTTATAGCCTTTATCAAGAAATTGACCAACACTTATCAGATTTTGATCAATTTTCGGTACAAATAAAACATGTGAAATAAATTTTGTACCTCACTCTTTTGACTCCAGTGTCTTTTAATTCATCAAAGAGTTCTTTATCATATGTCATATGATTTGTGCACCCACTATCAATCAACCAGTTTTCACTGGATTTCTGCCTAAAAAACAAGTGACCATAAACAGTTGATCTTCTTCTTCTTGATCAGCTACACGTGCATCTTCTTTTTGCATCTGCTTCTGACCCTTTACTTTAAAAATTGCAGCTTCATGTCCAAGTTGAATACATTTAGAGCATTTAGCATCGGGTCTCCTCCAACACCTGTTTGGTGGATGACCTTTAATTTTACAATGGCGGCAAGGCGGGTAGGATTTTCTGCATCTACTTATTATATTTTTTTTTGAAAATTGCTAGATGAATCCTCACTCATTGACTTGAACATTTTATTCTTTTTATACCTGTTAGTGTCTTGATGCTTAGCATGTAATGAACCTTCAATCACCCCTTCTTGCCTCATAGACCTTCTCTGCTCTTGTGCTTGCAAAGCATTTAAGAGCTTTGTAAGGGAGATATTTGACAGATCTTTGGTGTTCTCCAGAGTAGTAATGGTTGCTTCAAACTTCTCTGGAACAGTCACCAATATCTTTTAAACAATCTTGGAGTCTTTTAGCTCAGACCCAAGCAATCTCACCTTGTTGGCAATGCTGAGAAGTCTGTCAGAGTACTCCTTCATGCACTCAGACTCCTTCATCTTCTGCAACTCAAAATCCCTATTTAATTTAGGATTTTCATTCCATGAATCCTTTCATCTTCTTCGTACTCATCCTTGAGGTAATCCCAATTTTCTTTGGCTGTTTTGAGAGACATTATTCGTGTGAATATCATCTCAGATACAACGGCAAATAGACAAGCTTAGCATTTGATTTTCTCGTATTCTTTGTTTGCTTTGATCTGTGCTATAGTAGGATTTTCTGGAAGTTGAGGAATTTTGTAATCCTCTTCTACTGCTTCCCAAAGATCTAAAGCCTCCAAGTAAGTCTCCATACAAACCGCCCACATTTGATAATTGTTTCATCGAATACTGGTGGTGCAGCTATTGAAAAATCTCTTTCCATTTTAACCTTACAAATCCCTTAAGAAGAGGGCTCTGATACCATTTTGTTGGTGTAGAAGACAAAGATTAATGGTGAGAGTAAATGAGAGAAGCAGAGGAGTTACTAGAATATGAAAAGACAAAACTTAATTCATTCAATAGAATTGCTTGTTTAAATACATATAAAAGTCACTAACATACGTTAAATGACTGACATAAGTTAAATAAAAAACACAAGTAAACAAAACGTGCTTCAGAAGGCTTAATCTCTGACTTTGTCATAAAAGACCCACAAAAGACTAGCAGAAGACCAAGGAAAGACCCAAAAACTGTCAGCATAAAATAACAGGTTCTAAATAATGCTGAACCAATGAACAACTATCTAAACAACTTCAACAAGAGGTGGGTACTGAGCAAATCCACGCTTGAGATCCTTAACAACATAATTTTTAACATTGAACCCAACATTGTCACATGGTACAGCTTTGAGAAGAGCTTCGTGGTGCAGCTAAACAGATTTGACCTTACTGGTCTAACCAATAAGGGCTGAAGGTTGCCAATATACCAGGTTTAATGGTACTGATCTCAACACCACCCACTAGCATAGTTCTAATACCACCGATCTTGTAGACATCTTGAAAGGGCAGATGGGGGCAGATGGAGTGGCTTATCTGAAAATATTTTGGGCTCTGATATCGCAGCAAAAGCCTCAAGGAAGGTGAAACCTTTGTACCAGTCCAGGTTTGTAGACCTCTCAATCATGTTGTAACCAACCTTCTTGAGGTTGAAAGATACTTCCTTAACAAATTTATCATACATAACCTTAGAGTTCTCGGGTGTGGTGGCATCCATTTTGTTACAATGGAAATTCATTACAACAAGAGTGAATGCAAACAAGGAATGCTCACGGGTGTGACTATCTTTAGAGATACCAACCTCGAAACTACCAGTGGTGGAATCAATAATAAAAACGACACAATTAGGTTATGAAATTCCAGTAACCATATTCTTAATAAAGTCACGATGACCAGGAGAATCAATGATAGTGCAGTATTTGTTGGTGGTCTTAAACTAATATAAACCAATATCAATTGTCACACCACACTCGCGCTTAGCCTTGATCTTGTCCAACACCCACGCATACTTGAACGCCCTCTTGTTCATCTCAGTAATTTCTTTCTTAAACCTCTCGATTGTACACTTGCTAATACTTCCAAGCTTGTAGATCAAATGATCAGTGGTTGTTGACTTTCCCGATCCAATGACTACAATATTGATGTGAACCTTTTCCTTACTCATGGTTTGAAACAAAACTATAAGAGAAGAGAATTGAATTCTTTGTTGCTCCCTTTAAGAATATAGTGATTTCTTTGTACAGGGACATACTAAAATTGCAGTTGGGAAACGATTTTAATGCCTCTTGGGTTCATAATCTACGAGATAAGTGTCATGCCATCAGAATTTGTACTAGCTAAGCTACAGCCAGTGAGGCTCGTACTAATCCCAGTAGAATCCTCACCATCATACTTAGTTACCATTTCACCATGTTTTTCCTCTACAAGTAGCAACATCAAATGTCTGATCCTCTATGAGTATGCCAATATCATTTCTATCATATTATGCACTTCCCTGCAACTATAGTACGAACTCAGGGTTCTAAATAAAGTCACGCAATAATGGTCGATCAATGCTTTGATTAACCACACACTTGCTCCTGTTTCAGAAAAAAAAAATGAAACATTCTTGTCTGATTTTACTTTACGATAAATATCTAAAACCTAATCGAGATTGCATTATCTATGATAATGTGTGACTTATTCTGCTAAGCTCATTTTTTCTCTAGTGTCGGCTATGTTAGGGATCTTACACAAAAGATCTTATAATCAGATTAGTGAAAGACAAATAATAAGAATATGTTGTTGGGAAACACAATAAACCACGAGTAAGATGAAACACAAAATAAACCAAGAGTAAAATCAAACACATAAATTGTTAACGAAGCTTAGTAAATTGTACCTACATCTTTGGATCTGCTGCAGATCGATTTTATTAGAAAGAACTTTGTGATTCTGTTTTTTTACACTTTCACACAAAACCTATATTTTTGGTTTTTAGAGAGTTTAACACAATAAAGAAGAAGAAACGATTAAATTTCTTAATTAGTAATTTATGACTTAGTAAATTACTTATGCCTTTTCAAATGCAAACTTCTTCAACTATGTTTAACGAGTCTAACAATCTGCTACTTGAAGACTGGTTTTAACCTGTCTTTGCACCTTGATCTATGCAGCAAACTGTTTTGGTCTTGTTATTCTTGCAGACCAACTGAAGTTGAACGTAACTTAAGTTTTTCACTAGCTACTGTTTTTGTCAACATATCAGTTGGATTCTTTCTTTCTTAGATCTTTTAAAAGTATTAGCACCTCATATTCCAATAACGATCTGATGAAATTATAGCGAATAGTGATATGCTTGAAATATTGAATTTTTCGCCAACTGAATTGTACTATGACTATCACTATGCAAAACGTTCTTCTTTTTGTTTGAATCCCATCTTGGTTACCAAAACTTGAAGTTATATCATCTCCTTACTGGTTTCGGCCACTCCTACATACTCAAACTTTGTAGTCGATAGAGCGACAATTTTCTGTAATTTTGAAATCCAACTAACAGCTTCCTAATGAATATTTATTGGGTTTGACATAAACCTGCTCACAACTTCCACTACATGACTAATGTCTGGTCTCTTACAGACCATCGCATATATCAAACTCCCAATAGCATAGACGTAATGAAACTTAGTCATGAAGTCTTTCTCTTCCTCCACGAGGGAATTGATCCTTAAACAAAAGTGACCTACCAATGGTATATTAACTAGATTGGCATCACACATGTTAAATCTCTGCAAAACACGATCGATGTACTCTAAGTAGGATTACTGTAAAAACCTTTTTATGTGTATCTCTTGTGATTTGCATTCCAAGAATCTTATTCGTCGGACCCAAGTCCTTCACGTCAAATTATTGTGACTATTGATGCTTCAATCATCCAATATAATCTATATCTGAACCTGCTACTAACATATCATTAACATAAAGCAGTAAAATGATATAATTCGACTTATATATTTTGAAATTGCAACAGTGGTTGGCATTGCACTTCTGGAAACTCTATTTGTTTATAAAACTGTCAAATTTATTGTACCATTGTCTTAAGGCTTGTTTTAGACCATACAAACTTTTTTTAAGTCTGCATACCGTGTTTTCTTAAGAAAACGTATGGTTGATAAATGTATATCTCCTCATCCAAGTCCCCGTGACGAAATGCAATATTCACTGCTAATTGTTCAAGATAAAGGTCTTCAATGACAACACTACTCAACACGGATAAAATAGTATTGAGCTTCACAACTGGAGCTAAAATGTTTGTGTAGGTAATTCTATTTTTTGGTGGAACCCTTTGATAACTCGTCGGGCTTTTTATCTCTAATAGACATCATACTCATCTTTCACCCGGTACACCCATTTGTTACGAAGTTCCTTTTTACCCATGGGTAACTCAGCTAGTTTCCATCTCTCATTTGAGATTAAATACTTCATCTCATTTTCATAGCAAGCTCCACTTGCTGGCACCACTGGTCTGACAAGCTTCATCATAGCATCCAGGCTCCCTATCATTGGTGAGCAACAAATAATTCAAGTATGTCCTGTTAGAAAATTAGGCCGAGAAGATCTTCTAAAAGAAGTACTACTTCGGTCAGTTGTAAGGTTTAGATTGTTCGCCGATCGTTCTTTCCAACTAACTCTCTTTGCCGAGGGGTTAATCCGATCGGCTTTCTTTTTTGACTATCTTGGACCCCTTCGATATCTGCAAATATTGATTTGTATGGCTTTGAGTCATTTTATTTAGTTTTATTTTGTATATGAATGGTTCATTGAAGATCACATCTCTACTTCGTATCATCTTCCTATTTTCCTCATCCCAAAAACGATAACCGAACTCGTTTTCGACATAGCCGATTATGAAACATTTCTTCGATTTGGGATCAAGTTTATTCATGCCTTGATCACTTATATAAACATATATTGTACAACCAAACACTCTAAGATATGACAATTTTATCTCATTAACAATCCATACTTCCTCATGTATTTTATATTCTAAGGGAACCGATTGTCTCGATTAACCAGGTAAGCTGATGTGTTGACTGTTTCTGCCCAGAACTGCTTTGGTAAACCTAACTGTATACGAATGCTTCTGATTCTTTCTATCAACGGTCTATTCATACATTTTGTAATACCATTATGTTGAGGTAAACCTGGAAAAGTTCTTTCCATCCTGATCCTGGGCTTATAGAAATATTTCTTGATTCTGGTGTCCTCATATTCACCACCATTATCGGTTTCGAGATTTTTAATATTTAAAACTGTCTCATTCTCAACCATAGATTTCAATCTCATATTAATGTCAAAAACTTAAGATTAATGGTTTAGAAAATAAACCCATACCTTTCGAGAATGATCATCGATAAAAGTCACAAAATAATGTTTCCCTCGTATATGAAAATATTGTTGGCCCCCAAACTTTAGAGTGAACAAGCTTCAGTCTTTCTTTCTTTAAGGTTTTTCCAATCGTGGGAAAACTGACCATTTTATGTTTTCCAAGTATGCAATATCCGCACATGTCTATATCGATTGACTTAAGACCTGGAAGCTTCCCTTCGAGTACATAATTTTCATACATTTATCACTCATCTGGCCAAGCCTCCGGTGCCACACATTTAGATTTTTGTTTCCTGCTTTTATTGCAATTGAAAAACTCATCTTTGGTGTCTTATATAGAGTACCACTCATCTTTCTGAGAGTAACCATCATTTTTCCCTTTGAAATCTTTCGATTTTCACCATGGAAGATCATAGTTTAGCCTTCTCTAGCCACTGCCCTACTGAGATTAAGTTCTTTCTCACGTCGGGGATATGCCTGACATCTTTTAGTTCCCAAACAGACCCATTCAACTTAATCTTCATAATACATTTACCAATAATATCAAAAGGTTGATCATCACCAAAATATACATTTCCATGGTTACCATGGACATACCTCTCAAAGAATTCTTTCCACAAGAGTGCTGACATGCATGGATTTTAATGCATGACCACCTTTCAGGATTCCAAAGTCATAAACTTTGGCTACTCATTTCTCGTTTAAGAGAATATTAGTTTTTTTGCCATCACTGTGGATGATAATGTGTTTGAAACCTCTGTAAAGATAATGTGAACAACAAGCTAACCTAATGTTTCTAATGCCTTTGCCTCCACAAAACATGAGGTTTTGGGTTTTGTAATGCAAGAATCTCGATTTTGATTTGGAACTCATGCCCACCTTGGTCAGGCATCGGTTTTGGTTTGGATCATATTTGGTTTTACCTTTATTTCGCATTTGGTTTTAACCATATTTCACATTTTGCATTTAACAAAATAACTTACATTTAACCTTCATTTTTCATTTGCATTTCATAACCCCTATTTCTCATTTCACCTTTCAACGTATTGTAAGGTGAATTTTACATTTAGCAAAAAAAATTGTATTTAATCTTTATTTCACATTTCATTTAACTCTTATTTCAATTTTATATTTTGGATGAAATATCCGTATTTCACATTTTAGTATTTTATATATATTTTTACACATTTCATTCGGTATTAACATTTATTTTACATTTTGGAAAAGTTACATTGAATTTGTATTCAGTATTTTAAATGAAATTTAACCCTTCTTTTATATTCCATTTATATTTTGTAATTTGTTTTTAAACTAATTTGTTTTTAAAAAACTGACTAGATATAATGAATTAAATCATTTAAAATATTAAAATATTTTAAAATATATTTTTTATATATTAGACAGTAATAACAGATATAATAGATAATAAGAGGTGAAAATGCTAAATTATCGCAAGAACGTTTAGATAATTTTATGTCTTCTCGTTTCATAAGCTGGAATCATGTTTCTAATCTTGATGTTATAAGTAGATGACGCATCGTTTTTGTTTGGGATGCTAGCAGGGTGGCATGTACGGTGATTGAAATTGGAAGACAACACATACACTTTCAAGTCCACTGTAACGTCACTCAAGAATTTTTTTTATGTAACGTTTGTTTACCCTTTGTATACTGTACCACAAATGAGAGTTCTTTGGGAGCACCTAACCACTATAGGGGTCAACATTCGTTTACCTTGGATGATTACGGGAGACTATAAGACCTACTGTGCTCCAGGAGACCGAATTGGGGCTGCCCCACTTCGAAATGGTGAGTTAATTGATTTAAATAATTTTCGGATATCTCACGGTCTTGTTGATGCTCCTTCCACAGGTCCTTTCTTTACTTGGATAAATGGTCCTATTTGGGCCAAGCTTGATCGAGTCCTTATAAACCATGGGTGGAGTGATAAAGATCTCTTATGCAAAGCCACGTTCCTTCCGATGGAACCCATTTCCGATCACTGACCAGTTATTGCCTCGATTATTCGAGATTTTCAGCATGGTTGTCGGCCCTTCAAATTCTTCAACACGTGGCTTGATCATCCCAGATTTGCTAGCATTGTAGAAAGTTTATGGGGTCAGTCTATTGATGGTACGAAGCAGTATATACTTACGTAGAAGTTGAAATCCTTAAAGCGTCTGTTAAGAGATTTGAATAAAGCTGAGTATGGTGGCATTCTAGAGCGTACAAATACTGCAAATTCGGCCTATAAAGAGGCTATCTCCTCACTCATGGCTAATCCTGATAACGTTGCTTTGAAAGAAGAGGTACACAGATTACGGGATCGTGCGGATTTCCTTCTTAATGCAGAAAAGAGCTTTCTTCAACACCGTATGAGGACCACCCACTTAGTTGACGGCGACAGAGGTATGAAATACTTTCACAGGTTAATCAAACGAGATAATGCAAGAAATAACATTTCCTACATCGTCCGAGATGATGGCACCCGCACCACATCTCCTACAGAAGTTGCCTCCCTCCTTGTAGATTTCTGCACGCACCTCTTTGGCTCATCTCGCCCAAGCTCCCCCATTGATCCGACGGTCATGAGTCACGGATCCCTCGTCGGGGATCAACATTATGAGCAGCTTCTCAAACCTGTTGAAGTTGATGAAATCCGTAATGCCCTCTTTGATATCGGAAATGACAAGGCTCCGGGACCGGACGGCTACACCTCGGTTTTCTTCAAAAAGAATTGGGAACTTGTGGGAACAGATTTGGTTGATTGTGTTCGTGAGTTCTTTGATACTGGTAGACTCCTCTGTGCAACAAATCACACCATTCTTGCCCTTATTCTGAAGAAAGACAACGATCCTAAGGTGGGTGACTTTAGGCCAATTGGGCTCATAAATGTTACTTACAAAGTGTTTACCAAAATTTTGGCTAACCGAATGACCCATTTACTTCTGAATCTCATTGATAAAGGACAAGGTGCTTTCGTGGGTGGTCGAAATCTTGTTGATAATGTTTTCGTTTCCCAAGAGTTGGTTAGAGGTTCGAACCGTGCGAGAGTTTCTCCGCGATGTATGCTCATGGTGGATCTTCGCAAAGCATTTGACACAGTCTCATGGGAATTCCTATCGGATATTCTCCATGGTATCGGGTTTCCTCCGAAGTTTGTGGGATGGATTCTTGCTTGTGTCACTACAGCGTCCTTCTCCGTTTCTATCAACGGCGAGCTTCATGGCTTCTTCTGTGGGCAGCGGGGCTTAAGGAAAGGTGATCCCATGTCCCCTACTTTATTCATCATTTGCCTCGAATATCTGTCTCGTTTGTTAAAGAATAAATCGAGCGAACCGAGTTTTAAATTCTATCCGAAATGCGCCCGTACTCACACCACCCACCTCGCTTTTGCTGACGATTTGATGCTACTTTCAAAAGGAGATAAGACATCGGTTAACATCCTTATGGAATGCTTGAGCCATTTAGAAGATGTTTCGGGACTATCACTGAATCCTTCTAAATCCAAAATATACCTAACCGGGGTTAAAGGGATTGTTTATGATCGGATCATGGAAAGAGTCGGATTTGAAGTTGGCACTTATCCTGTACATTACTTGGGGATACCTCTCGCTCCTATGACCGTCTCAGTTACTGATTTTTCCCCTTTGACAGAGGGTATCTCGAGTTACATTCAAAAATGGGAACATATGAAACTTTCCTACGTGGGAAAACTTCAATTGATCACCTCCGTGCTTCAAGGGGTCGAATCCGTTTGGTTCCACGCTTTTCCTTTGCACTCGGCGGTGCTTAACACGATCCGCTCGCTCTGCCTCAAGTTTTTTTGGGGGGGTAGACCTGCTCGGATTGCTTGGGACAAAATCTGTAAACCCAAAGATGAAGGAGGACTTTGCCTTATGGATATCAGACTTTGGAATCGTGCCCTTCTTACCCGTTGGATTTGGTTATTACATTCTGACTCTGAATCGTTGTGGATAAAATGGGTGCATGAGTATTATCTTCGAGGACAAACTATATGGGACTACCAAAGATGAGATAGAGACAGTCATCTTGTTCGGAAGCTTCTTGATATTAGAGACTCTTGGATACAGATATTTGGGGGTCGAGATAGTGCCATTCTGGGTCTTGAAAGCTGTACTTTGGGTGGAAAGCTAATTACTAGACGTGTCTACGAAGCCATGAGAACAAAAGGTAAGGCATGCCCAAATCTATCAAAGTTATGGAAGAGATTCATCCCACCTAAGTTTTCTTTCACCGTCTGGCTAGCCATCAATCGTCGCCTTGCCACGAAAGACACTTTCCACTACATGGACTTGCCTAACATCAGCTGCCCATTTTGCAGGCACTCAGATGAGTCTGGTGCCCATCTTTTCTTTGCTTGTAGGGTCACTAAGGAAATCTGGAGTCGTATCCGATCATGGCTGGAGATTACTCGAGAAATGACAACGCTTGATAGTGCACACAAATGGATTAGGAAGGAGCATCGAGGAACATCCTACCGATCCCGCGCAATCAATCTTGCCTTCCAAGCCACCGTTTTCGAGATTTGGCGCGCCCGCAACCGCCTTATGTTTGATGAAGAGACCGTGACTCAAGACACCATCGTTATCCGAATCACTCTCATGACCTTGAAGATTTTATTTAGATTATATCCGCATTATCGACTCACATGTTAGAGTCCTTTTTCATTGATACACTCAATTTTCGGATTTTCTATGTAATAGTCCATTAGTGCCGGCCTGAAGACTTGTACTCTTTTTCCTTAGACTGGGTTTTTACCCAACGGGTGGTTAAGGTTTTTTAAAAAGGCAATTGCTCTAGACCTTTATCAAGGCACTCTTGGACATGTCTTTTTCTTTTAGGTACATTGCTACGCTGAATTGTACTCACTTGAGAGATCATATGACTCTCTAGACGATTGTAACCTTGTACATATATATATATACACCCACATTTACCAAAAAAAAGGTAAAAATGCCTCACACTTTTTTTTCTATATCAAACAATTGGATGAGAATATATGGAAGTATTTAAACCATTGCTTTTCTATCAAAATTGGTATATATATGAGAGGATGTTTCATCTATGGAGTGGAATCGCTATTAAAAATATTAAGTCAGTGGTTGCATATGAACATTTCTTTTGTCCTGTTATGAAGTTTATACAAATATTCTGTTATTTTTATTAGAAACAATGCTGTTTTTGTTAAATTTTGTTATTTTTTAAGATTTGACGGATGGTAAATTAAATTTTGCATGTTTTTACTAAATTTTGCATGTTATTGCTAAATTTTGTTATTTTTTAAGATTTGACGAATGTTAAATTAAATTTTACATCCCCTTACAAACACACATCTAGGATTGCAGTTCCTCCTTTATCCCAAGTTGTTGGAGGATTGTATTTTAAAATTTATAATATTATTTTAGACCCTTCTATTTTTAACCGTTTTTAATGCTATCTAAATTCAATTAAAAAAAAACACTTATCTTTTTAGGAAATTGAGGAGAAAGAAATAACAGACCAGTAAATTCTACCAAAACGTAACCGACCATCATAGACGGGAGCAAGAGGACCATAGACCGGAGCAAAATTATAAATATCGCAAAGTTATGAATGCCCTAAACCAGAGCAAAATTATAAATATCTCAAAGTTCTAAATGTCCTAAACCGTTCATCTTCTCACCGTTAATAAACACATACTCTAAGTAATTCTCTTTTTATTATCTTTGTCTCTTTCTCGGGTTTGGAGATAAAACTGTTGAGAAACTATCAAATGGCGATGGATCTAAGGGAGAATATGTTATGGAAATATTATCTCGATTGTCGGTTAAATATCTCAATGAGTTTCGATGTTCTACGTGAAGTTCAAAGCTTCAAATTGCCCTATTCCGTTGGGTCCACACAAGATATAATATTAGGTTCAAATTACGTGAAGGATGCCATTCAATTTGACAGAGCTTGCTAGACGAGGTAAAGTTGATCCTGTAATTGACAGCGACGATGAAATCCCACACTGCATCCAAATCTTATCTAGGAGAACAAAGAATAATCCTGCTATTATTGGTCAGCCTGGAGTGGGAAAAACTGCAAGCGCGGAAGGCTTGGCCCTACCAAATGTACGAGGGGACATTCGTGAGCCTCTGCTGAATAGGAAGTTGATCTCCCTCGACATGGGTTCGTTACTAGCCGGTGCCAAATATCGTGGAGCTTTTGAGGACTGATTAAAAGCGCTGTTGACAGAAGTTACTGCATCTAACGGGCAGATAGTTTTGTTTATAGATGAAATTTACACCTTCGTTGGTGCAGGTGCTGTATGTGGTGTAACGGATGCTGGCAACTTGTTAAAGCCAATGCTAGGACGCAGTGAACTACGTTGCATTGAAGCAACTACATTTAAAATATTAAAATAATTTAATATAATATTTTTATATATTAGATAGTAATAACAGATAATAAGAGGTGGAATTGCTTCGCACTTTTTTTTTCCTATATCAAACTCTTGGATCAGAATACATCACAGAACTAAAATATCAAGCCATAGATCTAGTTGATGAAGCCTGCTGCAAAGCAGAAAATGGTGATCACTTCCAAGACAATGGAACTAGATGAAATCGATAGAGCCGTACTGAGATTGGAGATGGAGAAGCTCTCTCTTACAAACTATACTGATAAAGCTTTCAAGGATAGATTACACAAAGCTGGAAAGTGATTTGATTGCTCTCAAGTTGAAACAAACAGCACTAAATGGGCCAATAGAGCCAAAAATAAGCTCTAATGATCAAAATCCGATCAATTAAAGACAATTAGAAGAGGCTGAGAAGAATCTTGATGATTCCAAGTCTTTTTCTTATACATCAACCAAAAAGATTATAAAAAAATCAATATGTTTATTTAATTTTCAGAATCAGTTAACCGATTCATCCAAATGGCAAAAGAAAATTAAACTAGAAGTAAAACAAGAAGAGAATTAAACTACAACTAAAACAAAAACTAAAACAAAAAGAGATGGCTTCCTCCTTCACATGTTTTCTTATTTTTCAAGAGCTGGTGAGATCAAAGTAGTTTCCACGTGAACAACATGATGTCCATAAGAAGACGATCTAACAATCTCGAAACTTTTCGTTTGAGTATCCAAAGACATCAAATCACCGGCGTGAGCGTTCTTTAATAAGATTCGACCCTCTCGTGTGGAACACAATGGTAACAAATCATGGGGACCAACACAAGAGTATGGAACACTGATCTTTTTTGTCCAAGACGAACTTACACCGTACTCCATCATCATCCATATTGTTAGAGTATAATGAACAAAATCGACACAAGGATTGTTAGAAAGACAAAGACATCCATCCAAAACACTTAGACGAACACCTTTTTGACGAAAATATTCATCTAAATCACTTGGACGAACACCATTAGGATGAAAATCAAAATCGGGAATGGGAATTATACTAAAACTCTCTTCAACTAACCCAAAAGATACAATCACAGGGCTAGTTACACCATCGGTGTTCTTTGTAAAAGTCCAATGAAGAGCTTTATTCAAAAACGTAGCAGAGCAGCCCCGAAAAAAATATCTGTTAAGGTATTTTGTATCTTCAAAGCTTCTCCATGTACCTCTTTTCAACGAGAAAAGATTGATCATAGCTGCATCAGTATCACCACCTTTATCCCAATCAATCCTTTCAGGGAGAGTGACAATTAAAAGCTTGTAATCGTCAGTGGTGGAATCATATCCAAACCCATACGTGTTAACTTCCGTATGTTTGGGATACTTAGGAGCAGGTATTTCTTTGAAGTGATTAGTACAGGGATTATATATATGAAAACTATCGTACCCAAATGAACATACACATACCAGCCCATTAACGGAACCTAAAATTCTATCTTGTGAGGACCCAACAGAAAAGGGCAATTCGAACCTTTGAATTTCCGGTAGACCGTCGAAACTCATTGTTTTAAGTACATTCCTCCTCGGCCTGCCAAACTGCATAATTTTATAGGAACCCATTTTCAAGGATTGTTTAAGCTGCAATTTAGCAAAATCATTGCCGGAGATAAGAGAGAGCCATGATTTAGCTACTGACATGAATGGCAGGAGATATTTGACAGGTAATAGCGATAGTATTTCCATTAATATATCTTCTGGTAGATCAATGGTGGCCATTGATAGTATTTCCATTAAGGTATCGTCCCGTAGATCAATAGCCATTGATATTCTCTCACCAGCTTTCTCTCCAACCCAGAGAAGAAGTTTTCTCTCAACCCAGAGAAAAGAAAGAGAAAAGGATAACGGGAAGCAGGGGTTTACTTGAACTATGTATTTATTAAAGTTGAGAAGAGGAATGTGATATTTATAATTGTGCTGAGTTAGGTATTTTATCCCGCTCTATATATATTTTTATTCTCCTAGATATTTTAAACATAATCTTTTTATAATCTTATCTTTTTCATTGTTTTTAATATTTTGATTACCTATTTTTATATAAACACAAATATCCTTCTACAATTTAAAGTTTTAATATCACTTAAAATTCAAAAATAAAAATAATGTAAAAACTATATATATATATATATATATATATATATATATATAAAGTGATTTAAATAATACTGTATTGAATTAAAAAAAATAGTTTTTTTTAAAATTATTAAAAAAAAAAAATTAAAAAAAACTGTTTTCTATATAAGAAATAAAATTTATTAAATATACTATCGTTTATTGTTTATAATTTTAATTTCTATTGATTTATTTTTTATAAAAAAACTTGTTTTTATAAAATTAATAATAAATCTTAATTTATAAAATATTTTAAAAAATATATATAACAAAATCAAATTTAATATTAAAGAGATCCTTTGCCCAATTTTTTTTTTAATATCACTATTTTTTTTATTAAAACTTCAGAAACTATAGACCTACTTTTGCAATATTACAACAAATTGAAAAATAATAAAAAAAACCTATATCGTCTTCAACCTTCCCTCCACTCCAAAATCCCCAATTCACCAAACCCTAAATCAGATTCGTAAGTAACCCATCTCCAAGCTTTCTAACAGCAAAATAGCTTTCAAACTAGGAGGAGCATCATCTTCATTGAACTCTATGCTTCTTTGCACCTTTAAAACTTCCTTAGCCAACCAATCAGCACCATTATTCTCCTCTCTATAAACATGCCTCACTACCATTTCTGAACCAATTAAGCTCCTACAACATCTTAACAGAGGCTCAAGATACCAGATTGAACAACCATGAAGAAGGAGATTAACAACCACAGTTGAATCAAGCTCCACATCGACTTTCTTCAGATTCAATAACCTGCAGAGTATCAAACCGTCGAACAACGCACGACATTCAGCTATCAGGGGAGTGGCTTTACCATAAAGCCTTCCAATACCCAAGATCACTCCACCACTACTGTTTCTGATCAATGCACCTCCACCAGCTTCATGATCAAAGGTACATGCCCCATCAATATTAACCTTGTATCTGCCACGCTTAGGACATTTCCATTTCAAGAACATTGGTTTGTTCATTGCACTAATCTGATGCACACACCCCAGATTAGTGCCTTCTTTAGTAAAACCAGCCCAGTGCTTTTTAGTCAAGATCCTTGCCTGATCCAGACTAGTGATGATGTGGATAATGTGTTGAATAATTGTAGCAGTATTAGTAGGAGTGTTACTAGTCTTTTTCTTATTCCGAGCTGTCCACATAGACCAGACCAAAATAGCAGGCAGAATAGAGTATATATCACATTTACCTTTCGCATACCAATACCATTTCATAACAATGTGAGGAAGCGTCATATATGGTTGAATATCTACCTTGAAAAGAAGACTGAAATGTAACCAAACTGACCAGACCTGAGAACATTGAACTAATGCATGCTGAGTAGTTTCTATATTACCACAGTGAACACATTTAGAAGCCATCTGAAAACCCTTAACTTGCATCACAGAATCAGTAGGCAACCAATTATGTAAAGCCCTCCAAAGAAAAAATGAGCACTTTTTAGGAGTAACAACATTCCATGTCATATCATAGATTCTTGATTTGTTGCCTTTGCATCTTATATGATTCCAGGTCTCTTTAAAGTTAAACAAACCATCTTTAGAAAGGGACCAGCATAGAACATCCCTTTTGTCAGTTAAACTTACCTCTTTGATCTTAGTAATCTCAATGGTAGTGACAGTAGAGCTTAGTCTTTGCCAATCCCAGGAACCAGCAATCCAGAAATCCTTGACATAAACATTTCCACTGTCCTAGAGAAATCTTCTTTCATTATCATTGTTCACTATGATAAAAGATTTGGCAGAACACCATCTGTCATACCAAAAGTTAATATTACCACAACCAGGCAACCAAAAAAGAATATCATCAGCACTTTCTCTAACCCCAATCATTCTAGCCCAAGGTTTAGACTTTCTATTAGGAGAAATAGCAAGAGATGGATGAATTTCATCCCTACAGTAAACAGACATCATGAATCTAGCCCAGAATGGCTGCTGACTTCTGAATTTGAACCACAGCTTCAATGCATAAACATTCTGCACATCATTGAGGCTTTTAAAATTCAAACCACCTTCATTTAGAGGCTTACAAAGCTTCTCCCATTTAGCCCAACTAATGGTTTTCTTGTCTTCCTTTGTACCCCACAAGAACTTACTAAACAAGATCTCCAGCCTATTGACAATTCCAACAGGAAGACTAGCATGCTGCAAAGTATAATTGGAAAAGCAACCAAAATTGTCTGAATCAACAGCATACGACCAGCAAAGGAAAGGTGAAGCCTATCCCAATCCATGATTCTGCATCTGACTTTTTGAATTAAATCTTCATAGTGAGCAATTCTAGTGTTAATTGTAATGGTAGCACCCAGATATCTAAAAGGCAAATTTGTATGCTTTATGTTCCAGATATTTTCAATAACAGAAATCTGCTGTAAAGACATTTTATTTGAAACAATGATTTTAGACTTAGCTTGATTGATCTCCTGACCATATATTGTCTAATAGTGGTCCATTGTAGTCTTAATAGCCTTCATTGAATCAATGTCTCCACTCAAAAAGACCATGAAATCATCTGCAAAGGCAAGACAAGCCACATTCTGAGTACTTCTATTCTTAAAACGAAAACTAATATTATCATCAGAAACCTTATTTATCATCCTTATCAAATAATCTTCTGCCATAATAAAAAGACTTGGGGAGAGTGGATCCCCTTGTCTTAAACCAACAATATTTGCAAAGAAGCCAGTCAGTTCACCATTAACCAAAACAGAAGACCAAACATGGCTAATACAACTTTTAATAAGAGCTGAAACCTTATCATTGAACCCAAACAGATTAAGAACCCTAAAAAGAAAACCATGATTCAACTTGTCGAAAGCCTTTGTCATATCAGTCTTTATAATCACATTCCCTTTCTTTCTATTAGTGTTGATATCAAAGCAAAGCTCTTGAGCCATAAGAATTGAATCATGAATACATTTTCCTTTCACAAAACCACCTTGTTCATCAGAAATCAAATTAGGCAACACTTTAGCAATTCTGTTGTTGAGCAGCTTACTCACAATTCTAGAGAAAACTGTGGTTAAACTAATAGGACGGAAGTCCATCCACCTACAAGAATTATCAACTTTAGGGATCAAACAAATTGTTGTAGCCTTAACCCCTTTAGGCAGAACACAGCCACTGAAAAAATCTCTCACAGCTGTGCATAAATCCTCACCAACAATACCCCAACATAACTTTTAGAACTCAGCATTGTACCCATCAGGGCCAGCAGCTGAAGAAGACCTTAAAGACTTTACCACCCCATAAATCTCCTCAACATCAGGAATACAAGCCATGCCTCTATTATCCTCCTCAGTAATCAAAGTAGGGATAACATTCAACAGATCAGAATCATACCCAACACTGAGATCAGGAGCAAGCAAAGATTTGAAATAATCCACAGCAGATCTACCTATATCCTCTTTAGCAGACAACCAACAACCATCCACTTTAATTCTATCCACTCTATTTTTCCTATTTCTTTTTTTAACAAAATTATGAAAAGCAGCAGTACTCCTGTCAGACTCTTTAAGCCAAGAAACATGAGCTTTCTGTCTCCAAAACATTTCCTCCCTGTCCAAAAGCATAGAATGATTCTGCTTAGCATCAATCAAGGCAGCCTTATTATCCTCATTATACTGAGTTTGAAGCTTCATTTCCATGTTGTTAATGACCTCCTCAGATTTCTTGATTGCATCAAAAACATTACCAAAGATACTTTTATTCCAACCCCTCAAAGCTACTTTCAATCTTTGTTGCTTTAACCAAAAATACATAACAGGATTTCTCACACCATTTAATTCAGCAGACCAACTCTCAGCAACCACCCTCAAAAAATCAGAATGAGTACCCCACATATTCAAAAACTTAAAAGAAGACTTTGCTCTAACCAGACTAGAAGATAGCTTAACCAACATAGGACAATGATCAGAACAATTACGGGCCAAATGAGAAACTGCAGTGATATCAAAATACTCCAACCATGATGAGCTATATATAACACGATCCAATCGTTTCCATTTTCGACCATTAGACTATGTATATTGAGACCCACTATAGCCAGCATCAATGAGACCACAATCCATAATGAGATTGTTAAAATCATCCATAGCTCTTTGATTAATCATTGAACAACCAATCTGTTCTTGAACACTAGAGACAATGTTAAAATCACCGAACACAATCCATTTCTCAGAAGACACATCCAATCTTCTAATAGACTCCCAAAGCATTAATCTCTGCTCACGATTACACTTTGCATAAACAATCGAAACATGAAACTCCTTATTCAGCACAGAATGAACTACCTTAAGATGAAGCAACTGATCAGTATCAAGAACTACCTCAACAATATAATCCTGGTGCCAAAGCACCCAAATCTTGTTATTAACATTGCAACTAAAACCACTCAACTTTAACTTCTTTGCAATCATACTCAAATTATCCACCTTAACCAAAGGCTCTTGGATTGCAACAAAACTGACTTTAAAAGAGATCATCAAAGATTTTAACCTCTTAATAGTATCTTTATTAGCCAGTCCCCTTGCATTCCAATTCAGCAAGCTAATGGTCATTGATCAGATGGTGGTCTATGGGCTCTCTTGAGCTTCATGATTTTTGAAGAAACTGGCCCTTTTGCTTCCCATAGCTTTGGCATCTTTATAATCTTCTGAGCATCCTTCTTTTTCAATCTTCCTTTATCTAATCTGTCTTTCACAAGAGAATTAGGCAAACTGCCAATATACTTTGGAGAACTTTGAGTATCATCACTCAAAACATCGAACATATTTCTCCTTTCCAAAGTCTTCAAAGCATCAATCATCTCTTCTTCTTTGACAACACTATCAGTATTTTCACCATCTATAGCCAAAGCCAAATTTTTATCAGACTCAGTCTCCAAAACCTCCTTAACCACTACAGACTTTAACTGACCAACCACATCTTTTTCATTAACATCAGAACCAACCTCTTGATCAAAAGACTTATTAAGGTCCTCAGATTTATTAATCTCGTTAGAAGGCCGTGAACTAGCATCAGACACACCCTCAAGAACCTTCTCCATATTGTTTCTTTCCTCAAAATCCTTCTTCATGCCTTCCCCTTCCAACAAGACCTTCTTACAGCGATCTTCCGAATGACTTATATGAGCACACTGCTTACAATAACGAGGAACATGATTATAAACCAGATCAACCCAATAACTATCAACCTCTCCAAATTTCAATTGCGCCTTCTGAACTAATGGCTTCGAAACATCAATCTCTACCCAAAAACGGCAACAGTTTTGTCTCGCTCTATTAACAGAAGGCACCCAAACTTTTAGAGGTGTCCCCAGAACCTTAGCCACTTCATTAATAGTCGCTATGTTAAACAAAAACTCAGGTAATCTTGGCAAAGACACCCACACCGGAGTGAATGAACATTCCAGATTCGGATCAAAATCTGGCGTCCATTTTAACAATCTGAGGACTTTACCACCCAAAACCCAAACATTCTTCGACCAAAGTCTTTTTAAATCATCAACTTCATTAAATTCGACGAAAATGTGCCTGTAATCCCAAACAGAAACACTATAATTGCCAGTAAACTTGAATTTAGACAAAAAGCTTCTAAAAATCTCCATTGAAGGCTTCCCTGAAGCAAACTTTGCAATCATAGTATGCTTAGAAATTTTTACTAATCTTTCCTTATCTTCAATCTCAAAAGTAATGATAGGAAACTCCTTTGTCATAGTAACAGAAACGTTCGAATGTTCGAACTCTGTTTCTTGAGTTTTTAAAAGATCGGCAAAAGAAGCTTTCTTCAATTCCTTAGTACCATTTTGTTTTCCTTGCACAGATTCCTCAAACATAGGATTTAATATCACCTTACAATTCTTCTCCGAAACCATTCCTTCTCCAACTTCTTTCTGCATCTCCTCTGTTTCCCTCTGAACACCATTCCTTAGTAAAGGAAATTCGACATTCAAGTTTCTTGCTTCGAACGACATTAATCACTGCAAATCAACAATAATCTTAGAAGAATTAACTGATTCAAAGAAATATATCAAAGATCAAAACTTATGACTCTGTTCTTGGAGAACAGAGTTTTCATCTTTCTTTCAGCCATTGTTATCATTTACCCAATTTATTAACATGTGTTCCTTAATATATATATTTTTGAAACGTTTATACAATAAAATCAGTTACATAAAATATATTTTTTAAAAACAGTTGGAAATCTTCATATATTTTATAACGATATAATTTAAAAATATTTTTATGTAACAAATTCATAAATCTATTTGTTTTCACTAACGATTTTTATCAAATTTGTAACATAAAATATATTTTTAGATATTTTTAGATGTAATTTTTAAATCTCTTATTTTTTAAAAATAAAAATGATTTTAAAAAATGAAAAAGCTATTTTTTATATCACTTCTAGGCTATAAGATTTATAAAATATCCTAGTATTTATATTTTATAATTATAATTTTTATTGACTTGTTCTTTATAAAAAAACTTGTTTTTATAAAAATAATAATAAATCTTGATATATTAGTTTTATAGGATATATAAAAATACATAACAAAATCAAATCTAATACTGAAAAGATATTTTAAACACTTTATTAACATAAATTCAATTTGTTCCTTAATAGATATTTTTGAAAGATTTATGGAATAAAATCAAATTTGTTAAATAAAATATATTTTTAAACAAATAGTTGGAAATCAATCATAATAATATTTTACAATAATATAATTTAAAAATATTTTTATGTAACAAATTCATATTTCTACTTCTTTTATCCTTTATATATATATATATATATAATTAAAAATAAACATAAATAAATGAGTTATTATATTTGTTTAGATTTCATTTCTTTAAGGAAAATGACCCCATGATATCTACTCACCAACTATATTATCATCTAATACCCAAATTTGTAACTATGTCTATTTGATACCCATCTCACTAAATTAATTCTCACTAAATACCCAATCATTTTATAATACTCACACTACCATTTACTAACTATATAATCAAATTTTTTTAGGGGCTGATTTTTTCACCCATATTTTTTTTAACATTTGAATTCTTGTAACCAACGGCCTCTAACCTCTTCCTACCCTAACTAGAAACCTAATTTCCAATGATGATTGAGGTCGACTTCCACTCTACCGACTAAGTATTAGGTTTGTTCATAATCGATATTCAAGTCATTGTTAACCTCCTACTAACAATATGTGTCTGTCAATGTTGGATTCTTGATCTGAGCTATTATTTGATCGTCGTTTGTTGTTATTGGCTAGGTTAATCCTTTATCCATGTTGTTTTATCCACAAATATCCAAGCCATGGTTGTTTTTCCTTTATGTGATTTTCATAGTACCGGTAGACTCTACTTTTATCTTCTTTTTTTATGTTTTTCCCAAAACAAATTTCCTACTTTCAAAATTTCATGTTTCCATGTTGATTTTTTAGTTATAAATAGGTTGTTATGTGTACTTAATTCAATTATTATAGCTACTGTTGTTGTGGTTTACTCTCTAGAAGCTTATATATAGGTTTTACCTTTTCAGGTTGAGGATGTGTTTGTTGTGGTAGAGGACGTGTTTTTCTAATTATTTCAGGCAGACAAGTAAATGAACCCACCATGCAATTTTGGTGTATACCCGTGACCATGCGATTTACCTATGAAGACATGTATGCATGCAATGTTATGACTATTCAAAATCAGTAGTTGATGTTTTGGATTTTCATAGTCATGACACAATTTTGATATGACGTTGCTCCTACTGTTTTACCTATGTGGTAGGTGATGCGTTTTCATACTTATGACTATGATCTTACTAGTTAGGTGTTATCCTTATTGCGATTCTTGTGTATCTGGGATGCGTAACATAAACTTCATAGAGAGGATTTTACATTAATAATGTGATTTACACTAATAGATCATACAATTTTAATCCAAATTTTCCCAATACATCTAGCTGTTTCTACACCCAAATTGTTTGCACTGCATGGTAATGTATGTATAAACCAAAAGTGTGTATTCTTAAATTTGGCCACCAGACTGGAATAGTTCCTTTGACCAATTTTCAAAACTTTCAGAATCTTCAAGATTACGCTGAAAGCAGATGGGATGAGTTGGTTAGAGGTAACTATACTATTACCTACTCATGCGGTGATGACAAGAATTGTTTGTCTAAGGATGATAAGGATAATATAGTTTTAGTGGTATATCTTGATGTGGAGCATCTAAAAAGCGTTAGTTTTTTTATAGAACAACATCTAGTTGATAAAAGGTCGATTAAAAAGCACAAATATTCTAGTGTAAGTTTGGGAGAACCTCTCATAATCAAATAACTAGTGGGGGAGTAGTAATGGTTTACTAAATTCGGAACATAAAAAAGGACATTTTGCTACTACTAGTTGGGTTGATGTTATCACAGTTGTTGGTCAAATGTTTGTTGAATGTGCTACAGATCTAAGGTTATCCTTGTACCTATATGCATTGAAGCATGGTTTTACTTTCACGTATACGCATAATACATTTAGTAAGATCACTACTTATTGTGTCAATAAAGAGTAAGGTGGATGTAAATAGAGACGTTATGCATCTATTGATCCCAACAATGGTTTAATGACGATAAAACGGTTTGTTGAATGACATGTATATATATAGCCCCATTTTCTCCAAACAAAAAAGTAGAAATTTGATATCTGATTTGATTGCGGATGAAATTCGTGAATCGATTAGAGCATGTCATTCGGTAAGGGCGAAAAGTATACAAATTGTCTGTTAAATAAGACTACGGTTTATACATCTCCTACCATTTTTGTGAAATTCCTTAGAGAAGGCGATGAGGGAAGTATTCAGAGATAGTAATACTTCTTTTAGTTTTCTAACTGGTTACTTTAAACGATTAAATAGTCGTGATTTTACTACCGACTATCATTTTGAATTAGCTGCTAGGAATGTCTTCATGCGTTGTTTTATAGCATTTGGCTCCTGCTCTCAAGGTTTTCAATAATGCCGACCACTGTTGTTTGTGGACAGAACCCATCTAACCGGTAAGCATGGGGGTGTTTTGCTCTTTGCGGTGGCAAATGATGGAAACAACGGTAAGTTTGGTATATTCTATCCTACCGTGCGAGTTATATGATTCCATATTTGTTATTAGAGTAGGAAAATTTAACATTCGTTTTAATTGTTAATCGATCAATCGATTTACCTCTCATATAAAGCATGCTCTCCTAGTTATCTCCATCATACAATTTAAGGGTACTTATAAACCATGCTAGACATGTTATACTTTTTCAACTATATCATGTGATTTATACGTATTTTATTCTTGCGATTGACATTTACTCGTATGATGATTAAAGTTAATTTGATCCAAGAAAAAACGGTAAGTTCGGCATATTTTCTCCTACCGTGCGAGTTATTTGTTTCCATGTTTGCAGTTGGTGCATGAAAATTTAGCATGCGTTTTATTTGTTAATCGGTTACGCAATTTACCTCTCATATCTTTATGCCTTATTGGTTAGCTTCATGATGTGATTTAAGGGTACTTATAAATCATGCTAGACATGTTATACTTTTTCAACCATAACATCCGGTTTATACGTAAGTTATTCTTGTGATTGTAGTTTACTAAATTGGTCATTGAACTTAGTTCGATACAATTAAACTCTTTATATATTTTAGGTATTTTCCCCTTTCGCTTTTGGTATTGTTGGTAGTGAAGATTTCGAAAACTGACAATGGTTTATGGAGAGTCTGAAACCTCATTTTTTAAAGTATAAGATAACATTTATTTCCGACCAGTATGATATTATTAATGTTGTTTATATTGTTTACAAAAATAGCTATCACGCGTACTTTATTTTTCATCTCATTCAGAACCTGAGGAGTTCTCTGAAACGTACTAACTAATAGTATAAAAAGTTTATGTTATAGTTTGTTTAACAGATGTGCTTATGCTCCTGCAATAGACTTTTTTAATGAAATACTTTCACAATTTTTAAGTCAATGAGGTAGTAGGATTAAAAAAAAACTAGACAACTTACCTCCTGATAAGTATGCTCAGGATTTCGTTAAAGAGAAAAGATAAGGTGCAATGACATCATTTGCGGTCGAATCGTTTCATGCACAGATAAAAAACTATGCAATCTACCCATTGTCGAATTGGTGGACAAAATAAGAGTATTGCTTATAACAAAACATTTACGGTGTTATTCGGATGGGCTGAGCTAGAACACTATTTTATGCCCTGAGTATGAGAAGAGTTTTAAGGAAAATGTTGTAAGTAATCGAACGTGGATGGTACGTGAGTCTTTTGCAGCTTTGTTTTGAACTTTTTTCACACATGTTATGGTTTTTAACATGTTTGATTTCAAGTATTCTTGTGGTGTATGGCAGCAAGAATGTTTTCTATGTCATCATGTATTAGCGGCAGTAACATCAGCTAACAAAGATCCTATGACTTCGATAAAGTCCTTCACGGTTAAAAATTACAAATCGACTTATTCTTTTAGTATACTGGTGTTAACCAATTTTGACGAAAGATCGTCCTATAATAATTTGTTCGAGATGGAGATTCTTCCTCCCAACATCAAAAGATGAGCTGGAAGGTTGAAGAAAAAACGAATACAATCTAGAGGAGAAATAGCAACCAACCAATAGAGGTGCGGTCGTTGTTTCAAAGTAGGACATAACTAGAGGACCTGTGATATCCCAACTTGACTTTGCGATTGCAGAGAAATGTATACCGTGACCATGAAATTTTAGAAATATTAATCTACATGTAATTGGAAACTTAATGCCAAAAACGACTTGTGTTTTTAATTTAACTAAATCGCATCATAATTTGCGATTTGTAGCCTTTTTAACACTCTTTTGAGAGTGTTGTTTTAGCTGAAATAAACAACACTTGTATGCTATTTTAAATATAAATCATATTGCGTTGCATCCACTGACCATAACGCAATTTTATTGTACTGGTGTTCTGATTTCTTATTATTACTTACTAAATTAGGTTTCCAGTTTATGTTAAACCCATTGGCCATAACATGATTTTAGTTGTAAGTTAATCAAGGAACTAAAATTAACCACATCTTCTTTGTTGTGATTACACTTACATTGGCAATGCTATATACTTCATCCATATACACTTCATTTTTTATTATGTTTTATAATTTCAGGTTTATGTTGGTTTGATTTATTTTTGGCAGAGAGTAGACTGGTAAAAATGTCTAGAAAGTGTTTTTATAATTTTGTGATATTTTGTGTTTAGTGAGTAGAGTAGAGATATAAATAAGTTCTACTAGTATTAAATTCTGATCACCTTCATTAATGAGAGTGGTTAGGGTATTTATACCTTAATTACTGACATGTGAGCTTCTTGGGTCGGGTCATGAAACCGGGTCGAATTTAAAGACTCATTAGTTATATAGTTTTAAGTTGATTAACAACCAGCTTAGTCAAAAGTTAATACATTTGTTCTATTCGAATATTTAGTGGTGTGATATGGTCCGAATTTTCCCTGTTCGGATAAGTGGATTTACTCAGGGTATAGTAACAAAAAACTCTGAACTCATCAGTAGCCCTTTTTTAGGTCCTGCAAAAAATATTTGGAAGGGCTAAAATTCACAAAACTAACACCAACCCTGTCTGATCTGCCCATGTTGTTCGAACTAAAGAATTTATTTTCACAAGTGACCATGTTCGAACTTTATCAGAACTGATTTCCCTTCTCAGAATTCTAAGATTTTTTCTTGAATCTTGGGACACGTTTTAATATCTAGTTCGACCTCCCAACCGTATTTTCTCCTACATTATCACACCCACTATGTCTAAAAAGTTACCTAGGTTTCAATGTTTGACATGTTGTGGAGCCTTTAATTATTGCAAAAATTCTATTCATGAAAGAAAACTCAGTTCACACTCAAATCTTTCTAGAAAACTCAGTTCACACTCAAATCTTTCTAGAAAACTCAGCCTTTAATATTTCTACTCTTTCATTTTCTTCCACACTCAAATCTTTCTAGAGAGAAAACTCAATTCACCTTTAACTCATTCTTGAGATATATATGTTCATACCTAGAAACTCCTTAGTTAAATGAGGTTTGTTAAACTTTTCTGAACTAGAGAGAGATAAACGTATTGCTGTCGGTCTTCCTGCTTCTCCAAGCAAGAAATGTAACCAGCCAAATCAGAATACCAATCAAGGGTCGTCTTCTTCAAAAAAAAACCAGAACCAGAAAGCTTCCATTCACACAGACCTTTCACCTTTCCCATCCGGTTCTTCAGTTCAAAAATCTCAAAACCCTATTCCCAAAGAAAAAGTTGTTTCTAATATTAGAAAACCCTCACCGTTTATTGCAATGGGCTCAGACACAGAAAAATCACCAGAGAAGATAACTACTCACGGTATTACACATCAATCATAAACCAAATCCGCACTCACATCTTCAAAACCCTCCGGTTCGTAGGTAACAAAGGTTGTTCCACAAGTTAAATCCTCCAGACAACAGCCTCTACCGGATACCAGAATCTCATAAGAGACATCTACACAATGTTCTGAACAACCAACTGTACAACCATTATTAAAGGAGCCAAAACAACCTCCCTAAAAAACAGTTGAACAACCTTCCACAGTGATGGAAGAGAACATGGAGGACATCATATACGAAGCCCCTTTTGAGATTGAGGCATCCCGTTAAATATGGGATATAACCTTAGATCAGAAAGGTAAAACCAAGGTGGGCATGACTTATCCGGACGCTCTTCCGAAGAGTTTAGAGGGAAATGTAGGTTCCTGCTTTAAAACGTTTAGTGTCAAGTACTTGTTGGCTCTGCAGAACATCAATTATGTCTACACCCACACGACTAATTTGGGTCGGATCCAAACTAAATGAGGGATCCCGGAGTCTGTAAAGGTTAGGATCCCTGTTACTCCGGAGACCCACATGGACTGTAAGTTAAATGAGATGGTGGTTTACACTGAATTACTGAATTGGGGACTTCAGGTTCCCCTTAGACCCAGAAATTGTCACATATTTTCATCTGGTCAAGTTATGCCCCAGCCAGTTGAGCCCCAACACTTGGTATACTCTCCTAGCCTGCATCATAGGGTCCAGACTGTCAAAAATTCCACTCCCAATGAAATAGTTTGCTGTTGTAGCAAGCTTATGCAAGAATCACCAAATCCCTTTCTATCATTACAACATGGGGAATTATTTCAAAGTGGTGGATGACCTACTGGGGTCCGAAAAGCCTTGGAGGACGCAGTTCACCTTTATCAGTGAGACTTGGGAGAATGACAGAAAAATCAAAGCTAACACGAACCCCAGCCTCCTTACAAGTAGATGGAAAAGCATTGGTAAGTTCTTCTATCTTTTCCTTTACATTTTTTAAGTTGCAATTTTCTTATTTTGACTAACTGATATCTCTCTCCAGTTCTACCAAAGGAGTTCTCGGGCCACCTAGAGGCAGGGCATAACACTTTTGCGAAGCTAAATGCTTGGGCTTCAAAGAACTGGGAGGATGCCTTTCATAATTGCTTCAAGTTAGGCAGAAGAGACCTTTCATGGGAAGAGCTAACCACCCCTCCCCCTGCTAATGTGATCCTGAAGAGGATAGAAACTAAAGATGCCAATTTTTATCTACCTTCCAGGGGCCAAAGCCCCCAGCAAAATTAAGAACAAGAAAAGGAAGGCCACAACAGACTTAGCTCAAACAACTACATATGGGACTGGTTCGCAAAATCAAGATGGCATTGATGTGGCCTTGTTAAAGGCAATGGAGGTTCAAACTGTAAATGAAGTGGGAGGGTCAAAGAACCCACCAAGGCCTCCTAAGAAAGACAAGAAGCGCAAATCCAGTAGTGATGAGAAAGCTGCCAAGAAAAAGAAGGTCATCGTGGGGGCATAGAATATCCTTCGCCCAACAGAAATTCCACCCCCAACTCCTGCTGACCCTACCTTGCAAGAGGAAATTCCAACGACCTTGAAGCCTTTCAATACATCAGTATTTACTTTAATGACCTGGAGAAAGACGATTTTGCAGGTTCTTACCGTCCCTCCAGCTCCTCGAACATGGTAACTTACAATGGGAAGTCCTACTCTATATCCAAAGAACAATTTACTCAAACTGGCACCATTAATTTTCTAATCACTGACAAGCAAACATTGTCAGATAATCTTCTGAGTGCTCAGCAAAGCATAGAGGTGCCGAAGAAGGAAAAAAAGATTTGGAAGCCAAGGTGATCGCATCGAAGGCGGCCAATACTGAGCTCCAAACCAAATACTCTACCCTGTAGACATCTTCCTCACAAAACCTCACAAATTTGAAGGAGCAGTTGAACATTAAGGATGGTGATATCCAAACTTTATCCGATGAGAAGACCAAGTTAGAGAGCACTGTTCAAGAGAAGATTAAAGAGAAAGAGGCCCTGGAACGCCAACAGGAACAAGCTATCACCATAGGTATAGAGAAGTATCCAAATGGGATAGTGGATTCCCTAGAGAAAAGAGATGATGGGATCAAATCCGACATGGTGTTGCTGTTCCATGAGACATTTACTAAGAGAACTCTTGGTCCCTTATGGAAATATGTAGAGTATGAGGACATCCCATTCTATACTCTAGCAGATGGTGACAAACGTAACTAATCCAATGGAATAGATTCTACAACTGATGATGAAAAAAGAACAAGTGAGAGTTCAACTGTCGAACTCAAGAGTTCCAAGAAGGATTGTGGTGAGGAAAAATCCGAAGGGAATAAGCCTTAAGGTTTTATTATGTAACTTTTAATTTTGAAAAACTAAAGTCCTTGGATGGCCAAGACATTTTTTTTACTACTGGTCAGTTTGAGTCCAATCAGGTTTAATTTATTCAATTTCTCTTCTTTTTAATACTTTGTTTTAAATCTTTCATGACTAATTTTTAAGCAGCCCTTAGAAATTCAGAAGTGTTGAATCGAGAGTATTTAATATCTCTGGTCACATGCGTTCAATAGTTATGACCAAATATTAAGCATATCTGATATACTCAAGAAAACTTGAGAGTCGGGGTGTTGAATAAGTAATTTATACTTGAATTGAATTGAAGTAAAATCACACCATACTTTTGAAGAAGGCATCATGTATTATTGAAAAAAATCCTGAACACCTCAATAAAACCTCCTCGCGCCACCAGGGTAGGAAAGAGTATGCCCCATAATATTTACATTCGTATTTAACAAGTAAATATTTATAAAAAAACATTATTCTAGATATAACCTGAGATGCTCAACATTTCATGGATGCTTTAAAGCTCTTCCTTATTTATCTTGAAGCCTATATGTCCATGATTTAACCTTTTCACAGACCACATAAGGGCCTTCCCAGTTCATAGCCAATTTACAGAACTGCTTTTCTTTAGTATGCAAAAAGACTTTCCTCAAAACTTTGTCTCCGATTTGAAAATCTCTTCTTTTGACTTTGGAAGCAAACCTGCTCCTCATCAAGGCTTGGTAATGTGTTGTTCTCAAATGTGCTTTAACCGTTCTTTCCTTTATTAAGACCAACTAACTCTTAACTGCTACATCATTAGCCTATTTGGAATAGTTTTGGAGCCTGTGTGATGGTAAAATAGCTTCTATGGGAGTAATTGCATCCATCCCATATACCAAAGCAAAAGGATATTCTTGTGTGGCAGCCCGATGAGTAGTTCGGTAGGCCCACAACACTTTATGTAAATAACTTGGCCATTTTCCCGCAGCTTCTTCAAAATTCTTCTTTAACCCGGACAAGATGGCTTTATTCGTAACCTCAACTTGGCCATATTCTTGAAGATGCAAAGGAGAGGAAAAGCAATGTTGAATGCCTCTAGAGGTATAGAAGCCTTCCATGTCTTTGTTATCAAATTGTGGCCCATTATATGTAGTAATCTTCTGGGGAACTCCAAACCTACAACATATATTGGATATGATGAAATTAATAACAGCTTTTGATGTGGTTCCAGCCAAATGAGCTGCATCTATCCATTTAGAGAAGTAGTCAATGATGACTATGATAGTTTTGCATCCCTCGGATGCCATGGCAAGAGGTCCTACTAAATCCATCCCTCGTCTAGTAAAATGTATTGGCTCATAAATACAATCCATAGGTAATGCTGGCACATGAATTTCATTCTCATACCTTTGACGTGGATCACATTTCTTCACCATTTCTTTAGCATCTTCCATTATGTTTGACCAATAGTATCCGGCTAACAAGACTCTTCGGGTCAGTGCCCTGTATCCACAATGTGTTGAGCCCTCCCCATCATGTAATTCAGATAAGCCTACTTGGGATTCTTCAAAACCCAAACAACATTACAGAGGCCTGTTGAAAGATTTTTTGTAGAAAACTTCTCTAATTATAAAAAAACCATGAGCTTTTTATTTAATCTTTTTTGCCAAAACTTTATCCGAAGGAAATGTCCCATTAGAAATGTATTGAAGGAATGTGTATCTCCAATCTTTAGGTTGGATCACAAGTATGCTCATATTTTCTTCATCTTTTTTCTTTTAATCTAACTGTATAGATGGACATTCCTGTACAAGAATCCAAGGGTAGGATTCAGAATAGGCTATAGTTTCTAGAGAGTCTGCCAATTCGTTGTCCGATCTAGGAATACACTCATAGAAAATACATTTAAAATTGGTTTCCACTTATTTCGATATGAGAAAGTACTTAACCAGTTGTTCCTTCTTAGCTTCAAACTATCCTTGAGCATGGTAGATGAGCAATTGAGAGTCACTCATTAACCGGACTCTCTTAGCTCCACAGAGGAGAGCTAAATTAAAACCGGCTATAGTTGCCTCATATTCAGACTCATTGTTAGAGGCCCTGAATCCAAAGCATATAGCTTGATATATTTTATCACCATATGGGGAGGTTAAGCAAATTCCAGCTCCACAACCTATAGTGCTTGATCCACCATCAGTTCGGACCACCCATTCCTTTTTGAAATTGCTTTCTAATCTTGTCTAGCAGATCTATCAGCATGAAACTCTACCAAGAAGTCAGCTACCGATCGAGCTTTGATTGTTGTTCGAGGGGAAAAATCAATGTCGTAGTCACCCAATTACACTGACCACTTGGTCATTCTACTTGATACATCAGCATTTTGGAGAACATTTTTCAATGTGAAAGACGTTCTGACAACAATAGAATGAGCTTGAAAATACGGCCTCATATTTCTTGCTGCAATTACTAAAGCCAATGTTAACTTCTCCAACCTCAAATATCTTCTTTTAGCATCCAGTAAACTCTTACTGATGTAGTACACCGGACGAAGGTAATTGTCCACTTCCCTTACTAGGACAACACTTATAGCACATTCTGATACAACTAGGTATACATAAATCGTTTCTCCCCGAACAGGTTTGAAAAGAGTTTTGGGTGAAGATAAGTTTTTTTTTATTTCAATAAAGGCTTGGTCACACTGGGGGACCAATTGAAGTCTTTAATATTTCTTAATATTTGGAAGAAAAAAAAGCACACTTGTCTGATGACCTTGAAATAAATATATTCAAAGCAGCCAACCTACCGGTGAGCCTTTAAATTTCTTTAACATTTCGAGGAGGATGTATTGCTAATAGGGCATTAAACTGATCCGAATCAGGCTGGATTCATTTCTCACTTATTATGTAGCCCGTAAATTTCCCAGATTGGCCCCAAACATACATTTCTCTGGATTTAACTTTAAATTCACAGTCTCTAAGTTGGAAAAAGTCCCTCGAAGATCAGTTATGTGTAAATCCTCAGACAAGCTTTTAACCATCATATCATCTATGCATACTTTCATGTTTCTGCCAATGTGATTAGGAAACGTTTTGTTCACCAGCCTCTGATAAGTAGCCCCAACATTTTTCAATCTGAAGGGCATCACCTTGTAACAGTGGAGACCTCTATCTGTGATAAATGTAGTGTGATCTTGATCCTTCAGATCTACTTGTATCGGATTATATCCTGAAAAGGTATCCATGAAGGATAACAATTTATTTCCAGATGTAGAATCCACCAACTGATCTATTCGCGGAACATGATAGAGATCCTTAGGGACAGCCCTATTAAGGTCAGTGAAATCAATGCACATACGCCATTTTCCGTTCTTTTTCTTGACTAACATCAGATTGGCAGTCCATAGAGGATATTGGGATGCTTTAATATGTCCCATCTTAGTTAGCCGGTCAACTTCTTGAACAATTACATCTGTTTTTTCCTTGGAAAAAGCTCTTCTTTTTTGTATAACAGGCGTAATATCACATTAGATAGACAACTTGTATGAAATAACATCTGCTGGTACTATGGTTACATCACTATTGCACCATGCAAACACATGTTGATTATCTAGCAAAAAAGATAATAATTTCTTCTTTAATTCTGGTGTCAATTTGGAACTAATCTTGACATTCTTGCCCTCTACAAAGGAATGAGTTTCAACTTCCTCAATATGTATTATGACACTAGGAGCCTCTTTGGGTCATCAATCTCACCCTTCTCAGTAGAAGGCTCCATTAACTGCTAATCTTTATTAATCCGGGCTGCCCCCAATGTTTTAGGAGCAAAAGCTATTGCATAGCACTCCCTGGCTATCTTCTGGCTACTTCGGACAATGCCTAATTGTCCCTGAACCGTGTACTTTAAACACTGATGGACTGTAGAGGCCACAACATGCATTCTAGAAGGCTAAGACCTCCCAAAAATTGCGTTGTACGATGTGGGGCAATCTACCACAACAAATAGTACTCTTACCATCTTTTTGAAGGGCCCATTTCCCAACAAAACTTCTTCTTCAAACTCCCCAATTACATATGCAGAACTTCCTATGAAGCCCACAATAATTCTGTTCGAACGTTGAATAACAGCCGGATTCCTCATTTTCTGTTGGGAGCTTAAAAATAGGATGTTTGCCAACTGTCCGTATCAATCAGAATTCGGCGTATAACATTTCCCCTTATAGAAGCTCCTATAACCACCGCATCTTCATGAGGCCCTGCAATATCCCTCAAGTTGTCTTCATCAAAGACTATGAATGGGAATGGGGACTGACACTGATTGGAAGACATTCCACCTTCTAACTGGTTAGCCAAATTATGGACGTGCCTTTTCCTTGATGAATGGGTAGGTGCAGTCACAATATCTCCTCCAAAAATAGTTAATGATTCGAAGAAGCTGATCAGTCCGGAATAGTCTTAGTTTTTTCTGTTATCACCCCCACCTTATTTCGAGTTGGATCTGGATCCAGATACTCAGAGTCTACATCGAATGTTTCAAGGATCACCATCGCACCCTCTTGAGCAGATGTTCCAGGATTGTTCGAAGGACCTGTCCGGGGAGCATTATTTTGTGCGTTCTCCGGTCTGTTTCCACTTTGCCTTTTCACGTATGCCCCCAGCTTGCCCCTCTAAATAAGGTTTTGGACCTATTAGTTCAATCCTATGCAGTCCTGAGTATTATGGTTTATATCATTGTGATACAAGCAAAAACAAGTGTTTTGGTTTTCTCTAGGGGACTGTAATGCCGCTAGCTTTCGAAAGTGTACTTCATCCTTGGTTTTATCATAGATTGTGGCTAAATTTTCCCTCAATTCAGAGAACCATTCAGGCTAGACCCAAGTACCCATCGTACTTATGGTTTGTTGGCTCTGGGTCTGGTTGGATTGACTTTGCTAGGACCGGTTAGACCGTTGTCCGGATCTTTATTACCATGTAACCGGATTGGTTAGTGGTAGGAGAAGCTGCTGTAGTGGTGGACCTCACCTGATGGTGCACCCTTTTTTTTCTTTGTTTCTTCCACATTAATTTGTTTTCCCTCTTAGTTTAATAAACCACCCCAGGTCATAGCATATGTTTTTGTCACAAAATCAGCTAAGTTTCGTGGATTCAATCCCTGTCTAAGAGAAGCAATTGCCACTTGCTCAAAGCAGTCTGCTAGTCCGTTTTTTGTATTCATGTGATGACTTATGTAATCTTTCAAATACTCATTTGGTTCCTGTGCACAATGAATAATGGTGTCCTCATTACCCTTCAGTTCCTTACTCTCAATAAATTGCCTTCGGAAGGCAACCCAAAATGTATCAAAGCACTTAAGAGCACTCCCCATAAAATTTTGGGAGAAATCTCTGCACAAAATTTTATTATCGTCATTAAAATTCATCATGAAGTTTTTGAATTGTTCCAGATGGTTGTGGGGATCTCAACTTCCATCGTATTATTCCATCTCGAAGCAATCAAACCTTTTAGGAAGATGTCCGGATAGTATTTTTGTAGAAAAATGTGACTGCCTCCAGTTTTTATTATGACTGAAAACAGTATCTTCATTATGAGTTTCAAAAATACATGGTTCCGACTGAAAGGAAAATGGATCGATCAACAATTGATCAACATGCTTGTGGGATGAGCCTTTGCCCTGGTGCCTTTTGAGTCTACCATGTCTGTCCCACTTCCTTGAGTGTTTTTTGGTTAACTTCATATTTTTTCTAGATCTCCCCTCATCACTGCTTGAGGACAACGATTCTTCAAGCTCTGTCTCATTTGAGGAGCTGCTAGAGGATTCAGATCCATAACTCTCAACAGGCTTAGACCGGTGTGTTTTCTTTAAACTGAGGTGAGTCTTTAGTGATGGCTCATTCTCCCCGGGGTTTTCAGTATGGTGAATTACTGATGCTTCAGATTTCTCCTTGATACCTTCTCTGTTTGTTTTATGGCTCTTAGCACCTCTATTGCAGCCCTGAACTGGTCTCGCTCCTCGGTGGTGTATTCATTATTTTCCTTTGCACTTTCCACCTCAGGAGGTGGAGTATTTTTCCCATTCGGATCCATCCGAACTGTTTTCCTTACTGGTTTTGAATATAAAATTCAGGCACCGGCACCTCCCACTATGATTGCCAATTTGGTTTGGTTTATTTTTGGCTAAGGGTAGACTTGTAAAAATGTCTAGAGAGTGTTTTGATAATTTGTGATATTTTGTGTTTAGTGTGTAGAGTAAAGAGATAATTAAGGTGTCTACTAGTATTAAGTTCTGATCACCCTCATTAATAAGAGCGGTTGGGGTATTTATACCTTAATAACTGACCCGTGGGATTCTTGGGTCGGGTCATGAAACTGGGTCGAAATTAAAGACCCGTGAGTTATATAGTTTTAAGTTGATTAGCAACGAGCTTGCTCAAAAGTTAATATATTTGTCATGTTCAGATATTTAGTGGTGTGATATGGTCCAAATTGTCCATGTTCGGATAAGTGGATTTACTCAGGGTATAGTAACCAAAAACTCTGAACTCATCATATGTTATTCCAAAAACGTGTTTGCTTCGTGAATATAACCATCCATTCAATTTGCAAGTACACAAAGAACAACATCATACTTTTTAAATATGATAAAGCTTCATACATGGCCCTACCACTGTCTAGGTACTTAAGCCCTTACAAACAATACTACATATTTTAGGGTTTCATTTGTTTAAATCTAAAATAACATTAACAAATACCCCTACATAATGATTAATCATCAGAAGAGTCCTCGTCGTATTCATCATCATCCTCCTCTTCAGCTTCTTCTTCGTCCGTTTCCATATCATTGTATTCGTCCTCCATTTTTTCATCCTCCCAATCCTCAACACCTACAAACTCCTCATTTGCACACATGTATCTCTTCCGTTTGCGCCTTGGAATATCGTTAGGGTCAGTGTCATACCCTGGAAACGACCACAAATCCCCTCACTCATACTCATATTCAAAATAAAAAGAGAATGTGTAACCATCTTTTGAATTCTCCAATGAGTACTTGGACGGCGAAGAGCGCTTGTAGTCAGAGAATTGTTTAGACTCATTGGAGAATCCACCATTGGATTTTGAGTACCTCCATAAGAGTTTGGAGACAAACTGACCATATTATACGAAAGTTTTGTGTAATAATATGAAGATTTTATGTGTTTGGGTTTAATGACTGAATGGGTATAACTCCCTACTTTAATTTATAGTAAAAAATCAAATTTTAGGGGTTCCAATACTCTAATCAAAATATGTAGTTAGTTTCGTATTTAATGTTACTATAATCATTATATATCTACCTAAGTCTTGACAAACAATAACTTAACCAATCAAAAATTTACCCTTAGTTTAATTACTGATGTGAAACGATAGGTGGTTATCTTATCAACCCATTAATTATAATGCGGCTTTAGTTCAAATTCCAGTTACAAATACAACTAGTTATCACATATGCTTATTGTGATTCTTTAATAAAAACCTATATTCAGCACTTGTAGTTTAATATATTGACAGTGCGATTTACGTATAATTCAGCAAGTACGACACGTGATTTACTTGATGCGATATACATGCAATGGGTCGATCAATATGTTTTTATGTTTGCAAGATTAGGTATGATCTAGTCAATTAGCGATTTATTCTTCAATATTGATTTATTAATGTACTGTTGATCATCGTATCTAAGCCCAAATAATTAAATTATAGCCCAATTTGGTTGTAGAGCTTTAATTTACTTTCATGGTTCCAAATTTTCAATATCGTAGCTGCAATTTGTACGGTTGACAATAGAAATACAAAGTACAAGAAAACCTATTACTTGACGTCATTGCCGAGGTTATCCTCAACCGGTGAGAAATTAGCCATCAGACCCTATTTTTTTAGCAATGATATCCTTTAAATATACAATCATATCTTTCGAAATTAAATCAGTAACTTCCAACTCCCATACTAGCGCCGCATCTTCGTGTTAAATATAAGTCAGGTTAGGAACCCAGAGCATGAGTTTATATTTAAGTTCGGTGTATCTAGATGCAATGCTTCACCACTGCGAGCGTGAGGGTTTGTAAATCCCAGCCTTCCTTAGTCAAAGTACATCATTCACAACACTTCATCAAAAACAATATTAGTGGTTTCGTCGGACATTGTTCTACCAACGTATTTCACGCCTTGAAGCAAATGTTGGTCTTCATCCACGCTCTATTTCATTCTAAAAATACTTGAAAGTGGACGTATGTAGAGTTATATAAAAGAGTTGTATATTTTTTGCATGTATTTTTGTGGTGGTGAATATATTGGCGGGTTAATTTACTTTAGTAAAATTCTTGGCTGAAGTTTATTTAGTAGTGACAATTTTAATTAATCAAGCGATTTTAGTTTACCACCATATTTGATGCGAGATTGGGTATGTTAATACCGCTAATGCACGATTTTAGTGTACCATCGTTGTCGTGTGAGATTGGTATTTTTGATAATGCTTGATTTATGGTTAATCCGTTTTCATGCGATTTTAAGGGGTAATAATATGTAATAACACGATTCGCATGTAATGTTTCAAACTGTTTGCTTAATACAAAATTCAAATACTATATTTTACACCAATATCGCAGTTGTGATTTATATCTAATATTTAACACCACTAAATACACCATTTCTTTAATGGCTAACAAAAAAAATATTAATTGTTATACACGTTTCCAAAATGACCCACGTTACTCTAACATAAATGAATTAGTTACATATATATTCATTTTATCAAAATAAGTATTTTGGACTTAAAGCAATCAACCAACCTATGCCCAAAGATTAGTGTTCGTATCATTTAGGAAATGATAAAATATTTGGGCTTTTCTTCTTGTCGGCATATCTCTGCTATATTTCTCTGATACAAACCCGTTCGGGATGATGTCTTTAGCGTATTCGCAAACAAAAACTGCACAATCGAGGGTATTTTTTTCCTATGGGATATCTCTTACCATATTTCCTTTGTATCTATTCCTCACATACAGGATGTATCTTTTCTTCATATAATACGCTAACTGCTCAATTACAAAAGGATGTGATTTGTTAAGAGTTTACGTCTGGTTGGGTAATTAAACATTACGCAATTGCTACACATAATTCAGGTTGGAATCCATAAAGAAATTTAAGGGTACTCAGAAACCATGCTAGACATATTATAGTTTTTCAACTAGATCATGCGATTTATACGTACGTTATTCTTGCGATTGTAGTTTACCAGAATAGGCATTAAAGTTTACTCGGTCCAAACATTATGTGATTCATGTACATAATTCATGTTGGAATCATATTAGACGGTGCGATTCATTCACAAATGTATCAATGCGATTGTAGACCAATTATGATGTGATTTTACACATATTTAAAATCAAGGAACGTATTTTAAACAATATTCATGCAAATGCAAATATAAATCATTACCATTCCATCTCTAGTTATCTCTAGTTTTCCATATTTACCAGGAGTGAATTTTCTTTCAAAAAACAATGAGTTATAGTTTTTAGCTGGCCCATTCTCTATATCAATTACCAACATTGTCGAGTGGTTTATATTGTCCTCGCTTATGCGAAACACTGGAACAAACATGATATACGTATCCTGCCTCATTTTCTTGAATACTTCGTCAACAATGTGTGACATATCTCTTTTTTCTTATGAAGCATTATGCGAAACACGAAGACTATTTAAATAAATTGGACTCACCGTTTGAATAACATTGTATCAAGTGTAGTTGTTATCAAAACCTTTGAAAGATACTTGCCAATTTGTTTCTTTAAGCAGCTTATATATCCAGGCATCAATGATTTACAAAAGTATATGTGGTGGCTTAAAACTAAAGATAATTTTATAACAAATATGTCATTATATAGTAGAATTGAGCATATTAGGCTTCAACAATTCTACCTATAAATGAATTGTTACTTCTTTCAAATTGTATAATTTACCTTGAAGTCAAGGTCCTCTTCATATGTTAGTGACGTTACCTCACTCACACTTTGAAGTCAAGGTCCTCTTCATATGTCATTATATATGAGAACTTTGTATGTTGTAAATACCATACTTCTGGATCTTCTTGATCTTTTTCTCTTTGTATTCGAATTACCTTGTGGTATTGAGTCACTGCTACTAATTGTGTTGTTGTTGTTTCACGTTCCCAATATTGGTAACTAACCTCTGCCTCTCCCAGTTTTATTTGACTAATTAAATTCTAATTGGGGTACTCATCCGCTACTATCTCTAACATATACAACTCGCATTCACATTGTAACCACATGACTTCTTATATTACATGTTTAGTAATACAAACATCCACTTACCATTGATGTAGTTTCCTCTACAACATTTTTAGTCGCACACAATCCAACATTTTTACATCCTCTCTGTTGCACGATTGAATTAGCCTCAACCTTATCAACTTTTTCAAAAAACGGTTGTGTACGAAATTATCATCTAGGGTTGGTATATCAAAACATATTGATTCTTCCGTCAAATTCACTGATGAACCTGCTATTCCCTGGGTGGCTAATTCAGTCTTCAAGACCACAACTTTTTGGTTTTCCAATTCTTCTTGAGCCACTGGTTGAATTACTTATGCTCTACCTGCATGGCTTACTACTTCTTAATTTGTGCTCCGTTGCGCTTCAGTTCTTGGTTGTGCGCAGTAGTCTATGTCATTACATGAAATTCATTAATTAACAAGCAATAGTCGTGCCATTTTAAGCAATTGAAGTAGCTCGTGCGATTTCTAATAAAACAAAAACGTGATTCACATGTACTAGATATTTTGCATTATCTTTCGAACTTAAGAAAAAAACAGTTTTGTTTACAGTAACCACCATTAAATATTTTATTAAATCCAAAATAAACCAAAAACAACATCTGAAAAATTAACGCACCAACATCTCAAAACCCTACATGAAATGACTTTTTAAAAAGAAAACTTATAACAAAAAAATACTATATATTATTAAATCTTAATAATCTTATGATCCATTTACATCTTCAAGCCCTTAATGGCCCAGTTGGGCTACGTGTGTGGTCATGTCTATCTCATTTATATTGGCACCACCTATGTTGTATCAACATCCTTTATGTGCTCCATCTCCAGTGTAGTATCTCCCTTCACTACTGGTACAATGACTCCACCATCTGCCCTATTGCCATTTTGTACATTTGCAACGGGAGATTTTATTTCCGACAATACCTTCTCTTTACGTTCATTCGATGTATCAACTATTTACTTTTAATATACCATAGCCACTTTTGTATTCCCTTCTTCTTTTTCTTGCTCCACTATCCGGCAATGCTGCTCAAGTGCCTCACCCTCAACCGATTGTTCAACTTGCACGTCTGTCGTTATTTCGGGCTACACCACTTCTGCTTCCTGTGTGGTTGGCATCCACGACCTTTTCAACCAGCACTATTGTCATACTCGATGTCGCACCAGTTTAACACTATCAACACCTAAAATATAACTAACATATTCATATCCAACTCAATCGCAGCTGAGATTTAACGAACTTACAAAGTAAAGAACAATTGACTGTTTCATTATAATATACAACAAAATAAATAATTGGTAAATACTCTCAGGTGGGAAACTCTGCGCTTTCTTCCACTCCACGTTTCTTATGGTGTCTTTTCCCAAACACTTATTGTTGGACATCAATTGGACAAGTAGACCGCATATGCCACTACTTCCGCCCAGAAATCCTTAGGTAGTTTCTTACTTTTGTCCATGCTTCACGTCATATCAAAGATTGTTTTGTTATTCCTTTATGCCACACCATTTTGTTGAAGATATCTGGGAAATGTAAAGCATAAAAGAATTCCAAGTATTTTATAAAACTTTTAGAATTCATTAGATGTGAACTTCTCTCCTCTGTGAGATCTCATGGCTTCAATATTATTTCCGCTCTCCTTTCCACTACTTCTTTAAACTTCTTAAACATTCCAAAGACTTTGGATTTCTATTTCAAAAAATATAACTAAATTTTTCTTGAGAAATCATCAATGAAGATAATGAAGTAATTACTTTTACCTAGAGAGCTCAGCTTGACTGGACCACATATATCAGTATAAATAAGCTCGAGAGGTTTCTTGGCTCTTGATACTAACTTCTTTAAGATGATTTTTAATTGCTTCCCAAGTAAACATCATTCGCATAGTTGGTCAAGATGATTAATATACATTAATACTCTCACCATTTCCTTCTTGGACAATAAATCTAAACTGTTAAAGTTTAGATGCTCAAATCGAACAAGTCATAGCCATGATGAATCTTTGTAACAAGCTTTATGAATCTAGTTTTGTTCATCTTTAGAAAACAAAACCAATGGTACTTTTGAATATTTCTCTTAGTTACCGCTTAAAAGATACATTCTTTTAAAAAATTGAATCCCAAAAAACTGAGAGATGATGTACACGTGTTTTATGATTTTGTATAACGGAGAGAATTATTTCACATCGTTCAATAAATTCTCTTCCAAATCAGTATGAAGTTTTGAAATGTTATCGTCTATGTTCAAAGATCACTATATTGGTAAAAATGTTATAAAAATGGATGAGGACTACATCATGCATTACAAGCGAGAGTAGAATGAAAGTTTCATGAATTATTGTCATTCTTTTGTAATAAAGAATAACCTTAAACGTCAATAATAATATCATACCATCCATATTTTGCTCATTCCCAACAGGTAGACCACCATCGGCCAATTACCCACGTAAATGTGGTTGTGGTTTTGATTACGCCTAGGCCTTCAGGTACCAAACAAGGCAAGACTACATAAAAAGTCTGGATTAAATATAAAGAGAGATAAGGCAGTGAAGGTAGCTACACCGGGAACAAGGGGAATAACTATGTTGAGAATGAAATGATAAACTAGGCATTGAACATTAAACCGTCCATCGACTATCGCGTTTGGTGGCAGATAATCCCTTGACTTTCAAATGTCTGTTGACAGTCCCTAGACTATCGCATTTGGATAAAATTAGTCCATCAGATACTCTGATCCATGAGAGGCTGCCACCTGTCACCATAGTCTACAGATTTTTGTATCACCACTAGTCCCTTGAGTTTAGGTCAAACCTAAAATGTAGATATTACGGAAAACTAAACTCAAGGGACTAGTGGTGATACAAAAATCTAGGGACTATGGTGACAGGTGGCAACCTCTCATAGAATAGAGGGTCTGGTGGACTAACTTTATCCAAACACGATAGTCCAGGGACTGTCAACGGACATTTGAAAGTCAAGGAACTATATACCATCAAATGCGATAGTCGAGGGATGATGAACTGTTCAAAGCGTGGTAAAATATATTAAGCTCATAGATATGATATTAACCATATATGATAAAGCTAAAAGTTTTACGCCCTTGCGGTAGATTTTGTCAATGATCACCGAAAAGAACATAAGCATCACAATGGAATTTGCATGTATCATAGTAATTATCAAGGCTTCAACAGACCAAGAGGAATTCAATAAAAAGCTCACTTATGAACTTGAGTACCGATATCATAGGTTGGCCTTTGCTCATCTGTATTGAGATTCTTACCCACCGATGATTTGTACTGACGAGCATCTTTGAGGGATAGTCGGACCCTATCAGGATATTATGCTCTTTACTTCTTATATTGTTGGGGCTGAGATAAGAAGAATGTTTGTTTAAGTTAAGAAAATAGTGCCTTCACAATATATGATGTGAAGTTTTTTTTTCGAGATTGAGGTTAAATGTTTTTTACATGCATATCCAAATATGTTATATGGGTACCTTGATACATCATTTTTCATAAACTTCCAGTCAATCTGAATATTCGTTTGATCATTAAGATTAGAAGATATTTCTCGCTTGAGAAGTAAAAGGTTATTATGGACGATGTAGAAAAACTAACAAGTGTCGATCATATTTGAGAGTCTACCTATCATGTCTGGTCTGTCGACCCAATTTTATTCCAAAAATAATAACAAGAAGTGGAAAATATGTGTTGACTTTAATGATTTGAACAAAGCATACCTCAAGAACTGATTCCCGTTTTCGATGATAGATCAGTTGGTAGCCAAATTCATAAACAAGGTCTGATCATTCATGGATGCCTGTGCAGGATATAACCATATTCAACTCCATAAAACTGATCAAGAGTGCATTATCTTCATTATTCGTTGGCGCCTTCATTGCTATAATTTCACGCCTTTCAGATTGAAAATTGCAAGGGAAACATACCAAAGACTTGCCAACAAATCCTTTGATAATTGGATAGGATTGAACATTGAAATATATATGTTGGAATTTTAAGGATCGATATGTTAATGATGTATTTAGTCATTATCAGAAGACGGTTCATTTTAACTAGTAATATGGTTATTTATATAGTTTAAAATTTGAATAATAGATGAAAATCCATTATGAAGGTATAAATATATATATTAAATTAAATTTGGGCCCTTTGAATGATTAACAATTCAGACTAAATTAATAGGTTTATGGACTTAATTGAGTAATTCAACTTAGTGAGGTATGGCCCCTCACCACAAAGAGAAATAAAGAGGTATAATTCAATTAAGTTAAATTATAACCCTAATTGCATTATATATATAAGAAGAGGTATGATAATATTATGTCAACTATTATACAATATTTGTATGTCGTACAATATTTCGTTAATTGTCGTACTTAGTTTTTATTTTTATTCTTTTCGAAGTTTATTTTGAAGATTAATTAAGAACACACGAACCATATCGTAGATTGATCAATAACACAATGATAAGACTGAAGAGACACAATCATATAGAAAATTCATGCAATACAAAAGAATCAGATTTACTACTCTATTATAATAAAAAACCTTAATTAAGTACTAAACCAATCTCAAACTTTTTCCTACTCTTGACCTTTACCAATGGAGATCAATTTCTGAATTCTACTAGTACAAGCTTCAGTGCGAACTTCGAGGACATGCCGATGGTGAAAGATCTCTAATTACATGGTTCTTTGTATAGTTCTTCTTGTTCATACTGCGATTTTCATAAGTAAAACCAGCAAGTATGGATGACAAGTAATCGTTCAAATATGATTTTGAAGCTGTTTATACTTATGTTATTTTTTATAGTATAACATTTCATAAATTTACATTCTAAAAGTCTAGAGTTTATTGAGTACGAGGTGTGCGTTGTGTATTCGAGAGTATGTATTTGGTCGTGAGTGTTGTGGGTTGAAGTTCTATAATTATGAGATTTCAATTGAATCCAAGTTGTGGATATGTGTGTGCAACAAATTATAAGATTGTGAATTTTTTCTTGAACAAGAAGATGATAAAAATGACTTTTACCTTATAGAAAAAATAAAAAAAACGCGGAATATAGAGAAAATAAAAAAAAAGTATGAAGGAAATAGTTTTTCCTTTTTGTGTTCATTTTCTCGTCTCTGTTTAAAAACAAAAACACTATCAAACCAATTTTCGCAGGGAATATCGAAGAATCTTTCGATTTTAATTCGTAAGTTTACAAACAAATGATACATTAATTATATCTGAATTTGCTAAAAAAACTCTAATTCACGCATATGTTTTTTGCTATTTTATGTGCTTCTTTCCTTATTTTTGTTGGTTCCAGGTGCTTCTTTTAACCTATAATCTCAATGTTTTATTTAAAGTGAAGCTTATTTTTATAAATCTTATGCAAATTTACTTTTTCAATTATCAAATTTTGACCAGAGGATACAAAAGAAGCGATGAACATTACCGTCCTGATATATCTGACCTGGATCTCGTTTAATTTGGTTATTTTCAGCTTTTGCAAACCCATAAGATGCGAAAAAAAGAACCATTTGTCACCAAATGGAATCATGGCGAAATCAATGTATCCTCACTAGTCTTGCATTTTTTTATCTTGCATTCATATTTTGCGTCTCGTCTCGTATCTTACAATGCATCGTCTCGCTAGACTCACATCTAGAATCTTTCTTCTCGCATCTCTCACAAATGCATTTTTTTCAAATTTAACACCGTTATTTAATTTCGCATTTTATTTTATTTTAGTTCTGTATTCCGAAATATAAAACAGGTGAGTTATTATATTTTTATCTGAATATGAAATGTTGAACCAAAACAAAAATAAAACATGTGAACTAGTGTCAATAAATTCACTTAAAAATAAAAATATAATATATTTTTTATTCATTTAGTTTTGTTTGTCTTAGTATCAAAATCAATGATATTTTATATTTATTTTTTAAAATTGTAATTTAAAAAAAGTAAACTTTCAAAATTTTAGATTAAAAAAATCATATGTTCTTGTATAAAAAATGTCATTGAATAAAATTATAAGTAAATAGTTCTTAATAACACTTTTATTTTTTACAAAAATTGTACCTAAATATTTTTTTGGTGTAATAAAGCATTAAATTAATTGAAAAAGGGTTCATACAAGAATAACTAGGGCATACCCCGAGTAAATACAATCACATCAAGTCATGGGGACGAAATGAAATAACATAAGATCATATCAAAGTAGCAAACATAAGATCTACTCTAGCAAAGTAGAAGTGTATTGGTCCTACAAAATGGTCTTCTGAGACAGCTTCCAAACATCTCCAATAGAATATACGTGATGGAGTGGAAAAAATTCGAGCTACACTCACCGAGACAGGATCTGCAATAAATAAAAACCATTAGTAAGATATTATAACGGTCAACTAGTCTTGGTGCCTTGGAGTCTATACCGTAGATCTGGTAAGATACGGTGAGAAACCATGAAGGCAGTGGCCGGAGGGGAACCAAATACTCTTGAATTTATCTCCTTGCAAACGTGGTGAATTACCGCGACAAAGCAAGCATGCCAAATTCTACGGTTACGAGATTGAGACCATGTTGATGCTTCAGAAATCCAAGACTGCCAGCTAATATTTGAAAAGAGGAAACCTAGTTTATTACTAGCGTTAGTCCACATACTTTGGGCGAAACTGCACTCAAAGAGGAGATGAGAGATAGTTTCAGATTCAGGTTGCACAGGGCACAATCAGTTGAGATATTGTAACCCCAACTGATAATCTTGTCTTTGGTGGAAAGTTTGCCTAAAATAGCGAGCCAAGAAATGAAGGAATGACGAGGAATATTAAATTTATCCCATAATAACCCGGCCCAACCTACTTTAGGGTTAGGCAGACGAATGTCAAGGTACGTGTCTCTGATTGTAAAGGAATTGCATCCAGCCTTCCCCTTCCAGTAAGGGATGTCAGTGGATTCGAGGTTGGGAGATGGAAGGAGCGGATTAGGTTGTGGATCTCCAAAAGATTAGTGCGGCTTCGAGATCTCGCCGATCTAATATTGAAAGGCCAATTCCAGATTCCATTACGAATGATATCCGATACTTTTAAGTTCTTCCCAAGCTTGAAGTCAGTAATTGTGTTGTCGCCATAGTGAGATGCAAGTGAAGAGGATAGAAGCCATGGGTCGTACCAGAAGGATGTGCTCGAGCCATTTCTAATGGCCACCATGTACAATTTACTAGCCAAAAGGCGAAGACAAAGAATTTTCCTCCAGATCCAAGAGGAAGAAGAGCTGAACTGAAGGTTCCAAAAATTACCAATTTTTATCACTCCAAATGGAATGATTATTATTACTTATGATATACCAAAGGTGTTTGAGGACAGCCGCCTGATTCCAGATTTTTAGGTCCAAAATCCCAGGGCCGCCCTCTATCGTGGGCAAGATAACCGTAGCCCAAGCAACTTTGGCACCATAGATTTTCATAGCAGTACCCGAACAAAGAAAACGATGTAGATTTTGGGACAGTTCTTTGAGAATTCTAGATGGGAGAATAAAGATAGAAGACCAATAGATCTGACCAGCGAATAAAAAAAACGTAATTAACTGAAGTCTACCGACATACGAAATATGGTTAGAGGTCCAAAAATTAATACAAGAGGTGATTTTGTGTAGAAGAGGACGACAATCCGAGTAGGTGAGACGACTACTGAGAAGGGGGACTCCTAAGTATTTAACGGGCAGCGAGCCTTCCGGGAATCCCAAGATGGATAGAAGATTTACTCGAAGGGATTCATCCATACCTGAAATGAAGATATGAATTTTGGTTGGGTTGACTTTTATACCAGAAAGGGAATAGAACTCGTCAAGGGCCTCTTTAATAAGACTGAGGGACTTAACATCACCATGGCAGAAAATCATGAGATCATCAGCAAAACAGAGATTAATGATCTTGAGCTTTTGACATTTCTAATGGAAACGAAACTGCTTATCCTTACTTTTCTCCTTAAGAATGCTGGAGAGAACTTGCATGACAAGAACAAAAAGAAAGAGGGAGAGAGGATCTCCTTGTCTCAATAATTTCTTACCTTTGAAGTTGCCATATGGATCTCCATTAATGTTAATATAATACGACGGAGAGGATATCCCTTTAATGATCCAAGTGATCATCTTCTCGGGAAAATTCATAGCAATAAGGATATCAAGAATGAGGTGTCATCTGGCATTATCAAATGCTTTCATTAAGTTGATTTTGAGAGAAATCCTTTTGTTGCTACGATTAGAATGGTACCCACGCAGAAGATCCTGGGATAAAAGAATATTATCCGAGATATTTCTTCCCGCCACAAAGGCCGATTGAGAATTATCAATAAGATAAGGGAAAGAATCCTTATTTCTATTGGCTAAGATTTTTGAGATGATCTTGTAAAGGACATTACAAAGAGCAATAGGTCTAAAGTCGGCAAGACCCGAGGGGGAGTCCTTTTTAGGGATAAGAGCAATAGAGGTGGAACTCCAAGAGGGTCCAGAAAGGAGGTGCGGAAAAATTTGAGTACACCAATACAGATGGCATGGCCAACAATGCTCCAATTAGATTTTAAAAAGGAGGAGTTGAAACCATCAGAACCCGATGATTTATTGCTGTCAATATTGAAAAGAGCAGATTTGACCTCTTCACAAGAGATCTCTCGAATCATCAATTCCTGATCAGAAAGGGTAACTTTAGAAGAAAGAAGGGAGGAGACAGTTTCCAGACCCGGATAACCATCAGAGAGTCTCGTACCAAGAGATTTTTCAAAGTATCTCACAAAAACATTGGCCACATTGGTCGGAGTTGAGATAGTAACTCCAAACTCATTGTTAATAGAGATGATTTTATTTCGGAAGACACAAGTCTTAATACTATTATGAAAAAATTTAGTATTTTTATCCCCGAGCTTTATCCGGTTTTCTCTAGATTTTTTCTTAAGAAATGATTCTTTGGCTCGACTGAGTAAGACGAAAGAAGCAGATGCTTCATATTCATCCGAGTAAGAATCGGGTTAAGCAGATCAATAGCCAGATTAGACTGCGCCTGAAATAATTTTTCTTGTGCAATCGAGACTTTGGAGCTAATGTCACTGAACTCTTTACGGTTAAGACCTACAAGCTCAGACTGCAATCTTAAAAATTTTTCAGTAACTAGATTCATCCTAAAAGAAGGAATGGGATTATTCTAATTCGAAGAAACAATATTTTTAAATTGTGGATGAGTTTGCCACATGTTAAAGAATTTGAAAGACTTTTTGTGTTTTTGTCGAAGCATACCAAAAGTGAGCGTAACCATGGTATGGTCAGAGGTACGCAGGGAGCCAAATGGGTAAATGACATAGGGAACAGATCATCCCAAAAAGGGTTGACAAGAACTTTGTCAAGTTTGGAAATAATAGGATGCGCTGGCTGCTTGTTAATCCACGTGAAATGCAATCTAGAAGATTCAAGGTCGCTTACTTCACTACGGAAGCAACAATTGTTAAAATCGTTGATGGCAGAATTCCAATTTTGAGAGGAACCTAAGTGATCATCCGGGTGCCGGATGGTATTGAAATCCTCGAGAGATACCTAAGGAATATGTTTATCTACCATGGATATTGTAGACAAGTCATTCCATAGTTGAACTCTCTCTGAAGCTTCATTAAAAGCATAAATAGCAGTAAAACGAAAAGAAGCATCGAAATTGTGACATTTAGCTAAACAATGGATGAATTGCGGGGATTGAGAAACTCTAGAAATAGTTATTACGCTTTGGTTCCAAACAATCCAAATTCTACCTAGCGGGTGATCAAAGTGATTACATGGACATGCCAATAGGGAATCATCTTCCTAGTTATAGATTCTACTTTGAACAATTGGACTTTAGTTTCTACCATGATTAACAATGATATACTATTACTAATAATAAAATCAATGACATCTTTTTGTCTAACAGGATCATTTAGGCCTCAAACATTCCAAGATGCTATTTTCATAAAAATAGAAAACTTACAGTGCACTAGTCGATGGTTCGGTCGGAGGACAAATCCAAAATACCCTTGTCCTTAGCAATTGTGGGACAATGCATTTTAGGAGGCGAATCAACATCCTCACCGCTTTCTACCACATAGACTTCAAGAGAAACAAGTCGCTGGCCACTCAAGCATTCCGACTCTATCTCTGAAGGATCAGATTCTTTCGATAAAAACATCAAAGGACTCGCCGAAATCAAACTTTTTAACTTCATCATAACCGTCCGATAAAATGAACCAATAGAATTAGAACGACTACAATAACCAAAAGAAAAATTAGTATAAAACCTGCTAAAAATACTAAAGATATTATACTCTTCGAAATTACTAAAGAAATTAAATTGTTTTAAAATACTTAAAAATTAAACTGATTTAAAATAGTTATTAAGTTAAACCCATTTAAAATAGGGGAATGACACACTAAGTACCTTTTGGCCAAACCTATTACTATCTAGTACCCAAAAATGGGTTAATGCTCACTTAATACCCATTTCAACAAAACAATCCCCTTTCACGACCTAATTTTTTTTTAATACCATAACTACCCTTAATCTAGTATATAAGTCTGATTTTGAGAATTAATGGATATTTTCACCCAATCATCAATTTCAAATTTTAAATTTCGAAATGGCCTCCACTCTTAATCTGTATTCTCTTACTTTTCTTTTCTCTTACTTTTCTTTTCTCTTTCCTCTTTTTCTCTCTCCACCTTCGAACCCAATTTCGAATCAGCCTCCCCTCTCTCTTAACCAGCCTCCACTCTTCTAAATCGCCGGCGTCTGTGGTCAAGCTCCTTCCGTCGCTCTAACAGCCACTCATGTTCCTCCCACTCCGACGACACAAACCGCAAACCGCAAAAGGTCATTACACGGAGGGAGCCGAGTTGATTGATTCGGTCCTCGATGTTGTTAGGAAGGAGGCAGAGAACTGCGATTGCTTGCAAGGTGAATTGCTCGATTCCGTACAATGTGTTTGAATTATTAGTCTTTTGTTTCTATCTTTGAATCGGATCTCGTTTTTGTGTTTGTCTGCTGAGAGGCATTCGTTAATTTGAGTGAATTTAGAGGTCGGTTATCGTGGATTGGTTGAGATATAGTGTAGTTCTTATGGAACTTGTTTGATCTGTTCATCCTCGGTAGTAGCTTCTAATCTGAAGGAGATGTCTATCTTCATTATTGTCTTCTTAAACTGCTATTTGTAGTATGCTTTCTGATATCAAAATAGATACATTGTTCAACTTTATCCTCTAATGAAATTGGTACATGATCTTGGAATTTGTTTGTTTTCTAGCTGGTCATTACTGCTTCTTTTTCGTATTTAACTCATATCTTTGAGTGTTGAGACACTGATACACTTTAATTCATTGAAATTCTGGATCAGGATTCCAAGTCTGCCATTCTTTGGGTGGAGGCACCGGTTCTGGAATGGGAACTCTTCTTATTTCCAAGATCAGGGAGGAGTACCCAGACCGTATGATGTTAACATTTTCCGTATTTCCCTCTCATAAGGTCTCTGACACTGTTGTTGAGCCGTACAATGCTACTCTCTCAGTCCCTCTCCTGGTTTGGTAGTCAAAGCGGCTATTGTTGTTGCTCCTAAGGTACTCAATTTCAGTTCTCTTTTGTTAATTATCACTATCGCTTCGTTTGTCCAGTTGGTCAGTTTAGAATTCAAGTATGTATGTGATAGTGATGCTCACTAATTGGTGAATCTGTTTAGTTGGAAATGGCTTATAGTTAGGACTTTTTTTGGTTTATGTGTATATAAACTCCCCCCTTTGAACAAACATGAAGAATAGATTCTATGAAATGTGCTTGTTGTTGATTATTCAGTTGGCGTCTGATAGATATGAACAAATACATTGCGTTTTTACTAATTGGAGTCTGGTAGTTTGCACTCACAGACATTGCGATTGTTCCGCATATTGTTCTAATAGATCTGACTTATAGAAATTAAAATGAGTCCGATAGATATGCATAAATACAATGCTAGTTAACTAATCACAAGTATGATACCTTCCTTACTCTTTTGGTTCTTTACTCTTTTGGTTTTAAAATACTACACAATACAAGAAGAGTAGGTGCATGATGCTCCCTTCTTTCTTGCATTATGCTTCCGAGCTAGAATTTCGAGCTTTAATGTTGCACAACTGAACTGCAATGCTTGCTTGTTCAGCCCTTTTTGGTTTCCTTGGTTTCTATATTTCCTTTTAGCTTTATAAATGATTTGTTCTATTGTAGCATCTCTTCATATGCAACCTTTGTTGCTATATATTCAATTAATGACAGAACATTATTGTTATTTTTGCATGAAAACAGAAGATGGAAGCTTCTGTAGCTGTTATTTATGTGTCTTTTATCTATTTCTAAGGCATTCGAGTTGCATCGATGTGTTTCAGAAACATATATAAATATATATTATCTGTAATGTGTGTTTGAAGAAGTTGTAATAGACAATTCATCTTGTGTTTCATTCATCTTGTGTTTTGTTTTCTATTTCTACCTTTGTTTGGATTTGATATCTTCTTCTAAGTTTTTATGAGTGAGTTTGAGGAGATCCAAAAGAATTGAACAGAATCAGACTCCTACAGAGATTAAGAAAACAAACATGCCCTATATACAAAAAGTTTACAGTTTTTAGAAATCTTAAGGTATCTGGGCAGGGGCTGTAGACAATGCCTTTGGTGCATATACTCCATGTAGCTAATGGTTCTCATGTTTGTACTATAAACTAAACGCTCTCATGAAGAACACGTTGCTAGATAAGAATGAACACCTTGCTAGATAAGAAGGGACACCTTGCTAGATAAGAAGGAACACATTGCTAGACAAGAAGGAACACCCTGCTGAAAACGCATTATCTATCAGACTATTGTGTTTTAAAACACAAAGAACTGCTGAAAACTGCAAAAAACCTAAAAGTATCAAAACTCATAACAAGCTTTTTAAATCTCTGACAAGAACATTGTAATCCGTTTAAAATCAAAATCTGCAGGAGTATTTGAGTATAACTGAAAATAAGATGCAGATCACACTTAAGAACTGATACGCATCACATTATAATCATATTTTAGTTGATGCATCGTTTGTTACTACATCAAAATATTCGACAGATTGACGTTAAATTCAGTAAAGCGTTCATTTCCCGCTGAACCAAATCTTTCAATTACAATACTCGGTAACTAGGAATAAGCAACACTAATCTAATGTTTAAAAAAAACAACAAGCCGCTTGTAATAATCAAAACTGGAGCTCAGCAGAAGGACCTCCGCAGATAAGACCGACTTTTAGAGCTCTTGTTCTCTCACGATGGAAATGATAGATATGAAGGAACACCTTGCTAGATACGAAGGAACACCTTGCTAGATACGAAGGAACACCTTGCTAGATATGAAGGCACACATTGCTAGACAAGAAGGAACACCCTGCTAGATATGATCTACAAACAACCAAGACAAATTACAGTCTCACAATGCATACCTTGCGATTTTAGTGAACCTACATTGCGATTTTAGTGAACCTACATTGCGATTTTAGTGCATATCTGATTGCTAGACACTATATTATTTGTCAATTGTGATTTATGCCTTGTATACATTGCTAGATACAGCATGAAACATTGCTAGATACATCATGAGACATTGCTAGATACAGCATGAGACATTGCTAGATACAGTGAAATAATTGTTTGACTGTAATTCTAATATCACATTTCTAGATACATAGATATGAGATTGCTAGTGACACTAAAAAAACTTTGCCACAAAAAACTAGTAATATAATAATGTTTTCAGAACCGTATAGAAGGTTGATTATGTGTTCAAACGTACCTCTTCGACAATAACAGCGCTGGTGGCTCGACGACGGCTTCCTTCTCCCGGTCCATCAACAACACAAGACGATACAGTAACATAATCTACTTCAATTTTAAAGCATATCAAACATAAATGCGAGTCAGATCTATAAATCTTAATTATAGATCTATGTTTCTTTTGGTCTCAAAGTTACTTAAACTGCTAAGTTTTGTTCATCATTTTCAAAAAAGTAGATCTAGCTCATATTAGTTTATAGGATTGAAGTATAACACTAACGTACAACTGTAGACGAAACGAAAAAACATCACCGGAGAACAGAGAACTGTCCAATACAGTACTCAAATACAGTGACTACTCCGGCGACGTTAATACAGTCGACTGTTAAACACACAGAGCCACATTGAAACGTCCGACGAAAACAAAAATTACGTCAAACATACCTCTTCGACAGTAACGACGCTGGTGGCTCGACGACGGCTTCCTTCTTTACCTCTTGATCGATGTCGGAGCATAATGCTCACAGACAGCCAGTGTTCAGTACCTGTTCGACGGAGAAAATAACGTACCTGTTCGACACTATACAGTCTCTACAAAAGTTGGACAGCAACGTCCTACAAAAAACTAGTCCTACAAAAAACTAACTCTATCGACGTTCATAACTCCGGCGACGGCGTAGAAATCTAACCTAACCAGAAAAATGTTAGTTACGCACGAAAACGCAGAGACAAGGAAGAAGAATACCCATAACTAACCTTACAGACTTTGACGGACGCTGACGACGCTACGTTTGGCTGAATTCTGGCAATCGGCGTCGGTATCTGTTGCCGGCGTTTGAAATTACAGTCGGTACGGTGGTGAAGATTTTCAGAAGGTTCGACGTCGGTATCGGTGGCCGGGGTTTGCAATGACAGTCGTTTCTTTCGTGAAGAAGAAGAAAAGGTTCGACGTCGGTCTCGGTGGCCGACGATTGATACGGCAGTGGGTTGGAAGGTTCGACGTCGTCTCCTGTTAAAGCGGCTTCGCTTTTTGGTTTTCTTTCTCCTCAAATTTAGAAAGTTGAAATTGGGGGAATTGGAACCCAAAAGTCAGATTAGAAGGTATAAAATTGTGGGTTTCAACAAAACCAACCCCTTTTATACCCTAGAGGGTATAATTGTCCATATTTTTTGACTCTAGGTAGTTTATGAAACTAGTCCAAAAACGGGTATCATGTTGGTATTTGATAGTTGAGAAGGTATTTATGAGTACTTTTCTCTTTAAAATACTTAAGTAATTAAAATTATTGAGAATCCTAAAGAAATTAATCATAGTAAAAATACTTAAATAATTAATTTGGTTAGAAATCTTACAAAAATTAAACCTATTTAGTAGACATATTTCTTTAATTAAGATGAAAATAGAAAGAAAAAAACCAAAGAGGGGCCCAAGAAGATATGGTTGTCTTCCCCCGAAACGTTAAACCAGACACAAATAGCCACCCGATTCAATCTTAAATCGCCAAAACTCATCAGATCCGGTAACGATTTTTCTGAAGACCGAACTTCCCGTAGACGAAATTCTACCATGAAAACTACCGGACTCGAAAGTACTCACCGGCAAGCAAATCTTTTTCATATCGATATGCTCATCCTCCATGGAAGCAAGCACTATTCCGATGCTTTGAGAAACTGATATACCTGAGCACCTAACGAGACAGAGTTTGCACTCATAACTTTGCTGCACCGGACTGGTGGACCTCGAACTTACCTTAGTCGAGAAAGAAGATGACCCATAATAACTGGGTGATAGCCAATAGTCACAAACGGCAAAGCATCCGCCATAAGACACGATAAGAGATGGTCTGATGAGTGACAACGAGATGCACAATAACACGATGACAGCATTACACCGGCAACTCATCGTACAAGAAACAGAGCCACCGAGCACCCTTAAGTGGCTCCACGCATGAGACACAGAGAACCTGGAAATCAGGTTTATGACTAGCGTCGACGCTTGAAAAAATAGCCTCCAAAGCATCATGTTGAGGCACCACACACAAGAAATAGAGTGGCAGATAACCACGTTGAGATTCAATGTCTTTACAGGGATAAACAACGAGAAAATCCCAAACAGTGAAAGAGTCGAGTACGAATGAAATGCAAGATTAGAGACCGTCCAAACCATTACAGAAGCCTTCGGTTTCAAGCCAAATGGCCTGAAAACTACAATGAAAGCCGAGATCTAAAAGTTTAATAAAAGAAAATAGCCGTTAAAAACTGTACCTAAATTTTTAATTGAAACTTAAGTGTTAACTGGATTTTTATATAAATTATACTGTTTTTATATTATCAATCTCCGGTTACAATTTTGGAACAAAAGGATAGGTTGGCTAAAGAACATTTTTTACAAAGACTGGTTTTGATAAAAAAGATGGGTTGGCTAAAGAACATTTTTTACAAAGGCTGGTCTTGATAAGATGTCGATTTTGCAGGCAACAGACGATTTGATATCCAAACAGCAAGGTTACAGGTGGTACTAGTGGCCCAGTCATGGGATCGCATCTTAGTAATGTTTTAGACAATGCTCTGAAGCCCCTATGAGAAATGAAAGACAATTTCGTGCCGGTCGAGCATTTTGTGTTTTCATTTTATTCGGACGAGATTTGTGCAAGAATTATTCAAGAGCCTACAGCTTAATGGGAAAACTTTGAAGGATGCCATTCAAGCTGTCTGTGAAGATCAAAGAGTAACTGATCAAAACTGTGAAGGGAAGTACGGAGCGATGAACGATAAATATGGAAGTGACTTGACAAAGCTTGTTAGACAAGATAAACTTGGTCCTGTAATTGGCAGCGACGATGAAATCCGACGCTGTATCCAGATCTTATCTAGGATAACAAAGAATAATCCAGTTATTATTGGTGAGCCTGGAGTGGGAAAAACTGCAACCGCAGAAGGGTTTGTTGGATCATAAACTTGACCCAGTTAAAGGGTCTAACCCACTTAATAAGGCCCATCTAGAAATCATATTCTAGAACCAATTAAATTAATATTTATTTAGTAGTGGAGGTTGTGTGTAAGACCTTCTTTAGGTTGAGTGCAAGACACACTTTTATGTTGAGTTTAAGAAACACTTTTACCTTGAGTGTAGTCGTGAGGTTGAGTGTTTAAGTATCTATAAGATCTTAGATGGTGGATCCTTGTCTCCACTATGGTTCTATAAATAGTGGAGCTCTCCCACCATCTAGAGCATCACCAAACACACTAAGAATTAAAGTTAGAGAGAAAGCTAGAGTGAGGGAAAAGAGAGACAATAATGTCCTCTTGAGTGTTAGAAAAATATTTTCTCTTCTAGTGTGAGTTGTAAGAGTATTTTGTAATATTTCTCCTTTTCTATCTATATCAAAGTTGTTTGTTTGTTTTAAAGAGAGTGTTGTTTTATATTTTCCGCCAACAAAATGGTATCAGAGCCACAAGCTCTTTCCAAAATTTTGTTTTTAAATTTTCAACATATTGAAAAATATGGCAAATGGTGTATCATCCTTCCAAGTTCCAACACTCAACAACAACAACTACGACAATTGAAGTATCAAGATGAAAGCTCTCCTTGGAGCACATGATGAGTGGGATGTCGTAGAAAAAGGATTTGACAAACCCGAAGATGAAGCAAGCCTTACTCAAAAGGAGAAAACAAATTTAAAGGATTCAAGAAAGAGAGACAAAAAAAAAGCTCTCTTCCTCATCTATCAAGCATTAGATGATGATGGCTTTGAAAAGATTTCGAGCGCATCTTCTGCCAAGCAAACGTGGGAGAAATTACAAATCTTCTACAAAGGGGTGGAAAACGTGAAAAAGGTACGACTCCAAACATTAAGAGGTGAATTCAAATCCTTACATATGAAAGCGTCTGAATCTATTTCGGAATATTTCTCAAGCGTAGCAACTGTTTCTAATCAATTAAAAAGAAATGGTGTGAAGTTAGAAGATGTGAGAGTAATAGAAAAAAATACTATGTTCGTTGGATCCCAAATTTGAGCATACTTTCGTGACGATTGAAGAAACTAAAGACTTGGAGAAAATGATGATTGAAGAACTTCAAGGATCATTACAAGCATATGAAGAAAAGCATAAGAAGAAGAAAGAGATCACCGAGAAACTCCTCAAAGTAGAACTGAAGGACATGCATGCAAATCAATGAGATGATAGAAACCAACGTGGCCGAGGCAGAGGCAGAGGTCGCAGACGAGGTGGTTATCATGGTCGTGGACATGGCTGGAATTAGAACAGCACTAATTCCAACTACAACTACGAGAAACGAGAAAGCTCAACACGAGGTCGTGGAAGAAGAAATCCAAACTCGAGGTACGATAAATATCAAATCCGATGCTACAAATGTCAAAAGTTTGGACATTATGCTACAGAATGTAGAGGCCCCAACAATAGAGTTGAGGAGAGGTCCAACTATGCAGAGGAGAAGACGGAGGTAAAAGATATGTTACTACTAACATACAAAAACAGTAATGAAGGTCAAGAGAACACTTGGTATATTGACACCGGTGTAAGCAACCATATGTGTGGAAAAAGAAGCATGTTTGTAGAGATCAATGAAAAAATGAGTAGAAATGTTTCTTTTGGAGATGATAGCAAAATATCGGTGAAAGGAAAAGTTAACATTCTTATTCGTGCAAAAGATGGTAGTCACCAAATAATTTCAAATGTCTAGCATGAAAAACAACATCTTGAGCTTGGGAAAACTACTAGAGAAGGGCTATGATATTCATATGAAAAATTATAGTCTTTTTTATGAGAGATGACAAAGGAGATTTAATTGCTAAAGTTCAAATGTCAAAGAATAGAATTTTTCCTCTGAATATTCAAAATGATGTTGCAAAGTGTCTTAAGGCATGTTACAAAGATTCATCATGGCTATGGCATGTTCGATTTGAGAATCTAAACTTTACAAGTTTAGAGTTATTTTCCAAGAAGGAAATGATGAGAGGGTTACCATGTATCAATCATCCTGACCAACTATGCGAATGATGTTTACTTGGAAAGCAATTCAGAAAAAGATTTCCAAAAGAATCAGAATCAAGAGCCAAGAAACCTCTCGAGCTTGTTCATACTGATGTGTGTGGTCCAATCAAGCCGAGCTCTCTAGGTAAAAGTAACTACTTCCTTCTCTTCATTGATGATTTTTCAAGAAAAACTTGGGTATATTTTTTGAAACAGAAATCCGAAGTCTTTGGAATATTTAATAAGTTCAAAGCAGTTGTGGAAAAGGAAAGCGGAAATAAGATCAAAGCCATGAGATCAAAGCCAGATACATCACACAACGGTTTTTACCCGATAAGCCATTTATCTAGTTGATGAAGTTGTTGCAAAGCTGAAAATGGTTAGAGATAAAAAAAAAAGCTCTCTCTCAAAAACGATACTGATAAAGCTTCCAATGGGGCCGCGAGAAAGCTCTAATGACCAAAAATCGATCAATTAAAGAAGAGATCGATAGACTTAAACCTCAAAATGGAATCTGTCGAGCACGAGTACGACCTTAATCGGGTTGCTGAGTTCAAATAGGATTTATGATTACCCTTCAAAGATGCTGAGAATAATGTTGTTGATTTCTAATTCTTTTTCTTATATATTAACCAAAAGAATTAGAAAAAGAATCAATATGTTTATTAAATTTTCAGAATCAACTAATACTTACATAGTCCTCAAGAATCCAAGTACAAACAAAAAATTAAGCTGCAGCTAAAAAAAGAAAGAAAATTAAACTAAAATAAAAAGAGATTGCTTCGTCATATTTTTCAATTTCAGAGAGAGTTGGTGAGATCAAACTGGTTTCCGCATCAACGACAGTATTTCCATTAAAATAGGACCTAAGATTTCAAAAGATTTTGTTTGAGTATCAAAAGATTTTGTTTGAGTATCAAAAGATATTCTCTCAAAAAGATATGTTTGACTATCAAAAGATACCAAATCACTGTCGTAAGCGTTTTTCATTAAGAATCTACCCTCTCATGTGGAACACAACGGCAACAAATCATGGTGAAAAATACAACAGTATCGAACAATGATTAACAAATCACGGGGACCGATACGACAGTATGGAACACTGATTATTTTTTTCCACGAAGAACTTACACCATACTCCTTCAACATCCATATTGTTAGAGTATAATTAAAAAAATTGTCACAAAGATTATTTGATAAATAGAGACAACCGTCCAAAACGTTTAAACTAACACCCTTTTGACGAAAATATTTATCCAAATCACTTGTACCAACACCCTAACGAAAATCAATATCACGAACGGCTAAAACTCTCTTCAGCTAACCCAAAAGATAAAATGGCAGGAAGAGTTATACAATTGGTGTTTTTTGTAAAAGTCTAGTGAAGAGCTTTATTAAAAAAACGTAGCAGAGCAAGGTTAATCTGTTAGGTGCGACCAAAATTCCCATATCCCACATCAGTTAAACATAGGAAAAAAGATCAGTATATAAGTTAAGAATACATCTCCATTAGTGTGAGGCCTTTTGGAAGTGGACCCAAAAGCAAAGCCGTGCGGGCCAGTGGGCCCAAAGCGGACAATATCACACTATTGTGGAGATCGGTGTATTCTTACTTATATACAAAAGCAGAATATACTGACCCCATATTCCCTTCAAATGGTATCAGAGCACCAGGCCCAGACAGAACGCGATGTGGTGGGTTGCCAGGAGCCATACTCAAGGTCATTGATCTGCTGGATAGAAGGAGCGCCAGATGGCTCATCAAGCAGGTGGCTTGATCAAGGAGCGGTGCAGATTCATCTAAAAAGATGGAGTGCTTGATAGCTCATCAAGCAGGTGGCTTGATCAAGGAGCGGTACAGTGTCATCAAGTAGGCGGATGGAAGTCAATTGAGAGGAGGCTAGAGTGGTACTTTGTTCGAGAGGAGGATTGTTAAGGGCAACCAAAAGTCCCACATCCCACATCGGTTAAACATAGGAAAAAAGATCAGTATATAAGTTAAGAATACATCTCCATTAGTGTGAGGCCTTTTGGAAGTGGACCAAAAAGCAAAACCGTGCGGGCCAGTGGGCCCAAAGCGGACAATATCACACTATTGTGGAGATCGGCGTATTCTTACTTATATACAAAAGCGGAATATACTGACCCAATATTCCCTACATAATCATAGCTACACCAATATCCCAATCAATCCTTTTAGGGAGCGTGACAATTATGAGCTTGTAATCGTGGGTGGTGGAATCATATCCAAATCCATATGTGTTAATTCTGGTATGTCTTGAACTGATTAGTCCAGCTACACCAATATCCCAATCAATCCTTTTAGGGAGCGTGACAATTATGAGCTTGTAATCGTGGGTGGTGGAATCATATCCAAATCCATATGTGTTAATTCTGGTATGTCTTGAACTGATTAGTCCAGCTACACCAATATCCCAATCAATCCTTTTAGGGAGCGTGACAATTATGAGCTTGTAATCGTGGGTGGTGGAATCATATCCAAATCCATATGTGTTAATTCTGGTATGTCTTGAACTGATTAGTCCATATATGTTAATTCTGGTATGTTTTGAACTGATTAGTAGAAGGATTGTATATATGAAAGCTATCGTACTCAAATGTACATACACATACCAGTCTGTTAACAGAACCTAAAATTTTATCTAGTGTTGATCCAACGGAAAAGGAGAATTTGAACCTTTGAACTTCAGGTTGACCATCGAAACTCATTTATGTAAGTACGTTCCCCCTAGTCCGGGAAAAATGCATGATTTTATAGTAACTGATTTCAGACGCTCGTTTAAGGTGCAATTTAACAAAATCAGTGCGAGAGATAAGATACGGATTTGAATCGCAGGAGATATTTAACCGGTAAGAGAGATAGAATTTCCATTAACACCTCCTCTAGTAGATCAATCGTCATTGATAGTCTTTTCAAACCAAGAGAAAGAGATAATAGATTACTTGAACTATGTGTTTATTAACGATGGGAAGACGAACAGTTTAGAACATGAGAAACTTCCGTGATATTTATATTGACTCGAGTTAGGGTAGGTTGGTTTGTTAGTAGTTTTTACCGGGTCTGTTATTTTTTTCTACTGGATTTTCTAAAACTAATCCTTCTACTTTTCTTCTAATATTTTGATTTGTTTTCCTCGTTTTGCTAACCCGTCTTTTTATTGATTTCAAGTTTACTTTTATATACATATATAATAGTTTAAATTTATAACTTTTATACAGACAAATATCGTTCTAGCGAATATGACCAACATAAGATTTAAAATGTTAATGTTATTTAGAATTTCAAAGCAAAAAATTATACGAAGCGACTTCTATTACTATATTAAGAAAATACATTTGTTTGAGGAGTCCATTAAGATTTTAATACAATATAGGGGGGCAATCATGCAAATAAACCTAAATTTTAATTCAGAGATAGACTGAATACAGTCCGTTCACACAACATCGAGAGCTCAGACCACTAATCTCAAGCTCCAAACCTATTTCCTTCCTCAAGTATCTCTTCTCGACGAGAAAAGTTTAATTATAGTTGCATCAGTATCACCACATATATCTCAATCAATCCTTTTAGGGAGCGTGACAATTCTGAGCTTGTAATTGTGGGTGGTGGAATCATATCCAAATCCATATGTGGTAACTCTGGTATGTCAGGGATACTTAAGATCAGGTATTTCTTTGACAGGGATTGTATATATGAAAGCGATCGTATCCAAATGTGCATACACATACCACCCCGTTAACAGAACCTAAAATTTTATCTAGTGTTGATCCAACGGAAAAGGGAAATTTGAACCTTTGAACTTCTGATTGACCATCGAAACTCATTGATGTAAGTACGTTCCTCCTAGTCCGGCAAAATGCATGATTCTATAGTAACCGATTTTAGACACTCGTTTAAGCTGCAATTTAACATAATTTGTGCAAGAGATAAGAGAGAACCATGATTTAGATACAAACTTGAATCGCATGAGATATTTAACGGGTAAGAGAGATAGAATTTTCATTAACACGTCCTCTGGTAGATCAATCGCCATTGATAGTCTTTCTCAACAGTTTTCTCTCCAAAGAGAAAGAGAAAAAGATACTCCCTTCATTCCGTAATATAGGCCGTTTAAGGTTTTGGGGTAGAAACCAATAAATACAATGATGATTTCTCTCTCCTATAAAACACACAAAACAATCTAATTTTATTGGGTAAAAAAACAATTAAAATGGAATATTTTGTATTTTCTAAAACGTCCTACATTGTGGAACGGAGGGAGTAATAGATAAGAAGAGGATTACTTGAACTATGTGCTTATTAACGATGGAAGACGAACAGTTTAGATCATGAGAAACCTCCGTGATATTTATATTGACTCGAGTTAGGGTAGGTTGGTTAGCTAGTAACTTTTACCGGGTCCGTTATTTTTTCTCATGGATTTTCTAAAACTAATTCTTTTTCTTTTCTTCTAATATTTTGATTCAGTTTTGCTGGTTTTGCTAACTAGCCTTTTTATTGATTTCAAGTTTACTTTTATATATATATATATTGATAATAGTTTAAATTTATAATTTTTATACAGACAAATATCCTTCTAGTGAATATGACCAACATAAGATTTAAAATTTTAATGTTATTTAGAATTTCAAAAAAAAAATTATGCAAAACGATTTTTATTACTCTATTAAGAAAATGCATTTGTTTGAGGAGTCAGTTAAGACTTTAATACAACATAGGGGGTCAATCACGCAAACAAACCTAAATTTCAATTCATAGATAGACTGAATACAGTTTGTTCACACAACATCGAGAGCTCAGACCCTTAATCTCAAGCTCTAAACCTATTTCCTTCCTCAAAAACCAGAGATGCAATGCATGAGCAAAGATCAAATTCGAACGGATTTTTTTAGAAAAAATTCATTGAATCGATCCAGTAAAGCCTCAATCACAAAGAGCAAAGCCCCAATCACAAAACAAGGCAAACCCTAGCCAACTTTCATCTTCAAACTATCTTCAATTTCTCTTCAAATCAGCACACCAAGCCAATAATAGCCTCATCAAAAAATCGATACGTCCATATGAACAAGCCCAACACCTGGATTCCATCTGCAAGAGTAAGTGAACTACCAACAGTTTCCAGGGAAACAAAATTTAATCAAGAAGAAGTGATGTAGCCTAAACCAAGGCTTTCGAGATCACAATGGCAAACAGGGGATTAGGGGCATTGAAATGAGAGAACGATAATTTCTCTTTAAATTTTAATGCCCACTTAGAGAGCCAGTCTACAGCCCTATTTTGGACTCTCGAGACATATGAAATGGTCATTGAAGAAAAAAGAAGATTTCTGCATATAGAAGTTAGAGATTTGAGGTACCAATGATTTTTCTGATTCTTAATAATGTTAATTAAAGTGAAATAGTCTATCTTTATATGTATATTAACCCAATTTCTTGCTTTTCAAATCAAAAGACCCTCAAGCAAGCTCTGGTTTCAGCAACCAGATGAGTTAGCTTGCCAAAGGATTTACTCGAGCCATTTATGATAGTGCCTTCCAAGTCCCTAAAAATCATAGCTCTACAAGATTCTCCGTTGCTGAGGCAGGAGGCGTCCATATTAAGCTTTAACCTTCCATTAACCGCGCAACCCATTTAAGATAAGTAATTTTATTGCAAATATTTTTCTTGAAAAGACATCTTAATGTTAGAGCAGCATCACTGACATTTGTCCAGTGTTTGTTGGTGAGAACATTAGAAATCTCTAGTCCCAGAATAATTTTGTTGATTAAATTGATAGAAGTAAAAATACTGAGGCCATCTTCCTTAAACTTTGCATTATTTCGACTCTTCCATATCACCCAACAGATTATAGCTGGCAAAGAATGAGTGATATGGACTTTTTGAGTCGAAAACCAAAACTAGTTATAAACAACATGCTTTAAAATCATAAATTTTCAATTCTAATGTTGAAAAGGTTGCTGAAATGACTCCGTAGACTCCATGCATAAGCACATTTGACAAAGATATGGTTAACATCTTCACAATTTAAGAAAAATTGGAATTTTGATGCAAAGTGTAAATTTCTTTTTTGCAAAACAGGGTCTATGGGAATAAAATTTTGAATGATCTTCCAAAGCAAGAATGAAAACTTCATTGGAGTGATAGTAGGCTAGATTTTTCTGTACAAAAGGATGTCATTTGTTAAGAGGTTACATCTGGTTGGGTAATTAAGCATTATGTGATTGCTACACATAATTCAGGTTGGCATCCATGAGGCGATTTAAGGGTACTCAAAAACCATGCTAGACATGTTATAGTTTTTCAACCAGATCATGCGATTTATACGTATGTTATTCTTGCGATTGTATTTTACTAGAATGGGAATTAAAGTTTATTCGGTCCAAACATTATGTGATTGGTACACATAATTCAGGTTAGAATCCTATTAGATGGTACGATTCATTCACAAAGGTATCATTGCGATTGTAAACCAGTTATGATGCGATTTTACTGCGTATTTTAAACATTATTCATGCAAATGCAAATATAAATCATTACCAGTCCATCTCTAGTTTTCCACATTTATCAAGAGTGAATTTTCTTTCAAGCAACAATGAGTTATATTTTTTAGCCGATTGGTTCATACTATCCTCGCTTATGTGGCACACTAGAACGAACATGATATACGTGTCCTGCCCCATTTTTTTGAATACTTTGTCAACAATGTGTGACATATCTCTTTTCGCTTATGAAGCATTTTGCGAAAAACGAGAAATATTTGAATAAATTGGACTCACTGTTGCAATCCTAAAAATTTGAATAGCGTTGTATTTACAAGTGTAGTTGTTATTAAAACCTTTGAAAAATACTTACCAATTGGTTTCCTTAAGCAACTTATATGTCAAGGAATTAAAGGAATTAAAATATACCTAAGCACATGTGGTTGCTTAAAACTAAAGATGATTTTATAACAAACATGTCATAATATAGTAGAATTGAGCATGTTAGGCTTCGAAAATTCTACCTGTAAATGATTTGTTACTTATTTCAAATTGTATAATTTACCTTAAAGTCAAGGTCCTTTTTATATGGTAGTGTCGTTACCTCACTCACACTAACGCTAAGCTTGTATGAGAACTCTGTTTGTGGTAAATATCATACTTTTAGATCTTTTTGATATTTTTCTTTTTGTAATTGAATTGCCTTGTGGTATTGAGTCACTCCTACTAATTGCGTTGTTGTTGTTTCACGTTTCTAATCTTGGTAATTAACCTTTGTCTCTCCCAGTTGTATTTGACTAATTAAACTCTAATTGAGGTACTCATCCGCTACTATATGTAACATATAGAACTCACATTCACATTATAACCACATGACTTCTTTTATTACAAGTTTAATAATATAAACATCCACTTACCATTGATGCAGTTTCCTCTACCGTATTTTTAGCCGCACGCAATCCAACATTTTTACATCCACTCTGTTGCACAATTTCATTAGCCTCAGCCTTATCAACTTCGTCAAAAAAAGATTGTGTACGTATATCACAACATATTGATTCTTTCGTTGAATCAACGTATAAACCTCCTATTCCTTGGGTGGCTAATTCAGTCTTCAGGACCCCAACTTTTTGGTTTACCACTTCTTCTTGAGCCACTGGTTGAACTACTTATGCTCTATCTGCATGGCTTAATACTTCTTCTTTTGTGCTCCGTTGCACTTCAGTTCTTGGTTGTGCCTCTTGTGTTAGTTTATTTTCGTCTTCTATTTGTGATACATGTTCAATATTTTCCAAGTCTGGCTTTTATTTTTTATGTTGTTGTATATGTAGTTGTTGGCCATCATCTTTTGCTCGTGGTTTAACAGTACATACCTTGCACATTAACGATTTACTTGTTTTCGAAAACCTACTTACATCCATATATTGGATAATGTGAGTTAGTTATCCTATTAACATTAGGATTTTGACTTCATTATAAACATGTCTTTGCTGGTTTATTAGCTTGATGCAATTTTATGCAACTTTAATAAGTCGTGCACTTTTCGTGTGGCCAAAACAACTAAGGCAATAGTCTATGCCATTACATGAAATTCATTGGTTAACAAACAATAGTTGTGTAATTTTAAGCAATTGAAATAACTTGTGCAATTTGTAACAAAACAAAAACGTGATTCACATGTACTAGATATTTTGCATTGTCTTTCGAACTTAAGAAAAAAACAGTCTTGTTTACAGTAACCACCATTGACTATCTTAATAAATCCAAAATAAACCAAAACAAACATCTGAAATTAACACACCAACATCTTAAAACCGTACAGGAAATATATTATATATTATTAAATCTTAATAATCTTATGATCCACAAACATCTTAACGCCCTTATTGGTCCAGTTGGGCTACGTGTGTGGTCCTGTCTATCTTCTTTATATTACCACCTCTGTTGTATGAGCATCCTTTTTGTGCTGCATTTGTAGTGTAGTATCTCCCTCTACTACTGGTACAACGACTTCACCATCTGCCTCATTGTCATTTGTACCTTTACAGCGGGAGATTTTATTTCCGACAATACCTCGTCCTTACTTTTAATATACCAGAGCCACTTCTGTATTCCCTTCTCATTTTCTTACTATCCGGCCATGCTGCTCAAGTGCCTCACCCTCAACCGATTGTTCAACTTGCACGTCTGCCGTTATTTTGGGATGCACCACTTCTGCTTCCTGTGTGGTTGGAATCTACAACCTTTTCAGTTGGCACTACTGTCGTACTCTCTGGATGCACCAACTTAACACCATCAATACATAAAATATAACGAACAGATTCATTTCCAACTCAATCGCAGCTGTAATTTAACGAACCTACAAAGTAAAGAACAACTGACTGTTTCATTATAATATACAACAAAATATATAATTGCTAAATACTCTCAGGTGGGAAATTCTGGGCATTCTTCCACTCCACGTTTCTTATGGTGTCTTTCCCCAAACACTTATTGTTGGACATCAGTTGGACAAGTAGACTGCACATGCCACTGCTTCCGTCCAAAAATCCTTAGGTAGTTTCTTGTTTTTGTTTATGCTTCACGTCATATCAAAGATTGTTAACTTCTTCCTTTATGCCATACCATTTTGTTGAGGAGATTTGGGAAATGTCAAGCATAAAAGAATTCTGAGTATTTTATAAAAATCTTAGAATTCATTGGATGTGAACTCCCCTCTTCTGTCAGATCTCATGGCTTTAATCTTATTTCCGCTCTCCTTTCTGCTTTAAACTTCTTAAATATTCCAAAGACTTCGAATTTCTATTTTAAGAAATATAACTAAGTTTTTCTTGAGAAATTATCAATGCAGATAATAAAGTAATTACTTTTACCTAGAGAGCTCAGCTTGACTGGACCACACATATCGGTATAAATAAGCTCGAGAGGTTTCTTGGCTCTTGACGCTGATGATTTTTTTAATTGTTTCCCAAGTAAACATCATTCGCATAGTTGGTCAAAATGATTAATATACATTAATCCTCTCACCATTTCATTCTTTGACCATAACTCCAAACTTGTAAAGTTTAGATGCTCAAATCGAACATGTCATAGCCACGATAAATCTTTGTAACAAGCTTTATGAATCTAGTTTTGTTCATCTTTAGAAAACAAAACCAATGGTACTTTTGGATATTTTTCTAAATTACCTTTTAAAAGATACATTATTTTAAAAAATTGAATCCCAAAATCCTGAGAGATGATGTACACTTGTTTTATGATTTTGTATAGCATAGAGAATTATTTCATGTTCATAACTTTCAGAGAGAATTATTTCATATCTTTCAATAAATTCCCTTCCAGATCAGTATGAAGTTTTGAAATGTTATCGTCTATGTTCAAAGATCACTTTATTGGTAGAAAGGTCATAAAAAAGGATGAGGACTACATCATGCATTACAAGCGAGAGTGGAATGAAAGTGTCATGAATTATTGTCATTATTTTGTAATAAAGAATAACCTTAAACATTGTTATTAGTGTGTGTAATTTTCTTCATTTATAAGATATATTTTTCCATGCTTATTGACATAGTATACAATGAAGAATAAGTCTTTGTCCTTCAAGGGCCTTCTAGCTCAGATTGAGTCACAAATCAATGTAGAAAATATGCACTTGAGAGTTAGATCAAATCACTAACATTTTACCCATTAGAACGCAGACTTAATGTTAATAATAATACTCTACCATCCAGATTTTGCTCATTCTCAACAAGCATACCACCATCGGCAGTAGGCCTCCAGGTACTAAACAAGGCAAGACTATATTAATCTCATAGATAGGATATCAACCATTTATGATAAAGTTAAAAGCTCCACGCCTTTGCGGAATATTTTGTCAATCATCACCCAAAAGAACATAAGAATCACAACGGAATTTGCAAATATCATAGTAATTATCAGGTCTTCAACAGACCAAGGGGAATTTAAGTCCAAACCCAAAATAAAACCTTCAAGAATGAAGGCTTTAGTAGTCTACCCAAATCAATAACGAGCCATGATAATTATTAATAATTATGGAGGCTTGGCCAAATATCAAGAATAGGATGACCCTAACTAAGATATAGTTAGGATAATAACGAGGAGTTGTTATTAGCAGTTATTAAGTCTTCAAGAAAAAAGCTCACTTCTGAACTTGAGTACTAATATCATAGGCTGGCATTTTCTCCCCTGTATTGAGCTTCTTACCCACCGATGATTTGTACTAACGAGGATCTTTGAGGGATAGTCGGACCCTATCAGGATATTATGCTCTTTAATGCTTATATTGTTGGGGTTGAGATAAGAAGATTGTTTGTTGAAGCTAAGCTAGGAAAATAGTGCCTTCATAATATATGATGTGAAGTTTTGTTTTTCCGAGATTGAGGTTGATGTCTACATGGTTATAGAAGAGGTTAATAATTTTATGTTCATGGTATTCGACAAACATCATGTTTATATTTTCATTTTAGGACGACCATGGGTCAAAAAATGCATGTTATTGACACCAATTTCCACCACTGACTCTAATATATAATAAATGGAACTCTATGAGTTATAAGAGAAAATTAAAAAACAACTTTCGAGTATTATGCAACCTCCCTTGATCTTAAAAATAAATATCAATTAAAAGGGATCTCACTTGAAATAGGGAGTGTAGATGACCATCGAGAGGCCCATCATATTGTAGTCACTGATGAGGAAACATAAGTCTTAGAGATTTTAAATATGTTATATGGGTACCTTCGTACATCATTTTTCATAAATTGTGAGTCAGTCTGAATATTCGTTCGATCAGTAAGATTAGAAGATATTTCTCTCTTCAGAAGTAAAAGGTTATTATGGACGAGGTAGAAAAACTAACAAGTGTCGACCATATTTGAGTGTCTACATATCATGTCTGGTCCACCGACCTAATTTTATTCCAAAAATAATAATAAGAAGTGGAAAATATGTGTTGACTTTAATGATTTGAATAAAGCATACCTCAAGAACTGATTCCCATTGTTAATGATAGATTGTCGATGATAGATCAGTTGGTAGCCATATTGATAAACAATGTCTGATCATTCATGGATGCCTATGCAGGATATAATCATATTTAACTCCACCAAACTGATCAGGATTGCACTATCTTCATTATTCGTCAGCGCCTTCATTGCTATAAATTCACGCCTTTCAGATTGAAAATTGCAAGGGAAATTTACCAAAGACTTGTCAACAAATCCTTTGTTAATTAGATAGGATGGGACATTAAGGTATATATGTTGGAAATTTATGGATTGATATGTTAATGATGTAATTAGTCATTATCATAATACGGTCCATTTTAATTAGTAATATGTTATTTATATAGTTTAAAATTTGACTAAATGATAAAAATATATTATAAAGGTATAAGTGTAAATATTAAATTAAATTTGGGCCCTTTGAAGGATTAACACTTTAGACTAAATTAATAAGTTTACGGACTTAATTGAGTAATTCAACTTTGTGAGGTATGGTCCCTCACCGCAAAGAGAAATAAAGAGATATAATGAAATTAGGTTAAATTATAAACCTAATGGCATCATTTATATAAGAAGAGGTATGATAATATTCTTTCAACTATCGTATTATATTTGTATGTCGTACTATTGGTTGGATTCACCAAAAAATCTTAGTTTTTATTTTTATTCTTCTGGAAGTTTCTTTTGAATATTTATTAAGAACATGTGAACCATATTGTAGATTGATCAATAACACAAGTATAAGATTGAAGGGACACAATCATATAGAAAATTTATGCAATACAAAAGAATCGGATTTACTACTCTACTACAATCACTAACTACTAGAATGAATAAACTATAAAGTATATTTTCTTACTACTAGTAAATCTAAATACACAAGGGAACGATTTATTATTAATGTTATAATGGATATATTGAGTGATTTTGTATATTCCATCAATTGATATAAGACTTAAGGCTCATTTTTGAATCGATATAAGATAATGTTTTGATTGATTGCATCATAGAACCATGTTTATGATTGCATGTTCGATGTTCAATTTTCTTAGAGGACTGAACTAGGGCCCCACACTACACCCTATCCATTAATTTAGGGTTAATATGTAGCTGGATAAAAGGATTTTTGAAGTAAAAAGTCCATATATTGAAAGGTAAAACAAAATAGTAAAGGGAATCTGACTAACTTCTATGTGATCACCCCCATGTAATCGTGGTGAAGGGTCAGAAGGCCTACATCTTGATCATTCCTAATGTAATAGTGGGAAAAATATCATGTTCATTGCGATCAACATAAGTTTGGTGCAGCTAGCACAACCTCTTGCAATCAATAAGTTTTTCGTTGTAGCAGCGGATCCATGAGGGTTCTAAGCTTGGGTCTTCTTTTCTTTGTGATATGTAACCATTGGTATATATTTAGTTATTCTTTTTGGTATATGTATGTGGTTGATTTGAAATAGTTGTTTAAATTTTTATACATATATTCATGACTAAAGTTGTTTGGACAACAGTAGTTGAATCATAAAATTAATAAATCGGCCCAAATGAAGATTAGTTGGTATATTAAGGATCCTAGGGTCCGAATAATTCGTGGATTAAGTTTATTGCAATTATTTTCGGGACAAAGGAAGTCAATACTTGGCATGATTAATCAAGAATGGTAAAAAATCATTATAACATTAATCATTAAGTTTTTAATTGAAGTAAAGGAATAAGCCCATATGAAGACTTCATTGTTACTTAATCAATTATAATAAGATTAGTAAGGGTTTCTTCAAACTCATAAATACATATTAGTATATTTGTCCAAAGGTATTTATTAGTGTTATTTGTTATGGTTTACATGTATTATGATACATTTGAGCACATTTAAGTTTAAGTGTTATTATAATAAATGTGAATCTTATATGATAACTATTTAAATGTTTTGTAGTTAGTAGTGTTAGTTATAATATCATAGGGAGTAAGCCTCATGTATGGGATGAGTCAGGCTTTAACCAATGCAAAAAGGAGGATCAGATGTTCCTTAAGTGTTATGAGCACTAATGGTGCTTAAACCCGTCTCTTTACTAAAGCAAGTACTCCCGATGAGACGGAAGAATTCTGGAATTTAAAAAGGTCCGATAGGTTATTCTTGGACGTAATGAGACAAGGAATTCCAACTATGTTCTTTGGGAAAGTCTCAAAAAATATTGCATGCTCTCTCTGAGTTTCTAACGAAAAATTAGAAAAGATTTATTAAAAACTTTGATACATTCTGGGTTGTCTTCCGAAGGTAATTTGTTTCGAGTAAAGAGGTGAAGGGCAATGGAGATACCATAATCCATTGTGCCCAAGAACCAAACGAGTTCTTAAAGGATTATATAATTCGATTTGTGAATACAAAGAATGGATTAGCAGATTGCTTCGAACATGTGATAATTGCTTCTCTAAGACAAGGGTTGAATCTTGGGAACTTGGCTGATTCAGTGACCAGGAAGAAAGCCATGACCTGGGGTGGCTTGTTGAATCAGGTGGGAAAACAGATTAATGTGGAAGAAACCAAGAAAATCAGGGTGCACCGTTAAGTGAGGTCCACCACAACAGCTCGGAACCAGTCCAGATATAAGGCTATGGAGATAGGACAAGGGTCCAACCGGGCTAAACAAGCTCAGTCCAACCAGAATCAGTCTCAGAGCCAACAGTCAAGAGGTAAAAGAGTTCCTTGGGTTCAAATCGAGTGGTTTACAGAGTTAAGAGAGAATGTGTCTACAATATATGACAAGACCAAGGATGAAGTACATTTTCAGAAACCGGCGGCACTATAGTCCCTCAGAGAAAGCCAAAATACTTGTTTTTGCCAATATCATAATGATATAGGCCATAATACTCAAGACTGTATAGCATTGAAACAAGAATTGCAGAATTTTATTGAAAGAGGCAAGCTAAGAACTTATGTCAAAAGAAGAAGTGGAAACAGGCCTGACAGTGCTCCTCGGACGGGCCCTACAAACAATGTAGAAACAGAGAAAACTAGGACGGTGTCCGGACTGATCAGTTTCTTTGAGTCACTCACCATCTTTGGAGGAGATACTGGGACGACACCTACTCATTCATCAAAGAAGAGGCATGCGCATAGTTTGGCCACTCAGTTGGAAGGGGTAATTTCTACCCATCAGTGCCAAACCCATTTTCTATTTATAGTGTTTGATGAAGATGATTTAAGATATGTTGTTGGGCATCATGAGGATGCGGTGGTGATAGGAGCATCTATTAGGGGCAATGATATCCGTCGGATTTTGATAGACACATGCAGTTCGGCAAACATCCTCTTCTTAAGCTACTACAAACAGATGAGGAATCTGGTTGTTATTCAACACTCAAATAAAACCATTGTAGGTTTCACAGAGAGCTCTGTGGATGTAATCGCGGAATTTGAGGAAGAAGTGTTGTTGGGCAAGGGGCTCTTTAAAAAGATGGTGAGGGTGTTATTCGTTGTGGTAGATTTCCCCACATCCTACAATGCGATTTATGGAAGGTCTTGGCTTTCCAGAATGCATGTTGTGGCCTTAATAGTTCATCAGTGTTTGAAGTATGTAGTTCAAGGGTAAGTAGGTATTTTCCGAAGTAGTCAGAAGATATCCAAGGAGTGCAATGCAACTACTCTTGCTCCTAAGAATTTGGGAGCAGTTCGGTTTAATAAAGATTAGCAGTTACTAGAGCCTTCTGAGGGAGAGAGTGAGATTGATGACCCCGGAGAGGCTCCTAGTGTTATAATACCAGCTGAAGAAATTGAAATTCATTCCGTTGCAGAGGGTACAAATATCAAGATTGGTTCTAAAATGGCGCCAGAGTTGAAAAATAAATTGTTGTCCTTTTTATTAAACAATCAGCATGTCTTCGCTTGGTGCAATAGTGATGTAACCGGAGTGCCCGCAAGCGTTATGTCACACAAGTTGTCAATCCGGAGTGATGTTGCACCTGTTGTGCAGAAAATGAGAGATTTTTCTAATGACAAAACTGATGTGATAGTCCAAGAAGTTGATCGGCTTACCAAGATGGGACACATAAAGGAATTCCAATATCCTTTATGGACTGCCAATCTGGTGTTAGTCAAGAAAAAGAATGGGAAATGGCGTATGTGTATTGATTTCACTGACCTTAACAGAGCTTGCCCAAAAGATCTTTATCCAGTCCCCCGGATAGATCAGTTGGTAGACTCAACGTCTGGGAACAAGTTGTTGTCCTTCATGGATTCCTTCTCTGGATACAACCAGATACAGGTGAATCTGAAGGATCAAGAAAATAGTACCTTCATAACAGACAGAGGTCTCCATTGCTACAAGGTGATTCCTTTTGGGTTAAAGAATGTTGGGGCTACTTATCAGAGGTTGGTGAACAAAACATTTGCTAGTCAGATTGGAAGAAATATGATGGTTAAAAGCCTGGAGGAGGATTTTCATATAGTTGATCTTCAAGAAACATTTGCTAATTTGACAGTTGTGTATTTGAAACTAAATCCAAAAAAGTGTGTATTCGGGGTTCGATCTAGAAAGTTTCTGGGTTATGTGATAAGTGAGAAAAGAATACAGCCCGATCCAGATTAGCTTAATGCCCTGTTGGAAATGGATCCTCCTAGGAATGTTAAAGAAGTCCAGAGGCTCATTGGAAGGTTGGCTTCCCTAAACCGTTTCATTTTAAGGTCTTCGGATAAATGTGCTTCGTTTTTCCAAACTTTGAAGAATGCCAAAGATTTTAATTGGTCTCCACAGTGCAACCAAGCTTTTGTTGAAATAAAGAAACACTTATCCTCACCAAAGACTCGTTTTAAACCTATTCAATGAGAAACACTCTATGTATACTTGGTTGTGTCAGAATGTGTTATAAGTGCAGTATTAGTAAGAGAAGTGGAAATTTACCCTCGTTTGGTTTACTACATCCGCAAAAGTTTGATAGATGCTGAGAAGAGGTACTTGAAGCTTGAAAAGTTGGAACTAGCCTTAGTGATTGCGGCAAGAAAGATGAGGCTGTATTTTTAATCTCATTCCATCGTTGTCCGGACATCTTTCCCACTAAATAATGTTCTTCAAAAGGCAGACATATCAAGCAGGATGACCAAGTGGTCAGTAGAATTTGGCGATTACGACATTGATTTTTTCCCCCGAACAACTATCAAAGCTCAATCACTGGCTGATTTCCTGGTAATATTCCATTCGGACAGGAACTCCAAATAAACTTCAGAAGATAAAACCAAGAAAGATTGGGTAGTCCGAACTGATGGTGGTTCAAGCACAATGAGCTGGAGTTTTCCTAACCTCTCCATATGGTGATAAGATGTACCAAGCTATATGCTTTGGGTTGAGGGCCTCCAACAATGAGTCTGAATATGAAGCAGCTATAGATGGTCTTAATTTGGATTTCTTATGTGGGGCTAAGAGAGCTCGGTTGATGAGTGACTCTCAGCTGCTCATCCATCATGCTCAAGGTCAGTCTGAGGCCAAGAAGAAGAAACTGGTCAAGTACTTACTTATCCTCAAAGAAGTGGCAGCCAACTTTAAAAGTGTTTGTTATGAGCATATTCCCAGATCGAAGAACACCCTCGGAAATTCTTTGGCAATTATACCGTATTCTGAGTCCTACCCTTGGATTCACATACAAGAATGCCCGTCTATACAGCCAAGTTAGAACAAGGAATATGGGGAAAGCATGAGCATACATGAGATTCAACCTAAAGATTGGAGCTTTTCCCCCTTCAATATATTTCTAATGGGGTTTTTCCTTCGGATAAAGCTATAGCAAGAAAGACTAAACACAAGGCCCGAGGTTTTTTTATCATAAGGGGAGTTCTCTATAAAAAAATCTTTCAGTACACCTCTCCTGTGTCGTTTGGGGGTTGAATAATCTCAAGTCGTTTTATCTGAACTACACGATGGAGAAGGCTCAGTGCATTGTGGGTATAGGGCACTAACCCGGAGAGTGTTTGTTGTTAGTTGGATATTATTGGTCATCCATAATGGCAGAGGCTAAAGAAATGGTAAAGAAGTGTGATCCATGTCAAAGGTATGACAATGAAATTCATGTGTCAGCAATACCTATGGAGTTTATTTCTGAACCAGTTCCTTTTGCCCGATTCGGAATAGATTTAGTTGGACCTCTGCCTATGGCATCCGGGGGGTGCAGAACTATTATAGATGCTATTGATTACTTCTCAAAATGGATAGAGGCAGCTCATTTGGCAGGAACCACTTCGAAGGCTGTCATTAAATTTATTATATCCAATATATACTGCAGATTTGGGGTCCCGTAAAAGATTACTACAGACAATGGGCCACAGTTTGATAACAAAGATATGGAGATTTTTTGTGCTTCTAGAGGTATTCAATATTGTTTTTCTTCTCCTTTTCATCCACAAGCAAACGGTTAGGTTGAAGTTTCCAACAGGACTATTTTGTCTGGGTTAAAAAAGAATCTAGAAAGAGTTGTGGGGAAGTGGCCAAGCTATTTACAAGAAGTATTGTGGGCATACCGAACTACTCATCGGGCTGCTACACAAGAATCTTATTTTGGTTTGGTGTATGGGATGGATGTAATTACCCCCATAGAAGCTACCCTACCATCATACCGAGTCTACAACTATTCTGAACAAGCTAATGAGATAGCAATTAGAAATTAGTTGGACTTAATAGAAGAAAGAAGGGTTAAAGTTCACTTAAGAACAGCTCACTACTAAAGTTTGATGAGGAGTAGATTTGCTTCCAAGGTCAAAAGAAGAGATTTTCGACCAGGAGATAAGGTGTTAAGAAAAGTCTTCTTACACATCAAGGAGAAGCAGTTCGGTAAGTTGGCTCCGAACTAGGAAGGCCCCTATGAGGTCTTTAAAAAAGTGCAAACCGGGGACATATAGACTTCAGGACAAAGAAGGGAAAGTTTTGAAGCACCCATGGAACATTGAACATCTCAGGTTATATTTAGGGTAAAATATTTAGTGTAAATATTATGGGGCATACTCTTTCCTATCCTATTGGTACGGGGAGGTTTTAATGAGGTGTCCGATCTTTTATAATATATGATACCTTATTAAAATATTCTGAGTGGTTTTACTACAATTTAATTCAAGTATGAATCACTTGTTCAACACTTTGGGTCTTTAGTGAATCGGATAAACTTGGTTAAGTGATGACTATTAAATACATGTCATCGAAGATATTAAACACTCTCATTTTAATACTTCTGAAATGCTATGGGCTACTTTAACATTAGCCATGAACAGTTTAAAGAAGATTATTAAACAAAGTAAAGTTTGATTAATTAAATCTGTTCGGACTTGAACCGAACCGGAAAACAAAACATGATTTGGCCATCCAAGGACTTTAGGTGTTCAAAGGACTTATTCGGACTTTCACCGAATAATAGTACAAAATGTTTCTTGGCCATCCAAGGACTTTAACTATTTGGAAAGAAAAAAAATTGATAAAACCTTAGTGCATGTTCCCTTCGCACGTTCCTTCACCACCATCACCCTTTTTATGACTTTTGAGTTCCGCACTCGAACTCTCATCAGTTCCATCTTCTTCATCGGTAGTGGAATCGATTACACTAAAGTAGTTACGTTTGTCACCATCTGCTAGAGTATGAAATGGTTAGTCTTCGTATTCCATGTACTTCCATAGGGGACCCAGGGTCCTCTTCGGAAAGGTCTCATAGAACAGCAGCACCATGTCAGACTTGATCCCATCATCTCTTTTTTCCAAAGAGTCTATTACTTCATTGGTATACTTATCAATACCATCTTGGATAGCTTGCTCTTGCTGGTTCTTTAATTCCTCATTTTCCTTGGTCATCTCCAAAACAGTGCTCTCCAGTTTAGTCTTCTCATCAGTTAAGGTTTGAATGGCACCATCCTTGGTCTGCACTTCCTCCTTCACCGTTGTGAGGTCTTTTCCTAAGTTAGAATACTTAGTCTGTAGCTCAGTTCTGGTTGCTTCCGATGTGGCTAAATTAGTTGCCGAATCCTCTTTGTCCTTCTTCAGTGCCTCCATCTCCTTATTCAGTTCCTCTATACTTTGCTGAGCGTTTAGGAGACTGTTTGACAGGAATTGCTTTTCAGAGGTGAGAGAATTGATAAGGGTGGTCTGACTTTTCACTTGCCTTTCCAGGTCAAGTATTGGCCGGATATGACCGAGGAGGGAGTGGCTCAGGACATCTTATTCTCTAGAGACGGAGAAAGATTTACCATTGAAGGTCACCATATTGGCAGAACTGGAGGGATGGTAGGTACCTGCGAAATCACCATTCTCAAAATCATTAAAATACAAATCAATGTCTTGAAGGGAATTAATGTCCACTTCATCATTCCCTCCCCCAGCAATCTCTCCGGACTGGAGATCTGTTGGAATTTTCTCTTGCAAGGTAGGACCAGCAGGTTGGATTTCTGAAGTGACGAAAAAATATTTTTTCTCCTAGGGTGACCTTCTTCTTCTTAGCAGCTTTCTCATCACTCCTGGCCCTCCGTTTCTTGTCCTTATTAGGAGGATTTGGTGGGTTCTGTGACTCTCCAGCCTCCCTCACTATTTCAACCTCTACTGCTTTGAGTATGGTTGCATCAATCCCCCATTGGTTCCCCGAACCAGTCCCTTCTGTGGCTGCTTGAACCAACTCTGTTGCAGCTTTCTTCTTTTTTTTCTTCATCTTGCTGGGAGCCTTAGCCATGCATTGAGTTTTGCACAGGTCATTTTCCCCTCCTCCAAATGTCTCGTGAACTCCTTCGGTAGCACTTAAAATGAGTAGCAAGCCAATCAGAATAAGAACACTTATAATTTAAGAAAAAAAAACTTGGAAGACAAAGAAAAGAAAGGAAATTAACAGTGCTTTTTCACCTGCTAGTCAGCATGCTAGGGTTGGTGTTGGCCTTAATTTTCCTACCATTTTCCCACGTTCTACTGACAAACAGTAACTATTTCCTCCAGTTCTTTTCGGACTCTAACAAGTCCTCCACAACTTTAAAGTCATTCCTCATGTTGTGATGGTAGAATGTAATCTGATGGTTCTTGCACAAGCTTGCTACAGCAGAAAACTGCTCCATTGGAAGTGGGATCTTCAACAATCTTGATGCCATGAAACAGGCAAGGAGACAGTACCATGCATTGGGGCTTAACTGGGTAGGGAAAATTTTGACCAAGTGAAAGTACCTAACAATTTATGGGTCCAAGGGGAACCGGAGTCCACATTTTAGCACTTCGGTAAAAATTACCACCTCATTAAGCTTGCAATCCATAGGAATCTCCGGAGTAATAGGTATCCTGACCTTTACAGACTTCGGAATCCCCCATTTGGTCCGAATTCGGCCCAACTCAGCAATATGGGTGTAAATGTAGTTGATGTTTTGCAAGGCTAATAAATATTTGACGCTAACGTGTTTGAAACAAGGGCCTACCTTTCCCTCTAATCACTCCGGAAGCGAGTCCAAATGAGTCATACAAATTTTTACCTTGCTCTTGCCCTTTTTATCTGAAGCAGCATCTCCTGTTTGACCTGATGCCTCGGTTTCGAAGGGAGCCTCCTCGATGTTGTCTTCCATAATCTTTTCCATCACTGTGGAAGGTTTGTCAGTTTTCTTAGAATAATGGGGCTCAATTTCTTGCACAGAAGGTTGTTCGGATGGTTGAGCGTTTGTTGCCTCTGAAGGCATAGTGTCTGGTTGAGGTTGGGATCCGGAGGGCTTGGCCCTTAGAGATGCTTTAGATACCTCCAATCTGGAGGGTTTCGGCAGTGAAAGTATGGATTGAGTTTTGGTTTGGCGGTTCATGCGGTGAGGGGTTATCTTCTCTGGAGACTTTTCAGCAATAAAGGGAGAGGGTTTTCTAATACTTTAAACAGCTTTTTCTTTAGGCACAGAAGGTTGGGGCTCTTGAACAGAAGAACCATATGGGATGGGTGAAAGGCTTGGTTTGAATGAAAGATGTTTGGGCCTAGGGGTTTTAGAAGAGGATGACCCTTGATCGATGTCCTGAGTTGGTTCACTGGTTTTCTCACTTGGAGAAACTGGGAGACCGGCGGCGATACGGTTCTCTCTTTTTACCTTTCTTGCTCTCTCTAAGGCTCACAAATTTAACCAACCACCTTTAACTAGAGCGTTTCTGGCTGTGAACATAAAATATCTCAAGAACGATTTGGAGATATATATGGGAATCTCTCTAAAACATCTTTGAGTATGGAAGACAATGAAATAGTAAAAGAGTATTTATATAAGAGTAAAAAGTAACAGTTACCTAGGAAAAGTTGAAGAGGGTTTTTGCAATGATTAAAGGCTGCGCAAACGTGTGAAGAATCAAAAGCCTAGGTAACTCTCTAGACTTAGTGGGTGCGCCGGTCTAGGAAAAATAATGGCTGGTAGGTCGAACCAAATGTTGATACGTGTCCCACGATCCAAGAAGAAAACTTTTAGAATTCTGGGAGGAGAAACCAGTCCTGAAGAATTTCAAATTGGGTTAGTGTTGAAAATGAACTTCCTAGTCTGAACGACACGAGCAGATCGGATGAAGTTGATACCGAATTGGTAGATTTTTTAGCCCTACCAAAAATATTTAGTGAGGCCTTAAAAAGGGGATACTTATGAGTTCAGATACTTCAGACACAACCCCTGCTTAATCCGGACATAGGTAATTTGGACCATAACACTCCACTAAAAAATCCGAAGTGGATAAATGTAAAACACCTTTTGACTAAGCTATTTGGTAATCTACTTAAAAGACCAATGAGTCCTTAAACTTGACCCAGTTTCACAATTTGACCCGGTAAGCCCATGGGTCATTAAATTAAGAGTATAAATACCCTAACCACTCTCATTAATAAGGGTGATCAACATCTAATACAAACATGCTGGTTAATTATCTCACTACTCCTCACACTAAACACAAAATACTTCAAACTTACCAAAACACTTTACCAAATTACCCCCAGCCCAAAATAAACCAAACCAAGCCTGGTGATTGTTCTGGTGATTGATGTCATTGTGGTACTTGCAATGCATGTTATTTTTGTCATCCTGAGACTTAGTTATAAGCAAATAATTCTTATGATGAATGTAGCTCTTGATTTTACATAAATCGTTGTTACGCTCTTGATAAGTTCCATGTAGTTATCATAATATAGCCACTTGTTCTTCTAGTCATCCCGGCCTCTTACCAAGGGCCCATCTAAGACGAGAACAACTTGAACCTGCCTTTGCACACTTTGGTTTTGAGAATTCAGTGTTCTTGATTGCATTGGTATCACATGTAGGATAGAGAGTGGGTGAGTGATAAACTTTTATTTCTACTGTTATACTTGTGGTTTTCGATGAAGTATTGAAGGAATTATTGGTATAAAAGTGAGAGGTTGATAATTTTGTCGAGGTTGATTATTCGGGACTAACCAAAGACACGTAATCTCCTTAGTTTTAATCAGTTCCTCTAATTGAGCCAAAATCACTCCAAAGGATAAATCATTTCAATTCATCATATCTTTAACCGAGGGCTCTCGGAGGAGTTCCTACCTGAATGACGTATAAACAACGTCAATCGCCCGATATATTCTGCCCTATTTTTCTTATTTTCTTGTTTGTATTGCATGATAAAGTCCTCATAAACTCCCCACAAACTAATCCATGAACAAATTTGAAAGACTCTCAAATTATGTAATCAATGATGGAACCAACTGATTAAATCAAGTCATACATTACCTTTGAAGTTCATTGGAAATGCTTAGAAAATAATTTGATCATTATCTTTGAAACAAAACATGTGTTTCTAAATTTTTGATATAATGTTTGGGATCAGCATTTGCATTGTACTTCTTCATATTGAAAAGGTTGAACCTTCTAGGCAGTTCTCCAGTCCAAATTCTTCGTGCTAAAAAGGAAATCATTTCTTATATCATTTACTATAAAATAGGTTATTTACATCCCCATCTGGAGCTGAATATGGGTCCACATGATACTTTTACTCGTTGATAGAAAGAAATTTGGTATCCATTACCCTCATATATACCAAAGATCCATTTATTGAAAATAATGTAGGTTAAAACATTGGGGTTGGAACCCACAACTATGGAACCATGTGGGGAGACAGCGGTTGCTACTAAATACTGGTTGTGGGTACAAATTGAAGGTAATGGGTATGCTACTGGACTTTGTTCATAACATTTTTTCTCTTTGTTCGTGCAGTTACTGCCAACGTATATTATGATGCCTTACAATCATTTGAGTCACGTCCATATACGACTCCCTTCTTATAATGTCTTGATTTTTTGGATCAAGAGTTATGTCGGTGTTTTGTATGCACAACACTCGTTCAGTGATGCCTTCTCTTGGGTGATGATTCGTGTTTTTTACTATCCAAACGTTACTTGTCGCTTGAAGTGGATGAAAGATAACGACGTCTTATCATATGCTCGCTTTTGAGAGAGTTTTAACTCTTATCTATAGCATAGGATCCCATAGACTTCTGATTTTGGATCGAATGGCTGAGGTCCTTACAACCACTGTTTTTCTTTCGATCCAAAATGTAGTCATTTTGACCCGAATTTTCTTTATACGTTCTTCCAACTGAAACTGTAAAATATTTGGATTAAATAGGTTTCTCCCCTTGACGTGTAACCTCACCTATTGGGGTACTTGTTACATCCTTCGTAACCTCACCTATTGGGTTGTTACATCCTTCATAACCTCACCTATTGGGGTACTTGTTACATCGGAAGGATACCCGCTTCGTCAATGTCTAGAAAAAAAACTAGTCATTTTCTAAACATTACAACTGACAGATATCCATTTCCCCAACTATTTTCTAACTATTTTTTATTCTCGTATACATATATATATATATATATATATATATATTAGAATATTCAGTGTATTAAGTTTCCTTGTATAGGCCTCTAAGTTCTCTACATATTGAGAGCCTTACTGTTGAGTTAACATCTCTAATGCATCAATAAAACAAAAAGGAACTTTTTCTAATAAACACAAAACCATAGCCGCTTCCTGCGGCTACTTCTCTTTTTTTAACATGGTATCAGAGCACGTGTGATTCTGGGAATTCTGAACATCCTCAACAAAGATGGCTAGCAATGAATTCGTGGTCAGTCAAATCCCTTATGAATTAACAATGCAGATTGCTGCCATTCTGAGAAATGGTCTCGGAACACAACAACAAACAACTAACCCCGAGAATTTATCCCTAGGGATTAAACTCGGTGGTGACAACTATGCCCTATGGGCAAACCTGATGAAGAAAGAAATTGGGGGAATGGGGAGAGGATCTCACATTACAGAGGAGCCGACACCTCCATCCAAAACTGACAAAACATATACAAGGTGAGAACAAGATGATCAATGTGTTTTCACATAGATTATCCAGAATCTTGAATTCATCTTGGTGAATAATGTCTCGCAATATCCCACTGCAAAAGCCCTTTGGGATGGGTTAGCCACCACATACGGTTCTGGCACAGATTCGTTACAGGTGTTTGACCTTTATAAGAGGGCTAATTCATTAAGTCAAGGGTCTGATACACTAGAAGACTTGTGGAATAAACTGCAGAACATCTGGATGTTTATAGATAGGCGAGATCCGAACCCTATGAAAGACCTAGAAGACATTCAGATCTATAATAAGAAGACTCAAGAACAAATACTATATCAATTGCTAATGGCGATTAATGACAAGCTGGAACCAGTCAAGAGAGATATCCTGAAAAAGGATCCTCTTTCTTCCGTGGAAACAGCATATGCTACAATACGAAGGGAAGCAGCCAAACTTAATATACTAAAATCAAGTACTTCTAATAGTGACTCGATTGAAATTGGAATGGATTTGGCTGCTAAAGATTCTGCATATAGGTTTAAATTCCAATCCAAAGAGAAAGAAGATAAATCCAAGTTGTATTGCACTCATTGTGGGATGAAGAAACACACTAAAGAGACATGTTTCCAGCTGGTTGGCTATCCAGAATGGTGGGAGGACGGTCATAAGGAGAAAAATAACCAGCATTTCAGATCTAATGTCAAACGGGCTTCGTCTACAAGTGGCGGTGAAGATGCGACTAAAAATGAGCAAGGAAGTGGCACTGGTTTTGGAGGAATGACAGCAAAGTCCTATGAAAAACTTAGAGGTAAAGGGTTTGAGAAATCAATGAATTGGATCTTTGATTGCGGGGCTACAGACACCATGTCTTATGATCATAAAGACTTTGGTGACATGTCATCTCCAAAGAAGTCCCATATTGAAACTGCTAGTGGAGAAATTTGTGAAGTCAAATGGGGAGGTTCAATTATTTTTTTAGAAAAAATGGAAATTAAAAGCTGCCTCTACATTCCTTCATTATCCTTAAAGTTATTATCTGTTAGTCAAGTGACAAAACAACTCAACTGTGTGGTTCTTGTGTATCCATTTTTTTCATTTTATAGGACATTCGTACGAATGAGATCATTGGGCGTGGTACTGAACAAGGAGGTCTCTATTATGTTGATGAGGTAGTTCATAAGGGACATGACATGCTTGCTCACGGAACAACCGAAAGGAAACTTTGGTTATGGCACCGAAGACTTGGTCATCCTTCTTTTAGCTATCTTAAAAGTTTGTTTCCTAGTTTTTTTTTTGAATAATTCCATTCATGAGAAATGTGAAACCTGTATTCTTGCAAAAAATCGTAGGGTCTCATTTAATCAAAGTAATACTAGAGTTGATTATGCTTTTTCGCTAATCCATTCTCATGTTTGGGGTCCAGCACCAAATTCCACTAACAATCAAATCAAATACTTTATTTTATTTGTGGATGATTTCTCAAGAATGACTTGGATATACTTCATGAACCATAAATCAGAAGTACCAGAAATATTTGCTTGTTTTTACAAAATAATTTTGACTCAATTTGAAAAAAAAATACAGATTCTCCGTTCTGATAATAGAACAGAGTTTGTCAACCAAACAATGCATAATTTTTTCAAAACAAATGGTCTTATCCATCAAACCACTTGTCCAAACACACCTCAACAAAACGGTATTTCAGAACGAAAAAATCGTACTTTACTTAAAAAAACTCGTGCTATTATGATTGAATCTAGAGTTCCTCATTCTCTTTGGCCAGAAGCTCTTGCTACAGCCACGTATCTTGCAAATCGTCTACCAACCCGATGTCTAGGAAATAAAACTCCATTATAAGTGCTTGCCACCCAAGTTACAATTCCATCTGTTATGACCTTACCACCTCGTGTCTTTGGTTGTTCGGTGTTTGTTCATATCCCTAAACTAGTCGTAACAAACTTAATCTGTTGGTTGAAAAGTGTGTATTCGTTGGGTATGGTGTCCATCAAATGGGCTATCGGTGTTAAAATCTGGTTACTCGTCGAATCTATGTCATCATGGACTGTGACTTCTTAGAATCCAATTATTTTTTTGACCACCAATCTCGTGCTCAAGGGGAGAAAGTAAGTGAATCACTCGATTGGTTGTTATATGAAAGTTACTTTGAGAATGTGTCGACAGAGTCGGTAGATGGCGCCACCGAACACGCCTCTTCCAACATAAAGGAGACTGACGAGGCAGTTCTTACCACCAATGATTCTCTCGAAGACAATGTCCAAAAAGAAATAAATGCCATGGATACTACCAGCGAATCAGCCGAAGAAAATGTCCATCAAGAGGTAAACAATTTACAATGTCATAATTCACAAAATGCTACTGACCATGACATTTCAGGAAGTTCATTTGTTGAAACTCAAACTCTGGTTCTTCCCCCAAGAAAAAATAGAGGAGTTCTTCGTGACCGGTATTCACCGGAACACGTTGCTCGTGCTTCTACATATCTGGTAAAAACGGTCAGGAAAGGAATGACAAATATTGCAAAGGCGTTTTCAGCTACTATTCTCTCTGAACAAATCCCTAAAACAGCTCAAGAAGCTAAGAAGATGACTGAATGGCATGAGGCAATGAATACCGAAATGGAAGCTCTAAAAAGGAATGGTACATGGGAGAATTGTGTGTTACCACAAGGGAAGAAAGCAGTCGGGTGTAGATGGGTGTTTAATATAAAATATAAATCTGATGGCACCATTGAGCGACACAAGGCAAGATTGGTTTCCAAAGGATATACACAAACATATGGTATAGACTACTCTAAAATGTTCTCTCCGGTTGCAAAGATTGACACTATCAGAGTTTTACTTTCAATAGCCGCGAATAAAAATTGGCCTTTTCATCAATTTGATGTAAAGAATGCTTTCTTACATGGATACTTGGAAGAAGAGGTATATATGGAACCCCCACCAGGGTTCTCTGATGGTTTTCAAGAAAATGAGGTATGTAAACTGAAAAAGGCATTATATGGGCTCAGACAGTCTCCTTGTGCTTGGTTTGGGAGATTTACAATGGCAATGAAGCAGTATAGCTACAAATAGAGTAATGAGGATCATACCTTGTTTTATAAAAAAAGAGGAGAATTAGTCACTTGTCTTATAATATATGTCGACGATATGATTATAACGGGGAATGACTTAGAAGAAATTAGCTCTTTTAGGAAAAACCTCTTTAAGGAGTTCGAAATGAAAGACCTTGGGGGATTGAAGTATTTCCTAGGAATCGAGGTTCTTAGGTCAAGAGGAGAGATTTATATCTCCTAACGGGAATATATATTGGGTTTATTAGTTAAGGTTGGCATGGTGGATTGCAAACCAAATGACACTCCTATGGTTGTGAATCACAAACTAAAGATAATTGAAGGGGGCAGACCAGGGAGTAAAGAAAGGTACCAAAGGTTGGTGGGAAAATTGATTTACCTAGCCCACACTCGACCCGACATTGCATACGCGGTGGGAGTAGTTAGCGAGTTCATGCATCATCCTCAGGAACACCATATGGAGGCAGTAATTAGGATTATTCGATATCTCAAAGGCACACCAGGAAGAGGCATAATTTTTAAGAAAAATGGACACCTTGATGTTGAAGTATTCACATATGCTGATTGGAGAGGGAATCCTAACGACAAGCGATCATCTGCTGGCTACTTTACTCTTCTTGGAGGTAACTTGGTGATTTGGAGGAGTAAGAAACAGAAAGTAGTATCATTGTCAAGTGCTGAATCGGAATTTAGAGGAATCGTTAAGGGGATTACCGAGATACTTTGGTTAAAGAAGATAATGAAAGAAATCGGATCCCCTCTGAAGCTGCGATTAGGATCTCAGAGAACCCGGTACAACACGATAGAACAAACCAACTCCGACTTTTAGCAGACCAAAAAGTATGATACAGTATACGCCGAGTAAACAAAAGACAACCAGTATGCCAGTATGGGTTCGTCATCCCTCCATCTCTAAAATCAGTTGAAGTGACACATTCCTGATAGAAAAATCAAGCAGAATAGGACCTGTATAAATTGACACCATCAGTATCTCCAAAGGTGTAAACTAAGTTTCTGTCTCAAATTCTATACGGTCCAGATGAATAAATTCCAAAATGTAAAAAAACATTATATACAACTACAAAGTTTCTTCAATCACTAATCCTTGAAACCAAGTGCGAACCACACGAAACAAGAAACACAACCATTTCTTTACATCGGGGGGTCGTTGCAAAACTACAAACCAAAAACAGCACAGAAAAACAAAAGGACCGACCATATTTACCCCTTTATAATCACAAGAACCCCAAAACTTAAAGGGATAAATCATACGAACACAACTAAAACAAGAACATAAAACACAAACAAAGACATAAACTAAACATCTAGGAAAGGAAACAAGTGACAGCTTTAGACCCTTCAGCAACAGCATGCTTGCTAAGTTCACCCGGTAACACAAGCTTAACAGCACCTTGAATCTCTCTCGACGACAGTGTCATCCTACGATTGATCATAGTAAGCTTCGCGGCTTCGTTAGTGATTCTCTCGAACATATCGTGCACGAACCCGTTAAGTACCACCATTGCTTTTGATGAAACAGCGAGATCTGGATGAACTTGCTTTAAAACCCTAAAAACGTACCGGTTATACCCTTCGCTTGAAAAACCCACCGCGCTTCCTGTCTTCTTTCTCTTCTTTGTTGCTGTTTTTGTCGTCTTGGGTTTGCTCTGTTTTTGGGTTTTGTTAAAAACCTCTGGTTTACTCTGTTTTGGGGTCTTTATTTTCGTGTTTGGTTTTTCTTCTTTCTCTGTTTCTTGAGTTTTTTCTGCAGCAGTCATCTTTTTTGGTTCGTTCTTCGATTTTTCTTGACTCTTTTTCTCTTGGGTCTTCTTTTTTTCTCCTTTGTCTGATTTCTCATCTTCATCCTTCTCTTCTTCTTCTTCAGCTTCAGGAGTTGAGGTTTCAGCAACGGGGATATTCTTAACAGAGGTGTGTTTTTCTTCCGACACAACCTCTTGAATAGGAATATTATGGATAGGTGTTGTCTCTGTTTCTTGGTCTTCTTCTATCTGACCTTCTTGATTGGCTCCTACTAGAGAGACTTGAACTGTTTCTCTGACTACTTTCTTGGTCGTCTTCTTGACCGCGACGAGTTTCTTGGAACGTCTTGGAGCCATTTTTTTTGCTTTGGTGTTTGAATGTTTAGTAAGGTGGCAATGGAGGTGTGGGATAAGTGTGTTTATAGTTTTATTGAAACCCCGACCGACGGGTGTCGGAGATCACGGGAGAACGACATGTGTGAGCGTCGTGTCAAAATGTGGAATGTTCGGTGAATTTGCAGGCTTACGTGGTGCCTGGGTAAAAGTGAAAAAGAATTTAATGTTTTTCACGGGTGAAGGGAGGGTGTACGTGTACCATAATCCAATATTAAAATGGATACGTTAGACTAGTCATTAGATATGAATATGATAAAATTAAAAAAAAGTTTTGTTTTGAATATTTATATACCGTACCTCTATCGACATCCATCGTAATTAGAGCGGTCATAATCGAAAATGGGTCATGAACGGAATCGATAAAAATTATATTGAAAATTAGATCGACTGAAAATTAGATCGAATTTTAACGATTCGATTTGCAGTTTTAAGCTAGCTTATGAATAAAACCAATAAATTGATAAAATCATGTATCGAACTAATCAAATCGATGAAGTGATAGAACCGATAAAAACCGAACTGATAAAATCGATCAGAAACTAATACAAAATCGAACTAATAAGACTGTTATAAAACCTTCGTTTTTCTTTTATTATTTATTTTTTATAAAATATATTTACTAAATTAATAGTTAATTACTAATGTTTAATAAATAATTTACACTGTAATGTTTATGTTATTTTTAAAATATTATATTATAATTAAATTTATTTTAATTTTTTTAAGTGGACTCGATAGGATTGTACCGCACCGAAATATAACCGAGACAAATCGAAACCGAACCGAAACAAATTGGATCGGACAATATCGGACCAAAAATTTAACGACCCGATTCAATTCTAAAAAATAAAATCGAAAACTTAACGATCCGATTTAGTCCAATTTGTTCTAAAAATTAAAAACCGAAAACTTAATTATCTGGTTCGGTCCGAACCGATACTTAACAAACCGATTACAAAATGTTAACCAAACCGACCCCTAATCGTAACGACAGTTGGCTCTGGTATCAAACCTAATATATTTGGATTTCAACTCCGGTCCTAGAAACGTTATGGAATTTTGTATATTGTTAATGATATTGGTTTGTTATTGTAGTCATAATGAATCTGGGCCAAATGGGCTAGCGAAGCTTAGTAATAGGATAATATTAAATTCAGGCCCACATGGTAACCCATGGGCCATGACTATATTATATACTAGGATATGGGTTAAACTAAAATTTTAAATTATTTTTGTTGGATTTCAACCATTAAAAATTTATTTAAAAAAAAAATTGAATTAACTAGAATTTTCATATTTTAATATAAGTATTAAAATCCAACCAATTAAAATTGCAGCCATGTTGAAATCCAACAAAAATCGAGATTTAGTCTAAATAATATGGCAACAAGTTTTAGATTACACTATTTTTCTAATATCACTATTTGTTAAAAAAAATTATATTTATTTTCTTTGGTTTCATTTAAATTAAAGCATATCCTATTCCGAATATAGTATACTAATTCTTTAATTATTAGTTATTTTTTAAAAATATTTTTTATTTTTGAACCACAAAACAACTTAGTAAACTAAGATTTATATATATATGGGGTAGAATTTATATTAGAGATACTTTTTTAAAGTTTTATCTAACTTTTCAGTTCCATTTTACTAATTTTTATAATCATACTTTAAAGTATAAATTTCGTTGCTCGCATATACATATACATGATAAATTTGTTTTTTTATTATTATCTATTATTCAGATTATATGTGATTATTATTAGTAGTCCATTAGTTTTGGTGAATAAAATAGAGCTGTATGAATTTTTTAAAATCGGACGGTTATTTTTTGTGATCAAGCTTTGAATTTAACTATTTAATCTATAGTATTGGATTGTTAAGTTTTGAAATGGCCGTTTTGTTGCATTTTTAAATATTGTTTGGTTTAAGCCGAATCTTTAAAGTATTGGGATATTCGGACCAAAAATATTTATGTGAATGACGGTTCATCTATGACGGAGGAGAACCTTTAAAGCATTGGGATATTCTGACTAATATTTATTTGAGTGATGGTGGAGAAGGACGTAATTCTTTTTTTTTTTTTATCTATGACGGAGGAGAAAGAGGTTGCCGAATTTTATTTTGCTGGAAAATTTGGAGAGAATTTATAGATTTTAAAGAGAAAAAAGAGATATGGTAGAGAAAAGTGAGAATGAATATAGAATGTTAGACAGAAAATAAGGTGGAGGGGAGTTAGTAAAAAACGCGAACTTATATGTAAAGATAAACCCTATTTTTTATAGTTGGGCATAATTTTAAAACGTAAAACGAAAATTAAGAAATCGATACCATAATTTTAAAACGTAAAACGAAAATCATACCAAAACCGAACTGATAAGAATTAGACAAAATTTTATCAATTCGGTTCACGGTTCCATTCAAAATACCGAAACTGATAAAGAGTCGAACCGATAGAATCGGTAAATCGATACGAAACCGAACCGATAAGAAATCAGACGTATAAAACCGTCAGGAACATGTTATTTTTTTATTATTAATATTTATTTTATACATTATATTGTTAAAATTAAGCGGTAAATACATATTATTATTTAAATTAAAGATTAACTTTTATTTTTTATGTTATCTATTTAAGTAAAAAATTATAATTATAATTATAATTTGATTTAATTATTTTTAAGTGGACCAAACCGGACTATAACCGGATTGATAAATCAAACCGAACCGAAACAAATCGAAAATGGACGGACTAAATTCGGACCAAACCGAATTCAAATCGGAACCAAACCAAATCGGAGTGGATCAAACCAGACCAAAAACGTAACTGTCCGATCCCAAAAAATTGAACAAAAAAATTAACGCGGTCCGAATAGATCAGAACCACCGATAAGTTTAGCGGTCCGATACAATTCTGTTAAAATCACCGGACCGATAACACCAGTAACTAGCAACTGATAGTAACTTATATGTGACCTTCTATCAGTAACTAGCAACTGATAGTAACTTATATGTGACCTTCTATCAATTCTGAACCGAATAACTTGAAGTTGGTGAGGGATGTAATTATCGTACCATTATTTGAATTGCAAAAAGATAAACAGAAATAACTGGTCCACTGAAAACTATAGTTCTCTAACTAGTACCAGCTTCTAAAGTTGAATTATGCATATACTAATCTACCCTCTAACGACAACATATGGCAAAGTTAGGTATGCAGTAGTTGTAGGGTGTGCTTGGTATTATAAATAGACTATGTGATGTCTTTGTCAAGTATGAAATTATTTTCCACGTTAAAAAGTGGCATCCTATGCTTTTAGTCTATGTGCAGACAAACAACAATAAATATATAGGAGTAGTAATTAATATCTCTAAATAATGATAGGCTAAGAATTTGAAGAAGATAGATAAGCCTGCCATTATCTCTATGTGTGTCTTGAGTGACATACATTCCATTTCTGACTCTCTGACTCTGAGCAATGTCTCAGGATTATACAGATCTTGATAACCCACCGGTACTTCAACAAGAGTCACCATCATCAACCCCCAAAAGGGTGTCAAACGAGGACGCATTCGAGTGCAAAACACCAACTTCGAGTGATCACAAGATCCCACCTATCAAAAAGTGTCCACCAACGCCAAAAAAGAGAATGCGAAGTGTTGTATTGAATTTTCACAAGAAAAGGAAACTATCTAATGATTTTTTCGAAGCTGAAGGTAAGGGAAGAGAAGAGATCGACTCGTTTTTTCGGTCGATAAACTTAGAGGTGATATCGGAGACTAGTGTTGGTAAGAGGAGAAGTAGAAGTGCTTGAGTTTTCTCTTTGATCCTCCTCGTGTAAAATAGTATTATATAGAATTGTCTATTGTTCTTTTCGTATCTACATTCATTGTCTAGGCATTGTAATAATATTTACTTCGCAATTGTGGTATGTTTTGGAGCTCGTAATACACGAAGAACTGTATGGAAGCCTTCGGACTTGTGTGACATTTTCTTTACCTATTCTTTTTTGTTATTTGATTTGCTATCTTTTTATTAGATATTTTAGTGTAATTGAATCCACTAATCCATCAATTTAATCATGATATATTATCAAACAAATCGTAGAGTGATCATGATTTATAAGGTCAAAGGGAGGAAGTCAAAGAGCAGAGCCCCAGAGGTCGAGAATTTTGAAATTGTTGCAAGTCAACATAATTTTAAAATTGGAAATTTAAACATTTTATTTAAATTTCAGCAGTTTTGTTACAAATTTTGTTTAAAGACTTTAACTACCCTAATTGTCAAATTGATTTTGTTAATCGAATTGATGAGACAGGAGTTCTCTTAATCTCTGTTCAAACCGAATATATCTGCTTTTATCTAATTGAAATTTTTAAAAACTCCAAAAACATTTCAATAAAAAGTTGTTTACAATAATTATATGGAATCGAAACATTGTTATCTACAACTTTGCCTTAGCTAAAAGAGATATTGAGAAAAGGTTATCTAAATGATATTTTAATCATTGTTGTATTGTTAGCCATCAATCTTTTAAGGGTTTAGTTTATATACTTTCTAATCTTCGTGCTTTTGAACTTGGTAACTAAGCTTCCATGTATAAGTAACCTAAATTGTTGAGGGAAACCATTATAAATATAAATATATATATATATATATATAAGATGTAAATACTACAACATGATTGCGGGGATAGCTCAGTTGGGAGAGCGTCAGACTGAAGATCTGAAGGTCGCGTGTTCGATCCACGCTCACCGCATATATCTTTTTTTTTGCAAATTTCGAAATTAATTCTATTGTTTTTGCAAGGTTCTCACCCTTGTTTGTGGTAAGCCACTGACAAAACTGAAAGAGTAGTGTAAAGGAAAAGACTAGACTAATCTAGGTGCTTCAAGCAAGGCATTGTGGAATTAGAAAAGGAAAGTGAAGCTGGTTTGCAAGCTTTAATGTATTCCCACTTGATTCTGGCAATGAAGTTTGATGGCTATGCAAATTTCGAAATTAATTCTATTGTTTTTGCAAGGTTCTCACCCTTGTTTGTGGTAAGCCACTGACAAAACTGAAAGAGTAGTGTAAAGGAAAAGACTAGACTAATCTAGGTGCTTCAAGCAAGGCATTGTGGAATTAGAAAAGGAAAGTGAAGCTGGTTTGCAAGCTTTAATGTATTCCCACTTGATTCTGGCAATGAAGTTTGATGGCCATAAGTTGTTGCTTTGCTTCAATAAATAGTTCACTCTACACAAAATTTGAGACATTCATTTGTTTATAACAAGTTAATATGAGTTATTGGACAAGTAGGACTGGCTGGCTGTATAACGAGGTATTTAAGATTGGACTCGACTTGGATTTGAAAACTTTGAACTCGTGCCGACCTTTGAACATATTACATATAGTTTGAATATCATGTTGAACTCAGCTCTTCAGCAAAATGAATTATTTTTCGTTTATTAGATCACTAATTATTTGGATTATATTTGTTAGTAGTCGAATCGGGTGAAATTTAATGTAATAGTTAGGTATTTATACGAGGTTTTTTAATTGTTTAATGTCACTATTTTCAATTCTACAGCCGAGATTATCTTTCATACATCTTTTATTTAAGACCTAACTATATTTTGTTAAGATTTTTGTTTGATAAGGAGTTCAAAATTTTCATGTTTATATTTATAAACCTGATACTTATAACTATTTACCGTTTATCTCTATATTATAAGAATAGAAAAAAAAACACATTTAACTCATAAACAAGAACAATAATCTCAAACTCATGAGCAAAAATACTAAACCCCAACTCACAGAAACGTACCCTAAACTCTAACTCTTAAACTAATAGGAACTTCGAGCAATGGTTTCAAGCTACAACATATTTGTTAAGGGAAAATCTAGAACAAAGAAACTGTCAAAGTAGTGATTTTATTGATTGGAGAAGATCAAATTCGTCCCCTTTTACAAAATCTTTAGCCTTCTATTTATACTATTCTAGGATGTAACTCCCTTATTAAATACAAATATTTAATGGGATGTGACCGTCATTAGGCTAATTCTCACAAATTCCCTTTAATCGTGGTCCTGGGATGTTTGATTGTTGACTATTCCTTGATTACCGGTCTTTAATATAGTCTATAATACTAACTTAGTTTATCATTTGTCGACGTAACGGTTAATTCATCAAGTTGTCGTGCTGGACATTCTTTGCGGTTCTGCCCGGATGATACCGAAGCCGCCATGTCCGCTTAGGCCGGGTCCGATGTCAGTTTACTTCTGGCCGAGCGATGTCGCACACTATGTTCCTCGAGCGTGCTTGCCTTTGATCGAGCATTATCTGATTATAGCCGGGCGCGGACAGGTCTTGAGTTTGCTTTGGCCGAGCCTGCGTGCTTTTAATTGGGGTTTACCCAGCGTAAATTTGAGCGCACTATGCCTCGTACCTCTTCTTCTCGGATTAAGCGCATCGTCCTCTTTTAAGGTCTTTCTACTCTTTTAACTCTAAGCGGCCCTGCTCGGCTTGATCTACCCTGCTCTGCTGGTCTTTATCTTGCTCTGCTCTACTTTCATTGGTTCTACTTTGTTCAGTTCCGCTTGATTTTGATGTGTATCCTTCATATTAGTTATGGGTGCTTTCTCTCTTATCAATTTCAAACTTGGAGGAGAACCATGACACAACAATGAAGCTAAGAAATCGTTATTCCACACAACAATGAAGCTAAGAAATCGTTATTCATTCTTGTATAATACACTTTAATTAGCCATGAACGAGCGTTCAGACCATCGATTTTGCATATATATCGTTATGACTAACGAATTTTGTCACATAAATCATCAATATGAAGAGACACTCTTCCTTAGTTCGAGCAAAATTTGATTACATAATCCTTATGTCCCAACGAAATTCGATTACGTTAATAATAATGTTGGACCTTAGAAAATATCTTATGTTTTATTATATCTACATACTAATCTTAGGCTATATATATATATATATATACATCATCTATAATTAGTAGTAAAATTTTATATTATATCTTATCATTTATCATATGTATAGTCTTAGAATTCTATTATAGTTCTAAACGTGGCTTGTCTATTGTAGGATCCCGAAGAACCAATATATTTGATTTTCGATTACACACTTGTTTACCACGTAAAAATATTACACTAATTAAGGTTTGAACAAATCGGTTTATAAAATAAGTCTGAATATACGAGTTTGTCGTCATCATTACCTTGTACGATAAAAGTACAACTAGAAAAAGTCCTAAACTATTACCCATGTGTGAATAAAATAAATTTAAAAAAAAACCATGATTGCCTGTTTTTGTTGAGAGGGTTTTTGGTTAAAACGCATCTTGGTTATTGGCGTTTAGAAGTTCTAAATGGTTAGAACAAACACATACTAGTTGAGTGTTACAAAAGTCATTCGCGAACAGATAGACTTAAACTGAACGAAGAAGAGTTAGTTCGTAAGTTATCTCTAACCGGTTGTTGTCTGAAAGAAATATATATTGGTCTGAAGACCATACTACGATATTGTATCTAACGTGCAACCATATAAAATGTTGGATAATAATATCACATTATTAAAAAAACGGTCAAACACAAATGCAATATTTTTTAATTTAAAATGAATGAACATAATTACTACACGTGGCATCAAAAAATCGAGGGATATGACGCGATCACATAAATTTTTTCGCGTATCCTATAAGTATTGATGTGTTTTGCATATTCTTGCGAATGATTATAATGGATAGTATTTACGAAAATAATAATGTATAAAATTTTGTTGCTCGAAATAGTTTACGTTACTTCAACAAAAAATGACATTTTGTGCTGTGTTTTTTAAACGAAGGAAAACGAACTGAACCATACTTGGGCATCGAGTGTTCTACGTACGATGATGATGGATAATACTTTTCAATTTCCGAGTATTTTTTTGTCCGGTCGATAGTTAGCATTATTGTGAGCTGTTAGAGAAGTATTTACGGATGCTTTCCACTTGCTATGCAAATGGAACATGAATAAAAATATTGTTTCAAATACCAAGAAGTTAATTTCTAAATTGGGTGATGCGAATGAGTTAATGCATTTTATAACGTTGCAATCGAAACAAACACCTTGCAAGAGTCTAACACAAAACTCGTAACAATGTATGCAATATTTTCTAGTTTCTTAAGGTTAGATATTTTATTGTGAATCAATGGATAACATTGTGCGATGACAATTTTCTTACTTATTTGACCAACAAGTTTTAACATCTAGGAAACAAAACTACAAATTGGTAAGTTATTGTTCTGAAAACATGAACATCATTTAGTTTATAAAGAGTTAAATTTGATAATCAGTATTTATATTATTTAGATTTAATAAAGTAGAGAGCACACATATTTATTTAAAAATTACCTCGGTACAAGTCAACTAAATTTTTAAGGGTTTTGAACTAAATTCATGCATTGTTTTACCTTCAACATTTGAAAAATTTTGAGTCATTCGAGTGACGCAAGTTTTATATTTAAATAAATATGTGAGCTTTTATATGTTTAGTCTCGTAAAAGCTCACCTATCACATACAACCTTGTGTTGGTGATGAATTATCAACATGATAAATATATTGGCATCAATGCGTTTACATGTGGTTGTGGTTTTAAGAAAACACACGACTTGCCTTATGCATGTGAAATAACCATGATGAATAGAGGATATAAAACCATTGAAAATTTCAGATGCAATAGATTTTGGAGTGCATCAGACATCACTTCTCGCGATAAAACTACAAAAAAAATGATTGTACAAGAAAATTTAGGATACTAGATAATTCTATACGTGATTGAAAATAAAAAGTTCAAGATAACATTATTAATAAGGTTATGAAAATTCTTAATACCAAAATAAATCATGTGGCACCACCTTAATAATCGGTTACTATTGTGGTAAAAATATCCCTAAATTTTTACATCCGTTTATTGCTAGCGTGGTAGACATTGAGGCAGAAGAAAAATATGGTTTTCATACTGTATCTATAGCTACATACAATGTCAAGTCAGAGAGACCATCGGTTAAACAAAATTTGCTAACAAAATTAAATGAGAACCAAAATTTATATGGTTGAGAAAATATTGTAGATAAAATATTATTTTATTTAGCTTGGTTTAAATAAAATCAAGAATTGCGTTATTGTATTATATTACCCGATCTCAGATTAGTTATTGTCACTCGCTACCAATTCTTGGTATACCATTTATTTTTGAGACAATCTTTATCATATTTACCACTACAAGGTTGCCCTTCGATATCTATAAAAAAAGATTGGAATCACTTTCATGAATGACATCCACTTTCTCCAAGTAAGTAAATCAATTAATTTTTGTAATGTTCAGGTTCATTGATAATGACTATCGTACTCTAATATTAATTTTTTTCAGGTTTATATGGTTCCGAATGAACGAATTACAAAATTATACTAGTTATGGAGGACATACCGTACGAACAAAGCGAGTAATTGAGTACCACTCCAAAAAAAAGATATTTAATTTATTTAACCACTTCAATTCGGTCGTGTCATACAATTTGTGGGATGAAGACGTTAATGTAATCGATCTAACCAATGATGTGTGATATTTTATCATACTGCAAATGTAACACGCTATATTATGTTATTTTTTTAACAAACTTAATTATGTAACACATTATGACTAAGTTATTTTCTTGACAAACTTAAATATGTAATACATTATGGCTATTTTTTTGTCGGATTTAGGTTATTAATGTTTTTGGTTAGTTAATCGAATAATAATATTTCAATAGTAATGTCATCGCCATCTTAAAGTTTATGTCAATCATAAGTTATCACTAGCCGTGATTTTTTTCCAACTACATCATTTACTTATCTATAAATAGTTATTCAAACATATCACATGTCTTCATCTACCAGATTACATAACTAATCAAACTTGTAAGATTTGAGATATGTAATGGACTCTTCAATAAGACAACCACTTGCTAAAAAACGTAAAATATGTGAAGAGAACGAGGTCATATGCGAATATTGCTCTCTTTTTTATAATAAAGTTGTGTTATAAATTACTATGCAATTTATCACAAATGGCTCAAGCACAAAACACAAAATGTTTCACTATGATAGATAAGGGTTACAGATTTCATATTGTGTTTTTGCGTACCCCTAGTAATCTATTTATATAGAATAAATAGACTTACTAGATAATGGTCCTAATAGGCTCATATAAACCAGACTAAAGATGACATTACCTACTTTAGCTTCACTGTCAATGACACAAAACTGTATCGTCGAATACGGTACATTGTCAAGGCACAATGACGTTTTCAAAGGCACAAAAATGTATTGCCGAACACAGTACACTGTTAAGGAATTATTGATTCATTCAAAACACATATTCCCCTTGAGGCGAATATCCTTTCTTCACTATCAACAAAGAAATTTATCTTCTTCTGACTCACCAAATGCCTCAACGGCATTCACTTTATACTGCGAACACCAATCCAGTTTAGACACTTCCTAAAATTTCGAACTGATACTACATTGGTCATCATATCTGCTAGATTATCGTTTGTGGACACTTTCTTCACATCAACAATTCCCTTTGATATTATATCACGAACAAAATTATACTTGACATCTATGTGCTTTGTACATTCGTGGTACATATGATTCTCTGTAAGGTGTATGGCGCTTTGACTATCGCAAAACACTTTTGTAGTAGTCTTATCCAAGCCCAAATCGGACACCAAACCTTGCAACCATATTGCCTCTTTAACTGATTATGTTACCACCATGTACTCCACCTCTGTTGTAGACAAATCTACAGTAGCTTGCAATTGTGCTTTCCAACTGATCATACTCCCAACTAGAGTAAATAGATATCCTGTCAGAGATCTCATTTTATCAATATCACCTGCAAAATCAAAATCAACAAAACCAACCACTACTACTGCAACATCATTCAGCAATCCACCAATATCGGCCTTGTTAAAAGTTAATCCAAAGTTCGCAGAAATCTTAAGATACCGAAGTATCCATTTCACCGCCCTCTAATGTTCTTTCCCATGACATCCCATGTACCTGCTAACTACACTAAACACATGTGAAATATCAGGACGTGTGCATACCATACCATACATGATACTACCAACTGCACTTGCATATGGAACCTTTGACATTTGTTCCAACTCAACATCATCCTTGGCCGCTCCTGCTGTAGACAACTTGAAATGAGTAGCAAACGGGATGCTAACTGTCTTAGCATCAAACATGTTGAATCGTTGTAACACTTTCTTAATATAGATTCGTTGAGACAAGTGTAATGATCCTACACTTTTGTTCCTGATAATCTCCATACCAAGAATCTTCTTTGCTCTACCCAGATCATTCATCTCAAACTCGGTACCAAGTTGCTTCATTATCTAAACAATATGTGACATACTACAAGCATCAATAAGCATATCATCCACATACAACAATAAGTAAACATAAGAATCATCTGACATCTTTTGAAGATATACACAAGTATCATATGGACTCCTCCCAAACCCTTTTGACACCATGAATGTATCGAAACATTTGTATCATTTCCTAGGTGACTGTTTCAAACCATATAGTGACTTTTTCAGCAGAAAAACTTTATCTTCCATATTAGGTTCGATAAATCCCTTTGTTTGTCTTATGTAGATTCGCTCCTCCAATTCACCATGTAAAAACTCATTCTTCACATCCAGCTGCTCAAGCTCTAATCTTGCAAAACTACCATGCTAACAAAACTTGAATTGAACTATGATTCACAACTGGAGAAAATACTTCATTGAATTTGATTCCTTCCCTTGGAGTAAAACCCTTAGTGACCAGTCTTTCCTTGAATCGAGATGCCTCAACCCCCGGATTACTTTCCTTTTTCTTGAACACCCATTTACTATCACTACCTTATGTCATTTAGGTAAGTCAACAAGCTTCCATGTTTGATTCTTATGAAGAGATTAAATATATTCCCCCATAACACCAATCCATCAATCTGCCAATGAACTCGCTATAGCTTCCATGTAGCTACTAGGTTCTTGCATTTCAAATTATTCTACAACAGATAGAGCATATGCAACTAAATTCGCGTATCTTTTTGGAAGTCTAATATCTCTTCATTCTCTGCCCAATGTTATGTTATATGGTTGTTGTTCTAGTTCAGGCGCACCATCATCACTATCATCTGATGCTGGCGCTTCACCTCCTCATTCTGGATCCACCTCAGAACCACTTGAATTATTGGACCTTCTATGAACTGATTCTACTTCAAGCTCTACCTGTTTACTCATAACCGTTCCTGAATCGACCATTTCTCCTACTTTCTTATGACTATTTATCAAAGCAAACTCGTTAAAAAGTTACGTCCTTACTGATGAGAAAACCTGAAGACTTTGGAGAGGTACGCCATAATCTATATCCCTTCACTCCAGTAGCATATCCTAGAAATATACACCTCTTTACCCTCGACTCAAGCTTGCCATCTCTCACATGAGAATACCTAGGACAACTAGACACCCTCAACTATTTGTAATCAGGTGACGATCTAGACCAAATCTCAAAATGATTTTACAATCAATAGTCGTTGATGGAAACCGATTCATCAAGTAACACGCTATATTAATAGCTTTTGTCCAAAAATCCTTTCCCACACCGGAATACAAGAGCATATTTCGTGCCTTGTCAAAAAGTGTTCTATTCATTCTTTTTTAGGCCTCATTCTATTGTGGTGTTCTTGAATAAGTGTGATGGTGCACTATTCCATTAGCTTTGCAAAACTCGCTGAACTCACGACTGCAATATTCTAACCCATTATTTGTCCTAAGACGTTTGACTGTTCTTCCTATTTTCTTCTCAATCATCGTCTTCCGTTGGAAAAAGGTTGAATATGCCTCATCTTTCGTTTTCAGAAAGTAAACCCACACTATCCTTGAATAATCATCGATCAAACTCATGTAGTATCTAACTCCGTTCTTCGATGGAATTCTGTTTGGACCCCAAATATCTGAGTGAATGTAGTCCACTGTCCCTTTAGTCTTTTGTACAGCCGATTTGTTGAATTTGACTCTACTTTGTTTACCAAACACATAGTTCTCAAAATATCCCCAATGATTTGGCTTTATACTATTTCAACAATTTTATCTTTCCCAAAACAACTAATCCTCTGTCACTCATGTGACCAAGACGCTAATACCAAAACTGATTCTGATCTTTTCTACCTTGGCTATTATTCCATAATGATGCTACCACAGCATCACCCATAACAACACTCCCCTAGAGAATGTAAAAACCCTTCTGTAAACTACCTTTCATGCACACCATTGAGCCTTTTGTCACTTTGATTACATCGTCTTCTGCATGGTACTTAAACCCTGAGAGTCTAGTGTTCCAAGATAAATCAGGTTTCTCTTTAACCCAAGAACATACCAGTACGTCAAGATTCTAACAACCTCGTCAAACATTCTGATTCTGACGTTACCGATACCACCAATAGTTCATGAATGATTGTTCTCTAAATAGATAGTTCCCTGCATTTTCTTGTAAGTATCGAACCACTGATTGAACTGACACACGTGATATGCAGCGCTAGTATCGAGTACCTAAGATTTTTTCCCACAGTTTGAACTCACGTATAATACATCTCCTCTACCACACTTTTTACTATCGTCAGAATTGTTCATACCTTCAACAATGTTTACTGCATTTTCCTTTTGGTTTCCCTTCTTACCATTCAGTTTCTGATAAACTCTCATTTAATAACCATGCTCACTGCGTTTATAAAAGTTTGAGTTCTTTACCTTTGATTTGGACCTTCGGTTCTTCCTTTTTAAAGAACTTGTTTTGCTTCTAGATTTTCCCCTAGTCATAAAACCTTCCCCTTTAGCCTGATTTTATAGCTGCAACTGTCTCAACTCCTTTGATTTCAGTGCTCCTTTGACATCTGCTAGTAATAACTTATCCTTACCATACATTATGGTATCTACGAAATTTTTATGGGAAGCTAGTAACGATATCAATACAAACAAAGCTTGATCTTCATCCTCAATGTTGATATTTATGTTCTCCAAGTCCATTATAATTGATTTAAATTATCTAAGTGATCACTTATGGACCTACCTTCTTTCAATCTAAAATCGTACAAACGTTTCTTTAAGTATAATTGGTTTACAACTAATTTCCCTGACTAAAGATCTCACATCTTCTTCCATGCGCATGAAGCACTCTTCTCACCATTAATCTTGCGAAGAATATTGTCTTTCAAACTCATTAAAATCCATCACAAAGTCTTTTCTTGAAAATCTTGTTTGTCTTCTTCTTTCATCTCTTTTGGTAACTTATTCTCCACAGCCTTCCACAACCCTTGCGGTACCAATGAAGATTTTTGTTTAATCTTCCATAATGCAAAATTGGATCCCCTATCGAATTTCTCAATCATGTATTTTGTTGTTGTAAACATCATTGTGAAACCCTAATTTTGCAACGTGACTCTGATACCAATTGTTTTAGAAATTACTATGCAATTTATCACAAATGAGTCAAACAGAGAACACAAATAAAGGACAGATTGAAAAGAACACAAAATTTAACGTAGTTTGATAATTGTCTATGTCCACGGGCACCACCAGAGAAAAGTGTTTCACTATGATAGATAAGGTTATAGATTTCAGATTGTATGTTTGTGTAGTCCTAGTAATATAGAATAAATAGACTTACTAGATAATGGTTCTAATAAGCTCATATACACCAAACCAAAGATGACATTACCCATTTTAGCTTCACAGTCGATGATACAAAACTATATCGTCGCACACAGTACACTGTCAAAGCATTATTTGACTCATTCACAACAAGTGTGTACAATGTAACATGTACAGGAGTGAATAATTTCTTTCGCTGCCTTTATGTAGTTATGAAAAACTTTATACCATGTACAATTATTTCAAGTAGGAATCAATGATTCAGATGCTCGACCTCTTGTACGAATTTAGGCATGAGGCATTCAACAAGTTATATTTGAAAATTATTAATTTCATTACAAAAGATATGCTTATTTATATGGATAAGCACCTCACTAAAAAACCGGTGCATTAATGAATATCTCACTCATTGAAGAATATAAATTTAACATAAATTATATGTGTTGTCGCAGTTCAATTTCAATATTCCTAAGTTATTATTGTTTTAATTTTGGTATTTCAAAGTTATTGTTGTTTTAGATTCAATATTCTGAAGTTACCATTGTTTCGAGTTTGTAACCATTTGGTTGAATACAAACTCATTTAAACTAAAAAAATTACTTAGAACAAGTATATGAAATGATAGTGTATTTTTTAATTAGTTTGATTCATCAGTGTTTGATGACTTAATAACTAATTTTTATTGTAGTATTGCGAGTTGATTATATATACTATCTTACCAGGTGTGAATACATGGCTCTGTCTCATTTTCAAATATTAATTTCTTCCCTAAATTTACTAAATCTGAGAGAATTTTCATAAGTGTGTTGCCAACATCTAGTGAATGCTGGTCTGCCCATCATATGACCTCATAGAAGATGACGAAGCCGACCCAAAACTTTTTTTATCATTTGTTTATATCATAATAGAAACCTTATGAACATGTTGACGAGTCTACACTAACATTTATTAGGTATCAGTATGGCATTCCCAACAATATATTTATTATATTACCAAAAGAATGAGAATATCAACATCGAGTTAAAATAGATAAAATCTGTATTTTTTGTAATTTACTGAACTTGAGACTTATATTATTATATTCTTTATCTAATTACAAAATTATTTAAGCTCATATGCATTTTCCAGCCCAACTTACTCTTAATGTTTGGAGAGCATTCATCATTATGATAACTTATTTTAATATATTATAAAACAATCTAAGTATTAGATATATTCTTAACAAATTTAAATTTTTCAGTTTCCAAAATCCTTTTCTATTATTTAGTCCTGGGTAGATTTTGGTGTATTATAAGACCATCTGGTTCAGATCATTTCTGGAAGAGGATCTTCTTTTTATATTAGTGGTTTTTGAGAATTTATTACTTATCAATGATTTGGATAAATTGAAGGAAGATGGATGCAAACATGTAAATCAATATATATATATATATAGAATATTTATTTTATTTATTTATTATATATTTATATTTTAGTTTCATTCAGAGCTCTGACTGTTATCACTCAAAATTTATTTCAACTTAACAGCGATAACTTGAAAAGACTATCTCGATTGTATACAAAATTTGGAAAGATCGTATAGAAAGTTGGGATAATCTGGAGATTATTGGGCATTCTGACTCATATTTTAGTAGGTTGTTTAGAGATACTAGTTAGAGGTAAAACATTATAAAAATTATAAAACAACAATAGTTGCATCCTCTCTATGGTAGTAGAATTCGTTGAATATTTTAAGGTGTCCAACTAGTCACTCTAGTTAAAGAATTAAGTTATTGTATAAAGGACATAAATTCCTTTAAGACTATGATGTGATAATAATTATATAGTTAAGTAACATGAAGTTCTTAAATCCAAATATATAAATATCATGTTCCTCTATTTTAAAAGGAGAGCACATAGTCGTCAAATCAGTATAGAGCACATCAAGGCAAATCTTAACTAAGTAGTACTACCTTAATTTTTTCAGGAACACACCATTATGATGGGTGTTGTTTGTTTAAATGGTCATTGATTTCAGTAGGAATTTTGTATAAAGACTCAAATATATTTGTTATTTGGTTGTATACAATTTGAATTATTACGTATATATGACTCATTTAATTACATTGACTTCTATAACTCACTATGTAGATCTTCATTTAAGTCTTACCAGTTAAGACTATATATGAGTAATTACATTCATATTATCATTATGCTACACATTATAATTGACCCATGTAACTGATTAATGAGGATAATGTGATTATTGTTGTTAGATTCTGGAAATTAATTAAGGGGAAACAATTTTAATAGAGTCAAACAGATGACTTATAAATCCTTACAAGAAAAAGATCATGCTTAAAAAATAACTGAAAAAAAAACCTATAAGTACCCTAAAAATTGGGCACTAACTTAACCTATCATTTCCTCTTCTAAACTAGACAATAAACTAGTTTAACTTAGGTTCATCACAGACTCCAATCTTCTTTCGAAGCTTTTGAAACGTGTCAAACTTAGTGGCTTGGTGAGTATGTCTACTACTTGTTGTTGTGTGCCATAAAACTTGAATTAAACTGCTCATTCATTGACTAAGTCTCGCATAAAATGAAAGCGAACATTAATGTGGTTACTTTTACCATGCATCATGAAGTCTTTTAACAACTTGATGGCTGAGCTATTGTCGCAGAAGATGATTGAACTTGAGCTTCCTTCATATCTGATTTGCTTCAAAAAAAAATTTATCCAAATCATCTGACAATTTTACCATGCTGCAACTATAAATCTGCCTCTGTTGTGCTTAAATTGACCACGGATTGCTTTCTAGAAGACCAAATTATTGCTGCATCATTTAAAATGAATGTATATCCGGATGTGCTCTTTCTATCTTCCCCACAACCTGCATAGTCACTGTCTATAAAGCTTTCAAGCTCTTTGTTTCCTAATTTCATAGCCGATAATTTCCTTGTATGCACCATAAAAAAAAAATTATGGTAGCAAAATGAAACTCAGTTGGTTAAACATAAAAGTACTAATAAGACTCACCGCATACATTACATCTCACATTATTGACGTGATACATTAAGCTTTTGTTCGTCAGCTATCTACTTCAACTCCATCTTTTATATATATATTTTTGCATCGACATTAGCATTTACAATTTTGTGCATTTATTTTCAAAATTAAACAATTGAATTTAGTTTATTGTGTAAATTATTTTATCTAATGAGGTATCCCTAACCAAATCACACATAACCTCACGGAGTACATTATTTGAATTGCAAAAAGTAAATTTATCTAACTAGTAGCCTCTAAAACGATAATTATAGATGGACTAATCTACCCTCTAACAACTATATACGGCAAAAGTTAGGTGTGCGATAGTTGTAGGGTGTGCTTGGTATTATAAGTAAAAGAAGAGTGTCTTTGTCAATGTCAAAGTATGAAATTATTTTCCACATTAAAAGATGGCATCCGATGCGCTTAGTCTATGTATGGACAAACAACAATAAATATTACTATCTTTAAAAAATGATAGGCTAAGAATTTGAACAAGATAGGTAAGCCATTATCTCTCTTTGCTTTCTGAGTGTCTATGTGTATCTTGAGTGACATAGATTCCTTTTCTTACTCTGACTCTGACTCTGAGCAATGTCTCAGGAGTATACAGAACCAGCTGATAACCCACCAGCACTTCAACAAGAGTCTCCATCATCAACGCCCAAAAGGGTGTCAAACCAGGACCTATTCGAGTGCAAAACACCAACTTGGAGTGATCACAAGATACCACCTATTAAAAAGTGTCCACCAACACCAAAAAAGAAAAGACAAAGTCTTGTATTGAATTTTCACAAGAAAAGGAAACTATCTAATGATTTTTTCGAAGCTGAAGGTAAGGGAAGAGAAGAGATCGACTTGTTTTTTCGGTCGATAAAGTTAGAGGTGATGTCGGAAACTCGTGTTGGTAAGAGGAGAAGTAGAAGTGCTTGAGTTTTCTCTTTGATCCTCTTCGTGTAAAATAGTATTATATATAATTGTCTATGTTCTTTTCATATCTACTACATTCATTGTCCGGGAATTGTAATATTTACTTTGTAATTGTGGTCTGTTTTGGAGCTGGCAGTACAGTAAGAACTATATGGAATCCTTCGAAATTGTGTGACATTTTCTATAGCTAATAATATCTTTTGGCCTTTGATTTGCTATCTAACTCGGAGCTATGATACAGAAAAAGATTATCTAAAATACTAATTTACCTAATTGTGAATGTTAGCCATCAAGGTTTCGTGGTGTAGTTGGTTATCACGTCAGTCTAACACACTGAAGGTCTCCGGTTCGAACCCGGGCGAAGCCATCCCTTTTTCTATTTTTAATCCTCTGAAGAGACCCCAAGCACTTGATTCTCGAAAAATTTGGCGGCGCATTTGCACCTAAACCATCATCTCGACCACACAAGTCAAGGAAATGCCTGCCCCAATCCTGATGCAGCGCCATAGCGCTTGTTGATGGAAAAGTTAGGACCATCATCTCGACCACACAAGTCAAGGAAATGCCTGCCCCAATCCTGATGCAGCGCCATAGCGCTTGTTGATGGAAAAGTTAGGACTGACAAGACATAGGTAAGAGTAGAGGCTGTGTTGGTGTTATCAAGACTGACAAGACATAGGTAAGAGTAGAGGCTGTGTTGGTGTTATCAAGAGCAACGAGAAGCATAAGCGAAGTTTTCAGACTCTTCAATGTGTTTACCGTTGGAAGAGGTACCAAGCCAGTGGCGTCACTTCCTAAAGGCAAGGGTATTAAGTTAACCATCATTGAGGAAGCTAGGAAGATGCAAGCTAAAAAAGAAGTGGTTTTTGAAGTTTTTCATTTAGCTGCTACTCTAGAGTTTGTTTTAGATTGTTATGTTATTTGAAGTTACAACTTTTTAAGTACAATTTTGAACTATTTGTATGGTTGATTGGTTCCCTTCATCCAAGTTTCTTCTTATTTACAAATATTTCTTTTACAACAGCAACAATAAAAAACTGCTGACCAACCATTTATAGTATAGGATCCAAACACCAAACAGTTTAAGCGGTAAATAGATGATTTTTCAAAATTTCAAACTCAAATAAATAACACTTATTGAAAACATTATAATAAAAATTAGATCAACAAAACCAAAATGTTTATTTAACATAGTCATATATTTCATTTAAAAAATATTTTTAAAGAAGCGTTTTCAAAGACTCTGGAAATTAAAATTTAGTTAATAAAACTATTTATAAACTTTTAAAAATATATATATAAAATGATATTTTTTTCTGATAAAAAAATAAAAATAAAAAAATAAAATAGAGAAATAAATAACCTTACTCGCAAATACAATTTGGATATTACCTACTCAACAAGAATTGTACATAATAAAATAATATAAAACATAAAAATAAGTTTTATAGATGAACTAGTTCAAACTTTTTCTAAAAGCATTAACTACTATAGTTTTAGTTGAAATGTTGGACAGAATCAAACAAAATTTACACCGGATGAAAACTACGTAGTTTTTTCATAAATTTTTAATTAAGAACCATATTTTTTTAGATTTTTAGAGACGAATAGTGAGACAAAATATTGATGTTTGAATGCCACATATTAGCTTCTCAATACTTACATGTGCGGAAGACTAAAAATATAAATTTCTAAAACATAAAAAAAATGAACGTGAGATAAAAGTAACATAAAAGACTAGTTTGATATAAACGCGGAACATAAATGAATAATGATTTAGCCTTGTTATCAAATAATAATTATCAAAATAGTTTTAAAATATAAACATATATCAATTTAATTTAATACTTTATAAACATATCTCGTAGCGCACATACAATAATATTTTATCGTATTATTATTTATGATAATTTATTTTAAAAAATTTATATTTTAATATTAAAATACAAATAATATATAATTAATTAATTCCTCCAAAGAATTTAGATGTAGTTGTATATCACGAACAAAAACAATATGCTTGAAATTTGTCATAAAAAAATTGTATGGAATTAAAATGATATAAAAATATATGTAAATTTTTAATTAAAAATTAATAACTCAATCAAACAATAACGATAAACAGATGTGGAATAATAAATTTAATAACGTAAAACAAAAATAACATATTGCTTTAAAATATTTTGCGTGTTTATAAACGATGAATGAGGATCATAATCGTAATTGAAAAATATCCTACTAAACACTAAAGATAAGAATAGTTAACCGTCGAAAGGATTAACTTACGTTCCTATGGTAAAACAATAGAAGGCTTAGGGTTTAGTAAATATGTGGATCTCACTTTGAGGATATGATCTTTTAACGAATAGCAATCTGGATTTCTTTTAATCGTGTTGTGAATGAATTAACATTATCTTCTTTTTATATATGATTGGAATTAGAGTTTTAATATACTGTAATTAAAATCATATCTTTAGTTAAGTTGATGTTATAAGAGACCATAATCTTAAATATTTATTTTATTATAAATTTGTCCATAAACTTTATAGTTTAGAATTAAGTGTTAATGTTCGAATTTAATCCTTCACATAATCTGAATTTGATCTGGTATCTACATAATTATCTTCATAATCTATTAGTCGAATTCCTATTTATGTGATTGCATCTTAATCAGACTATTATTAATAATAGTCAATGCATCAATAATCATATGAAGATCCATTATAATAGAAAAAGTTCCAACAATCTTCTAATTTGATCATCATATAAATGATCATTTACCTAATGAAACTTTTATGATTTTATTGACCGTAGATAAACTAAACGATTCCATACACGGTGATTAATAAAAAAATACTAAATGTCATATTCATTGCATTAATATGTGTAATAGACACAACGATAACAAATTCTCGCCAACGATCAATTATATGGATCTATTGTGATGTGTAGCATAAGAATAATATGAAATGTAATCGTAGATATTTATCCTTAACTAGTCCTAAGTTAAGTGGAGATCCACTTAATGAACAAAACAAGCCAATAAAACTAAATGATCATACTTATTATACATGGTTGCCTCTAACATATAAGTGTATACAACTAAATGGAAAATATATCTCGAGACCTTTTAGATACTCCAACTGAAATTAATAATCCTCTAAACAAACAACACCCCTCCTAATGACGTATTCTTGAAAAATTATAGGTAACAATGCTTTAGTAAGGAAGATCTGTCAATATGAAGTTTGTCCTGATGTGCTTTACGTTGATTTATTGACTATGTAATCTCTCTTTAATAAACATGAACTTTATATATATATATATATATATATATATATATATATATATATATATATATATATATATATATATATATATATGCTTGGATTTAGTCGAGTTCATGTTACTCTTTGAATAATGAATTATAAAATTATTAGCATAATATTACCTTAAGGGTTTTCTATCTTTTATCTTGACAGAATTCTACAACCAACCACCTAAATCTGAGTCAAGATACTCAATAATCTTTAGATTATCTAATCATATATGTCAACATCTATTTTTTGTTCATTACAAGTATCAAATAATTAATTTAACCATTTTTCAATGGTTCATCCCCATGTTACTTACGTAACTACCTAACAATTTGACAACAAAAACAATGACAGGTCATATATAAACTTTAGCATACATTAGACTTCTGAATGCCAAAGTATGTGAGATTTTTTGTATTTTCTCAATCTCAAATTTTGTCTTTAGAAATTGGTTTGGCGTTGATTTATCTTCTTTTGTAAAATGGGTATTCAAGGGCTGGTTAATTTTTATTCCATAATGTTTCATAATACTACCTATATATACCTTGTATGTAAATCCTAGGATTTTACAGGATTGATCCGGGTGGATCTGGATTCCTAATATATATAACGCATCGTCAATTCCTTTCATATTAAATATCGTCGACATAATTCTCTTAGTAGTATGTAATAATTCAGTATCACTCCTGGTCCGCAATATAACATCAACATACGGTGTCCTCAACTAAGTTCATTGCAAAACCAAAAGACATTATTACTTCAGTGAACTTATGGTACTATTGTCGATAAGCCTCATTGAGCCCATAAATAATTTTTTTACGTTTGCATACCATTGACGTTGGATCACGATAGTTGCACCACTAAAAAGTGTACCAATTCAGTGTTGTTGGAAGTAGAAAACCCAGCATAACAAGAACACCAAACAGAAATCCATAAGAACCCTAGTCCTAGCCCTCAACACATTGATCAGTACTACAATTCTCACCAAATCAATCAACAATTCAAAGGCTGATTAACAGTATTAACAGCTTAAAAGAAAACCTTAAAACACTAAGGCCAGCCTAGACAGAAGAACGAAACTAACACGAGATTTAGAATTAGAAAGAAATTAAGCACGAGAACGAAAGAGAGCGAGAAGTCGGTGACGGCTACACGACGATGAAACCTAAGCGATCGCCTCCCCTCCACAATTTCAAGTTCGAATCGGACGACGACAGCGATCAGATACTCCGGCGCCGATCTTCTCCTTCGAATTTCGAGGAGTCTGCTTCTCTGGTGATCAGAAGTCCTCGAAGGGGATCCGAGCACCGGCTCCGTAAGAGACAACACCGTTTTTCTAAAACGGCGACGTCGAGATTGAAAATCGACGACGAGGAGGACGGAATCGACGGCGTGAGGAAGAAGATAATGCTCGATCTGAAAACTGAGGCTGATAAGATGAAGGAATCTATTCTGGGAGAGGAATTCGCCGGCGACGACGAGGATAAGAAAGTCGAAGCCTTGAAGAGAGCCAAGGAGAAGAAATCAAAACAGAGGGAAAAGGATGAACCGTCTACTGCTTCTGGCGATGATTTGGTTGGGTAATTGGGGTAAACGGGTCGGGTTAGGTTATATTGTAGTGGGCTGGGCTAGGTTATGTTATTACGGGCTGGGTTGGGTTCTATATGGTTTCGGGTTTGGGTTAAGTTAGGGTAAATAGTAAAGTTGAGGGGCTGAGATGGATCGAAGGGGAAATTTTGGGTAAAAAACCTGTTAGTCCCCCATGTTTACCACTTGTATCAACATAGTTCTTTTCGTTCACTTCTGCATAAAACTCATCCCCTTCGTTTTAAAAATTTGCAAAAATAGTCCCCCCGCACATATAAACCATTTAAAAACTGACACGTGGCACTTAAATTCTAAGTTTTGTATCACTTTTGGTCCCCAAATCTCATGTTTTTTTATCACTTTTGGTCCCCCAAAATATGCGGAGGGACTAATCGTGCAAATGTTTAAAACGAAAGGGATGAGTTTTATGCAGAAGTGAACGAAAAGGACTATGCTGATACAAATGATAAACATAGGGGACTAACAGTGCTTTTTAGCCGGAAATTTTGGAAGAAAAATTGGGGGACCATTCTTGCAACAAAAACAGATGCCACGTGTCAAGCTCACAAGCTTCACATGTGCGGGGGACTAAAATTGCAAATTAAAAAAAATGAGGATGCGTTCTATGCATGATTGAAGGAAGGGGACCAAGTTGATACAAGTGGTAAACATGGAGGACCACGAGTGCTTTTTAACCAATATTGCCTTCATTTTTGAAAAACAATTCATTTTCAAACAAAATCCATATTCTATTTTATTTTGTTCTTCATCCATCTACGTTGTTATAAATTCGACACTCTAACGAACGACAAAATTTATTTCTATTTTGATTTTACTACAAGTTATCGTATATTCATTATGGTACTCCAATTTTAAATTTAATACGGAAATCGAATATCGTCGATTTGATAGTGTTAACTAATTTACGGTACTTCAATTTTAAATTTTATATCGAAACCATATATCATCGACTTGATAATGGTTTATCGGTGAGTATCGTATTGGTTATATCAATTTAGAAGTCTATTGGTTCGGTTCGGTTTCTGATCGATTTTACCGATTTTATCGGTTCAATGATTAAAAAAAAAATTAAAATAAAACTGCGAACCGAACCATTAAAATTCAATTCGATTCTCTATCCCGTTCTTATCAAACTATTCCGGTTCTCGGTTCTCTCGAACATTGTACAGCCCTAGAGACAACAATTTAAATCGACACGCTTGCCGTCTCTCTTCTGTCTCTCGGGTGTCGGAACCATAACAAGTTTTGAACCAAAAAGACCATCCCTTTTAAAAACTAAGAACCTCTACAGCACAGCGATAATGGCGGGCAAGAGAAAGAGAGCTATTGACAACAAGAAACATGAAGAAGAAGAAAAGACAGAGAAAGTAACTCCAGATTACGAGCAACTAAGAGAACAGAGGATCAAAGAGAACAAGGAGAGAATGCAGAACTTGGGGATTTTGGAGATATCACTCAAACTCAAAGCAGACAAAACCCTACCAAGAAATAAACAAGAAACTGTCTCTTCAAAGAAGAAATCCCAGCTCCAGGATGTCGTTTATGACCCTCCACGACGCTCATCGAGGTATAAAAAATAATGATCTTTTTCTTTTGGATTGTTTTTAGTGGGAGATTGAGAATTCGAGTTTTGTTAGTCAGATAGGACTAGGAGATAGAACAACAAAAAGAACTGAACTTTGAGTATCATTACTAGTTAGGGTTTTTGTTTCGCTGGATTGATATGTGGAGTCATTTCTTGAAAAATGTGAAACAATGTGGAGTTTTAGGCTCTTGATAAACTTGATGAGTGTATATATTGATGATTTATTAGGCTGAAAGATGCAGATCCAGTTTGCTACACCGAGGTTCGTGATAAACGAAGCAAATCAGAATCTTCAGACAAAGTGGAGATCCATATAGAAGAAGGTTCCGCGCCTGAAATATATACAAAGGAAGATGAAAAACTTCTTGGTGATTGTAAGGAGCATTGGACTCTTAACGTAGATGGATTTGGAAGCGATGGCAAACGTATATATGATTCTGTCGAAGGAGAGTCGTGCCATCAGTGTCGGTGAGTAGTTCTTAAGTTCTAGCTTTTGTACTAACAAAAATAAGCTATCTTGTTTGTTATCTTATCTGTTCGTATACTTTGCAGGCAGAAAACTCTCGGCCATCGTACAAACTGCAGCAGATGCAAATCGGGCCTAGGCCAATTCTGTGGTGATTGCTTGTACATTAGGTAGTTCATTATGTTTTTTGAACTTTTAACTACGAAAATTCGCGATTGTTTTTTCAACTTGCAACCGGTTTTGAGTTTGAGCTAATAGAGTGCAGATGCTGTTTGTAGGGAATTTATTCGTTTTGTAAACCTTTTGCAGATATGGAGAGAATGTGGTTGAAACCAAACAGAATTCTAAATGGGTTTGCCCACGTTGTCGCGGGATTTGCAACTGCAGCCGTTGCCGAAAGGAAAAAGGTTGGATGCCTACAGGTGCTATCTACAGTAAGGTTCGATTTTCTCCTTCTTGAACTGAATCATACAATTATTTTTCAATGCATAACAAACTCAGGTGCTATTTGGTGTACATAGGATATTAAGCTCTGATCTTCACTTGATATTATCATTGTCATTGTTAGATAAGCTAATTTTTTGTGTGTTTTTGGTCTAACAAAACTTAATTTTAGACTATAAACAGTACCTTTTCTTGCTGATAATCTGCTACTTTTCAGGTGAAGAAACTCGGGTTTAAATCGGTGGCACACTATCTCATCCAAACTCGGCGTATTCAAGAAAGCAGCAAGGACTTAGATGATAAAGAAAATTCAGATATGTTGCCAAACAAATATCCAGATGCAGATAACAACACCAAAACAGCGGAGCTTAAACTCAACGAGGCCAAGCTTCATAACAAAAATCATCGTGAAGGCACAGCTAGGATGACCAGGGGACGAGCTAAGCTAGTGAAGTCCAATTAGTTTGGGGCAGTTCTATATTTGCTTAAGCAAATGTTTTGGCTGCTTTGATTAGCAATATGCTTTCTGGGTTTACTTTGTTACTGAAAAATGTTGGCTGTATCAGTAACTTCGTTTAAATTCTATAATTTCTTAATAGCATAATCACTTTGCATATTAACGTTGAATCGAATTAAGCTTCTGGGTTAAATTCCTCCATCTAATCCCAAAGGTGTGATCTTCTCTGATTTCTGATTTGTTTATTCAAATCTAATTTTAGAAATTAGCATAATGGAAATACATAAAAAGATCAAGACTGATTTATATGAGTCCACCGCTAGTTGTATTAAAAGCAGAGGTGAGAAAGTAAGTTCTGCCACCCTCCTACTTGGCCAACTATAACATTGGATTCGTCAACTATTAGAGTAAAAATATGTTGTATTGAATATGTTGAGAAGAGATAAAGTACACTATAATTAGTTGAGTCGGTGAAGAATATATTCGTAAATATAAAAAGTAAAATAATAAGTGTATAATTTTGGAAATTTTTGGTAGAGGTTTAGATTATTTGGAAGACCAAATTCATCATATCCGTTATTATATAGGTCGTGTTTTAGAGATAAAAACTCCACATTTTAGAAAGAGAAATGCGTAAATGCGTAAGTATAAATTCTCTCGTAAATAATCAATCATTTTTTTTCGAAAGAGGTGGTGTGTTTTTATTGATATATTTGTCGGGTTTCATATACCTAAGCAAATTACTAATAGTGGTCTCTTCCTCAAGTTTACTATTTGTTATAAATTAATCCTCTTATATTACATGGTTATCAACTACTCATAAAAGATTTTTTTATGTCAAATTACACCCCTAATTTACCAAAGTCTTCTAGTAGCTTGATTCTTCACTCATCAGTAGCCCTCAATCCTTGTGAAAATGTTCGAACAATGACTGTTATATGACCAACCTTATCCTCGTCAAACTACTTGACGCTTTAATTGTCAATCTTTCAGGTAAAAAATTATCCATCGAACTTTTATCTATCATTCTTTTTAAAACAACAGAGAACATCTCCTCGAATTTTGTCAACCACTCTTCTTTGACAAAGAATTCTTCCACTAATTTTTCCTCGAATTTTTCCTCGAATTTTGGTTATTTTGTTGGTAAATGACTTTATTCAAGGATAATATTCTCGAATTTTGTTCAATCTTAGGAGTGTCCATATCAATCGTTACTCTAAATTTTTTCTTTATTAGTGACGTCATGATTTTCTGACACCACCAATGAAACACTTTCTCTTCCGTCAGGTGTCGATCAGAATACCCTTCGCGTGTTTTTTTCCAGACACAAACTATCTTATGAGCGACGCGACCCCTCCCTAGGCACTTATTTCCCCTACTTTGGACAGTTTTCCCCTAGTAAAACAAACCTTCACAACTCTAGGCTTCGAAACATGTTAAAGCCCATAGTTTTCCTATAAATTTAGTTCCTTCTTGATCTCATTCCAAATTTTTTAGAGAAATAAACTTCTGAAAAAACAATTCGAGAGAGAGAAAAGCGGTTAATGCCAAAAAAACCTCTCGATCTTAGATTGGTCATCGATTAGCCAAAAAACCGACGAAAGACGAGCTGCCGGATTATACGTCGACCTTAAGCCCCAACCACATATTATCACATACTACAGTGCTTGGCCTCAAACTGAAAATTCTACTGCAGTTACTCCCTCAAATATCTCTTCTCAGCCCCCTAGTCACGCTTGCTTAGTAGTTGACAAGAGTGTCTTCAAGAAAATGGGAAAATATAAACATTTGATGGGCTCTTCCTCGAAAAGGAAACGACCTCATAAAGAGAGTAGGCACTCTAAAGAAAATAAATGTTCAAAGGGCTCTTCGTCGGAGGTTCCTGCCACTCCATCTTCCACACCTCACGGGACCTCTCGACCAACACCGAAATACTCCCTCAAAAAATTAACAATAGTTGATGTAGTTTTAATGGCAAAAACGGTCCCTCAAACTGATTCAAGAGACTGGATCAAATGTCTCCCATGTTGATCCTCCTACTGTAAAATCCGATGATGAAAATGTTGAGGATGCTCTGGCCTTAGTTTCTGGAGAAGAAGAAGAAGAAGAAGAAGAACTGACTGCTACCAAGGGAGTGTTAGTACCAGTTGTTGAAGAAGAAAAAACAGATGTCATTTCCCCTCAAATTGTCAAAGAGAAAGAATCCAATGCTACTTTACTTTAAACCAATGATGATAAAGAACGAACTGCCGATACTCTTCAAATTGACGAATGGAATTCTTCTCCAAATAAAAAGGTGAAGTTAAAGAAAGATGTTCTACTTCCACCTCATATCGATGCTTTAGCTGGGAAAATCTTCGAGCAGTCGAAAACAAACATCTTTTGGCCTTGCACGAAGTTCAAGACAAGTATTATAATACATTCGAGGAGGCAAAATTTAGAACCCCATGGGGGATTTCTTTTACAATCTCTATTCGCTTTCCAGCTGTTGAGGATACACCGTTATCGGTCAGAGATAATGAATGGATTGTCTATACCGAGCTGATGAACTGGGGATTGCGATACCCCTTAGACCATTTTTCGTCGAGTATTTTGCTATGATTAACCTTTAAACCACTCAAGATGGACCCAACATGTGGTTCACTCCCATGGATTGCATCATGGCTTCTCTCATGTCTTGCATCATGGCTTTCAAAATTTTAGGGACGCGTTTTTCTCTGGAGCAGTTGATTGGCCTCTCTGGTTTGGGTAAAAATCCATTATGTCCCTTCTACTCCTTGACCTTTTCTCGAGGCAGACACGAAGTGGGAGCAACAATTTATTTTTATCACAGGTCTTTGGGAAACAGGATCTAAGGCAACCATAAAAAATTCCCACAAACTATCCCTTAAATGGACAAATAAAGGTATATTTTTATTTTACTTTCCTTCAAATTTTTCTTATGTATATTCTCATACATATTTTTTAAAATATGAATAGTCATAACTGGAATATCCAAACCCTACACTGATTTTGTGCCTAAGGCAACAAGAATCTTCACATAGCTAAATTCGTGGGCCAAAGTTGTTTGTCCAACAAATTCTGTCTTTGATTTACGCCCACTAACTTGCTAAGAGTCGCCTATGGAGATCCAACCCATCAGAGCGGTTATCTTTAGAAGAGCTCACGGTTCATCCCACTTAACAAGAATTTTTATATCGGTGGAAGCTAAAGATGACATATTCGTTATTCCAACAAGATCCAGAAAGAGTCATCTTGACGAAGAATCAGGCGATTCTTTGGAAAAATATGAACTTTATGGTGGAGAAACGCATGATGAATAATACCATGGTTGAAAATTCCAAAGTTGAAAAACTCGAAGGTTCTAAGAAGCTCCCCACTCAAGCTCTTAAGAAGCTCCCCGCTCAAGCTTCTCCTTAAAATAAATGCCAATAAAAGTTGAAAGACATCCTTGAAGAGATCCAAGAAATCTCTAAGGCGGTTGGTTCCCTGGAAGATAAAGTTACTGAACATGCCAAATCTTCACTAGAAAAGATAGTCATTGAATTTGACTCCTCGCAGCTTCCACCAAACGATCTAATCATTCAAGATCTTGAAGACAACATCCAAAATGTTGATTCTCCAACTGTGGTTTCTCTTGAGGCTGGCTCTTCGTCTAGCTCATTTGAGATACCTCGAGGAGATGAATTTTCTCTTTGCATTTGTAAGATGATTCATTCCTCGGGAACTATAGGAAAACAGATGCAACATTTGCGGGACCGAAAAAATCACTATATATTTGAAGCTTCACTAGCAAAGTTAAGAATCGAGGAGCTTGAACAAAAATACTGTACGCTTGAAAAACAGGCCGATGCAATTTAAAAAAAAACTGGTTTTGGCTAAGGATTATGTCATGCTTTCTGACAAGTGCTTCCAAAAGGAGAGGGGTATTTACGCTAAGCAGAATGCGGCTAAAGATAAGCTCCTCATAGCTTACAAGGAGGGGAATGACAAGGCATCAAAATACTTTGCCAAATGTCTAAAAGCCTATAAAAGGATTGTAAAAAAGAAACAGATTATCTTAGCCCAAGCTAAGAAAGATAAAAAGGCGTTTGTTGAAGCTTACGCTGCTAAATGTGTGGATAATTTGAACACAAGGGACGCGATGGTTAGATCTGGGTTGATCATGAAAATTCATGAATGTTGTCCTGATTTGAACTTGGGTAGTTTATGGGAGTATGTTCTCGTCGAATATCATCCTCCTAGGATATCTTTGGGTGATGATGAAAATACAGAATATAACGAAGGCAAGGCCTCATAATATTCGAGGAAATTTTGCTAAAGTCCTCATATTATTCGAGGCAATTTTGTGTACTAATTCAGTATTTTATGGAATACATTGGACTTTTAACTATATTCTCATTATGCTTTTAATAATTAAAGACCAACTTTTGTTGGAAGACCCTTTAGGTCCATAATCAAATTAAAGACCAAGTTTTGTTGGAAGATCCTTTAGATCCAAAGTTAAATACTTAAAGACCAACTTTTGTTGGAAGACCATTTAGCTCTATAATCAAATTAAAGACCAACTTTTATTGGAAGATCCTTTAGATCTAAATTTAAATAGTTAAATACCAACTTTTGTTGGAAGATCCTTTATATCCAAAGTTATATAGTTAAAGACCAACTTTTGTTGGAAGATCTTTTAGATCCAAAGTTAAATAATTAAAGACCAATTTTTGTTGGAAGATCTTTTAGATCCAAAGTTAAATAGTAGAAGACCAATTTTTGTTTGAAGACCCTTTAGGTCTAAAATTCAGACAAAAATTTTATGGCAAAAGTTTATATATATGAATCAGCTAATACGACACCTCATTATGCCACTGATGTTTTACATAAGAAAATATATTTCTTATACTCATTCTAAATAAAATTTAAGATAATCAATATTACACTGGTGTTTGAGACTTCTTCCTTCTTTATATTCGATACATTCCAGGCTTCACCTTTTCTGTTACCTCGTACGGACCTTCCCAATTAGGTTCTAACTTTCCAAGATGTTTTTCTTTGGTGTGAATAAATGTTTTCCTTAAAACTTGATCTCGAACTTTAAATTCTCTTTGTTTAACTTCAGAAGCATATTTACTTCTCATCAGTGTTTGGTAATGTAACAAATTTATTTGTGCTCGTCTTTTTTTTTCCTCGATCAAACCCAAGTCAATTCTCTTATTTTCATCATTAAACTCTTCGGAATACGTTGCAACACGATACGATGGGAGAATTTCCTCATATGGTACTACTGCATCAATTCCATACACCAATGAAAATGGAGATTTTGAAGTTACTATCCGAAGAGTTGTTCGATATGCCCAAAGAACTTATTGCAAATAATCTGGCCACTTTCAAGCCTTCCTTTCCAAATTTTTATTTATTCCATCAAGAATTGTTCATTTAGTAACTTTAACTTACCCATTTGCTTGTGGGTGAAAAGGAGTCGAAAAACATTGTAGTATTCCTCGAGAGACACAAAAAAATTAAGTTTTTATTATCAAAATGGGGCCCATTATCTAAAGTGATTTTCATTTGAACCCCAAAACAAAAACAAATATTCGAAGTGATAAATATAATTACATCTTTAGCTTTTGTTCCAACTAATGGTTCTGTCTCGACCCATTTGGAGAAGTAATCTACTGCCAGAATTATTGTTTGTCGTCCTCCAGAATCCATTGGTAAAGGTCCAACAAGATCAATATATCATCGATCAAATGGTAATGCTTCAGATATGCTTTCAAAAGGAATCCCTGGTTTATGAATTAGGTTAGCGAACCTTACAAGTATCACATCTCTTGACCAATTATTTAGCATCGAAAGATATCATTAGCCAATAATAATCTGCCAAAAACACTCTTCGTATTAAAGCGTTGTACCCACAACGTGCAGATCCTTCTCCATCATGCAATTCTGATAATATCATCTGTGATACATTTTTTCCCAAATAACGGAGTAAAGGCCTGCTAAAAGATTTTTTATACAAAATTCCAAAGAGGACCACGTAACTGTGAGATTTAAAATATATCTTCTTTGGAAGTGATTTATCAATGGGTAATTCATTGTTTTCCAAAAAAACCGATGATGTCTAGTCTTCAATCATTCTCTTTGCAAATGGATATTCAAAGGTCTCCATCTATTATTCCAATCACCTACTCCGAATTTTGGATAACTGAAGGGATTTCTTGCGTAATAATCCATGGGTACTCCTTCAAATAAGAATCGGCTGCCAAAGAGTCTGTCACATAATTTTGTTCTCTTCGAACATGTTCATACCTGATATTTTTGAAGACTAAAGTTAAATCCTTTAACATCTTTAAACATTTCACTAGATGATCATTTCGAGCCTCAGATTGTCCAGATGCATGATTGAAAAGAATTTGTGAATCACTTAGTAACTTGACTTTTTTAGCCCCACAAAATTGTGGAAGCGTTAATCCTACTAAAGCCGTTTTGTATTATGCCTCGTTATTTGTTGCTTTAAACCCAAAGCGGATGGTCTGGCACAAAGGAATTCGTTCTGAAGAGATTAATTGTACCCATCTCCACTTCCTGATATACTCGATCCCTCATCTGTTCGGATCACCCATTCTGTTCCAAAACTTTCCTCATCAATCTGCATGTCCGATCGTTCAGAATGAAATTCTACCAAGAAATCTACAATCGCTTGTGCTTTGATTTCAAATCTAGGTTCAAACTCAATATCAAAATCTCTTAATTTAACCGACCACTTAGTTATTCTTCCAGAAGTATCAGGCCTTTGAAGCGAGTTTTTTAATGTAAAAGATGTTCGTACAATGATAGAATGAGATTGAAAATACGTTCTCATTTTCATAGCAGCAATTACTAGTGCAACAACCAACTTTTCTAGTTTCAAATATCGTTTGACTACATCCAACAAAATTTTCTGATTTAATACACTGGTCTTGAAATGTTCTTTTCTTCTTGAATTAACACGACACTTACAACATAATCTGACACTGTTATATAAACATATAATTTTCCCCCGGAAAAGGTATTGTGAAAAATTATGTAGATTAAAGTTATTCTTTAATTCGATTAAATGCCTCAAAGCATTCCTTTGTCCAATTAAAACAATTCGTTTGTCTCAATAATTGGAAAAAATAAGCACATTTATCTGAAGAACGATAGATAAATCTATTCTAAGCTGCCAACCAACCCGTTAATATTTGGACTTATTTTATACTCCGAGGGGGTGTCATAGTAGTTAAAGCTTTTATCTGAACTGGGTCGGCTTTAATCCCTTTTTAACTAACTATATATCAGAGGAATTTTCTTGATTGAACCCCAAATGTATATTTTTTTCAGGATTTAATTTCAGGTTGACCCTTTTTAAGTTGGAAAAAGTTTCCTCAAAGTCACCAAAATGATCCTATTTCTTAAGACTTTTTACCAACATATCATCAATATTTACTTCAATATTTCTTCAAATTTATGCTTCGAAAGTTTTATTCACCAAACTTGATAGTTTGCCCCTGCATTTTTTAACCCAAAAGGCATTACTTTAAACATTTTCCAATAATAAACGAAGTGTTCTCTTCATCCCTCATATTCATTTTGAGCTGATTATACCCTGCATAAGCATCCATAAAGAAAATTGATCGATTCCTTGTTGTAGAATCTACCAATTGATCTATACGCGGGACTGGGAAAGCATCTTTTGGACAAACCCTATTTAAGCCTCTAAAATCTACACACGTTCGCCATTTGCATTTTTCTTTTTGACCAACACTTGATTTCCCGTCCACGACGAATATTGAGATTCTTGAATGTGCCATACTCTCGATAAACGATCTACCTCTGCCACTATTTCCTCAGAATTTTCTTGAGAAAAATGCTTTCTTTTTTGTATTACTGGTCACACATTACTCTTGATTGCTAGCCTATGACAAATAATTTCGTAGCTGATGAGTTCGGATTCACCAGCCACAACTCACTGTGTTATCCAGACAAGGGAAATTCAGACATAAACTTACCACTGAACTATCCGGACAGACAAAAGTAAAGAAACACCTAAACACCTTTTGACTAAGCTATGTGCTTATCACCTTAATAAGTAAATGGGTCCTTAAAATTGACCCGGTTTTATAACTTGACCTTGATGAGTCCGAATACTTCTTCCTCTCCGGACAGGGACAGATCGGACCAAGGCCACCAGACCGGACATACCACTTCGAATACTTAGCCCATTGGACTGTTCGAACTATGAAAAAAGTACTAAAAAAACCTAAACACTTCTTGACTAAGCAGCTTGCTCCCCTACTAAGAGCTCATGGGTCTTTAAACATGACCCGGGTCCATTAAACATGACCCAAAAACCCATAAAGCCCAGATGCAAGGGTATAAATACCCAACCATCTGCATTAAATATAGGTAATGAAAATTAACTGCAACCAGGCTTCTTAATTCTCCATATACTCTCTACTCAAAATATTAAACACCTATAAACTTCCACAAAACTCTGAACAAATTACCCAATTACCCTGAGACATAAATTAACCACACCAAATTGGCGACCACAGTGGAAGCACGAAGGTGCCTGAATCGAGCATTCAAAACCAACAAGAAAAGTCAGTCCGAATGAATCCGGACGCCCCGGAAGTGCCACCAGCTTTGCTCGAAGTGGTGGGTGAAAACGATGAATACACTATCGAGGAGCGCGATAGGCTAAAAGGCGAGATAGAAGCTCTGAGGGCAGAAAAGGCTATGATGGGCATGAAAGAAAAATCGAAAGCGTCAGTTGCTCATCACACCGATAACCCCAGAGAGCATGAGCCTTCAAGGACTCATGTGAGTACCAAAAAGACTCATGCCAGCTCCAAAAAGTCTCACCGGTCTAAGCCAGTGGAGAGTTCTGACTCAAGCTCAGAGTCTTCTGATAGCTCTTCGGATGACGAGGGAGTTGAAGAATCCTTATCCTCTAGTAGTGATGAGGGTCGAACTAAAAAGAAGCAAAAGCTGATTAAAAAATATTCAAGAAAAAGAGATAGACATGGAAAGTTGAAGAAGAATATCGGCAAAGGGTCATCTCACAGCCGGAGGCATGTAGACCGGATGCTGATGGATCCCTTCGCTTTCCACGATAAACCAAGTATCTTTACAACTCCCAATGAAGATACTGACTTCAGTCGTGGCCGAAATTGGAGGCAATCTCCATTGTCTTCCAAAATTCTGTCCGGAAACCTCCCTAAGAGGTTTGATAGCACCAAAATGGAAAAGTACGATGGCAGTACTGATCCGGACAACCATTTGGAGAAATTTAAAAACTTTATGATGAACTTTGATGATGATGACAAGCTACTTTGTAGAGCATTCTCCCAGTCGTTTACGGGGAGTGCTCTAAAATGGTATAACAGCCTACCACAAGGTTGTATCAAGAATTTTGATACTTTTTAGGTGGCCTTTCGAAGGCAGTTCGTTGGGAGTAAAGAGTTAAAGGGCAACGGGGACACAATAATCCATTGTGCCCAGGAACCGAACGAATCCTTAAAAGAATATATAAGTCGTTTTGTGAACACCAAGAATGGGTTGGCTGATTGCTTCGAGCAAGTTGCAATAACATCTTTGAGGCAGGGCTTGAACCCTGGCAATTTGGCTGATTCGGTGACCAGAAAGAAGGCTATGACTTGGGGAGGGTTGCTGAATCAGGTTGGAAAGCAGAGTAACGTTGATGAAACAAAGAAAACGAGGGTGCACACGCAGGTGAGGTCTACCCTGGTGGTACCAAACCCCAATCAGAATCAGTCCCGGAACAAGGCGAAGGAGACCGGACAGGGTATGGCAGGGCTAAAGCTCAATCTCAGCCAGCTGCACCTGCTCAGAGTCAGCAATCCAGAAATAAGAGAGGGCCTTGGGTTCAACCGGAGTGATTCGCAGAATTGAAAGAAAGTGTGGCCACCATTTATGATAAAACAAAGGAAAAGGTGCACTATAGAAGACCGGCCACACTGCAATACCCTAGAGAACACCGCAATAACTCTTTCTTCCAGTATCACAATGATACTGTCCATACCACCGATGATTGTATAGATTTAAAAGAAGAAGTTCAGAACTTGATTGAGAGGGGAAAGCTGGGTGCTTATGTTAAAAGAAGAGGAGGTAATAGGCCTGACAATACTCACCGGGTTGGTCCAAGTAATGCTGCTCCGGAGGGAGCCATGGTTATAATCGAAAGGTTTGATATGGAATCTGAATACTTGGATCCTGATCCAACTCGAAATTTAGTGGGTACCATTGAGGAATTCTCTAGGACAGTCTCCGGGCTCATTAAGTTTTTTGAGTCACTTACAATTTTCGGAGGGGATACTATGACAGCTCCTACTGCTTCTTCAAGGAAGAGGCACGTTCATACTTTAGCTACCCAGCTAGAAGGAGTCATGACTTCCTATCAATCGCAAATTCCATTCCCCTTCATTGTTTTTGATGAAGATGATTTAAGAGATATAGCTGGCCCTCACGAAGATGTTGTTGTCATAGGAGCATCCATTGGGGGCAATAACATAAGACGGATTTTGGTGGATACTGGAAGCTCAGCCAATATCCTTTTCGTAACCACTTACAAGAGAATGAAAAATCCAACTGTAATTCAGAGTTTGGACAGATAAATTGTGGGCTTTACTGGCAGCTCAACAGAGGTGATCGGGGAGTTCGAAGAAGAAGTTCTGTTGGGCAGGGGCCCCTTCAAGAAGATGGTCAGGATACTTTTATTGTAGTAGATTGTCCCACTTGCTATAATGCTATTTTGGGGAGGTCTTAGCTCTCTAGAATGCATGCAGTGGCCTCGACAGTCCACCAGTGTTTGAAATATGCTGTTCAAAGACAAGTGGGAGTTGTCCGGAGCAGTCAGAAGGTTGCAATGGAATGTTATGCTACAGCCCTGGCACCTCGGACGTTGGGGGAAGTTCGTATCAACAAGCAATAACAATTTGAGGGGCTCTCTGGGGTGAGGGTGAAATTGATGACCCTAGAGAGGCCCCTGGAGTATTAATGCCAGTCGAAGAGGTAGAAACACATTGTTTAGAAGAAGGGAAAAGTGTCAAAATAGGGTCAAGAATGCCACCCGATCTGAAAAGAGAGATGCTAAAGTTTTTGAAAAGCCATCAGCATGTTTTTGCTTGGTGCAATTTTGATGTTACCGGGGTTCCAACAGATGTAATATCACACCACCTATCTGTCCGAAAAGATGTAGCACCAGTGGTTCAAAAGAGAAGGGCTTTTTCCAAGGAAAAGGATGATGTTATTGTACAAGAGGTTGACAGGCTCACAAAGATGGAGCATGTCAAGGAGTCTCGATATCCTTTGAGGATTGCCAATCCGGTCCTGGTGAAAAAGAAAAATGGCAAGTGGCGTATGTGCATTGACTTCACAGACCTCAATAGGGCTTGCCCAAAAGATCTGTATCCAGTTCCCCAGATCGACCAGCTAGTAGACTCCACCTCTGGGAATAAGCTGTTATCCTTTATGGATGCGTTCTCCGGATACAATCAGATCCAAGTAGATCTGAAAGATCAAGAGCACACCATATTTGTCACTGATAGGGGTCTTCATTGCTACAAGGTGATGCCGTTTGGATTGAAAAATGCTGGGGCTACCTATCAGAGATTGGTAAACAAAGCCTTTTCTGATCAGATTCGAAGGAATATGGAAGTATACATCGATGACATGATGGTGAAAAGTGTGGATGAGCAATTGCACTTGGCAGACCTCCAAGAAACTTTTACCAACTTGGTGAAGGTGAATTTGAAGTTAAATCCAGAAAAATGTGTGTTCGGAGTGCAATCCGGGAAGTTCCTAGGTTATATAATAAATAAGCAAGGGATACAGCCCGATCCGGACCAGCTTAATGCTCTATTTCAAATGGAGCCTCCTCGGAATATTAAAGAAGTACAACGATTAACGGGAAGGTTAGCTGCTTTAAACAGATTTATCTCAAGGTCTTCGGACAGATGCGCCCCGTTTTTTCAAACCTTGAAGGGTGCGAAGGGATTTGACTGGACCTCACAGTGTGATGAGGCTTTCAACGAAATCAAGAAGCATCTGTCCTCTCCCAGAACCTTATTTAAACCAGTTGATGGAGAGACACTCTTCGTATATTTGGCAGTTTCAAGTTGTGCCATCAGTGCTGTGTTAGTGAGAGAAGTAGATAATTACCCCCATCCAGTGTACTACATCAGCAAAAGCTTGATAGATGCAGAAAGGCGTTATTTAAAACTTGAAAAATTAGCATTGGCCCTGGTGATAGCTGCAAGAAAGATGAGGCCTTATTTCCAGGCTCATCCTATTATCGTCCGAACGTCTTTTCCTTTGAAGAATGTTCTTCAAAAGGCAGACATTTCAAGTAGGATGACTAAGTGGTCGGTAGAATTGGGGGATTTCGATATAGATTTTGCTCCCCGAACAGCAGTCAAAGCCCAAGCTGTGGCTGATTTTCTAGTTGAATTCCACTTTGATAGAGATTCGGAGCAGACTACTGAGATGAAAGACAAAAACGTCTGGGTCGTCCGGATGGATGGTGGATCCAGTACTATGGGATGTGGTGCAGGGGTGTGCTTGACTTCTCCATATGGTGACAAAATGTACCAGGCTATATGTTTTGCTGTCAGGGCTTCCAATAACGAGTCTGAGTACGAGGCAGCTATAGCCGGTTTGAAGTTGGCTTTTATTTGTGGGGCTAAGAGGGTCAAGCTATTGAGTGACTCCCAGATTCTTATCCACCATGCCCAAGGTCAATCTGAGGTTAAAAAGGAGCAGCTAGTGAAGTGTTTACTCTTTCTTAAAAATGAAGCACTCAAGTTTAAAAGCATTATTTATGAACACATACCCCGGACAGAAAATGAGTTGGCAGATTCATTGGCAACCATAGTGTACACAGAGTCGTATCCATGGATCCATGTGCTGGAGAGCCCCTCCATTAACCTTAATATGGGAGATTTCCTCTCCTGCAATACCTCTCCGGTGGCATCGTGCCTCCGGATAAATCACTGGCAAGAAAACTGAAACACAAGGCTCGTGGTTTTATCATACTGAGACATTCTGTATAAAAAGTCTTACAGTAAACCTCTTCTGCGCTATTTGGGGGATGATGAATCTCAAGTAGTCCTCTCTGAGTTGCATGATGGCGAGGGATTAGCTCATTGTGGATTCAGGGCTCTAACAAGGAGAGTTTTGCTGGCTGGCTACTATTGGCCATCTATCATGCAGGATGCTAAAGAGCTGGTGAGAAGGTGTGACCCATGCCAGAAATACAACAACGAAATTCATGTCCCAGCCATTCCTTTAGAGTCAATCTCTGAACCTATACATTTTGCTCGATGGGGGTTGGATTTAGTAGGGCCTCTCCCGATGGCGTCCGGAGGGCGCAAAATTATAATTGTTGCAATCGATTACTTTTCGAAGTGGATTGAAGCAGCCCCTCTAGCCGGAACAGCATCAAAAGCCGTTATAAAATTCATTTTATCCAACATTTGTTGCAGATTTGGTGTTCCACAAAAGATAACGACAGATAATGGGCCACAGTTCGACAATAGGGAAATGGAGAGTTTATGTGCCTCAAGGGGTATACAACATTGTTTCTCTTCACCTTTCCACCCACAAGAAAATGGTCAGGTTGAAGTGGCTAACATAACTATACTGTCCGGTTTAAAGAAGAATTTGGAAGGAGATGCTGGGAAGTGGCCTAGCTATTTACAAGAAGTTTTATGGGCCTACCGGACAACACCTGGGGCTGCAACACAGGAGTCAAGCTTTGCTTTAGTCTATGGGATGGATGCAATAGCTCCCATAGAAGCAACTCTCCCCTCATTTCGTGTTCACAACTTCTCTGAATGCGCTAACAAAGTGGCAATCAGAAGTCAGCTCGACCTAATAGAAGAAAGACGAGTTAAAGCTCACCTTAGAGCTGCACACTATCAGGGTTTAATGAGGAGCAGATTTGCTTCTAGAGTCAAAAGAAGAGATTTCCAACCGGGGGACAAGGTATTGAGGAAAGTCTTCTTACACACTAAAGAGAAGCTGCTCGGCAAATTGGCCCCGACTTGGGAAGGACCTTATATGGTTGTTGAAAGGCTTAAACCTGGAACATATTGGCTAGAAGACAAGGATGGAAGAGTTCTGACCCACCCTTGGAATATCGAACATCTCCGGATGTACTTGGAGTAGCATTTGTGTAAATATTTACTTGTTTAAACATCCATATAAATATTTGGGGGCATACTCTTTCCTACCCTGGTGGTGCGGGGAGGTTTTAATGAGGTGTCCGGGTTTTAAATAAAATTTGATGCCTTCTTAAAAAAAATTCCGAAGTGTTCTTATTTTGTCTTTTGTCACACCATCCGGATTGAAATAAAAGAGTGATGACCACTTAAACATTCGTCATCGGAGAATTTAAACACTCTCACTATGAAATAAATAAGGGCTATTTAAACACTAGCCATCAAAATTGGAACAGACTATGAAAGAATGTGAGGATTATGCAAAACAAGAAAATTCATTAAAACAACTTAAGTGCCTTGGCCTTCCAAGGACTTTCAAATTGTCAAAACAGAGTAAAGGATCTATCCGGTCAAATACCGGACACATTAACAAAAAGAGTTCCTTGGCCTTCCAAGGACTTTAGTTTAGATAACATGAAAAATAAAAATTAATTCATAATTTAAGGCTGAGCCTTTGAAGATGGCTCAGCTTCGTCTGTCTTCTTCTTCCCCTTTGGATCATCTTTCTCTTCGTCTGGGCTCTCCCCGGTGTTTTCTTCGTCATCAGATGAGGAGGCACTGGAGAAGCCAAACCTGTCGCCTTCGGCCATTGTGTGATATGGGAGGTCTTCAGGCTCTACGTGAAGCCATAAATCCCCCAGGTTCCTCTTCGGGAACTTCTCATAAAAGAGCAGGACCATGTCCGATCTCACCTTGGCATACATTTGCTCTTGAGTGTCTATCATGTTGTTGGCATAAGCATCGATCTTGGCCTGGATTTTGGCCTCCTGCTCCCTTAGTAGATCAGCTTTCTCCCCTGCAGCTTGGGACACTATATTTTCAAGAGCAATCTTGTCGCTGGTCAAGTTGGTGATAATTTGGTCCTTGGCCTTGGTCTCCTCTTTCGAAGAGGCAAGATCTTTCTCCAATCCGGACAGCTTCTCCCAGAGCTCTGTGATAGTGTTCTCTAGATTGGCAACTCTTGTGGTACTCACCTCTTGGTTTTTCTTCAGCTCTTCGTTTTCCCCCTTTAGAATGGCAGCGTTTGAAGTGGCAGTAAGAAGGTCATCGGACAACCTCTCTTTGTCAGACTTGAGGTCTTTGATAATGTCTGCCTGATTTCGAACTTGCTTTTCCAACGCGAGCACCAGCTGAACATTGCTTAATAAAGAGTGAGCTATAACATCCCTTTCACTTGAAACAGTAAAGGTCTTACCATTAAAAGTGACTGTGTTTGAAGTGCTAGGAGGGAGATAAGGCCCAGCAAAATCATCTCTGGGGAGATTGATAAAGTACTCACCAAGCCCACCAAGACCAGTGATGTCTACCCCATCAATGCTAAGACCTCCCCCTTCGACCTCATCGGTTTGGAAGTCACCAGGTATCTCCTCTGCCTGTGTTGGGTCAGTGGGGTCAGCTTAGGGGAGAGGCTACGGAGGTCGGAGAGAAATTTCGTCACCCTTAGAGGTCTTTTTCTTCTTGGCCTTCCTGTCTTTGCTTTCAACTCCCCGTTTACGGTCTCTTTTGGAAGCCCTTGGAGGATTTGGGGAGTGAACCTCTTGCCTAACACTCTCCTGCTCTACCGCTTCCAAGAGAGCAGCGTCAATTTGACTAGGGGCTGGCCCCTCCGGATGCGTTGGAACATCCTCCTCCACCTCAGCAGGGTTAGCTCCACCCACCACTTTCTTGCCCTTCTTTTTACCTTTCATCTTACTCGGGGCCTTGGCCCGGCCTGGCAAGTAAAGTGTCCCATCTGGTTCATGCGTCCTTTTGAGCACTACATCCAGAGAAGGCTGGGTGGAAAGCTCTTCCTAAGTTAAGTCTCTCCGACCTGTGGTGTTCCACAGATGAGACCTTGCTAAGTTGCCCCCGGTGAAAGTAGCATGGAACCGGTTCTCCCACTTCTCAGCAGTCCAAGCGTTGATCTTGGAGCAAGTGGTCTGCCCGGTTTTCAAGTGGTCACTGAAGTCCTTGGGCAGTTCTGCTAAGACAAATATAAGACCAATTAGTTTAAACAAACTTGATTTAAAAAAAAAAACAAGAATGTAAAGTAGGAGACTTACGGTCACTCCTCCATCTGCTTGTGAGCAGACTTCAGGTTGACTCCGGACTTGATTTTCTTCCCATTCTCCCAAGTACCACTTATAAACAGGAACTGGGTCCTCCAATTCCTCTCCGACTCTAGCAAGTCATCCACAGCTTTAAAGTTATCCCTCATGTTGAAATGGTAGAAGGGGATGTAGTGGTTTCTGCAGAGACTGGCCACAGCAGCAAACTCCTCCATTGGTAGAGGAATCTCGGAGATCCTGGAAGCCATAATGCAGGACATGAGGGTGTACCAAGCATTGGGGCTCAGTTGGCTCGGACAGAGCTTTATTAGATGAAAGTATCTGACAATTTCTGGGTCCAAGGAGAATCTGAGCCCCCAATTAAACAGCTCCGTGAAGATGACTATCTCGCTTAATTTGCAGTCCATGGGAGTTTCGGGGTTGATAGGGATTCTTATCTTCACGTTCTCCGGAATTCCCCACTTCGTACGCATCTGGCCCAACTCACCTGTGTGGATGAATGCGTAGTTGATCTTTTGCAGGGCAAGGAGGTACTTGACATTGACCTTGTGAAAACAAGGCCCCACCCTTCCTTCAAGACACTCCGGCAGATCCGGATGCCTCAAGCACAACTTTTCCTTGCTTTTATCTTTTTTGGCAGCAACAGCACTACTAGTCTGTCCGGAAGGCTCAGACTCGAATGGAGCCTCTTCGATAGAGTCCTCCATTACTTCCTTCATGATTGATGAGGGGTTTTCAGTAGCAATGGTAAGGGGAAGGTTTAGATTTGGCTCAGCCTGGCTTCCGGACTGCTGAGTTTCAGTGTTTTCTTGGTTCCTGGCCTCCGGTTGGGGCTCTGGTGCAAATGTTTCCCTCCGGGGACTTGAGCTAGTGCCCTCTGGACCGGACAGCCTGTCCTTGGGAGCTCTAATGGGCACTTCTGACCCCCGCACTACTGTCTTTGGCACCCGATTTCGAAGGGGTGCCCTTGGAAGCTTGACCCTTGACCAGTCGGCCTTTTCTTCGGTCAACTAATTTTTTAGGAGAGTTTTCGGCGTCTGACCCCATAGCTAAGAAGGGGGAGGGTTTTTTAAAGCTAATAACAGTTACGCCTGGCTCAACAACAGGTTCCGATTCTTGAACCGAAGAACCGGAGATAATGGGTGAGAGATTGGTTTGAAATAACCTTTTCGGTTTGATGCTTTTTGAAGAAGAAGAACCCTGGTCTGACTCTGTGGCTGCAGTCACTGGTTTGTCAATAGGGTAGGTGGGTAAGCCTGCTGCAATACACCTTTCCCTTTCGACCTTTTGCGTCTTTTCTAGTTCAGAGAGGTTGAGCCACCCGCCTTTGACCAAAGCGTTCCGAGCCGTGAACATAAACAAACTGGGTAAAAATTTGTTTTGGAGGGAAAAAGCTTTGAGAATTTGCAGAGTAAAAATGAGAGTGATGGTGAAACAGTAGAAAGTATTTCAATTTATAGTGAATCTGAAAAAAAAAGTTTGAATCCTAGGAGAATTCGAAAAGATTGGTAATGATTAAAAGACGACGATGATGTCACCCTCTTTAATGAAAAGGTTGCTTTTCGAAGAAGGTGGGTGCGAGATTCAAGGTGAAAAAACGGCTGAAACAACCAACCAGAAAGTGACACGTGTCCCATAAACTCTGGTGAAAAACTGTTTGGATTCATAGAGTTTTGCCTGTCCGGATAGAGCCACAACACAAATAGACCTGTCTAGATTGAAACTGCCCCTAAACATCGGACTGTTTTTCAGGTTTTTGACAAAGGCATTTGAACAAACACCTAAAAAGGGGCTCCTGATGAGTCCGAATACTGCTTCCTCTCTGGACAGGGACAGATCAGACCAAGGCCACCGGACGGGACAGACCACTTCGAATACTTAGCCCATTGGACTGTTCGAACTATGACAAAAGTACTAAAAAAACCTAAACACTTCTTGACTAAGCAGCTTGCTCCCCTACTAAGAGCTCATGGGTCTTTAAACATGACCCGGGTCCATTAAACATGACCTGAAAACCCATAAAGCCCAGATGTAAGGGTATAAATACCCAACCACCTGCATTAAATATGGATAATGAAAATTAACTGCAACGAGGCTGCTTGATTCTCCCTCTACTCTCTACTCAAAATATTAAACACCTATAAACTTCCACAAAACTCTGAACAAATTACCCAATTACCCTCAGACATAAATTAACCACACCAGACATGAAAGCCCATGGGTCCTTAATTAAGGGTTTAAATAGCCCAACTACTTTCATTAATGAGGTTAATGAACATTTAATACAACCAGGCTGCTCAAATCTCTCACTACTTTATACCAAAATACTTAATACTCAAAACACTTTACAAAATTACCCTTAGCCTAAAATAAACCACACCAAATTGGCGACCACAGTGGGAGAAGACGGTGCTTGAATCTTGCATTTAAAACCAACAAAAAAGACCTGTTCTGATGGATCCGAACGAGCAAGCGATTCCACCACCTATGGTGTAGGTGGTTGGGGGAAAACAATGAATACACCACCGAGGAACAAGAAAAGTTGAGAGCAGAAATAGAAGCGTTGAAGGCCATTAAAAAACAGAAATTGGTTTAAATGAGAAGTCAAAGGCGTCAACCATCCATTATACTGACAATCCTAAGGAGAATGATCAATCATCAAAGACTCATTTAAGTACAAAAAAGACCCATGTCAGTTCTAAGAAGTCTCACCGGTCTAAGCCGGTGGAAAGCTCAGATTCTGAGTCCTCCAGCAGCTCTTCGAATGAGGCTGAGCTTGAAGAGTCTTTGTCATCAAGCAGTGATGAAGGGAGGTCCAGGAAGAAACAAAATCTAGTTAAAAAATATTCAATAAAGGAAGATAGGCATGGGAGACTTAAAAGGCATTTGGGCAAAGGGTCATCTCACAGCCACCGTCACAGGCATGTGGATCAGCTATTGATCGATTCGTTTGCTTTCCATGATGAACCAGGTATTTTTGCAACACCTAATGAAGACATAGTCTTCAATCGTAGTAGGAATTGGAGACAATCACCATTGTCTACTAAGATATTGTCTAGAAACCTACCTAAAAGGTTTGATAGTACTAAAATGGAGAAGTATGATGGGAGTAAAGATCCGGACAATTTCATGATGAATTTTGATGATGATGACAAACTTATGTGTAGATCCGTCTTGCAATATTTTACGAGGAGTGCTCTCAAATGGTACAACAGTTTACCCCAGGGATGTATCAGAAACTTTGATACATTCTGGGTTGCCTTTCGAAGGCAGTTTGTGGGAAGTAAAGAGGTGAAGGGCAATGGAGATACTATCATCCATTGTGCCCAAGATCCAAATAAGTCCTTAAAATACTATATAATTCGGTTTGTAATTACCAAGAATGGGTTAGCAGATTGCTTCGAACAGGTAGCAATTGCTTCCTTAAGGCAAGGGTTGAATCCTGGGAATCTGGCTGATTTGGTGACCAGGAAGAAGGCCATAACTTGGGGTGGCTTGCTAAACCAGGTGGGAAAGCAGATCAACATGGATGAAACCAAGAAAACATGGTGCACCGTCAGCTCAGAGCCAACAGTCAAAGATTAAAAGAGGTCCTTGGGTTCAACCGGATTGGTTTGCAGAATTAAAAGATAGTGTGGCTACCATTTATGACAAGACTAAAGATGAGGTCCATTTCCAGAAACCAACAGCACTGCAATCTCCTAGAGAAAGTTGTAACACTTAATTTTGTCAGTATCATCATGATATTGGCCATAATACCCAAGACTGCATCGCCTTGAAGCAGGAAGTGCAGAATCTTACTGAAAGAGGCAAGTTGGGTGCTTATGCCAAAAGAAGAAATGGAAACAGGCCTGACAGTGCTCCTCGAACTGTCCCTACAAACGATGCAGGAACATCTGCTTCAGAGGGGGCAATGGTGATCTTTGAAAGGTTTGATGTTGATTTGGAGTATCTAGAGCCTGATCCAACTCAAAACAAAGTGGGGTTCATAACAGAACATGTCAAGACGGTGTCCGGACTTATTAGTTTCTTTGAGTCACTTACCATTTTCGGAGGGGACATCATGATAGCACCTACTCCTTCATCAAGGAAGAGGCATGTTCACAACTTGGCTACTCAATTGGAAGGAGGCATGTCTTCCTATCAGTCCCAAACCCCTTTTCCGTTTATAGTCTTTGATGAGGATGATTTAAGGAACATTGCTGGTTTACATGATGATGTTGTGGTGATAGGAGCATCTATTGGGGGCAACGATATCAGACGAATTCTGATAGACACGGATAGTTCGGCAAAAAGTCTATTTTTGAGTTCTTACAAGGAGATGAAAAATTCGGCCGCCATTCAACGGTCAAACAGAACCATTGTGGGCTTCACATGGAGCTCTGCAGATGTAATCGGGGTGTTTGAAGAAGAGGAGCTGTTGGGCAATGGGGCTTTTAAAAAGCTGGTTAGAGTGTTATTCGTTGTGGTAGACTGCCCCACATGATACAATGCAATCTTTGGGAGGTCCTGGCTCTCTAGAATGCATGTTGTGGCCTTAATAGTCCACTAATGTTTGAAGTATGCGGTTCAAGGGTAAGTAAGAGTTGTCCAGAGTAGTCAAAAGATAGCAAGGGAGTGATATACAACTGCACTTGCTTCTAAAACTTTGGGAGCAGTCCGGGTTAATGAAGATTAGCAGTTATTGAGGCCTTCTGAGGGTGAGGGTGAAATTGATGACCCCAGAGAGGTCCCTGGTGTTGTAATACCGGTTGAAGAAGTTGAAACCCACTCTCTGGCAGAAGGTAGAAGTGTTAAGGTTGGCTCCAAGATGGCACCAGAGTTAAAAAAGAAATTGTTGTGCTTTTTGGCAAGTAACCAACATGTTTTTGCTTGGTGCAATGCTGATGTGACCAGAGTGCCTGCAAGTGTTACATCACATAAGTTGTCCATCCGAAGTGATGTTGCACATGTTATGCAGAAAATGAGAGCTTTCTCTAAGGAAAAAGCTGATATAATAGTTCAGGTTGTCGATCGACTTACCAAAATGGGGCACATAAAGGAGTCCCGGTATTTTTTATGGACTTCCAATCCGGTTTTAGTCAAAAAAAAAGAATGGGAAACGGCGTATGTGTATTGATTTTACTGACCTCAACAGAGATTTCCCAAAAGATCTTTATCATGTTCCGGGATAGATTAGTTAGTGGACTCAACATCTGGAAACAATTTGTTGTCCTTCATGGATGCCTTCTCTGGGTACAACCAGATACAGGTGGATCCGAAGGACCAGGATCACACTACCTTTGTTACAGATAGGGGTCTTCATTGTTATAAGGTGATTTCCTTTGGGTTGAAGAATGATGGGGCTACCTATCAAAGGTTGGTGAACAAAGCATTTGCTGATTAGATTGACAGTAATATGGAGATGTACAACGATGATATGATGGTTAAAATTTTAGAAGAAGATTTTCACATAATTGACCTTCAAAAGACTTTTACTAATTTGACTAAGGTAAATTTAAAGCTGGATCCAGAAAAGTGTGTATTTGGGGTGCAATCCAGAAACGTTTTGGGTTATGTGATAAGTGAGAAAGGAATACAGCCTGATCCAGATCAGCTTGATGCCCTGTTAAAAATGGAATCCCCTCGAAATATTAAAGAAGTCCAGAGGCTGGTAGGAAGATTGGCTACATTAAATCGTTTTATTTCAAGGTCTTGGGACAAGTGTGATCTGTTTTTTCAAACCTTGAAAGGTGCTAAAGATTTCAATTGGTCTCCACAATGAAGTCAAGCTTTTGATGAAATAAAGAAGCACTTGTCTTCACCAAAAACCCTTTTCAAGCCCGTACAAAGAGAAACACTTTATATATACTTGGTTGTGTCATAATATGCTATAAGTGCAGTGTTGGTATAGGAGGTGGACAATTACCCTCGTCCGGTGTACTATATCAGCAAGAGCCTGATAGATGCTGAGAAGAGGTACCTGAAGCTTGAAAAGCTGGCACTAGCCTTAGTGATTGCTGAAAGAAAATGAGGCCGTATCTTTAGTCTCATTCCATCATTGTCCAAACGGCTTTTCCATAAAAGAATGTTCTTCAGAAAGCAGATATATCAAGCCGGATGACCAAGTGGTCAGTAAAGTTGGGTGATTGTGACATTGATTTTTCCCCACGAACTGCTATCAAGGCTCAATTTGTTGCTGATTTTCTAGTAGAATTCCATCCGGATAGGAATTCTAAACAAGCTTCATAAGGGAAAACTAAAAAAGAATGGGTAGTCCGGACTGATGGTGGATCAAGCACAATGGGTTGTGGGGCTGGAATTTGCCTAACCTCTTCATATGGTGATAAACTATACCAGGCTATATGCTTTGGGTTCAGGGCCTCTAACAATGAGTCTGAATATGAAGCAGTTATAGATGGTCTTCAATTGGCTTTTATATGTGGGGCTAAAAGAGTTAGGTTGATGAGTGATTCTCAGCTTCTTATCCACCATGTTCAAGGTCAATCTGAGGCCAAGAAGGAAAAGCTGATCAAATACTTATTCATCCTTAAAGAGTTGGCAGCCAGCTTCAAGAATGTTTGCTATGAGCATAATCCTAGATCAGAAAATACGCTGGCAGATTCCTTGGAAACCATAGCATACTCTGAGTCATACCCTTTGGATTCATATACAAGAATTCCCATCCATATAATCAAATCAGAACAAGGAAGAGGAGGAAAGCTTAAGTATACAAGTAGTTCAATCTAAAGATTGGAGATTTCCCCTTCTTCAATATATCTCTGATGGGGTTTTGCCTCCGGAGAAAGCAATGGCAAGAAAAATTAAACACAAAGCTCGTGGTTTTTTTTATCACAAGAGAGGTTTTATTTAAAAAAATCCTTCAGTAGACCTCTCTTGCGCTGTTTGGGGGATGAAGAATCCCAGACCGTTCTATCTGAACTACACGACGGAGAAGGATCAGCACATTGTGGCTACAGGGCACTAACCCGGAGGGTGTTGTTGGCTGGATACTATTGGCCATCCATAATGGCAGATGCTAAAGAAATGGTAAAAAAGTGTGATTCATGTCAAAGGTATGGTAACGAAATTCATGTGTCAGCAGTGCCTATGGAGTCTGTTTCTGAGCCAGTACCTTTTGATCGTTGGGGATTGGATTTAGTTGGACCCCTACCAATGGCGTCTGGAGGGTGTAGGACTATCATTGTAGCTATTGATTACTTATCAAAATGGATAGAGGCAGCTCCTCTGGCAGGGGCATTCACAATTTGATAACAAGAATATAGAGAATTTATGTGCCTCCAGGGGCATTCAACATTGCTTCTCTTCTCCTTTCCACCCACAAGCAAATGGCCAGGTTGAAATGGCAAACAAGACTATTTTGTCTGGATTAAAAAAAAATAGAAGGGGCTCCAGGGAAGTGGCCAAGCTATCTGCAAGAAGTGTTGTGGGCATACTGAACTACTCCTAGGGCTGCTACACACGAATCTCATTTTGCCTTAGTGTATGAGATGGATGTTATTACTCCTATAGAAGCAACCCTACCATCATACAGTGTCCATAACTATTCCGAACAAGCCAATGAGGTGGCAATTAGAAATCAGTTCGACTTAATAGAAGAAAGAAGAGTTAAAGCTCATCTTAGAACAACCCACTACCAAGGCTTCATGAGAAGCAGATTTGCTTCCAAGATCAAGAGAAGATATTTTCAACTGGGAGATAAAGTTTGAGAAAAGGTTTTTTACACACTAAGGAGAAACAGTTCGGTAAGCTGGTTCCAATCTGGGAAGGCCCTTATGAGGTCTCCGAAAAGCTTAAGCATGGGACATATAGGCTTCAAGACAAAGAAGGAAGGGTTTGAAGCACCCATGGAATATTGAACACCTTGGGTTATATTTAGAATAAAACTTTTTTAAATATTTACTTGTTAAATATCAATGTAAATATTATGGGGCATACTTTTTCCTACCCTGGTGGCGCGGGGAGGTTTTAATGAGGTGTCCGATTTTTTCATTCAATAAAATATGATGCGTTCTTAAAACATCCGATGTGGTTTAGCTACAGTTATGTTCAAGTACAAGTCTTTGATTTAACACTTTGGATCTTTGATAGATCGGATTAACCTGGTTGAGTGATGACCATTAAATACATGTCATCAGAGATATTAAACACTCTCACTTCAATACTTCTGAAATAATTGGGACTTTATAAACATTAGTCATTAAAATTAAAACGAAAGAAAGTACTAAACAAAGCAAGATTTGATAAATAAACCTGTCCGGATGGAAACCGGATAACATTGCCAAATTACAAAATATGTCTTGGCCATCCAAGGACTTTAAGTATTTTAAAAAAAGACTTATCCGGGCTCAAATCGGATAATATTACAAAAATGTCTTGGCCATCCAAGGACTTTAGTAGTTTTAAAAAGTAAGAAAATAAAAAAATGTTTAAAACCTCAGGGTTTGTTCCCTTCGGATTGTCCTTTATCACCTCAGGACTTTTGAGTTCGGCACTTGAACTCTCACCAGTTCCTTCCTCTTCGTCAGAGGTGGAATCTATTCTGCTGCTATAATTGTACTTATCACCAGCAGCCATAGTATGATGAGGAAGATCTTTGTATTCTACATATTTCCATAGGGGAGCAAGGGTCCTCTTCGGAAATGTCTCGTGAAATAGCAGTACCATATCAGACCTAACTTCATTGTATCTTTTCTCAAGGGAGTCTATCACCTCATTGGTGTATTTATCAATGCTTTCCTGAATATTTTTTTCCTACTCCTTCACCTAGTCTTCTTTCTCCTTGATCACCTTAGACACAGTACCTTCTAAGGAAGTCTTCTCACCGGACAAGGTTTGAATGATTCCATCTTTGGTCTTCAAGTCTTCCCTTAATGTTGTGAGATCTTTTTACAAATTGGAGCACTTAGCTTGGAGCTTGGTACTGGTTGTTTCCGAAGTGGCAAGCTTGGTTGATAGATCTTCTTTGTCCTTCCTCAGTGCTTCAATCTCTTTTGTCAGTTCTTATATGCTCCGATTAGTATTGAGAAGATTGGTTGACATAGACTTTTTATCAGAAGTAAGGGTATTGATGAGTGCAGTTTGACTCTTCACTTGTCTCTCTAGATCAAGCACTGGTTGGATGTGACCAAGAAGGAAATGGGCCACAATGTCTTGTTCTCCGAAGACGGAGAAGGACTTACCATTATAAGTCACCATGTTAGAAGAGCTTGAAGGGAGGAAGGGACCAACAAAGTCATCCTTCTCAGAGTCGTTGAAGTAAAGATCAATGTCTTGAAGGGCACTAATGTCCACTCCATCAATCCCTCCTCCGGTACCCTCTCTGGATTGGAGACCTGTTGGAATCTTATCTAATAGTATGGGGTTAACAGGGGTTGGTGGAGGTAGAAGCTCCGAAGGGCGAAGAATTATTTCTTCCCCTAAGGTGACCTTTTTCTTTTTGGCAGCCTTTTCATCACTGCTTGCTCTTCTTTTCCGGTCTTTTTTGGGAGGCCTTGATGGGTTTTGTTATTCTCCTTCCTTCCTAACAGTCTCAGCTTCTACTACCTTGAGCAAGGCAGCATCGATTCCCCTTTGGTTCCCCGAACCGGTCCCCTCTGTGGCAGCTTGGACTGCCTCTGTTGCAGCTTTATTTTTATTCCCTTTAATCTTGCTGGGAGCCTTGGCTCTAGAAGGCAACGCCAGTTTATCATATTTGGCTTCTGTCCGTTTGAGGATTACGCCAGGAGGAGAAGGTATAGTTAGTTCTTCCCATGTGAGATCCCCCCGACCTGTGGTGTTCCACGGATGGGACCTCACAAGATTGCCAGAGGTGAAGCAGTTGTGGAAAGAATTCCCCCAACGGTCCGCAACCCATGCGTTCAGTTTGGCACAAGTTGTTTGCCCCTCCTCCAGGTGTCCGGAAAGCTCCTTCGGCAACACTACAAAAGAAGTGACAAATAAATCAAGAGAGAAATACTTGTAGGATAAAAAAGAAGAACATGAAAAACTAAGATAAACAACTTACATATGCTCTTCCATCTGCTAGTTAACATACTTGGGTTGGTATTGGATTTGATCTTCCTACCATTCTCCCATGACCCACTAATGAACAAGAATTGTGTCCTCCATTTCTTCTCAGAATCCAGTAAGTCATCCACCACTTTGAAGTTATTCCCCATGTTGTGGTGGTAGAATGGGATGTGGTGATTTTTGCATAGAGTTTCCACAACGGAAAATTGCTTTATTAGAAGAGGGATTTTAGACAACCTCGATTTCATTATGCAGGCGAGGAGAGAGTACCAGGAGTTCGGGCTCAATTGGCTCGGGCACAGCTTCACCATGTGAAAATACTTGACAATTTCTAGGTCCAGTGGGAACCGAAGTCCCCAGTTTAGCACCTCAGTGAAGATGACCACCTCATTAAGTTTACAGTCCATCGGAGTCTCCGGAATGACAGGTATCCTCACCTTCATTGATTCTGGGATCCCCCACTTTGTCTGGATCCGACCCAACTCAGCGATATGAGTGTAGACATAGTTTATATTCTGCAGTATCAGCAAATATTTAACATTTACATTTTTAAAGCAAGGGCATACTTTGCCCTCCAAGCACACCGGGAGATCCGGATGAGCCACACCAACTTTGACTTTGCCTTTGCCCTTCCTATCAGAGGCAACATCCCCGGTTTGACCTGATGCTTCAGTTTCGAAGGGGGCCTCTTCGATACTGTCTTCCATCACTTCTTTCATCACTGTGGAAGGTCTATCTGTTGATGTGGATGGGGGGGGGGATCAGCTTCTGGCACTAAAGGCTGTTCGGATGAATGAGCGCTTGTTTTTTCTGAAGGCCGGGTGTCGGGTTGAGGTTGTGATCCGAAGGACTTCGCCTTTAGGGCTATCTTAGATGCCTCTAATCCGGAGGGCTTATCCTTTGGTGTTATTTTAGACACCTCCAATCTGGATGGCTTATCTTTTGATGTTCCTTAGATGCCTCCGATCTGGAGGGTTTTGACAGTGAAGTAGTTGCTTGGGATTTGACAAGACGAGTCGTACGGCGTGGAGTTGATTATCTGGTTACTTCTCAATGTCTGAACCCATGGCTAAGAAAGGGGAGGGTTTTCTGACACTCGAGAGTGCTTTTTCCTTGCCAGTTGAGGGTTGGGACTCCTGAACATAAGAACCTGAGGGGAGAGGAGAGAGATTTGGTTTAAACAACTATTTGGGTTTTGGATTTCTGGATGAGGATGACTCTTGGTCAGCTTCCTGGGGTGGTTTGTAAACAAGGGTGAAAATCTCTCTAGAAAGTTTTTGAGTGATGAAGACAATGGAATAGTGAAAAATGATTTATATATCAGTAGAAAAAAGTAACTGTTACCTAAGAGGAATTGAAGAGGTTTGGCAATGATTAAAGACGGCGCATACGTGTGAAAAATTAAATGCCTAGGTCACTTTCTAGGCTTAGTGGGAGCGTCGATCTAGGAATAAAAACGGCTGGTAGGTCAAATCAGATTATGACACGTGTTCCACGATCCAAAAAGAAAACTATTAGAATTCTGGGAAAAGAAGTCAGTTCGGACGAACTTCGAACTAGATGCGCATGCAGGTCGGACAAAATCGTCACTGGTTAAGTAAATTTTTTAGTCATGCCAAAGATATTTGACAAGGCCTAAAAAAGGACTACTGATGAATTCGGATTATCCAGTCATAGCTCACTGTGTTATCCGGACAAGGGCAATTCGGATATAAACTTTCCACTGAACTATCCGGACAGGACAAAAGTAAAGAAACACCTAAACACCTTTTGACTAAGCTATGTGCTAATCAGCTTAATAAGTAAATGGGTCCTTAAACTTGACCCGGTTTCATAACTTGACCTGAAAGCCCATGAGTCCTTAATTAAGGGTATAAATACCCCCAACTACTTTCATTAATGAGGGTAATGAACATTTAATACAACCAGGATGCTCAAATCTCTCACTACTTTATACCAAAATACTTAATATTCAAAACACTTTACTGAATTACCTTCAGCCAAAAATAAACCACACCAGTAGCGATCTTCAAAACTTTACCATTTGGATACGTATAATCCTCATAATTTTCATCAGGAACCAAAAGAACGGGGGACTTCCTCAGATTATCAATAGGGGTAGGTTCTGAAGCAAGTCCCCGCTAACTGTTATGCTTTATCTGATTCATTCCCCCGAACTTTCTTGGAAGATAAAACAATACGATAACATTCTCTCGCCAATTTTTTACTATTGTCCCAATATTATTCCCCAAAACATAATTTAAACATTTATAGATAACAACATGCATCTTAGATAACCAATACCTTCTAAAAATAGCATTGTAAAATGTTGGTGCATCTACCACAATGAACAATATATCAACTTTTTTTTAAACGGCCCTCGACCCAACTCCACCACACTCTCAAATTCTTTAACAACTTCAGTTGTCATCCTTATAAGTCCTACTAGTTCGATTTTACTGTCAAATTGTATGAGGGTTAATGATCTTCTTCTAAGTACTCATGAATAAAATATGGCAAAGTTTCCCGTGTAAATCAAAACTCTTTGTACTTGATCACCAGATATCCTTGCTGCAAGTACTACTGCATTTTCATGTGGCCCTGCCACGTCTAACATATCATCATCTTTAATATAAATTATTGGAGAAGGATTTCAATATAAATGCGCTGAGGCACCTGCTTCAAGTTGGGTAGTGAGACTAACTATATGTTTATTCCGAGAGCTGTTTGAATTTCTGCAACAGTATCACCCCTAAAAATTTCCAAAGACTAAAAAAATGCACATAAATCACTAATATTTTTCTTGGAATAATCTCTTCAACAATATTAATATCATTTCTTTCCTCTTTTAGATCAAATTACTTTGTTGCAATATCGAAAGAATCAATCTCCTCGGAGATAACCAATGCACTTTCTTCCTTTGACGCTTCTTTGGCCGTCGGATTTTTCTGAGTATGTTTCTTTACAAAGTTGGTTAGATTCCTATTCGAGATTAATACTTGTATTTCTTTTTTTTCAATGCCACACACTTCTTCATATCATGCCCGACATCTTAATGATACTTGCAATATCTATTGTTTATATTTTCCCTGGGAGTTTGTATAGGGAAAGGCTTGCGAAATTGTACTTGACTCCGAGTTCTATCAAATATTGCTGTCACGCACCCGGTTAAATCTGTAAAATGAGTTGGACGAATCCATTTATTAGACATTGGTCTAGTAGTTTGATGTGTGCTATATGCTTGTTGGTTTACTCTAGGCCTTAGAGGAAACTGACTTGATACTTTAGATGGCACATTCGTTCGAGGAGACTAGGCTGTAACAAGAGATCTTTGGAACGGGTTATGCTCCAACTGATCACAAGAACCTATTTCTGAAGCCTGATTTTCCTCCACCAATATTATTTTTTCAACTTGATCAAGCAAAATCTCAAACATTATTGCTTGTCTTTCAGCCACACTATTCTTCAATATCCATGGGATTAGTCTTATTAGAAAAGCTGTCAAAGCCACCTTCCATATCAGTTTTACTTTGATAAAACGGTTGGTTTAATCTTTCAAACCTTCTTCAACCTTTTTCCTACAGTATATTGTAGTATCACCATTAGCTCGAAATTTTTTACTTCCCCCAAAATATTGTCGAAAAACATTCCAAAATATATCAAAGTTTTTTATATAACCATACGGAAGTTGGTTATACCACTTTGAAGCAGCACCCTTAAATGTTTGGGAGAAAGCCCTGCAAAGTAACTTGTCATCATCATCAAAATTAATCATAATTTTTTTAAATTGTTCAATATGGCTATCGAGATCTTGCGTTCCATCGAACTTTTCTAATTTATAAATACCAAAGTGCTTTGGTAGATTACCAGAGAGACTTTCTCGGGACAAAGGAGAGAACCTCCAATTATGACCAGCTATGTAAACATTGGCTCTAGGACCCTCATTTACCACTATATACAGACCATCCTGGGAAGGAATTATGTATTGATTGCTTATTCAATATTCAAAATGTGGCTACCTGATGGATGTTTTTTAGTGTAAACATCTTAACAGCATATTAATCGTCGTGTTATTGATCAACCTCCATGTTATTACCGACGATGTTCCCTTCAAATTATTTTCAGTTATCAAATCATTATTTATATCTAATTCTCCTCGGATTTCCATCATTAATCCTTTAAAACTTTAGTAAGGTTTTGGAAGACGATTCCGAGTACCAAATCGTTTCCCACAGACGACGCATAGTTCCAAAAATCTTTGGTGGAGGTTTATGAGTAAAATATTATTTGGAAGGCCAAATTCGTTATGGTTATTATATAAGGTTTTAGAGAGAAAAACTACAGAGATAAAGTCACAAGTAATAATTCTCTAATCATTAATCAACCAATTTTCCCCAAAAGATGTAGTATGCTTTTATAGTACACTTGTAGTGTCTCACATAGCTAAACAAAATGCTAATTGTCGTCTCTTCCTCAAGTTTATTGTTTGTTATAAATTAGTCTTCTTATATGACATGGTTATCAACTACTCCTAAAAGACTTTCTTTATGTCAAATTACACCCCTAATTTACCAAAATCTTCTAGTAGCTTGATTCTTCCCTCACCAAATTATATTAAAAGTATTTGAGTAAGGTGAGAAAGTAAATTACTTGGCCACCTATAACATTGGATTCGTCAACTATTATAAAAGAAATATTGTACTTAATATGCTGACAAGAGATAAAATACTTATTACTTGAGTTGGTGAAGAATATATTTGTAAATCTAAAACCGAATTAATAATAAGTGTATGGTTTAAATGGTCGTCTTGTTTAAACTCTAAATTTAGATACAAAATTAAATACGATTAAAGTTTAGATTTTGAGATTAATATAGACAATTATATTGCTAAAAGGAAATTAATATTAAATTTATAATGAGAAAATGTTAGTTTTATATATTAAATTTGATTAAAATTTAAATTATGATACAAAATTAAATATAATTAAGATTTGAATTTTGTGAAAATATATATTTGTTAGTAGGAGTTTTTTCATAAATTAAATCTAATTGAAGTTTAATTTTAGTGATAAATCAAAATAATAATTTTGATTCTACGATAATGTATTTTTTGGTAAACCTCGACTTGCTCTAATAAATGACACATCTAAAAATATAACACTAAATATAAATAAATAATAATAATAAATTATTGAATGATCTCTACTATATATAGGCACAAAATATATCTCATAAAAGAGATCATATCTTAGTTATTGATAATTTTGACTTGTACTTGCTGTTTTCATATATGTCGTTCGAATAGATTTTGAGCTGCCAATAAATCAAGTGAATGAGAATTAAGCTCTTGATTGGCCAAATCTTATAAACTATATAATTTATACCTTATCGGTAACAACTTAACGATTGCGAGAGAATCGATAAAGGACTAATTTTTGAATTGTTTTATATGAGAAATTGTTGCTTTCACATTTGAGTCGTTGCTCAAATTTGTTGTGACTGAATTTCTTCTCCCAAAATATACCAAACTGTATCACAACCACGTTTGATTGGACTCTTGAGAGTCTTGAAATACATTGACATTACATGTTGTTAGGTTTATTTTCCTATAACCGAACACACTTCAGATACATCTTTGGGTTAGCTCGTGTAAATCATGTTCTTGCTTCATTAAAAACTCTTCACAAGCCAAAACCTCCCTTAAAGAAAAAAATCAAAGGAAAAATAGTAAAACTAACAAATAATAGGCTACTATAGTTAGTCGGACATTGTACCAAATAAAAAATAGTCTAACTCACTTAAAATTGATTTGGATTGCTTCTAGATATAGGAAAATAATACCCCACTTCTTTCAAAATATGTAAGAAGGACTATTACATGTTGAAAGAAAAAAAACAATTCTTATTATCATAATTTGGCTAGCCTAAAGCTCGTGGATTCTAAAATTATTTTTCCTACACCTATTTTGAAAAAGATATGACATTTGAATATGTGTTGAAACTTGTAGAGTTTATTTAAATGCAATAAGTTTTGAAGTGATTAATTTGAATATGATACGTATTCTAAGCGTGCACGTGTCAGTTTAACATCACACGTGGAGCCATTAGCGGTTCTTGTACATCAACTATCCATTTCAGACTAATCTTAGGTGTTGATATATGAAAACCAAACCTTAATATTAAAATATATAAATGTTTACGATCATGCAACATAAAACACTTCAAATTATAATCTTTGTCGGTTATCTAGCAAGGACTATATGAATACCGATAATAATATGATCAGTTAAGGTTGAGTATGCTTAAGTCTACAACCTCGATTATAGTTGGTAAGCAGGATTTTTAATTACATTATGAGATCCATAAAAATTTAAGACCAATTTACTACCTTTAAATACAATTATTGCCCTCACGTGTTGAAAGACAATTCATTTTTTAAACTTAAACTCATGTTTTGTTTTCTCCGTTCATCTGCGTTTCTATGAATTCAACACACAAATAATATATCTTTTATCTATCTATTTTACTACGAGTTATCGTATATTCATTATGGTACACCAACTTTTAATTTACTACTTGAACTATATGTCGTGGACTTAATAATGTTAACCACTTTACAAGCACACCATCAAATATGTCTCAGTATAATAATAGGGTAAAAAACATGGCACGTCCCTCATGTTTGCCATTGTCTCACGTCAGTCCCCCTCATTTACTTCTGTAATAAACAGGTCCCCAACGTTTTCAAAAAGTAACTAACAAGTTTTTTTACCACAACTCAACTTCCATTCCACAAATACCCTCCGACTTTCCACATCAATATCCACGTAGGACGCTGATGTGGACACAGTAACATTAATTTTACTTTTTAATTTTATATAACCTTAATAAATCTAATTTATAACTCATACTTGACCCAGTGTTGATTAATGTCAGCCCATCCTAATCTAACTCAACTTAAAACCCAATAACCCAAAGTTAAATGACCCAACCAACCACCCATCCATCCATCTACTTTATCCATTAACTCGATTTATCAAACCCAATCCATAGATCAAACACCCAAATCGAATATTTACCAAACCTAATTGGATATGGATTGAACCTCTAATTTTATTATTATGTATACTAAGTTTTTGAAGAACATGTAGGATATTTAAAAAAATTATAAACAGAGTTGCAAACTTTTTATGAAATTTTAAGAGACTTTCTTAGTTAAACTAAATAAAGCAGCAAAGATGTAAAACAAAAGTGGAAGGAATAAATTCGGTAAGAAATTCTAAAGTGAGAAAAAACATACTTGGGTTAGGTTTCAAGTGATGTCACTGTTCATGAGTAACATAAAGTAAAAGCCATCAAATTATCAACATACCGATTGGTTCTTATGATTTATTAACAGTAGGCAATAGCAGTTGTTTGAGAATTATGTTCAGTTTCAGTCATTGCCATTTGATTAAGAACTCTCAAATTTTACTCATCATTTTAGTCTTTTGCTTGAAAGTTTGCAAACCTTGGAAATATGCTTCAGTAATCATTATACCATCTTATTGTTGGCTTGAAACTGGTTGGATTAAGCTTGTAGTGAGCAAAATCTGAGAAAAGATTAAAACTTTAGTTAAAAACGAAAACTTTCTCCATTTTCCCTCTTTTTCATTAGAATTGCGGGTCCAGTTTGTAAAATTTTCAACCAAAAGTTTAGAAACTTCAATAAGGTTTTTGAGTAAACCAATGAAATCGACAATGTAGGTTTCTATTATAAATTCATAAGTAGAAGTAAAAATAAAAAGTAAAACAAATGAATAAAAAATAATTGAGTATCATTTTTTGTTTGAATGAATGAAACAGAGAACATATTGTGGGAATAATTCGATTTGGGTGTTCGATTTAGGGACTGTGTTTGATAAATCGGGTTAATGGAAAAACAGGGTGGGTAGATGACTGGTTGGGTCATTTAATTCCGGGCTATCTGGTTTTAAGTTAGGTTAGATTAGGATTGACTAATTTTAATTAATATGAATAGGTTTGGGCTGATGTTTTTTATTAAATTGAGTCGGATATGGGTTATAAGTTAGGGTTATTAAGGTTAAATAAAAATAAAAAATTAAATAAATGTTTTTATTGTGTCCAAATCACATCAGCGTCCTACGTGGATGTTGATGTGGAAAGTCAAAAGGCATTTGTGAAATAAAAATAGGATTGTGGTAAAAAAACCAATGTTTGTTGCATTTTTGAAAACATGAGGGACCTATTTATTCCAGATGCAAATGAGAGAAACTAAGGTAAGACAACTAATAAACAGAATAGTCTAACATATTTTTTACCTTACAATAATACTATCATATATCATAATAAATAATTTTTAATTTTTAATATTATTTATTATTTTATTTTATATTTGTATCTTTATAAAACTTCCACAGCTTGATTGTTTTTAAAAAATTATATAATATTTTTTAACTATTTTGGTTTGAAGATGATACCATGTCTAATACAAATATATATCCGCTTCGTTTTAAATTCAAAATGTATAAAAAAAATTATAATAACTGATAGCTATCGTTTTATATTCAGGGTTTTGAACAATTGTCAAATGTTAACCGATTTAGTTTTTGGAAATTACACCTAAGGTACCCACTCAACTATTTTATTGTCATCTAGTACCCAAGGTTTGATCTATTATCTCTTAATACTCATCTCAACTACCTAATTACCACTTAGTACCTAACATTATTTTAATACCCTAACTACCCTCACCCTTCTCGCATTATGCTTTGGACTTTGGTAGATCCACTACCACTTTTTTATCATCCCTAACGGTAAGATAGTAATCGGGATAACAGTGATTGGTAGAGACTTCGCTTTAGTATATAAAATGCTCAATTATCAAAGGAATTTTCGATAAGCCCAAAGAAATTATAAAAGACATCAAGGTCCTCTAAGCGTTTAAACTAACATAGCTAGGGAAAAGATCAAGTATGCTTAGAAATTCCATAAAACTTAGGTGAAAAGGAAATCAAAAGCCATGGTCGAAGAGGTCAGAGAAAATGCCAGTTCATCTAATATCGCGAAGAGAAGGGTTTCACCTTTGGATGGTAATCTTATTTTGACATTTTCGAGAATTTTCCATTGAGTTTACATCCTTGAAAGATCGTTGGTGTGCGGGTATACATATTTGATGTTTTCAAGAACAACGTTGTGTCCGTCTTTAAGGTCAAAATACAAGTCTGTCACCTACGATCTAAAAAGGCGACTAGATAAGTCTAAGGCTCTAGGGATGGAAAAATTCGGGTTACATGGGATTTTTGAAGAGTTCAGATTTTCCTGGTCCACTTTCATGTTATTTTAGGCTTGCCAAAAACCTTCACTTTTACCTTTTGGTGGATATTGAAGTTTTTTTATTCAAACATTTCCTCTTATTTCGCGGTGTCGAAGCCATTGATTGCTTCACATATCTCTTATTTTCTACCGTGCCTTCCACTGCATCGTCACTTAGGACAAGTGTGGCGGAGATGGGAGAGTTAGAGGATTGGTCAGAGGGGTTCTTATAGGTTTTACGTCCCTCAATGTACATCTGATTATAGTCACGCCATTATGGGACTACTTAGTTTCGTTTGAATGATTGACTATTATAGGACCTATGATGGATGGGGACGTCAAATCGTCCTGGACAACACCTCCCTCCTTTTCTAGAGGCTCTAACCTAGGTTTCATATCTCTAAGCGACTAATCCCCATAGGCTTATTCAAGTTTTATGGGTCTTATGGTTGCCTTAAGTTATTCAATTTTTTTTACATAACTGAAAACATGAACAAAGAAAATGATATACCTTTAAAAAAATCACAGTTCGCTTGAGGAAAAGTAAAAATTGGGAAGAATACATAATCAACTATGGTAAGGACCTCTAGTGTTGAGAAGAAATAAAGCGTATTGGAATCAAGTCACTAGGAAAAATACGCGACGAAGGACAGGAAAAACATTGTAGGGGTGTCAGAGCTTCTCTATATAAGTTTGGAAGGCTCTATCTTTAAAAATGTGAGGAGTGATGGTAAGGCTCACCATAAAAAAAAACTGACCACCATATCTTATGGAGTAATTATAACGAGAGCTTCGGGAGTCGAATCGTCAAAGATTCTCCGTGCACGCGTCGTAAAGTTGCATAAAATGCATGTCCCATCGTCAAGACAAGAACTACTAATGGTAGAAATGTGCATCCCGAGTTATGGTAAAATTATATATTCAAGCTTTTCAAACTCTCCTTTCAAGCCTCCGCTCCGGAGTGAACTTGTCTTAAACCCTGCACTTCAAAGCAAACCAGCTCAACCACCCCATTAAAGCCCTAACTTGCCAAGACATTCCGAGGTTTTCCAGACTGACACCTTCACACTATACCATGGAGACTCTTGGAATTCCTGCCTTGACTAGTTCGAGAGGAATAAAGAGGCTACTAATAATAGAATTATATGTTGTGTTAAAAGCATTGTTTTGGGTCGGCCTTATGCCTTATAAATTGTAGGCTAAACATAAACCATAATGGATTCCTTGTATTAATGGTCAATAGAATTCAAAAAATTTGAATCGGCTTTAGATCTTATAAGTTGTAGGCTAAACATCAGCCATAATGAATTCCTTATATTAATGGTCAATAGAACTCAAAACACAATTGATCGTTATATTTATATTAAAGATGAACCATTACTCTTTTATTTTGGTATTTATTATTCTCTCTATTAGTTTTCTTTCTTTATATTTATTAATTATTATATCTTCCATCTCTAACTCGTGACATATCTTACAATTATAAAATCAACATTTTAAAATTAACATAACATAATCAAACCTTATATTATTATTTGACAAAAAACATTCATCCTACTAAAATGAAAAATATAAAAAAAAATATAGAAGTAATTCCAATCTTATTTTGAGTAAGATTTTGATGGAAACAAAATAAACAGTCATTCTTTGTTTTGATCATCGTTAACAGTCTCATCTTTTCAACCAATATTTATACAATATTTATTAAAATAATAAAATATACATATATTCTATTTGTTCCTAAATAATAAGTTTTCAAAAAAAAAATCAATTTAAAAATCGTTTTAAATTACCAATGTCAAGAATTAATTAAATAATTGTTCTAAACACATAAAATTATTTTTATTCTTATTTTTGAAAAAACAAATAATTATTATATTTAAAAAATAAAAAATAAAAACCAATTACGACTCCTTTTAACATTCGTACGGCTAAAAGGACACTTATTTACAATCGAAAGAAACGTATATTACTACAGTTTACAAATACATTCCTAGATACCAATTACTAACTGCCTGGTAACTCGAAAAAAAACTATAAACTAAAACCCTACCCCTTCGCTTAAACCCCTCTATGTTAAGGAATCTCATCAAAGTTTCATCTAATCTTCTCCTCTTTAACCCCGAATTCAGCCAATTCCAGCGACTGGTACTGGATTTCCCTATGTGAGTTTAAGCATCTCTCAATCCAGTGGCTTCTTCATCTCCCTCCGGTAAGCAATCGCTGTTTCAATTCCTCATCTATTAGAAGTAGTTCGAACACGTTAATTTAATCGATGTGAATCGAATTGTCTAGATACAAAATACTAGTTTTCTCCGTCAAATTGAATTTTCGTACTGTCCATTAAGTATATAATGGATTTGAGTAGATTTATACTCACATCTCTTTCTGACTCTCTCTATCGTTTAGATATTATGTTGATTTTACATCTGAAAGATTTGAGCTGTTCATTGTTGGCTACATTGTTCCTGAAATGAGCTACTTTTCAGAAAGTTGTTCTATATATATCTTTGATGTGAGAACCGGGAAGGCAACAAGAAATGATTCAGTATGTAATATCAGTGTAAAGTTTACTGGCTTATGGTTTCAATTCGATTTTGTTTTGCCTCCCAGGGTTCTTTCTTTAATGGAGATACTCTGATTACACTACAAAAATGGTGTTACTTAAGGTTTTAATTGAGCATTTGAGTCAATCTAATGGCAAACTGTGTTCATCGCCGTCAACGGGTTGTTCCATTCGAAGATTCTCGTTATGGTCAATGAAGAAAGATCCGGCTCTCGAAGCGGCTCTTTCACGTAATCGGAGATGGATAGTAAACAACCAGCTCAAAAACATTATACTTAGAAGCCCTAATCAGGTAGCACCAGTGAATTATCTCCAGAAGAAGTTTAAAACCCTTGATCTTCAAGGTAAAGCTCTCAATTGGCTGAAGAAATACCCATGTTGCTTCGAGGTTTATCTGGACAAGGACGAGTATTTCTGTCGGTTGACAAAACGTATGATGCATTTGGTGGAAGAAGAAGAGACGGTGAAAGACGAGCAAGAGCCGGTGTTTGTTTCGCGGTTGGCGAAGTTGTTGATGATGAGTGTGAACCAGAGGCTAAATGTTGTGAAGCTTAATGAGTTGAAGCGTAGTTTTGGGTTCCCTGATGATTATTTGATCAGGATCCTGCCCAACCACCCAGATATGTTTCGGCTTGTTAACTACAGCAGGAGGAAAAATTCAATGGAAATCGAGCTAGTATCATGGAACCCAGAGCTAGCGGTTTCTGCTATTCAAAGCTCAGCTCAGAAGCAGAATTCCAATCCTTGTTTTCCGTGTTCTTTGCCTCCTACCTGGGTTAAATCATTGGAGAGATTTAATGAATTCAATGAAACTCCATATATCTCACCTTATATCGATCCAAAAGATTTAAAAGAGGGGTCGAAGGAAATGGAAAAGAGAAGGATTGGATTACTGCATGAGTTATTATCGTTAACGTTATGGAAGAAGTTGTCGATTTTGAAGCTAAGTCATTTTAAAAGAGAGTTCTGTTTACCGGAGAAATTGAATATTTTGCTGCTGAAACACCCGGGTATGTTCTATGTTTCGAATAAATATCAGATCTATACTGTACTTCTAAGAGAAGGTTATGACGGGTCAGAATTGATAGATAAGGATCCACTTGTGTCTGTCAAGGATAAATTCGGTGAGCTAATGCAAGAGGGTCTTCACGAGTATAATAGAAGGCGGTGTTCAGCCAATATAGAAAAGAAGAGAAAGAAAGGCATGGATATGGTTACATCAGAGAATAGGAATGACAGAAGCAAAGATATGGAGATTTCTGAAGAAGATGATACTGGAGAGAGGCTTGGAGGTTTATTTGATCCGGAAGAAAGAAAACGATTTTATAAAGTTCTTTTCGATGATCATGACGGATAACGTTAAGCCCATGTACGTTATATATATATATATATATATAACCTCTTTCATGTTCTAAAGGCAAAAGCCTAGTTTGCATATCTTACGGTGATCATGCTTGACCTGAGTTTCCTGTCATGCTCTACAAGTGGTGGCATTGATATGCAAGGGTGGAGGGCATCAAGATGGTTTGGCAACACAGCAAGTAAGTTTAAGCTATCTTATGATTTTGCCTCAGTTTCTTAATTAGTTTGAATAACATAAAACTCTGTAAGATCTTGATTGTTTGAATAAGTTTATGAGACAAAATCAAAATCATTTCCATATTTAATTGCAACTAGTTTAGACGTGGATTTAATCTATTATAAGAAATAACTTAACTTACCCATACAAATAGGAATGCACTCAGGAGTTAGATCTCAGGAGTTAGATGCAATGTTCGAAAATTCTGAACGGTGCCTCGAGACGTGAAAGGCATAAATCAATTAAAATATTACTAAAAAAACATATTAATTAGTCAATTAAGATATAACATCCAAAATATATTCAAATAATACCTAGCATATTCAAAATAGCATAACAAATATCCAAATAGAACGTAATATTCGAAATAACATAATAAAAAAGTTGTTCACTTGTTGTTCGTCAATCAAAATATGCATCATCATCACTAGAACCATCATTGCATCTAGTGTTTTAAAAATCGTTCAAAATGTACGTCTTAAAAATCGTTCAAAATGTATGTCTTAAGGCACGTCTTGAATCGGTCCGGTTATAAAACGAACCAAAGCGTACGCATTTAATGAAACAGATGAGGCGTGCCCCTTTTTATTTAATGCGTACGCCGGAAGACGATCGCCTCGAGACAGTAAAGGCGCACGCCTCAGCAATAACGGTGATTCGTTTAAAAATTAATACATGGCATTTCAGATTTTCGCAGGCTTTTCACTATTAAATGCAAAGTACTTTCCTTCTTTTTTTCATCTTCTAAACTCTCTACTTCTTCTTCTCCAAAATTTTGCGAACATCTTCACAGTTTGTTTTTCTTATTTCATTTCAAGGGTAAGTTTTTATAATTTCTTCTTCTTTTTTACGATTATATATCAGTTATGTTTAGTTTATTATTCTCTTTTACGATTGTATGTCATAATACTATATAATTGTTGTGGATAACCTCGTAACGTAACTGTTATGCATACTGTAATTCATTTCCTTGCTTGTTATTGTTATATTATTCATCTGAGACGGTGTCTTTAATAGTTATGTAAGTAGGTAACTGTTTTGCTGGCTAAAAATGTTTCTTTAATAGTTATATAAGTAACCGACTCATGTTTTATAACCATATAATATAAGTGTAGTTTTCATTAGCAGTTTCTATCAATAACGTAATATATAGATTATTAACCATATAATATAAGTGTAGTTTTCATTAGCAGTTTCTGTCAATAACGTAATATATAGATTATTAATAGATGCGTGACTCTTCTTCTTTAATCTATTCTGTTTTCGTCTTATTAGCATTTTTTTTAATTTCGTCCTTGTTTACAGTAAATATTAATTTTTATGATTTAAATTGATGGATACTAAAATGTTAACGGTTAGTTTGTTAACATTTTATAAAATATATGTTTTGAAAATATATGGTAAAAATAGAAAAGATCCGGCTTGGAAATATGAAGACGAAGTACAAATGTAAGAGAAAAAATGTTATCTCTATTTGCAATGCACGTTTTGGAAGAAGTTTATCAAAGGAGGGGGTTACAAAATTGAAGAACTATCTTGCATGTAATCGTCAAGATGCAAAACCTTGTGAGAATATGTCACTAGAAGTCCGAGAAGAAATAAAAGCTTATATGAAGAAAGGTGTTGTGTTAAGGCAAACAAGCCAAGAAAATTTCGAATCTTTGGTCAATAGAGGAGCGGATGTAGAACAGCGAATTCCTCATACTAGAAATTCTATTCGAGAAATTAAACTTAACACTCTAATTGCAAACTTTTGCAATGTTTTCTTGGACGTCTAACTTACATGTACATCTATCCATCGGACCTCTAACTCCTCGAGTAGAATTTCTAGTATGAGGAATTCGGTGTTCAACATCCGCTTCTTTATTGACCAAAGAATCGAAATTTTCTTGGCTGGTTTGCCTTAACACAACACCTTTCTTCATATAAGCTTTTATTTCTTCTCGGACTTAAGGCGGCACATTCTCACAAGGTTTTGTATCTTGACGATTACATGCAAAATGGTTCTTCAATTTTGTCACCCCTCCTTTGATAACCTTCCTACAAAACGTGCATTCCAAATAAAGATAACCTTTTTTCTCTTACATTTGTATTTCGTCTCCATACTTCCAAGTCGGGTCTTTTCTATTTTTACCCGCTATTTTCTAAACATATATTTTATAAAATGGTAACAGACTAACATGTTAGTATCCATCAATTTAAATCATGAACATTAATATTTACTTATACTGACAAAATTAAAAAAACAGTGCTAATAAGACGAAAACAGAATAGATTAAATTACATAAACAATGGAGGAGAGTCACACATCTATCAATAATCTATATTACGTTATTGACAAAAACTGTTAATGAAAACTACACTTATATTATATGGTTATAAAAACATGAGTCATTAATTATATAACTATTAAAGGAATATTTTTAACATGCAAAACGGTCACCTACTCAAATAACTATTAAAAAAACAGTCTCATATAAACAATATAACAATAACATAGGTTATCCACAACAGGTATATAGTAGTATGACATACAATCGTAAAAGAAAAGAAGAAACTAAACAGAAGTGATATACAATCGTAAAAGAGAAGAAGAAACTAAACAGAAGTGATATACAATCGTAAAAGAGAAGAAGAAACTAGAAAGAACCTACCCTCGAAATGAAATGAGAAAAACAGACTGCGAAGATGTTCACAAAATTTTAGAGAAATAGAGAGTTTAGGAGATGAAAGAAAGAAAGTACTTTGCATTTATAGACAGATAAATGCAGTGAAAAGTCTGCGAATCTGAAACGCCAGGTATTAATGTTTAAGAGAATGACCGTTATTGTTGAGACGTACGCCTTTACTGCCTCGAGGCGATCGCCTTCAGGCGCACGCCTCATCTGTTTTATTAAATGCGTACGTCTTGGTTCGCTTTATAACCGAACCGATTCAAGGCGCGCCTTAAAGCGTACGCCTTGAACAATTTTTAAAACACTGAACGATTTTTAAAACACTGGTTAGGTGTTATGGTAGTGTGCGGCTAGTAATCCTTGTTGTAGTGGATGAGAGGGATAGACAGCTAAGGGTGAGAATAAAGTGAAAAAACAGAAACAAACCGGCCGGCAGCTAATGTTCTCATTGTTGTTCACAAGCATGGCATGACTTGAAACATGCTTCTCCTCCTCCGTTTTGACCGTTTTCGACCTAAGTCGCTTCCTTGAACTACTATTATTACCCATTATTCTCTTGTGAACACCGTCCCCAGTTTTCACCAACTAAAAAATCGAGTGGGTTAGGGGTGAAATTCTAGTAGTTGGATTGATCTTACTAGTCTCCTCACAATGCAACTAGTCTCCAAATCTTTCTCGAAATTTCATAAGTTGGCTTGATCATGAGGGTTCTTAAAATAGCAGTTGCTTACCTGAATTGACCTTACTCGTCGCCTTCCAGTATTTTTTCTTCGAGCATCCAGAGCTTCTCGACCAACTGGTTCTTATTGAATTCTAGCTGTAGCTTCAACTTCATTAACCCGTTAAATATCACTATGTCGAGGTGGTTAGAGCTAATGTGACATCATGTAGTCGAGGAAACCTTTGCAGCAGCAGCTCGATCTCATCCTTGTCGGTCCACAATCGTTGAAATGATGAATCATCAGATATAGGTTTCTGCTTAAAAAAATTTATCGTACAGACATAAACTTCAGCTCCATAGAAGAAACCAAAAGTTGCCGTGGAAGCTAAAACGAAAATGAAAAAGAAAGTCTACGTTTGTCCTGAATCAACCTGTGTTTATTATGATCCTTCATATGCTCTTGACGTTATTATCGGGATTAAGAAACACTTCTGCAGAAAACATGGTGAGAAGCAATACAATTACCACAAGTGGTCAAACAAATACGCAGTTCAGTTGAATTGGAAAGCTGATTCTAAGATTTGTGGTACGAAAATATAAACGTGAATGTGCAATCTGTTTCGAGGTTTGTTGATATGAACTTATTCTTTGATTGGACTTCATTCGGTAATTCATATACCGAGTTGAATCAAATGTTTTTTGGAATTTGTTTTTTCAGAAGTACATTCGAAATCATGTACATAATTTTGATCTGTTGAGTCAAAATTAAAAGCATGTGCAGCATCTAACACACTTATCTGGGAGTTGAAATTGAAAACATATTATTGTTCTTAAATTAGATAGTTCGCATTAATGTTACAGATTTAGTTGAAATCTTATTGTAAGCTTAATCTTGTTTGTTTTTTCAGAATGGTTTCGTACTGTAAGGCCATCTCTAATCTTATGCTTTTTCGGAGATTTGGTCCAGTCCCGGAAACTTCTATTTATTTACAGACTTGCCACACAGCTTCTAACCGCTATTCTGGAAACATTTAATATAAACAATTCAATCCTAACAATTCCACTATCTTTTAACTATTCATCTCACTCTTTCAATTTCTCCATCTATCTCACTCTCTCAATTTACATTTATTAACACATATCTAATAAGTAATATAACATATATTATTAATTATTAATTATAATTAATATTTTTATAAAAAAAATTACAATATTATTTATTTTAAATTTATGTTATAAATTTATTTGTTTAATTCTTATTTACGATAAATTTATATATATGTTGTAGAATTGTTAAACATTTCGTAAATGTAAGTAAATCAACAACATTGTTTATTTTTTAAAAAAAATTAAGTTTGTAATGAATCTATAACTTTTAAATCTAATTTAATAATTTATTATGTTTCTCCATTTTCGATTTATAAAAGAGTCTATGAAGTTAAGTAAACGTTGCCTTATTTATAAATTCTAAAATTTTAAAACCTTGAAAAACATGACGTATCACCAATCGCGTTAACGATAATATATAATAATTATTTTGAAATGACCGAAAGACCGAGAAGGTCAGATGTGAAAAATTGACATGCAATTCTAACAATTAACGATTGGTTAAACGCACTTATAAATTGATAAACTTTAGTGCGAAAATCAATGATTATTGAAATGGATACCAAATAAGTCCCACCTAAATGTTATCGCTAATATTTAGACCAATGTCATATGTTACCCGCCAATATACGTCCCGCCATAATGTTACCCGCCAATAATAAGTCCCGCCAAAATGTTACCCGCCCATTCCCTTCATATATATATATATATAAAGGTCCCCAACTACATAACTCTCAACACACCCTCAATCTACTTAAATATAGTCTATCAAAAACTCATACTTTTGTCTGATATGGAATGGTCTGCCAGAGAAGACTTTTATCTCCTCCAAACCGTCAAGCGTGTGAAGTTCACGAGGTCGGATGAGACTACTGATGGTTTTATCAATGAAGTGTTATGTACAATGTACTACATGTACGGGTACATGTACGGGGATATAGGACGAAAACCGATGTTGTCTCCACGCACTCGTGAAGAAATATCTACAAGGTACCCTTATCTTAAAAGCGAACCAATGTATCGTGTGTCCGACTTCCCATTGGAAATCCAAAACGAAGCGTATAACTCATTCCTTTTGGGTATAAATGATTTTTTGACAAAAGATATGTTACGTTATGTGGAGGAACAAATTGTTGAAAAAGAGGAAGCATGGAGGAGTTGCACTTTTGACGAATGATATGAATTTGACTAAACTTTCTATTGTTTTATGTTCCTTTGATCATTTCACGTTATTGTATTTGTTTTATGCTCTTTTTAGTGCTTTAAGTTATTGTATTTGTTTTACATTCACGTTTAATGTTGTGTTATATTAGTTTGGTGTTCTTTAGTTTGTGTTTAAATGTTTGCTTTTGTATCCATCAGGTTACAATATCTTTTTTGGATTCCGAATATTCGGGTTTGTGACCTCCCGCACGATGTGATGCAAGAGGTGCATAATGTACTTGGTATGGGGATTAATGATTTAATCAAAGAACATATACTTTGCGATATTGAGTTGGACCTCGCTGGAAGTAAGGTGGAACATCCGTATTTTCTTGAATTTGGTATGTAAGGAGTCTACTTTTATATGTGTTATCTGTTGTTTTATGTTCCTTTGAATACTGTTGGAGATTATATTTGTTTATGTTCAGTTTGTGAGTTTATGTTCAGTTGTGTCCTCTAATCTATTGTATTTGTTTTATGTTCATGTTTAATGTTGTATTATCGAGTTAATATTTATGTATCCAGATTTTTAACACATTTAACAATTGTTAAAAAAACAAGTACAAAACGTCTAATAAAAAACCTAGAATCTGAATGAAAAAGAAGAACAAACTTAAATTAAACATCAAACTTACACATCATACTACAATCTTAAATTAAAAAAAAATCACTTAAACAACACTGGAAAAGCTTAAACAACATATCATACTACTCATATCGACCATGTTCGGACCACACATGTTTGACAAGATCATCTTGGAGTCGTTTGTTTAAGCTTTCACTGCGGATTGACCGATGACGAATCATATAGTCCTCAAGTGAAATATTTCCACTCTTATTCTCCATATCCACATTACCACTTTCATATATACGTGCTCGTTCTCTACGAGATATGGCGGGATCAGTTTCATCTTCGTCAGAATCTTCGTCTGCATACTCCTCACGTTCATTTTCCATAATCATGTTATGTAATATCACACATGTAATCATGATATTAGAAAGATATTATTTCCTACCCTCGTGGCACGAGGTGGTTTTAATGAGGTGTCCGGTCTTTTATTCAATAATATATGATGCCTTCTTGAAACATTCAGAGTGGTTTTACTACAATTCAATTCAAGTATAAATATCTTGTTCGACACCTTGGGTCTTTAGTGGATCGGATAAACTTGGTTAAGTGATGACTATTAAATTCGTGCCATCAGAGATATTAAACACTCTCACTTTAATACTTTTGAAATACTATGGGCTATTTAAACATTAGCCATGAAAAATTTAAACAACATAATATTTAATAAATTAAACCTATTCGGACTTGAACCGGCCAGGAAAACAAAACATGTCTTGGCCATCCAAGGACTTTAAGTGTTAAAAGGACTTATTCGGACTTTAACAGAATAGTAGTACAAAATGTGCCTTGGCCATCCAAGGACTTTGATTGTTTGGAAACACAAAAAATAATGTATGGTAAAACCTTAGGGCTTGTTCCCTTCGGACATTCCTTCACCACCATTGCCTTTTTTAGGACCCTTGAGTTCGGCACTCGAACTCTCACCAGTTCCTTCTTTATCATCGATTGTGGAATCTGTTCTACTAGATTAGTTGTGCTTATCACCATCTGCATATAATATGAAATGGGAGCTCTTCATATTCCACATATTTCCATAAGGGACCAAGGGTCCTCTTCGGAAAGGTCTCATGGAACAGCAGCATCATGTCATACTTTGACCCCATCATCTCTTTTCTCTAAGGATTCTATTACTTCGTTGGTATACTTATCAATAACCGCTTGGATAGCTTGCTCATGTTGGTTCTTTAATTCCTTATTTTCCTTGGTCATCTCAGAAACAGTGCTCTCTAGTTTAGTCTTCTCATCGGTTAAGGTTTGAATTGCACCATCCTTGGTCTTTGATTCCTTCTTCAAAGTTGTGAGGTCTTTTGAAGAAAATGTTTCTAAGTTAGAAAACTTAGTCTGGAGCTCAGTTCTGGCTGCTTCCGATGTGGCTAACTTAGTTGTTGAATCTTCATTGTCCTTCTTTAGTGCTTCTACCTCCTTTTTCAGCTCCTATATACTTTGCTGAGAGTTTAGGAGATTGTTTGACAGAGATTCTTTGTCAGAAGTGAGGGAGTTAATAAGGTTGGTCTGAATTTTCACCTACTTTTGCAGATCAAGTATTGGCCGGATATGAACGAGGAGGGAGTGGCTCAAGGCATCTTGCTCTCCGGATACGGAGAAGGATTTACCATTAAAGGTCACCATATTTGAAGAACTGGAGGGACGATAGGGACCTGAAAAATCATCATTCTCAAAATCATTAAAATATAAACCAATGTCTTGAAGGGCACTGATATCCACTTCATCATTCCCTCCCCCAGCAATCTCTCCGGACTAGAGATCTGTTGGGATTTCCTCCTGCAAGGTAGGATCAGCAGGGGCTGGTAGAAGTTGGATTTCTGAAGGATGAAGAATTATATATTCTCTCAGAGTGACTTTCTTCTTCTTAGCAGCTTTCCCATCACTGTTGGCCCTCCGTTTCCTGTCCTTCTTAGGGGATTTAGGTAGGTTTTGTGACCTTCCAGCCTCCCTCACCGTTTCAACCTCTACTGATTTGAGCAGGGCTGCATCAATCCCCCCTTGGTTCCCTGAACCAGTCCCTTCTGTAGTTGTTTGAACCAACTCTGTTGCAGCTTTCTTCTTTTTGTTCTTCATCTTGTTGGGAGCCTTAGCTTTGAAAGGTAAGAACAACTTACCATCCTTGGCCTCTGTCCTTTTGAGAATCACACTAGAAGGAGGAAGGCTGGTTAGCTTTTCCCATTAGAGGTCTCTCCGACCTGTGGTGTTCCACAGATGAGACCTCACAAAATTGCCCGATTTGAAGCAATTGTTGAAGGCATTCCTCCAATGTTCTAAAGCCCGTGCATTGAGTTTTGTACAAGTCTTTTGCCTTTCCTCCAAATGTCCGGTGAACTCTTTCGGTAGCACTAAAAAGAAGTAACAAGCTAGTCAGAATAGGAAAACACTTATAATTTAAGAAAAAAAACTTGGAAGACAAAGAGAAGAAAGGAAATTACCAGTGATTTTCCACATGCTAGTCAACATGCTAGGGTTGGTGTTGGCGTTAATCTTCCTACCATTTTCCCACATTCCACTAACAAACAGGAATTATTTCCTCCAATTCTTTTCGGACTCCAACAGGTCGTCCACAACTTAAAGTCATTCCCCGTGTTGTGATGGTAGAATGGAATCTGATGGTTCTTGCACAAGCTTGCTATAGCAGCAAACTGCTTCATCGGAAGTGGAATCTTCGACAACCTTGATGCCATGATACTGGCAATGAGAGTGTACCAAGCATTGGGGCTTACCTGGCTAGGGAAAATTTTGACCAAGTGAAAGTACCTAACAATTTCTGGGTCCAGTGGGAACCAGAGTCCCAGTTTAGAACTTCGGTAAATTACCACATCATTTAGGTTACAATCCATGGGAGTCTCCGGATTAATAGGTATCCTTACCTTTACAGACTCCGAAATCCCCTGTTTGGTCCGGATTCGACCTAACTCAGCAGTATGGGTGTAAAAGTAATTTATGTTTTGCAAGGCCAACAGATATTTGACGCTAACATGTTTGAAACAAGGGCCTACCTTACCTTCTAAGCACTCCGGAAGCGAGTTTGGATGAGTCATACAGATTATTACCTTACTTTTTCCTTTCTTATTAGAAGCAGCGTCTCCCGTTTGACTTGATGCCTCGGTCTCGAAGGGGGCTTCCTCGATGATGTTTTCCATGATTTCTTCCATTATTGTGGAAGGTTTGTCAGTTGCCTTAGAAGAAGGTGGTTTAGTTTCTTGTGTTGAAGGTTGTTCGGGTGGTTGAGCACTTCTTGCCTCTGAAGGCCTGGTGTCCGATGGAGGTTGTGATCCGGAGGGCTTGGCCCGCGGAGCTGCTTTAGTTACCTTCGATCCTGAGGGTTTTGACAGCGCTGGTGTGGATTGGGTCTTGGTTTGGCGAGTCGTCTGGCGAGTGGTTAGCTTCGCCGGAGACTTCTCTGTATCAGAACCCATAGCAATAAAGGGTTTTCTAATGCTTGAAACGGCTTTCTCCTTAGAAACAGGAGGTTGAGACTCTTGAACAGAAAAACCAAAGGGGAGGGGTGAAAGGCTGGGTTTGAATGAAAGTTGTTTGGGCCTAGGGTTTTTGGAAGAGGATGACCCTTGATTGGCGTCCTGAGTTGGTTGACTGGTTTTCTCACCTGGAGAAACTGGGAGGCCGGTGGCGATACGGTTCTCTCTTTCTACCTTCCTCGCTCTTTCTAACTCTGATAAATTTAACCAGCCACATTTAACTAAAGCATTTCTGGTTGTGAACATAAAACTCTCAAGAACGATTTGAAGGTAAAGATGAATATCTCTCTATAAAAGCTTTGAATGTGGAAGACAATGAAATAATAAAAGAGTATTTATATAACAGTAAAAAGTAACAGTTACCTAGGATAAGTTGAAGAGGGTTTTTGCAATGATTAAAGGTTGCGCAAACGTGTGAAGAATCAAAAGCCTAGGTAACTTTCTAGACTTAGTGGGTGCGCCGGTCTAGGAAAAATAACGGTTGGTAGGTCGAACCAAATATTAACAAGTGTCCCACGATCCAAGAAGAAAACTCTTAGAATTCTAGGAAGAGAAACCAGTCCTAACGAATTTTGAACTGAATTAGTGTTGAAAATAAAAACTTCTTAGTCCGAACGACACGAGCGGATCGGATGAAGTTGATACTGGCTTGGTAGATTTTTTAGCCCTATCAAAAACATTTAGTGAGGCCTTGAAAAAGAGACTATTCATGAGTTCGGATACTTCAGACACAGCCTAATGCTTAATCCGGAAAGGGATAATTCGGACCATAACACTCCACTGAAAAATCCGAACTAGACAAACGTAAAACACATTTTGACTAAGCTATTTGCTAATCAACTTAAAAGATTAATGGGTCCTTAAACTTGACCCGGTTTCACAACTTGAGCAAGTAAGCCCATGGGTCATTAATTAAGAGTATAAATACCCCCAACCACTCTCGTTAATGAGGGTGATCAACATTTAATAAAGCAGACTGCCTAATTATCTCACTACTCCTCACACTAAACACAAAATACATCAAACTTACTAAAACACTTTACCAAACTACCCCCAGCCAAAATAAACCAAACCAATGATGATGAATCCTATATTTTGGCCTTCGAACAAAACCCATGTGTCCAAATCGCTTTAATATAATACTTGTGTAGCCATCATATATGTTGGTTGTTCTACTTCCTATAACATACAACTGATATTCGAAATAATAAACCAACACTAAACAAGTAAGATGATACGTGCGGACCCCAAGGGGGTAACCGAGTTGGTTGAGTATGGCATGCTTGTGACCAAAGGTCATGAGTTCGAGTCCCTCTACATACGCTTTCTCGGCTGAGCCTGTCACCTTATGTGGTTTACCTTCTGGCGTTGGTTTGCAGGCTATCGCGTCAGACTGAGGGTTTACCCTGTGCGCACTCATTGCACTCTGAGTAGCGGTAGCGGGTTCCCTCCGAAAAAAAAAAAGATGATACGTGAAAGATAATGCAATATATTTTTGCGCTTATAATGCATCATTGGTACTATATTTTGCACCCAGTTTTGAAGAGTCACTCTATTTGTCGCAACCAAGATACGACGAACCTTCATCATAACGTGTTCTGGGTGCGACATTTCGCGCATATGTTTCCCCCAAGGTGCGACATTTTGAACTTTTGTTGCACACTGGATGCGACATGTCGAGCGATATTCCTCCATAGGGTGTGATATGATGAATGTTCATCGTATATATCGCACGAGAACTTTATTCATAGATATGAAGTTTCAAAAATTATTTTCATTATCATTGCTTCGTTGTTATTTTAAAACCGGCTAACATTTTTTGGACCAAATAGCCATAACCCTCTTTTAATAGATCTTTCCTGTTACTTAATAAAGAGAATACATTGTCTACCGTTAAAGGTAGTTGGCTCTTTTAATATATCTTTCTTGTTACTTAATAAAGAGAATACATTGTCTAACGTTAAAGGTAGTTGGCTTGATTCATTGCGTCTGTTGAATTTAGATCTCTAGGTTCTTAAAATTTAACCAAAAATGGAATAAAAAATTTATCAGCTTCCTTCAATCCTTTATAATTACCATGAACCACATAAAACTAAGACTAATGAAAGCCCTTTTTTTAGTGAGAACTCCATACACAACTATATATTAAAAACAAATATTTTTAACTAAACATTCGAACAGTACCAAAATGAGGATATAAAAAGTTCGGGTTCCACAAGTACCATGAACAAAAAGTCTAGTTAAAATAACAAAATCAAGATGAGTGTTGAGTGCAGCACAATCTCATTTCTTCTTCTTGGCAGCATCTCCGGCCTTGGTCTTCTTCACACCACGGATCTTCTTGGATCTGTTCTTTCTCTCTTTAATCTGCTTCCGTGACTTCTCTACCTTGGTGTCAAGTCCATTCTGCAAATTACATTCATAAGTATCAGCCCAAGTAGCTTAAATCCAAGACTAGTATATTACCGAAACATAACAGCCAAGTAGACATTTATGGGTCTTAAAACAGAACATAATGATTTCTAGTAAGCAAACAAAATACACAACAATCTTTTATGCACCTTAGTTTATGGTGCTAGATTTCCATCTAGACTATGAATATTACTAAACAAAAATGGAGTTCTAATCCTTAGACACCTGAGTTTATGGTGCTAGATTCTCATCTAGACTGTGAATATTATTGGTAAACAAAAATGGAGTTCTATCCTAGATGACGCACGGATGAGTTTTTTCTATTGAAGTTAAGAACCACAACGGCACTAGAAGTCAGCAAAGCAGACATGGATAACCAAACAAGATACATAAAGATTACTTCTTTAAGAATCGAGTACCAACTACTATGTCACTTGGTTTCGGTTCCACATAGAATTTCATGTCAAGTAAAATTACAAAAGTTTTTTAGCACCAATCAAGAGAACATTCTACGAACTGCTTGAAAATAATAAACCACAGAACATATGCCAGATGTCATCAAGTTAAGAGTTTTAAGTTTAAGAGTGAAACATAGTTCCACAAATAAGGCTAATGAAATTTAAACTTACCCTGATCAGTCTGTACTTAGGTTCGTACTTCTTGGCATTGTCTACAGAGTCATAGATCAAACCAAATCCAGTTGATTTACCACCTCCAAAGTGAGTCCTGAACTTGAATACAAAAATGGAGTTTGGGTCCTTAACTTCGTACATTCTTCCTAACTTTTCCTTCAGCTCAGCCTGAAACATCAAAAGACAACCAATTAATAAGATATAAATCAAACACAGCAGTGAACGAAAAAGTTTAGTTCAAGTAGCTAAATTATCTTAAGAACACAGGCTAAGTAAAAGAAAATGAAAGTAATTTACTCCTAAGACCAAAGCATAATTACCAAGCTCCTATAGGAATGAAAGAAAGATAACAAGTTCACAAAAGCCTTACCTTTGAAACATTGGGTCTTCCAGGGTGAAGAACATCAATAACCTGAATGATTAACCAAGAGAAACCAAATAAAAACACAGATATATAAATCAAACCAGAACAATTTCACATATAACCCTAAAGAAATACGAATGTTTCTTCATACATGAACACTTTACATCCCTTGTTGACAAAACAAAACAAAATCAGTAGATGGGGTACCTATCAATTCGCTAATAGATCTTAAACTAGTAAATTAAGATCCATAAACAACTTTTTTCTGACACAAATCAGTAGTAAGTAACCCTAGAATTCAAACAACTAGAAAAATAATATCATTTCGTACCTTTTCACTTAAGTCAAGATCTACATAAGAATATGAAACAAGATAAATTAACAAGGAGATTAGAAGGAAAAAAAACTTACGAATTGCTTCCTACACAGAAGCCTATTCGTCATAAATTTACGAGTACGGATGGTTACAGCCTTGTCAGCCATCTTCAAATGTTGAGAATCGGAGACGAAGAAATTTCAAAACTTGTGCTGCTCCACGAAAAGAAAAGAGAGGCAAAAACCCTAATTGTTTATACTCTTGCAGTGGAGTTAGGGTTTGTGTTGTTTTTGGTTCTTGTGTTTTGGTTTCGGGCCGTGTTCTTGTTTTTCGGGCCATTTTGTTGGACTGGACCGCTCTATACAATATGACCCATAAACTCGAGTAGTACCCACACCCACATTTTTTCTTTCTAATTACTATTTTATTTTTATTTAACATCAATTATACAACGATTTAATTTTTCTATTTAAAACCATTTTGCAATTGTTTCAATTTATAGTTTCAAAAAAATATTCTTAATCTTTTTTTAAACGCCATTTCTTTCAATTTATAGTTTCAAAAAAATATTCACAAATAAACTAGATCTATAGATATTTTTATTTGTAAAATTACATGTAAATTGTTTGCGAAAAAACAATGGTTGTTAATTTGCAAAATTACGTGTAATTTGGTTGGGAAAAATCATTGTTGTTTAGTTGCGGAATTACGTATAATTTGTGTAATTTGACTATGGATGAGCAATTATTGTCAAGTTGCAAATATATACGCAATTGTATTGTGGAAATAAGAATAAAATAATTGCGAAAATAGGATTTTAGTTGCTAAATAAATATGATTATGTGAAAAACAAAATATAAAATTGTTTTGTGAAAATAAGTGTTAATTGCATATGAAACAACTAATATTTTTGTAACTGCAAAAATATGTGCATTTTTGTGGTGATTTCTTTAAAAAAATATAATTACAGGATCACGTGCAAATATAATACAAAAGTAAGAAGAAAATAGTTACGAAAATATGAATGTGGTTGCTTAAAATAAGTCTAATTACGTGAACAAACCAAATACAAACTTAGTTTTGTGAAGGAAAAAAATATTAATTGGGTGTAAAACAACTAATTTTTTTGTATTTGCGAAAATATGTGCATTTTGTGGTGAATAAATTTTATTTTAAACGAAAGAAAACGTGTTACGGTATTATGTGCAATCTGGTTGCGAATAAGTCTAAAAAAACAATTGTTGTTGAGTTATGGAAATAAGTGTAATTTGGTTGCGAAAAACAAGTGTTGTTTAATTGTGATATTAGAAACAACTTGATGCAAAATTGATATTTAAAAAAATCATCTGAACATATTACTTATGGATTTCGTTTTGTTCGTCTTCAAAAAATAGAATATATATATATGTTTTTTATTTTTTTAAGTTATGTTTTGAAAGATATGAAGTCTTGAAGGTTGTACGTTTGTATTTTAAGGGGTATTGTTGAAAAAAATTATGTTGTAAATGGTTTTTGGTAAACTTTAAAATCCATGTCGTTATCACTAATTTGAAACTAACTTAAATTATTGTCGTTAACTTACTTTTAAAAAAAACAAAATTAGTATTATCTTTATTTTTTTTAAGACGAGTGGGTGTAAAATATATGTTTTGTTAACATATTTTATTATGGGTGTAGCTATTTCCCCATTAGATTTTTTATTTTCTCCATAATTCAAATTTTAAAAAACACTCATCACTTGCTTCTACTATTTTGTTATCACTTTATATTCTAATTTATAATTTTATGTCATTAAACATTCTCAAGCACTTATATCAACAAACACGAGATTTAATCCAATTGAATCCAACATATATATGCTTTACTTTATAAAATTAATCCCTAAAAAACAAAAACAAAAACAAAAAACTAAATTTGATAAAGATTATTTATGGAGGAGGAAGACACCCAAACCAAATATTTAACGGCGTAGAACATCACACGATCAACCAACAATGTAATTTAATCTTGTTTTTAAGTTGTAAATTCACGTAACTTGAAAATCCGTGTTAAAAAATCATTTTAGAGCAAATCTCGATTTCTGCAGGTTTTAACGACGAACACCTGATTCTGAGGTGGTATCTCGGAATGAGTTGTTTTGTGCAAAAATAATTGATTCTGAGATATCACCTCAGTATCAGAAATCGGAATTTGTGATTAAAAATAACGAAATGGTAAATAACAACGTTGAGTTTTTTTCTCAAATATGGAGGAAATAACATATTTGATTGGGGAAATAACTTCACCATCTTATTATATATCATTCAAACTACGTATAGCATATAATTTTAACTTTAATTTTGCACTCTTTGAGAATGTTTAAAAATTAATATGATATGGTTATTAATATTTAATAGTCCAGTTTCTTAATTTTAAAAATATTATATTAAAAATAATTTTGTAGACAAAGTTATAGTTTTTTACGGTAACAATAGCCAAAACTCTCCATAATTAATGAAAAATAAAAATATTATATTACAATAAAATTGTTTGACAGTTGTGGAATTTTCATACACTCGCATACCCAATGTTATCGCGATAATAACAGTGGAAGTCTATTGGCTGGGCATAAACCCAGTGATAGTAGCGTTGCCCAGGACTTGCAGCAACAACAGCTGCAGGCTGGACACACGCTCAAGACTTGCAGCACAACTGCAATTTGGAGTATTGTTGTTGCAGGCTGAGCACACATCCAAGATCTGCAGCAGGTCAAGAGCAATTTTTTGGATTTTTTCTATATTTTTTTAAAAAAAAACATTGTTTTATTAATTTAAAATGTCTAAAATTATTTATTTCAAAAAATATTAAATGTTTGGGCATGCTAATTTTTGTATGTAAATTTTTGAATTAAATTGAATATGCTTGAATAATTAAATGGTGAAGCATGATTAAGGTTTCGTAACCCGATTGGGTAAAACTAAGAAATTAATTTGATTAGTCCTCTATAAGGTTATAATTAATTTCCTTATGGATCATAGGCTTCGAAAGTTCTGAGATTAATTTAAATTCAGATATATTACAGGCCCTCTAGAAGGTTCGCATTTAGGTTTAAATTAATTATGAATGGGATAAAATCATTGAAAATTATTTATTGTGTTGTTTTTAATTTTAAGCAGATGAAATTGGCTCTCCAGAAGGTTTCAATGATATTTGGTAAAAAAATAAATTCATCGCTGCAGTTTTTTGAATTTAAGTAGGTGAAATCGGTCATCATGAAGGCTTCACCGGTTCTAGGAAAATCAAATTATTATTATATTAATTTAAGTAAATGACATCGGTCCTCTAGAAGATCTCATTGGTAATTAGGAAATTAAAATAATGATCATGGTATTTTTCTCAAAAAATCATAAAATGCATGTTAGTACGATTTGCCAACCGATATCTATTTATAGGGCATTTGATGTTTTATATGTAGTTACCATGTGCATGCATGTGTTTTTGGTTACGTGTCAAGATGTTAACTATGATTTTTGTGTTGTTTGTTCTTTTATAGCATTCACTGGTTACAATCTATTGGGAAATCGTCCACCCATGTTAGATTGTTCGGACTTCTAATTGTGGAAGGAATATATGTTGACGTTCTTGTCTGTACATGACTATAAATATGCACTAACAACTCACAAACCGTCCCCCTTAGTCCGGAAAGTACACCAGAGGAAACTAAGACAGGTGAAATGTGGGAGAAGTCAAATAAGTTGTGCATAGAACTCTTGTTACATGGGATCTTAGTAGCATTGCGTACGACTATCTCTAAAGGTGTTACTAATGCGTAAGACTTTATCACGGAGGTCGTGAAAGCCTTTCCAAAAACAAGAAAGTAGAGATACAATGTTTTCTCGTCGAGCTAGCTACCAAAAAGTATACTAGCAAAGGTAAAATTTATGAGCACATTATGTGAATGTCTATGATTGGCCAAAAGTTAATGGTTATCATTTTAAACCTTCCCGAGGAATGCATAGTGGGGTTCATATGTTTTCAAGGATTCATTTGGTTCTTAGGCACAATGGATAATAGTGTCTCCATTGCCCTTCACCTCTTTGCTTCCAACGAACTGCCTCCGGAAGGCCACCCAAAAAGTATCAAAATTTCGGATGCAGCCCTGTGGTAGGCTATTATACCACTTCAGAGCACTCCCCGTAAAAGACTGGGAGAAAGCTTTATAAAGCAACTTATCGTCATTGTCAAAATTCATCATAAAGTTTTTAAATTATTCAAGATGATTATCTGGATCTTTACTTCCATCGTATTTTTCCATCTTTGTACTATCAAACCTCTTAGGAAGGTTTCCGGACAGTATCTTGGAAGACAATGGAGATTGTCTCCAATTCCGGCCACGACTAAACACGGTATCTTCATTGGGAGTTGCAAAGATACCTGGTTCATCATGAAAAACGAAAGGATCTATCAATAACTGGTCTACATGCCTCCGGCCATGGATGTGGCCATGAGATGACCTTTTCCCCAGATGCATTTTCAACCTTCCATACCTATCCCTATTTCTTGAATACTTTTTAACCAACTTTTGCTTCTTTTTAGAACGGCCTTCATCACTGCTGGATGTCAGGGACTCCTCAACTCCATCTTTGTTCGAGGAGCTACTAGAAGACTCTGAATCTGAGTTTGAGCTCTCCACTGGTTTAGACCGGTGAGACTTCTTTGAGCTAGCATGAGTCTTTTTAGTACTTACATGGGTCTTTGCTGATGGGTGATGCTCCCTTGGATTGTCAGTGTGGTGAACGGCTAACACTTTTGATTTTTCTTTTAAGCCCACCTCTACCCTTTTAGCAGCCCTCAAGGCTTACATCTCAGCTTTCAGTCTATCTGGCTCTTCAATCGTATATTCATCGTTTTCTACTTTTCTCCCACCACTTCTGCCAAAGTTGGTGCCACTGCCTGCTCGTCCGGATTCATCCAAACTGGTTTTTCTTGATGGTTTCGAATGCTAGATTCAGGCACCTTCAATCTCCCACTGTGGTCGCCAATTTGGTGTGGATTATTTTTGACTGAGGGTAATTTGGTCAGGTGTTTTGTGGTGTTTCAAAGGTATTTAATGTTTGGGTGTTTTGTAGTGAGAGATTTAAGCTGCCTGGCTGTATTAAATGTTCATTAACCTCATTAATTAAAGTGGTTGGATATTTATACCCTTAATTATGGGTCATATGGGCTTTCGGGTCAAACTTATGAAACCGAGTCGAATTCAAAAACTCATTAGTTTATTAAGCAGATTAGCAATTAGCTTAGTCAAAAGGTGATTAGTTTTTAGTACTTTTGTCCAGTTCGAATAGTTCAGTGTGGGTGGCTTTTGTCCAAATTGCCTCTGTCCGGTTTCTACAGTGAGTGACAAATATTTCCGGACTCATCAGGGTACATCAATATAGAATCTAAATACTCATAAAAATCCGAACAAGAGTTACCTGAGCTCTTCCAGCACCATCCGATGTGGTAGTCCCCGGTTGTCTGGATGTATCTAATATAGTGTATTCCTTATTATCCTCCATCAACTCTTTCATTACAGTGGACGGTTGTTTGGACAATTTAGCACCACTAGTTTATTTCCTAATATGAGTAGTCTTATTAAGAGGAAGTGATGGACTCGTGTCCACTGGAATTTAGGTATGAGGTTTTATTGTTCCTGAACTCGTTCCTTTTGAAATGGAAGGGGTACTCCTAGCTTGGGAGAGCCGAGTGACTCTCCGGGGTGTAGCGTTCTCAGTGTCAGAGCCCATAACGATCAAATGTGAGGGTTTTTTTTACAATTAGAGTTTTCATGTCCTTAGAGAAAGGACTTATGAGTAGTTGAACGGAAGACTCAAAATCTAATGTGGGTAAAGTTTGGGTGAAATGATTTTTTTCGAATTCTGGAGGTTCTAGATGAGAAGAACTTTTGTCCGGCTCCGGTTTTATCTGGCTGATTACTCCACCAAAAGAGGCAGGAATTCTAGCAACGTCTTTTGCTTTCTTTTTTGCTCTTTCCAAATGAGACAGATTTAACCAACCTCCTTTGATCAAAGCAGTTCTGGATATGAACATATAAAACTCTCAAAACTTGTAACAAAATTGCAGCTTCTAAGCTTTCTCTCTCTAGAAAGTTTTCTGGTAAAAATAGTGTTAAATAGAGGTGAAAAACACTTGAGTGATTTACCTATGGGAGATAAATCATTTAAGTAATTATTAGGGTCTATTAAGTACACTCTAATTATGTTTTGAAAAGAGAGGTGCAAATACCAATGGGAAAAGCGGATTAGAGGTCGAATAAGTATAGGACACGTGTCATTTTAAAAAAATCTGACCTTTGGTTAGTCCATCTACAAAAATAAAAACACTTTGGATCCGATCACGATTTACTCATCGTAAACTAAATCTTTGAAAAAACACTTCGGAGGTGATCCAGATTTTTCCGTTCAATAATTTAGCTCTTCCAAAATATTATTTGAAAGACACAAAAGGGGCTACTGATAGGCTCGGATATTTTTGGAAGTGCCTTTCTGTCTAATCTGAATGAGTGGTTTGGGAATCATCTACAATAAACTTTTTCATGTGTAGTAAACTTAAGTGGACCATAACTCAGTTGTGTATTAAATGCTGAACCATCTTCAATTTTGGACTTTAAAGCCTGACCCAGATCCAAAGTTCGACCCGAATGGCCCGTGGGTCATAAGACCAATCTAAATACCTCAACCAACCTCATTTAGTAGGTTGGATTTTTTCTGGAGATATTAAATACAAGCACACACCTCTCTTATCTCTCTACTTACTACTTAAAAATTAATACTCAATTAACAAACTATCCAAAATACCATCCAACCATAAAATATCCACACGAGACTTAGTATGGATCAATGTCCTAAAACATAACTTGATATTGAGGAAATGAAAACGGTCCCTTATGCTTCGATAATTCAGAGTTTAATTTATGCTCAAATTTGTATTAGGTCGGACATTGTTTTTGCTGTAAATATGTTGGGGAGATATGTTAGTAATCTAGGCATGGATCACCAGAAAGTAGTTTAAATGGTGCTTTGATACCTGCAAGGAACAAATGGGCACATGTTAATATATGATAAGTCATATAAATTAGAGATCATTGGGTATTCCGAGTCGTATTTTGGTGGATGTGTAGACACAATAAATAATACTTTATGAAATATATTCTTATTGGCTGGAGGTGCAAATCCTATAAAAGTGTAAAGCCAACATTTATTGCATCATCCACCATGGCAAGAAAATTTGTTGCGTGCTATGAGGTATCCAACCAGGCGTTGTGGCTGCAAAATTTTGTTACTGGATTACACATTGTACAAGGGATAAAAGGTCATATAAGGTTATATTGTAACAACAATTCCGCAGTTCAGTACTTTAACAGCAACAAGAGCCTGTGATGATAGGTTGATTCCATATTCAAGCGCTATATAGTTTCAATTACTTCTTCATTGCTTCGAGTATTGTTTCATAAATCTATTTATTTTCCTTATTAATTTATCTTTCTTGAAGCTTAGACTTGTTTATCTTGAAGGGAGGAACAATAAAGTATACCCTGCAATCTGGTTTTCCTCTTGATGTTTTATTTTGTCCTTCTTCTGGTCATTCACTTACTCCTCAGTAGTTTTGCAATTGCTATTCCCCTCAAAATTTTGATTGTTAACTATTATATACTTGACCTCATTTATATAAGTATACTTGTTGACTGAAGAAGTTTGTTGTCGATTGTCTTTTTTGTTCTGAAGAATTATCTGCAATTTTTTTAATATTTTTCCTGTTTATGCCCAAAGTGATGGCAAGATTGAGAGTAATGTGGTAAATCTTTCTAGTTTGTATCAAGCCAGCACCCGTTATTATCCCCAGGCATAGCAAGAATTGTAGTTAACTCTATTTTTATCTAGAAACTATTCAATAAAAGGTTGGTCTATGGTTGAAGCAATAATGTGAATAATACCTTCATTATAAAGAAAATGAGGTAAGTTGGCTATCTTAATCCACGCCGGTGTGATAAGGTATACCTTTTTTGGATTGAATGAGGTTATCCACTTTAGAAGCCTCATCGAACGCTCCCATATAGACCAAACATTATTGGTCCATAATTTACACAAATCTATTTGTAAAGAAACTCAATCATCCCATGTTTAATGTCCCAGTTAGAGCATTGTATTCACCTATAAATTTCATAGAGTCTGAGAACTTTATTATAAGTATACCTTTACAGACTCTATGAAATTTATAGGTGAATACAATGCTCTAACTGGGACATTAAACATGGGATGATTATTATTGTGGCAGACATAATTTTTCTTTGTCTTGTTTTGTGGATCGTATTGATATATGATCATTTTCTCCTGGATTGCAGTTAGAACAAATTCTAAAAGGTTGTTTGTAATTTTTGTAACCTTAACAAAGGACTTTTTTTTTGTTTTTGATGTATTGATTACTCCTCTAATGTTTGAATTCTCTTGATCATTCTTTGTGATGGTATAGTTTTGTCTTTGATTAATGGTCATTGTTGTTTTTTTGTACAGCTGGGAATTATGAGTCCATATAAACTCTATTTTAACATTCTTGAACGAGAGTTCTTGTTTGTGAAGCTTTTGGAGAAGAGTTTAAACACGCTAAAACATATCTTCTTCATCCTTGTCCATGGCATTATCCTGGAAAATAACAATGGATGAAGATGGAGACAAAACAAGCTCATAATTCTAAAGAATGCACTATATTCTTTAAGGAATCTTGGAGATTCTATTTATTTAACTCCAATTCTAAATTAATATTTTAATATATTTAATGATAAACTGATCCAACTTTTAGTTTAAATAAATGAAACTAATAAATTTAACCCAATATGGTACAAAGAAGATGAATTTTTAAGGATAGAATTTCCTATTAATGTACGTAAGTATTATCTTTATTTTAATAGATAAATTTAATCAATGTTAATTAAAAAATTCGATTTATTAATTTATTTTAGCTATTCAGTCTATCTTGATATTCTGTTTATTAAAAAAAACTTGTTTTATTCACCGTTTTAATAAAAATTATTTGAATAATTCATAATTTATAATAATTAATTAAAAAATTAACTATAATTGATTATTTTTACAATTTTATCTAATGAACTTTGCGGTGAATAAATTGAACCCTCACGAAGTTTAAACTCGGTCGATAGTCATCTTACTAAGAAAAATTATTGTTGTTATAATATGCTTCTAAAATATAGACTATACTTTTATTTTCATCCAATTATACAATAGAAATAACTTAAAAAACAATATATTGGTTATGAACTTGCGGCTTCTTGTCCATATTGATAATGGAAGATAAAAGAAACTCACAGAATACGATTTTAAACTAGAGTTGTTTCACAAAAAGAGATTGCAATCATATATGTTTATACTAGAGTCAAACTATTTTCGTCCAAAATGGTATAATCCGACCCAATTTTAAGTTCATCTTGATGAGTTTGAATATTTGAGCTACTATGTTTTGACTTAATCCGATGGGTAATTCGGACCACGTCACTATAATAAAATTTCGAACAAGGCAAATGTATTAAATGTTGACTAAGCTAGTTGTTGGTCACTTCAAACCAGATTATAAATGGGTCCTTAAACTCGACTCGACTTCATGATCTGATCCAATAAGCCCATGGATCAGTAATTAAGTATAAATGCCCCAACCATTTTCATTAATGAGGGTAATCAGAATTTATTACTAGTGATGAGTCCGAATTTAGGATACTCCCCGGAAGGGCAAATTAGCCTAAGTCTCTCCGAATACCGGACAGATCTTTCGGACCGGACAGATCACTTCGAACACTGTAAACTTAAGGTTGTTCGAACTATGACTAAAGTACTAAAAAACCTAAACACTTCCTGACTAAGCTACATGCCCTCCTGCTTAGAACTCATGGGTCTTTAAACATGACCCGGGTCCATTAAATATGACCCGAAAGCCCATAAGGGCCCAAACATCATACTATAAATACCCAACCACCAGCATTAACTATGGGGAATGAAAATTAACTGCTACCAAGTTGCTTAATTATCTCTCCACCGTTAAACACCCACACACCACCGTTAAACACCCATACACCACATTGAAACTCCACTTAAAATTACTAGCCTACCCTCAGGCGATTATTATCCACACCAAATTGGCGACCACAGTGGGAGGAGAGAGGTGCCTGAATCAAGCATTCAAAACCTGCCAAGAAATTCTGTTCGTATGAATCCGGACAATCTAGAGCTTCCACCAGCTTTGCTCAAAGTGGTGGAAGAAAACGATGAGTATACTGTTCAAGAGCGCGACAGGTTAAAGCTTGAAATAGAAGCTCTGAGGGCTGAAAAGGCCAAAATGGGCATGAAAGAAAAATCCAAGGCATCGGTTGTTCATCACACCGACAACCCTAGAGAGCATGAGGCTTTGAAGACTCATGTGAGTACCAAAAAGACACATGCCAGTTCTAAAAAGTCTCACCGGTCCAAGCCTGTGGAGAGCTCTGACTCAAGTTCAGAATCTTCGGGCAGCTCTTCGGACAGTGAGGGAAATGAAAAATCCTTGTCCTCTAGCAGTGATGAGGGTCGAACCAAGAAAAAGCAAAAGCAGGTTAAGAAATATTCGAGAAAAAGAGATCACCATGGAAGAATGAAGAGGCATATTAGAAATGGGTCATCTCACCACCGGAGGTATACGGACAAGATGCTGATGGATCCCTTTGCCTTCCACGATGAGCCAGGTATCTTTGCAACTCCCAATGAGGATACTGTGTTCAGTCGTGGAAGGAATTGGAGGCAGTCTCCACTGTCTTCTAAAATCCTGTCCGGAAACCTCCCCAAGAGGTTTGACAGTTTAAGATGGAGAAGTACGATGGCAGTACTGATCCGGACAATCATCTGGAGCAATTCAAGAACTTCATGATGAACTTTGATGATGATGATAAACTACTGTGTAGGGCATTCTCCCAATCTTTTACGGGGAGTGCTCTGAAATGGTACAACAGCCTGCCTCAAGGTTGTATTAAAGATTTTGATACGTTTTGGGTGGCCTTTCGAAGGCAGTTTGTGGGGAGTAAGGAGCTGAAGGGCAATTGAGACACAATAATCCATTGTGCCCAAGAGCCAAATGAGTCATTAAAGGAGTACATAAGTCGTTTCGTGAACACAAAGAACGGGTTGGCTGATTGCTTCAAACAGGTGGCAATAGCATCCCTAAGGCAAGGTTTGAACCCAGGCAATATGGCTGATTCGGTGACCAGAAAGAAGGCCATGACATGGGGAGGGTTGTTAAATCAAGTTGGCAAGCAAATAAACGTTGATGAAACAAAGAAGAACATGGTACACAGACAGGTGAGATCCACCCCGGTGGCACCAACTCCAAATCAAAACTAGTCCGGGAACAAAGCAAGAGAAACCGGACAGGGCCATGGTAGGGCAAAAGCTCAGTCTCAGCCAGCTGCTCCTGCTCAAAGTCAACAATCTAGAAACAAAAGAGGGCCATGGGTCCAACCGGAGTGGTTTGCAGAACTCAAAGAAAGTGTGGCTACCATTTTCGATAAAACAAAAGATGAGGTGCACTACCGAAGACCAACAACCTTGCAGTCTCCCAGAGAGCATCGTAACAACTCATTTTGCCAATACCACAATGATATTGGCCATACCACTGATGATTGCATAGCGTTGAAACAAGAGGTTCAAAACTTGATTGAAAGGGGAAAGTTGGGTGCATACGTTAAAAGAAGAGGAGGCAACAGGCCTGACAACACTCACCGGGTTGGTCCAAGTAATGCTGCCCCGGAGGGGGCCATGGTAATAGTTGAAAGGTTTGATGTGGAATCTGAATACTTGGATCCTGATCCAACACGAAATAGGGTGGGTGCTATAGAGGAGTGTTCTAGGACGGTCCCGGAGCTCATTAAATTCTTCGAGTCACTGACGATTTTCGGAGGGGGCACAATGAATGCTCCTACTGCTTCTTCAAGAAAGAGGCATGTTCATAATTTAGCCTCCCAGCTAGAAGGGGGCATGACATCTTATCAATCACCAAACTCATTCCCATTCATAGTCTTCGATGAGGATGATTTGAGAGATATTGTTGGCCCTCATGAGGATGCTGTTGTCATAGGAGCATCTATAGGGGGCAATGAGATAAGGCGAATTCTGGTGGATACTGGAAGCTCTGCCAATATCCTTTTTCTAACCACTTATAAGAAAATGAAAAATCCAGCTGTGATTCAAAAGTCGGACAGGTCAATCGTGGGCTTCACGGGTAGCTCAGCCGATGTGATCGGGGAGTTTGAAGAAGAAGTGTTATTGGGCAGGGGCCCTTTCAAGAAAATGGTTAGAATACTCTTCATCGTGGTGGATTGTCCCACTTGCTATAATGCTATTCTGGGGAGATCTTGGCTCTCTAGAATGCATACAGTGGCTTCGACAGTCCATCAGTGTTTAAAGTATGCTGTTCAGGGACAGGTTGGGGTTGTCCGGAGCAGCCAAAAGGTTGCAAGAGAATGCTATGCCACTGCCTTGGCTCCTCGAATGCTAGGGGCAGTCCGTGTAAATGATCAATAGCAATTTGAGGGTCTTTCTGGGGGTGAGGGTGAGATTGATGACCCTAGGGAGACCCCCGGAGTGTTAATCCCAATTGAAGAGGTTGAAACACACTGTTTGAAAGAAGGCAAAAGTGTCAAGATAGGGTCCAAGATGCCACCAATGTTGAAAGAAAAGATGTTGAAATTCTTGAAAGACCATCAGCACGTTTTTGGTTGGTGCAATGCTGATGTTACTGGAGTTCCATCAGAAGTGATATCCCATCACCTAGCTGTCCGGAGGGATGTGGCACCAGTGGTTCAAAGAAGAAGAGCTTTTTCAAAAGAAATGGCCGATGTCATAGTACAAGAGGTTGACAGACTCATAAAGATGGGGCACATTAAAGAATCTCAATATCCTTTGTGGACTGCCAATCCTATCCTGGTGAAAAAGAAAAACGGAAAGTGGCGCATGTGCATTGATTTCACAGACCTCAATAGGGCTTGCCCAAAAGATTTGTACCCGGTCCCCCGGATAGATCAGTTGGTAGACTATACTTCTGGGAACAAACTGCTCTCCTTCATGGATGCCTTCTCCGGGTACAATCAGATCCAAGTAGATCCAAAAGATCAAGAACATACCACGTTTGTCACTGATAGGGGTCTACATTGCTACAAGGTGATGCCTTTTGGCTTGAAAAATGCTAGGGCTACTTATCAAAGGTTAGTCAACAAGGCATTTGCTGATCAAATTAGAAGAAATATGGAAGTTTACATTGACGATATGATGGTGAAAAGCGTAGATGAGCAGTTGCACTTGTCCGATCTCCAAGAAACTTTTGCCAACTTGGCAAAAGTAAATTTAAAACTAAACCCTGAAAAGTGTGTATTCGGAGTGCAGTCCGGGAAGTTCTTAGGGTATATCATAAGTGAGCATAGAATACAGCCCGACCCGGACCAACTCAATGCCTTATTCCAGATGGAGCCTCCCCGAAACATTAAAGAAGTACAGCGATTAACGGGGAGATTGGCTGCATTAAACAGATTCATCTCCAGGTCTTGCGGACAGGTGTGCTCCTTTCTTTCAAACTTTGAAGGGTGCAACAGGGTTCTAATGGACCCCGCAGTGTGGTGAGGCATTCAATGAAATCAAGAAACATCTCTCCTCTCCTAAAACTTTGTTCAAACCAGTTGACGGGGAGACTCTTATTGTGTATCTGACCGTTTCAAGTTGTGTCATCAATGCTGTGTTGGTAAGAGAGGTCGATGGTTGTCCCTACCCAGTGTATTACATCAGCAAAAGCTTGATTGATGATGAGAGGCGTTACTTGAAACTCGAAAAACTGGCATTGGCTCTGGTGATAGCTGCAAGGAAAATGAGGTCTTACTTCCAGGCTCATCCTATCGTCGTCCGGACATCTTTCCCTTTAAAGAATGTCCTTCAAAAAGCGGACATTTCAAGCAGAATGACGAAGTGGTCAGTGGAGTTGGAGGACTTCGACATAGACTTTGCCCCCCGAACAGCAGTAAAAGCCCAAGTTGTGGCTGATTTTCTGGTTGAATTCCACTCCGATAGGGATTCAGAGCAACCTACTGATTCAAAAGACAAGAAAGTGTGGATTGTCCGAACAGACGGAGGGTCTAGCACCATGGGATGTGGGGCAGGAATATGTCTCACTTCCCCATATGGGGACAGCATGTACCAAGCTATTTGTTTTGCTTTCAGGGCATCTAATAACGAGTCTGAGTACGAAGCAGCTATAGCTGGGTTGAAATTGGCCCACATCTGTGGGGCTAAAAGGGTCAAGCTTCTGAGTGACTCCCAGTTACTTGTCCACCATGCCTTAGGCCAATCTGAGGCTAGAAAGGAGCAGTTGGTAAAATATTTACTCCTCCTAAAAAATGGAGTGCTAAAGTTTAAAGCTGTTGTCTATGAGCACATTTCCCGGGCATAAAATGAACTAGCAGACTCATTGGCAACAATAGCATATACGGAGTCCTACCCATGGATCCATGTGCTTGAAAGCCCTTCTATTCAACTTAGTGAGGGTGGAAAAGAGGAAGTTTTTGAAATACAAGTGAATCGGCCTCAAGACTGGAGGTCTCCTCTCATACAATATCTGTCCGATGGTATTATACCTTCAGATAAGTCACAAGCCAGAACGTTGAAACACAAGGCTCATGGTTTCATTATGTTGAGAGAAGTGTTGTACAAAAAATCCTATAGTAAACCCCTCCTACGTTGTTTAGGGGATCATGAGTCACAAATGGTACTCTCCGAATTGCATGATGGTGAGGGATCAGCCCATTGTGGATTCAGAGCTTTAACAAGAAGAGTGTTACTCTCCGGATACTATTGGCCATCAATCATGAAAGATGTTAAAGAGCTGGTAAGAAGGTGTGACCCATGCCAGAGGTAGAGCAATGAAATTCATGTACCAGCCATTCCCTTGGAGTCAATTTCTGAGCCCATCCCTTTTGCTCGATGGGGATTGGACTTGGTTGGGCCTCTCCCCATCGCGTCCGGAGGGCGTAAAACTATAATTGTAGCCATTGACTACTTCTCAAAGTGGATAGAAGCAGCTCCCCTGGCAGGAACAACATCGAAAGCTGTCATAAAATTCATTCTGTCCAACATATGTTGCAGATTCGGTGTCCCACAGAAGATAACAACAGACAATGGGCCACAGTTTGACAATAGAGAAATGGAAAGCTTCTGTGCCTCAATGGGTATACAGCACTGCTTTTCTTCACCTTGCCACCCACAAGCCAATGGGCAGGTTGAAGTGGCTAATAGAACTATACTGTCCGGTTTAAGGAAGAATCTAGAAGGGGCTGTTGGGAAGTGGCCTAGTTATCTACAAGAGGTCTTGTGGGCCTACCGGACAACACCTGGGGCTGCAACACAAGAGTCTCCCTTTGCCTTAGTCTATGCAATGGATGCAGTAGCTCCCATAGAGAAAACACTCCCTTCATTTCGTGTTCACAACTTCTCCGGACACGCTAATGAAATGGCAATTAGAAATCAACTTGATTTGATAGAAGAAAGACGGGTTAAAGCTCATCTTAGAGTGGCACACTATCAGGGCTTGATGAGAAGCAGGTTTGCTTCTAAGGTTAAAAGAAGAGATTTCCAACCAGGGGATAAAGTATTAAGGAAGGTCTTCTTGCATACTAAGGAAAAGCTCTTCGGAAAGTTGGCCCCAACCTGGGAGGGTCCCTATACTGTGGTTGAAAGAATCAAGCCTGGAACTTATTGGTTGGAAGACAAAGATGGCAGGGTTTTAACTCACCCTTGGAATATTGAACACCTTCGAATGTACTTGGAATAACACTTGTGTAAATATTTACTTGTTTAAACATCCATGTAAATATTTAGGGGCATACCTTCCCCTCTTCGGTGGCACGGAGAGTTTTCAATGAAATTTGATGCCTTCTTCAATAATTTTCTAAGTATTTTCAAAATTTTGTCTCTTGTGATACTACCCGGACTGAAAGGTCTAAGGGCTATTTAAACTCTAGCCGGAGAATCTTAACACTCTCACAATGCAATAACTCAAAGCTACTTAAATTCCAGCTATCTAAACTAAAACGAATAATGAAAGAAGAGGATGGTTGAGCAAAATAGAAACATTCATTCAACAAATTGAAACTGCCTTGGCCTTCCAAGGACTTTTGAACAAGTTAGGATACATCACAAAAAATCTGTCCGAATAAAACGGACACCATCACAAAAAGAGTGCCTTGGCCTTCCAAGGACTTTAGTTTGAATGAAAGATAAACAGAATAAATTATAAATTAAGGTTGAGCCTTTGAAGATGGCTCACCCTCATCTGCTTTCTTGCCCTTGATGTCGCTCCTCTCTTCGACTATCTTCGTGAAACAGGATAACCATATCAGACTTTACCCTTTGAATCATTAGCTCCTCGCTTTGTATCATCTCCCTGGCATAGGCGTTGATCTTGGCCTTGATTGTGGCCTCTTGGTCCCTTACCAAAGCAGCCTTCTCTTCAACAGCCTGAGTCACTGCATTTTCTGAAGCGATCTTGTCGGTGGTAAGGTTGGTGATGAGCTTCTCCTTTGCTGCAGTTTCTCCCTTTGAGGTTGTCAGGTCCTTCTCCATTCCGGACAGCTTATCCTGAAGATCTTTTATGGTTTCTTCTAGGGTGGCAACTTTTGTGTTGCTTTCATTTTGCTTCTTCTTCAGCTCCTCATTTGCTTCCTTAAGCAAGTCAGCATTGGTGGTGGCAATGCGGAGGTCTTCGGACAGCTTTTCCTTATCAGACTTGAGGTCTTTGATAGTGTTTGCTTGACTCCGGACTTGCCTCTCCAATGTGAGAACTGGCTGCACATTACTAAGTAGAGAGTGGGCTATAGTGTCCTTCTCACTAGAAACCATGAAAGTCTTACCGTTAAAATTGACCGTATTGGAGCTGCTCGGAGGGACGTAGGGCCCTGCAAACTCGTCTCTAGGCAGGCCAAGGAAATATTCACCAAGTCCACCCAGACCGGTGATGTCCACTTCATCCAAATTAAGCTCTCCCCCCTCAACCTCATCAGTATGGAATTCCCTTGGAATCTCTTCTTGAAAGTCCCTTGGGATCTCTTCGGCCAGTGTCGGGTCAGTAGGGAAAGAGGGCTCCGGATCCCGGAGAGCAAGCTCATCTCCTTGGGAAGTCTTTTTCTTCTTGGCTTCCCTATCAGCACCTTCACTTGCTTGCTTGCGAGTCCTCTTGGATGCCCTTGGAGGTTTTTGGAGGTTCACTTCCTACTTTTCGCTCTCCTGCTCCACCACTTGTAAAAGGGCTGCATCAATTTGAACTTGTGTTGGCCCCTCTGGATCTGTTGGGGCTTCCTTCTCAGTATCACCTGCCACATTCTTGCCTTTTCTTCTGCCCTTCATTTTGCTTGGGGCTTTGGCCCGGGCAGGCAGGTAGAGTGTCCCATCCAGCTCGTGGGACCTTCTCAGCACAATGTCTTCATCAGGCTGGGTGGTGAGCTCCTCCCAAGTTAGGTCTCTCCGACCTGTTGTGTTCCACAGGTGGGACCTTGCTAGGTTTCCAGTGGTGAAGGCCTTGTGGAATCGGTTCTCCCAGTTCTCTGCAGCCCATGCATTGATTTTGCCACAGGAAGTCTGTCCGGCCTTCAGGTAGTCCCCGAACTCCTTTGGCAGCTCTGTTAAAACAAAAGAGAAATTGGTTAGTACAAATTTAACTTAAAGAAAAAAAGAAAAGAGATATTCGAACAGAAACTTAAAAAAAAAAACTTACGGTCACTCCTCCATCTACTCCTGAGAAGGCTTGGATTCTCTCCGGCCTTGATTTTCTTACCGTTTTCCCATGAGCCACTGACAAAAAAGAATTGGCTCCTCCATTTTCTCTCCGACTCCAGGAGATCATCAACAGCTTTGAGATCGTTCCTCATGTTGAAGTGGTAGAAGGGGAACTGATGATGCTTGCACAGGTTGGCCACTGCAGTGAACTCTTCCATAGGAAGAGGGATCCCTGATAACCTAGACGCCATAATACATGACATTAAGGTGAACCAACCATTGGGGCTTAGCTGTGTTGGGCAGAGCTTGACCAGGTGGAAGTAGCGCACAATCTCCGGGTCTAGTGGGAACCTGAGCCCACAGTTAAATAGCTCCGTAAAGAAGACTATCTCGTTTCGTTTACAATCCATTGGGGTCTCCGGATCAATGGGGATCCTTATCTTCACGTTTTCAGGGATTCCCCATTTGGTGCGCATTCTACCCAGATCAGAGGTATGGATGAATGCATACTTGGTCTTATGCAAGGCCAAGAGGTACTTAAACTCGACCTTGTGGAAGCACGGCCCCACTCTCCCCTCAAGGCACTCCGGCAGGTCCGAGCGCCTTAGGTACAAATTCTCTTTGCCCTTTTTGGCAACAACAACAGTGGACTCAAAGGGAACCTCTTCAGTAGAGTCCTCCATTCTCTCCTCCATAATTGTTGGAGGGACTTCTGTGGAAGTGGTTCGGGGAGGATTAATGCTTGGCATAGCCTGCCCTCCGGACTGTTGCCTGCCCGTATTTATCTGACTTCCCACCTCGAGTTGAGTTTCTGAGGCAGAAGATTCTTTGGGGGGTGCCGGGCTGCTGGCCGCCGGACCGGACAACCTCTCCCGGGGAGCTCTAAAGGGCACACCAGACCAGAGCCATTATTCTTTGTCCCCGATTTTGAGGGAGTATTTTTAGAGGTTAGCCCCTTGACTAACCGGCTTGGCCTTTTGATGACTAATTTCTCTGGAGAATGGTCAGAGCCAGACCCCATGGCAATAAAAGATGATTTTTTCCTAACACTTGTAGCGGTAACTCCTGGTTCAACAGCAGGTATTGACTCCTGAACTGAGGAACCCGATACTATGGGAGAAAGGGTGGATTGAAAGAGCTTTCTGGGCTTAGTACCTTTTGAAGATGATGAGCCTCTATCAGATTCTGCAACAGAGGAGGCTGGTTTCTCAACAGGCGACGATGGTAGCCCTACTGCCAGTCGTTTTTCCTTCTCGACCCTTTGTGCTTTCTCCAACTCCAAAAGGTTGAGCCAACCGCCTTTGATCAATGCTGTTCTTGTTGTAAACATAAAACAGCCAAGGAAGTTTTTGTTCTCGAGAGATAAAGCTCTGGGTGAAATTGCAGAGTAAAATTTGAGAGAGATAGTAAAATAGTGAAAAATGAATGTGAATTTATAGTAGATTTGAAGAAAAAGGAGTTGATTCCTAGGAGAATCCGAAAAGTTGGGTAATGATTAAAAGACGGCGCTGATGTCATTATTAGAAATTAAAGAGGTTACTTGTTCAAGAAGGTGGTGCGAAATTCAAGGTGAAAAACGGCTGGAGTAGCCAATCAGAAAGCGACACGTGTCCCACTATCTTTGGCAAAAACCGTTTGAAATTCGTAACGTTTAAATCTGTCCGAGTATACCCACAACTCTGTCCGGATTAAGAACCACTTCATGCAATCGGACTTTTTCAGTTCTTTGACAAGGACACTTGTTCAAACATCTAAAAAAGGGGCTCCTGATGAGTCCGAATTTAGGATACTCCCCGGAAGGGAAAATTAGCCTAAGTCTCTCCGAATACCGGACAGATCTTTCGGACCGGACAGATCACTTCGAACACTGTAAACTTAAGGTTGTTCGAACTATGACTAAAGTACTAAAAAACCTAAACACTTCCTGACTAAGCTACCTGCCCTCCTGCTTAGAACTCATGGGTCTTTAAACATGACCCGGGTCCATTAAACATGACCCGAAAGCCCATAAGGGCCCAAACATCATACTATAAATACCCAACCACCAGCATTAACTATGAGGAATGAAAATTAACTGCTACCAAGTTGCTTAATTATCTCTCCACCGTTAAACACCCACACACCACCGTTAAACACCCATACACCACCTTGAAACTCCACTTAAAATTACTAGCCTACCCTCAGGCGATTATTATCCACACCAACTAGTAGATGGCTTAATTATCTATCTACTCACCACTCTAAAAACTAAACACCACAAAACATCCAAAACACTTTACGAGATTACCATCAGACATAAATAAACCACACCAAATTGGCGACCACAGTGGGAGAGAGATGGTGGCTCAATTTTACATTCAAAACCAGCAAGAAAAGAAGTTCAAATGGATCTGAATGAGCAGAATGTTCCACCCCCAAAGGTGGAAGGTGCAAGAGAAAACAAGGAATATACCATCGAGGAGCGAGACCAACGGAGGGATGAAATAGAGGTGTTGATAGCGATAAAACAAGCAAAAAAAAGAATTAAGGAAAAATCTGGAGCGTTAGTACTTCACCATACTGACAATCCTGGAGACAATGAGCAATCTTTGAAAACTTATCTCAACCCAAAAAAGACACACCGATCAAAGCCTGTTGAGAGTTTTGCAAATGAGTCCTCCAGCAGCTCATCAAATGAGGCAGAACTTGAAGAATCATTGTTTTCAAGTAGTGATGAGGGAAGATCTAAAAAGAAAATTAGGTTAACTAAAAAACGTTCAAGAAAGAGGGACAGACATGTCAGGCTCAAGAGGCACCAGGGTAAGGGGTCAGCTCACAAGCATATTGAGCAGTTGTTGATTGATCCCTTTGCCTTTCAATCCGAACCGGGTATTTTTGTAACCCCTAATGAAGATACTGTTTTTAGTCGCAACAAGAATTGGAGGCAATCACCTTTGTTTGCAAAATACTCTCTGGACATCTTCCTAAAAGGTTTGATAACTCAAAAATGGAGAAATACGATGGGAGTCGAGATCCAGACAACCATCTGGAACAGTTCAAGAACTTTATGATGAATTTTGACAAGGATGACAAGCTACTGTGTAGGGATTTCTCCCAAACTTTCACAGGGAGTGCCCTTAAATGGTAAAACAATCTCCCTCAGAGATCTATAATAAATTTTGATACGTTCTAGGTTGCCTTCCGGAGGTAATTTATTGGAAGTAAGGAACTTAAGGGTAATGGAGACACCATTATCCATTGTGCTCACGAACGAAATGAGTCCCTGAAGGAATACATTAATCAATTTATGAATAGAAAGAATGGGTTAGCAGATTGTTTTGAACAAGTTGCAATTGCTTCCCTTAGGCAAGGTTTAAATCCAGTGAATCTAGCCGATTTAGTAACTCGAAAGAATGTTATGACCTGGGATGGTTTGTTGAATCAAGTAGGAAAATAAATCAATGTTGAAGAGACCAACAAAACAACAGTACACTGTCAAGTGAGGTCTACCACTACAACATCAACTCTTCTAGCTACTAAACAATCCAGTTATATGGCAAAGAAGACCGGACAAGGGTCTAACCGGTTAAGGAAAAATAAATCGAACCAAACTCATAGCCAACAAACCAGAAGTAAGAGGGGGGCCTGAGTTGGGAGGGGGGGGGGGGGTGTGGCTACAATTTATGACAAGACTAAGAATGAGGTGCATTTTAGAAAACCAGCAGCGTTGCAGTCCCCCAGAGAAAACCGGAGCACTCATTTTTGTCAATATCACAATGACATAGGCCATGATACTCAGGATTGCATAGTATTAAAGTAGGAGGTCCATAACCTCATTGAAATGGGCAAGTAAGGGGCCTACGTTAAAAAACGAGGTGGGAGCAGACTGGATAATGTGCAAACCAATTCTCCCCGGACGGGTCCTACGAACAATCCTGGGACATCTACACAAGAGGGTGCAATGGTAATTGTTGAAAGATTTGATGTAGACTCTGAGTATCTGGATCTAGATCCAAGTCGAAATCAGGTGGGGTGATAACAGACAAAACAACGATAGTTTCCAGACTGATCCGCGTTTTTGAATCATTAACTATTTTCGGAATAGATACGGTGACTACACCTTCTACTTCATCAAGGAAGAGGCATGTCCACAATATGGCCACCCATTTATATGGTGGAATGTCTACCTACCAATGCCGATCCCCATTCATAGTTTTTTATGAGGATGACTTGAGGGACATTGCAGGACCTCATGAGGATGCGGTGGTAATAAAGGATTTAATAGGGGAAATGATATACGTCGAATTCTGATTGATACAGGCAGTTTGGAAAACATCTTGTTTTTAAGCTCCTACAAGCAAATAAGAAACCCAACGGTTATTCAACGTTCGAACAAAACCATTGTAGGCTTCACAGGAATTTCTGCAGATGTAATCGGGGAGTTCGAAGAGGAATTATTGTTGGGCAAGGGGGCCTTTAAAAAGATGGTGCGAGTGCTCTTTGTTGTGGTGGATTGCCCAACATCGTACAATGCAATATTTAGGAGATCTTGGCTCTCCATAATGCATATTGTGGCCTCTACGTTCCACCAATGCTTTAAATATGTTGTTGATGGATAAGTAGGTGTTGTCTGGAGCAGTCAAAAGATAGTCAGGGAATGCTATGCAACAATCCTTGCCCATAAACTCTAGGGGCAGTAAGAATTAACAAAGATTAACAGCTACTGGAGCTTTCTGCTAAAGAGAATGAGATTGATGATCCCATGGAGGCTCCTAATGTTATAATACCTATGGAAGAGGTTGAAACTCACTCCCTTGCAGAGGGCAATAATTTTAAGATTGGTTCTAAACTAGCACCGAAATTGAAGCACCGGTTGTTATCCTTTTTAATGAATAATCAAGATGGTTTTGCATGATGCAACAATGATGTTATCGGACAACCAGCATATATTATTTCACACAAGTTGTCAATCTGGAGTGATATTTTACCAATCGTACAAAAAATAGGTCTTTTTCTAAGGAAAAAACAGATCTGATTGTCCAAGAAGTTGATCGCTTAACCAATACGGGTCACATTAAAGAGTATCAATACCTTTTGTGGATTGTCAACCCTGTGTTAGTCAATAAAAAAGAATGGCAAGTGGCGTATGTGCATTAATTTCACTGACCTCAATAAAGCATGCCCTAAGGATCTTTATTATGTTCCTCGGATAGATTAGTTGATGGATTCTACATCTAGAAATAAACTGTTATCCTTCATGGATGTCTTCTCAGGATACAACCAGATACACGTAGATCTGAAGGATCAAGATCACAATACTTTCATTATAGACAGAGGTCTTCATTGTTATAAGGTGATGTCGTTCGGATTGAAAAATGTTGGGGCCACTTATCAGAGGGTGCTGAATAAAGCTTTTGCTAATCAAATTGGCAGGAACATGAAGGTCTACATTGATGATATGATGGTTAAAAGCTCGGAGGAAGATTCACATATATCTGACATTTAAGAGACACTCTCCAATTTAGAAGCTAAGAATTTAAAGTTGAACTATGAGAAGTGTGTATTTGGGGTCCGATCTCGAAAGAATTTGGGCTACATAATAAGTGAAAAGGGAATTCAGCCTGATCCGGATCAATTTAATGCCTTACTAGCAACAGACCCACCTCGGAATGTTAAAGAAGTTCAAAGACTGACAGGACAATTGGCTGCGTTGAACAGATTGAGCTAGATCATCAGAAAAATATGCTCTATTCTTCCAAGTATTGAGAAATGTTAAAGACTTTAATTGCTCTCCATAGTGTGGCCAGGCTTTTATTGAAATAAATAAGCATTTATTCTCACCTAAAACTCTTTTCAAACCTGTTTGGGGAGAAAATATCTATGTGTATCTAACTGTATCAGAATATGCAATAAGTGTTGTATTAGTGAGAGAGGTGGACAATTACCCTCGTCCGGTGTATTACATTAGTAAGAGTCTGTTAGATGCTGAAAGAAGATACTTGATATTGGAAAAATTGGTGTTGGCCTTAGTAATTGCAGCAAGAAAAATGAGACCCTACTTCCAAGCTCATTCCATTATTGTTCGAACCTCTTTCCCTTTGAAAAATGTTCTTTAGAAGGCTGATATATTAAGCGGAATGACCAAGTGGTCAGTAGAGCTTGGTGATTACGATATTGACTTTGCCCCTCGGACAGGAATTAAATCCTAATTAGTGGCTAACTTCTTGGTAGAATTTCATGCTGATAGATCCTTCGGACAGGAATTAGTTGGACTTGATAGAATATAAAATGGTTAAATCATCTGAGAACAGTACACTACCAAGGCCTGATGAGGATCAGATTTGCTTCCAAAGTTAAGAGAAGGTATTTCCAAATAGGGGACAAATTTTTAAGAAAACTATTTTTACACACCAAGGAAAAGCAGTTCGGTAAGCTGGCTCTGAACTGGGAAGGCCCTTATGTGGTATGTGAAAAGGTTAAACCAAGAACATACAGGCTCCAACACTAAGAAGGGATAGCTTTAAAGCACCCATGGAATGTAGAGCATTTTAGGTTATACTTGGAGTAAAGCTCTTTTGTAAATATTTACTTTTTAAATATCAATGTAAATATTATGGGGCATACTCTTCCCTACGCTGATGGCGCGGGGAGGTTTTAATGAGGTCTCCGGTTCTTTCAATAATATATGATGCCTTCTTCAAAATTCTGGTGCAATGTTGTTTCAATTCGGATATTAAATGCTTATTCAATACCCCGACTCTCAAGTTTTCTTGAGTTGATCGGATATGCTTAGCACTTGATCACATTTATTAAACACATGTGGTCGGAGATGTTGGGTACTTTTGTTCAACATATCTGAAATACTAAAGGCTATTTAACATTGGCCACAAAAGATTTAAACAAAATTTAAATAAAAGGTAATGTGTTAATTAAAATCTGATCGGACTCGAACCGATCACTAGTACAAAAAATACCTTGGCCATCCAAGGACTTTAGTCTTTCAAAACAAAAAAGTACATAATATAACCTTAGGGCTTGTTCCGTTCAGATTTTTCTTCACCACCGTCTTTTTTGGGACTTTTGAGTTCAACACTGGAACTCTCACCCACTTCTTTATCATCAGAGTCTATCCCACTGGAGTAGTTGTGCTTATCCCTATCATCCATCGTATGGAAAGGGAGATCTTCATAATACACATATTTCCACAAAGGAACAAGAGTCCTCTTAGGAAACGTCTCATAGAACAGTATGACCATATCTGACTTGATTCCATCATCCCTCTTCTCTAGAGAGTCCAATATTACATTAGCATACTTCTATATCCCTTCAGCTATGTCTTGAGCTTGTTCGCTTTCCAGGGAATCTTTCTCGTTGGTCTTCTCTTGGGCAGTTTCTGACTTGAGCAGTTTGGCAGCAAAATCTTCTTTTTCCTTCTTCAATAACTCTATGCTTTGCTGAGCATTGAGAAGATCTTTCGACAAGTTTTATTTGTCTGTGGTTAAGGAATTGATGGTACCAGTTTGATCCCTTACATGCCTCTCCAGATCAAGCACTGGTCGAATATAGCCCAAGAGGGCATGGCTCAAAGTATCTTTCTCACCGGATATCACATAAGTCTCACCATTATGAGTCATCACGTTGGAAGAGCTTGAAGGACGGTAAGGCCCCGCGAAGTCATCTTTTTCTAAGTCATTGAAATAGATGTTGATGTTTTGAAAAGCGTCGAAGTCTACCTAATCGTTACCATCACCAGCAACTTGATCGGAATGGATATTGGTTTGGATTTCCTACTACAATATAGGATCTGTAGGAGCTAGAGGAGGGACTTCAGGAGGATAAAAGATTATCTCTGATCCCAAAGTAACTTTCTTCTTTTTGGTAGCTTTCTCATCACTGATGGCCTTACGCTTCTTGTCCTTCTTCGAAGGATTCAGTGGGTTGTTTGACCCACCCACTTCCTTCACAGTCACTTTGACTGCTTCCAATAAAGCATCGTTAATACCTCATTGGTTCTCCGAACCGGTCCCTTCAGTAGTCGTTTGAGGTGGGTCTGTTGTGGCTATCTACTTTTTCTTGTTTTTCATCTTGTTCGAATGAATGGGGCCTTTGGCCCTAGAAAGCAGGTAAAATTTGGAATCTTTGGCCTCAGTCCTACTTAGAATGACATTTTTAGGGGTGGGGTAGTTAACTCTTCCCATGAGAGGTCTCTTCTCCCTGTGGTGTTCCACAGAGGAGATCTCACGAAGTTCCCCGATGTGAAGCAGTTGTGAAAAGCATTGACCCACTTCTCTAAGGCCCAAGCGTTTAACTTGGCACAAGTATCCTGATCTGCCTTCAAATAATCTGAAAACTCCTTCAGAAGCACTGAAAAGCAGTATGAGTCAGTTTGGATTAAAAACTTAACGCTTAAAATATAAAGGAAGAAATAAGAGAAACTCACGAGTGCTCTTCCAGCGACTAGTCAACTGGCTTGGGTTTGAGTCAGCCTTGATCTTCTTGCCATTCTCCCAAGCCCCACTTATGAATAATAACGGCGTCCTCCATGGTTTTTTAGACTCTAGGAGATCGTCTACTACCTTTTAATCATTCCTCAAGTTGTAATGGTAGAAGGGGATATGATGGTTTTTACACAAGTTTGCCACAACAGCAAAGTGTTCCATCGGTAGTGGAATCTTAGACAGCCTGAATGCCATGATACATGCCAGTAGAGTATACCAAGCATTGGAGGTCAGTTGGCTGGGGCACAGCTTGATCAGATGGAAGGATCTGACTATCTCCGGATCCAAAGAAAACCAGAGCCCCCAATTCAACACTTTTGTATAAACCACCATTTCATTAAGCTTGCAGTCCATGATGGTCTCTCGGGTGATCATAATTTTTACTTTCACAGACTCTGGAATTCCCCACTTAGTGTGAATCTGATCCAGGTCAGCAGTGTGGGTGTATACGTATGCTATGTTTTGAAGGGACAACAAATACTTCACGTTGGCCTTCTTAAAACATGGCCCCACTATACCTTCCAGACTCTCCGGAAGCGCATCCGGATGAGTCATACCCACATTGGTCTTGCCCTTCAGATCTGCAGTTGTATTTTTTGTTTGACCGAACTCCTCAAAAGGGACTTCATCTAGATTGTCCTCCATTTTTTTTCTTCCATTACTGTGGAAGGTTGTTCAGATGTTTTTACGGATGGCAGTTCGGATATTCTGGTTTCTGCTAGGGGATGTTTCCCGGATGGTTTAGCCTTTGGCACACTTTTTATTGCCTCCGAACTGGAGGGTTTTGAAGATGTGGGGGTGGATTTTGACTTGGATTGACGTGTGAATCGGCGTGGAGTTAATTTGTCTGGAGATTTCTCTGCGTCTGACCCCATTGCAATGAAAGGCGAGGGCTTTCTTATGCTATATACAATTATTTCCTTAGGTAAAGGATTTTGGGACTCCTGGACAGATTACCCTGTTGAAATAGGTGGCAGGTTTGTTACAAGTGGAAATTTCCTAACCTTGAGAGTTCTTGAAGAAGATGAACCCTGATCTGTATTCAACCGTGGTTGATTATTTCTGTCACTAGGTGAAACAGGGAGACTAGCACCAATGCGTTCGTCTCTTGCAACTTTTTTGTGCTTTCTCTAACTCTGATAAGTTCAACCAACCTCTTTTTACTAAGACGTTTTTGGTTGTGAACATATATGATTCAAGAACAAATTTGAAGATGAAGCAAGATTTCTCTCACTAGGAACGTTTGTGATTTTTGAAGACAATGAAACAATAAGAAGGTTTATATATAAAAGTGAAAATGGCAGTTACCTAGGAGAAGGTAAATCGATTTTGAGCAACGATTAAAAGTTGCAAGGTGTGAAAGTTAAAGCCTAGGTAACTTTCTAGCCTACCGGGTACAAAAATCTAGGAGAAAAACAGCTGAGAAGTCGAACCAAAGCCTGACACGTGTCCCACGATTCAAGAAACACTCTTAGAATTCTGAATTGAGAAATTAGTTCCACCGAAATTCGAACAGGGTCACTTTTGAAGGAGAAATTTTACAGTTCGAACAAAACAACAGATCAGAGAATATTGGTGTTGACTTTTGAGAGTTAGCTCTTCCAAAGATCCTTTGCAAAACCTAAAGGGGCTACCGATGAGTTCGAATATTTGAGTTACTATGTCTTGACTTAATCCGATGGGCAATTCGGACCACATCACAATAATAAAATTCCAAACTAGGAAAAATGTGTTAAATGTTGACTAAGCTAGCTGCTGGTCACTTCAAACCATATTACTAATGAGTCCTTAAACTTGACCCGACTTAGGAACGACCCAATAAGCCCATGGGTCAGTAGTTAAGTATAAATACCCAACCACTTTCATTAATGAGGGTAATCGAAATTTATTACTAGTAGATAGCCCTCTCTACTCACCACTATAAACATTAAACACCACAAAACATCCAAAACACTTTACAAGATTATCCTCAGACAGAAATAAACCACACCACAGCCAAACTGATATGACCATACTATTATTTTAACAATTGTTTTTTAGTATATAAAGAATTTTTGTTTTTCATGAAACCCACCCACATATTTAAAATATTATTTCTCTCACTTTCCCTCTTCATCATTCCCTCTTTAATAATTTATTATCAAGTAGCTCATCTTCCGGAAACCCTGCATGACATCTTCCTCCTTCAGCAAGTTCTTCTTATTCGTTGGTGAAGAAATCTGATCCTCCTCCACCAGGGTGAGCCTTCTTGATTTTGTGTTCATTTTTTTTTAATTTATCTAGTGTTTTGATTTATGAAGCTATTAGTATGGACTTATATGTCTGTTGTTGTTCTTTGAGGTTGAATTTGTTGTTAAATTGATATGTCAATGTTATGGTTTATTATTTTGGGGTTGTGGGAGCTTTGTGGTCTGATGTTGAGTAGCTAGGTTAACATTTTCGCTTGAAATTGATGGGTAAGGGTTCTTACACCGATAGTGCAGGTGTTGTGCACCATCGGTGCACCTTGTAAGCACTGATGGTGCAAGACCGGTTTCTTTTTTTTTTCTAATATTTTTTTCGAATTTCGAGCGAAAACCCTTTTGATTTCTCCAAATTTTCCAACCTATCAGCCTTGGTTTTTTTTTTGTGCTTATTTAGTTTTTAATATTTGTTTGTTGTATAGTTTACTTACTAATAAATTTTTTTTCTTATCTATTTTACAATTTATTTTTTAGCAAACATTTATCATTTGTTGACTAAAGTCGTTCTATATTTGAAAGGACCACATACCTTTTGTGATTGGTGGATAACCAACACGATTTACCACTACAACACTATATTTAAGTCATCGTTAACCACCACTAACGTATTATGCACCACACTCAAATGTGCCTACCGACACCACTAACATATTATGCACCACACTCAAATGTGCCTACCGACACCACTAACATATTATGCACCACACTCAAATACTAACGTATTATGCACATTCAAATGTGCCTCGTGTTTGAGTGCCTCGTGTTGGTGATGTAGATTATGAGTTACTGGTAACTGGTTGGCGCATTGTTCGATTGGAAGTTATTGCTTGGCTCATTGTTCGATTGGTTTTTTTTTTTATGTTTATCGAAGACACTTTTCTACGTCTTCTTTTGGTGGATGCTTTGATTATATATTTATGGAATATGTTATTTTATTTTAAAGGTTTTTCTATGAGTTATTTAAGCTGCTTATGTTACATTAAATTAATAAAAAAATTTAAATATTTGCTAATCCACGAAGTAAAACCAAAATATATACACATCTGATTATGTTTATCAGATGTTCGAGAATAGAACTAAGAAGTGGAAGGGAAAATTTTACACGGCTCAGTAAAAAACCATTTCTGGAGCAAAGCTGAACTCAGATTAATCACATTAAACGTTGAAAATTTGATTAGGATTAAAATTTGCACATTCAATTTTGAGTCTTAAGCTATCAATCGAAACAGCAAATCTATCATCAAAATTCATACAATACAAAAAATATTTTTAACTAAACATTCGAGAAGTACCAAAATACGGATATAAAAAGATTGTGATTCAAATAATACCACTAACCAAAGTCTAGTCAAAAGAACAAAATTATGAGGAGTGTTGAATGCAGCACAATCTCATTTCTTCTTCTTTGCAGCATCACCGGCCTTGGTCTTCTTCACACCCCTGATCTTCTTGGAGCGATTCTTCCTCTCCTTAATCTGTTTCCTCGATTTTTCTACCTTGGTGTCAAGTCCATTCTGCAAATTACATTCACTAGTATCAGCACAAGTAGCTTACACCCCAGACAGTATATATATCGAGCATTGCCTTTAAACACAAAAAAGGCTAAAATTACAGACATTAATGGGACTCAAAACAAAGCAGGAGTTCTAGTAATCAAACAAGATACACAACAATACTTTATGGATCTTGGTTAATGGTGCTAAATTCTAATCTAGACTATGAATAATGCTAAAACAAAACTTGTGTCTTTATCCTGGATTACATAAAGATGAGGTTTTTCTATCGAAGTACAGAAACACAACAGCACTTGAAATCAGCAAAAGTAGACATAGATGGGACTCTAAACAAAGAAGAAACAGTAAATCTTGAAGAACAGAGTACATATCATTATCCGAATTAGTTTCAGTACTTGAAGTGAAAGCAATAGAGGTAATTTTCAGTACCGAAGTGAAAGCAAGCAATCTGAGGTTTACCTAGGAGAGAATAATTTTGAAAGTATAGGCAGGTAATTTGAAGCACAGAAGTGAAACCAATCCAGGTTTTTAAGATACAATCAGCAATCATTAGAGCATAGAATCGTGACCGTATACAATAAAGCATGGAACATAAACCAAATGGCATCAAATAAAGAGTTTTAGGAGTGAAACATAAGTTTCAAGAATAAGAAAGCCGGAAAAACAAGGCAAATGAAATTTAAACTTACCCTGATCAGTCTGTACTTAGGCTCGTACTTCTTGGCATTGTCTACAGAATCATAGATCAAACCAAACCCAGTTGATTTACCACCTCCAAAGTGAGTCCTGAACTTGAATACAAAAATGGAGTTTGGGTCCTTCACTTCGTACATTCTTCCTAACTTCTCCTTCAGCTCAGCCTGAACAACAAAAGACAATCAATTAATAAGAGTAAGGTTATTGAAGTGAAACAAAATCAACATGTCATTGAGTTGGGGCTCTAATAATTGGCCGAATTATCTTAAGAACAGATCAATTTACGCTTAAAACTAAGGCATTATCAACAAAAATTTAATAATCACGAAGCAACTATTGGGATTCAAGAAATTTAACAATCTCACATAAGAATTACCTTTGAAACATTGGGTCTTCCAGGATGAAGAACATCGATAACCTGAATGATTAAACAAGAGAGACCGAATAAAAACACAGATAAATATAAACCCTTAAACTAGTAAATAGATCCCTAAACAAGTAAATCAAGATCTATAAAAATAAATCAGTAGAAGAGTTCAAACAATTAGAAAATGAATAGCATTTCGTACCTCTTCACTTAAGCCAAGATATACGACTATGCAACAAGATAAATGACTAAGGAGATTAGAAAGAGGAAAAACTTACGAATTGCTTCCTGCATAGAAGCCTATTCGTCATAAACTTTCGGGTGCGGATCGTGACAGCTTTATCCGCCATTGTCGATATTGAGAATCTAAGATGAAGAAACCCCTAGACTAAGTTTTAAAACTGGAGCTGCTCCACCAAGAAAGAAACGAAGGATCAAACCCTAATTGTTTATGCTATTATACTGGGGTTAGGGTTTGTGTTGTTGGAGGTTCATGTTTTATGGTTTCGGGCCGTTTTGTTGGACTGGACCCTTATGAGGCTCTACACACCCTTACACTCGAGTTTTATCCACGCTCACATTTTGTTAAATTATTATTTTATCTTTATTTTATAGATTATTTATCTTTATTTTATTTTTGAATATATAATATAATTTCGTATTCTAAGACTGTCAGCCCCTTTTTGTAAAAGAAAAAATCCGGACAACTAAATTTTAGCCATTTTCAAAATAAAGTAATAATTATAATATATAAAATAATAATAATAATATTTATTGGAAGTTACATAGATAAGATGGGTATTAATAAACATAAATGATAGTTTGAGTTAGGGATGGCAATAGGTCATGATGGGTGCGGATATGCTAAACCCGTCACTCATCCCGTCTATGTATTTTCAAACTCATATCCTAATCTGTACTCGTAGGAAAATAATATTTTTTTTCACGCCTGAACCCGTCGGGTTCGGGTACCCAACGGATAAGCATTGAAATTATGATTTAAAAAAAAAACTATTCGCAGATCACTAAATTTAAATCAATTCCATAAAAAAAACACTACAACCTAATGTTAATTGTTATCTATTAATAATTAATACATAATTTAGTTTTGGTATATGTTAGTATTTTTTTTAAATCAATTTAATTATATTATTAGATTGTCTTGAGTTTGATATTAATGGCAGAAAAAATAATAAAAAATAATCATATGTAGAATATTATTTTGTTATCAGTTAGTAATTAATACATGGTTTTGGTATATGTTAGTATTTTTTTGAAAAATTAATTAATAATAATATTTTTAGATAGAAAAAATATTTTAAAAGAATGAGAAATTGAAAAATGAGATTTAATGTTTAAATGGATAAATATATTTTTCAAAATATATGATAGCTAGTAAATATTTGTATTTTTATAATGTTATTGATAATTAATATATGGTTTTGGTGGGCGGATCGAGGGGGTGGCCATGTATGTCATGGACCACCCTAAATTCTAAAAATAAGTTTAGTGTAGTGGTAAGAGTGTTCAGTTTTCAACCTTGAGGTTAAGAGTTCAAACCTTTCTTATTTTGCCCCCAACTAAACCCAAAATCTACACAAATATAAAAAATCTTTTATTTTTTTATTTTCTTCCTTCTTTTTTTTCTTCTTTTTTTTCCTTTTTTTCTTTTTTTTACAAAATACGCAGCAACCCTCTTTTGTCTCTCTCCTCAAACGTAGCAACTTCTATCTTTATCTCTCTCCAAACGCAATCGCTTCTCTCTTTCTCTCTCCTCAAATGAAACAGCCTCCTCTACCCTCTCATCCTCAATCAAAATCACATATTTTCTTTTACAAACATAAAAAACGCAGCATTGAAGCAGTATAATCTGATTCTTTCTTTCTTTCTCCTCAAACGCAGAAGCCTCCTCTACCCTCTCCTCCTCAATCAAAATCACCTATTTTAACTTGTGTAATGTAAGAGTTGAATGATCAATTTACACCCGATAATGTTGAGTTGTTGAATTGTGTGGCATGTTTGAATCCTTGTTCTTCATTTCAAGGTTTTGACACTAACTCACTTGTGAGGTTGGCAAGATTATACCCAAATGACTTTGTGGATGTTAGTGATAAAGATTTGTCTAGCCAACTTGAGACTTATATTGAGTATATGAAGATGGACGATAATTTTTCCGATTTGAAGAGTATCTCGGATCTATGTAGGACTCTTGTGCGTACAAAAAAAGCACAAAACATTTGGATTTGTGTACAAGCTTTTAAAGCTAGCTTTGTCATTACCGGTGGCCACCGCAAGTGTTGAACGAGTATTTTCAAGTATGAAATATGTGAAGAATGAGTTGAGAAATCGAATGTCCAATCCATGGCTTAATGATAACTTAGTGACATTTGTGGAGAAAGAAATGTTTGCTACAATCGATGATCGAGATATTATCAAGCGCTTTCAAGGCATGAGTAAGAGAAGAATGCAATTACGTTTAGACTAGAAATAGATTTTCATATTTAGTTGTAATAGTATATTAATGTATTTTGACTATATATTACTCGGACTTTTTTTAGTTCAATGATATTTTTGGCACACCCTAAATTCTAATCCTGGATCCGCTAGTAATTTTATTTATTTAAACAATAATATTAATAATATTGGACGGGTAGAGAAAAATAAAAAGTAATAAAATAAATAATTTGAAAAACCAAATTTAATGTTTAAATGTAGAATAATATTTTTAAAAATTATATTAGCAAATAATGTGTGGTTTTGATATTATAGAATTTAGAAACTAATATCAATAACTTTATTTTAAAGTTTGATAAATAATATTATGTAATATAATATTTTTATAATATTAATTTACGGGTATTATTCACTGGGTCGAGTTCGGGTAGGGTTGAGTACCCATAACCCATCCGTGGAAATTTTTTAAACCCATAACCCATCTCGAACCCGGTGAATAGTAAAATTTAGACCCACAACCCATCCGTGGAATTTTTTTAAAATCTATAACCTATCCCATCAGATCGGTTCCGGTTTGGGTGAATTTAGGCCAATTGGGCTCACAAATGTTACTTACAAAGTGATTACCAAAATTTTGGCTAACCGAATGACCCATTTACTTCAGAATCTCATTGATAAAGGACAAGGTGCTTTCGTGAGTGGTCGAAATCTTGTTGATTATGTTTTCCTTGCCCAAGAGTTGGTTAGAGGTTCGAACCGTGCAAGAGTTTCTCTGCGATGCATGCTCATGGTGGATCTTCGCAAAGCATTTGACACAGTTTCATGGGACTTCCTATCGGATATTCTCCATGGTATCGGGTTTCCTCCAAAGTTTGTGGGATGGATTCTTGCTTGTGTCACTACAGCGTCCTTCTCGGTTTCTATCAACGGCAAGCTTCATGGCTTCTTCTGTGGGCAGCGGGGCTTAAGGCAAGGTGATCTCATGTCCCCTACTTTATTCATCATTTGCCTCAAATATTTGTCTCGTTTATTAAAGAAGAAATCGAGCGAACCGAGTTTTAAATTCTATCTGAAATGCGCCCGCACTCACACTACCCACCTTGCTTTTGCTGACGATTTGATACTACTTTCAAAAAGAGATGAGACATCGGTTAACATCCTTATGGAATGCTTGAGCCATTTGGAAGATGTTTCAGGACTATCACTGAATCCTTCTAAATCCAAAATATACCTAGCCGGGGTTAAGGGGATTGTTTATGATCGGATCATAGAAAGAGTCGGATTTGAAGTTGGCACTTACCCTGTACGTTACTTGGGGATACCACTCGCTCCTATGACCGTCTCAGTTACTGATTTTTCCCCTTTGACAGAGGCTATCTCGAGTTACATTCAAAAATGGGAACATATGAAACTTTCCTACGCGGGAAAACTTCAATTGATCACCTCCGTGCTTCAAGGGGTCGAATCCTTTTGGTTCCGCGCTTTTCTTTTGCACTCGGCAGTGCTTAACACGATCCGCTCGCTCTGCCTCAACTTCTTCTGGGGGGGTAGACCTGCTCGGATTGCTTGGGACAAAATCTGTAAACCCAAAGATGAAGGAGGACTTGGCCTTATGGATATCAGAGTTTGGAATCGTGCCCTACTTACCCGTTCGATTTGGTTATTACATTCTGACTCTGATTCGTTATGGATAAAATGGGTGCATGAGTATTATCTTCGAGGACAAACTATATGGGACTACCAAAGACGAGATAGAGACAGTCATCTTGTTCAGAAGCTTCTTGATATTAGAGACTCTTGGATACAGATATTTGGGGGTCGAGATAGTGCCATTCTGGGTCTTGAAAGCTGTACTTTGGGTGGAAAGCTAATTACTAGACGTGTCTACGAAGCCATGAGAACAAAAAGTGAGGCATGCCCAAATCTATCAAAGTTATGGAAGATATTCATCCCACCTAAGTTTTCTTTCACCGTCTGGCTAGCCTTCAATCGTCGCCTTGCCACGAAAGACACTCTCCATTACATGGACTTGCCTAACATCAGCTGCCCATTTTGCAGGCACTCAGATGAGTCTGGTGCCCATCTTTTCTTTGCTTGCAGGTTCACTAAGGAAATCTGGAGTCGTATTCGATCATGGCTGGGGATTACTCGAGAAATGACAACGCTTGATAGTGCACACAAATGGATTAGGAAGGAGCATCGAGGAACATCCTACCGATCCCGCGCCATCAATCTTGCCTTCTAAGCCACTGTTTTCGAGATTTGGCGCGCCCGCAACCGCCTTGTGTTTGATGAAGAGATTGTGACTCAAGACACCATCGTTATCCGAATCACTCTCATAACCTTGAAGATTTTATTTAGATTATATCCGCATTATCGACTCACATGTTAGAGTCCTTTTTCATTGATACACTCAGTTTTTCGGATTTTCTATGTAATAGTCCATTAGTGCCGACCTGGAGACTTGTACTCTTTTTCCTTAGACCGGGTTTTTACCCAACGGGTGGTTAAGGTTTTTTAAAGAGGCAAGTGCTCTAGACCTTTATCAAGGCACTTTTGGACATGTCTTTTTCTTTTAGGTACATTGCTACCCTGAATTGTACTCACTTGAGAGATCATATGACTCTCTAGACGATTGTAACCTTGTACATATATATATATACACCCACATTTACCCAAAAAAAAAAGATCGGTTCCGGTCAGGTACCCGCGGGTTCGGGAAAAATTGTCATATAGTTTGGGTATTAGATGACCACTTAGTTTATTAACTTTTGGTGTCATTTCTTTAATTTTAATGATCATTAAATTGACTTCCCGAATAATAAAAAAAACTATAATTTCACTAAGTATCAAAATATTTACTTATTTTTTAAAAGAGTGCGTTACCCAATAAAGTTTGGAATTACTGATAATTACATAGAAAATTAAATTATAAAAAATATAATATTTTCCAATAATACCCCTAAAAACATAATGTACATGTTATTTTTGGAGTTTATATCAAGGACTAAAATTATTATTTCCAAAAATTATTTTTAAGGATCAAAATTTCATATTTTTAAATCCTATTTTTTTACACGTATATTCCTGTTTTTTAAACACGAACAAGACAAAATCCCTTAGCAATATGTTTGGATATTTTCTTTCAAGACCAAATTCGCAACCAAATTGTTTTTAATTTTGCAACTAAACAATAGTTGCTTTTTTAATCAAATTACATGTGATTTCGTAACTAATAAACACCATGTTCTTTTTTCACACTTATTTTATATCCAAATTGCACGTAATTTCAAAATTCTAAATTGAGTGAAGTTATTTCCTCCATCATATTTTCTATTTCCTCTATAAATAAATAAATACTCGATTTTAATATTTCCTCCATTATGAAATACCAAATTAACCCTATATCCTCATTCAATCATATTACTTCATTAATTACTACCACCTATCACGCAACCATTGCTACTGTTGCACCTACTTTTCAAAAACAAAAATCTAGAATTGTTTATCTTCTAGAGACACCACAATTTTATAAAAGTACCCAATATATTAAAATGGAGAGAACCCCCGGTGAGAAAATCGACGACGGATATGTTGATGTAGTATGAGATTCCATTGTCTAATTCTCCCGTCACTTCTCACTCCTCCATCTGTCCTCATCAGCCGTTTGATGGATTCAACACCATTATTTGGTGGTCAAATGATTGATGAGGGGTGAAGAGCTTGAACAAGAGAAAACATTGTTCGGATTTAAAATGAATGATACAGACCTAAGAAACAATTTTCTGATGCTAAATTCAAGCAACGTACTTGATTGAATATATTTGTGCCCCCAAATGAAATATTGTTGCGCTCAACAAATGCACTCGTGTCGGTGTTAAAGGACAATTTTGATATCGGAAAAATGGATACAGAATTTGCTGGGGATAAAATACTAAAAACAAAAAGAAATATTACATTTACGTACAAAATAAAAATAAAGAGAAAAGTGGCATAAGAATATAAATTTGAAATTAAAAGGAGGATAAAATGGTAAATATATGTATTGATTTTGTTTTAAAAGTTTATAAATGGAGGAAATAACAAAGTTTATGGAGTAAATAGCCATAGCCTTCTAAATTTTATTTTTATTGTAAAGAATCACATGAGAAACATTTTTCCAGAACTATAAAAAAAAATCACTTGTTTCACACCCAAATTACAAATATTTATTTACGCATCTATTTTTCCCAAAAAGTAAATTACTTTATGAATAAGAAATTTATTGTTTACATAATATCTTGCAGTACTATTTTTATAGTACAATATAATTATTACTCTAATTACACTTACTTATTGATCAAGAAAATAGGCTTCAGGAATAAGTTTCCATTCTTGAAATGGGAGACTATCCTTTATGATTTACAAGGAGCAATAAGCATATGTATGATCAACAACTTGAACATGGTTTTAATCAGCAACCAAACAATAATTTAGTACCTCATCTTAGTTATCAACTATACCAACATCTTGAATTGACAAATATCTTGATTAACAACTTCATCCATGAGAACAAGTTGAGTGTCATTTGTTAATTCCTTATAAAGATTGAGTGACCTGAAATCAAACTGAGAGCATTATATTAAATTAAAGTGATATCATCCAATAGTAGCAGCAATATGTACATTATTATCCATTTAGACTCAAATAACATAATCTTAAACTTTCTAAAATAACAGTGGCTCTTAGATGGTTGAGGATTTAAATGTTGTCATGGTCTAATCTCAAATTACATCTAAGAGTCAAGCGGGCCATCCAATCAACTGCGGGATTTTGTACTCTAAAGATGTGTTTAATTGTCATCATGGGTTTGATAAGATTTCTACAGTAATTGATAATATGATGTAAATGAGAAATACTCTTAGACAACATATCAATAAGAAATTATGAATCATATTCAATATCAATATTCCTAAAGTTTTTTATATCACATAAAATCAAACCATCTAATAATGCCAAGGTTTCAGCAATCAAAGGGTTTACTTAACCATAAATTATACCATAGGAATAAATTACATTCTCATCGATATCTTTAAATATTCCATCACTACTAGATTCTTTAATCATGAAACAAGCTCCATCACGATTTAACTATATTCTGTTTTCATGGGGAGCAATCCATTTAAAAAGCATGTAATCTATTTGTATTTTCAGAATGAAAGAAAATACCTAATTTATTAGATACATTGATATCATCAACCCATAATGTCTTTTTAAAAGTATTAGTATTATTAAAACATGAAAAATATGGTTAATATTATTATATATGGTCTCAGTGGTAACATTAAGATCACCATGTTTCCTCTTACTTATGTAATACCATATAGTCAACTTATTATTGCAGGATGAATTATTCTGATGTGGACAATATTGGGAGTATGCTAATGCCAACATCTAACTATGTGATGAAAAGTCATATATCTACTAATGGCAATGCCAAGAAGAACTGAAAAGTAGTTTTAAATCTCCCAAGATACAGGACAACTAACAAATAAATGGTTAGTTGTCTCTATATCTTTACAAAACAAGCATTTAGATGCAAAGGTGAATCTTTCTTATAAAGTTTGGTGTCAACAAAGATCTAACATTTTAAGGTTTTCTAAAGAAGGAATGAAAAATTAGTGGGGATGATATTGTACCAAATCTTTGTAAAAAGAATAGAGGCTGAGTTTTTTTGTCTAATGTGATTCCAGGTTAGTTTAGTTTCAAAGTTTCCAGATTTATTTAATGATCAAATCATCTTGTTATCTCTATCCATATGTATCTTGAGATATTTATCCATGTTCCATGTATTATTTTTCCAAAAGCTATTCACTTTATCAGAATTATACCATTCATTATTTTTAGAATCAGATAGTTGAATTAGAGGAAGTTTTTCAAACCACTTGTCTTACCACGCATCGATATATCCATTACCTAAATTCCATAGAATATGAGGTTCAACAATATCATTAATATTAATTAATCTTCTCTAAGTTATTGGGCCTTTAATAGATTTTTAAAACTAAATAGGATGATTGGTTTTGCAGTAGACAAAGTTCATATACTAGGCCCACAAGGATTTGTTTTCCCTGAAGTTGAACCAGAGCTTATAAGCATACGTGTCCTTCAAGCCACTGATTTATATATATATATATATATATATGCTTACATCAATTTATTTTCTAGTTTGATTTACAAATAAAATAAATATTATTATATATTTAGTATTTTATGTTAGGGTGGCGACCAAAGTCCCACATCCCACATCGGCTAAACATGGGAAGAATCAGTGATATATAAGTTTAAAAACATATCTCAACTAGTATGAAGCCTTTTGGAAGTGGGCCAAAAGCAAAATCGTACGGGTGAAGGAGTGGTTCTAAAGAACACCGAACACCGCACCTAGTTCTGATCCTAACTAAGGGTATATATATGAGAACATATCTCAACTTTTTAGAATAAAAAATTCTCAAACAAACAAATAAAAATTTGTTAACATTCTTAAACAAATAAAATAAAAAAACTAAATAAAATCTAAGATTTAATATTTTTATTTGTTAACATTCTTAAACAAATAAAATAAAAAAACTAAATAAAATCTAAGATTTAATATTTTTCTGTAGATTGGAAATCACGTGTTATTACAAAATCACGATGTTATACTAATAATATTTATGTATCTATTATTATTTTTAGTTATGAGAAAAAACTCAAATTTTAAAAATTAATAGATAGAATCAGATTTTAATAAACAATATAAAGAATCACGATAAAAACATAGATTTAAAAAAAATAAAAGTTAAAATAGTTAAAATTTTGAAAAAATTAAATAAAAAAAGAATATATATATAATTGAAGTTAAAAACATATTCCCTTTATTTTTCAATAACTAATAAAAATTAAACTTGATGAGTTCGGATATTTCAGTCACTATACTTAAGCAAAATTCACCTATCCGATGAGGGACAACTCGGACCCTATCAAACCACTAAAAATCTGAATAGGACAAATGTATTAACTTTTAACTAAGCTATTTGCTAATCAACTTAAGACTAATGGGTCATTGAATTCGATCGGGTTTTATGACCCGATCCAGTAAACTCACGGGTCAATAATTAAGGTATAAATACTTCAATCACTCTCATTAACGAAGGTGATCATAATTTAATACCAGTAGGCATCTTAATTATCTCTATACTCTCCCCTCTAAACATAAAAGACCCTAAAATTACTAAAACACTTTATAAACGCCTTACCAATATACTCAAGCTCAAAATAAACCAAACCAAAACTAATAAAACATAATTATCTATGAAAATTATAATTAATCAGAAATAAATTTATAATCATGTCGTTATCTTATATTTATAAATTTGGGCTTTGTTATCGTTAGCCAAGTGAGGAATTTCTATTAACGAATAACAAATAGAGGAAATGTTACTTTTTCAAGGAAAAGAGAACCGCCTAGTAGATTTATATTTTTATATTTTTTATATTTATTCACTTTTTAATTATGATTCATAAATTTTGTTAATTTTGGTTAATTATAAAATTATTTCGTAATAAATATGTGAGTATGGATACCGATTGATTATGTTAATTTTGTAGTACAATAATTGTTTTAAGTTCTAATAGATCTGTTTTAAATTATATTATTAATTTAAGCTAATTGAATTATGAACTATACTAATTAGAAAATTAGAAAATTGTAGGATACATGGTAACAATAAAAAAATGATAACATAATTAAATTGTGAGATTTAAAAGAATGTAAAATACATATTTTTTTTCTAATTGATTTTTTATTGCTAAAAAATTTGCAAACAAGTAACTGGTTTTGAAAATTAGATAAACATAAAATTTTATTATTATTATCGTTGTTGTAAAAAGTATTTTAGTATTTATTATTTTTATGATTGTTGCGCATATTTATCTCATCTAAAGGAAAAATCAAACCAAATCAGATGTTTCATTGAGTTTTACTTTTTTTATTAGAAGGTTATGCTATTTTTTAGTTAATTATATAAGATTTATCGGTATAATAATCTGATTTTAACCAATATATTTTTGACTTTCGTTTTCTTAAAATTTTATGAGAAATATAAAAAATTATATGTGATATTTTATCATTGTTTATTTTTCCAGTATAGTTATATTTAAAAAAAATTAATTTTTCATAAGCTCGTCATCATTTATATAGTTAGTTAAATTTGTTAGCAATGAATTTTTATTTTTTTATAATTAATCATATTCGTTTATAAAAAATGATTGGTTGTTTACATATTATATATAGATACATTTAATTGTTCTTTTCATAAAATTGTTCTATTGCGTAGATTATTTGGTGTGTTTTTTGTTGTGTATAATAAAAAATTATGTTGATTCTTAAGCTAAACTAACTTGTTTATGAATACTTGTTTTTTATTATTTGATGCAGATATATGTGAACTGTAAATATGTATAAAAGATTAAGTAAGCGCAATATTTTTATTTTTAAAAAGATACTATATATATAATTATTTAATGTATTTATTTTTGTTTTTGTTTAAATTGTATTTTTCTTAATCAGGAGAAGACGAATGTTATGTAGATTTTAGAGAAAAAAGATTAAATGTGAATATTACGGTTCTTTATTTTAGTTTAATGAATCTCTTAAAGGCAAATCAATAAATATCAGTCTGAAAGGTGTTGTTTAAGCGGTAAAGTAAAACTAAGATTATCAGAACTAATTCATATTTTTTTTTGGTTTAAGAGGTAAAGTAAAACTAATATTATCAAATTCAAGATAAAAAATCGAATGATGTTTCTTTCTTACAAGGTGGTAGATTATTCCAAAAATATTTAGTAGATGTATATGCAACCCTTGAAGAAGATCGATTAGATTTTATTAAAAAAAATCAAAAGACTTTTAGGACTAAGATTTATAAAGGAATACATGATGAAATATCAAAAAAGGAAACATATGCTAATTATATTGGAAAATGATAATTTTACTATCTTCCTATATTAGAAGTGTTAGGTCTATGATAAATAATTATCATGATGCAATGACAATTTGCCGACAATTTGGTAACCCAAATTTGTTCATCACGTTTACATGTAATACAAAATGGCCATACATTATTAAAGAACTCTATATAAATCTAGGTTATAAAGCCGAATATAGACCTGGTATTGTCACAAGAGTATTTACAATGAACTCGATAATATGATATCATATACCAAATCAGGAAAACATTTTGGAGCAGTTGTAGTAGGTACGTTATTTTATTATCTAAAATTTAATATATTTTTAATGTATTTATTTATGTAACTCATATTATATTTTTTCAATTATTTTATATTTACAGATGTGTATACAAAAGAATTCCAAAAAAGGTCCTCCTCATTGTCATATGTTAGTTTGGTTAGATTCAAAATATGCATGTTGTCTTCCACAAGACATCGATTGTATTATTTCAGCAGAGATTCCAAACAAAGAAATTGACCCGATTGCACATGAACTTGTATGTCAATTTATGATTCATGGTTCTTGCGGGATTTTGAATACATATTCTTGATGCATGGAAAATGATAAATGCATGAAAAAAATTCTAAAATAATTTAAAACTAAAACAGTCATGTAAAAAATAGTTTTATCACTTATAAACGGTGTGACAATCTTTCAAATTACATCATTAAAAATGAAATACGAATTGATAATAGATATGTTGTTCTTTACAATCGAGAGTTGTTGGTACGATATAAAGCTCATATTAGCGTTGGATCATGCTGCCAATCTATGCTCATTAAGTATATTTTCAAATATATTAACAAGTGATCAGATAGAGCTCGAGCTGTTTTAGAAGAAAATAAAACTAATAAAATTCTTGTGCATCTCAATTATCGATATTTATGCCCGTATGAATCTGTTTCGAAAATATTCCAATTTCACATACATTCGAGACATCCTTCTGTTGAAAGATTACATGTTCATTTATCTTTGTAGTAAAATGTTATATTTGATTATAATGTAACTCTTCAGTCCGTTATAAACATGCCAAGTGTTGAAAGTTCAATGTTAACAAAGAGGTTAATGAACATATACAATACAAAAAAGATCTTACGCTATCATATGCAGAATTTCCTATAAAACTTATATGAGATTCCCATGATAAAATTTGGAAATTGAGAAAACAAGGTAAATATGTAGGTAGATTAGCATATGTACATCTAACAACGGGTGAACTATACTATTAAAAAATGTTATTAAATTTTAAAAAAGGAGCTACCAGTTTTGATGACATGAAAACTATTGATGGAATTGTACAATCTAGCTATCAAGATGCATGCAGAGCACTAGGTATGTTGGATGATGATAAAGAATATGATGATTCTTTAAAAGAGGCTACAACACAACTACATGCTCCAAATTAAAATATTTATTTGTTACTATAACTTTGTTTCGTGATGTTGTAAATCTTAATATTTTATTTTTAAAAAATTGGAAAAATATATGCAGTGATATATTACATACTTTAAAAAAAATATTTAGAATGAACAACTTAGTTGTATCAGAAAAAGAGCTTAAAAATTATATTTTATACGATCTAGAAAAATTGTTTAATGCATCAAGTAATTGTTTAAAAGACCATAGTTTACTTTAACCAGATCATAAAAAATAGAGACCTTAAGAATAAAAAAATTAAGGGAACAGTTAAATTATGATGTAGATGAATTAAAAACACAACATGCAATTTTAGCTTCCAAATTGAATAACGAGAAAAAATAAATTTATGCTATTATTGGTAAACTTATATTAGAAAGAAATATTGTTCTTGTGGGTGCTTCATTAGGAATTGCTTCCCTACTTCTTTTTTAAGGTAGAACTGCACATTCTAGATTTAAAATTCCTTTAAGTATAACAGAATGTTCTACATGTGAAATAAAAAATCAAAACATCTTGCCAAGTTGATTCAAAAAGCATCATTGATTATATGGGATGAAGCACCTATGAATTATAAAAATTTCTTTGGAGCTCTTAATAGATCATCATGTGATATTATACCAAAGATGTATGATTAAGAAAATAATAATTTATTTGGAGGAAAACCTATTTTATTAGAATGTAGTTTTAGACAAATTTTACCAGTTGTAGCACGAGGAACAACCGAACAAGAGAAGAAATTGTCAACGCCTCTTTAGGCAGTTATTTTTTATGGAAACATTTTCAAATATTTTTTTAAAACAAAATATGAGATTGTCTAACAATGATTTAAACGATGTAGAAAAACAAGAACTAAATAATTTTGCCGATTGTATATTAAAAATTAAAGAAGGTTATATTTATGATTTAACTATACACAATGAATAATATTCATGGATTAAAATTTCACCTAATTTAATTATTGAATCATATGATGATCCTATTCACTCTATTTTTAAAGCGACATATACTGATCTTTTGAATAGTTTTGATATTTACTATTATTTAACGGAAATAACAATAATTACTCCAAAAAAATACTATAGATAAATGACTTTATATTAAATTTAGTGCCAGGTAAAAGTCACACTTATTTAAGCTCAGATTCTATATGTAAAACATGTGGAAATTCAAAAAGTTTTTAGATTTTATATCTCATTGAATTTCTAAACAAATTAGAATTTAATGGTATCCCCAAACATTAGTTAACACTAAATATTAATGTGCCTATAATGTGGTTAATAAATTTGAATCCATCTTCAATATTATGCAATGGTACAAGATTAGTAATAAGACAAATGTGTAATAAAGTTATTACATCTAAAATCATAACCGACTGTAACACTGGTGATACCATTTTTATACCTCAGATTGATCTTTCATCGACATAAAACAAATGAACATTTATATTTAAACGAAGATAATTTCCTATTATATTATGTTATGCAAGGACTGTAGATAAAAGTCAAGGACAATCTTTGAATACAGTTGGTCTTTATCTTCCTCAACCAGTATTCACTCATGGCCAATTATACGCCGCGTTATCTAGAGTAACTTCTAGAAAATGACCTAAAATTGTTATTAAAAATGATGGAGAGATTACAAATTTGTATACAAAAAATGTTGTATATAGAGAAGTTCTTGACAATTTATAAAAAAACGTGTAAAAAATCGTTAAATTAGAGAGCAAGCTGGAGTTTATACTTCAAAATATAAGATTTGGTTTTTAATAGGTGGTTTGTTTTTCGGAACTAAATTTGTATATCAATGATTATAATTTTCTCTTAATATAGAAAATATGAAATCAAGATAACTTTATGGGGTGAAATAGCAAGAGATATTGATATACAAGGCCTTGAAAAACTAGAGCAACCTCTTTTTGCTGTTTTTACAAGTCTTAAAGTCAAATATTTTATGATTAAGTTAATGTTATTATTATTATCATTTATTATTATTATTATTATTATTATTATTATTATTTATAATTAGATACGTTCTATCTGCCCCATATTTAATTTTACACACAAACACTGTCTTAGCAGTACAAGTTTAACTATATGCTTTTTTAAATCCAAACATTCATGAGCTTGCTTCATATAAGCTGACGTAAGTTCTTTTATTTAATTTTAGTTTATATTTTTTTGTTTATATTGTTTTATTATAATTTTGTATTAGTAGTTAGAATTTTGAAATAATTGTTGTAGGTTTGAATCTTCTACCTTGCTTATTGAGGTACTTTTTTGCATCTAAGAATGTACACCTAACAAACGACAAGATGAAAATCCTAAATCGGAAAACTATTGCTGAACTTCAGCTTTTAGATACATGTCAAAATAAGGTGAGTATTAATTCTTCTATTCAAACTTTAACATTATTGTTTATTAAAAATTTATAAGAGTATTCATTCATTGAATTATTAACGTCGTAGTTTTTGCCTATAAAACTCTCATTGATATATCAGAATACTGAATTTACATATCATGCAACTATCGTCGGAATTGATATCAGAGGAGGGTGGTGGTATAAATTGTGTCCAACATATTTTAAACAAGTTCAAACATATCTAGATATTCATAGTTGTCTGACGAATGGATAATTAACAAAACCACCAAACCCTTGGTAAGTTTTATATCTTACTTATATATTTTATCATGTTCTAACTTTTATTTAAGTTTGAAATAAATAAAAAAACATCGAACTTATTATTTTAAGGATAAAAATAGGATTGAGCTAATAGTAAATTATCAGATAAAAGTAGACTTTAGCTAATAGTAAATTCTCTTATTCATCCTTAGTTCTAGGGATAAAAGTATACCTTAGCCAAAATAATTATATTATTTATTAGGAATGGGTCTTCGCCTATATTAAGAATTTATTTTTTAGATTTAGTAGTAATAATTTGTTTCTAAATTTAGTAATGTTTAACTTTACGATGATAAATTATATTAAATATTTTTTCATAAATTACTTTGAAAAATATAAAGAGTTATTAGTATAAATGTATCAAGAGTTTATAATTTTTAGTTTTGCATATCTATTTCCTAGAATAATAAATTTTCTCCATAAGTTTCTAAATCGTTTTTTTTAACTATTAGTTTTTTTAGTGTTATAAAATGAAACTAAATAAGACATTTTATGTTTGAAGGTTCAGAATGAAACTTATAGTTGAAGATGATACATATCGGACGTCTTTAATGTTTATTGGCAAGGTGGTTGATAAATTATTAGGATTTTTGTGTCATAGATTAGTTTATGAATATGGATATGATGATCCAAAGAACCTTCTACCAAGTTTAACTTCTCTTGAAGGTCGAGAGTATATTTTTAAAGTATGCTTTTGGTAATATTAGAAATGACTTCGTTATTATGCATATGTTTGAGGATGATGCTGTCATCACACTGAATGTATCGCTGCCTCTTACTTTGGGAGAAATATCGATCAACCCTGATAAGAAGAAAGACCCCTCGAAGCATCAAAGGAAAATTAACCAATTAAGGTAATTAAAAAAACCCATTAGTTCATACATGTTTATGTATGTTTGTAAAAAAAACTTTTTTGTGTTACCTATGTTATAAGTTGTAAAAAGATCTTTCTTGGTTACCATGTTATAAGTTGTAAAACAGATATTTGTAATCTTTTGTTTTATGCTTTATATTATTGAAAATGAATGTTTGTTTTTATTTTAGTATTTATAACTAAGTCATTTTTCCAGATGTATACGATTTTTCATAATTTTATATTATTAACCCGCGACATTTTAGTACTTATAACTAATTATAATTTTTTAATTAAAATCTCCTATCAATGACGATCGCTCTTTAATTAATTACATAGTATTAAAAACACATTGATCATAACTTTTGAAATTACTATTCTCCTCTTTATATTTACTATATAATGAGTGTTTAGACTTCTATTTAAACCCTTCCCTCTTTAGGAAGAAAAATATATTTTCATCTAGATTAACGAATGATATCTTTCTTTTTTTGGGATAACATTATGTTTAGCAAAAGCTAAAACTTAATGATAAGAGAATTGTGAATGTGTATGAGACAGAAACTAATCACAACTTGAGTTGAGCGGGTAGGATCAAGAACTGTGTTAATCCCGAAATCCCCATCCTATAATTACAATAATAGTGTATATATATAGTGTGGCAGAAAGTAAACCCTAGAAACCCTAGCCCATATACAGACTAATATTAAATAGCCCATATACATTTTAACACTGCCCATATATTATTGATTCTAACGTTGACACTCTAACACCCTCCCTCAAGTTGGAGCATGAAGATTATGAATGCCCAACTTGCCAAGCAAAAACTCAAACTCCTGCTTGCCTAGTGCTTTGGTAAAAATATCTGCAAGTTGGAACTTAGTGGGCATATGAGATGTGCAAATAACCCCATCAAGTATCGCATCTCGTAGAAAGTGACAATCTACTTCAATATGCTTTGAACGCTCATAGAACACAGGATTGTGGGCAAGATGTAAAGCCGACTGACTATCACAGAAAACTTGCATGGTCCCTGAGTGTGAGACCCCAAAATCTTTGAGCAAGCCGTGCAACCACTTCAACTCACAGGTCAATCCTGCCATAGACCGGTACTATGCTTCAGCGGAAGACAATGCAACAACACCTTGTTTCTTAGTCTTCCATGAAACAGGAGAATCACCCAAGAACACCATCTAACCACTCACATTACGCCGAGTCTTAGGACAGCCAGCCTAATCAGAGTCACACCATCCTGTCAAAGTGAGATTACAACTACTTGGCAGAAGAATTCCCTGACCCGGGCTTCCTTTTAGATAACGAACAACTCGCAATGCAGCCTGCCAGTGATCCTCCTGTGGTTTATGAAGAAACTGAGATAAAATATGTACCGAAAAACAGATATCTGGACATGTAAATACCAGATAAATCAGTCTACCCACCAACCTGCGGTACGCAGACCCGTCAATTAGTACCGCCGACTCGCTTTTGCCGAGCTGCTGATTTTGCTCCATGGGAAACTGTGCAGGCTTGCTGCCAAGTAAACCTGTCTCAGAAATAATATCCAGAGTATATTTACGTTGGCAGAGAAAGATACCCGTGGGACTCTGTGCTACTTCAACTCCAAGAAAATATTTGAGACGACATAAGTCCTTCATATGAAAGCAAGTGCTCAAGTATTTCTTGAACTCCACCAATGCACCAGGGTCATTCCCGGATAGAATGAAATCATCAACGTACACCAAAACATGCATACGACAACCACTCGTGGAATAAGAGAATAAAGAATAATCTGAATAGGACTGAACAAACCCATACCTCTTCAGTGCAGCCACTAACTTGGCAAACCAACACCGATGTGCCTACTTCAGCCCATACAACGATTTGCGAAAGCGACAGACCTGTCCTTCATGCCCTCTATCAAATCCTAGAGGAATTTTCATGTAAACCTCCTCATCTAGATCACCATGCAGAAAAGCATTGTGTACATCCATCTGATGTAGTTCCCAATTATGAGTTGCTGCAACCACTAAGAAAAGAGGTATAATAACCATCTTGGCAACCGGGGCAAAAGTCTCTGTATAATCAACCCCTTCTACTTGATGATTACCAAACACGACCAAACGAGCTTTGAGGCGCTCTACTCTCCCATCCGCATGATATATAATTTTATAAATCCACTGACTCCCCAAAGCTTTCTTCCCTGGAGGTAGATGTGCCAAGGTCCAAGTATGATTATCCTCTAGTGCCTGAATCTCCTGTTGCATTGCCTCTCTCCAACCAGGATGTCGCACAGTCTCTCCGAATGACTTAGGTTCATCCCCAGAGGTAATAGCCGCAAGAAAAGAGCGGTGTGCCAAAGAAAAACGAGAACTATCTATATAATGAGTGAGAGGATAAGGCATACCGTGATCAGGAGATGGACTAGGACTAGGAGCAGGAGAAGCAGATGGTGCTGAATGTACTACTGTAGTCATCACAAAATCCTCCAAACGAGTAGAAGGAATTTTACTACGCTTTCCCCGTCCAAGGTCTGAAGAAATACCCGAAGTATCTGAAATAACATCAGAAACTATTGGCGAATCTGAGACACCGCTGTCACCAACCTGAGGTGGAGGTTGCACATCACCAACCTCGGCAACCTCCGCGAGTGGTGCTACCAAAGGGACGCCGCTATCCGGTGACACTTCATCGTCAATCGTTGAGGTCTTCTCAACCTTCTCCCAGAACTCAGAAGCAGTAGGAGGAGATGCAGCGACTTCAGTCTCATGACAACCCAACTCAGAGAACACAGGAGTAGATGAAAATGGAAATATATGTTCAAAAAATTTCACATCTCGGGAAACAAAATAATCTCGACTCTCCAAATCATATACTTTCCAGCCTTTCTTTCCATATGGGTAGCCCACAAAAACACATCGACGACTACGACTCGAAAACTTGTCACCCTTAGACCTATGATCATGCACATAACATAGAGACCCAAACACACGAAGCTCAGAGAAGACGGGAGGCACACCAAAAAGTATCTCAAATGGAGTCTTAGAACCTAAAAATTGAGAAGGAGTTCTATTAATCAAATACCCGACAGTCAAAATACACTCCCCCCTGAGAGCACGGGCAACATTCAAAATATGTCTATGTTTCCGTTCGACCCTACCATTCTGCTAAGGAGTACCCACGCATGAAGATTGAAAAATAATACCCAACTCATCAAAAGTACGACGTACATAGAAAAATTCAGTGCCATTGTCACTGCGTATTGTCTTAACAACTCCATTAAATTGTTTCTTAGCCATTGCAAGAAAATGTAAAAACATGGAAGTTAATTCTGATTTCACAGCCAATAAATAAAGCCATACAGCACGGGAGTAATCATCAACAATAGTGAGAAAATATCGCGCACTACAAGAAGACAAAGTATGATAAGGACCCCACAAATCACAATGAATTAATTCAAAACAACCAGCCGGTTTAGAATCACTGACAGAAAAACATTCACGAGTCTGTTTAGCTCGAAAACAAATATCACACGGGTGAGCTACACTCATATCACGAGTACTAGAAACAAAAGGTAAAGATTGAACAATCTTAGCTGAGGGATGTCCCAATCTACGATGCCACAACTCAGCATCACTATCAACCACTATAGCACTACAAACTTTGGTCTTCACAACACTGCTAAAATAGTACATTCCACCTCTCCGCTCACCCAGTCCAATCACTGTCCCTGATCGTCGATCCTCGAGAAGTAGACTGAACTGCAAATGCCATCGGAGCCTCTGAGATAGGCTTCTCCACGGATGCACTGGCCTGTAACCGCTTCTCATCACGCACCTTGTTGAATGCTCCATCCAGAGTGGGAGTCTGATCCTGAGCAAGTAACTGAGAGTGAATAGCACCAAAGCGCTCCCGGTGGAGACCAGAAAGAAACGCATGCAACTTTTCTTCATCCTGAATCTGCTGATATGTTTAAGCCATCCCACCACAAACACAAGTAGGAGTAAACAAATATGCACTCAACTCATCCCAGATTTTCTCGAGTTTCCAAAGTATTCAGAAACAGACATAGTAGAGGTTTGTTTACAAGCAGCCAACTCCTCCTTCAACTCATGTTTGCGCTGAATATTGCTAACAGCAAAACGACGCTGCAGAACATCCCACAGAGGTTTAACCTCCTCAAAATACGTAACATATTTGCGCTGCGACTCATCAATAGTGTTCAGAATCCACTGAACGAGTGTGGCTTGAACATCATCCCAATCCTCCAGAGACTTCGGATATACTGGTTTCACAATACTTCGATCCAGAAAAACAAGCTTTCTCCTACCTTTTATAGATAAACGCAGAGAACGAGACCAAGCCTGATAATTAATGCCGTCAAATTTAATAGTGGAAATAATATTACCAGGATTATCATTGGAACCAAGATAATAGGGAGAAGTCGGATCAATCTTCCGGAACCCCACTACTGCATCACGTGACGTAGGAGAGGTTATCTGGTCCATTGTAGAATGTGATTCGTCTGCCATAAAAACTACCGAAAACACACCGGCTGATGAAGGCTAGGGATTTTGAAGGCTATGGCTCTGATACCATGATAAGAGAATTATGAATGTGTATGAGACATAAACAGTACACAACTTGAGTTGAGCGGGTATGATCAAGAACTGTGTTAATCCCGAAATCCCCATCGAGTATAATTACAATAAAAGTGTATATATATAGTGTGGCAGAAAGTAAACCCTAGAAACCCTAGCCCATATACATTTTAACAGTGCCCATATATTATTGATTCTAACGTTGACACTCTAACACTTAATTTTATAGATTTGTCAATTCTCTCTATATATTTTGTTATAAATATTTAATTACATATTTTTGTTAATTCAATTTTTTTCATGGTATCGGTATCGTGTTTTATGTTTTTGATTATTTAAGGAGAGCTGGTGTATACTTTTAAAATTTTATTGAAAACATTAGATCAAATGAGTAGTATATTATGATTATGATATAATAACTTATGATTTAGATTCGTAGATCGTATGATCTAATTGTACGAGGTAGAGAACTCGAGATATAACCATCGTACAAGAATATTAGTTGATATATCTCTAATTTGATTGTTTATTTGTGTTTATTATGATTTAATAAATAAAAACCAACTTGGATATACATATCAAAATTTAAACTAAATTATATAGGTTCAATAATATATTGATCTATAGGTATAGTAATAATAATTCCATCCAGGTGAAACTTAATGTAAGTTTGCTTCTTACTTTAGTGAAGCATAGCGATCCAAATGTAGACTTTAATTAATTCATATATTATTATTTATTATTATTATTATTGATGCCGATACATTTGGATCGCTATGCTTCACTAAAGTAAGAAGCAAACTTACATTAAGTTGAGTTGGAATAAGAATAATAATGAAGATGAATGGAATATGGATAATACAAGTTGATGCCGATACATTTTCTTCCGGCAGGTGACAGCTGCTTGTGGGTTTTCTTTCGGCAGCGGCAACATATAACCAGACGGCAGGAGGTAGGCGATAGCCGCGGTGGTGTTCGATCGGCGGTCGAGGTTTTACTCTTAACAAACGACACCGGAAAACGAAATTGACGGCAAGCGAACTTTGAGTTTCTTTTTCGGTTTAATTTTTCTATACTCTTTTTAGTTTTTTTTTTCAACAAACTATGTTAATTTTTAAGACCATGATGATGATTTGTTCGATTATGAACTAATCATTGTCATGGAACCCTAGCGGATTTGTTTGAATATTATTTAGGGTTTATTGCTTAATTGATTTTTGAGATATGTTTATCGGTTACCTAGTATGGTTGTTATTTTTGTTAGATGCGTCGCGAACATCTAAATTGTTTATCTTTAATGAATGCGAAAGTATATTTAAGGGTTAGAACTTGCCATGCTAGCATAGGTTCTTGAAAGATTCATATTGTGATTATTCATGATTCGTAATATGTCATTAACCATATCATATTACCCTATGTAATCGAAATAGGTAACTTGTGCTTAAAACCAATTGTACCTCAATTCATATAGACATATAGGATTGTCATGCATGCGGTGTCTGCTTAACTGCTATCTCTTCTGTGGTTGTTTAAGTGGTTTGGTTTACGTGTACTGAAAGGTAGCGTATTCTGATTTTGTGTTATCTGATTAGTAATCGTAGTTATCTTACATATTGATTAAGTATATTAATACTCTAAGTAAAATAAACAATGAAGTTAGGGTTCCATGTTTTCTCTCGCATAAGTTAACCTTGTTAGTTAATTTTCTTAGTTATATTCATTCACTCATACTTTATCCTTGTGGAGTTATTTTTTATCTTTACTTAAACTTTTTTTTCTTCGACTTTATTTGTCTTTGCTTTGAATTTATTTGTTTATTTTTTTTAGCTAAACATACTCGCATATGTATTCTAGTAGCCCCCATAACCTTTAATAAATGACGAGGGAAGAAATTAACATTTTTACTCCTTAAATACTAAAGTTAAATGCTATGCAATTTTGTTATGTTGATGTGCTCAACCGAAGAAAATTATTGCTAATTTTGACATAAATATTTATGTATTAAATATATTGTGCATTGCTAACACTTATTTTTGTTTACCAGTAATTATATGTTTGAAATAATTTGTTGTTTGAAGAAATTTATCCATTCATGATTTTTAATTCCAAATAATTATACGCTTTAAAATTAATATTATTTTTCATGACCCCTTAGTCCCATTTTAAGGTTAAAACTAAATTCTAATATTTTTATTTTATATCCGTTCGCCGGAAGTAATTTTTGCTTACCTTAGCGAAGGACAATTGCGAATAACCAAATTTTATACTTATTACATTGTGAAAAAAATACATTTTTTACTTCCATGTAATTATACACTTGATAATGAAGGATGTCTTTTAATTTTACACTTAACTGTACAAGTGAATTAATAATTTTTACATGTGGCGGTGACGTGTTCACTGTTGCGCACGTGTATTTTTGGGGGCTTCTTCACTCTTTATCTTTTTATTTTTATTTTTATACAACCCGTATTTGTTCTGTTGTGAATTAGTCGAATAATGCCTTGATAATGTATTGTGTTCGGCAGTATAGTTTTGTGTCTGTGATAGTGTCATTGTGCCTTGACAGTGTACGGTGTTCGGCAGTACAGTTAAGTGTTGTGATAATATTATTGTTAGACTTGTGCTATGAGCTCATTATGCCCATTATCTAGTAAGTTCTATTTATTCCTTATAAATGCACTACTAGGACTACACAAAAGCACAATCTAAAATCTGTAACCTTTTTCTATCATAGTGAAACACTTTTCTCTGGCGGCGCCCGTGGACGTAAACAATTATCAAACCATATTAAATTATGTGTTCTTTTCTTTTATGTCATTTATCTCGTATTCTATTTTATTTATGTTCTATGCTTGAGCCATTTGTGATAAATTTCATAGTGATTTATAACAAAATTGGTATTAGAGCCACATTGTTAAAGTTTGCAATTAGGATTTCACAATGACGTCTACAACTACCAAATAAAAGATTAAGAAATTTGATGGGGGCGATCCAGCTTTGCATTGTGGAAGATTAAACTGAAATCTTCATTGGTACTGCAAGGGTTGTGGAAGACTGTGGAGAATAAGTTACCAGAAGAGATGAAAGAAGAGGGGAAGCAAGATCTTTCAGAAATGGCTTTGTGCTGGATTTTAATGAGTGTGAAAGATAATGTTCTTCACGAGATTAGTGGTGAGAAAACTGCTCCCTGTGCATGGAAGAAGCTTGGAGATATTTACTCAGAGAAATAAGTAGTAAACCTATTATACTTGAAGATGCGCTTGTATGATTTGAGATTGAAAGAAGGGAAGTCAATAACTTAGAAGTTATATAATTTTAAATTAATTATAATGGACTTCGAGAACATAGATATCAACATTGAGGATGAGGATCAAACTTTGTTTGTATTGAGATCGTTACCAGCTTCATATGAAAAAAAATCGTAGATACCATAATGTATGGTAAGGATAAGTTATCGTTAGTATATTTCACAAGGGCACTAAAATCAAAGGAGTTAAGACAGTTGCAGCCAGACAATATGGCTGAAGGGGAAGGTTTTATGACTATGGGAAAATCTAGAAGCAAAGAGAGTTCTTTAAGAATGAAGAACATGAAGTCCAAAATCAAAGGTAAAGAACTCAAAATGTTATGAATACGGTAAACAAGGTCATTAGGAGATATTTTCTGAAACTGAATGGTAAGAATGGAAATCAAAAGGAAAATGAAACAAACATTGTTGAAGGTGTGAACGATTCCGACGATAGTGAAAACAGTGGTAGAGGAGATGTATTGTCCGTGAGTTCAGACTGTGGCCAAAACTCTTGGTTACTCGATACTGGCGCTACATATCACATGTGTCAGTTCAAGAAGTTGTTCGATACTTACAAGCCAATGCAGGGAACTGTCTATTTAGGGAACAATCATTCGTTGGCGGTTGGTGGTATCGATAATGTCAGAATTAGAATGTTTGATGAGGTTGTTAGAATCTTGACATGCTGGCATGTTCCTGGGTTAAAGAGAAACCTGATTTCTCTTAGGATACTAGACTCTCGGAGTTACAAGTACCATGCAGAAGACGGTGTAATCAAAGTGACAAAATGCTCAAAGATGTGCATGAAAGGCAGTTTGCAGAAGGGTCTTTATATTCTCAAAGGGAGTGTTGTTATGGGCGATGCTGTAGTAGCATCATCAAAGAGTAATAACCAAAGTAGGCAGGATCAAAATAAGTTGTGGCATTGGCTTATTGGTCACATGAGTGATAAATGATTAGCTGTTTTGGGAAATATAGATTTGTTCAAAGGGTATAAATCAGAATTATTGGGATTTTGTGAGCACTGTGTGTTTGGTAAAAAAAACTAGAGTCAAATTCAGCAAATCGACTATAAGAAAGACTAAAAGGACAGGGGACTACTGATAAGTGCATTTTATGTCACTTATTACGCTCCATTATTCTTAAAACCGTCGCCGGTTCTCAAGTATTCGTTGTGTTTTAACGTGTTTTTCAGTCATTCTCGTAGGATGCTCATCAATGGCATTTCACCGCTTCTTGGTGACATTATGCTGGCCTGGTGGTTACTTTGATTCTGATATCATGTTGGGTTTTGACATGGCTATTGAAGATGGGGTGCATGTTCTTTCCGAGATATACTACGAGATAGGTAGGGCTTCACGCCGAACATGGTTACTCGAGAAGCTTATCTCGTTTTACCTCAGATCTCGGACCTGTTGGCTGGACAATTGTTGCTGAAAAGATAGAAAAGTGTTTGCCCGCTGATATTAAATTTGGTCCTAAGTGGGTCGCAGATAACGATATTGTACCACAAAGGCAGATACTGTCTTCAGTTAAACCCCTGCTCCTGAAACTATATCCTCTGTTGCTTCACTTTCGATAAAAGAGACAAAAGAACCCAAATTATCAGACGAACTCGATAACGTTAACTCAGCAGACATAAAGACTTTTGAAACTCCAAGTCCAGTAAGTTCGAGCATCCAAGAGAAGTCCGATTCTACAAAATCAGAATAATCGGAACAATCCAAACAAAATTCAGTCCCTCCAGATTTAACCGTAAGATTTCAGTCACCAGATTTATTGGTAAATGGAGAGATTACACAGTTATAACTTCTCTTACATTCAAAAGTAACAAGAGAACGTTCGGACATTTTGGTGCTTCAACTGGGACAAAATTCTCTTTTCGACTGGCAAGATCGTCGGGTTTCGTGGAATATGCGGAACAAAACTTGATTCCATAGGAGTTTACTGGACACCTATCTCATCTATACCTTCCGCATAAATTCTAGAAAAGAAAGGTAGTTATGCTTAGAATGATAGAGTACACACGTCAGTTAAAAAGATCGAGCTCCTTACGAATATTTGGTTTGCGTATTTGGGTTCATCGCTGATGGATCGTCACCTAAAGCTATTCAATCTCTGACATTTGTGACCAAGTGGAGTATCCGGCAGAAGAGAACACGAGAAAAAAAGCTGTTTTTGGTTTTCGACTCTGGAAAGTCGAAAGAGAGAATAGAGAAAGCAGAAGTATCCATCAAAACGAGAAAGAGAGCACGACTTCTGTTTAGGTTTTTCGAACAGAAAACAAGAAAGTCGAGTGGAAAAGAAAAGGAAAAGAGCGACCAAGCTATTATGCAGAATATAAAGTCGAAAAGGGGATTTTCATTATTTGTTTTTTTTACTAGGTGTGTTACTGTCTAAGGAAGGAGAATAAACCCAAAAGTGGAAATATTTACGAAATAAAAAAGGGAAGAAAAAAGACGATTGGTTACTTGTTTATCCGTCAGAAACAAAACGAGAGAGAGAAAAAAGGAAATTAAATCTAGCAGAATAGATATCGAAAGACACAGAAAACGGAATTAAACATATTCTATATAAGTATAGTGTATTGTGGGCCCATGGGAAGTAATTAAACAGATTTATCGCTATTATACTATATAATTATAGTAGCGTGGGTCCCGAGAGAAAAATAAAAAGCTCAAGAGATGAAAGGTAAAGAATGGGCTTAGGGTTATCATCGAAAGTTATAAATAGAAGACGGCACAGACAGAAAAAAGGGAGGAGAATTGGCGACAAAGAAACAAACCAGTGGCTACTGATAGGCAATTCACGGCGACTTTGGTTGCAGTAGGTTACTGATCGAAATTTCGGCCTCTTACTTTTCTTTCGGCAGAGTATAGATCGGCGAAATCAAATAGAAAGAAGAAGAAAACGGAATTTACGGTTTTGGTGTTTTTCTTCCGGCAGGTGACAGCTGCTTGTGGGTTTTCTTTCGGCAGCGGCAACATATAACCAGACGGCAGGAGGTAGGCGATAGCCGCGGTGGTGTTCGATCGGCGGTCGAGGTTTTACTCTTAACAAACGACACCGGAAAACGAAATTGACGGCAAGCGAACTTTGAGTTTCTTTTTCGGTTTAATTTTTCTATACTCTTTTTAGTTTTTTTTTTCAACAAACTATGTTAATTTTTAAGACCATGATGATGATTTGTTCGATTATGAACTAATCATTGTCATGGAACCCTAGCGGATTTGTTTGAATATTATTTAGGGTTTATTGCTTAATTGATTTTTGAGATATGTTTATCGGTTACCTAGTATGGTTGTTATTTTTGTTAGATGCGTCGCGAACATCTAAATTGTTTATCTTTAATGAATGCGAAAGTATATTTAAGGGTTAGAACTTGCCATGCTAGCATAGGTTCTTGAAAGATTCATATTGTGATTATTCATGATTCGTAATATGTCATTAACCATATCATATTACCCTATGTAATCGAAATAGGTAACTTGTGCTTAAAACCAATTGTACCTCAATTCATATAGACATATAGGATTGTCATGCATGCGGTGTCTGCTTAACTGCTATCTCTTCTGTGGTTGTTTAAGTGGTTTGGTTTACGTGTACTGAAAGGTAGCGTATTCTGATTTTGTGTTATCTGATTAGTAATCGTAGTTATCTTACATATTGATTAAGTATATTAATACTCTAAGTAAAATAAACAATGAAGTTAGGGTTCCATGTTTTCTCTCGCATAAGTTAACCTTGTTAGTTAATTTTCTTAGTTATATTCATTCACTCATACTTTATTATTTGTTCCAGCAGTAGTCTAATAATCATACGTTGTTGCATAAGTAAATCTTTGTCTTATACACCTAGTCTTCGTGGGAACGATATTTCTTACTTATTACTTGCTACGATTTGACCGCGTATACTTGCGTGAGAAAAGGACTAACAACTACATTCAGTCAGATCTTTGGGGCCCAAAAAAAATTCTATCAAAGAACAGAGCCAAATACTATATGAGTTTGATCGGTGATTATTCAAGGATGGTGTGGGTTTACTTTCTGAAAATGAAAGATGATGCATATTCAATATTTGTCAAATGGAAGACGATGATTGAGAAGCAAACATGAAGAAAAATTAAACGTTTTTTGACATATAATGGGTTAGAATATTGCAGTCGCGAGTTCAACGAGTTCTGCGAAGTTAAGGGAATAGTGCACCATCACACTTATTCTAGAACACCACAACAGAATAGAGTCGCGGAAAGAATAAACATAACACTTTGTGACTAGGCATGAAGCATGCTCTCGCATTTCAGTATGGGAAATGATTTTTGGGAATCGATCTCCATCAACAACTATTGGTTATAAAACTTCTTTTGAGATTTGGTTTGAATCGTCAGCTGATTACGAACATTTGAGGGTGTTCAGTTGTTCTACGTATGCTTATATGAGAGATGGTAAGCTTGAGTCAAGGGCAAAGAGGTGCATATTTCTAGGATATGCTACTGGAGTGAAGGGATATAGGTTATGGTGTACCTATCCAAGGTCTCCAGGTTTTCTCATCAGTAGAGATGTGACTTTTAACGAGTTTGCTTCGATAGACAATCAGAATAAAGTATGAGAAATGGTCGAATTAGGATCGGCTGTGAGTAAATAGGTGGAGTTTGAGGTAAAATCAGTTCTTAGTAGGTCCAATAATTCGAGTGATTCTGAGATGGATCCAGAATCAGGAGGTAAAACGTCATCATCGGATGATAGTGACGATGATGCGCCCAAACCAGAACAACAACCTTATAGCATAAAATTGGGCAGATAAAGAAGAGATATTAGACTTTAAAAAAGGTATAGGAATCTAGTTGCATATGCTCTGTCAATTCCATAAGAATTTGAGATACAAGAACCTAGTAGCTACATATAAGCTATAACGAGTTCATAGGTAGATCGATGGATTGGTGCTATAGGGGAAGAGAATGAATCTCTTCATAAGAATCAAACATTAAAGCTTGTTGACTTGCCTAAAGGACAGAAGGTAGTAGGCAGTAAATGGGTGTTCAAGAAAAGTGAAGGTAATCCAGGGGTTAAGACATATCGATTCAAGGGAAGACTGGTCGCTAAGAGTTTTACTCAAAGAGAATGAATCAACTTCAATGAAGTGTTTTCTCCAGTGGTGAAGCATAGTTCGATTTGAGTTTTGTTAGCCATGGTAGTTTTGCAAGATTTGGAGCTTGAACAGTTGGATGTGAAGACTGCGTTTCTACATAGTGAATTGAAGGAGCGAATCTACATGAGACAACGAGAGGGATGTATCGAACCTAATACGGAGGACAAGGTTTGTCTGCTGAAAAGTCACTGTATGGCTTGAAACAATCACCTAGGAAATGGTACAAACGTTTTGATACATTTATGGTGTCAAAAAGGTTCACGAGGAGTCCATATGATAGTTGTGTGTATCATCAAAATATTTCAGATGATTCTTATGTTTACATGTTGTTGTATGTGGATGATATGCTTATTGTTGCTTGTAGTATGTCACACATTATGCAGATAAAAAAACAACTGAGTGCTGAGTTTGAGATGAAGGATCTGGATAGAGCAAATAATATTCTTGGTATGGATATTATCAGGAACAGAAGTGTAGGATCATTACACTTGTCTCAACAAAGTTATATTGACAAAGTGCTACAACGACTCAACATGTTTGATGCTAAGGCAGTTAGCATCCCGTTTGCTACTCGTTTTAAGTTTTATGCAGCAGCATCGGCCAATAACGATGTTGAGTTCGAAAAAATGTCAAAGCTTTTATATTCAAGTGCAGTTGGTAGTATAATGTATGTTATGGTATACACACGTCCTGATATTTCACATGCGATTAGTGTAGTTAGCAGGTACATGGGATGTCCTGGGAAAGAATAATGGCAGGAAGTGAAATTGATACTTCGGTATCTTAAAAATACTACAAACATTGGCTTAACTTTTAACAAGACCGATATTGGTGGATCGCTGAATGATGTTGCAGGATCATTACTTGGTTTTGTTGAATCTGATTTTACAGGCAATATGGATAAAAGAAGATCTCTGACAGAATATGTATTTATTTTAGCTGGGAGTGCGATCAGTTGGAAAGCACAATTGCAAGCTACTATAGCTTTGTCTACAACAGAGGCAGAGTACATGGTGGTAACAAAAGCAGTTAAATAGGAAATATGGTTGCAAGGGTTGGTGTCATATTTGGGCTTGAATAGGACTACTACAAAATTGTTTTGTGACAGTCAAAGCGTCATACACCTTACAGGTAACCAGATGTACCACGAGCGTACAAAGTACATAGATGTCAGGTATCATTTTGTTCGTGATATAATATCAAAGGAAATTGTTGTTGTGAAGAAAGTGTCTACACACGATAATCCAACAGATATATTGATCAATGCAGTATTAGTTCGAAAGTTTAAGGAGTGCCTAAACTGGATTGTGTTCGTAGTATAGAGTGAATGCTTTAGGGGCATTTGGTGAGTCAAAATAAGATAAATTTCTTTGTTGATAGTGAAGAAAGGATATTCGCCTCAAGGGGAAGATTTGTTGTGAATGAGTCGAATAATGCCTTGACAGTGTACTGTGTCCGGTAGTATAGTTTTGTATTTGTGATAATGTCATTGTACCTTGACAGCGTACTATGTTCGGCATTGCAGTTAAGCGTTGTGACAATATCATTGTTAGTCTTGTGGTATGAGTCCATTAGGCCCATTATATAGTAAGTTACATTTATTCCTTATAAATAGACTACTAAGGATACACAAAAATACAATCTGAAATCTGTAACTCTTTTCCAATCATAGTGAAACACTTTTCTCTGGCGGCGCCCGTGGACGTAGACAATTGTCCTAGATGTAAACAATTGTCGTGGACATAGACAATTGTTGAACCACGTTAACTCCCGTGTTCTTTTTTTTTCTGTCATTTATCTCGTGTTTTGTTTTATTTGTGTTTTGTGCTTGTGCTATCTGTGATAAATTGCATAGTGATTATAACATGTTCTGACATAATTTGTCTTGTTGATTTCGGAGAAGATCGACAGTTGAACTTTTCTCTATTTTAGTTGGGTTAAATATCCTTTCTCGTTTCATGTTGACTTTCTTTTTTTCTTTATGTTAGTTTATGTTAGTTTGTTATAATATATTAACAAACTCGTCTCTTTATTACCATTCTTTAGATAGAAAATGATAATATTTTCCAGTCTATAATTGAGTATGGTTTCTTCTAGTGTACAAACTACTAGTAGCGATAACTTTGTGCGCCTTAGTGGTTGGTGACTTGTATTGTTAAAGAGTGAGGTTATATAAGAATATAGAGATTGAATAAAGACATTGTTAGGTTTTTGTAAATTAACCAACTTTTCCCTAGCTATTTAGTCCCTCCAATGTTGCTCTTACTATTTTACACCATCGTTTTGTCGAGATAACATTTGAAATGCATTTGAATTGAATTTCCATGAACAACCGTTTATCCACCGTTGAATCTTTAAGAGCAAAAATTATTTTTTATTTTCTGTTAAAATGAAACATTTGGTTAAGATTATTCGAGATCTTTTCAACAACATTGAAGGCGGAAAGAATAGTTTATTCTTTGTTAATCATTATTTCTAGGATACCAAATTGAATACTCACTTCTTCAATTACATTTCTTTAAATCGTATTTTTATTGAGTTTTTTAAAATTGTTTTTATCTAAATAATAAACTTATAAATCATTCCTTTATGGAGAATTACATTCTCAACAACAATAATTATTAATAAACAAATTCAAAAAATCAAATAGATATATCTGTTACATTTTGGAGTAAGTTATGTTATTTCAATTTTCATTATAAATTCTTCATTATATATTGCTATTGATCTAAATTTATGTAATCATAGCTTTCTGTAAAAGGTTAAGATCCAATTTTATTTTTTTTAAGGTTAGCAATGATGATTGGCCGGTTAAACGCAAAAAGATAAACATTTTAACAGGTACTGTAAATGCTTAGCCGTGAAGTTACAAAATTTATAAGTCACGCAAAAAGATAAACATTTTAACAGGTACTGTAAATGCTTAGCCGTGAAGTTACAAAATTTATAAGTCCTAACTATACAATTGAATAGGTAAATTGGATGGTAGAAGTTAGCCTGAGGGATACCTAACTATACAATTGAATAGGTAAATTGGATGGTAGAAGTTAGCCTGAGGGATATCAAGAACTTACTTTTCCTTTTATTTTTGAGCGGGTCATTCACACATACAGGTCATTTAAGCTTTAAATTATCTTGTAATTTTTAAAATCAAGAAACAAAAAAAAACATATTGGCTTCGCCCGGTTCGAACCGGAGACCTTCAGTGTGTTAGACTGACGTGATAACCAACTACACCACGAAACCTCAGTGGCTATCAATTATCTTTGCTATTTTCTATCAGCTAACACAAAGTTAGATCGCACAACAAAGGCCAGAAAAAGAATAGCTAAAGAAAATGTCACACAAGTCCGAAGGATTCCATATAGTTTTTAGTGTATTAGCAGCTCCAAGCCTCCAACATACTATAATTGCAAAGTAAATATTACTACAATGCCTAGACAATGAATGTAGATATGAAAAGAACAATAGACAATTATATATAATACTACCATTTTACAGGAGGATCAAAGAGAAAACTCAAGCACTTCTCCTTCTCCTCTTACCAACACGAGTTTCCGATGTCACCTCTAACTTTATCGACCGAAAAAACGAGTCGATCTCTTCTCTTCCCTTACCTTCAGCTTCGAAAAAATCATTAGATAGTTTCCTTTTCTTGTGAAAATTCAATACAACACTTCGCATTCTCTTTTTTGGCGTTGGTGGACACTTTTTGATAGGTGGGATCTTGTGATCACTCGAAGTTGGTGTTTTGCACTCGAATGCGTCCTCGTTTGACACCCTTTTGGGCGTTGATGATGGTGACTCTTGTTGAAGTACCGGTGGGTTATCAAGATCTGTATAATCCTGAGACATTGCCCAGAGTCAGAGAGTCAGAAATGGAATGTATGTCACTCAAACACACACATAGAGATAATGGCAGGCTTATCTATCTTCTTCAAATTCTTAGCCTATCATTATTTAAAGATATTAGTTACTCCATATTTATTGTTGTTTGTCTATATACATATAGACTAAGCGCATCGGATGCCATTATTTAGGTGGAAAATAATTTCATACTTGACATTGACAAAGACACTCTTCTTTTTTGCTTATATCTTCTATTTAGTCTATTTAGAATGCCAATTACCAACCACACCTTACAACTACCGCGTGGCTAGCTTTGCCATATATTGTCGATGAGGGTAGATTAGTATACGCATAATTAAACTTTAGAAGCTACTTAGATAGATAGCTAGATAAATTTACTTTTCGTTGGACCTTCCACCGAGTTAAATACAACATTAAGTATATACAAATGCATAATAGTCTTATCACAAACTAAATTAAGTCGTTTAATATTTATAATAAGTGTTTAGATATTATAAGCGCTAATGTTGTATCAATACAAAAAGTAGAAGGAATTTTTGTTCTTCTACTAACTAGATCGACATACAAATAATATAATGTTTAAAGGAGTAAATTTTTAATTCAGGATTAAATTTTATTCTAATTGTATTGTCACATTCTAATTTGTTTTGCAATAAGAAATTATAACTTGATTAAATTGATTTATTTGGTTTAGTTCTAAACAATTTAATTAGCTTCAACGGTCTATATTTGAATTAAATCTCTTATAGGATCCAAATATTGGTCTGATCTATTAATCCAATTCTCAATTATTAACCATTGTTTATAAATTGGACTTTTTACTCACAATTAGTTAAATATGCAAATGTATAATGTCCAAGAATTTTTCATTTGGATTGTCATATGCTACCAAATGATGTATTTATTTAATAGTATTTTTATTATCTAACGATGAACTAAACAATCCAGTACACGACGATGAACGATTGAGGACATCTTTCTCGCAATGTGAGCGATTTGATGCAACAATAATCACATTATGACCATAAATCAATTACATGGATCAAATTATGGTGTGTAGCATAATAATATATATATTTTTAACTGGTCATACTTAAGTGAAGATCTCCACGATGAGTTAGAGAACTTAGTGAACTTAAATGATCCATATATTTACAATAACCTAAAGTGTATACAACCAAATATTAATTATATTTTGGGTCATGTTACAAAAATCCCACTAAAGTCAGTGATTTTTTAAATAAACAATGCGCATCATAATGATATGGTCCTGAAAATTTAAGGTAATACTACTTAATTAAAAAGATCTGCTACCATAGAGTTTGTGATAATGTGCTTTATACTGATTTGACAACTTTGTACTATATTTTTAAAAGACACAAACTTGATATATATATGCTTAGACTTAGTTACGTTCATATTAAATAAGGAACTTTATACCATTTTTGCAATAACTTAATCCTTTAAGCATAATGATTGGTTGGACGCCTTAAAATATTCACCAAGTTCCACTATAATAGAGATTATGCAACTAATGTTGCTTTACACTTTTGATAATGGTATGCCACATAATAGGGATATGTTGCATAAAATACTACCAAATGTGTCCATGCAACCTACTAAAATATGAGTAAGAATACCCAATGATCTTTAGATTATCATAATTTTGGTTAAAAACCATGATTAGTCACCAGAATTGGCAACATGTATCAAAATAGTCATTGTTGTTCACTTTTGTATCAAAATAATTACTGTTGTTAGCCTTGTTTTGTATACATGGTCACTCACACATGCATTTGATGCTCTCTAATACTCTGAAACACACTTTAATGCTTTCTAAAAGTTATTAGTGAACCTCGAGTAAGTGTTTTTACTAATTAATTATCTCTAATACACCTTAATGTTGTTATAGAGTAAAAACACTTATTGGTGGTTCATTAACAGCTTTTAAAAAGAATTAAAATATGTTACGGGGTATTATAGAGCATTAAAGTGTATTAATGAATATTAGAGAGCATTAAATTTACGCATGAGTGATCCCGGATGCCAAATGAGGCCAACAAAAATGGTCAATTTGATACCAAGATGAGCACCATTGAATATTTTGATACATGTGACCAATTATGGTGAATAATCATAGTTTTTAACCTTCTAACTTCCTATATATCAGCATGTGTCATTTTGTTTGTTCCTTATACATGATAGTCATTTTAAACGTCTTCTAACGTCTTATCTTCAGATTATTTACATACAATCCAACAATCCGACGACACGATCAATGTTCGAACTTGTATAAACCTGAGTATACATGAGATTCTCGACTGTCAAACATATGAAACCTTTTATATTTCTTCCCTCTCAAAATTTATCTTTAGACATTGACTTACACTTAATTTATCTCACTTTATAATAAAGTTATTCAAGGGTATATTAAATATATGAACTTACTTCTACTAAAATTTTGATACCCACAGTCCTCAACCGAGTTCATCTCAAAACCAAATGAGACTATTACCTTAAAGAACTTATGGTACCATTATCGAGAAATATTTTTGAGCCCATACACGAATATATTAAGTTTGCATACAATGGAATTTGGATCATATAATAAACTCAAATTTCACCATATAAATTAGTGATATGCCAACCTGCGACCATAACAACATGGAGATCATATCCCTTTATTGGGCGATCCTTAGTTTTCACACCGCTACTTAGGCCAACTCAAAATAATTAGAATAAAACATAGTTCTCAATCAGTAATCAATTCAAGTAATCCCCTTCATGCCTCAATAATAATAACTAACTCACCCCACCACCAAGGCAACCCTTGGGTTGTGCTTGGTGATTTCAGTGTGATCCATAAACCTGAAGACCAAACATGTAGCTCGTACATCTCGGCTTCTTTTATAAAGGATTTCAACAACTTTTGATATCAAAGTGAGATAAACGATTTATGTTCTATGGGGTTTCAATTATATTGGTGCAAAAAGAAAATTGACAATCCTATCGCCTCTATAATTGACCGTGTCATGGTTAATAGCCAATAAGACTCGATCTTTCTGAATTTTGTAGCCTATTATTAATATTCACATACCTCCGATCATACCCTCATCACCTTATTGATTTGTACTCCTAAACACTTCGCCAAAATCGTTTTAGGTTGTTTAGCATGTGGCAAACCCATCCCGACTATATTTCTATAATCCTTAATGATTGGTATCTTCCAAATAAAGGCCCAACTATGTCCATTGTTACTACGAAGTTGAGTCTCCTCCATAACCCACTCATTTTCCTAAACAAAAGAGAATTCAGTAATATCTCAAACCGAGTGACCAGTGTTTGTAATACCTTCACCCAAGCCTAACATGTTTTAGTCATTTACGTGAATGAACTCTCCCTTATTGAGGCAAAGATTTCTACCTTAAAATATTATATCTTCTTCAGCAAGGTTGAAGAATCCTTATTTAATGATAAATCTCATGAGACTTGGCTTAAGCTTGGAGATCATAACATAAAGTTTTTTTTTTCACAATAATATCAAAACCCATATTGTTAGGAGCAAGATCGTCACCATCAATGACAAACAGGGTCTTCCCTGTTCTAACCCAAAATGAGTCACCAACATATTTGTCAATCACTTCTTTAGTCTCTTAAGTACAAAGAATCGTACTCCCTACCTTTGTTTCACTAGAACCCATAAAATCATCCCTTCCAAACTTAGCAACACTAGATAAATATAATATGATCCGTCGTATCATTGATAGTGAAATCAAGGCGACTCTTTTCAGTATCGATAGTCATAAATCCTCAAACCCAGATGGTATTAATGCATGATTTTTCGAATCATCATGGAAACCATCACCCATGACTTTACAAAAGTTGCGCATCATTTATTTCACTTCAATTGCATAAATCTAGCTTGGAATAAGACTCGTATAGCCCTTATTGTCAAAACAAATAGCCTTACATTCCCCTACGAATTCAGGCCCTTAGTGTGTTGTAATTCCATATATAAGTTCATCTATTAGATCCTTACAAACATAATTAAATAAGTTACCCCTCCCTCGTTCACTCCTCACAATCGGCCTTCATCGAGGGTCGTAGTATTTCTGATAATATCATTCTCTCCCAAAAGCTACTTCATGGGTATCATACCAAAAATAAAGACTCACGTGTAGCCCCAAATATTGATCTGATGGAAGTCTTCAATAATGTTTAATAAGGCCTTCTCTAGGAAATCCTCTTTATTATGAAATTACACAATCGTATAATTAGTTACATCCAATATATTTTCACCATCTCGTATTCGATCAAAATCAATGATAATTCATTCAGATCCTTTAATGAGAAATGAGGGATCAGACAAAAGGGGCCCATTATCTTCTATTCCAATTCATCCGGATGATGTAAGGTCTCACAAGTATCCTCAAAGAGAAAAGTTAAAACCCTAAATGTGGTTTCCATTGGAAATGTTAGAAGCTTAAAATCATTAACCTTTGCTTTGTAGATGATCTAATGATTTTTTGTCAATATAATTTTAACTTTATTAATCTTTTCAATGAATGTCTTGAGGAATTTTCCTCTTTTTTTGGGATCCACCTTAATCCTTCTAAATATCATTTCTGTGCGATACCTGGTGTTCTTCTTACTATCTCTCGTATGTCCTATAACGATTATAGACCCATGTTCCATAAAAACATTTGGCGTATCAGCTCATGTACATCTAAGTATCTCTCTTGTGCTTGTAGATTTCAGTTTAGAAAAGCGGTTATCTTCGCAATCCAGGTCTACTGGTGCTCTGTATTTATACTTTCTTTTCATATCCTTAAAGAGTTAACCCAACTTTTATGTTGTTTCTTATGGTCTGGCCATGAGATGAAAATCTTATGCTTCAAAGTTGCATAGTCCAAGATAACCTTACCTTTAGAGGTGGACAACCTTGGGATTCTTGACCTCAAAGTTTAGAATCAAACGGCTGCCCTTAAACATTTCTAGTTCATATTGAATGGTAATGCCAGCTCATTGTGGAGTAACTAGGTCATCACAAAATATGAAAGACAAATGCCTTTGGAATCTCTCAATTAGCTACACCCTTAGCTGGGAAGAGAGGAAAATTCTCAATTTTAGAGACACCGAGACCAAGCTTTAGAAAGGCTAAAATGAAGAAATATACCTCTACCTCCCTCTAGTTTGACCATTGGCTCTTCAACAGCTCGCTTGTGGGCTAATATGGTCAAAGTATTATTCGTTATGCCAGACTTAGCAGCAAAACTAAAGTCTCAAACTTAATCTCTGACGACACATGGAATTGGACCAACCAAATCTGTTTGGGTAAAAGTTATTACCAAAACCATATGTTCAAGATCAATAACGAGATTGGTCTCCTCTCTCTCCCTCCAGGAGAGGTGGGGGCGTTAAGTTCTGGATTTTGAATTAGAATATAATATTTACAATTAGTAACCCTTATTATTTCACCAGGGCCTCAAGTACCCTGGGCCAATCTAATATAAACAATAACAATATTTGCAGACATTCGTTTATTGTTTGGTTGACCATACGTGGAAAACTGACTATCAGAGATAAGTTACTCACGTGGGGTTACAACATAAGTCTAACTAGTTTTTTATATAACAACTCTCTTGAAAGTATCAACCACTTAATGATGGACAATGCTTATTCTTGTATGGACAATGCTAGTGTAGAATTTCAACGTATTTTACAATCAAGAGCCAACTTTTTTGTGCACTTAATCTCCAATGACGTGCCATTTCATCAAATTTTTGTCTCCTTTTGGTTGATGTTGTCCAAAATACTACACTAGCCTGAATGTGTTCAATGTCGTCTTTGATGACAAGCAGACCCTCTTGTATAATGAAGTCTTACCATAGCATCATTTGTAGTACATTTATCAATGGTCAACGTGGCTATCTTCCTATCAATATTCCATTCTAAACAACACTACAAAAATACATCCGCAAGTACTTTTTTCGTATGCAGAAAAGGAACGTGCGTAAATCTATTAAAACAATAGCATTTAGTCCGTAAATGTAATATCATTTAAACAAAATATTAAAACAGTAGCATTAGAAAAGTAGTTTTTAATAACACTTAAATGGTAACTATACAAAACCATAATACAGTAACATAGATTGCATGATAATAAAAATCAATTTTACGATTTTATTAAATAAAATAAATAAATAAAATTCTAATGAAGTTATCAATTCTAAAAAAGGGTATGTCCGTTTCCCACCAACTCGTGTGTTCAAACCTTTAGAAAATATGAAACTAAAGTTACTCATGCGAAGAAAAGGCATGTTTGATAAATATATAAAAAAGAAATTGTTAATAAAAAAATGTTAATATATATAAAAGCCAACTATGATTTAATATTATGTCAAGAAAATGTTTAATTTACAATAATTATTAGGAACCGTAACACTATAATTATAGTAATACTGTAGCTTTAACTTAACTATCATAGCACCATAACTATTCAAAACCTTAGCATATGTTAATTTTCTAACTTATAAAAGCCATAAGAGTTAGTACGGTGAATATTTTAAAGATCGTCGACATAATGTGCGGTTATTATCATAAAGCCTCTAGTTTGTACGGTGAAGACCACATATCCGTTGTTATTCTACCATGATTCTTTTCTATCTGTCTTATTAGTTTTTTCTTCTAAAAAACGTACATATTTAGTATGTCTCTTTTTATCGTGTTTCTTGATACCATTTTAAGTAATGGTTGGGTATGTGAGACAAATATTTAAAATCCCAAATGATCCTCCATAGAAAATTGGTACTCGTGCATCACAATCATTCTTGCAAGATGCTTTCTCACTAAGTCTTGATCAAAACTCTAAGTTCTTAAAGTTGTTTTCTCATCTACTTTGCTTTGTTGAGAAACCAAAACTTGTTGTCGGATGTCGATATTTGTGCGCTTTGCACAATTACTAACATGTTTATGTAAATGATTTGTTCATAGTTTAGAATCTGCAGCAAACGATTTCGAACAATTTTACAATATGTTTTTGTAGCCCCGTTTTCTCTTTTCCTTTTAAAGTGCTTCCATACGGTTGACTTCAAATATGTAGTATCCAATTCCATGCCGTCACTACCGAAAACTGGAATTGGAGGATCAATTGTCAGTGTAGAAATTGCATCTTCTTCGACTAGTGGCTCGAAAGATTCGGAATTGTGCTCGTCCAAATTACGTGAAGTTTGAGATGTCATGGTGAAATATAAATCTTAACTACAAAGCAAACACAACAAATTATTAAATAATGTTGTCACTACGGAGGAGCAATATATTAACTAAAAAGTTAATGTATAGTCATGTTGCAGTTTAACAATAGTTATCTTTTAGTTTTGTGGTTTAGAAACATTTTCAAGGTTAATTCTCTTTATAGCTTTTTTATTATGTATTAAGGTTTTGTTTGGTACTTAGTTTATAAGCTAAAATGTTTGTGTACTCTAGAATAAACATGGCATACCAAACAACCTTTACTTGTGTTACAGTAAATTACGAATAAATATACTAAATTTTGAAATGCATGCTAGAACGATGTTTATCCACTCTAGAATAAACATAGCACACCAAACAACCTTTACTTGTTTTACACTCAGTCAATTTACTCTAAATATAACTTATTAGATAAATTATTGCTACAGAATGCCAATATATTAACTTCCGATCACTTATTAGTTCTGATTGATGGTCTAAAAGATCTATTTTACGCATAATTAAACACATAATGAATACAACAAACCATATAGTAAAGAGCTAAAAGACTCATTTAGACCATCAATCAGCTGTCCATATTTTCCAACCCAAACATTATCAACCCTTTTGGTTTGGTACTACTACAAAACAGTGAAAATGTAGTAGCTTTTCTCTAAAAGCCATGGCAGTAGTGAATAAAACCAGTGATTCTAAAACAGCCCATAAATGTCTTAGCAAAATTAACTTAAAGAGCCATTTTCATTCCAAAATCAAAGTTCAAGAATTGAGCAACCCCGTGGAAGAAGTGTCCGAAATCTTTTACATGTATAGCAAGCAAAATCATAAAGCCATCCACTGCTCTCCAGGCCCAACTAACCTGTAACAAAGCCGCACCATGTTAGATGCACCTATGTATATATACAAAGTCCAAATTCACAAGAATTGGTTTTGATTACGAAATAGATATGAAATCCTGCATATATTGACACACCTAGTTTGTGAATAACCTAAGCATGCAGATTGAACCGAGAACCATATGAAACTTTATTCTCGAGATTGCGCAAAATTAACTGATAATCAGTCATTTGATTCATCGGGGAAACTTTTCATTATCAAGCTTTCTTTCCCCTTTTCTTAGGCAAAAATGTCCTATTTGAGACATTATTTGAATCTTTAAACCTCCTGTTGAAACACAATAATTATGATAAATCCACAAACTTTCAGGTGGATCGGTCTATATACAACATTACAATGGTGGAAGCACCACCTTTTCTTAAGTAGCTACTATGGCCTCTTGATTATCAGTAAGTCTCTCACGAAATAAAATGAGAGACAGCCTTTCATTGTAAATTGGCAAAATCTTTCAAGATGCGGACTTTTCAACTTTATTTCGACTGCTCTTCTCTTCAATCCCTGACTTTGAAAATCTTTTACGAAGAACTTCTAAAACATCTTCGATTTTTGTCTCTTTAAGAGACAGCAGAACCATAGCATGATATAGAACATCAGCCATTTCGGAGGCAGTCCGCACGCTATCTTCATTTTCCTCCAATGTTCGACACAGCTCGTCAGCTTCTTCCCTGCAATATGAAGTTAGACATGCTCTATTAGGATATTCATTGGAACTATTTTCAAAGAATTACAGACAAAGCCAGTTAATTGAAGTGACAGCTTGTATGAATTCCTCAACATCCAAATCAGACTAAACATGAAGTAACTCTGGAAAACACATCTCTATTATCACTGGAAGTACAGATTGCTGCACAAAAGTCAAAAATCATATCAATAAGTACAAAGACAGTAAAAGAAAGAATGAGAACTTGTATATATTAATTCAGCATCCAAATCGGACCAACATGAATTAGATCTGCAAAACACATTTAGATGATCACTAACAATACACTAATATAACATCAAAGATGAACAAAGAGAAGGCAAACTCCCAGAACCACTTTACCAAACGTAAAAAAGTAAGCATATCGAATCACCAAATACTAATCTAACATAAAATTGAGTTCAGAGTTCAGAGAAAAGGCAAACTCCCAGAATCAATTTACCCAATGTAAGAGGAAAACAAATCATAACACCGAGTACTAATCTAACATCAAAGATTAGCAAAGCAAGAAGGCAAAACAGCCAGAATACTTTATAAAAATGTAAGAAAGATTAAAATGTGACACTTATAATGGTACCTGATCTTCGAGCATAGTAACTTATCATCAGTTAGCAATTGTTTGGTCCAAGAAGGCTTTCCATCTAGCAATGTCGCCAACTCAGCTTTCCGTTGGGATATTGTGGATTCTAACAACTGCAAAGTCGTCGCTGCCAATTTGCTTTCATCAACCTGCAGTTAATTATAAGTATTTGTAAGATAATAATCCATGACAAGATGCTAGAAGACCAACATAATAACCTAGATTACAAACCTGTTGATCCTGTAATAAAGGAAATACTGAAGTATAGTAGCATGTATCCACACCTGTGTGGCAAGTAGGCCCATCAGGTTTCCCTAGATAAATAATCTGCAAAAATAGTGGCCAACTGAATGATTAAAAACAGAAACAAATGAATACAAAAAAGTCATATAACTACAAGCTGCGATGATGAACATACAGAATCACGATCACAATCAAGAAAAATGTCATGGACATTGATAAAATTGTTGGAGGTCTCTCCCTTGGTCCACAATGTTGATCGCGATCGACTGAAGAAAGTTGCCTTCCGTAAAGAAATTGTTGTAGACAGAGCCTCCCTGTTAGCAAATCCTTGCATCAAAATGGCTCCAGTGTCAACATTCTGGGCTATCGCCACAGCTAAACCTTTGTTGTCCCATTTCACTTTGTCTAACAAAGTCTCAACCTGAGCATACAATATAAATGTACCGATAAGACCGATAATCTTCAAAAACTATTAGATGGATATAAAGAAACTGAGATATGGGGTACAGATGTAGCTCATGTAATCACTTAGATCAAATTAATGGGCAACGATGCACACCTTCAAAGAGAAATTAAACCAAAAGATGGAAACCATCTCACTGGCTTTCATTCTCATTGTTCTCTATACCCAACGTGTAACAGTGTCAACCCACGTATTCAAGGTAGCCACCTGACAATGTCTGGATTTGTTTTGAGAAAATATACGGCAATAAGATATGGAAGACAAATGCAGCTACCATAATCATCAGCTATATATTATCCGGCAACGATGATCACCTTCAAGAAAAAACTCCACCAAAAGACAGTGTCTATCTAACTAAAAACTTGACTTAATGGAACATTTCTTAAAGAGCCAGTATATATGACAAAGACATAGCTAGGCGAAATATGGAGCACAGATGTAGCTCGTGTAATCATTACGACTAGATTACTGGGCAACGATGAACACCTCAAAAGAGAAATCGCACCAAAAAGACGGAAACCATCTTCATGGGTTTCTTTCTCTTTATTTTCTTTACCAGAAATGTAACAGTATCTACCCACATTTTGTAGGGTAGTCACCTGACAATTCCTGGAATCGCACAAAAGTACCAAATACAAATATCTATAGGAACTCCTAAAGTTCATACATTTGCAAACAGTATAAAAAACAGAAGTAGCTGGTTGGTATATGGGAAATTAGAAGAAGGAAAGGTACCTTTGCATTAAGAGTATGATTGTTGTCAGCTAGAGCGGATACTACCTTGTAAATTTTGATCTTGTTATTGGTAAAATTAGACTTAGGGAAGAAGGATGTGCTTCTAGTTGATGCACAAGGAACGGCCATTGAGACTGCAGTGGCACGAACGTGTGCCAAATTAGGGTTTTGTAATATGGAGGTAGAAGAAGCTCTGTTCCGGGTCAGTTGTTTCTTTTGATCCATAATGTTCGGCCCATTTTGTTAGGGCTTTCTGTTTTTGGGCTTCCTAGATTTTAGAGGAAGAAGATAGTTTAAAAAGACACTCGTCATTTGCTTGGCATAATGATTGTATGTAAAAAGGAGCTCTCCCGAAAGGGTAAGGCTAAATTGAGATTCTATTTGGCTATAATGAGACCCCTCTATAATGAGACTCTATTTGGCTATAATGAGACCCGAAAAAAGACACATTTACCCTTGATATAAAACCTTTATTTTCAGCCTCTTTTCTCTCTTTTCTCTCTTTTCTCTCTTCTCTCTCTCTTCTCTCACTAAAAATCTCGAAATCAAAACATCAAGTTTTCTCAAATCCAACATCACAAACACCTTAAGGTACGAATCCTTTACATATCCATGTAATTTTTATGCATTTTAGTTTAGTATTTTTAGTGATTTTTAGAGTTTAGGGTTCTTGATAAAAAGTCGGATTTTCATGTATATTTAGTTGTTTTTTTTTGAAAAAAAAACTTCAGATTCGTGTTAGTCGATTCAGTAGGATCGTTTTGGTACCATGCATGATGAATTTGGGTTGGGTTTTGGGGATTTGGGTTCGATTTTGGGAATTAGGGTTGAAGTTTCTGGAAATGGCGATATGCGGGGGCCCAGTTCGCAATTTTGCAGTTTCTGTAAACTGCAAAATTGTGAAATTGCGAACTGAGCGTTCGCAATTTTGGTGAAATTGCAAACACCCAGTTCGCAATTTCACAATTTTTAGAATTTTTGATTTTTTTTTGTTTTATCAAATAGTTTGTATCCCCAAATTTATTAATAACTTATATGTGTATTTCAGCATGCCTCGCAGACAGCAGCAGACACATGTTCCACATTCAGGAGGCTCGAGCGATGATGGAGAGCACTCTGACCGTGTGTCACGGTCACGGTCCGTTAGGCGTAGGCCTAGCGCTTCCACTCCGGCCCCTGTTCTATCCCAGGGGTTTGGGACGCTCGACCAGTTATTTCGGAGGGTGAACCCTCATATGTCTGGTCTATATCCAGAGTATACACAGCACGAGGCCTACCACGTCTTTGCTGGAGAGGTAAGTTATGACGTGTTTTAAAGTACGTTTATATGTTCTTTTGTATTATTTCTAAGTTGTTTGTGTTTTATGTAGGCTCGTCGGCACTCGCGGACCTACTCTATGTACGGTACCCACCGTGCATGGGGTCTTGTTGGGCAGCACAGGGTAAGAGAGCAGGTTATGATGACTTGTTTCGGCCCACTGGTAGATGTGTTGGAGCGTTGGAGTACCAACGTTCATCTTGTAGATGCTTTTCTGGAGAGGTGGCATTCGGAGACGAACACCTTTCACTTCAGCTTCGGTGAGATGACGGTTACGCTAGACGACGTCCACGTCATCACTGGTCTCCCGGTCACAGGTGATGATTTCGTAGTTCAGTCATTTCCTAGTGATGGACAGTGTATAGCTTGGTATTCTAGTGCATTAGGGATAGATGTGGATGAGCTTAAGTGTGAGTTAGGGCGTAACAGGGGGGGTAATGGTAGATCTGTTCGTTTACAGTTTTTACGCGAGCAGTACATGGTACCCTGTTATAAGGATGAAAACATGTCTGATAGTGATGTAAAGTGTGTCACTAGGGGTTATCTGCTGCATATGCTGGGTTGTTGTGTTCTGGTGAACAAGACGGGGAATAGTATATCTTTAGATTACCTCCAGTTTGTAGAGCATTATACCTCATCCGTTAGATATAACTGGGGACAGCATATACTAGCTCAGCTGTACCACCACCTAGGAAAGTCGTCGCTGCACGCGACTTTAGGGATTGCGGGTTGTACTGCCTTGTTGGAGACGTAGATATACGATCACTTCTCCACCTGTTTTCCTACGATTAACACGAACTACGACTGTTTTATGCCGACCATGTGCCGATATGTACCGACGTCGTTTCGTGCTGATGATGAGACTCGGATTAACATCCGACAGGGACTGATTTCGTTGACGGAGAACCATGTGAGTTACAATGATTTGTTATATTTGTTTCCATGGCGTTAATTTATTATTACTTACATTTTTTAAGATTACTAACTAACATATGACACAGGTTTGGTTCATGCCTTACGAGACGCATCGTGCTCATTTCCCTCTTGAGCTTGTGGCTTGGATTGACCACACGCTGAAGGCGTTTGACGTAGTTGAGGCGTACTATCCGCTTCGGGTGGCTCGACAGCTAGGGCACGTTCAGGACATACCACCGGCGTTGCGGACTGTTTTACCAACACATAGGCGAAAGCGTATGAACACGCGCTTCTTGTGGGATGAGGCCACGTGGATATCATGGGGGTCACACGTTGTTGTACCGAGGATTCGCGGTGGCAGATACACTATAGGCGGTCCTGGCACGACCACTTTGTACGATGTATGGATCAGTGACCACCTATGGTACGTTCTGCTTGATCCTAGTATTCTTGGGCCATCTGCTTTACATGTTCCAGAGCCCCCTAGTGCGATGACATATCAGGAACGACTGTATCAGCTTTCCGATCGTGTGACTGATGTTGATTCTAGATCGGAATTCGATGAGTGTGGAGGACTTGCGTCGGGAGATACACGAGTGTCACCTTTTAGGGGTCCAGTACCGCCAGTTCGATTGAGTTTGAGTGCATTTGTATTATATGACTACCAGGACGGTTGTTTGATACTACCTTATTTTTTTGCTTTGCTTTAGTTGTTGCTTTAGTTGACATGTTTGTATGGAATTGATTTTGGTTCTTTATTTGTCGCTTTTGTTCGGATAAGTTGATATTACCTTATTTTTTTGCTTTAGTTTTTCTTAAGTTGTTGCCTTCGCTTATATGATGTGTATCTTAAAAACAACAGCACTTAAACAATAACACCTAGATTTCTCGCATAATTAGAAATACATAAGGAAATTACACACATGAATCAAAAGCATTGCGTAATTAAAAATACATAAGCAGCTAAATTAAAGCAAACGGTAGATAAACTAACCCTCAGTCAGCATTGCACACTTAGTTCTATGGAGTCGGATAGTTCATTCCATACCCATCTTAATCACTACTTCCTTCGGGAGTTGAATACGTTTCAACGGCGTTCGCTATTGCGTCTGCTATTTGTTGCTCTTCCGACTGTGTCGCATACGACACCATCTCCGGCGTGATTGTACTTTGCGATCCCATGTCGAATACCTTTCGGAGGTTGGTTTGGACTTCCCAAGGAAGTGACTCGATTTGTAAAGTCACTGTTTTAAGGTAAGCTAACCTTTCGAACACTTCTTCGCGTGTGCGTGGTCGGGGCATCATACATCCTGGGCAGGAAGCCTCCCTACCGTGGTTGAAGAACATTCTGCACAAGACCGCATCGATGAAGCCAGGAACCTCCTCTTGCATTGTACCTCTCACGATCTCAAATGCGTTTAGGAGACTTGCATTTTCGTCTACGTTCCAGCCCGAATCACACATTGTTATACCTTAAATGTTTAGTTTCTTAGTCTGATTATTGTATTTATAAACTCGAACTGGGTGGTTCAGCTCAAACTTTGTTAGCGGGAAATGTTGTCTTTGTTCCCGCTTAAATCTCTTTTAAGCGGGAAACCTTCACTTCATTCCCTCCATATGTTTCCATACAATATTATAATATTCAGATGAACTACTATCTGTTTAGATTTTTTTATGTAGTCTTGTTATCCTGCAACCAATAAGTTTTTTTATCTATTCTCAAACATGAACTACTCTTTAAATGTAATTACATTGTAGTCCATGATCATAATAAATTAACTAATATATGGATAACAAATCCATCATCATAAATTAACTTTTTATTTAATTTGTTTTTATATACTGAACGTCTTAGGTTAAAACTCATTAACAATTAAATTAATATCGGACAACATGAACGGAATCAGAAACTGAAACATGAACGGAATCATAAACAAGAACGTCTTAGGTTAAAACCCATTAACTATTATTATTTTTATACGTCTTAGAGTCGATATCGGACAACATGAACGGAATCAGAAACTGAAACATAAATGCAAACATTAACGGAATCAGAAACTTTCTACCCCCCTCTATCATGGTCTCATTACCAAGTTCAGTTGATGCCATCATCAGATATTGATCTTCCAACTCAGTCCATGGACACATTTTTTGCAATTGGTATATTGGCTATTATTTGTTGTGCCTAAAATTACTTCTTTCTGTACCACTTTTATGGTTAAGATAACGTTATCCAAGTTGACCTATCGATAAACAACACCTGTAAGAATAGGATACCGCAATCCAAACGGACGAATGAGTATGCGACACCTAATATTTAAAAAAGTACAATAACTTTGCAGTGCAATAATAATATAGGTCTCGTTATAACAAAACTTCCATCACCAGGTTTTCCGCTATCACGAGACACCTAAAAAATTTGTCGCCAAAACATCTGCTTTTAATGTAGTTCCCGCCCAAACAACCACGACCATATAAATAGACGCGAAGCACTATTCGAACAGTAACAATTTAACCAATGGAGTTTACCCCTAATGAAGATTACCATTTGCTCGAGGCAGTGAAACTTGCCCACCGAGAGTTGGGAGAAGATAGTAGCGAAGCGTTTTTCGAGCTGGTCTTGTGTAATATGTACTACAACTATGGGCGTTTAGGAACTGAAGGTTTTGTCGTGCGTAACTGTAACCAAATCAAGGAGAGGTACATTTTTTGCAAACCAATGATCGTTTGTTGTTTCTACCCTTTAAAATTAAGCAAGAAGCAGCTACCGTCTGGAACATGACTGTGGTAGACTACATCACGAAGGATATGGTAGCGTATCTTGAGAATAGGATTACTGAGACGGAAGAGGGGATTGAGTCTGACGACAACTTGGGATACGACTTCGACGATTGAGCATTGTGATATGTTTTTAATAGTTTCCATTTGATAGTGTCTGTATTGTCTGTTTGTTTTACTTAATGCTATAACTTGTTAAAGTTTTCATTACCTTGTTTTATAGACATTATTTGGTACCCACAACTTCAAACAACAACTAATAAAAAAATCACACCTTAATAATAACAACCAGTAATACGAAAATCACAACTTCAAACAACAACTGATAAGAAAATTGACAAGTTCAAACAACAAACAGTAATACGAAACTCACAACTTCAAACAACAACTGATAAGAAAATTGACAACTTCAAACAACAACCAGTAATATGTAACACTGCATAAGTGGAAGGCTTAGTCATAGTCGTATCTAAGTTTGTATTCCACATCATCCACTCCACCCCTTGCAATTATTTTGTCCTCTAGAAATGCTACCTTATCCCTTGTGATGTAGTCTATCAAGGTTAGGTTCCAAACGGAGGCTGCTTCTCGCTTAATAAGCGATGGCAAGAAACACAAATGATGTATTGGCTTGCAAAAATTGTATCTGTTTTTGATCTGCTCACGAGTACGTATAACGACACCTCTTGTACCTAAACGACCGTAGTTCATATACATCGTACATAGGACACGCTCGAAAAACTGATCGCTTGTATCTTCCCCCAGTATCTCGCGTGCAATCTTCACAGCTCGAAGCATGTGGTAATCTTCGTCCGCCATAAACTCCATATGTAAACGTTAACGAGTTTTAAATTTTCGTTCATGCGGCAGGTTGCAAAAGTGTCGTATTATTTTAGATTTTATGTCCCATTTTATAGGAGGCTAGTCAATTTTGGTAGGCGTTTAATATTTGGATAAGGTCTCATTATAGCTCAATTCATACTATTTCGAATGCAATGTTGTCTTTTGCTATAATGAGACCCTGATTTAAACAACGTGGGTTTTAAATAATTATCTTCCATATGTGTGTAATTTTGTATATATTATGTGTCACCACATTAGTCGCCCATCCAGATTACGTTATCCTTACATGTCTGACAACGCTATCCTACTTTTAAGTAGTTTTTAGTCGGTTCATATATCTTATACTTTAAATCACAATTAATATTAATGGTTTAAAAAAAAATCATATTAGAAAGAAAATGAGTTTTCGAGTCGGGAAGGTCACAAAATGTGACCATTTTAGGCTACTTTGATGTAGTTTTTTTAACTTTTTTGAGTGTTTTTTGTTTTTTTTTTCCACAAAATTCAAATCATTAGGGCCACTTGACTAATGTTTGATGTTGGTAAAAAGAAAAATCAGTTTTGGAATCGGGAAGGTCACAAAATGTGACCATTTTAGGCTACTTTGATGTAGTTTTTTTAACATTTTTTACTTTTTTTTCCCACAAAATTCGAATCATTAGGGCCACTTGACTAATGTTTGACATTGGTAAAAAGAAAAATCCGTTTTGGAGTCGAGGAGGTCACAAAATGTGACCATTTTAGGCTACTTTGATGTAGTTTTTTTTAACTTTTTTGAGTTTTTTTTCCCACAAAATTCAAATCATTAGGGCCACTTGACTAATGTTTGATATTGGTAAAAAGAAAAATCAGTTTTGGAGTCGAGAAGGTCACAAAATGTGACCATTTTAGGCTACTTTGATGTAGTTTTTTTTAACTTTTTTGAGTTTTTTTTCTACAAAATGCAAATCATTAGGGCCACCTGACTAATGTTTGATATTGGTAAAAAGAAAAATCAGTTTTCGAGTCGGGAAGGTCACAAAATGTGACCATTTTAGGCTACTTTGATGTAGTTTTTTTAATTTTTTGAGTTTTGTTTTTCCACAAAATTCAAATCATTATGGCCACTTGACTAATGTTTGATATTGGTAAAAAGAAAAATCAGTTTTTGAGTCGAGAATGTCACAAAATGTTGAAAAAACAAAATTTCCAGAGGGCATCGCGAACACAGGTACTTGTAAAACGCCGGATTCGCGAATGCAGGCCCATGTAATTTGACAAAATTGCGAACACCACCTTCGCGATTTTGCCAAATCATAGTGGTGGGAGTTCACAATTTGTGCAAAATCACGCGTTCACAATTCGAAAATCCGTCACTGTGCCGAATTTTTAAATTTTTGCACACTTTTTTTGATAAAATTGTAATTTTTTGGGGAACTAGCAATTTAATTGTTTTGTGCAACTTGTTTTTAAAACAATTATATGAAATAGATTTTTAAAAATAAATAAAACGTAGGAGTATCGATTACAAACCGAGGTGAAAGTAAAAAAAAAGTATTCGTAGACACAACGGGATAAAAACAAGTAATGCATAATCAAATTATTAGTCTTCATTCAAATCGAAGACATGTGGTGGCTCTTCGTGTGCGGTCGATGGTTGCGCGGGCTTGATTTGGTTATGTTTGTTCAATCTCTTGTCGAGCGGTATTGCCCAACCGGTCACGTCATGATCCGTACGAAACGGAAACCAAGTAGGATATATTTTCGGAAGTGGTCCATCCAACACAACCTACACAAATAAAAGGTAGATAAATATTTGGTCACGAAAATAATATATAATATTGAAACACACATTAGTAAACTTACTTTGACGAAATGGTTACCGTGAACGAAACCTATACCAATTTCGAGGTTAGGACATGATCGAGGAGGCACACCACGTAGAGGTAGATAAGTGTACGATTGGTGGAGTGAAATGTGGTATACGATACATTGGTATCTAGTGGCTATCACTAACCCTAAATCGGGTAACGTCATCCAATGCCTAGTACCGGCACCATACAATTCGAAAACGTTCAACCTTCTCAAAAGGTTATCTACACCTTGTGATCCATCAAACACTCTCTCTCATAGCTCACGTTCGTTTTGCAATTCGCCGATCAAATCCCGTCTAACTTGGTCCCATGAATCGGATTTACCGTATACCGTCAAAGCAACGGCTCAGAATCCGCAATTACCGTCGGGAGAGACGTCTTTGACGCTAGAAATGTAGTCATGCAAATATCTAGGAAACCAACTTTCGTACCCGCTAAAATCTTTGCCCTTTGATGATTTTTTCGGTCGAGGCACTTTATCTTTCTTCGGTTGAGCCTTGGTTTTCGCTTTTTCTTTCGTCTTGTTTTTTGGCGATAGAAATGTTCTATTACCTATCGAGGCGGCCGTGCTACCAATCGTGCCGGGAGTGCTAGCGCCTAGACTACCATCGTATTCCCACTCGCTAGGGTCCCGTTGAGTTGATTTGTCCCGACCGGCTTTTTTCCTACCCTTAGTAACAACCGGCTCCTTAGGTTCCGAAACATGACTTCTAGCGGGATCTAGGATTTGCATCATCCTATTTATAATGTGGTCTTGGATGTGTTGCCCGTAACCGCGGATGGGGCTACCTATTAAGGAGATTTTTTTAGTGAGCTCGTCTTCGGTATCAAACTCCTCATTAGGTTTGATCCTTAACGTACTCCAATAGACATCACACTCATCTTTTCTAACCGGCCTTCATTCTTTATAAATCAAAGCTAATTCGCATGCACATGGTAAATTATGAGTTGTCCTAATAACACACCCACACACTCCGGGTGTGAACCATATTTTCAAGGCCGCTGCGAGATTTGTCTATATTAATTCTATAGCTTGAGATGAAATCTCACCTTTGACATCCTTGTAGATGGTTTTGTTAGGCCCCCTAGTTGAGTTTCTTGGATGATACCTACTACGCTCGAATGACTCGAAAATGTTAGAGTGTTGAGCGGATATGTGCGCATGAACATGTTTCCAAAATTGTTCGAACGTGCATAGACTACTACCAATTGCCCGCTTGAGGCTAGAGTGAGCACTCTCGCCCTATAACATGAGATAAAATACATTAGATTTCTAACACTTTATATTAAAAAAAATTATTGTGTGGAGATGGAAATATAACTCACCGGTTGCTAGTTTGGTTGCCAAAATGTTTAAATTTGTTCGTGTGAATATTGAGGAGTTTGTGTCCATATTCGTCAATCCATTGCTTCATAACGTAGTCGATAGCCAATGGACAAAATGCGAACGTGTGGTGCATATCGGCAAGGTTTTTGTTATAGTCTTCGAGAGTGGCCGAATAGGCTACCCTTTGGTAATATTCCACAAACTCTTCGGCCATGTCCACATTCGGTAAAACTTTTCTAGCGTAAGAGGTGACGTTCTTACCAATATGCCAAGTGCATAACATATGAGTTGCGTCGGGAAATATATCGTCGATAGCATTCATTAAAGCCAACTCCCTATCGGTGACTCGTAACTCCCTAGCACGAACTGGGAACTCGTAATTAATGGTAAATTGCGAACAGCCCGTTCGTGCATTTGGTGTTTTCGCGAACGGACGGTTCGTGCATCCGGTATTTTTGCGAACGGTCCGTTCGTCCATCTGGGAATTGCGCGAACGGGCCGTTCGCAATTTGGCACGAACTGCGAGTTCCCAGTTCGCAGTTCGTCCATAATATAGCGGTGGTACCGCTATATTCGCACTGACTTTAAAAAATTCGGAAAATACCTCGTTTTGGGTTTCCAAATGGTCCGTCAACGACTCTTCTTCCTCCAATGCGAAATCATCAAGGTTGCAGCTGAAACCTTCACTCCAATCACTCAAATCCATGATTTTTGGAGATTTTAGCTAGTTTAGAGAGAGAAAGCTCTAGAGAGTAGTTGGAGAAAAGTTGGTTTTTGGTTCAAAACTTTGACTTATAAATGAAGGGCAAAATGGACATTTCACATTCAAGAAAAAAAAATCTGAATTTGGGATCTCATTATAGCCAAATGGGGTCCTATTATAGCCATGCCCCTCGGGAAATATATAATTTTATTACATTGAGTTTTTTTTATCTATTATTCAAATTTATTATTTTTTCTCGAGATTTAAAGATTAGAAAAGCTCAGTTTTGTAGCTCAAATTATTTTGATATTAATGAGAAGGAAAAACCAGAAAAGAGTTCATCTTTATTTTAAGAAGTTAGTTGAAGGGAAACTTTCATCTGAATTCATGGTTCGATACCTTCTACAATCCCATGTACGTACATAATTTTATATGTACAAGTCAATGCTACGAATTTTATCTACTTTGGCCAGCGAATTTCTTTTTTTTATCTACTTTATACTGATATTGGATCATTTTTACCTTTATTTAGCTTTTGTGGCTATCTTATATATACCTTAAGGATTAGTTTTATAGACTTAGCCCTCTACCATGATATAATCTAGTCCTAAACTTTCTAGAAGTATGATTGCTTTTAAGTTGTTTGAGATTTCGTCTTGATTAAAATCAAATTTTATCTTGCATTTTATGGTCCAATTGGCTAGCCAATCGACAATCTTGTTTTTATCATTGTATATGTGTGTAATAGTCATATTAAAAGTAATAAGTTTTCTATAACATGCTAGAAGTTGTTCCAAAAATTTAGGTCATCTACCTTTACATATCATTTCCACTAAAACTTGGGAATCAGTTCCAATATCAAGGTTATTTATGTTTAAGTTCTTACTCATTAACAAGTCATCCAATAAAATCATTCCTTCCGCTAATATAGGTGTTAATTTACCATACATGCTGCCAAAACCCGTTATAGGATCCTCATAGTTATTCCTAATGATACGACCTCCACTAGACTCACCGTTCATACCACAAGAACCATCTATGTTGAGCTTAAGTCTGTCACGAGAGTGAGGTTTCTAGCTAAGCATAATACATTTCATTGCTTTTAAGAGATAGTTATAATAACCAAGGTGAGAAGCAATCTTATAGTCCTTATACTAATGTTTTCTTTTGAGCATTTTAGCAAAATCCAAACCACCTATAATCTGTTTTATTTGATTGATAACGAGGCCAATAGATATATTATCATTATTATGTTTGACCTTGTTTCTGGCTTTCCACAAATACTAACATATAATAGGAAGGACAATTGTTCTTATATACATTTCTTTTTATGTACACCAATACCAAATTTTGATTACATGGATAATGGTCATATGTCTTCTATTATGATATTGAGACCAACAAAGAGGGACCAAACCTTCCAAACCATTTTACAAGATACAGATAAATGATTGATAGATTCCTAGTCTTCACAATATTGACATTTGATGTTAAATTTATATTTTTTTTGCAGAACAATGTCAACAAATAACCAACTATTTAGGACCCTCCATAGCAGAACAGAACATTTAAGGGAGTTATGTTGTTCTGATTTTTCTTGTAAATGTTATACTTGTTTTCTTTAGTTCTTAAGTTCTTTCAAGCCTCCCCAGTGATCAATCCACCAGTTTTAGATAAATACCATTTTATTTCATCATCAATATTCTACTGTATGTTGATTGATTGAATATTGAGAATTTTTTAAGGTAATACAAAACTTCCAAGGTTTTCCAATAGTTAACTATTCATGCTCTAACATATTTTAAATTTTTCTCTTAAGAACCACATGTCATTATTATTGTAATTTATCTTGATAATGAGGAGGTACACTATCTATCAAGCCAGAAATCCACTTCCCCCTTACAAATTTCCCAATATATGGAATCATCGGCATAACTTTTTATGTTTATCAGCCTTTTCCAAGTAATAGAGTAATGATTTCCATAATTCACTTGCAAAGGATGGAAGTCCTTACAATACACATTGTTCATGTACCTTGCCCAAATAGATTTTTGATCTCTAAATCTAAACTATAAGTTGTAGGAAAATATATTCTGAATATTTTGGAACATTCTTAGGTTTAGGTCATCCTCTTCAAATGGTCTACATAAATTTCTCAATTTAGTCCAACGAATAACATTTGATGTTTAATCAGAACCCCAAAAAAACATGTTACAAAGTCTTTCCAGTATTTGTATGATGGTTTTAGGAATAGTACATCAATACATCCAATATATAGGAAGATACATACATACAGTTTGAATGAGGACTAACCTACCACCAAATTAAAGCTTATTTATTTCCCATTACATAACCTTACTTCTCATATTAGTTAATAGATCTACATAGCTACTGGTTTTATTTTTTGTTGATGTTGATTCCAATACATGATATAAGTAATATATCTGTTTGAAAACCAATATGGATACCTAACATAGTGGCTCTTGACTGAGAGAGATAAGTTGAGGTAGTGAAATTAGTTTTATCTCTATTAATGGTTTGGACATAATTTATCTACATTATGGTAAAAGCCATTGGTAAATAAAATGATAAACATGGAAATACCATTGAGCTTCAGGACTTGAAACTCATTTTCTTTCTTGACTCAAAAAGGTTTTTAAGACCCTTTAAGAAATGATAAAAGGCTATGGGATATATGATCCCTTTCTCCTAATGTCATTATAAGCTTTAAAATAGAAAAATCACTCACCATTGACTAAGATAGAGAATAATGATTGAGATATAATACTTTAAATTATGTCCAAGAAAGCATTGCAAAAGCCAAACTGTTTAATTATCTTTAATATAAAACTCTAAGATGGTCTGTTAAAAACCTTTGACATATCTACTTTAATCATGATATTGGCCCATTTTACTTTTTCTGATGTTATCTTGAATGTTACGAAGCTCAACAAAACCACCATCTTTATTATAGATTATCTTAGGAAGAACCTTAGAAAGCCTTGTGTTGATATTTTGGGTATTATTATATTTAAAAGAGTGCACAAACTAATTGGTATGTAATCCTTCCAAGTTTGTGGATCATTTGTTTATAAATCAAACAAATAATGGTAGTTGTTATGCCATGATGAATGATTTGATCTTGAAAGAAAGCACATATAGTTGCAAGTATGCCATTATACCATGTCTAGATCGTGAATTCAATTATTATTAAAAAGAGAAATAGAATATGGAGGATATATGTAGACTTCATCGGCCTCAAACGAGCATGTCCAAAAGATCTTTCTTGGGCATTGAGAATTGACCAATTCATGGGTGTCACTCCGAGAAACAAACTATTATCTTTCATGGATTCTTATTGAGGCTACAATCAAATTATCATGCATCTCGATGATGTAAAGCATACAACTCTCATTATCAAACTAGGTTTATATTATTATACATTAATTCATTTCGGTATAAAAATTCATGCGTGACATACCAATTCTTAGTTAGAAAATATGTATTCACCCAAATCATGTGGAACATTCAAACATACATCGATGACATACTTGTCAACAGCTTAGAATGACATAGCTATCAAACAAACCATGAAAAGATATTCAGTAGTTTTTTAAGATTCAATCATAAACTAAATCTATAAAAATGTACATATTAAGTCTGCTCCGAGAAACTTATGGATACCTGGTCAACAAAAATGAATCAAAACGTACCCAACTCAATTAGATAATCTAGCGTAAATAGAACCATTATGATTTATTAAAGAGGTATAAATCATCATAGGGGTTGATGGTTTTCAACCGTTTTATTTTCGGATCCTCTGACAAGTGTAATCCATTTTTTTCAAATACTTATGGGCATTTTCTAGTTCCAAAAGACGTATGAGTGCAATGGGGCATACCGTAACATCAAATATCACATGTTTTCCCTCGAAGTTCTCGTGCAACCAAATCCATGTGAGATATTTTAGTCGTACTTAACAGTTTCTAAATATATTGTAAGTGCAATACTAGTTAAATACGAATAAGCCGCAAATCTATATATTTACTACATCATCAAATCTATCCTCGTTACCAAATATATAAAGTTATCACTGGTTCTGGTAGTGGATTTTATTAAAATAAGACCATGAATTCAATACCGAACTATTTTAATTCAAATATTTTTCTCTTTGAGAAATATCTTTTAAAAATATCGACATTTCAAACAGGATAACGCGATAGTTTGTACAGATGTGAGATTTCAAGACCAAGTTTGAACCACAAAATTTCATCAAAGCATAAATTCTAACAGATTTTCTGACAAAATTTCAGGTCGAACGACCTACCCATTTGAAGTTATTCTTGAACCAATATAGACATTCCGCATAGATGGAGGCTCAAAAAATAAATGTTGCAGAGCCAATATTTAGTTAATGTCTCCCTTAGGGACCATCTCTATTAATATGTTTGTTTTGAATTCATCGTCTCAAACAATAAGGCTGAATATGGAATAATAATTAAAAGGATTTGACTCACCCAAATCTATAAAGGCAAAACGTGTAAAATTTCTTATTAACTCATAAGTGGTAGTTAATCATGTTTTATAGTAGCAAAGCTCGAGGCTTCAAATTTTGAACTAGTATTGTATGAACAAGTACCACTGGCTGAAAACAAAATAGTTAATGCACTCACGTCTGCAATAACCTTTTAATATGAGATATGGGTCATCACGACCCAAAATAAAGTTTCCATATATAAACTATCATGGGCCAAGACTTATAAATCAGCCTACAGTGCTATAGATATCAATGATCAAAACAATTGTCGTACTCAATTTCAAGCTTATATTACATAAGGAGTATTTACGAGTGATAAAACCAAGGTTAGAAATGGTAAAATGTGATATGTTTGTTACGTAGTACTTAATAACATTATCAATCATCATACTCAAGATATTTTATCCTATGCTTGGGCTTGGACGGATCAATCTTTATACTTGAAAAACTCTATGAAAAAAGAATAAGCTACAATTATGGGTATAAAACCCTACACGGAGAAAAAAATATTATCGAGTTACTATTGGCACATAATAAACGATAATGCCAATGCATTTGTACAACTCTGAGATACGTGCCATAGATTTTCAAAATTAAGTCATATCTTAGTGATTCTTATGAAGTCGATTTTTGAAGTTATTACTTTTTATAAATAGGGTCTAAGCATCGTGAGGACCCTACCAAAAGCATCATGGAGATGACGTTTCCTCCTACTCATGTTTGACTATTTTTTCAAATGGATAAAGATTGAGCCAATGGTAAACATATGAGCATAATAAGTGGTATACTTCACCTAAACTAACAATTTCTATATATTTGGGATCCCTTAGGTTTTGACCTCCAATAACCAGATGCGATTCCAGAATCAAAAAATTGACTCACTTTATGAAAAATCAAACGCATACAACAAAATTATCGGCACCCTTTCACCCATAAGTAAATGAATAGGTCGAGATAACTAACCAAACTATTGTAGCTAGGCTACGTCAAACTATCAGGTATTTTAAAAAGAAACTGATAGAATTACTTATAAAAATTATGGTCTACCGAACCACCTCGAGATGCACAACATTGAAACTTCATTAGCCTTGATCTATGGAATAAATATTAAACTACGATGAAGAAACTAACGAGACTAGTTGCAGTTTCGAACTAGACCTCATTCTGGAGAAGATGGTCAAAGCACACCTCAATATGTAGCACTACCGAATGTTAATACGTATTCGGTATGTATCTATGATTTATTATCGTGAATTTAAAATAATGGATAAGATCTTTATAAAGGTGTTTCTTCACACAAAAAATAAAGCCATTCGCAAGCTGAGGCTAAATTGGGAACGACCTTGTATTATAGTAACTAAGATAAAATATACTACTTAAGTTGATTGATATATAGAGATAACATCTCGTTACCATTGGAATATGGAACACTTTAAACTACATGTTTATAAAACTATATACTTTAGTGTATGATTTTTCCTAATATGTTTATAATAAGTTTTTATAATTCTTATAAGTCGTAAGTTTCCATTATTTCATCATATATTTTGTATAGTTGGTGCGCTATTTACTACTTCAATGATGCGGGTCGTTTTTAATGAGGTATTATCATGCATATTTTTTATATAATTTAATTTTATGTTCTCCTATATTTTAGAATTTGTATGCTAAATGGATAAAGACTCATAAACCATGACATCAAAATATTTTAAGTGACCAGGCGTTGTAACACTATAATTAACCCCCAATTCATGATATAAAATATGCTTAGGGGCTCACATCCATAAGCACAAACTTGCATAATGGCTCTCATACCAGATATAAAAATTGGGTAATAACTCTCATGCTCGATAAAAAAATATATTATAATAGTTATTTTACCTAATACAAAAAAATATATTATAATAGTTATTTTACCTAATACAAAAAAATTTAGCGACTTTTATACCTGATATGTATATATATGTGTGTGTGTGTATGGACCAATAGTGAGGTTTTAGAGCTTGAGTACATACCTATATATCTAGAACTAATCATCATCGAATGACGTTTAACAAACTTATTTTTTTTTTGTGAAAACATGTAAAAACAATTTAAGTAACATATCGTTTTGTATCTTTAGTGAACTTACAACATTATCCAATATATGCACAAAGTTAAAAGATGGGTATAACCTAAGATTATCGAAAGTGTTAAGCTAACATAGTTTTTTAAATTAAACGAGTAGAAAAAAACTTGTTTTTATTAAACCAGAAGTGATCATGTATTTATATACATTCAATACACATACTACGGTAAAACCATGATTATTTTTGATAAAGAAACTGCTCATTCAATGGGTGTGTGCGAACCTTTATTTAAAGATACAATAAAAATACTTGTTTAACACAACCAACAATAATGAGAAAAATATTTCAAAGATACTTAAATTAAAATATTTTTTCAAAATATGAAAGACAAACAACAAAATTTATTTAGCAAGATGGGAAAAATAATAGCACATATAAGTATAGCCATCACCAGTATATCAATACAACAACATACAAGATGCTCAAATTCCCTAAATATGAGAACTTCAATATCGGGAGATAAAAAAGATTGATGGTGCATGCTTCAAAATCAACTATAAGGCTCGTGCATTACCATATCCTCTATTTTGAGCCTATTTACTACCACCTAATTTATCTCAACCTCTTGTAGAGTGACACCAAAATTATTTTATACCTCTTATTCACTAGAACTACAAACGTCATTTGCATGAAGTAGACATATCCAGGTGCGTTCCTACCCCTTCTATTACATTGTTAAATTGGAATGCAAGAGGGTTTGCTAATAAGGAAACTGTTCAAAGGTTAAAGTCTATGGTCAAGTCTTTAAAGGCTAGCTTTGTGGCTATTCAAGAGCCTTTTGTTAAATCTGAGAAGATGTGTTTGGTGGTTAACAAGTTGCAGCTGAGTGGGTATACCTGTAATGTGAATAACAGAATCTGGGTTTTTTGGCATCAGGACTACTGTGTTGAGGTGGTTTTTGATAGTGAGCAGATGCTTCATCTTAAAGTTTGCCATCCTTCTATGAATAAGGAGTTTCATGTGTCTGTTGTTTATGCCAAGTGCAAAAAGGAGCAGAGAGTTTTGCTTTGGGATTCTATTAGAAGTCTGGATGTGCAACATGAGTGGATTATGTTTGGTGATTTCAAGGTTATATCTAGTATTCAGGAGCAGCTTTGTTGTTCAACCATCAATCAAAGAGGAATTGATGATCTTAATGGCCTTATTATGGATTGCAGTCTGTTTGATGCTGGTTACAGTGGTTGTCCTCATACTTGGTCAAATGGGCATAAATGGAGGAGGTTAGATCGAGTTATATATAACACTGCTTGGTTAGACTTCTTTGATTGTACTTCTGTTACTCACCTTGCAAGAAGTTGTTCTGATCACTGTCCAATTGTAGCTAAAGTTTCTTCTAAGATTGAAAGGTCTAAAACATCTTTTAAGTTCTTGAATATGTGGACTATTCATGCTGATTTCTTGAAGGAGGTTAAAGAGAGTTGGTCTGGGATTATCAATGATGATGTGAGGAATCCTATTATGGTTTTCTGGATTAAACAACAAAGATTGAAGGCTGCGTTGAAGACTTGGAATAAGAATGTTTTTGGGAACATTTTTTATGCTATTAAGAAATCTGAAGAAATTATTAACAGTAGAGAAACTATGCTTCAGAATGAGCTTAATGATGTTAATAAATCTTTGTTGGAAGAGGCCAGGCAGAATCACTTGTTACTTCTTGATAGGGAAGAATTTTTTTGGAGACAGAAGGCTCATGCTTCGTGGTTGAAAGACTCTGATAGGAACACAGCTGCCTATCATAGTTTTGTGAATAAAAGGCTTAAGAAGAATAGGATTGATAGAATTAAGGTTGGAGATAGTTGGTTAACTGATAAGGAAGGCATTGGTGCTTCTGCTGTGGAGTATTTTAAAGCTTTGATTTCTTCTGATAGAAGTGTTGTGAATGATCATGATTTAATGGGTGTTATTCCTTCTTTTGTTACTGAGGAGGATAATAGACGTATAGTTAGTATTCCTGAGGATGATGAGATTTATGGGGTTGTTAAAGGTTTGAAGTCTGAGTCTGCTGCAGGTCCTGATGGCTTCAATGGAGAGTTTTATAAGAGCTGTTGGGATGTTGTGGGTAGTGATCTTTGTATTGCTGTTAAAGCTTTCTTCGAAGGGTATGTTCTTCCTAAAGGTGTGAAAGCTACTATGATTTGCTTAATTCCTAAGATGGACAATCCTAACAGATGGAAAGATTTTCGTCCTATCAGTCTGACCACTATGTTTTCAAGGATTCTGGGGAAGATAGTAAATAACAGGCTATCAAACATTCTTCCTAAGTTGGTCTCTGATGTGCAGGGTGGGTTTGTTAAAGGAAGATCTATTCAGCACTCTATTCTTATTGTGCATGAGTTATGTTTTGACATTAACAGCAACAGGAAGGATGGCAATGTCATCATTAAGTCCGATATGACTAAAGCTTTGGATAAGCTTAGTCATAAGTTTCTTTTCAATATCCTCAAGATGTTTGGTTTTAATAATAATGCTGCTGATCTCATTAGTAACTGCATTAACAATGTTTCTTCTTCAATTTTGGTTAATGGTGAGATGACTGGATATTTTTCTAATTCTTAGGGCTTAAGACAAGAGGATCTCCTTTCCCTGAGTCTTTTTATTTTAGCAGAGGAGTATCTGATAAGGAGCATCAATCTGGTCTCTAATGGTAATCACATGTTTAGGTACAAAACAAGGAGTAATCAGAATATAGCTTGTTCAGCTTTTGCTGATGACTTTATGGTTTTTACTAATGGTAATGTGAATGCAATGGAGGCTATTAAGTCTGTCATGGATCACTATCAGTGTGTTTCGGGTCAGGAAATCAATACAGCCAAGTCTAAGCTTATTGTTTCAAACAAGATGTCATCTCAACAAATAGCTATTATTGAAGACATATGGAAAATCAATCATTCTTATTTGCCCTTCAATTATCTGGGTACATAATTGCAAAGAACTCTAGAATTGCTAACTTTGAAAGTCTTATATACAAAGTAAGGAGCAGAATTATGGATTGGGATAAGCTGCACTTATCGTTTGCTGGCCGTCTGCTGTTGATCCAGTCTGTCCTTGTTGCCTTTCCCAATTATTTTCTTCAGCATACATCTTTGCCTGTTGGTATTGTCCATAGGCTGGAGATTTTATTCAATAAGTTCCTGTGGGGGACCAAAGATGATAAGAAAGCTATTAGTTGGGCTAGATGGGATAGGTTATGTAAGCCTTTTAATGAGGTTTATTCAATGAAGCTATGGTTTGAATTCAGAATGCAACACTCTCTATGGGCTAGATACATGCTGTCTATATATTGCAGAGATAATATTCATCCATCTTTAGCTATTGCTCCTCACATGAAGTCTAAAGTGTGGACTCGTATTCTTAGTGCTAGAGAGATGACAGATGATTTTATTTTATGGCTGCCTGGGATGGTAACATGAGTTTTTGGTATGAGAAATGGTGTTCTGATAGGCCATTTATAAAGGTTAGTAATGACAGTGATAGAAGAATTCTGTGGGATAGTACTAATGATCTTGTGAAGGACTTCTGGTTGGGGGATTCTTGGGATATAGACAGACTCAGCACTAAAGTTACATCTACGGAGATTGACAAAATAAAAGAGGTTAGTCTTTCTTATAACAAAGATGTCATGCTTTGGTCTCTTTCAAAGGATGGAAAGTTTCAAGTCAGGGACACTATAAACCACATCAGAGCCAAAGGTAGCATTACTAAACTATATGATAAGACTTGGAATGCTGTAACACCTAGAAAATGTTCTTTTTTGTTGTGGAGGGTCCTTCACAATTGGTTGCCTACTGACGATGTTATGCAAGCTAAAAGATTTAATCTGGCTTCGAAATGTGTTTATTGTAATAACATTAAGACTACTAACCATGTTATGGTGCAGTGTCAGCAAGCATGGTCTGTTTGGCAGCATTTCAGTGTCATCTTCAGAGTTCAGATCCAGCCTTATATGTCTGTTCCTCACATCATTATGCGTTGGTACTGGGCTGCTGAAAATAAGTGTGACATCTTTACAATTCTCCTTGCAATTATAACATGGTCAATCTGGTCAGGTCGTAATAAGAGAAAGCTCAATAATAAAAACACTAGTTCTAGTTCTATAATCAAGCAAATTCTCCTTATTTTATCTAGTCTAGATCATGCTAAAGTACTGAACATGAAGCACTGGGGTATATTCGATAAGGAGGCTACTGACATTGGCTGTATAAATCAGATTAAGCTCTGGAATAAGCCTCTCTTTCTGAAATGGAAGAACCCAAAACAAGGAAGATACAAGATAAATGTCGATGGTGCATGTACCTTCAATGGTGAATCTGGAGGTGGTGCTCTGATTCGTGACAGTAGTGGCAATATTTTCTTGGGTATTGGTAGAATGTATGGGAAGGGCTCGCCATTGATAGCTGAGTGTAGAGCTCTATTTGACGGTTTGAGATTGTGTAATCAACTGGGTCTGAATATGGTAGATGTGGAGCTTGATTCTCTGGTTCTGGTGAATTTGATTCTATATGGCAATTCGACGTGGTATCTGGATCCTTTGTTAAAGTGCTGCAGGAGACTCATCAAATCAGGAATGGTTATTAGGCATGTCTATCGCGAGCAAAATCTGGGTGCAGATTGGATTGCTAAGGAAGTATTGAAGCTTCAATCGAATATGGAGTTTAATGAAATGAATGCTCCTTCAAAATTGAAGGCCATTGCTCTTTTGGAGAAGCTCAATTTCGGACATTTGAGATTAATTGATTAGGGTTCTGTTTAGGGTTTCTGGTTTGAAGTTTGGGGAAGAAGACGATAAATGTTGGGGTTTAGCGCTTTTGTTCAAAAAGTTGTAATTTTACCTTAAAAGGTATGTATTTTCCGTTTAATTCAATTTAAGTCCTTCATTAAAAACAATAATTACTCAAAATTCAATTATATATATAAAGTTTACTCTAGACGATTTGACACATTTATAATGAAGGTGGGAGAACTTCTGATCATAATTATATTTTACCATTTGCACTTCTTTGGCTTGTTGTCCGTCGTTAAACAACAAGTAAAAAAGTAAATAAAAAGATTGTCTCGATCCGAGTTTTAGAAAACTTATCCTACTAAGCAGCCAGACTCGAATACACGACAAGTACATCATAGGTCGAGAACTGGATCAAGGCCAATTTAGTATAACTTGCTTCTGCACTGATCACGGGATCCAAAGAATTTTTCCATGTATATATCGATCTCCAAACGGAAACTTTAAACCGCCGTCGATTTCGAAAACGTGCCAGGCGAGGTTGTGATTATGTCGACCTTAGTTAACCATCCCAATTCGGTCTCAGACCTTTGTGTATAAGCGAAAATTATTCAACGGAATGTAGCGAGGGGCACTTTAGTGAGAGAGCGGCTGCAGCGGTCTCAAGACGGATTGCTGAGGTGTCATTCTAATGGAGTTATGCATACAGATTTAAACCCTGAGAATTTGTTGTTTGCTAATAAACAGGAGTTAAGTTTATATGCTTTATAACCTGAACTTGGTTTTATACTTTAATATAGATACTTTAAATGTCACACGATTGCGGGGATAGCTCAGTTGGGAGAGCGTCAGACTGAAGATCTGAAGGTCGCGTGTTCGATCCACGCTCACCGCAAATGTTTTTAATTTTTATTTTTTTTAAAATTCAAAATTATATGCCAAGTTTTGGTAGGTTCTCACTCTCACAAAACTAAAAGAGTGGTAACTCTCACAAAACTAAAAGAGTAGGAGAAAAGGAAAAGCATAATAAACCAACAAGTTTGATGTAACTTAATTGCCTTGCTTGAATAAATTGTTCACTCCGCACGATTTGACACATTTATATACTAGTATTTTTTCAGTAACAAGTTAGTATAAGTTATTGCACAAGTAGGATTGACTGGCTGTATAACCGAGTAGTATTTAAGATTGGACTCGACTTCTGGATTTGAAAACTTTAAGCTCCGGCCGACTTGTGAGCCTATAATCGTATGAGTTCTTGAGCAAAATGAACCATTTGGGGTTTATTAGGTTGGTAATTATATTATATTTTTCAGTACTCAAATTATTCCACAAGTTTTTCTTTCCTCTCCTTCACCAAAATCTTCAAACACAAAAATCTAAAAATTTATATTTCCATCGATAAAAAAAAAGCTACATAACAATTTCAGACTATTCTAGGTTACTTAGAAACAACAAATGAGCAAGGGAAAAGAGTAAGTGTCTCTTTTAATTATTATTTTTGATTATATTTAGTCGGAGAATTATGGTATTTTAGTATGTTAGAATAAGTAAATGCATGTGTATTTAGGTATTGTTAGTTGTATTTTGAAATTAGATGATTGGGTTTGCGTTTGAATCGAGGTTTTAGAGTTGGATTCGAAATCTAGTTTTGGATTTTTTCGATTTTGTTCTTGATCCCCGCCGGATGAAAACATATCAAACAGCAGGTAGCCTATTTTTTCCATATTTTGTCTGAACCCCACCGGGTGAAAACATATCAACCGACGGGGTAGCCAATTTTTTTCTATATTTTATCTGAACTCCGCCAAGTGAGGCTGGGTAGCCCCGACGGAGACATTGTTTTTTATTTGCAGGTTTGATATGGGTCCTGTCGGGTCAACCCAACCTCACTTGACGGTGACCTAGTTTATTATATGGTTTAAGGTGACATTTAAATTTTGATTTTTTCATACATGAGCTATCTAGACCTGAGAATGATTATGGAAAGAAATTAACAAGACATAAACGGGAAGAAGTACGTCCGCCGAAAAAAAGTGGTGGTAATGGTAGTAGGCCGAAGGGAGATCAGACCAAACGTGGTGAGCGCACAGTGCATCCAGAACGCTCTGTAAGGTATATAAAATATGATGCAACATGGGAGTGTGGTTTACAGCTATCACCTCCACAAGAGGTCCGTAGCCAAGATTGTGGGATTATAGACTCTGAGGAGGAGGCGGATGTCCCCGAGCCATCACCTCCACGAGAGGTTCTTAGCCACGGTCGTCCAACCGATCCGGAAGGATGGATCAACCTCTTTTTAGCGCATAAAAGTATTATTATGTTTTCCGACTATATGCAACACAAGCCTACTTCACATTCGTGGACAACGTAAGTTCTTTAATTTATGACTTAATTAATTATTTTTTTATTTGAATTTTTTTTACGGTATATCGATGTTTGTTTCTTTATTTCAGTCCAGTCCCGGCATCACGGTCCAGTCGAAATACAGGCTACTTGGTCAATGGGACATTAACAAATAGCTAGGGTTAAAAGAAATATTGGAAGGACTCCGTTATGGCCACTTATGTGCTACTTACCGAAATTCAACTCACATCCATAATTGGATAAAATGTTCATTAAGAGATGACATTAGTAGACCAACACCTTCCAGTTCTTATTTGGTGAGATGGCCATCACGTTGGACGATGTGTATGTGATTATCGGCCTCCCGGTTGAGAGGAGAATTATCGACGCATTTAGGATCAAGTCAATAGATCAAACATATGCACGATATGCCTCGTTGTTAGGAGTTTAGGCGGAAGACGTGCAAAATGATATGGAGGCGCACAATGAGAGTGGGTTTAGCCTTAGATGGCTAAGGGAGATGTTTTATGAGGCCGCATATTTGGATTCTAACGCCACACTTACTACATATATAAAGAAACAAACTACTCGAGCATACATCATGTTTTTTCTCGGATGTACCATATTCACGAACACTAGCAAAACAAAACATCAAATGCAATTTTCTCCATCATCTTGAGCACTTGGAGAAGCTTGATGAGTACACATGGGTACTTACGCATTAGTATGGATGTACAAGAGCTTGGGAGAAATTTCAAAGCACTCATTAAAGAGCTTAATTAGGTTTTCGACGTTGTTAGAGTGTTGGGTGTATGACCACTTCCTTACCTTACGGGCGACGTTGAATATTGGTTACAGCCTGACCGATCCGAAGATGCTGGCGTGGATGTCCAAAAAGCTTACCGGAGCACTTCTTCATGGGAAGTCGTACTACAATGACCTCCTCACGGCGCAAGAATAAACGAATTTAAGTTTGTTTGTTTACGTCATTGGTTAATATGTATGATTATATATTACATGTTTATAAGTGTTTTTGTTTATTTGCAAGTGATTTTCCGACCGTACAAGGATGTTCATGCAACATTCCCGGAGCAGGCGTACCACCCAGATCGAGTTATGCGGTAGTTCGATTGGGTCCAAGAGAAGCCGATGGTTCCTATTTCTCATAGAGTTGGTCTCACAAGAGACGACAATCTCCGTTATGCGCTTGAAGGTAGGCACTGGATGGACTGAAGAACCATTTGTATGTGATCGATAGGTATTCACGGTGTTTGGAAATAAGTAGTCAGACATCATCCCCTCAGTATGGAGCTTATGTAAATAAATACGGTTGTTTAACATCACACCTCGTATCCTTAACGAGAAATCCACGGTTGATGTGTTAACACAATAAATCATGTTCGTCCGTTAGATGATACTCCTGAAGAACTCGTGTTCATTGCAAAAAAGGTGCTTCAAATCTCAAGTCCGTGACTTCTTATCATGCTAGGCTTGTTGATTCTTTGTATGCTAATTTAGTTTTGAACCATGTTTTTGGCTATTAGACACACGTTACGCTACGCTTTATGCTTCAGATACTGATTGATTATACTTTTATCATTATAAGTTTGATGTTATTAATGTTTCCTTTTATAATCACAAACTTTTAGATTTTGTGTGTTGATGTACGTTAGATATTTGTTTTAGGTATTGTGTGTTGGTTTGTAGCTGTATGATTGACTTGTATGTTTCTTTAACTCCGCAAGAAGGGTTTAATAATGGTTGGTTTCTAAAGATTTTCAAAGTCTCATTCCCCGATGGTTGAATAATTCTCAACCGATGGGGGGGGGGGGGAAGTTATCACCCGACGGTTGAATTTTTTTCAATCGTTGATTTACAACGTGAAAAAATCCACAAGATTATATAGATTTTTTTAATCTCAACCATGCTGGAAGATGGTCTACAGACCCGGCAGTGTGAAAATTTCCAACCAACGGGGAGATTATCATCAGCCGGTTGAGAATTACTTACCCTCCGGGTGATAATGTCTCAACCAGCGGTTAAGACATATGTGATTGCGACTTTCATCTCGGCATGGACATCCAATGGTCTTTAGTACCCACATTACTAGAGCACTTCACGGGCTCCGCAAGATCAATCAAATCCTCCATAATTATAAATATCTTCACGTACACGGATGCGTAATCCATAAGCTCGTTATAAATTGCATCTCTAATCAACCTCCACCCATCTTGTTGCCCGTTCAAGGCAAACGCTATCGAGCGATACCCGTAATGACCATCAGATTTAACGTCGGTGATGGCCAACACGAAAGGTCTGACAAAGATGGGGAATTGGTTTAAGTATACTTTGGGATCAACCAAACTTGCCTTAGTCGGCATTGTAGAGCTTGAACTATAACCAACCGTTCCACTAGAAAGCATCGTCTCAATTCCTTGCGTCAGAATAACGCTACCTTTCTTCAGAGCGAGGCGCTTTCCAAACCACGTTTTGGATCTGAAATTTCTTTCATTTTATGTGAGTTTATGGTCAGAGGTTTCATCATTTATTACACCGATGGGGAGCTAGAATTTTTGGAATTTAGCGCATGCTCGTGGAAACTTTTGTCGCATTTAGTGGCTGATTCAGATGCGGTATAGGAAACTTACGTGCAAAAGGTGGATGACCGCGCCCTTTTTGCTTAACCAATGGCTCCAATAGAGAAGTTGATGTACGACATCAAACCATTTTTTATAAATGTGCTTTATGCGTGCTTTGTCATTGGAGGCCATGATATCACATACTAGCTTATCGATTTTTCCTCCCATTGCTCGATCATCGTGAGATTGGTACGGACAAGAATGCCTAACCTCTTCTAATGTTAATGAAATAAATCTAGAGGCACCTCTAAGCCGTTGGCAGCAAATACGTAGATATCTTGCGCATAAGGCATATCATGTGTAGTTTGTATCGCACAAATGCAAGGCATCTCGTCCACGATTGACATGTTGCAGGCACATTCTACTTCTTCAGAAAAAAGTTCCAAAGCATAGTGGAAGACGTTGTTTTTTAGCTTACCATACACAATGTTTACAAATTTGTGAAGGGTTAACAAGCGGATCTTTTAAATGACCCATTGATGTCCTCGTGTTGCAGTTCAATCAAGGTCTGCAACTTCAACCAAAAATACTAGAAATTACCTTTGCTTGTACCAATGAAACGTTTGAGGCTCGAATGAGCGCTCTCCACTCGGTTTGTGGTTTGGTTACCAAAATACATCCACTTGTTAGTTCTCTATGTGATGAGCTTACCATCGTACGACCCTAACCAACTTTCGACATACTCAATTTATTCCGGATACTCTTTGAAGTCACGCTGTAATTCTGACCGATAGTCGTTGAAGGCTAATTCTGTTTCCGCCAACATCATTTGATTCCACACTTTCAAGAAGACATTAGACACTTTCATTTCCTTGATGATTTTTTTTTCTCTATGACGTTTATGTTAATGTGTCGTCGACATAACATGTGTGTTGCATTGTGGAACACTTCCTTCACCGCCTTCACAAGCGTTAAGTCCCTATCTGTCAAAACGATGGAGGGTGGTTCAATGGAGTGAGTTACCATCAACGAATGTAAGCACTCTAACCCCCATTTTAGATCTTGAATTTTTCTCCCGACATAAACATGAATCCAATGTATAAAGGTTTCTCGGTACAAGTGGCTCTGATGACCTTATACAACGACATCCCGTATTTGATTACCTTGTACGTGTTATCTATTTTAATGAAATTTGGAAAGGTCCGTAAAAAATCCAAACTAACCGGGTACATGAAGAAAAGCTCATCTATGATATCGCTTTCGTCTTCAGACCTCTGATGGAATTTGTAATAGTTTAACCTCTTTAGTTCACCCAACAAATATTGGAATTGCGACCGATCTCCTTTCTCGATCTTGTGGTGTTTTAGTTGAGTGTTATACACGATGCACATTGAAGACAGATTCTTAAGGTTCAATTTTTTCACGGTTGTCTACCATGGTTTTTTCACGGTTGTCTATCACAAATCTATTGTGGTGACATAATATAACCACCAAACCCGTGGTTTATCACGGTTTTCTTAACCTAATCAATCAACTCTTGTTGGGTGTAGTGAGATTTCATTTCAAACAAATGACTATAATCAACAGAGCAAGGATCCGATATTATCTCATATTTTACCATGCACGAATCATATAAATCATCATTTAACTCATCCTTCTACATTCATCAAACATAATGTCACAATTTTTATTTCAATAAAAAACACAAATTCGAACGTTGCGACCCGACTGTTGAGAAATACTCAACCCCCAGGGAAGTTTTCACCCGCCGATTGAAAATTACCCAACCGACGGTGGAGAATAGGTACCCCGCCAGAGTAATATTCTAAAACTTAATAAAATGCTTAAGGGCCAAAGAGGACTTGCCCCCGGCGGGTACAAAATTATCATCTGCCGGGGACGTTTTTAACCGTCGGTTGATAATTGTACCCCCGTCGAGTGATAATATTCACCCCGACGTTCGATATAATTTCACCAGTCCGAAACCTAGAACTAAACATAATTACTATTACTAACAATTATGCAAACCTAGTACCGACATGTGGACTCCACCTCCTCGACAGGTGTAAGCTACGCCCCCGGTCGGGTAGACATGGCCTTCCCCGACGGCTTGACAAGGAATGACCCGATGGGGTTTGTTCCTATAGCTAAAATGATTACATATCTTCCCCACCAGGTTACAAGGTCTCAACCGACAGGGAAACACGGGTTCATCTTTCCCAAACAGGAACTGATGAGTCCGAATACTGCTTCCTCTCCGGATAGGGACAGATCGGACCAAGGCCACCAGACCGGACAGACCACTTCGAAGACTTAGCCCATTGGACTGTTCGAACTATGACAAAAGTACTAAAAAACCTAAACACTTCTTGACTAAGATGCTTGCTCTCCTACTAAGAGCTCATGGGTCTTTAAACATGACCCGGGTCCATTAAACATGACCCGGGTCCATTAAACATGACCCGGGTCCATTAAACATGACCCGAGAACCCATAAAGCCCAAATGAAAGGGTATAAATACCCAACCACCTGCATTAAATATGGGTAATGAAAATTAACTGCAACCAGGCTGCTTAATTCTCCCTCTACTCTCTACTCAAAATATTAAACACATACCAACCTTCACAAACTCTAAAACAAATTACCAAATTACCCTCAGACATAAATTAACCTCACCAAATTGGCGACCACAGTGGGAGCACGAAGGTGCCTGAATCAAGCATTCGAAACCAACAAGAAAAGTCAGTCCGAATGAATCCGAACGCCCTGGAAGTACCACCAGCTTTGCTCGAAGTGGTGGGTGAAAACGATGAGTACACCATCGAGGAGCGTGATAGGTTAAAAGGCAAGATAGAAGCTCTGAGGGCATAAACGACTAAGATGGGTATGAAAGAAAAATCGAAAGCATCAGTTGCTCATCATACCGATAACCCTAGAGAGCATGAGCCTTCAAAGACTCATGTGAGTACCAAAAAGACTGATACCAGCTCCAAAAAGTCTCACCGGTCTAAGCCAGTGGAGAGTTCTGACTCAGGTTCAGAGACTTCTGATAGCTCTTCGGATGATGAGGGAGTTGAAGAATCCTTATCCTCTAGCAGTGATGAGGTCGAACTAAAAAGAAGCAAAACAGATAAAAAAATACTCAAGGAAAAGGGATAGACATGGAAGGTTGAAGAGGAATATTGGCAAAGGGACATCTCACAGCCGGAGGCATGTAGACCGGATGCTGATGGATCCTTTTTCCTTCCACGATGAATCAGGTATCTTTGCAACTCCCAATGAGGATACTGTGTTCAGTCGTGGTCGGAATTGGAGGCAATCTCCATTATCTTCTAAGATTCTGTCCGGAAACCTCCCTAAGAGGTTTGACAACACTAAAATGGAAAAGTACGATGGCAGTACTGATCCGGATAACCATTTGGAGCAATTTAAAAACTTTATGATGAACTTTGATGAAGATGACAAGCTACTTTGTAAAGCATTCTCCCAATCGTTTACGGGAAGTGCTCTAAAATGGTATAACAGCCTACCACAAGGCTGTATCAAGAATTTCGATACTTTTTGGGTGGCCTTTCGAAGGTAGTTCGTTGGGAGTAAAGAATTAAAAGGCAACGGGGACACAATAATCCATTGTGGCCAGGAACCGAACGAATCCTTAAAAGAATATATAAGTCGTTTTGTGAAGACTAAGAATGGGTTGGCTGATTGCTTCGAGCAAGTGGCAATAGCATCCTTAAGACAGGGCTTGAACCCTGAGAATTTGGCTGATTCGGTGACCAGAAAGAAGGCCATGACTTGGGGAGGGTTGCTGAATCAGGTTGGAAAACAGATTAACGTTGATGAAACAAAGAAAACTAGGGTTCACAGGCAGGTGAGGTCTACCCCGGTGGCACCGAATCCCAATCAGAATCAGTCTGGGAACAAGGCGAGGGAGACCGGACACGGGCATGGCCGGGCTAAAGCTCAATTTCAGCCAGTAGCACCTGCCCAGAGTCAAAAATCCAAAAATAAGAGAGGTCCTTGGGTTCAACCGGAGTGGTTTGCAGAATTGAAAGAAAGTGTGGCTACCATTTATGATAAAACAAATGAAGAGGTGCACTATAGAAGACCGACCACACTGCAATCTCCTAGAGAACACCGTAATAACTCTTTCTGCCAGTATTACAATGATACTGGCCATACCACCGATGATTGTATAGCTTTAAAACAAGAAGTTCAGAATTTGATTGAGAGGGGAAAGCTGGGGGCTTATGTCAAAAGAAGAGGAGGTAATATGCCTGACAATACTCACCGGGTTGGTCCAAGTAATGCTGCTCCGGAGGGAGCCATGGTTATAATCGAAAGGTTTGATGTGGAATCTGAATACTTGGATCCTGATCCAACTCGAAATAGAGTGGGTACCATTGAGGAATGTTCTAGGACAGTCTCCGGGCTCATTAAGTTTTTTGAGTCACTTACAATTTTCGGAGGGGATACTATGACAGCTCTTACTGCTTCTTCGAGGAAGAGGCACGTTCATACTTTAGCTACCCAGCTAGAAGGAGGCATGACTTCCTATCAATCGCAAATTCCATTCCCCTTCATTGTTTTTGATGAAGATGATTTAAGATATATAGTTGGCCCTCATGAAGATGCTGTTGTCATAGGAGCATCCATTGGGGGCAATGACATAAGACGAATTTTGGTGGATACGAGAAGCTCAACCAATATCCTTTTCTTAACCACTTACAAGAGAATGAAAAATCCAGCCGTAATTCAGAGTTCGGACAGATCAATTGTGGGCTTTACTGGCAGCTCAGCAGATGTGATCGGGGAGTTCGAAGAGGAAGTTCTATTGGGCAAGGGCCCTTTCAAGAAGATGGTCAGGATACTTTTTATTGTGGTAGATTGTCCCACCTGCTATAATGCTATTCTAGGGAGGTCTTGGCTCTCTAGGATGCATGCAGTGGCTTCAACAGTCCACCAATGTTTGAAATACACTGTTCAAGGACAAGTAGGAGTTGTCCGAAGCAGCCAAAAGGTTGCAAGGGAATGTTATGCTACAGCCCTGGCGCCCCGGACGTTGGGGGAAGTTCGTATCAACGAGCAATAGCAATTTGAGGGGCTTTCTGGGGGTGAGGGTGAAATTGATGACCCCGGAGAGGCCCCTGGAGTATTAATACCAGTCGAAGAGGTAGAAACACATTGTTTAGAAGAAGGAAAAAGTGTCAAGATAGGGTCTCGAATGCCACCCGATCTGAAAAGTGAGATGTTAAAGTTTTTGAAGAGCCATAAGCATGTTTTTGCTTGGTGCAATGCTGGTGTTACTGGGGTTCCATCAGATGTGATATCACATCACCTATCTGTCCAGAAAGGCGTAGCACCGATGGTTCAAAAGAGAAGGGCTTTTTCCAAGGAAAAGGCTGATGTTATTGTGCAAGAGGTTGACAGGCTCACAAAGATGGGGCATATCAAGGAGTCTCAATATCCTTTGTGGACTACCAATCCGGTCCTGGTAAAAAAGAAAAATGGCAAGTGGCGCAGGTGCATTGACTTCACAGACCTCAATAGAGCTTGCCCAAAAATTTTGTATCTAGTTCCCCGGATTGACCAGCTAGTAGATTCCACCTCTGGGAATAAGCTGTTATCCTTTATGGATGCTTTCTCCGGATACAATCAGATCCAAGTAGATCTGAAGGATCAAGAGCATACCACATTTGTCACTGACAAGGGTCTTCATTGCTACAAGGTAATGCCGTTTGGATTGAAAAATGCTGGGGCTACTTATCAGAGATTGGTGAACAAATCCTTTGCTGATCAGATTGGAATGAATATGGAAGTATACATCGATGACATGATGGTGAAAAGTGTGGATGAGCAATTGCACTTGGCAGACCTCCAAGAAACTTTTACCAACTTGGTAAAGGTGAATTTGAAGTTAAATCCAAAAAAATGTGTGTTCAGAGTGCAATCCGGGAAGTTCCTAGGTTATATAATAAGTGAGCAAGGGATACAGCCCGATCCGGACCAGCTTAATGATCTGTTTCAAATGGAGCCTCCTCAGAATATTAAAGAAGTACAACGATTAACAGGGAGGTTAGCTGCTTTGAACAGATTTATCTCAAGGTCTTCGGACAGATGCGCCCTGTTTCTTTAAACCTTGAAGGGTGCGAAGGGATTTGACTGGACCTCACAGTGTGATAAGGCTTTCAATGAAATCAAGAAGCATCTGTCCTCTCCTAAAACCTTATTCAAACCAGTTGATGGAGAGACACTCTTCGTATATTTGGCAGTTTCAAGTTGTGCCATCAGTGTTGTGTTAGTGAGAGAGGTGGATAATTACCCCCATCCAGTGTACTACATCAGCAAAAGTTTGATAGATGCAGAAATACGCTATTTGAAACTTGAAAAATTAGCATTGGCCCTGGTGATAGCTGCAAGAAAGATGATGCCTTATTTCCAGGCTCATCCTATTATCGTCCGAACATTTTTTCCTTTGAAGAATGTTCTCCAAAAGGCAGACATTTCAAGTAGGATGACTAAGTGGTCGGTAGAATTGGGGGATTTCGATATAGATTTTGCTCTCCGAACAACAGTCAAAGACCAAGCTGTGGCTGATTTTTTAGTTGAATTCCACTCTGATAGAGATTCGGAGCAGACTACTAAGAAGAAAGATAAAAAGGTCTGGGTCGTCCGGATGGATGGTGGATCCAGCACTATGGGATGTGGTGCAGGGGTGTGCTTGACTTCTCCATATGGTGACAAAATGTACCAAGCTATATGTTTTGCTTTCAGGGCTTCCAATAATGAGTCTGAGTACGAGGCAGCTATAGCTGGTTTGAAGTTAGCTTTTATTTGTGGGGCTAAGAGGGTCAAGCTATTGAGTGAATCCCAGCTTCTTATCCACCATGCCTAAGGAGGCTAAAAATGAGCAGCTAGTGAAGTATTTACTTCTTCTTAAAAATGAAGCACTCAAGTTTAAAAGCATTATTTATGAACATATAACCCGGACAGAAAATGAGTTGGCAGATTCATTGGCAACCACAGCATACACAGAGTCGTATCCATGGATCCATGTGCTGGAGAGCCCCTCCATTCAACTTAATATGGGTAAAGAAGAAGAAATTTTTGAAGTACAGGTGAAACAACTTCAGGATTGGAGATTTCCTCTCCTGCAATACCTCTCTGATGGCATCGTGCCTCCGGATAAATCACTAGCAAGAAAACTAAAACACAAGGCTCGTGATTTTATCATACTGAGAGACATTCTGTATAAAAATTCTTACAGTAAACCTCTTCTGCGTTGTTTGGGGGATGATGAATCTCAAGTAGTCCTCTCCGAGTTGCATGATGGCGAAGGATCAGCTCATTGTGGATTCAGGGCTCTAACAAGGAGAGTTTTACTGGCTGGCTACTATTGGCCATCTATCATGCAGGATGCTAAAGAGCTGGTGAGAAGGTGTGACCCATGCCAGAGATACAACAATGAAATTCATGTCCCAGCCATTCCTTTAGAGTCAATCTCTGAGCCTATACCTTTTGCTCGATGGGGGTTGGATTTAGTGGGGCCTCTCCCTATGGCGTCCGGAGGGCGCAAAACTATAATTGTTGCAATCGATTACTTTTCGAAGTGGATTGAAGCAGCCCCTCTGGCAGGAATAATATCAAAAGCCGTTATAAAATTCATTCTATCCAATATTTGTTGCAGATTTGGTATTCCACAAAAGATAACGACAGATAATGGGCCATAGTTCGACAATAGGAAAATGGAGAGTTTCTGTGCCTTAAGGGGTATACAACATTGTTTCTCTTCACCTTTCCACCCACAAGCAAATGGTCAGGTTGAAGTGGCTAACAGGACTATAATGTCCGGTTTAAAGAAGAATTTGGAAGGGGCTGCTGGGAAGTGGCCTAGCTTTTTACAAGAAGTTTTGTGGGCCTACCGGACAACACTTGGGGCTGCAACACAGGAGTCACCCTTTGATTTGGTCTATGGGATGGATGCAATAGCTCCCATAGAAGCAACTCTCCCATCATTTCGTGTTCACAACTTCTCCGAATGCGCTAACGAAGTGGCAATCAGAAATCAGCTCGACCTAGTAGAAGAAAGACGAGTTAAAGCTCACCTTAGAGCTGCACACTATCAGGGTTTGATGAGAAGCAGATTTGCTTCTAGAGTTAAAAGAAGAGATTTCCAGCCGGGGGACAAGGTATTGAGGAAAGTCTTCTTACACACTAAAGAGAAGCTGCTCGACAAATTGGCCCCGACTTGGGAAGGACCTTCTATGGTTGTTGAAAGGCTTAAACCTGGAACATATTGGCTAGAAGACAAGGATGGAAGAGTTTTGACCCACCCTTGGAATATCGAACATCTCCGGATGTACTTGGAGTAGCATTTGTGTAAATATTTACTTGTTTAAACATCCATGTAAATATTTGGAGGCATACTCTTTCCTACCCTGGTGGCGCAGGGAGGTTTTAATGAGGTGTCCGAGTTTTAAATGAAATTTGATGCCTTCTTAAAAAATTTCTGAAGTGTTCTTACTTTGTCTTTTGTCACACCATCTAGATTGAAATAAAAGAGTGATGACCACTTAAACATTCGTCATCAGAGAATTTAAACACTCTCACTATGAAATAACTAAGGGTTATTTAAACACTAGCCACCAAAATTGAAACGGACTATGAAAGAATGTGAGAATTGTGCAAAACAAGGATATTCATTGAAATAATTTAAGTGCCTTGGCCTTCCAAGGACTTTCGAATTGTCAAACAGAGTAAAGGATCTATCCGGTCAGATACCGGACACACTTACAAAAAGGGTGCCTTGGCCTTCCAAGGACTTTAGTTTAGATAACATGAAAAGTAAAAAGTAATTCATAATTTAAGGCTGAGCCTTTGAAGATGGCTCAACTTCATCTATCTTCTTCTTCCCATTGGGATCATCTTTCTCTTCGTTTGGGCTTTCCCCGGTGTTCTCTTCGTCATCAGATGAGGATGCACTGGAGAAGCCAAGCATGTCGCCTTCGGCCATTATGTGATATGGGAGGTCTTCAGGCTCTACGTGAAGCCATAAATCCCCCAAGTTCCTCTTCGGGAACTTCTCATGGAAGAACAGGACCATGTCTGATTTCACCTTGGCATACATTTGCTCTCGAGTGTCTATCACGTTGTTGGCATAAGCATCGATCTTGGCCTGGATTTTGGCCTCCTGCTCCCTTAGGAGATCAGCTTTCTCCCCTGTAGCTTAGGACACCGCGTTTTCAAGAGCAATCTTGTCACTGGTCAAGTTGTGGATAACTTGATCTTTGGCCTTGGTCTCCTCTTTTGAAGAGTTGAGGTCTTTCTCCAGTCCGGACAACTTCTCCCGGAGCTCCCTGATAGTGTCTTCTAGAGTGGCAACTTTTATGGTACTCACCTCTTGGATTTTCTTCAGCTCTTCGTTTTCTCCCTTTAGAATAAGAGCATTTGAAGTGGCAGTAAGAAGGTCATCGGACAACCTCTCTTTGTCAGACTTGAGGTCTTTGATAAGATCTGCTTGACTTCGAACTTGTTTCTCCAACGCAAGCACCGGCTGAACATTTCTTAATAAAGAGTGAGCTATAACATCCCTTTCACTTGAAATAGTAAAGGTCTTACCATTAAAAGTGACTGTGTTTGAAGTGCTCAGAGGGAGATAAGGCCCAAAAAAATCATCTCTGGGGAGATTGATAAAGTACTCACCAAGCCCACCAAGACCAGTGATGTCTACCCCATCAATGCTAAGACCTCCCCCTTCGACCTCATCGGTTTGGAAGTCACCAGGTATCTCATCTGCTTGTGTTGGGTCAGTGGGGTCAGCTTGGGGGAGAGGCTCCGGAGGTTGGAGAGAAAGTTCGTCACCATTAGAGGTAGTTTTCTTCTTGGCCTCTCGGCCTTTGCTTTCAGCTCCCCGTTTACGGTCTCTTTTGGAAGCCCTTGGAGGATTTGGGGAGTGAACCTCGTGCCTAACACTCTCCTGCTCTACCGCTTTTAAGAGAGCAGGATCAATTTGGCTGGGGGCTGGCCCCTCCGGATGCGTTGGAACATCCTCCTCCACCTCTGCAGGGTTAGCTCCACCCACCACTTTCTTGCCCTTCTTTTTGCCTTTCATTTTACTCAGGGCCTTGGCCCGGCCTGGCAAGTAAAATGTCTCATCCGGTTCATGTGTCCTTTTGAGCACTACATCTGGATGAGGCTGGGTGGTGAGCTCTTCCCAAGTTAAGTCTCTCCGACCTGTGGTGTTCCAAAGATGAGACCTTGCTAAGTTGCCCCCTGTGAAAGCATCATGGAACCGGTTCCCCCATTTCTCAGCAGCCCAAGCGTTGATCTTGGTGCTAGTGGTATGCCCGGTTTTCAAGTGGTCATTGAAGTCCTTGGGCAGTACTGATAAGAAGAAGACAAAGTTAATTAGTTTAAACAAATTTGATAAAAGAAGAGATAAAAATATAAGGTATGAGCCTTACCATCACTCCTCCATCTGCTGGTGAGGAGACTGAGGTTGACTCCGGCCTTGATTTTCTTCCCGTTCTCCCAAGTACCACTTACGAAGAGGAATTGAGTCCTCCAATTCCTCTTCGACTCTAGCAAGTCATACACTGCCTTGAAGTCATCCCCCATGTTGGAGTGATAAAAGGGGATGTGGTGGTTTCTACAGAGGCTGGCCACAATAGCAAACTCCTCCATTGACAGAGGGATCCTGGAGAGCCTAGAGGCCATAATGCAGGCCATAAGGGTGTACCAGGCATTGTGACTCAACTGGCTTGGGCAGAGCTTTATCAGATGAAAGTATCTGACGATCTCCGGGTCCAAGGGGAATCTGAGCCCCCAATTAAACAGCTCCGTGAAGATGACTATCTCGCTCAACTTGCAATCCATGAGAGTTTCGGGGTTTATTGGGATTCTTATCTTCACATTCTCTAGAATTCCCCACTTCGTACGCATCTGGCCCAGCTCAGCTGTGTGGATGAATACGTAGTTGATCTTTTGCAGGGCAAGGAGGTACTTAACACTAACCTTGTGAAAACAAGGCCCCACCATTCCTTCGAGACACCCCGGCAGATCCGGATGCCTCAAGCACAACTTTTCTTTGCCCTTGTCTTTTTGGGCAGCAACAACACCACTACTCTGTCCGAAAGGCTAAGACTCGAATGAGGCCTCTTCGATAGAGTCTTCCATTACTTCCTCCATGATTGATGAGGGGTTTTCGGTAGCAGTGGTGAGGGGAAGGTTTAGATTTGGCTCAGCCTGGCTTCCGGACTGCTGAGTTTCAGTGTTTTCTTGGTTCATGGCCTCCGGTTGGGGCTCTGATGCAGATGTTTCCTTCCGGAGACTTGAGCTAGTGCCCTCCGGACCAGACAACCTGTCCTTGGGAGCTCTAATGGGAACTTCTGACCCCGCACTGCTGTCTTTGGCACCCGATTTCGAAGGGGTGCCCTTAGAAGCTAGACCCTTGACCAACCGGCCTTTTCTTCGGTCAACTAATTTCTGAGGAGAGGTTTCAGCGTCTGACCCCATAGCTAAGAAAGGGGAGGGTTTTTTAAAGCTTGTAACTGTTAAACCTGGTTCAACGATGGGTTCCGACTCTTGAACCGAGGAGCCTGAGATAATAGGTGAAAGATTGGTGTGAAATAACTTCTTCGGTTTGATGCCCCTTATGGAGGAAGAACCTTGGTCTGATTCTGTGGGTGAAGTTGCTGGTTTGTCGATGGGCGAAGCGGGTAAGCCTGCTGCAATGCGCCTTTCCCTTTCAACCTTTTGCGCCTTTTCTAATTCAGAGAGGTTGAGCCACCCGCCTTTGATCAAAGCATTCCGAGCCGTGGACATAAACAATCTGGGTAAAAATTTGCTTTGGATAGAAAAAGCTTTGAGAAATTGTAAAGTAAAAAACGAGAGTGATGGTGAAACTGTAGAAAGCATTTCAATTTATAGTAAATCTGAAAAAGGAGTTTGATTCATAGGAGAACTCGAAAAGATTGGTAATGATTAAAAGACGGCGCTGATGTCACCCTCTTTAATGAAGAGGTTGCTTTTCGAAGAAGGTGGGTGCGAGATTCAAGGTGAAAAAACGGCTGAAGAAACCAACCAAAAAGTAACACGTGTCCCATAAACTCTGGCAAAAAACCGTTTGGATTCACAAAGCTTTATCAGTCCGGATAAAGACACAACACAAGTCGAAAGACCTGTCCGGATAAAACTGCCCCTGATATCGAACTGTTTTTCAGGTTTTTGACAAAGGCATTTGAACAAACACCTAAAAAAGGGGCTCCTGATGAGTCAGAATACTGCTTCCTCTCCGGACAGGGACAGATCGGACCAAGGCCACCAGACCAGATAGACCACTTCGAACACTTAGCCCATTGGACTGTTCGAACTATGAAAAAAATACTAAAAAACCTAAATATTTCTTGACTAAGCTGCTTGCTCTCCTACTAAGAGCTCATGGGTCTTTAAACATGACCCGGGTCCATTAAACATGACCCGAAAACCCATAAAGCCCAAATGAAAGGGTATAAATACCCAACCACCTGCATTAAATATGGGTAATATAAATTAACTGCAACCAGACTGCTTAATTCTCCCTCTACTCTCTACTCATAATATTAAACACATACCAACATTCACAAAATCTAAAATAAATTACCAAATTACCCTCAGACATAAATTAACCTCACCAGGAACAACTACAAAAAGGTTTTTTTTTTAACAAATCGATTAGAGAGTCTACATTGTTTGAGGTTTCATGGTCATCACCAAACTTCTTCTCGCCTAAATCCATCCGTCAATCAATTGAGGTTTTTTTTAGATTTTAGGTGTTTTAGAGTTCTAGAGAGGTTTTAGAGGTTTTAGAGATTTTTTATTTTTTTAAATTTTGAAATTTTTGTTAAGTTTTGAGTATAAAAAGGATACATGGAGGAGTAATTTGTTATTTTTAAGTTTTAGTTAAATATACCCAAAACTCACTAAATGCTAAAAAATAATATACTTGGTAAAAAGGCAAATAAGTAGATGACTATAAATTAAAAAATATTCCAAAATAAATGGGCTAGTTAACAAAATTTGGGACCAGATTTAGCCAAATCCTACTTATAATTATCCACATTTTAATACAAAATTCTAAAAACAAAAAAACACACACATTTAACTCAACTCATGATAAAAAACCTCAACTCATAAAAACCTAACACTAAACCCTAACTCTTGAACTAACAAGATTTTTGAACTTTGAGCTATAGATTCAAGTTGCAACGTGTCAAACTTCAAAGAGAACCACGATAGAACAATGGAGGTAAGAAATTGTTTTTCATTTTTGTATAACCCGCTTCTGTTGGACATGAGCAACGATTCGTGATGAACTCGTTACAAACGAGTGTCTTTCATCATATATCATTGCGGCATAGCTAATTTTGTCACATAAATCGTAAATACCAAGAGACACCGTCGCTCAGGCCGAACACAATTTAATTACATAATTGATACATCCAAACAAAAGTCTATTAAACTAACAATGCTACAACCTAGACTATATCTTATGTTTTATTACATCTATGTGCTAAAATGAGACTATATATACATCATCTGTAATTAGTAGCGAAGTTTTAGAATATATATTATCATCTATCATATGTCTAGTTTTAGAGTTGCATTATAATTTTGAATGTGACTTGTATATTGTAGGATCCTAAAGAATAATCATATTTGATTTGAAATTACACACATTTTTTACCACGTAAAATATTACACTAAATAAGGTCTAGACGAATGTGTTATAGAGGAAGGCCAAAAATATAAGTTTGTCGTCATCATTACACTGTATTATAATGGTACAATTAGAAAATGTTCTAGACTATATTACCGATGCGAGTGGTATGACGTGTAGGAACCAAAAGTTAGTGAGGATGCTGTGAAGAAAATAAATTATAAACAAAAATATGATTGTCCATTTTTTCAGAGGGTTTCCTGATGATTGTAAATTTTAAACAATTAACACAACCACACATTGGTTGAGCGTTCGTAAGTTATCTTTAGCTGGTTGTTATCCTAAAGAAGTATATATGGGCTTGAAAATACATAACCACAATATTTTATTTAACATGCTAACTACACACAATGCTTGACAACAACATCAGATTGTTGAAGAAGCTGGTCAAACACAAATACAATATTATATTATCTAAAACGAAAGAACACAATTACTATGTGTGGCATTAGATAACCTAAGGATCTGACGTGATCACCAATTTTTTTTGTAAATCGTACAAGTATTAATTTGCTACACACGTTTTTACAAATAATTATAATGGATAGTACTTACATGACGACGAGGTACAAAATACCGTTGCTAGAAATAGTAGGCGTTACTTCAACAAAAATGATATTTTGTGTTGGTTTTGTTATTTTGATGAAGGAGAAAGAGCCAAACTACACTAGGCATTGATGTTATGGGAAAAACTAACAAAGAAAATGTCAAGTAGAAAAACATTTAATGAGAGAAAAGAAAAATTACATTATGTCTCGCTTATCTATCTATTTATATATCGTTCGTCAGTTACACATAATCCTTAAATCATCTCTTTATTAACTATGCACATTAACTTTACATTTATGATATGAAGTCTAATTTAACGGTCATGATTATAGTGGGTTGACTGGTTAATTAATATCGCTTAACTGTTTTTCTATATGTAAGCCTCGATCGGTATTATTCACACTATAAGCCGAGCGATGCTCCAAACTTTATATTTCCGCTCGGTTATGCCTTGCGACCGGTCAACTTTTCTATTTGCCTCACTGGAGACCTGTTCGCTCTTTTAAGCCCTCGTCTTCGTCGTTTGGTGCTTGGTGCTCAGTGTGTCGTTTGCTTGTTCTGATTTAGCTTGCCAGGTGTCAACAAACACGTTGTTCTATTACATTGTTGACAGTTCTTGTTCCCTATATAGACTTTGGGTTTGCTCGTATCACTGTCGTGCTTGCTCGCCCATTCAGTCTTCTTTATAATTAGTTCAATTTGGTGTCGATTATGCCTTCTTGTTAATTTCATATGCTCGGATACCCTCTGAATTACTAGCCGGTGGATACTCCCTTATCAAGGCACCCCTAATTCATGCATCATATGTTAGCAACATAAAATCAATGAAATAAATAGTATAGACGAAGCAGAGGCAGTTGTTATCTATATGGTATAATTACGGTGACTTATCTCTTATCGTGATGGCAAAAATCAAAGCATTAAGAAGATGGACTTATAGTTTGTAGAGAGTTTTTTTTAGGAATAACTAACACACCAAATTCAACAAAGTTTATAGCGGAGCTAATTGTTGTGCTGGCCAAATGGAAAAGGTAATTTTAATGGTATATCCAACTTCGTATATTGATTCACCCGAAGGAATAAAAAAATTTATGGAAAAATAAATATAGAGAATTACTCCCAAATTCGTATTATACGAATGCTTAATATATATTTTTTGACATTGAATTTTTTTTAGAAGACTGTAAATACAAATTAGTATATTAACCAAATTATACTATGGTAAGGTAAATATTTGAAAAACATGATGTGAATAGTTTCTTTAAAAAAAAAGTTATATTCATAAAACTATATATATATATATATCATAATTATGGATTTATAAGACTAACAAATTTATGTGAGTAGTTTCTACAAAGAAATTGTATTCAAACTCTAGTAGTTTGTTAAATTTGGCATCATAAAGGCTTTAGTAATTTACATTTGTATTTAACCCAAATTTAGATTAGTAGGATACCAGAATATTAGGGGGAAAAGCAATAATCATGATAAAGGGGAATGAGCTGTGGTTGCTTAAATTGAAAAAGAGATAGAGGGAAAGAGAACCATTCATGTGTGTATTCCACAACATTTACACCTATCATTGTCTCCTTCATTATTGTCCCACCCCCAAAAGTAAGTTACACCTAATCTTCCCTATTTAAATCCTCCAAACACGCCCTTAACCTTCTTTTTCTCCATGTGGGTTTGGTTTCATGCTTGTAATGAATGAGCTGGATATTTATATATTTATATGATGATGATGGAATTGATTATTTAATTTACATAAAAATTAATTAAATTAAATTTTATAATAATAATAAATAAATTAAGGTCCAAAAGGTGCTCTATGAGGAATGCCTTTTCTTCTCCTAGAAGAATGGGAAGATTTATACATTTCTTGTTGGTTTCCTTCACGCAATTCTCCTTCTTCTTCTTCACCTTTTCCTACTAATTCTCCTCCTCCTCCTTCACTCTTTGTGCTTGATCCGAAACTTGTATCTCCATTCTTCTTTATACCTACAACCTGTAAATTTTATAACCAATATCACTTTTAAAATATTATATCCTTTTCTTAAGGAACTCGCAGTTACAGTCGCTACTTAACGAATGCGCACGGACTAAACCATCAATTTAACGATTTTCGAGCTCATAACTCCACCAACTTGGTTACCCTTTTCGCGATTCTACTCTATATACTTAATAACCAAACTTTTTAATCACCTAAGAATTATCTAGTTGTAGTTGACGTAGACTTATATATCTCATACATCACCTAAATCAATGGTGGTTTATGTAAGCAATAATTACAAAACTATCTTTGGCATTTTTTTCATATAGTCATTTGATTTTAAAATTTTAGATCCATCTCACTATAACCATTTTCTAACGTTTAAAAAATAGAAAAACTAGATTTTTCAAAATCTTTATATTCGAAAAAAGCTCAACACATTTTGTTTAGATGTTTATAAAACTATATAAAAAAAGTTTGGATTTAAGACTAGAAACTGACCTTGCATCCCAAAGAACAAAAACGAAAAGGATCGAGGAGGCTTCTTCCACAAATTTCACACAAATGAGAGATTCCTTTACCACTACAATTACTAGTTTTAGGTTGTGGTCTCTCATTTAAAAACAAAACCCTAGCACTGTTTATCACATAAGTCTGTACTCCTGTTATGTCCAAAACCCTTTGAATCTCTGAAACCCTAACAACGTCATGGTATGAAGATCGTCTGATCTGTATATATAAAAAAAAAAAACCATTTCAATAAAAATCAAACTCGAGCTAATAATAATAACAATAACAAAGAAAAAAAGTTAAAAAAAATCAAAACTTTACGAGTACCCACTTGAATAACAGAGTGATCTTTGTGTTTTGAAGATTTGCAGTAGAAGCAAAATTCACCATTTATGCAATCAAGACAGAACATGTTGCATTCGCTTCGAGGTGTGTCTCTGTGTTTAGGGCATACATGGAAAAATGGCGTTGATAATAAAGATTCAAGCCATGGTGGTACCAACATTTGTATTTCCTGTTTAACAACATTACTAAAAACATCAAATTATATAATAAAAATTTAAACAAGTGCTGGAAAAAAAATCAAATTCTGAAAATAGTTTCAACAGACAAAGTGTAACAAATGTATAAAAAATGTGAATAACTCAAGAAGCTGTGTTACCATTAACAGAGAAGACAAGAGATAGAGAGGTGTGTAAAGAACCTGAAGGAAGAATGCGAGTTTTGAGAAGAAAGAGAGGGAGAGAGAAATAAATTATTGAAGTGGTAGAGAAGAGAGTATAAAAGAGAGGTGTAACGGTTGAGATTAAGAGACGTTAGGTTAAGAGAGGTTTTCAGCCGTACGATTAGGTAAAGAAAGCAACATAAGAATAAAATAAGGACCTTAAGACAAGACTTTGGTTCTTCTATATTCAGCTTATTATCTATATTATAGAATAGGGTTGGTCAATTGCAAAATTAGTTAAGACATTAATTTCATGAACCAAAAAAGGTTCCTTTTAATTAAAAATTTGATTGTTATTATAAAATTAACATATTTGATTATAAAATTAAAGTTTACACAAAATTATACTACATTATCCTTCTTATTTCTATATGATATGCTATTTTTCTTTTTATAGGTAGTGTGAAATCTTAAATTTTAAAGTGAATAGACAAAATAATTCGCTAAAAAATGCTTATACAAGTAATATAATATATTGATTCGCGGGTAATTTTTTTTAAATCTCAATCCTACCTCTTAGCACTTTAGACTAGAACCAATCATATTAATTTTAAGATTAAATCTATGAATAGTTTTTTACTATTTCGCTTTTTTATTTAGTTTTTCGATTTCAAAATAATCATTGAAATTTTTTAAATTTAACAAAATTTATAAATTTAGTTTTTGAGCCAAAAAAAAATACCACTCATGAGGGATTAGATCTATAGATTATGTTAAGTAGAGAGATTAAATTTATGAATTTTGCAAGTTGAATGTCTAAATTGATAAATTTTGTCAAGTCTAGGGATCCTCATCAGTGATCTTAAAATCGAAAGACTAAATGAAAGAAAACAGGATAGTCGAAGAACTATTCGTTGATTTAAGCCTTAATTTAACATGCATGGTAAGTTTCGGGTAAGATATATTCAAATATATATATTTAGAGATTTGTGTTGAAGAGAATTTTCTGAAATAAAATATTCATCTTTTACAAATGACATCATGTTAAACCTTATACCATAATCCAAATCTAAATATGTAATCTCTTAAGAGTATGAACGCTTTTTAGCTGCAGTATAAAATACTTGCATACAGATGTAGATATCTTGTATTTTTGTTTAATTTTTGCTATTTTTTTGGTTCTTAATTCATTGTCTCGTTGCTCCCGAACAATGTATTTTTTGTTCCTGGATTAGTATCTCAATACAAACTTTGTCTCCATTCTTGCATACTATGAGCTTCCAATCAACAACGATGGTGAAAATTTATATGCAAAAGACGTGAATGCATATTTCATTTTCTTTATCTTTATACAGTATTTGCAATCCGGATTTTAACTTAAGTTTAGTTGGATGCACATCCCTAAGTTCCATTGTTATGATCATGGACCATAACCATGACTAATTATATAACTACAAATTAGTCCGTAAACTTGATTTTAGATTTAATCGTCAATATTCATACTCAATCATTCACAAAATCCAAATATATTATGGTATCCACATAATTATTATGATGAGTTTTCATTTATCAGCTTAATTCATACTTATTCATATGTACATGATTATTTATTAATTAAATCATTGGGCAATAATAGTCAACGTATCAATAAGCATGTGATGATCCATTGTAATAAAGAAATTCTAATAATCCACCAGTTGGATTATTATATACTGCCAAATGATGCATTCATTGAATTTAATTAGTGTAACTTTATTGTCTATGGATGAATAATATTGTACACGACATTAAATGATAAAATATTAGAAATTTATGGCCCCATATGTTGATGATATATTTAGTCATTGTCATAAGATAATATAATTAATAAGTAATCAAGTTAACTATACAATTAAGATTTAGACTAATAAGTGAAACCCATTAAGGAGGTATAAGTATAGATACCAAGTTGAATTTGACCACTATAAAGGATTATGCCCAAATATCAACACTCAAGACTAAATTGATAAGTTTAATTGATAGAAATCAATATAGTTGGTTATGGCCCGTGATCAAAAGCGGAATAAAGAGATATAATACACATAGATTAAAGAATAAACATAGTTACATTATATTATATAAGTATTACTTATGATAGATTTTATTTTAACCTAACGTCCATTCCAGTCTACCGTTTTTATTAGACGAACCACTTCAAACACTAACTTCTTTCTCATTTGTCTATTTCTTTCTCCTTCCGTCTTTTGCTGTTTCAAGATAAGTCTATGATACAACTCATTGATAGTGGATAAATTCAAGACACAAAACAAGATTAAAGGAACTCTATATATTCTTGGATTCATCAGAATCTCAAGAGCATGATTTAAAAGGCGAACAATACGGAAAATATTCATATAATATATCACTCCTAGGATGAGCAATATGAGTATTAAGTTTTATTCCACATTTTTATTCCTAATAGTAGAATCCATATCACAATATGACGATTTGTAATTTATGAATAATATAACTATTAAATGATTCAGTGGTTCCTATCAATTGGTATCGTACTTAAGATTTCTCTGGTGGATCGACTAAGATTGTATGTTTATATATACAATCCATTAAATGACATGTGATTTTTAATTCTAGTAAATATTTCGTACAGTTGGAATTATATGTTAATTGAATTGGTTGAAGTATGTATTTAAGGTTTTATAAAATCATGTTACGATTGATTTGTTCATAGATTTATAATTAGGATATTACATGTCTTTATGAATTGATATATAAATTGGAAATGCAAAAATTGAGAAATTTTCTTTAATTAGGGTTTATACGTTGCTGAAAAAGGATGATTTTCACATCAAATAAACACTGAATTAAAGGAAGAAATCAGACCAAATTAGATAACAGTTGATTGATGGAGTAACCTCTAATGTTACTCCAACCAAGGTTTTCTGAAGACATTCGTTGTGGCCAACGACTTGCTGTCATTGCGATGAAACATCACAACTCGCTGGAACATGAAGCTCATCACAATAAATAAACCAACTATTACCGCGAGGAAAACAATTGTTGGCGATGACTAGGTTGGTTGGCGCCACCGATAATACCGCTGGTCAGGTTATTCAACTCAAAGACAACAAGTTGGTTGAGCCAGTTCGGCACCGGGGTAACATTATTGGGTGGGCCATTTCGAAACAACGAACAAAGTTGTTAGCTAGGCCACATGTGGATATGGTGGATTACGACCCGATGAAATAAAAATTCCAACACTATAGCGGTACACCTTAAGTATATTTCTGAAAATTTGAAAATTTGAATTTTTTGTAATTTTTTTTGAGTTATTCATACCTTTTGTAACTAGTGATCACTGATATACGATTGGACATGTTTGTTTGTATATGTATGTTGTGAGATATGTGTTTAAATTTTTAAATAGATATGCATGACTATGGTTCTTCATATTAAAGTAGGTGGATCATAAAATCAATTAATCTGTCCAAATAAAGGTTAGTTGGTGGATTGAGGATTCTAGGCTCATAATATTTCATGAATTAAGAGTATTGTAAGTAGTTACAACCCAAAAGAATGTCAATACTTGACATGATTATTTATGAATAAGACAAAATTATCGAAAATTAATCACTAAATTTTAACTGAAGTAGAGAGAATCAACCGAAACGAGAGTTTTACCGATACTTAACCAATTGAAATTAAGTTAATAATTTTTCAAACTCATAAATACATATTAGTATATTTGTCCAAAAGTATATTTCGATGATTGTATGTTATGTTTTACATGGGTTATGCCACGCTAAAGCAGGTTTAAGTTTAAGTTTTTCTGTTAATGAACTGTGTATGTGTTATTTGTTATATGTAAAGTTGTTTTAAATACATATAACCCATAAGGCAATACAACCTCAGTTTTGATGTGTTAATATTTCCAATAAATGAAGGTAATGAAATTGTATTTGAAGTGTTGTGATCATGACCTAACATTAAGGAATATGATTTTTGATGCGTTGGGGAAGCCACATAGGCTAAGCTTAAAATCGTGACACAATGAATACCTTTTGAATTCGATACAACTATCCTACCTCAGATTACATATGCAATTGAGTCTCTCAAAGTAATTGAGAATTTTTTTGCCAATGTTGAATAAATAAGAAATTAAGTTGTTGTTGTTGCAACTCTCCAACATGAAGTTTAATAGGAAAAATACAATAAGACAACATGTTTTGTGATGTCAATGATCACCTCAAAGTTAAATCACTTAAGATTGACATTACCAAATAAGTTGTAAGGGGGTTAGAGTTTATTTTTTCTCATCATGCGAAGTGGACAATTAATAAACTGGATTCTCATACAGGTTATAACAAACACAAGTAAATCATCAAGACGACCTATCGACCTAAAGGAAGGTTGTAGGTGGATTGCTGATCAAATATACAATTGTCATAAAACCAACACATTGACCCCAAAAAGGTTATTGGTGGATTGATACTCATGTATCAGATGATTAGTTTTGATGCCAGTCACTAGAGTCATGTTAGAACATTAAGTTACTCAATATGAATTATAGATGCTATATTCCACACAGTAACTAAAATAAAATATTTCAAAGAAGTTCCAACTCTACCTTCTCAAGAAAGTGAAAAGTTAAAAAATAGATAATTTAATTATTCACTAGAGATATAAACAAAATTCTATTTTGAGATCATATGGTCTATCTTCAAGAACATAAATTTTTATGCAGGTAACGGTAAATCATTTGTTGTGTTTCTCTAAAGCCATTTAGAATTCAGATTCTTAGTTGTAGATCAACGCTACAAAAGAAGTGTATGCGTATATGCAAGATTATTCAATTTGGGAGCCTTCCGATTACCTTTAAAAAATAATTTCGATTGGTTGTAAGTTAGGTTAATGAAAACCCAAACTGATTCTAAGGATAATATGGAGACACATAAAGCCTGACTTATGACAATAGTATATACTCAGTGTAAAAAGTATTAACTTTAAAGATAACTTTTCTCAAATTCTATCAAGGACTTAGTTAGAAAAATCTTGACAAAAGGTAACACATTTTAACCTCAAACTTCATCAAAATGGATATTCAGACTTTTTTTCCTAAAAAGTGACATTAAAGAAAACCTTCTAATATGATGCAACCTGAGAAATTTGTAATAAGTGATTCAAAGTCCATGGTATACAAGCTTAAGAATTCCATTTGTGGGCTCAAACAAGTTTCTCAACAATGGTACCACAAGTTCCTGAAGATAATCACATAATCGCCAACCATCAACCATCAATTTCATGTATCTATTATGGTGTGTAACATAAGAAGAATAAGAAATATAATCACACATATCTAGCATTAACTATTCCTAAATTAAGTATAAACCTACTTAATGTGCAAGAGAAGTCAATAAAATTTAAATGAACGTACTTGATTACCTATAAAACTCAAGTGTACGCATCTAAATGACAAACATACATTGGGATCTATTACAAACTTATACTGAAATTAATTATCCTCCAAACAATCAACACACATCTTAACGGTGTGATCCTAAAAAACTGTAGGTATCATTACTTTAGTAAGAGGATCTTACAGCATGAGGCTTGTACCGATGTGCTATGTAGTGATTGATGACTTTATACTCTTTATTTAACATACATGAACTTGATATATATGTTTGGACTGTTTTGATCTCTTGCCACCGTTTCAACACATAATTGTAGAATTGTGTCATATTAAAACCTTATAAGATTTTTATTCCTTATAAAATAACAAAATTATACAACCACAATGCTTGTTTAGAGCATGTAAAAAAATTCATTGCAATATTGGATGATGCAACTAGTATTGGTTTAAACTGTTCCACATTGTTGCATCTCCATCTAATAGTAATATGTTATTTATAGTGCTACAAAATGTGTCCATACATCCTACCAAAATCCGAGTCTAATACCTAATGATCGCTATATTATCCGACTTCATATATGCCAATATATGTCTTTTGGGGTTTTGCTTATACTAGAGAATCATTTTGATCACTTTCCAATAGTGCATCACTCAATTACTTACATACCCTCTCAACAACCCTATATCAATGGAAATATTCGGACTTGTAAAAACTTGAACATATATCAGACTCCCAACTTCCTAAGCATATTAAATATTTTTCATTTTTTATATCTCAAAGTTTGTGTTTGGATATTGAATTAGATTTAATTTTTCTTAGTTTGCAATAACGGTATCCAATGCCTTGGTATTTTTTATTCTTTAAAGTTACAAAATATTTTCTATATATGTCTTTTATGATAGTTCCGAGATTCCAAGAGAATTATTTCAATGAATCTGGATTTCTAATACAAAAGTTGCATCATCGAGATATTTTCTATCAAATTCCTCTATCATAAATCGCTTAGTAGTGTGTAATTATTATTTATCGTTTGTAACCAGTAGTATGTCATTGACATACAACACTAAAAATATAAACTTAATCCTTATTTAAGAACATATACATTTTTTAAAAGTTCGCATACCATTGACTTTGAATCACCAATTAAAAAATTCTTAGACTACACATGTAGATCGTTTCTTCAATTTTACCATTAGAAAAATGGCCTAAAGATCCATTTGATGAAAATACAGGTCAAAATATGAAACTAGTTCAATGACTATTCTAAAAGAGTCATTTATAAAACTGAGAGAATATAGTTTTAAAGTTAATCTTTTCACCCTTAATAAAAACTATTATCACAAATTGTACTTTATGTCTCTCCACATTAACCTTGTAATCGCATTTAGTTTTGTAAATACACTTACGATCAATCAATTTATTTTATTTATGTAATGGACAAGCTCCCAAACTGTGTTATCTTGCATTGACTTATACTCTTCTTTCGTAGCATTGGTCCATAACTGATAATTAGAATTATTCATGGCTTCATAGTACATGACAAAACCATTAACCACATGAATCTTCATGTTCATGAAAATATATAATATGATCCAAAGATATTAGATAATCTTATCTTGACTGGATATTCTGAAGGGTACTATTCCTTTACTTTAAACTTCTTGGGGATATAAAGTTTTTTTGTAAATAATTTCATTTTGTTCTGTATGTGGAAGATAAATATCATCATGAGTATATTTATGCTATAACGAGACTAAATGACTGACATTAAAATTAAATTACCTGAGTATTATTTCACAAATATGGATCATTATAGTGTGATATATTTTGTCTTCATAATTTGTTATAACAATCATAATGTTTATGGTTTCTTCCTCAAAGTATAATTGTTTTCCTAAATTATTCCTCCAAACCCAACTTCTTCAAACAACCTTGTTGTTCATACTCAAATTTAATTTAAGTTGAAGGTCATAATCTGCAAAACTTTTGAATATATTAAATATCCAATAAAATAAAAGCTAACCACCTTAGTTCTAATTTATTTTGATTCAGCCTAGCTTCACTTCAAATCGACATCCTCAAACATGTTGCTTGCACTAAGTCTAAATTTTACATGAAGTCTTAATGATTGTATTCGCGAGAACTATATTGAGAATTTATGCAACACATTTGATGGAATCTCCCTAGAGTGATAGTGGTAAAGTTGAATGTCTAGTCATATACTCATCATATCCTTAAACATTCAGTTTCTTCCTTTATATACGCATTTTAAGGTGGGAAAACCCGACATAATATTTTAAGGAACTATACCACAATCCTCTAGGTATTTGAAAATTAATTGTTACACTATTTATAGAAACCGTCGTATCTGCCATAGTATGTACAATTGCGGTCATATTTGACACTCTTAATGCTTTGACCAAGTTATTTAACTTCAGTATTAAAAAACCATGAACTTGTCTTAGGATTTATGATATATCGTAAATAAGGTATATAAACTTTTACTAATAAAATACGAATGCCCATTCCATGATGCATTTCAGAAGGATCTAAAATTATCAGTATGTATCAGCTCAAATACTTCTTTTATTTTGTATGCACGTAACATTTTCAATATGTTTTAATTTTCTTTAATATATTCGATCCAAGCACAAAATATCAAATAATCTAGAGAACCTAATAAAACTTTAAACAACAAGCTTATCCATTATTGTTTTAGAGATATTACCTAAGTATTTGTGTCAAAGGTTTTGTAAAATTTTCAACTTTAGAATTTATTTTTATCAAATATATGTATGTTTATTGCTTCTTTGTGATGCTTAATAATATTCAATAAATATAACTTATCATTCATGGTTAATTATCAACTACGTATCATATTATCATGTAAAGAAATAAGTATTTGATTATTCTAAAAAACCTGAATATCAAAAGGTACATTTTATAAAAAATGATCAAATTCATTATAACATCTTTCTAATACAAGAAATATTAATTCGAAATCAATAAATGAAAATCACAAATGATATAAACTAAACATGAACTACTATTTACTTGATATATGGATTTTTCATCATCATTGAGGCTTCAACTTCTTATCATATCATATATAAAAATACAAACGTGGGTGGTCGCAACCGTATCAACCCATCATATGTTTATTGTAATTGAAATTAAATTGATCTATGAACATACCAGAGTTATGATATTACCATTAGATTTTATATAAGCTTAATAATTTCTACACTCTCTTTAAAGATTTCATGCTCTCTTAAAAAATAAACATTAACTAGCACAAGAAGATTAATTGTGTTTCTTTACTCTTGATCTGAAAGCCTTATAAACTGCTCTATCATACTTTCTAATCTCTACTTTCTCCAATTGAGAACTCACCATATGCACATCACGACGTTCTTGTTTCAGTAATCCTCATCATAGGTAGCATGAGAATTCAGTTCACTAACACACTTCTCACACTAACCAAAAATTAAAATGCAAACCCTACCACAACTTTCTCAGAATTTTCAACCTTAAGTTCTTTTAACTTTCAGATAATTATTGACATCCTAAACATATGTTACCTTATTGTCATTTTACCATGAAATTTCATGGTGGAGAGTTGAATCATCAATATCTTAATCTCTACCTTATTAATCATGGAAAAACTATCTTAGTTTCCTTAGAGAAATTCAATTTCTTGGGTGATCTCAGTCAGGACAACTCCAGGGAATGCTAAAGATATTCATTGTTTCATAATTTCCCAACACAACCTATTTGACTCATCTTATACCTTAAATTATTTATTATCTTTATGATAACTATCTTTAGTGAGAGATATGAGCTATATAATCCTTAGTGTCACGTCAAAATCATGGAAAATTATACATCTTCATTTTAATTAAAAAAAATTAACCCATAAAAAGTGGTAAGTCTGTTGCCGAATGGGTTAAAGATATTTCCTAACATTAAAACACATAACAAACCATACATGAACAACATAATTATTGACATACAAACTTAGAAACAATGTTAAATATGGATATAACATGTAAAACATACTTTACATCGCTAATAAGATACATTTGAAAAATATATATTAACATTCACTTGTATGAATTTGAGAATAGCAATTGTTAATCAACTTTAATCGACTTAATTCGAGAGAACCATCCTTTAGATTGGTTTCTCTATTTCGATTAAACTATTAATGACCAATTCAAAATTGACAGTCTCATGTTCACGATTAATTATGTCAAACATTGATCTTCTTTTGGGCCGGTAATGATTACAACCGTATTAATCATAAACCTGTTAAAACCTTGCGTAAATTAATTCACCGATGAGAATCATTTTGGTGATATGTTGGTCTCATAATCTACTTACCAAAGTTAAGTCGATCTAGTCATATAATCTATATAACACATAAACACCGAACAACCACACAAGTCTAAAGCATAACACATGGTCTAGGTCTAAAAGAACACATGGTCTAGGTCTAAAAGAGGACCCATGAAGGTGCACATATACTTTAAAGTTGCAACGAGACCTTTTCACTATAGTAGAATCTACATAGTCGCCACAAACGGGGGTGGTGTCGCGACGCTTCTTGCAGTTTCTATATCAATATAACAAGTTTTAAAGAAATGACATTTATCAATTTTTTAACCGTGACAACATCAAGGGATGCCAAAATGAAAAACCATTGTAATGTTTCTCTTTAAAATTTGGTTTAATGTACCGTGATTATGCTCTTTTTGCCACAACAAACCAACCCCAAATCAAGCTAAAAATCCTAAGACTTATCCAAAATCAATCTTAATTGATGAAACACATAATTTTAATATGCTTTATCATTAATAAATCAAATAATCATGTGGTTCAAATCATGGATCCAAACATCTACCACCTCTAACAACAAATAATTCCCAAATGCTGATCCTTTAGTGAAAATTAATATACATGTTTAATATATTATTTAAGAACAAAACCTAGCATTTCAATCTCAAAAGGAAATGCTCTCATATCACTTATTAGAGTTTATATTACATAAGTAATCCTCTAATAGTATGAACTCTTTCTTAGATGCATAATAGAATACTTAAAGACACGTGTATTACGTCTTTTTGTTATTTTCTTGTTCTTTTATTTAGTTCATGATTCATCGTATCTTTTGTTCATGGATGATGATCTTAAAATAATATGTCACTTTATTCGTATGACATTGTATCATTCCAATCACTAACAAAAATATAAATTCTTATGTAAGAAACGTAAATGGATATTTTACTTTATTCTTCTTTATATAGAACTTGCAATTAAAGTTTTAGTTTTAGTTTAATTGCAATCTTATTCCTAAGTTTCGTTGTTGTGATGAAATACCATAACTATGACTAATTGTTTCTTCACAGGTTAGTTCATAAACTTTATAATTTAGACTTACGTTCAATAGTTGAATTCAATCTTTTACAAAATCGAGTTTAATTTAATGTCTAGACAATTGCCTCCATGATGAATTTTCGTCTATTAATCAAATTTCAGTTTATTCATGATTACCTGATTACTTATTAATTGGACCATTTATCAATAATAATCAGTATATCAACCCATAATAAAAAAAATCCAACATATCTTTTGTTTACAATAATCAAAATGACTATCATAATAAAAAAAAATACCTAATATATTTTTTGTTTATAATAATTTAGATGACTTATAATTATGAATTTGTAAAAGAATATCGTTACAAATACTATAAAACTAATATATCGAATATCTACGTCCTAACAAATGATTCCCTTCCTAACTAGCTTTATCATTATTTCGTGGATTTTCTAATATGAAAGATGACTTCATTTCTTTATATGCCATTTATTCCCGTCAATATGGCTGAAAGATTGAAGTTATCATCATTTATGTAAAGTGAAAAATAGAATATATGTAGTCCGTAGAACGGAAAGCATGGGCAAAAGAGAAATATGAGTGAAAAATAATTCAGGAATAATATGGAATATTAATGATTGGCCAATTGATTGTAGTTTTCATTTTTATTTAAAAAGTAAAAAGAAAAAAACCTTAATTATTGGATGAACTGGTCCGCGAAAGCATTCGCATATACTTTAGAAGGAGTGGTTACGGAAAAAACAACATGGTTGTAGTTTTTTTTTGTTTGGTCTGATTTTTTACAATATTTAATAGGTTGTGGTTAAATTTTGCCAAAAAAAAAACTATTTCCAATTTCTTTTAATTTAAAAGCTTATTAAAAATGTATTTTTATTCTAGTCATGTCGGACTTTTTAACCGGTGGAGATATTTTTTGTCGAATAAATATAAATAATCCGGCAGGTGAATATGTCTATTTGGTCGGGATTTTTTTTTACCGTTGGGAAAGTCTCGACCAACGGATGAACAAGCGGGATATAAAGACAAAATAGTATAAATTTAAAAATGTTCTACTTTGCTTCTAAAGGAGCAGCCGAGTTGGTTGAGCAAAAGATGTTTGTAACCAAAAATCATGAGTTCGAGTCCATTTACATACGCTTTCTCGGTTGAGCCTCTTGTGTGGTTTATCTATGCGCACTCATTGCACTTTAAGTAGCGGATTCCTTTTTAAAAAAAATGCTCTACTTTTAAATTGGTTAACATTAGTCGGACAAAATTTAACCGTACCCTATTTAGCAATATAATTTTATTTTTTTCATCCATATAAATCGCATTATTATATTATCTTTCAATATTTTATGGATTAAATTTATGATATACTCGTATAATTTTGATAGGGATGGACATTGTTGTTAGATATTTAAAAAGAAGTTTCATTGGTAGGTAAGGTATGTTGCGAAATAGAAGAGTTACCTTTGGAGCAGGCAAAGGAATAGAGTAGGGCGAAAGAAATGGAAAGAAGCTCAAGTTGGAGAAACTTATGTGAAGTTTTTCCTATTTCTCTTGCTTCTCTTCTCCTACTAACCTTGATATATCCCTTCCTACGCCACTGATATTTGGATCAAAACTATTAAAAGTGGTTTATAAATAACTTTTTATACATATAATTACTTTTACTATATAATTATTATAATTAGAAAACGTACTAGTGACTAAACTTAACAATTTTACTGCAAGTTTTCTTTGGTATATTATTTTTTTACATCTAACGGTGGCTGTTATATATTATCCGAAATCGCATCAAATAATATATAACAAATCGCGGAAAAAGTTAAACCCTTTTGCTAGATTCATCTATAGAATAAACAGAAGATCAAGAATACTTACGGGTTTGCCTGCTGCTATCCATCTAGTATTCTCTAGCGTTCTTTAGCGATTCCACGTTCTCCGGCGATTCCGTTTATGAAACTAAGAGACCTGCAGAATCAGATTAGATAAGAGGGAAAAGTTTCCAGAGGGAAAAGTTTCCAGACACTAAGGAAGCGGCCGTATTTCTGATTAGGGTTTAGAGTGATGAAATACCTAAACCTAGCCCCTTATTTATAGATTTTACAATGTGAAGCCCAACATTGTAAAGCCCATCCTTTGTTACTTCCTTGTGTCCGGGACCATAACCCAATAAATTGATAATTCAATTTATATCCCTGATTTATTAATTCAGGCTTAAGTGTTGAGATTTGGGCCCTCTTCATCACAGTGCCCAAATTCAACCCGGTTACCACACTTGAGCCCATAACGCCTTTTTACCCATAGGTCCAATTTAGTTAATTAAATAATTAACTCGACTACTTTTAATTTGGACTTCCTTAAGACAATAATCGAATATGTTTATTTAGCATGTCGGTCCAAATTATTGTTAGTCTATAAATATATTAAATAAATATATTCCAACAATCTCCCACTTGGACCGTCATATGCTACTCAAGAATACATATTCAACTTTAATGGGATCCCTATATTCATTGTCAATGGACAAACGGTACAACCCCGTACATGACTGATAACAATAAAGGACTAAAGACCTCTTTCTCGTAATGTGAACAATAGGATGCAACAGTAATCACATTACCATTATCAATCAATTACTTGGGCCAATTATGGAGCGTGGCATAAGAGTAATATGGCTTGTAATCGTACATATCTACTCTTAAATGGTTCCTACTTTTGGAGATCCAATACAGTACAAATATCAATAAATATTTCCAAGCATATATATATTGCAATAAACTTTAATGTGCACAATACTGCAAAATATAACATCAGATCCTATTACAAACTCTCCCACTGAAACTAACAATCCTCTAAATCAACTACACCCATATTGATGGTGTGTCCCTGGAAAACCTTAGGCAAAACCGCCTTTGTTAGGGGATCTGTTATCATGGAGTTTGTACCGATGTGCTCTATACTTATCTGACCCATCTGTACTCTTTCTTTAACAGACAGAAACTTTATGTCTATGTGTTTGGATTTAGACGCGCTCTTGTTGCTGTTAGAGTACTGCACTGCGGAATTGTTATCGTAATATAACCTCATAGGGATTTCTATCCATTGTACAATGCGTAATCTAGTAACAAAATTCCGCAGCCATAGTGCCTGGTTTGATGCCTTAAAGCATGCAACAAATTTTGCTGCCATGGTGGACGATGCAATAAGTGTTTACTTTACACTTTTCCAGGATATTGCACCTCCAGCCAATAAGAATATGTTTCCTGACGTGCTTTTTAATGTGTCTGCGCATCCACCAAAATCCGAGTCGGAATACCCGATGATATCCAGTTTATCCGACTTCCTATATGTCAACATGTGCCCATTTGTTCCTTGCAGATATCAGAGTACTCTTTTAACTGCTTTCCAGTGATCCATTCCTGGGTTACTAACATATCTCCCCAACATGTTTACAGCAAAGGCAATGTCCGGCCTAGTACAAACTTGAGCATACATTAAACTCCCAACTGCAGAAGCATAAGGGACCGTTTTCATTTCCTCAATCTCAAGTTTTGTCTTAGGACATTGACTCAGACTAAGTCTGTCACCCTTTGCTATAGGGGTACTTAGGGGTTTGCAATCTGCCAATCCGTAACGTTGTAACACACTTTTAATGTATGCTTTTTGTGATAATCCAAGAATACCACGAGAACGATCTCGATGTATCTGAATTCCTAACACAAAACTGGCATCACCAAGATCCTTCATATCAAACTTGTCTGATAGAAATCCTTTTGTAGTGTGTAACAATTCCTTATTGTTCGAGGCAAGCAATATGTCATCCACATATAATATAAGAAATATGAAATTACTCCCACTGAACTTGTGATAAACACAATCCTCAACCGAGTTGATCTCAAAGTCATAACCGACTATCACCTCAAGGAATTTGTGATACCATTGACGAGAAGCTTGTTTAAGCCCATAAATGGATTTCTTAAGTCTGCAAACCAGATCTTTTGAGTTACTTTCTACAAAGTGTTCTGGTTGCATCATGTAGATCGTTTCCTCAATATTACCATTGAGAAAAGCGGTCTTAACATCCATCTGATGAAGCTCAAGGTCAAAATATGCAACTAATGCCATGATTGTTCTAAAGGAATCCTTCGTCGATACTGGAGCGAAAGTTTCTTTAAAATCAATCCCTTCACGCTGGGTATAACCTTTCGCTACAAGACGTGCTTTATGTCTTTCCACATTACCCAGGGAATCGCGTTTGGTTTTGTAAACCCATTTACAACCAATTGCCTTTTTCCCTTCACGTAATGGGACAAGATCCCATACCGCATTATCCTGCATTGATGTATACTCTTCTTTCATAGCGTCAATCCACTTTTGAGATTCAGAGCTTGCCATGGCCTGTTTGTAGGATGGGGGATCATCTACAGTTCCAGCACATAACTCATCATGCTCCTGAAGATATACTATAAATTCTGGACCTATAGTACTCTTCCTTTCTCTAGTGGACCTTCTTAATGGCACTATTTCCTCTTGTTGCACTTCTTGAGGAGGTAGAGTTTGATCATTATGAACGATGTCATTTTGATTCCCTTGTGGAAGATTATCTTGAGGTTCCTCTTGTTCTACCTGAATCTCTGTATCCTGGTTAGAACCCTCAAGTGGAGCATCAGTGTTAATCTGAGGATTACCTTGTTCTAATGGGATTGAAATGATTGGCATTACCGCCCAATCTTCAGATATCTTAGTATCCCTATTAAACCTTCATGAATCTTTATGGATTCTTCCTCAAAATCAACATATGTTCCCTTATTCTTCCCCCCAAACTCAACATCCTCTAGAAACTTGGCCATTCCTGTCTCAAATATTGTATCAGTGAGAGAATCATAAAACTTAAACCCTCTAGAATGTTCGGAATAACCTATGAAGAAACAACTAACTGTTTTTGGGTCCAGTTTATTTTCTTGAGGTTTGTAAGGCCTCGCCTCAGCTGGACAACCCCACTCATGCAGATGCTTTAAATTAGGTTTACGCCCGTTCCAAAGCTCATATGGAGTCCTAACAGTAGCCTTTGTGGGTACTCGATTGAGTATATAAGCGGCACATTTGATGGCTTCCCCCCAGAGAGATAATGGTAGAGATGAGTGACTTATCATGCTTCTAACCATATCTTTTAGTGTTCGGTTCCGTCTCTCAGATACACCGTTCATGCGAGGTGAACCAGGCATAGTGTATTGAGGGACTATTCCACACTTCTCTAGGTACTGTGTAAAGGAACCTGGACTTTGTTCACCCGATCCGCCATATCTACCATAGTATTCACCACCACGGTCAGATCTAACGGTCTTAATGCTTTTACCAAGTTGTTTCTCAACTTCGGTCTTAAAAGTTATGAACTTGTCCAGGGCCTTATACCTTTCTTGTTGACCGAACCTTGACCCGGTCCTTTGCCATATGCCTTCCGCTTAGGTCCTGCCTTATTTGGTGATGTAATCACATTAGCCTCAAGCGTTGTGCCTTTAAGTCTTTCCTCCTCCTGTGCAGCGTGGGAAATTAATTCATTGATATTCCACTTTTCTCGCATGCAGTTATAGGTGGACTGGAAATACTTAAACTGGTCTGGCAGCGAATGAAATGTGAATCCCACTATGCATTCCTCAGGTAAGTCTAAAACGATTGCCTTTAACTTTTGGCCAATCATCAACATTCCCAGAATGTGCTCCCGGATTTTACCTTTGCCATTATACTTTTTGGTAGCTAGCTTGATGAGCAAACGCTGCATCTCTACCTTTTCATTTTTGACAAAGGCTTTCTCAATCTCCGTGAGAAAGACTGAGGCAGTGGTAACACCTTTAGGAACAGCCCCACGCAATGCTACTGCTATTCCCTGTAACAATAGCGCCATGCATAACTTATTTGACCTTTCCACTTTTCATCAGCCTTAGTTTCATCCGGTGTACTTTCCGGACTAAGGGGAGATGGTTTGGGAGTTAACAATGCATAGTCGTAATCATGTACAGATAAAAACAGCAACATTTCTTCCTTCCACAATTGGAAGTCCGAACAATCCAACGTTGGTGGACGAGTCCCCAACAAATTGTAACCCATGGATACTATAATAAGAACAAACAACACAAAGCACATCTAGCATCTTGACATATAACTGAAAACATATGCATAAACATGAAAAATACATGTAAAACATAAAATTCCTTGATAATAGATACCGGAGGGCAAATCAAATTAACATGAAATTTTATGAGTTTGAGAAAAATACTATGATCATTATTTTAATTTTCTAATTGCCAATGAGACCTTCCGGAGGGCCGATGTCATTTACATATATTAAAATAACCATAATTTGATTTTCTTAAGTACCGGTGAAACCTTCCGGAGGGCCGATTTCACCTACTTAAAATCAAAAAATCGTAAGGCTGAATATAATTTATCCTTAAGTACCGATGAAACCTTCCGGAGGGCCGATTTCATCTAATTAAAATTAAAATCAGCACAAAGACCATTTTCAATAATTTTCTCCCGTTCATGATTAATTTAAACTCAAACGTGAACCTTCCGGAGGGCCGATAATATTTGAATTTAAATTAATCCCCGAACTTTTCGAAGCCTAGGATCCTTAAGAAAATTAATTTTAACCTTCCGGAGGGCCGATTAAATTAATTTCTTAGTTTCACCTACCGGTCTACGAAACCCTAATCATGCATCGTCATTTAATCATTCACACACACACACACAATTTAATTCACAAATAAACATACAAAAAAAAATTGCATGCCAAACACAACATACTTGTGAAATAATTTACATACAATATATATATTTCCGAACAAAATATGTACTTTCGAAAAAAAAAAATTTAATTTTTTTTTTCGGTTACCGTGATAATCAGCGGACAGTCTTCGATCAGCGTTAACATCAGGGGTTAAGCTGTCGATGAGCCACTGTCCCAATAATTTTGATTTTATTCGTTATTTTAGGGTTGATTTGATGCTAATTTTGGGAGAAAAATTCCAGACATCAATAAACCCTAATTTTACCCGAAAAATAAAAATAAAATCCCAAACTATAAAAACTGCAATTTACTGATAATAAAACATGTGTTTCAATACAATAAATCACATAACATGCTTTTCATACAATCCCTAAATCCATGCCCTACCAATTCAATTAACACATAATCCCAATGACATGGATTCTTTACGATTACGAAAAACATGCGTTTTTATCTATCAATACTCAATTTGATTATTCTACTGAATCCAAAAAAGGTTTATTTGGCTCTGATACCAATTGTTATATATTATCCGAAATCGCATCAAATAATATATAACAAATCGCGGAAAAAGTTAAACCCTTTTGCTAGATTCATCTATAGAATAAACAGAAGATCAAGAATACTTACGGGTTTGCCTGCTGCTATCCATCTAGTATTCTCTAGCGTTCTTTAGCGATTCCACGTTCTCCGGCGATTCCGTTTATGAAACTAAGAGACCTGCAGAATCAGATTAGATAAGAGGGAAAAGTTTCCAGAGGGAAAAGTTTCCAGAGGGAAAAGTTTCCAGACACTAAGGAAGCGGCCGTATTTCTGATTAGGGTTTAGAGTGATGAAATACCTAAACCTAGCCCCTTATTTATAGATTTTACAATGTGAAGCCCAACATTGTAAAGCCCATCCTTTGTTACTTCCTTGTGTCCGGGACCATAACCCAATAAATTGATAATTCAATTTATATCCCTGATTTATTAATTCAGGCTTAAGTGTTGAGATTTGGGCCCTCTTCATCACAGTGCCCAAATTCAACCCGGTTACCACACTTGAGCCCATAACGCCTTTTTACCCATAGGTCCAATTTAGTTAATTAAATAATTAACTCGACTACTTTTAATTTGGACTTCCTTAAGACAATAATCGAATATGTTTATTTAGCATGTCGGTCCAAATTATTGTTAGTCTATAAATATATTAAATAAATATATTCCAACAGTGGCGGGACTAGAAATTAAATTTAGGGGACTAAAATATATTCCAATGTTACACGTAATAGTGCATACCTTTACTTTGAGAACCCAATACGAATATAATTCAAAGAAAGTACATTGTTCATTTATTTTACAAAACATTTACTTTGCAAACTTGATTTTTCCAATGATGAAGCCTTTTAAATATATTCATAAATATTAGTACAGATTATTGAAAATAATTTTTTTTTGTTTAAAAATTTCGCTTCATGTAATGAACTTTAGAGTATAAATTACTTTTAGATATATAAAAAATAAAACATTATATTAGGATTTATATAATTATACTGGAATCTATAAATATAATTATAATAATGAAATATATTTTAGAAAAATCTTCTTTTATTTTTAATATCAAATAGGCCTGTTCACTACTATACAAAGATATTTTTATATAGTTCTTAAATTAAAATAATTAATAAAATATAACTCTAGTCTATTAACTTTCTTTTAAGTATCAAATAAATTGATTATATAAAAATATTTATATATTTTTTTTAAATTAAAATAATTAATAAAATAATTAATATTTTATTTAATAATAATTATAGAAAACAAATAAAGATAATTAAAAAAAAATTGAACCACGGCCTCCTTTTCTCTCCTTGCTTTACTCCCAATATTCATTTATTTATTTTATTTTATTACTATTTATTAAAGTTAGTGGGGTAAAAATAGGGGGGGCTATAGCACCTCTAGCCCCTACATACCTCCGCCACTGATCCAACCTATCTATCGATGGACGTAGGTACATTTACAATATTATTTTATCATATGAGAAATATTTGGATCAATACAATTTTTTATGTAAAAAATAAAAAATTAAATTTGGTGAGGATAATTTCGGTCTGAGGGTAATTTAGTAAGATGTTTTGTGATGTTTCAAGGGGATTTAATGTTTGGGTAGTTTGTAGTGAGAGATTTGAGCTGTCTAGTTGTATTAAATGTTCATTAACCTCATTAATGAAAGTGGTTGGGTATTTATACCCTTAATTATGGGCCACATGGGCTTTCGGGTCATACTTATGAATTCAGGTCGAGTTCAAAAACCCATTAGTTATTAAGCAAGTAAGTAATTAGCTTAGTCATGAAGTGATTTAGTTCTTAGTACATTAGTCCTGTTCGGATGGTTCAGTGGGTGGTTTTTGTCCGAATTGCCTCTGTCCGGTTCCCACAGTGAGTGGTGAGAAAATCCGGACTCATCAGTAGTCCCTTTTTTAGGTTATGTTCGAAGGCCTTTGGCAAGACCTAAAAAATAGTTCATGTGTACCCGTAACTATGTCCGGACAGATTTCGAATTGTGTAACGACTTTATCCGGACTGGTGAAACTCTCAAAAACTCAAATGTTTTGCCAGAGATCGTGGGACACGTGTCCTTTTCTGATTTGTCTCTCTAGTCGTTTTTCACCTAGAACGACGCTCCCACTTACTTTATAAAGTAACCTCTTTAATTAATGTTGGCGACATCAGCGCCGTCTTTAATCATTACTCCCATCTTTTTGTATTCTCCTAAGTTTCAAGACATCTTTTGTCTTTTTAGTATAAATTAGTCCACTTTTCACTGTTTTACCATCTTCATTATATCCACACTGTTAATCTTCAAAGCTTTTGTCTCTCAAAATACCATTTTCTTGGTGTAAGTTTATGTTCACAACAAGAAACGCCATGGTAAAAGGTGGGTGGCTCAACTTGTCGGAGGTAGAAAAAGCTCAAAAGGTCGAACGAGAAAGGCGCATTGCTGCAGACCTACCTGTTTCTCCTATTGAAAAATCTTAAACACCAAGTTCAGAGCCTGATCGGGGTTCGTCTTCTGCCAAAAGTTCTAAACCCAGAAGGTTATTCCAGCCCAATCTTTCACCAATCGCCTCAGGCTCATCGGTCTAGGAATCAGAGCCTGTTGTTGAACCAGAGCAGGCAGTTACAAGTACTAAAAGACCTTCCCCATTCATCGCCATGGGATCAGATGCTGACATCTCCCCAGAAAAGCTGGTAGATCGACGAATGGGTTGTTTAGTGAAAGGGCAGGCTGCCACTGCACAACCTAAACCTCCAAAATCCACGCCTTCTAAGTCCGGGGCTAAGAATAAAACTACAGGGTCAGAAGCACCCATAAAAGTCCCCAAGGATAAGCTGTCCGGTCCGGAGGTAACCAGTTCAAGCCTTCGGAAAGAAACCTCCGGATCTGAGCCCCAGCCGGACTCCAGACCACAAAAGGAAAGTAATGCCCAACCATCCGAAGGGCCTACTGAGCCAACCACTAGCTCTTCTCTCCCAAAAATAACTGATAATCCTTCCATAGTAATGGAAGATGTAATGGAAGATAATATCGAAGAAGCCCCTTTTGAGACCGATGTCTCCGGGCAAACAAGTGAGACTGCTATTGTCAAGAAGTACAAAGGCAAAGAGAAGTTGTGTTTAAAGCATCCGGACCTGCCGGAGAGCCTCGTAGGAAAAGTGGGGCCTTGTTTCCACAAAGTAAGTGTAAAGTACCTGCTCGCCATGCAGAAGATCAATTACGCTTTTATTCATACAACTGAACTTGGCCGGATGAGAACGAAGTGGGGGATTCCGGAAAATGTGGAAGTGAGGATACCAGTCAATCCCGAGACGCCAATGGACTGAAAAATCAGTAAGATAGTCTTCTACACAGAGTTTTTTAATTGGGGGCTTAGGTTTCCCTTGGACCCAGAGATAGTCAGATATTTCCATCTCATAAAGCTCTGCCCAAGCCAACTGAGCCCTAATGTCTGGTTCACCCTCATGGCCTTTATTATGGCTTCCAGGATCTCCGAAATTCCTCTTCCGATGAAGTAATTTGCTGTTGTAGCCAGCCTTTGCAGAAATCATATCATCCCCTTCTATCACTACAACATGGGTGATAATTACAAAGTGGTGGACGACCTGCTTGAGTCGGAGAAGAACTGGAAGACTCAATTCCTGTTCATAAATGGCGTATGGGAGAACATGAGGAAGATTAAGGCCGGTGTCAACCCAAGCATGCTTACCAGCAGATGGCAAAGCGCTGGTAAAAATCTCATCACACACTTCCACCTTTACTTATAACAAGTTTGTTTGTCTAATTTCTCTTCTTTTGTTTTTTGGTAGTGCTGCCTAAGGAGTTCAACGATTACTTAGAGGCTGGGCAGACTACTTGTGCCAAGCTTAATGCTTGGGCTGTTGAGAAATAGGGAAACCGCTTCCATAACTGTTTTACCGGAGGCAACTTGACAAGATCCCATCTCTGGAATACCACCGACCGGAGGGATTTGTCTTGGGAAGAATTAACCACTCCACCCCTTCCGGGGGTGATTCTTTAGAAGACTGATGGAAAAGATGGAAAGCTGGCCTTGCCGGGCAGAGCTAAAGCCCCAAGCAAAATGAAGGGCAAGAAAGGCAAGGCTAAGCAAGGTAGGGCTGAAGTCAACCCAGGTGATGTTGAGGAAACTGCCCCTGCAAGTCCGGAGGGGCAAGAACAAGGAAGAATCGATGCCGCTTTGCTACAAGTGGTAGAGAATGAAAGTACTAAACAGGTGGTTGGATCTCCAAAGCCCCCAAAGGATCCCAAGAAAGACAAAAAAACGAGGAGTAGAAGGTGGAGATAGGGAGGCCAAGAGGAAGAAAACCTCCAAGGGAGATGAAGTTGCTCTCCGGCCTCCGGAGTCTCTTCCTCCGGTTGACCCAACAGACCCAACTCAAGCAGAGGAAATCCCAACTGACTTTCACACCGGAGAGGGTGCCGGAGGGGACATCAACATCGATGGAGTTGACATCAGCGGGCTTCAAGGGATTGGTCTTTACTTCAATGACCTTGAGAAGGATGATTTTGATGGCCCTTACCTTCCCCCAAGCTCCTCGAACTTGGTCACCTTCAACGGTAACTCTTTTTCTGTTTCAGGGAGAAAGGTGTGGTGACCCATTTCTTGTTAAGCAACATTCAGCCAGTGCTCAACTTAGAGAAGCAAGTGCGAAACCAGTCAGCCATCATGAACATGATCAATTCTGACAAGGAGAGTTTGTCTAACGACCTCCTTACAATCAAGCAGAGTCTTGAGGCATTAAAGAAATAAAATGAAGAGTTGATAAAGGGGAATGAGGACTTGACCACCAAGCTGGCCACTTCGGAAGGGGTTGTCACAGAACTTCAATCCAAGTATTCTGACTTGGAGAAAAATATTTATACTTCGAAAGAGGAGGTGAAGGCCAAAGACGATGTCATTCAAACCCTGACAAATGACAAGATATCGCTTGAAGATGCTGTGTCCCAAGCTAAGAAAGAAAAAGATGACTTGCTAAAGGAGCAGGAAAGGACAATCCAAGCTAGGATTGATGCGTATACCAATGACGTGATAGACTCCCAAGAGCAAAGATATGCTGAGGTCAAGTCAGACATGGTCCTACTCTTTCATGAGAAATTTCCAAGGAGGACACTCAGGGACTTATGGCGATTCGTGGAATACGAAGACCTTCCTCACCATACTATGACTGATGGTGATAAGCGTGGTTATTCCAGTAGTTGGGATGACACCATTGATGAAGATGAAAGGACCGGAGAGAGTCCAGATGAGGAACCTACTGATCCCAAGAAGAAGCCGAGTGAAGCTGTGACATCTAAGAATTAAAGTCCCCAAAATGCCAACTATCTTTTAATTTTGTGTTTGAACTAAAATCCTTGGATGGCCAAGGAATTTTTGTAATCGTGTCCGGTACTTTACCGGAAAAATCTTCTCTCTTAAAAACTTCAAAGTTCTTGGATGGCCAAGGCGTTTTATATTTTTAATATCACTCCTCGGTATCTACCGGATAATTTTATCTTTACATATTATTTAATTTTGACGGCTTGTGTTCAAATGCCCTTTAGTTATTTCATAAGTGTTTTAAAGTGAGAGTGTTCAAATTCTCCGATGACACATGTTTAAGTAGTCATCACCTCATCCAATTAAATCAAACTGCTAGTCAAACCACTTCAAATTTTTCAAGAAGACATCAAATTTTATTTAAAAATCTGGACACCTCATTAAAACCTTCCCGCGCCACCAGGGTAGGAAAGAGTATGCCCCCAAATATCTACATGGACTTTAAACAAGTAAATATTTATATAGTCTATTCTAAATACAACCAGAGGTGTTCGATATTCCAGGGGTGATTCAAAATCCTTCCATCTTTATCTTGGAGTCGGTATGTCCGAGGCTTAAGCTTTTCATTGACCATATAGGGTCCTTCCCAAGTTGGAGCTAACTTACCGAACTACCTTTCCTTGGTATGTAGGAAGAATTTCCTCAATACTTTATCCCCTGGTTGAAAATCCCTCCTCTTGATTTTAGCCTTAACTCTTCTTTCTTCCATCACATCAAGCTGACTTCTGACTGCCACTTTGTTAGCGTGTTCGGAAAAATTATAAACTCGAAATGAAGGGAGAGTAGCCTCTATGTGAGATATGGCATCCATTCCATATACTAAGGCAAAAGGAGACTCTTGCGTTACAGCCCCAAAAGTGGTCCGGTAGGCCCATAATACTTCTTGTAGATAACTTGGCCATTATCCAGCAGCTCCCTCTAGGTTCTTTTTAAGACCAGACAAGATGGTTCTGTTGGCCACTTCAACCTGACCATTTTTCTGTGGGTGGAAAAGAGAAGATAAGCAGTGTTGGATGCCTCTAGAAGCACATAAATTCTCCATTTCCTTGTTGTCGAATTGTGGCCCATTGTCTATAGTTATCTTCTGTGGAACCCCAAATCTGAAACAAATGTTAGACATGATAAATTTGATAACAGCTTTCGAAGTAGTTCCTGCCAATGGGGCTGCTTCGATCCACTTCGCAAAGTAATCAATGGAAACAATTATAGTTCTGCACCCCCCGGACGACATGGGTAGATGTCCCACTAAATCTAGCCCCCACCGAGAAAAATGTATTGGCTCAGAAATTGACTCCAATGAGACAGCTGGGGTATGAATTTCATTGCTGTATCGTTGGCATGGATCAAACTTCTTCACCATCTCCTTGGCATCTTGCATTATGGAGGGCTAGTAATACCCAGCTAACAAAACTGTTCTAGTTAGAGCCATGTATCCACAGTGTGCTGATCCCTCACCATCATGTAATTCAGAGAGCACTATTTGGGAATCTTCGGTCCCCAAACATCGTAAGAGTGGTTTACTAAAGGATTTTTTTTATAAAGAACATCTTTTAAGATGACAAAACCATGAGCCTTGTATCTTACTTTCCTTGCTACTACTTTTTCCGGAGGCAGAATGCCATCTGAGAGATATTGGAGGAGATGAAATCTCCAGTCTTTGGGTTGTTTTACTTGTATATTCAAAATTTCTTATTCCTTATCCAGATTGATTTGAATGGATGGGAACTCTTGCACATGAATCCAAGGGTAAGACTCAGAATAGGCTATGGTTTTCAAGGAGTCTGCTAGTGTATTTTCTGTTCGGGGTATATGCTCATAGGTGATGCTTTTGAAGTTGAGTGCCACTTCTTTAAGAACAAATAAGTATTTAACTAGCAGCTTCGTTTTGGCTTCAGATTGACCTTGTGCATGATAGATAAGAAGCTGAGAATCGCTCATTAACCTGACCCTTTTGGCTCTACAGATGAGAGCTAACTTCAAACCAACTATAGCAGCTTCATACTCGGACTCATTATTGGAAGCCCTGAAAGCAAAACATACATCCTGGTACATCATGTCACCGTACGGGGAGGTTAAACATATCCCAGCACCACAACCCATGGTACTTGATCCACCATCAGTTCGGATAACCCATACTTTTTTTTTAATCTTTTACACCGGTTGTTTTCTTAGTATCCCTGTCTGAATGGAAGTCAACTAAGAAGTCAGCCACAGTTTGGGCTTTGACTGCTGTTCGAGGGGAAAAATCAATATCGTAGTCTCCTAACTCTACTGACCACTTGGTCATTCTACTTGAAATGTCTGCCTTTTGAAGAATGTTTTTCAGGGGAAAAGGCGTCCCGAAAATAATAGAATGAGCCTGAAAGTAGGGCCTCATTTTCCTTATAGCAATTACTAGGGCTAGTGCTAATTTTTCAAGCTTTAAATACCGTTTTTCTGCATCTATCAAGCTTTTGTTGATATAGTACACCGGACGAGGATAATTATCCACATCTCTCACCAATACGACACTTATAGCACAATTAGAAACTGCTAAATATACGAAGAGGGTCTCTCCCTCAATTAGTTTAAACAAGGTTTTAGGGGAAGATAAGTGCTTCTTAATTTCGTCGAAAGCCTCATCACATTATGGGGACCAGTTGAAGTCTTTTGCACCTTTCAAAGTTTGAAAAAACGGGGCACACCTGTCCGAAGACCTTGAAATAAAATGGTTTAGTGCAGCCAACTTCCCTGTCAATCTTTGTACTTCTTTAATATTCCGAGGAGGCTCCATTTGTAGTAAAGTATTAAGTTGGTCTGGATCAGGCTGTATCTCTTTCTCACTTATCACATACCCCAAGAATTTCCCAAACTGCACTCCAAAGACACACTTTTCTGGATTTAATTTTAAATTTACTTTTACCAAGTTGGCAAAAGTTTCATGGAGATCTGCCAAGTGTAGTTCTTCGTCCTTACTTTTTACCATCATGTCATCGATATAGACTTCCATGTTTCTACCAATTTGATCAGCAAAAGCCTTGTTCACCAACCTCTGATTAGTAGCCCCAACATTTTTAACCCAAACGGCATTACCTTGTAACAATGGAGGCCATTATATGTAACAAATGTAGTATGTTCTTGATCCTTCAGATCTACTTGAATCTGATTATACCCGTAAAAGGCATCCATAAAGGACAACAACTTGTTTCCAGACGTAGAGTCCACCAACTGTTCAATTCGGGGGACCATATATAAATCTTTTGGGCAAGCTATGTTGAGATCTATGAAATCGATGCACATACACCACTTACCAATTTTCTTCTTTACCAACACCGGATTGGCTGTCCATAAAGGGTATTGAGATTCCTTTATGTGCCCTATTTTAGTAAGCCAGTCAACCTCTTGAGCTATGACATCAGCTTTTTCCTTAGAAAAAGCTCTCCTCTTTTGTACAACAGGTGCTATGTCCCTTCGGATGGATAATTAGTGCGATATAATGTCTGCTGGTACTCCGGTTACATCGGCATTGCACCAAGCAAAGACATGATGATGGTCTTTCAAGAAATCTAACATTTTACCCTTTAATTCTGACGTCATCTTGGACCCTATCTTGACATTTTTTTCCTTGAGCCGGAGAGTGAGTTTCAACTTCTTCAATTGATATTAAAGCACCAGGGGTCTCTCTGGGGTCATCAATTTCACCCTCTCCCCCAGAGGGCCCCTCAAATTGCTATTCATCACTGAATCGGACTGCCCCCAACGTTCGAGGGGCCAGTGCCGTTGCATAACACTCTCTTGCTACCTTTTGGCTGCTTCGAACAACTCCTACTTGTCATTGTACAACATATTTCAAACATTGGTGGACCGTTGAAGCCACAAAATGCATCTTGGAGAGCCAAGATCCCACCAAAATTCCATTATAACAAGTGGGATAATCCACCACAATAAAAAGTATTCTAACCATCTTTTTAAAAGGGCCCTTGCCCAACAAAACCTCCTCTTCGAACTCCCCGATCACATCTGCTGAGCTTCCAATGAAACCCACAATTGACCTGTTCGAATGCTGAATTACTGTTGGATTCTTCATTTAGAAAGTCAGAAAGACCATATTGGCTGAACTTCCAGTGTCCACCAAAATTCGTCTTATGTCATTGCCCCCAATGGATGCTCCTATGACAACAACACCTTCATGGGGACCAGCAATGTCCCTCAAGTTGTCCTCATAAAAAAAATGAAGGGCAATGGAATTTGTGATTGATAGGAAGTCATGCCTCCTTCCAGCTGGGTAGCTAAAGTATGAACGTGCCTCTTTCTCGAAGAAGCAGTTGGTACAGTCATGGTGTCTCCACCAAAAATTATAAGTGACTCGAAAAAGCTGATGAGGCCGGACACCGTCTTGCAATGCTATGTGATAACACCCACCTTGTTTCGAGTTGGATCAGGATCCAAATATTCTGATTCCACACAAAACCTTTCAATATCATCATAGCACCATCCTGAGCCGATATCCCTGAATTGTTCGGGCCAGCCCGATGAGCATTATCAGGTCTATTTCTACTACTTCTTTTAACATAAGACCCCAACTTTCCTCTCTCAATCAAATTCTGCACTTCCTGTTTCAATGCAATGCAATCTTCAGTGGTATGACCAGTATCATGGTGATACTGGAAAAAACTATTATTTCGACTTTCCCTGGGAGATTGTAATGCAGCCGGCTTTCTGAAATGGACTTCGTCTTTCGTTTTATCATAAATGGTGGCTATGTTTTCTTTCAACTCAGCAAACCACTCCGGTTGAACCCAAGGCCCCCGCTTATTTTTAGATTGCTGGATCTGGGCTGGTGCAGCTAGATGGGATTGAGCCTTGGCTCTGTTTTGACCCTGTCTGGCTTCCTTGGCCTTATACCCGGACTGATTCTGGTTTTGATCTGGTGCGGCAGGGGCAGATCTCACTTGCCGGTGCACTCTAGTTATTTTTGTTTCATCCACATTAATCTGTTTGCCGACTTGATTCAGTAAACCTCCCCATGTCATGGCTTTTTCCTGGTTACTGAATCAGCCAAATTGTTAGGATTCAAACCCTGCCTTAGAGAAGCTATTGCCACTTGTTCAAAGCAATCAGCTAATCCATCTTTGGTGTTCACGAAACGACTTATGTACTCCTTCAAATATTCATTTGGTTCTTGGGCACAATGGATAATAGTGTCTCAATTGCCCTTTATTTCTTTACTTCCAACGAACTGCTTTCGGAAAGCCACCCAAAAAGTGTCGAAATTCCTGATACAGCCTTGTGGCAGACTATTGTACCACCTCAAGACACTCCCCGTAAAAGATTGGGAGAATACTCGACAGAGTAACTTATCGTTATCATCAAAATTCATCATAAATTTTTTGAATTGTTCCAAGTGGTTATCTGGATCTTTACTGCCATCATATTTTTCCATTTTTGTACTATCAAACCTCTTAGGAAGGTTCCCGGATAGTATCTTGGAGGACAATGAAGATTGTATCCAATTCCGGCCACGACTAAATACAGTATCTTCGTTGGGAGTTGCAAAGATACCTGGCTCATCATGGAAGTCAAATGGATCCATTAACAAGCGGTCTACGTGTCTCCGGCCATGACTATGACTCTGAGACGATCCTTTACCCAGACGCCTCTTCAACCTTTCATGCTTGTCCCTCTTTTGTGAGTACTTTTTGACCAACTTTTGTTTCTTTTTAGAACGGCCTTCATCGCTACTGGATGACAAGGATTCTTCAACTCCATATTCATTTGAGGAGCTACTAGAAGATTCTGAGTCTGAATCTGAACTCTCCACCGGTTTAGACCGATGAGATTTCTTTGAGCTAACATGAGTCTTTTTAGCACTCACATGGGTCTTTGATGGCTTATGCTCTCTTGGATTGTCAGTATGATGGGCTACTAACACCTTAGATTTCTCTTTTGTGCCTATCTCTGCCCTTTTGGCAGCCCTCAAAGCTTCTATTTCAATTTTTAATCTGTCTCGCTCCTCAATCGTATATTCGTCATTTTCTCCCACCACTTCTGCCAAAGCTGGTGGCACTTCTTGCTTGTCCGGATTCATCTGAACTGGTTTTTCTTGATGGTTTCGAATGTTAGATTCAGGAACCTTCTCCTCCCACTATGGTCGCCAATTTGGTGAGGATAATTTCGGTCTGAAGGTAATTTAGTCAGATGTTTTGTGATGTTTCAAGGGTATTTAATGTTTGGGTAGTTTGTAGTGAGAGATTTGAGCTGACTGGTTGTATTAAATGTTCATTACTCTCATTAATGAAAGTGGTTGGGTATTTATACCCTTAATTATGGGCCATATGGGCTTTCGGGTCATACTTATGAATTCGGGTCGAGTTAAAAAACCCATTAGTTATTAAGCAAGTAAGTAATTAGCTTAGTCATGAAGTGATTTAGTTCTTAGTACATTAGTCCTATTCAGATGTTTTAGTGGGTGGTTTTTGTCCGAATTTCCTGTGTCCGGTTCTCACAGTGAGTGGTGAGAAAATCCGGACTCATCAAAATTAAAAGTGTTAGGTTACAGTTATTTCGAAACATTTTCTAATAAATGTGGTTTGTCAATACAATTTTATCGTATAATTTTCGTAAAATATGAAATCCAAATCAAATAATATCAACTAAAACAACAAAAACGGTAAAAAAAACATCGGTACTAAGCAAACATATGAAAAAAAGAATATGGTTGAATATCAAGACCTTAATCGGCTGAAGTGATTATACATGTAACAGAGCTATAAAAGGAGAAATGACTAACTCAAGAGAGGGGAAGTCAGTGGAATTCATAACATTTCTCTCATGCCATAAAAAGTAGACCACCGCACAGAAAACCATAAAAAACTAGCGGTGTGCAATCAATTGGGCCAATATGAGGTTAAGTGGGGTAGCCTTAACTTCTTGGATTAACCCTGCCAGATTTGCTACGAAAAATGGCAATCCACAGTAAATAATTTGTGGAGTCCGAGGTAACATTATAAAGATCGCAATCAGGAATTGTGTTGTAACCTCATATGAGAAACTTGTCACGTGTGGTGAGCTTTGCTTGAATGACAAGCCATACAATAAAGAAGTGTCTCAGATGTTATACTTGTTCCAGATATGATTGACCAAATAGACTTTAAGTCGTGGTGGCCTAATATAATGATAGGTATTGTCGGTGGTGAAAGACTTACGACTTAATTGGGGATCCAAAATTTAACATCCTCGATGTATGAGGGGGACAAGATGAGATTGATAGCGTTACCAATTTCAAACAGATGGGCTTGGTGTGACCTTCTACCTAAGCGGAGTGGAGAGCGGAGCCGTTATTAATGATGTTCGAAACCATATTGTTGCTGCGTATTTTAGCATTATGAATGATAATAGGACCATAACGACCAACAATAGAATCAGAGAATATCCAATTGTCATACTAGAGAGAGATAGAGCGCCGATTATGGATACAAACCTGGTAGATCTTAGCAGCGAGAGACTTGAGATTAATAATATTTCTCCACCCTCAACTATTGGAGGAGCCCGAGCGAAGGTTCTAGAGGAAATCTTCAGACCGTCTATATACCACACATGCTTGGACATACAATACGTAATTCGGTTGGTCACCCACCTGAATTAGTTGCTAGTCTTTAAGTTTGGGAAAGCCCCCAACACAACGGTGATAAAATAATATCGTGCGTAACATTCGTATGTCTTTTGGTAGAGCCACATAAGTTGGATTTTGTAACTGACAATCTGGTAATTTAACCCCCCGTAGACCTACCGAGCTTATCAAGAAAGAATATTGTTCTACGGTTGGCGAGACAAAAAAAATCACATGGAGGATGACTAATGCTGAAATTCAAGGTAAGGGTGATGTGTTTGGATTAATTTTGGACTATGGAGAGTGATGTCTAAACAATGATTACTAGGTTTTTACGTTAGTTCTAGGTGTTAAAGTGTATATCAATTGGGATTAATGGAAAATGAGATAGAAAAAGAAAGAGAGGAAGAAGATGATTTATTTATATATATATATATATATATATATATATAATACATGAATCATAATGTCGCGTGTGCAAGCTATTGAATACCATGAATTCATAGTTTGAAGTTCTCATTTATAGTTTGGTTACAATTGTAGCAATTACACTTATTAAATTGATTATACAATTACTGGTCATTATGTCACAAGTTAGCTAATATTAAATACTCTATAAGTTGAATACTACTAAAAAATGTTCTCATATCCTTTACTAACCAAGGTTCGGTCACGTTACATACAACAATGCCTTAACCGATCTCCCTTTTAGTACTAGGACTCGAATATATTACATGTCGAGCTCAATAACGACTCGAGTTTTGGCATGTTACAAATCCAGCCCATATCAAAGTTAACATGTGATTGGACGCGAGATGTTAGATCTCCTGATTGTCTACCATAAAGAGGGCCTAACAGGTAATCGCAGTTCAATCAGTCAGTTGGAAGACGAAAGATTAGTTTGAGACTTTATGCAACGCTAATTATTTCATTAATCTTGGTTGTCGTGGTAAGTAGTAATTTTGGACATGCTTGGCGTGTTACTAATCATTGTAGTTTGGCTTATTGCATGTAAAATCACCTAGAAATTGAAGCGTTTAAGACGTGCGTCCGACTTTTTGCATTCTCACACGTATTTTTCTGGTCTGGAAATCAAAGATTTTTTTATCCTCATTCAAGAAAATATGATAGGTCATACCTTGCTCTATAAATAAAGCCACTTGCTCATAAAAGAATCACATTTTAAAAAAAAAACGTCTAGAATAGACCCCCTCTAGAATAAATCGTTGAACTTCATGTGGTACCAAGAATCCTGCAGATTGGCCCAAAGGCTATATGAGCTATAAAGGCGACGACCAAACACCAATTAAGCCAACTTCCGACATCTGCATTATTGAGTCAACCGTCCCATCATTGGAGCACATCTGTCTATGGTTCCCTTTATTGAGGCCTCTCCATAAGTGATAAATTCGTTGGTGTCTCACATGAGATCGGGAAACCGACCATGATTTTCAATACACCACTTTTCTAGTGCTCAAACTATGAGTAATTGATGAGTTCAGATACTTTAGGCACAACCCACTGCTTAATCCGGACATGGGAAATTCAGACCATAACACTCCACTGAAAAATCCGAACAAGAGAAATGCAAAACACCTTTTGACTAAGTTATTTGGTAATCTACTTAAAAGACTAATGGGTCCTTAAACTTGACCCAGTTTCACAACTTGACCCAGTAAGCCCAAGGGTCATTAGATTAAGAGTATAAATACCCCAACCACTCTCATTAATGAGGATGATCAACATTTAATACAAGCAGACTGCTTAATTATCTCACTACTCTTCACACTAAACACAAAATACTTTAAACTTACCAACACACTTTACCAAACTACCCCCAGCCCAAAATAAACCAAACCAAATTGGCGACCACATTAGGAGCACGAAGGTGCCTGCATCTTGCATTCAAAACTAGTAGAAAAAACCAGTTCGGATGGATTCGAACGAGCAAGGAACTCCACCTCCTATGATGGAAACGGTTGGGGAAAACAAAGAATACACCATTGAAGAGCGAGACAAGTTGACAGCAGAAATAGAGGCGTTAAGGTCCATAAAACAAGTAGAGACGAATATAAGGGAGAAATCAGGGACGTCAACTATTCATTATACTGACAGCCCTAGGGAGAATGATCCATCAATAAAGACTCATCTGAGTTTAAAAAAGACTCACATCAGCTCTAAGAAGACACATCGGTCCAAACCTGTTGAAAGTTCAGATTCAGAGTCCTCCAGTAGCTCTTCGAATGAGGCTGAGCTTGAGGAATCTCTGTCCTCAAGTAGTGATGAAGGGAGACACAGAAATCAGATGAAGCTAGGAAAAAAATATTCAAGAAAAAGGGATAGGCATGGTAGGCTTAAAAGGTATCTAGGCAAAGGGTCATCCCACAGGTATGCTGATCCGTTGCTGATTGATCCTTTTGTTTTTCAGACCGAACCAGGTATTTTCGCAATACCTAACGCAGACACAATATTTAGTCGTAATAAGAATTGGAGACATTCATATTTGTCTGCCAAAATACTGTCCGGAAACCTACCCAAAAGATTTAACAGCTCCAAAATGGCGAAGTATGATGGAAGTAAAGATCCGGACAACCATCTGGAGCAATTCAAGAACTTAATGATGAATTTTGATGATGATGAAAAACTTTTGTGTAGAGCATTCTCTCAAACGTTTACGGGAAGTTCTCTTAAGTGGTAACAACTTACCCCATAGATGTATTAGGAACTTTGATACATGTTGGGTTGCCTTCCGAAGGCAATTTGTTGGGAGTAAAGAGGTGAAGGACAATGGAGATACCATAATCCATTGTGCCCAAGAACCAAACGAGTCCTTAAAAGATTATATAAGTCGATTCGTGAATACAAAGAATGGATTAGAAGATTGCTTTGAACAAGTGGCAATGGCTTCTCTAAGACAAGGCTTGAATCCTGGGAACTTGGCTGATTCCGTGACCAGGAAGAAAGCCATGGCCTGGGTGACCTGTTGAATCAGGTGGGAAAACAGATTAATGTGGAAGAAACTAAGAAAACCAGGGTGCACCATCAAGTGAAGTCCACCGTAACAGCTCAGAACCAGTCCAGGTATAAGGCTAAAGAGACAAGACAAGGGTCCAACCGGGCTAAACAAACTCAGTCCAACCGGAATCAGTCTCATAGCCAACAGTCAAGAGGTAAAAGAGGTCCTTGGGATCAACTGGAGTAGTTTTTAGAGTTAAGAGAGAACGTGGCCACAATATATGACAAGACCAAGGACGAAGTCCATTTCTGGAAACCGACAGCACTGCAGTCCCCTAGAGACAGCCGGAATACGTTTTTTACCAATATCATAATTATATAGGCCATAATACTCAAGACTGCATAGCATTGAAACAGGAAGTGTAAAATCTTATTGAAAAAGGCAAGGTGGGAGCTTATGTCAAAAGAAGAAGTGGAAACATGCCTTGACAGTGCTCATCGGACGGGCCCTACAAACAATGTAAGAACATCTGCTCAAGAAGGGGCAATGGTGATTCTTGAAATATTATGTTGATTCTGAGTACCTGGAACCTGATCCAACTCGGAATAAAGTGGGGGTCATAACAGAACAAACCAGGACGGTGTCCGGACTCATCAATTTCTTTGAGTCACTCTCCATCTTTGGAGGAGATACTGTGACAACACCCACTCCTTCATCATGGAAAAGGCATGTGCACAGTTTGGACACTCACTTGGAAGGGGGTATCTCTTCCCATCACTGCCAAACCCCTTTTCCATTCATAATTTCCGATGAGGATGATTTGAGGAATATTGCTGGGCCTCATGAGGATGCGGTGGTGATAGAAGCATCTATTGGGGGTAATGATATTCGCCAGATTTTAATAGACACGGGCAGTTTGGAAAATATCCTTTTTTAAGCTCCCACAAGAATATGAGGAATCCGACCATTATTCAACACTTAAATAGAACCATTGTGGGATTCACGGGGAGCTTTGCGGATGTAATTGGAGAATTTGAGGAAGACGTACTATTGGGCAAGGGGCCCTTTAAAAAGATGGTGAGGGTTTTATTCATTGTGGTAGATTGTCCCACATCCTACAATGCAATTTTTGGGAGGTCTTGGCTTTCCAGAATGCATGGTGTGGCCTCAACAGTCCATTAGTGTTGGAAGTATGCAGTTCAAGGGCAAGTAGGTATTGTCCGAAGTAGTCAAAAGATAGCCAGGGAGTGTTATGCAACTGCTCTTGCTTCTAAGCCTTTTGGAGAAGTTTAGATTAATAAAGATTAGCAGAGTTACTGGAGCCTTCTGAGAGTGAGAGTGAGATTGATGACCCCATAGAGACTCCTAGTGTTATAATAACAGTTGAAGAAATTGAAACCCACTCCCTGGAAGAGGGTAGAATTATCAAGATTGGTTCCAAAATAGCACTAAAGTTCAAAAAGAAATTGTTGTCTTTTTTACTAAACAATCAACATGTTTTTACTTGGTGCAATAGTGATGTAACCGGAGTGCCCGCAAGTGTTATCTCACAAGCTGTCAATCCAGAGTGATGTTGCACCTGTTGTGCAGAAAAGGAGAGCTTGTTCTAAGGAAAAAGCTGATGTAATAGTCCAAGAAGTTGATCGGCTTACCAAGATTGGACACATAAAGGAATCCAAAGTATTCTTTATGGACTGCCAATCCGGTTTTGGTCAGGAAAAAGAACCGGAAATGGCGTATGTGTATTGATTTCACTGACCTTAACAGAGCTTGCCCAAAAGATCTTTCTCCAGTCCCCCAGATAGATCAGTTGGTAGAATCAACGTCTGGCAACAAGTTGTTGTCCTTCATGGATGCCTTCTCTGGGTACAACCAGATATAGGTGGATCTGAAGGATCAAAATCATACTACCTTTATAACAGACAGAGGCCTCCATTGCTACAAGGTGATACCTTTTGGGTTAAAGAATGATGGGATTACTTATCAGAGGTTGGTAAACAAAATATTCGCTAGTTAGATTGGCAGAAGTATGGAGGTATACATAGATGATATGATGGTTAAAATCTTGAAGGAGTATTTGCATATAATTGATCTTCAAGAAGCATTTGCTAATTTGACAGTTGTGATTTTGAAACTAAATCCAGAAAAATGTGTCTTTGGGGTTCGATCTTGAAATTTTATGGGTTATGTGGTAAGTGAAAAAGGAATAAAGCCTGATCCGAATCAACTTAATGCCCTATTGAAAATGGATCCTCCTCAGAATATTAAAGAAGTCCAAAGGCTCACTGAAAGGCTGACTGCCCTAAACCGTTTAATTTCAAGGTCTTCGGATAAATGTGCTTCATTTTTCCAAACTTTAAAGAATGTTAAAGGTTTTGAGTGTTCCCCACAGTGCAATCAAGCTTTTTTTGAAATAAACAAACACTTGTCCTCACCAAAGACTCTTTTCAAACCTGTTCGGGGAGAAACATTCTATGTATACTTGGCTGTGTCAGAATGTGCTATAAGTGCAGTATTGGTAAGAGAGGTGGACAATTACCCTCATCCGGTATACTACATCAAAAAAAGTTTAATAGATGCTGAGAAGAGATACTTAAAGCTTGAAAAGTTGGCACTAAACTTAGTGATTGCGACAAGAAAGATGAGGCCAAATTTTCAATCTCATTCCATCATTGTCAGGACATCTTTCCCACTAAATAATGTTCTTCAAAAGGCAGACATATCAAGTAGGATGACCAAGTGGTCAGTAGAACTGGGTGATTACGATATTGATTTTTCCCCCCAAAACAGTTATCAAAGCTTAATTAGTGGCTGATTTTCTGGTAGAATTCTATTCGGATAGGAACTCCAAACAACTACAGAAGATAAAACCAAGAAAGAGTGGGTAGTCCGAACTGATGGTGGAGCAAGCACAATGGGTTGTGGAGCTGGAATTTTCCTAACTTCTCCATATGGTGATAAGATGTACCATGCTATATGTTTTGGGTTCAGGGCTTCCAACAATGAGTCCGAATATGAAGCAGCTATAGCTGGTCTTAAATTGGCTTTCTTGTGTGGGGCTAAGAGATTTTGGTTGATGAGTGACTCTCAGTTGCTCATCCATCATACTCAAGGTCAGTCTGAGGCCAAGAAGGAGCAATTGATCAAGTACTTACTCATCTTGAAAGTAGTGGCAGCCAACTTCAAAAGTGTTTGTTATGAGCATATTCCCAGATCGGAGAACACCCTGGCAGATTCTTTGACAAGTATAGCGTAATCTGAGTCATACCCTTGAATTCACGCACATGAATGCCAGTCTATACAGCTAATTCAAAACAAGGAAGATGGGGAAAGCATGAGCATACAAGTGATTCAGCCTAAAGACTGTAGGATTTCCCTCATTCAATATATTTTTGACGGGGTTTTGCCTTCGGATAAAGCAATGGCAAGAAAGATTAAACAGAAGGCCCGAGGTTTTTTTTATCATAAGAGGAGTTCTCTATAAAAAAAATATTTCAGTAGACCTCTCCTGCGTTGTTTGGGGGTTGATGAATCTCAAGTTTTTTTATCCGAACTACACGATGGAGAAGGCTCAGCACATTGTGGGTACAAGGCACTATCCCGAAGAGTGTTGTTGGTTGTGTACTATTGACCATCCATAATGGCAGATGATAAAGAAATGGTGAAGAAATGTGATCCATGTCAAAGGTATGACAATGAAATTTATGTGCCAGCAGTACCTATAGATTCTATTTCTGAGCCAGTACCTTTTGCCTGATGAGGAATGGACGTAGTTGGACCTCTGCCTATGGCATCCGAGCGGTGCAGAACTATTATAGTTGTTATTGATTACTTCTCACAATGGATAGAGGCAGCTCATTTGGCAGGAACCACTTCGAAAGTTTTCATTAAATTTATCATATCCAACATATGTTGCAGATTTGGGATCCTTCAGAAGATTAATACAGACAATGGGCCACAATTTGATAACAAAGACATGGAGAATTTTTGTGTTTCTACAGGTATTCAGCATTGTTTTTCTTCTCATTTCCATCCACAAGCAAATGGCCATGTTGAAGTTGTCAACATGACTATTTTGTCTGGATTAAAAAAGAATCTAGAAGGAGATGCAGGGAAGTAGCCAAGCTATTTGCAAGAAGTGTTGTGGGCATACCGAACTACTCCACGGGCTGCTACACAAGAATCCCCTTTTGCTTTGGTGTATGCGATGGATGCAATTACCCCATAGAAGCTACCCTACCATCATACATAGTCCATAACTATTTTGAACAAGCAAATGAGATAGCAATGAGGAATCAATTGGACTTAATATAAGAAATAAAGGTTAAATCTCACTTAAGAACACCTCACTACCAAGGTTTGATGAGGAGCAGATTTGCTTCCAAGGTCAAAAGAAGAGATTTTCAACCATGGGATAAGGTGTTAAGAAAATTTTTCTTACACACCAAGGAGAAGCAGTTCGGTAAATTGGCTCCAAGCTGGGAAGGCCCATATGAGATCTGTCAAAAGCTCAAACCTGGAACATATAGATTTAAGGACAAAGAAGGAGGAGTTTTGAAGCACCCATGGAATATTGAACATCTCAGGTTATATTTAGAATAAAAAAATTTGTGTAAATATTTACTTGTTAGATATCAATGTAAATATTATGGGGCATACTCTTTCCTACCCTGGTGCCGCGGGGATATTTTGATGAGGTGTCCGGTCTTTTATAATATATGATTCTTTCTTAAAACATTCAGAGTGGTTTTACTACAATTCAATTCAAGTATAAATCACTTGTTCAACACCTTGGGTCTTTAGTGGATCAGATAAACTTGGTGAAGTGATGACCATTAAATACATGTCATCGGAGATATTAAACACTCTCACTTTAATACTTCTGAAATGTTATGGGCTACTTAAACATTAGCCATGAAAAATTAAAATAAAAGTATTAAACAAAGTAAAGTTTGATAAATTAGACCTATTCATACTTGAACCGAACATGAGAACAAAATATGCCTTGGCCATCCGAGGACTTTAACTGTTTGGAAATATAAAAAATTATATAAGACCTTAGGGCTTGTTCCCTTTGGACTTTCCTTCACCACCATCACCTTTTTTAAGACACTCGAACTCTCACCAGTTCCCTCTTCATCATCAGTAGTGGAATCTAATCCACTGGAGTAGTTGTGCTTATCGCCATCTGCCATAGTATGAAATGGAAGGTCTTTGTATTCCACATATTTCCATAAGGGACCAAGGTTCCTCTTCATAAAAGTCTCATGGAACAACAACACCATGTCAGACTTGACTCCATCATCTCTTTTCTCTAAGGAGTCTATCACTTCATTGGTATACTTATCAATACCCTCCTGAATCGCTTGCTCCTGCTGGCTCTTTAAATCCTCATTCTCCTTGGTTATCTCTGAAACAAAGCTCTCTAGTTTAGTCTTTTCATCGGTTAAGATTTGAATGGAACCATCCTTGGTCTTTACTTCCTCCTTCAACGTTGTAAGGTATTTTTCTATGTCAGAATACTTAGTCTGGAGCTCAGTTCTGGCTGCTTCCGATGTGGCTAACTTAGTCGTCAAATCCTCATTGTCCTTCTTCAGTATCTCCATCTCCTTCTTCAGTTCCTCTATACTTTGCTGAGCGTTTAGGAAACTGTTTGATAGGGATTGCTTGTCAGAGGTGAGGGAGTTGATAAGGGTGGTCTGACTTTTCACCTGCCTTCCCAAGTCAAGTATTAACCGGATATGACCGAGAAAGGAGTGGCTCAGAACATCTTTCTCTCTGGAGATGGAGAATGTTTATCATTGAAGGTCACCATATTGGCAGAACTGGAGGGACGGTACGGACCTGCGAAATTATCATTCTCAGAATCATTGAAATACAAATCAATATCTTGAAGGGCACTAATGTCCACTTCATCATTCCCTCCCCCAACAATCTCTTCGGACAGGAGATCTGTTGGGATTTTCTCTTGCAAGGTAGGATCAGCAGGGGCTGTGGAGGTTTTATTTCTGAAGGACGAAGAATTATTTCGTCACCCCAGGTGACCTTCTTCTTCTTAACAGTTTTCTCATCACTGCTGGCCCTCCGTTTCCTGTCCTTTTTAGGGGTCTTTGGTGGGTTCTGTGATCCTCTGGCCTCCTTCACTGTTTCAACCTCTACTGCTTTGAGCACGGTTGTATCAATCCCCCCATGGTTTCCCGAACCAGTCCCTTCTGTGGCTGCTTGAACCAACCCTTTTGTAGCTTTCTTCTTTTTGTTCTTCATCTTGTTGGGAGCGTTAGCTCTGGAAGCTAAGAACAATTTTCCATCCTTGACCTCTGCCCTTTTGAGAATCACATCAGGAAGAGGAAGGGTGGTTAGCTCTTCCCATATGAGGTCTCTCCGGCCTATGATGTTACACAGATGAGACCTCACTAAATTTCCCGATGTGAAGAAGTTGTGGAAGGCATTCCCCCAGTGCTCCGCAACACATGCATTAAGTTTTTCACAGGTATTTTGCCCCTCCTCCAAATGTCCGATGAACTCTTTCGTTAGCACTGAAAAGGAGTAACAAGCCAATCAGAATAGGAACACTTATAATTTAAGAAGAAAAAACTTGGAAGACAAGGAAAAGAAAGGAAATTACCAGTGTTTTTCCATCTGCTAGTCAGCGTGCTAGGGTTGGTGTTGGCCTTAATCTTTATACCATTTTACCACGTTTCACTGATAAATGGGAACTGTGTCCTCCAGTTCTTTTCAGACTCCAACAAGTCGTCCACAACTTTAAAGTCATTCCCCATGTTGTGATGGTAGAATGGGATCTAATGGTTCTTGCACAAGCTTGCTACAGCAGCAAACTGCTCCATCGGAAGTGGAATCTTCGACAACCTTGATGCCATGATGCATGCAAGAAGAGAGTACCAGGCCTTAACCGGCTAGGGAAAAGTTTGACCAAGTGAAAGTACCTAACAATGTTTTGGTCCAATGGGAACCGAAGTCCCCAGTTTAGTACTTCGGTGAAAATTACCACCTCATTAAGCTTGCTGCCCATGGGAGTCTCCAGATTAGTAGGTATCCTTACCTTTACAGACTCTAGAATCCCCCATATGGTCCGGATTTGGCCCAACTCAGCAGTATGGGTGTAATGTAGTGGATGTTTTGTAAGGACAATAAATATTTGATGCTAATGTGTTTGAAACAATAGCCTACCTTGCCCTCCAAGCACTCCGGAAGCGAGTCCGGATGAGTCATACAGATTTTTACCTTGCTCTTGACCTTCCTATCAGAAGCAGTATCTCACGTTTGACCTGATGCCTTGGTTTGAAAGGGATCCTACTCAATGCTATATTCCATTATCTCTTCCATCACTATGGAAGGTCTGTCAGTTGCCTTAGAAGAAGGGGAGGGGGGGGGGGGTCAGTTTCTTGCACATAAGGATGTTCAGATAATTAAGCGCTTGTTGCCTCTAAATGCTTAGTGTCTAGTTGAGGTTGAGATCCGGTGGGCTTGGCCCGTGGAGCTGCTTAAGATACCTCCGATCCGGAGGGTTTTGACAGTAAAGGTGTAGATTGGGTTTTAGTTTGGCGGGTTGTCCGGCGAGGGGTTATCTTCTCCGGAGACTTCTCAGTATCAGAACCCATAGCAATAAAGGGATAGGGTTTTCTGATACTTGAAACAGCTTTTTCTTTAGGCACAGAAGGTTGGGACTCTTGAACAGAAGAGCCTAAGGGAAAGGGTGAAAGGCTTGGTTTGAATGAAAGTTGTATGGGCCTAGGGTTTTTGGAAGAGGATGACCCTTGATCGGCGTCTTGAGTCGGTTTCCTGGTTTTCTCACCTGGAGAAATTGGGAGGCCGACGGCGATGTGGTTCTCTCTTTCTACCTTCCTCGCTCTCTCTAACTCTGACAAATTCAACGAGCCACCTTTCACTAAAGCGTTTCTGGTTGTGAGCATAAAATCTCTTAAGAACGATTTGGAGGTAAAGATGAATATATATCTAGAAAAACTTTGAGTGTAGAAGAGAATGAAATAGTAAAAGAGTATTTAAATAACAGTAAAAAAGTAAAAGTTACCTATGAGAAGTTGAAGAGGGTTTTTGCAATGATTAAAGGTTGCGCAAACGTGTGAGGAATCAAATGCCTAGGTAACTTTCTAGACTTAGTGGGTGCGCCGGTCTAGGAAAAATAACGGCTGGTAGGTCAAAACAATTATTGACACGTGTCCCATGATCCAAGAAGAAAACTCTTAGAATTCTGGGAAGAGAAATGAGTCCTGATAAATTTCGAACTGATTTAATGTTGAAAATAAACTTCTTAGGCCGGACAACACGAGCAGATCGGATGAAGTTGATAATGTAGCCCAGAAAGTCCAAACAAAATCCTTTTTAATTTAATTTTATTTTATTCAAATATCTTATGTATTTTAATCAAATCTAATTATATTAAGATTTGATTTTATTTGATTTTATTTTATTTTAAAATATTTATTTTATTTCCTTGTATTTTAATTTAGGGTTTTGAGCTGCTCTTATATAAAGCCTCATATACCTTAAGTTATTTTAAGTTTTTGGAGTAATATATTTTTATCTCTGAAAATTTCAACTTATGTTACCCTTGAATTAGGGTTTCATCTATCGTTGATTCTTCTTCTTCTTCCTCCGCGTCATCAGTTTGGTATCAGAGCCTCAGTTCCTGCTATGGGGCAAGCATGTTTCTGAATCTTGATTTCATCTGATTCAAGGTCTAAAGGAGAGAACAACATACGACCATGAAGATCTCAAAAATTGTTTGGTATGCGGGAGACACACTAGGCGTTTCAATGACGATCATATTGACCGGTTACTGAAGGAGTTTAAATTGGCTACCAATCGTCGAATCAAGGTAAAAATTGCTTATCGAGATGCTGTCTCAGGCTATGAAGAGGTTTTCAAAACCATTTTTTTCATCAACTGGACATGGGGATGTTGTCTTCAGGCTATGAAAAGGTTTTCGAAACTATTTTTTTCCTTCAACTGGATTGCTTCAATGTGACTTCGAATAAGGAACACTCGAGAAGAATTTATCTTATTCCGATAAGGTCAACAATTATAATTCCCAATGTGACGATTGAATAAAATAAAATAAATAATTTGGGTTCTTGATGGTGATGGTGTTGTGAATTCGAGGACGGATTCTTGTTAACCAGGAGAGGATGATGTAGCCTAGAAAGTCCAAACAAAATCCTTTTTAATTTTATTTTATTTTGTTCAAATATCTCATGTATTTAAATCAAATCTAATTATATTATATTAAGATTTGATTTTATTTTTTTTATTTTTTTATGTTAAAATATTTATTTTATTTCCTTGTATTCTAATTTAGGGTTTTGAGAAGCTATTATATAAAGCCTCTTATGCCTTAAGTTATTTTAAGTTTTTGGAATAAAAAATTTTTTATCTCTGAAATTTCACTATTTGTTACCCTTAGATTAGGGTTGCATCATGTTACCCTTGAATTAGGGTTTCATCTATCGTTGCTTCTTCTATTTCCGCCGCGTCATCAGTTTGGTATCAGAGCCTCAGTTCCTGCTATGGGGCAAGCATGTTTCTGAATCTTGTTTCATCTGATTCAAGGTCTAAAGGAGAGAACAGCATACGACCATGAAGATCTCAAAAATCGTTTGGTATGCGGGAGACACACTAGGCGTTTCAATGACGATCATATTGACCGGTTACTGAAGGAGTTTAAATTGGCTACCAATCGTCGAATCAAGGTAAAAATTGCTTATCGAGATGTTGTCTCGGGCTATGAAGAGGTTTTCAAAACCATTTTTTTCATCAACTGGACATGAGGATGTTGTCTTCAGGCCATGAAAAGGTTTTCGAAACTATTTTTTTTCCTTCAACTGGATTGCTTCAATGTGACTTCGAATAAGGAACACTCGAGAATAATTTATCTTATTCCGATAAGGTCAACAATTATAATTCCCAATGTGACGATTGAATAAAATAAAATAAATAATTGGGTTCTTGATGGTGATGGTGTTGTGAATTCGATGACGAATTCTTGTTAACCAGGAGAGGATGATGTAGCCCAGAAAGTCCAAACAAAATCCTTTTTAATTTTATTTTATTTTATTCAAATATCTTATGTATTTTAATCAAATCTAATTATATTAAGATTTGATTTTATTTTATTTTAAAATATTTATTTTATTTCCTTATATTTTAATTTAGGGTTTTGAGCTGCTCTTATATAAAGCCTCATATACCTTAAGTTATTTTAAGTTTTTGGAGTAATATATTTTTATCTCTGAAAATTTCAACTTATGTTACCCTTGAATTAGGGTTTCATCTATCGTTGATTCTTCTTCTTCTTTTGCCGCGTCATCAGTTGATACTGGATTGGTAGATTTTTTACCCTACCAAAAATATTTTGTGAGACCTAAAAAAGGGGCTACTGATGAGTTGAGATACTTCAGACACAACCCACTGCTTAATCCGGACAGGGGCAATTTGGACCATAACACTCCACTAAAAGATCCGAACAGGACAAATGTAAAACACCTTTTGACTAAGTTATTTGGTAATCTACTCAAAAGACTAATAGGTCCTTAAACTTGACCCGGTTTCACAACTGGACCCAGTAAGCCCATGGGTCATTAAATTAAAAGTATAAATACCCCAACCACTCTCGTTAATGAGGTTGATCAACATTTAATACAAGCAGGCTCCTTAATTATTACTACTCCTCACACTAACCACAAAATACTTTAAACTTACCAAAAGAGTTTACCAAACTACCCCATTAATGACCAACTATTTCTTAAACAACCTGTAAAATAGATATTTGGGGATCCATAAACTCATAAAGCTACTCAGGTTAGTGCTCCCGTTTTGTAATGATGACTGTACATGATATAATACCCGGATAGTGATAAAGTGTTAGAGACGTTTATGTAATTATATAATATAAAGGTATTTACAACGTATTAATTGATTATATCCATTGATAATGGCATATTAGACTTTAACCCTTGTAACCACTTATAATTTTATATATACGGATATCGTGACCGTAAAAAATACGCATATTAGACTTTAACCCTTGTACCCACTTATAATTTTATATATACGGATCCGAGCACTAAAATGGGACTATTATGATTTTACAGTAAAAATATACTTTCTCTCTCTAGTTTATTGTTTAAAAGTTATATTCTTTTTCTAGAAAATCTTTTTAGGTTTTTTTTATTTTATTGTTTTCATAATCAAATTAGCATAGTCTATGAGAAATTTATTTTTTCTCATTATTTTAAAAACCAAAATTGTTTCATCTTTTGAGAGGATAGAGGCTTTGAAAAAGAAATAATTTCTATTACGATAAAAAAATACTTGTAGAGAATTGAAGTATATCTTTGTTGTGGTCCAAAACATCAATATCGTCGTCTTCAAGTAGAAATGTAGAAAAGTTTTAGGTTCTGATTCAAAATTTGGTGCGATTTGTAAATCGATTGAGATAACTAGTTTATGCTTCAGTTCATAATCACTCTACCAAATTAGCGCTATAAGCAATTATAAATTTTTAAGTTTGTCAAATCCGACGTATAATTACGATGATTTTTTATTCCTTCATTATATTACTTTTTGTTTTTTAATGTAGGTCATTAATTTATTTGTTTCATTATGTTTGATATTGTTTTTTATTTACAATTCAAGAACCATATTTGTTAATTAAATCTTGGATTTGAAAAATGATTTCGTTTAATATCTTGTTAATTTGATGTTTAGTTTGAGATAAATTCTTCTATCACTTCCAAGTTGAAGTTTGATTCCGAGAACCAAACTTAAGTCAAGATGTAAACATGATTAATAATTAGTTGCAATTCTTGACTCATTTTGATTTTATCTTTGGTTTGTATTCCGTATGAGTTTCATGTTCTCATTTGTTGATTTTTTATTATACTGGTTCTTTGTTGGATGATTAATTTCTAACACATGAATTGAATAATATCTCAATAATTGATTTGTTGTTAATTATCAATTGGGGATTCATTATTATTGTTTTGTATTAAAGTTTGATATTTTATGATGATAGTCACCAATGCGTGTAAGTTATTCTTTGTGAGGTTGAAAATGATGACTTTTTTGGTAAATGTAAATAATATAAGTGATTTAAAGACTTTGATATGAAAATACTTATTCATATAATTTGAACGTTGACTGAATATAAATAATAGAAAGTAACAACTGTATGTAAATGATATAGTCAAAATAAGGGTCTCCTAATTTATTTTAAATGAATAATCAAAAGTAGCCACTGATAAGGGAAGAATTATGCAATGAGATAATATTGGCAAATTAAGGGTACAATTAGCATAAAGAAAACTTCTTAGGAACAATTGACAATTATGTACTATATGAGGAATATTTTGTAATAAATTGCAAATTCTAGGAAAGGACCACACTTAGTAATATGTCTAGACATCTGTGACCAAACAAATGTACTATAAAAGCATACCACGTCTTTTGAGGAAGGGTGATTGATGAATGCTTAGAGAGTTATTGTTTATGAATTTCTCTTTTTAAATTGTAGAACTTATCTTTCTAAAACATATATAATTTTTGACACTAAAGATTTAGTCCTCCAAACATTGTTTTACATACAAGTTCTCCCACGGAGATTTCTGGAACGATCAGCCGCTGCATGTAATTGATACAATCAAAATAAAAATCTCTTAGTTTATTTGGAAAAAAAAATGAAGAGTCTCCTAATTTATTTAAGAAACGGTTGCATGATATACATATTTAAGTATAATAACTAAAATGGACTATATTTATAAAGAGTCTCCTACATTTATTTAAGTATAATTACTACACTTTTATAATTTTTAAGCCATTTTTAAAATAAATAAATTAAAAGCACATTTGATGATTTTAGCAATCATACGGTTACACAAGTGGTCGTATTGTCCCCTGACTCTCAGGTCAAACATATACACTGACCACACGATGAGAAAGAGAGTATATATATGTTACCAACAAAATGTAAATATGTTATCAAAATAAATATATTGCCAAGATAAAAATGAAGTTATGCAGAAACAATTTGTTCGGATAGATTATTTCGCTCAATGACAACTTTGTTAACTTGACCAATAAATACGAGAAAGAAATACATTGATAGCTAGCGACTTGAGAGATTTTTGATATGAAGCATAACAAAAAGTCTAGCAAAGAAGAAATGATCAAAATATGCAGAAGAAACAAATAATACTATAACAACCTACTAATTATTACATGTGATGTTTTTACCTTTGGAACAATAGTTCGTTTAATTCTCAAGGAAGATTTTGGTAGACAAAGGGTTTAATGAGGCAAGAAAAATTAAGTACGAACCAAATTGAAGACACATGTGATAACAAATCGATTATGTAAATTAAAATAAACAATCTTTAAGACTCTTAAAAGTCTAGCCGACATGACTAGAACTGTTATTATGACATGAAAACACAAAGCTTCGGAAAAAAAACAACTTCATTCATGAAGACAAAGCTATAAAAATCCACAAAATCAGAAGTACAAGCTTCATCTAATGAAAAGTTGTGTCATGAACAGTTAAAGATAATTCTTATTTAATAATCAAGCAAAGATTTGTAGATTGCACTATCCATACATTATGTTTTATCATTGTTTAGTCTTTCAGTTTCATTATACTCCAACTCAAGGACTAAGAGGAGCCTTGACGAGGATATAATATCTAAATAGTGATAGACTCGCTAGAGACATTTAAATAATTATAATATATATATATATATATATATATATATATATATATATTATAATTAGAAGAAACAAGTCTGAGACAAAAGTAGAGGAAACAAATTAGACCACAAAAGTAAATGATGTTTTTATTTTTTTTACTGCTGCCACATCAACGTCCCACGTGAATCGTTGACGTGGCTAGTTAAAGGGTATTAAATGTACAAAAATTGAACTGAAATAACAAAAATGGTTTTGTTCTGAATTGTGAAACATAAAAAACCACTTGATTACGGCCCGAAAAAAAAAACCAACTTATTACGAATGGTAAAAGTGAAGGACAACTGATGTTATTTAACCACGTGTCTTTGACCCGTTAGACTCGTACCTTCTTCGTAAGTCTCTGCTTTGTAGGTTGGTTTTATATGCTTTTTAATTTTGTAGGCCGGACTCTAAAGCCGGTCATAATTGTTTTTATTTTCCAGAAAGTGGTCACAATTTCGGTTCCTGGAAGAATAAGTTGTATAGATTTTTATGCTAGTGTACTATTCACAAATCATTGCGGGGAAAAACTTCCACAATCTGAAAACCCCTTAATAACTATTATAATGCCAAATTATAGTCCATTACCGAGACAGAAAGCAAAACGGCTGAAATAGAAGAGAGGAGGATGCTCCTTCGCCTCTAAGGTCTGATCATAGAAAGAGAAGTGAAACACCATGTTGCAAACGAGCGAACTATTTGGTGGCCACTTAAAAAACATTGATTAAGAGACAAAAGAACCGTTAAGTTAAATGGACACCATAAAAAGAAATACAAAAAAAATATATCTAATTGGTTTTAGATAATAAATAATATTAAATTTTACATTGATATGGACAGGTTGGGAATCAAAAATTATTTCACATGTGCTTTGGAACAAATAGGGTACATAGTAATTGAGGATCTCGAAGTAGAGGAAGCAAATTAGACCATAAAATTATGCAGCAATAGCCAAACAGCATAGTAAACAGTCTCAGACTTAAGGAGGCTCTACTCTTACTAGGAAAAGAAGAAAAGTAGTCGACCTTGATGACTCTAATCAAACGGCATCTGATTTTTCTTCTATTGAAGATAAGGCTCCTATTGACAGTCTCGACCCCATCACTGATCTGATGGCCGACCACGAGTTCAAACGTTAAAAAACATGAAGCCTTCCCATCCGCCCACGCCATTTTTACCCAGGTTCTTCAGTCACGTGTCTGTTAAAAGGTTAGAAATATATTGTAGCTAGGTTAGCCTCTGGGCTATGGACAAGAAATGGCGAGTAGCCGAAAGTTCAAGAAATCCATTGCCCAACAAGTGTAAGTACTTGAGGGCCTGAGGCATGAATTGTTACTTGCATATATAAATATAATATATAATGTGTAACTTTGTTTGATAAAAAGAAACTCACTCCCATTTCCGTACACACTCCCTTTTCCGTCGTAAACAATCTAAAATGGGTTTGAGAGGTAAAACTTCCAACCTGAAATGAAAATAAATTAGATTAATAATATCTACTCTAATAAATTATATAAAATAGTTTAACCAAAATCTAAAATAACAAATATTTTAATATTAATGGTTGTAATAGTCGTAAACTATAAAAAGAGAACGAGAACGAGAAAATAGGATATATTTTGCAGAAATAAAATATTTTTGATATGGTGTTGGAGCGAAATTAGTTCTTTTTCTTCGTAGAGTATTTGAGTAGTAAGTTTTTTTTTTTAAATTATTTGGGTTGTGAGAGTTTTTTTTTTTGGAGAGTATTTGATGAAATCGAATAGCAGAAATAGAATTGACGGCTGCAAGAACTTAAAAGAGAAGAAGAACAAAGACAAAATCCATGCCGGCACTTCACCACGTTCTCTCGGATATTGCGAGTGGTAAGTATAAACCTGCATTGGTTGTTGTGCCTTTCACCATCTGGCAAACCTGACAACCATGCCACGAAACGAATAACATTTCTCCTCAAATGCGGCAAGAACAACTGGCTCGATATAAAATAGAGGGTTTAATCTGTACCACCATATCCCTCATTGTGGCTTTCCTGTATAATAAGTTGCCCTCATGAATATAGAGTAAGTTACCTTTGAAGAGGTAGTCGTTGCTCCTTGCAAAATATTTTTTCAAACTTGTCTCAATGTCCTCCACAATAGGACCAAAATATGGATCCCTAGCCAGGAGATCCCTCATCATCTCAAACCCCACAGCCTCTCATTCCATGTGAATCATCAGACATCGTCTGCTTAATGGGTCAGCTACGTGGTTAGCTGCCTCCGAAGTGTGTTTGACTGAAAAGGTAAATTGTTGGGTAAACTTCACCCAACGCGCGTGGCGTGAAAAGAGTTTTTGATGACTCTACAGATGCTTCAAAGCATCATGATAGGTGTACAGTACAAACTCGTTATAGGCCAAGTAGGAACTCCCGTGTTTCAAGGCCCGCACCACTACATAAATGTCATTGTCATAGGTGTTATAGTTGAATTCATCTCATTTAACTTCTCAATGAAGTAGGCCACAGGTTGTCCCCGTTGGTTGAGCAAAAATTCAATTCCCAATCCGGATGCATCACAATATAATTCAAACCCTCAATAAAAATCAGGTAGGTGCAATGGTCAGTCTTACCATAATCGCAAACGCAATAGTTGGTTCGGAGGTCCAACAAAACATCTTGCCCTCCATACAATCTGTAGTAGGATTCATGACAATATTGAAGTTATATGTGAACCTCTTGTAGAATGAAACCAACCCATGAAACAGACTTTGGTAATCAACGTAGGTATAGGCCATGCCCATACCGCGGCTACCTTCGACTCATCCACTGACAAGTTATCCTTTGAAATAACATACCCAATGAATAGAACTGAGCATGTCATAAAGAAACACGTGTTGAGTCCTACATAAAACTTATCGTGCCTCAAAATAACCAATACTTCCTATAAATTCTGGAGGTACAACTCTTCGTTAGTAAAAACTAAGTACTTTCCTTGGTCGAAACCATACTTTTAAGGGATCTTCTAATGCTTTAGAAATAGATAGGATTGATTTTTCATTATACATGAATTCTAGAAGGTTATGGAGAGTGATCCATACTGGTGTAATTAAGGACTCAAATCTACGATTAAAGAAGGGGTTCCATTTCAGTAATCTCATGGCGAAATGACCAATATACCATACAAATATTTTCTAAAGTTTACAGTAGTCTTCCAACTGACAAATTCTACCAATATATGTCTTGGGTCCCATATAGAGATGTTGAATTCTCCAATAAAACTAAAGGTGGACATAAAATTTTGAATGAGTATCATCATAGGTCTGTCGTGAGAAAATTTCCAACCAATATGTGTTTTGATTTGCTTAATAGGTTTGCTTTATCATTCATTGAGAATTGTATGGCTGAAAATTATATTTTTGATGTATGGTTGTATTTGGAGTGATGAGATCTTGTGAATTAGTAATAAGAACATCAGGAAAAGATCTTTTTAACTAAGGTTGAGGTTGTTTGTGTTGCAGCTTATGAATAATTGTGGTGTTTGACGAGGGTAGATTTTTTAGAAGTGTAAGAGAAGATGAAATCCATTGTTCTGGACTAAAATGGGTGTTTGTTGGGTTGTTTTGTGCTTCTGACTTGGACCGACACAAAAGAGAAAAGTTGGATGCATTCAAATCTTAAACGGATTCAAGTGATGACTGAAAAAGAGTTGGTTTGGTATACGAAGAGGAAATACTCAAGTGGATTGAGATATAGAATAGATGAGGTACATCCAAGAGTCACCATGGCTACATCACCACGTATGTGTGGCTCCTGATAGAAAAAAACTACGACGACTACATTTTTGTGTAGCTCAAAATATCTTTTTGAGATCTTATTCATGTGGTTTACAAGCTTTATGTATATATTCTAAAAATCTAAATATGATATATAACTTAATTCTCTTTATCAAACTATTTTTATATATTTTTTAATTAAAAGGACAAAACATGTCTCGAGTATACCAAGACACCAAATAGAGAGGGGGTCAAATAGAAATTAAAAATTAAATTGGTGGTTCAGAATCAAAGACTGTTTCTTCTTCTCCAAGCTATACGACTCCATAACTTAAAAAGCTTATGGAAACAATATCCCAACCTAAGAACAGAAAATCCATGGATGACAAGCTGCCAGCCTAAAACAAATCCAAGAAGAATTCAAACAAACCAATTGATGATCAACAAATTAGCCATATAGAGTAACCAAAACTCTAGCAAAATAAGGTAGAAACGAAACCACCGAGGTAATTAAGGTGATGCTATCTCAGATCTGCAAAAAAGTTTTGAATGTTATGATTGATTTTTAGAGCACTAGTTATATCGGCATAGCTAAGGATTGTTGCTGATATGACCAAGCCCTAAACTCTCAAGCAGAATATTCGCCAGTAAGTGGTTTGGAGCTTGTAATTTAATAAATTCAGATTTCATATAGAAAGAACCATAACATAGCAGATTAACTTTCTAACACAGTTTAGGATGGGAGATAAGGGCCAAGTAAAGTTACCATTGGCAATGATATTGACAAGAACTAAAGAATCTAATTCAGTATCTACATTGATCCAACCATTTTTATTGAAGATGAGAAGGTCGTCAAGTAGAGCTCTGGTTTCTGCCATGAGAGGGGTGAGTTTATCATAATGAAAACTGGCACCATGAACAATGTCACATGAATTATTTTTTATTATGACAGCATCGCTAGAGTCTCCATTTCTAAAATAGGAAATTCTATGTTCATTTTGAATCTACGAGGCTTAGGAGGGCACTAGTTTATGTAAATAATCTTGTTTTTACAGTTAATGTGAGAGAGACAACCTATATTCATTGTTACATTTGAATCGTTTAACCAATGAATATATTTAAAGGTATTAGTTGCATCAAGACTGCATAAAATAGATTTAGTATAGTTGATCGAACTGTAAGAAGAATCTAGTTTGTCTTTGAATTTGTCCTTATTTCTGTTCTTCCATATAATCCATAAAATAATATGAGGGAGAAGGGTCCTGGCATGGATTTGTTTCTTAGTAGACCAGAACCAGTTTTTGGTCATATGAGCAACCGAAATTAACTTAAAAATCTCCACCTTAAATAGGTCAGTAACGTAGCACCATATGCTCCAAGCATAATGACAGGAAATGAAGAGGTTATTAGTGTATTCGACAGAGTCACACCACTGGCACTTAGAAATAATGTTAAAGTTTCTCCTAAGGAAGTTAGAATCAGTAGTAATATAGTTATACAGAATTTTCCACAAGAGGAAAGAGTATTTCCTAAGAGTGATAGAGTTCCATAACTTACTGAAAATTCTAGAATAGTTGTGATATTGTCTGAAGAAGTTCCAAGTCTGCTTGGAATATAGTTATACGAAATTTTCCACAAGAGGAAAGATCATTTTGTGGGAGTGATAGAGTTTTATAACTTTTTGAACACGCTAGAATGGTTGTGCCAGTTTTCAAACAAAAAATCCATGTTTTCTTTGCCCAGATTGTATTGAATGTTAGGCTCTACAATAGCTTTGATGTTCGCAAGTATCTTCTATGTTTGAGAGATAGATTTCAGATAGTTAACCTGAAGCAAATGAGAATTTCTACAACAGACTGCATCTGATTAACCCAATAGCTATTGTTTTCCCTGTAAATGAACTATAACTTACAAGAAAGAGTATCTTGAATGTAAGAAAGACTTCCTATATCCAGACCACCCTTTGCAAAGGTCTTGCAAATAACATACCATTTAGCCCAGTGAATTTTATGATATTTAGTATTGCATCCCCACAAAAATTTGTTAAGATATTTTTTAAATTCTATTGATTATACATTTAGGTAAATAACAACTTTGCATCCAATATAACGGTATACACATAAGAAATGAGTTAATCAGAATTAACCTGCCACCATAGGATAATTTTTTAGTTTCCAAATCCTGATTCATGAGTTGATCTTGTTGAGGAGGGAGTTGTAATCAGTAAGAAGATGCCTAGAGTTAAAACCAGTTTGTTCCATTAGGGCAGACAATCTAGCTTGTGGGTAATTGTTAGATACAATGAATCCACTCTTGTCTTTATAGATGGTTTGCCTAGAGACCTCATGATAATTTTGAAGAAATTTGCTTAGCTTGTCTATAGTAGAAATGACCGTTATTGGTAAAAATAAAAAATATTATCTCCAAAACCTAAGAAGGGAATAACAAAGTTAGTTCTGGATGTGTATAACATAGACTTGTTAGTTTCGAAACGGTTATAAAGGCCACGAAAAGAACTTCTTCTCCAATTATAACGAGATTAGGAGAAATAGGTTCTCCTTGTTTTAGACCCCCTTAGCCTTGAAATACCCAATCACCTTTCCATTGATTAACATAAAGAGATTCACAGAATTAATAAGGCTACTAATAAGCTTGACAAAATTGTTAGAGAAACCAAAAGAGAGCAAAACTATGATTAATAAAAAGATGAGCCATGTTATCGAAGGCTTTACTCATACCCAGTTGAATCATAATATTCCCAGCCTTAGTTTTTCTTTTGAGATCATGAACCATTTCTTTGGCAATGAGGATATTCTCAAAAATATATCTTTGAGGAACAAAGCCACGCTGGGTTCTGGAGATAATTTTAGGAAAAATCATAATCAACCTATTATTAATGAGCTTAGATATTATTCTATTGAGAAGGGTACACGGGCTGATAGATCTATAGTTCTTCCATGTAGAAGGGTTAGTTGTTTTAGGAGTAAGACAAAGACCAATAGCCATTATTCCTTTAGGAAATTTATGACCAAGAATAAAGAAAGACATAACATTCCAGATATTAATCTTAATTTTATTCCAGCAAGTTTTAAAGAAACAAACATTAAATCCATTAATGCCAGCAACAGTGTCAAGATTCATGTTGTTGATGTCCTTTAAAGATTTTAGATTGAGAGGGAGACTTAAGCAATGAGATGTTATCTTCTGAGCTTATCAATTTTGGTATGTTGTTGAAAACTTGATCCTGCATTTTATTCAATTCATCATCAGTATTATGAAAGGCTAGCTTAGATAGAGGATCCTTAAAATAAGTTTCGGCAGAGAGCCCAATAGATTCAGAGTCCAGTTTCTAGTCATCTTCCACTTTAATAATTTTTATGTTATTCCATCTTCTCATCTTAGAGACATAAGAACATAAAACTTTAGTTTTTCTGTCACTGTTTTTAAGCCAGTTGCACGAGAACTTTGGTTTTTATAAATATTCCTTCATTCTAATAGCCTGAAGATAAATAACATTAAATTTATTAAGCTCAACTCTGGTGGCATCGTTATTAGATGTGATGATCTTAATTTCAAGATCATTGACAATAGCTTCTGAAACCTGCACTTTGTCGAAAATATTACCAAAGTGGTTAGTGTTCCATATTTTAAGATTTTTTTAATTTTCTAAGTTTATGCCAGAATATGAAAAGATGGTAGCCATTGATTTTTTGCTTCCAATTATTTTCAACAAAAGAGAGGAAGCCATAGTCCATAGTCCATATGTTGAGAAATTTAAAACTTATTTTGAGATTTTAAGCTATCAACAGAGATAGAAACACAGATGGGAGCATGGTCAGAGCATGTTCTGGGTATGTGAAGGACTTTAGTTCCATTAAAAAACTTATACAAAACCTGATTGATGAGATCTTTGTCCAGTTTTTTCCATTTAGAATTGTTGGGCCAGGTAAACTTTCATCCTTAATACCCAACATCATCAAGATGGCAATCTCCGATGAAATAATTAAAATTGTCTGAGTTGTTGATACAATAATTAGAACAACCATTTTGCTCATCAACAAAAGATATCACATTAACGTCTCCTATAATTAACCATTCAGTAGGAGTATAAAGTCTTCTGATAATATTCCATAGATCCAGTTTGTTGTATCTCTGCAATTGGCATAGACAATGGTTAGAAAAAATAATTTATTTAAATTTTGATAAGCTATTTCAAAGTGTAAGCATTGAATATGATTGTGTCAAATGTTGATTGTGAAATCAACATTCCACAATAACCAGATTTTGTTTGAAATGGTGGCAGTGAAATTTTTAAAACCAAGTTTTCCAGCAATACAAGTAAGATTATCATATCTAATAAGAGGTTCTTGAATAACACGAAGGTTAATCTTAATTTTTTAATATTGACTTGAGGTGCGTGATAGTAGGCTTGTTGTTTATGTCTCTGACATTCCAATTAAGAAAATTTATCATCACTAGATGGAGAGGAGTTGGGATTGTTGTTTCCATTATATTTTCAGAGCTTTGATGACCAAGTTGCTAGCCTTCTTATCTTTTCTCGCTTCCTTTAACTTTTTATTTAAGATTACGTGAAATCTCTTGTCTGTTTCTTTAAGGTTGTTGACAGGAGAAATACGCAGGCTTCCAATGTTTTCTGTTGCAAAGTGACATTGCCAGAGATAAAATTTTCATAGTCTTGAGAAGATTCTAGATTAAATCCAAGATCTAAAATTTGAATGGCTTCAATAATTTTTTCAGGATCAAAAGGTTTAGAGACATCATGAGGTTTGACAGATAACTCTAATCTTGGTCGTTCACAGTTTTGATTCTTCTAGCATTTTCACCGCATTCAGAGTCTTGGATTATATTAGATTTAAACTTTTCCAAATCATAATGAAGAGCTATAACAATTGATCCGAGTATTTGGTGATCATTAGTGGTAGGTTTGTTAAGACTGTTGTTTTGGGATACTATGTTGTTGTTTAGCTCATTAAAGACTTAATTCTGTTTTTGCAGGAAGTTACCAGAATCCTTGTTACATAATTCTTTGCTGTGTCCAAGGTGAAGGAAATTTAATCAGTATTTCAGAAGATTTTTGTAGCTCATAGACATCCAACATCCTTGGTTTTCCCCGAATCCAATCCACATATAATACTAAATCTTTTTCGAGACATCCATTTAATTTCAAGCAAAACAAACTTTGAAATGGGTTTAGTCTTTTTCATGTATGATGATATTTAAAGGGTTTCCTAAGGATTCTGCTACATCCTGCATGATATTTTTGTTAAATAAATTTTATGGTATGTGTTTGAATCTTACCCAGACTGGTGTTTTAGGATTTTCGAGTTTAGAGTTGAAATTTGGCTTTCATCACTTTAGGGTTTGCTTTTGGAGTAACCTTCATCTTATACTTGGTCCAAAATCTCACATTGCTAATATTGAAAATAATATAGTGTATATAAGTGTGAACCCACCTCAACTAGCAAGAGAAATTTTAGGACTGTACGAAAAGCAAAGTCGTGAGGCCTTTCGGGGCCAAATCGGACAATATCTTGTTAGTGTGTGACACACACTTATATACATTTAACATGGTATCAGAGTCAAGTTCGAAACGATGTGGAACATTGAATGTGTTGAATATTCAGTGATGTTTATTCCGCTATGATTAGGCGACGTTATTATGCCCATCAACACATCTGACGATGTGTTTCCGCTGTGATTGAGAGATGTTTATTCCGCCGATTAATGGGATCAAGTTTAAGGGAGGATGTTGGAGAGAAAAATTCATCCCATACTTGGTCTAGAATCCCACATTGCTCATATTAAAAACAAATATAGTGTATATAAGTGTGAACCCTCCTCAACTAACAAGATGCCTTTTGGGATTATACCAAAAGCAAATCCGTGAGGACCTTGAAGTCCAAAACGAACAATATCTTGCTACTATGTAAGGCACACTTATATATTCGTAACACTATATCACCTATAGTACAATAAACAATCATCCTTATTGTTGTTGAATTCGATGAAAATATGTCTTGAATCTTTGATAGAGCTACTGAAATCTCCTTTGACAGAAATTCATTTAAGATAGATCTTTTGGGGAGACCATTCGCGAAATATGTCTTGAATCTTTGATAGAGCTACTTAAATCTCCTTTGAAAGAAATTCATTTAACATAGATCTTTTGGGGAGACCATTCGCTAAATATGTCTTGAATCTTTGATAGAGCTACTGAAATCTCCTTTGACATAAATTCATTTAAGATAGATCTTTTGGGGAGACCATTTGCGAAGTTACCAATCAAAGTGTGTCTGGATTCTTTGATGAGATGATCTTTTACAATCTGATCATACTGTATCGAGATATTTACCAATCAAGGTATGTCTGGATTCTTTGATGAGATGATCTTTTACAATTTGATCATACTGATATCGAGATATCGATGCTTTTCTCTCTAGAATTTAGAGGTTTGAATTTCCATGTGATCTCTGAATTATTGATTGTATCAGCTTATGTTTTGGATCCTGGTTGTTGAACTATTTTCCATATATTGTAGAACAGGGTATTATTCAGTGGAAGATCTGAAAAATCTCCCGAAAAAAATGGGTTGTTACTGGAATTTTCTATAACTCGGAATGGAAGATATCGTCAACGGATTGTAGCCATGATGAAGAAGAGACAAAAAATCAAAAAGTTTGTTGATGAACAAAAATATCAGAAAAAAACATAAACAAAACTATCAGGAAAAAAAAACATAAGGCTTTTTTGGTACTCATGCTTTTTTTTTCATTCAAAATTTCAACCTAATGACTAATATGGTACTGATTGTTTTTTTTTTAATTTTAAACCAATCCAAATAGTCTTAAATTTTATAATCTACATTTTTGACTTTCAGCATCTTTCGAAATAAAAACAAAATTGATTGGAAATTAGTCAAAAATAATGTTGCATAAATGAAAATAATTCTTATAAAAGATAACATTTTTTCTACACATGTCATATATTGTTTTGGTACTATATATGAATACTTTTTGAGTAAAACTGATAAGACAAACAAGAAATTGCATAAATTAAAGTTGAATAACTTATTTATTTGTAGTAAAAAGTATATATCAATACAAATAGCCAAAATATATCTATGAATACCATGCATCAATTAGTTCAAACTCCTGTCTCTGTTCATTATATAGCCAAACCCCCACATCTGTACCCTTCCAGATGCAATGACCCCTCCCACATGATGTTCCAAATCTAATCTTACCTGCATCGAATGCAGTAAAAGAAAGCGAAAACTTATCTTTTTGTTCGTCGCACCAAAACAATGTTGTTGAAAAGAAATTTACTCTAAAACTCCATGACATAGTTTCACCAAACTTGAGTACTCTTACTCCCAGGTCGTCGTCTTTTGATCTACAATGCATTGTTATCGGAATTTTAGATTCCACTTCATTGGTTATGTCAACAATTACCTTTGTAAATGGACCGAATGCTACATAATAGAAATAACCCATGTTATAAGAAAGATAAACAAGAGTTCATAATTTGAATTTGGAAGTTAGATAACCTTGCGTTCTATCGGGATTTTGTAGTATCACCACAAACAAACACAAGAAAATATAAATGTTGAATTTCAGGAGAATATTAATCATTTTGGGGTGTTCTGATAGCGTTCCCATATTCAAGCTATTTGTCTTGTTTATATAAAAAGTCTTAGTTCTGTTTTGTACTTTTTTGTGTCAGACTTAAATGTCTTATTGAGTATCTGGCACTTTCCCTAATATCTGACGTTTTAAGAGTATATTAATTCCATATCAGGTGGAGTCACACAATAATACAATAGTGATTAGTAATATTGCATTGAAGGATGTTTAATTTTATAGCCAATTCAATTTAATTGTTTTATCATACTGGACCAAACGAATTTATTTATTTTTTAGCTTTTATAAGAAATAAATAATAATGATAGTAATAGTTTTTTTAATAACTTGCTCCCTTTTTAAACATTCATTGATATTGAACGGGACGGAGGAAGTAATAAATATGAACATTGTCAATAGAATTATCCAAAAGTTAATGATGATTTTATTTAGATGGTTGGATTTTAAAAAGAGAGTAAAAACTCTTATTAAAATCACTATTTTACCCATCATATAAAACCAAGTTTTCGATCAAAAATCTAAATAATTTTCTTCATTTTCTCCAACCAAACTTCTCTCTTAAACTAATCTAATACCCAAAAAATAAATTACATTAAAATCTAACTATTTTCTTCCTCTTCTTTAACAAAACTTCTCTCTGTTTTTGAATTATATTTTAATATCGCCTTGTGGAACTTTCCGATTAGCGTAAAAAGAATGAATCATACTAGTCGAAGAGCCAATTTTTTTTTACAGAATTATATTACAATGAAGTAATCTGTGGACCCAGTAATTTGTATAATTTTCTATTAAGAAATACACTAGTAACTCTGAAAATATTTCTCAACCTGATGGTAATGGCAATCTTGTTCGAAACCCGATCATCTTGATGGCAAGATAACACGCGAGCTGCAATTTATTTATAAAAAAATCAAAGAAATCAATATTTATTTTCAAGATCTTTGATTAATAACGAAATCAGAAACATCAATCAGATAATAAAACCACAAGAAATAAAACAACACATTGATTTCTAAGTTTGAATTAAATTTACAACCATAAACCCTAAATCCCCAAATTCCATAACCTAAGAACTTGTAAACTTTGTAACAACCTTCGTTCCTTCAGATACAACATGTTTAGCCAATTCACCAGACAACACCAACCTCACCGCAGTCTAGATTTCCCTTAAAGTGATAGTCAGTTTCTTGTTGTACCTCGCAAGCTTCGCAGACTCACCAGCCAATTTCTCGAAGATATCGGGATGAACCTGCTTCAAGATCTTGAAGATGTAGATCTTGTAGGTCTAGACGATTTTCTTGGATTGTTTCTTCTTTTTATCAGCTCCGACGCCAGCTTCTTTTGGTAACTTTTTTATGGCATTTTCTTTCTTCTCAGCTGCTACGGCGGCCAAGGGATATTTCTCGGGGACCTTCTTCTCAGTCGACTTCTTTTCTGATTGGGTGCTATTGTTGATTATGATTAGGAAATGAGTTCTCTAGAGAGAGAGACTAATTGGAGAAGAGAAATAATTTTCTGATTTTGATTGGTGAGATGCGAGATGCAACTTGAATTTGATAAAAAAGAAAAAAAAAGAAAAAAGATAAGAGCTAAGAGAGATAGTCGACTGAAAAAAGTTTATATATTAAGGGTATTTTAGTAAAATTTGGGGTCTCATTATAGCTGAAGAAGGTCTCATTATAACGGGGTCTCATTATAACCAAAACGGGTCTCGGTTAGCGTTGCCTTAAAAATAATAACAACCTTGACTTAGTTTTATTTGAATATGGGTTTGATCCATATACAATAACTAGGATATTTTAAAAATTGGAGGTGCCAATTTTGATTTTATTTTCAAGGAACATGTTATAATTAGAGAGTTGCAATCAATGATTTTTGAATGGTAGCTTATCATTATTAAAGTTAATAATGATTGAGAGATGTTTTCATTCATGCAAGCCCTTTTTGAAATTTAAATTTCTCTTACACCGATTTTTGTGTAATAAAGGTATTTTTTCCATCATTTAATTATTTAACTTTTTTTTCTTTCTATTTTCCCTTCTCAATTTTGAGTTCTTTCGTTTTTTACATCTTCTTCTGTTATTTTGTTTCTCGATATTCTTCATCTTCTTCTGCTACTTTCCTTCTCGAGGTTCTTTGACAAAAGTGGTATCTACAAGCTATGAGTTATTATTCATGCACACAACTAGGATTTTGCATTCACATATAAGTAAAGTAATTTTACATGATTAAAAACCTTTATTAATAAAAGACATATTGAATGAGATTATGTTAAGTGTTTTGTAAGGATTTGATCCCTGTAATTTGAACAGGTTCTTGTAACCATTGTCCATAGTCAGAACTTGATAAATATGAAAGCTAGTTTCTGAAAAAATTCTTTTTTAACACAAATATATATAAAGAAATTGAGATAAGACAACAAAGCACTGCAAGAAATCAAGTAAGCTATTTTAAATTATTCTATTATATCATAAATTATCGATAATATTGATGGAATAAATAATAGAAGATCATCTATCAATCCTCAACTCTCATGTAACCTATTTTTATGGTTTTAAGAAGAGTAATTTCTCTTAGTTGAATTTATATTTGATTATGATTAAGTCTAATTTAATTTTACATTAGTGAGTCCATTTTGTCAACCTGTCAGTTGTAAAGTTTTGCTCCTTATATATATGGGCTATAGTCATACTAGAAGATATTAATTTCTTACAACATTATACAATAGAGGTTACAAATCCAGAAGATTTTCTATTCATTAACATTTCTATAAGTATTATATAATCGGTCTCTATATCAAGATTGTTGATTTCTTTTTGTTTGCACAAAAGAATGTCATCTAGGAGAGCTCTACACTCAACAATGATAGAAGTTTGTTTACCATAAATACTACCATAAGCTTATAATATATTACCACTATTATCCCTTATAAGACCACCACCACAAGCTTCACAATGGTGATACTACAAAATTCATTAGTGTTTAATTTGAGTATTTTTCCTAAAGGTAATTTCCACTTAAGAGTAACAACCTTTTCAGGATTATTTAGATGTTGAAAGCAATCAAGTTCATAGGCTACAACAGAGTCTTTATACCAGAATTGTCTCTTTAATAGGTTAGAACTATCCATTATTATAATGACATTCTTTATATGGTCAATCATAATTTTAGTAGAAATGTTTTTTTGTTGGTACATTGCCTTATTTTTGGAAAACCATATGACCTAACATATTATACGAAGGAGAACTATTCTAATGTGTATCTCTTTTTCAGTTCTTCAATACCAAATTTTTATCATATGATACAGGGTCATATGTCTTCAAATTAGCAACCCAAATAGACCTGGAAAATGTTTCCAAACTTCATATGAAATATCACATTGGACAAATAAATTGTATCCATCGATATCCAATTATTCAATAAAATCTATGAAGGAATGAGAACTTTTTAAGAGTAATATTTTTCCAAAGTCTCTCGAATAGTCTAGCTTTTAGCCATTTTTCTCTTATCATATTCCAAGTGTCTTTAGTGTTGTATTCTCTATTTTGCAGATATAGAGCATGAGATTATGTTCTTTTCTGAGTATTTGATTGTGAGCTTCTTTATTTTCTCAATATCATAATGAAGAACAACAATCGTTAGTTTTTCTTTATTCCAACTACCTTAATACAAAAAACTGTTGATATTGTCTTTAATATACCAATAATTATTTTATCATCCTTTAACAGAATGAGATGATTAGTATCACACCATTTATCCAACCATAATTTTATTTTACCTCTACCTAACTTATATTATATAAAATCTTATGTTGTATGGCTAATATTCAGTAATCTTTTTTAGGTTTTTGAACTTTTGATTGTATTTTGAACTTGCAAAGTATGTTAGGTAAGACAATATATAGAATGCATATATTTAGCCCATAATTTCGTGTGTTTTCCAAACTTATACACTAGTTTACAAGAGAAAATACCATGCATTTTATCAACTCTTCGTATATTTGAATCTACTTCATCATAAGGTTTATATAACTTCAACTTATTTGTCCAGTTTATTACCTTCTTGGTTTCTATACAACTCATTAAAAACCTATTACAAATTCTATCTACTATTATAAGAACTACTTTAGGAATAATGTAGCTTTGCATATGGTAAATTAGAATAGGCGACAACACCATTTGTATAAGAATTAGTCTTCCTTCAAATGATAGTTAATTTACTATTCCATTCATAAATCATTTTTCTAATTTTGTTCACTAGATCTTCAAAGTAACATGCCTTATTACTTGAATGTATGAAATACCAAGATAATTTATAGGTAAATTTCCATGATTGAAACTAGTTTGGTTTTTAATTAACCTAATTATTAATTGTAACATTCTTGTACGAGTTATGAAAATGGTTTTGTCCTTATTGATGATTTGACATGATATGTCTTGATAATATTGCACGAACTTACAGATTTTATTGATGTTAAGATAAGATACATTTGCAAAGATAATGAAATCATCTGTAAAGACTAGAAAAGGAACCACCAATGGATTAGTTTTGTATCACGTGCCTCTATTTTCTTCAAATAAATTTAAATGACTTGAAATATAATTTTAACACACCATTTACTTTAATTGAAAATCGACTGAATTGATGGAATCCTTAATCCTATCAAAAAACATTTTACAACCCAAAAGCTTTTAAAATTATTCGTATGAAGTTGAATGAAAGTATGTCAAAGGATTTAGTCATATCTATTTTAACCAACATATTACTACCTCTACGTTTTCTTTTTAATTCATGGGTTATCTCTTGAGTTAATATTCGAAGCCATCTTGTTCCTCAAATATAACTTTAGAGAGAATAGTATATAACATTTCATTTAGAATCTTTGAAATAATTATGTTAAAACGGTGCATAATGTCAACATTCATTCGAGGATTTAAGAGAGTCCATTTTAGAAATTAAACATATATTTATGGAATATATGTCATAAAGAACATGATTTCAATTAAAAATATCCTATTATTGCATTATATGGGTCTTTAGCAATCATAGTCCAACAATATTGAAAAATCGTTCCATTGAAGTCATCCACACTAGCAGCACTATTGGAACTCAAAGTTTTGACTGAATCAAATATATTTTCTTCATAAGGTAAGTCCATTAGGTTTTTGTTATCTAAATATATAATGATTTTAAGTATAATAATATAAAGTTCATCTAATTCCTCTATATTAGGTTGAGTAGATAATATAGACTTAAAGTGATATTCAACTAATTTACCAAAATCGTGTAATCTTTAATCCAAATATCTTCATCCAATATTCTATGAATTTTGTTCATTTTCCTTTTCTTTTTAACATAGTTACGAGAAATTATAATATTCATATCCTCATTCCTTAGCCAATTTGTATTACTTTTCTGCTCCCAATAAGATTCTTCTCTAGCCAAAAGTTGAATATGTATAGCTTGAGCTTTGGAAAGCTTGATTTTATCATCAATACTTTTGGTTTCTTCCAAGTAGTTTTATAAAAACTTGATTTATTTTTCTGATTGAGAAATTGTGACAAACAAATTTCAAAAGACATCTTAATTCAAACTCTTTAGTTTAAGCTTTAGTCTTTTAAGTTTCTGCCAAAATACCTGAAGAGGTAGCCTATGTAAATCTTCTTTCCATATTTTCTTAACCATATTTAGGAAGTAAGAATGTAAAGTCCATATGTGTTTGAACCCGGATGAGGTTTTAATTAGATTATGAGAAGAATACATAAATGTACGCAAAAGAGCATGATTAGAACTTGTTCTTAATAAATATTTAACATTGGCGTTTGAGAATAGTTCATTCATACTGAGTTGTATATCATCCTATCAAGTCTCTTCTATTTATGATTGTTAGATCATGTGTATTTTGAGCCAGTATAACCAACATCTTTTAGATGACAATTAATATATTATTATTATTGAAATTATCTATGGTCTTTAAGCATATAGTATAGCAGGGTAATTGTTCATGAGAATTAGTGATTTCAACAAAATCACACATGAAAATCTATTCCCTAGATTAATCTACTATGTCTCTCAAAATTTCCCCAGAGAACTTTATTTGTTCTCTTACACATTTAGCGTAAACCACTGAAAATATTTTTCTAATAAAGAATGCCTTAATTTTAAATGAAGAAACTAATCTTGATTTGCAATAGTTTTTACTGTAGAATCCTCATTCTAAAATATCCCATCTCTTGTTAGAGATATTAGAACTACCAACTTAAAATTCTAAAATTTATTAACTTTTTCAAGTTTATCCTTATATATCATGGGCTCTTAAATAACTAATAATTACACATTTTCAACTCGAATAATATATTTAATCCTTCTTATTATTCATTTGTTTCCAACACCTCTAACATCCCAACTTAAAATTGTAGTAGTCATTTTGAAGATCCATTGATAAGCCTGACATATCCTTTATAATGAAATTCTTTGCTCATCCTCTAGAATGACGAATCTTGTAATGTCAAATGAATTAGAATGGTACATATTAAGTTGTCTACAAGACTTGAGAAAGTGATTAAAACGTAATATATACACCTGAAGTTAAATGTAACCTTATTTCTATTAGGGTGTTAGATGAGGAAGGGTTTACCTACAAGAACGGAGATGATAGACTTAAGGTTTTGCAAGGATTCTTTGTTTTTATGAAATATTATAAGACTACTAGTGTGTTAGTTCTCGAGAAAATTATTATGTGTGGTATCTAAGTGAGAATAGACTAATTAAACTAAGTAAAAAAAGGTTGTTACATGCTACTGTAATTAGAAACCCGAAGTTTTATCAAAGTTGTGTACTGGGTAAGAGGAAGAGGGTGAATATTTTTTCAAATAAACCATACATCCAATTGAGTAATTGATTATATTCATTCAGAACTTTCGGATCCAATAATAGAACCTACAGTTGGTGGTGCAAGGTACTTTATGTCGTTGAGTGATGACTATTCCAGGAAAGTATGTGTTCTACTTTTGAAGACCAAAGATGAAGTGTTTGTTTCCTTTATGAACTGTAAGACTTTGGTAATGAATCAAACTGGGAAACTATTGAAGAATGTTTGGACATATAATGGCTTGGAATACGTGGACAAAGAGTTCATTAGATATTGTTCAAAACTAGGCATTGCTAGAAATCGAACCATAAGTAGGACTTCCTAATAGAATTAACTTACTAAGAGAATGAATCAAACCCTGATGGGAACATGTTAGATGTATGCTTTTTACAGCTAGAATGAGTCAACGGTTCTGGGGAGAAGCTATGAAAACGGTTTCATATATCATCAACATGAGTTTATTTATTAAACTTAAGTTTTTTATCCTCAAGAGTCTGAAGTTGAGAGAAACCTAAGTTGAAACATTTGAGAGTGTTCGGATGTTCTACCTACGCACATGTGAAGTAAAATAAGCTTAGTCCAACAATACTTAAATATTTGTTCCTCGATTATCCAGAAGAAATAAAAGGTACAAGTTGTGATACCTTGAACTTGGACGTTATAGGGTTTAACAAGCAGGGATATAGTTTTCAATAAAGATGATATGCCATTAAAAAAAGGTGGTGGAGACTCACCTTAGTAATTCTAGGAAAATATATGACATTCATGATAGATTTGATCTACAAAGTGAAGTTGGTGATGCTTTTACCGAAGATAATATTGAGCTTAGTTCAGTTTTGGGTCATACAAAGGAATTTCAACTACTATATGAGTCCAAACCAGACAAAGGGTATGTTTTTCTAAATGATTAGGATGATCCCATATGAGAGCAATACAAATTGTTATCAAATAGAGAGGGATAAAACATAAAGATTATACAAACAGCTGCAAAGGTATGCTTTTTCTTATGTAGTTTATTAAAATTTATCGATTCAGATAGAGAGAGAGATATGTTCTTAAACTCGAAACGTATCATATGATATCAAGAGAAGTAATAAAGAGAAGTGTCTCACGACCATGAAAGAAGACCTGAGATTCTCAAGAAGATGAACACTTTGGTTCTTACAAAGCAACTAAAGGGTCAGAAGCTGGTTGATAGTAAACAAGTATTCAAGAGGAACTACGTATTCTTGGTGTTAAGATACCCATATACAGGCCTAGGCTCGTGTCTAAGTACTTTACGCAAAATGACAATGTCAATTTTAATGAGATATTTTCGTCAGTTGTGAACGAGCCTTTATCAGGGTTCTGCTATCATTGTTATTACTACATTCCTGCATGGTGAATTGGAAGAGATAATTTACATGTGTTATCCAAAGGGTTTGAAGAAATAAATAAGGATTATGTGTACCATTTATGGGCTAGAATAGTCATCAAGGTTTACAATAGAATATTTGATTCTTTTATGCGATATGTCGAGTATATTCATAGCTGATACGACAAATGTATCTACTTGAATAAGGAAATATATATGAAGAGACAAGTCTTATTGTTGTGTATGTGCATGGTATACTAATAGCTGGAATCGGTATGCGGAAAGTGGTAATGACGCAGTTTAAATTAGAGTTTGAGATTAAATATATGAGAGAGGCTAAAAGGACATTTGGTTTTGATATCAAAAAGAACATGTCGAATGGTTTTTGTTTATTATATCAACAAGAATATATACAGAAGGTCCGACAGAATTTCTTGATGTTTACAAAAAAACGGTTAGAACTCCCATGAGTTCCCAATTCAAAATTTATGCCCCTTAAACACTAACAAACGAACCTGATAAGAATTATATGCATGATATATCGTATTCCAATATTATTTGATGAGCCCACAAAAGACTCACTTATAATTGGTAGGTAAATGTCTAAACAGAGAAAGTAGTATAATACGTAATAAATGATAGGTAAATATATATATATATATATATATATATATATATATATATAGAAAATAGTGTAATACGTATTAATTGATTGCTCACATTTTACTTAAAGAGGTGGCATGTAGTACTTATAATGACCAATATGGGCATTATGTCTTTATTGGCCCATTAGTATAAATAGTCCCTTTTATAGCTTTAGCTTAAACTATAAGGCCTAAAACCAGCCCAACATAAAACCTTTTAAACTACAACATAATTCTCGTATCATTATTGGTAGCATTATGTATTATATGATTTGTACAAAACTTGATCTTGCCTACACCGTAAGTAGTTTGAGTATATTCATATCTAGCCGTGAAAACCACATTGGCATGCACTCAAGTGGCTCATGAAATATTTGAAAGGCTCAGCTGTTGTAGGGTGTATTCTAATAAAAAAATTGTTACGGTTAATATTGCGTTGAAAGGGTATGTAAACCTGATTATGCAGGCTTCTTAAGCACAAGAAAGTTTACTTCGACTTATCTATTTATTTTGATTTAAGGAGTGGCTAGGTGTAATACTTGTATACAGAATATTGTTATGTTATCATCTATGAAATTCGAGCATATATCTTCTACGAAAGCCACGAAGGAAGTTATTTGTCTAAAGGGATTATTGAGTGAACTCACTAATGTGGAGCAAGATGTGGTTTTGTTCTGTGATTACATTGGCGCTTTTCATTTTAAAGAAATTTGAAGTTCGTTGAGCAAACTACACATATATAAATTAAGTTGAAAGTCATCTGATGCATGGTGGAGAATGAACAAGTGAAGGTGGCTAAAATTTCTAGCAAGGAAATCATTCAGATGCTCTGACCATAGTATTAGTGATTTCAAAGCTAATGAACTGCATGAGACTAGTGGAAGTCTAGTATGCAGACGAGTTGGTCTTTAAATAGTAGAAAATTATGTGCAATTGATAGTGAAGTTACAATAAGCATAGGTGGAGAATGGTTAGGTGTATATTAGATATAACTCATTAATAATTATCGTAGGACTACATGGGTATAATTTAATTTGGCCTAACATGTAATAGGTAAGAACTGTTGAAACTCTATGAAGTTTGAGTTACGACTTAGTTGCAGAGACATTTGTTGAGCTTAAAGGTTAAAATCAATTTTTAAAGTCTGGTGACCATTGTGTTGAAGGAAATATGTGTTGAGCCAAAGTAGACTAGTTTGAAGTAGTTAAGTCTGAAGAGAGTTGATCTGAAGCACCAATGTGATCTGAACCGAGTTGCACCATGGAACAAAAACTGGACCGAAGCAGAGTATTCTATTTATTATGTCTTTTATATTAATTGAGTATTATATTTTAGTATTTCTATATTTATCAGATTCTGTATATTAAATGATTCTTCTATATTAATTAGGATTATGTAGGTTTGTTTAATCGTATATCGATTTTTATCTCGGATGAACGGTAGTAGTTTATCCAACAATCATAAATACAAAAATCACAAAAAATAAAAAAATAAATTCAATCACATTATAATATAATTTAAGAGTTTATAGAATAATAATATATAATTGCCTATAAAATGTTTTGTCGTCATTTTTTGTAATTTATTATATTTTTTAAGAAGAGAAACTCTTATGGTTATAGTGTATTAATTCATTAGACGTCTCTAAAACTAAAAATACATTAAATTATGTGTTACGTGTAGATTAAAAATGTCTAGTCCAGCTCTACCAAGATTTGAGTAAGCCAAAATTTAAAGGATATGAAATGTTGAGACCCTAAAAGATATTAAGAATGAGCTCAACTGATACTATTGTATAAGAATTTACTAGACTAAAGCGTATAAATGTTATATGGTGCAACTTGAGTGCAGAGAATTAGTTATTGAAGCTTCTGAATATGCTTCTATGTCTCATCTAGGCTTCTTATTACAAGAAAAATCTGAATTGATGTCATTCTTTAACATTGATCCAATTACTATTGATGTGAGCATGTTTTATAAATGATCACATTAATAAAAGCTACAACCAATATCAGATGTCAGGGTTTGTGGTGCCACTACCTACTATAATGTACAAAATGTACGGATATTAAGGAAATGAACCATTACTTTTCAGTTTTATGTGACAACAAGTTGTAAGGTGTAATTGTGAGCCTAAGGTATCATCACACTCATTTTTTTAATTCTATAAATAATGTAGGAGATTTTTGAAGCTGTTGCACTTGATTTATTACAAAGAGAGCATGAGAAAACATATATTCTTATCGATTTTAGAAAGAGAAGAACATTACAAAATAATATAAAAAGAGCACTAAATAATTAGAGTTTATTTTGTAACCCTCAGAAAGTTTAGGGAAGAAATTTAATGATTGTGTTAGATTTTTTTAGAATTTTTTCATAATTTAAACCATTTTATATATTGTCTTATGTGTTTAAAATTAGTAATTATATTTTTTTGTGACTTTGTGTTTGAAAGGTTCACATACCCAAAACTTTACTTTATTTCTTCCATACTTGTAGAAGGTTAAATCACATATGGGTTGAGTCTCGCCCAACTTCTGAAATACGCACCCACTTAGTCTGAAGTTTCATCAAAATTATACTAATTCTACCAAAAACATTCTTGTTGTATATGCAATATTACCACTTACTATGAAGTCTGGGCAAACTGTATAAATTTATTTATGTTATTTTAATTTTTCTCCCACTCTCAAATGTAAATATTCTTATTGTATCTACAATATTCCCCGAATAATATGGATCATAAATCCTTATGAAGTTTCTTATAAATTTTATAGAAACAATCTCAACATTTATACTAAATTTATTTAACCTTCTTACAAAACAATGTGAGATTAAATTATAAGTTTTAATTACATGTATTTTTTTTATAATTTTTTTTATCATGTAAGACTTTTAGTGGTCAATATTGAAAGTTTTTCCTTTATTGCTAAATTTTTATGCTGGCAACAAATTCAAGTATCTCATCACAATTGAATAAAATGAAAAAAGTTAAATTGCATATCTAATAAGGACATCCTTTTAAAAGGTCAATCAAAAAATAAACTTTGATACTTGATCCTCTAATATACTTGTAACCGATTTTCAATAATTATTTATAATATTAGCACTTAAATCTCCACTATTTTTCATATTAAACAAAGTCATATATATTAGAAAAATTAAAACAGTAAAAATATGAAAACCTAAATGTTGGTAGTGAAATTTACAAGTATATGCTTAGATAATGCTACATAGACTATAATCAGACTTCTACGATTTGAAATTATTCTTCTTACTAGATTCATATTATTCTCTTCTCAATTTTTTAGAGTCTATTGAACAAAGTTTTGTCCACTTAAATGGTACGTGTGGTTTGCAGGTTACCACATTGCGTGAGTATTGTTGCATTGGTAGAACTGTTGGGTATCTTCTAATATTCCAACACTCTTGGATTACTTTGTTTGGTTCATCAATATAGGTAATCTTAGACACCTATCAATGATAGATGATTATGTTTGGTTGGTTTTGAAATATTTTAGTAATGTTGTTTACAATTTAATCTCATTTTTACATAATAAATATCATTTATAATTAGATGCAAATTTTGGTTAACATAAATCCGAAGGTTGAAGATAATATATTTGGTAAACAAATAATATGTAAAGAATAAAGTTGAAAATGATATAAGCAATTTGAAAAGAATAAAATATTATTATATATTTTATTGATGAAAAATATTTTCTATCTATAGGAGAATGTATATTTTTATTATGTATTATTAGTGAGAATAAATGGCATTAATTCTCACTTTTACATGATAGAATGGGGACAATTACGGTCTTCCGTGATAGTTAGATATATTTTATTTTGAGCTTGCTTACCATACAAAGCTCAGTCTCATGGACCTTAGAGTTGTTTGGGATGTATAATTAATTATGAATTGTTTTTTCCTCTTCGGTAGTCGTTGCAAACCTTTTGTGTGTTGATGTGTTTCATCAAAATGTGTTTGTGTTGGATCATAATATCTAATATGATTTGGTTTTTCTAAAAATATTTATACCATGAAATATGTATGCCTTCTAGCAGCTCTTAAAAAAATCTTTAATATTACTATTACATGAAATAGTAAGTATTGAAAAATTAATTAAAATATATATTTAATTATACAATCATGTTATCCAGTTATATTATTGCACGTCCAGTAATTCTTTTTTTTCCAACAATTTAATTAAAAAAAAGTAGATTTTCCGTTATCCCAAAATACAATTCATAAACCTCTTCTCTAAACGTATCAAAACAAATTTCACATTTATCCAACACAAAATATATCATCATGTTTTATATTTTTCATTTTAAATTCTACTCCAAACTTTGAGCATAGCCTGGTCTACAATTATATGGCTTAACGTTTCCTTTATGAAAATCAAATTATATCGAGAAGACTACTTAGGATGGTAAAATGCAATATATATTATATAAATATACAAATATTCAAATATATGAAATTGAATAAAAACATGTTTTTTATATCAAAAAATATATTTATTTATTTATCTATAGGAAAAAGTACATCAATATAAATAGCCAAAAATTATATATATCTACGAATACCAAGCATCTGTTAGTTCAAACTTCTTGGTCTGTTCATTATATAGCCAAACCCCCATATCTGTACCCTTCCAGATGCAATGACCATTCCCACAAGATGTTCCAAATCTAATTTTACGTGCATCAAATGCAGTGAAAGAAAGCGAGAACTTGCCTTTTTGTTCGTCACACCAAAACAATGTTGTTCCTAAAACGTTTACTCTAAAATTCCATGACATAGTTTCACCAAACTTTAGTGTTCTTACTCCCAGATCGTCGTCTTTCGATTTGCAATGCATTGTTATCGGAATTTTCGATTCTACTTCATTGGTTATGTCAACGGTTACCTTTGACAATGGACTGAATGCTGTATAATAAAAATAACTCATATTACAAGAAAAATAAACAAATGTTCATTAGCTAGACTATATAAATTTTAATACGCAAAAAAATAGAATAATAATTAATAATAGTAACCTTCCGTTGCATCAGGATTTTGTAAAATCACGAGAAAAAAATACAAGAATATGTAAATGTTAAATTTCATGAGAGAATGAATCATTTTGTCGTTGAGACCTGGTCGAGTTCTGATAGCGTTTCCCATACAAGTTTTTTGTCATGTATATATAAACCTCTAGTTCTGTTTTTTTTTTTAGCAGACTTAAATGTCTCCATGATTGAGAGTATTTGTAATAAATATGTACAATGGTTTTATGGACAGTTAAAAAGCATTGATTATAGTATCCCTTGCTATCTCTTTTTGTATGAATTATTTACTAATGATTGAAAGTTTTGATTTTTTTAATATATAAAACTAATTTTATGAGTAACCCCAAGTGAGATGTCTCATACTTCTTAGTGTAAATTTAGGTGAGAATGTTCATATCGGTATTTTATCAAATTTTTAGTATGCTATAATAATTTGAAATTATTGTACCAATATTTGTTGATAAAATACTAATATTTAATATGAACTGTAATAATGTTTTAAGATATTAATTTTTTAAAATAATATATAATCTAATTTGTCAGGTGCGAGTAGGTTATTTATTGATAACTCCCCTATCTAATAATATAGAATGGGAGACGTTTGTTCTAATCAATTGTAATTTGAAATTATTTGTTGGTTTTATCCATTAAATAAAATAAATAATTTGGAAAAATCCAATCAAATAATTTTATTGTTTTATTATAGAGAAAAGTATACAAAAATATATTTTTATTCCGTTTTAGTACCCCAAATATTAGATACTGTAAATTTGTATCTAAGACTCCATTTTGGACAAAAAATAACCCTGATATATCACGTGTTTAGTATGAAAATGTGATTGGAGAGTTCTGTTTGTAGTGTGTATTTGTATCTCGCGCGTGTGTTGGCCTTTATATCGCATGGTTTTATAGCATAAATTGTAGGTTTATTGTTTAGTTAGTAGAAAAATTGTCGGTTTAGTTAGTAGGTAGTTTGTGGAGTAGTCTCACAATACGATTGTACTATAAAAAGATTGTAGTGTGTTGTATATCTCGCGTAAGAAGATTGGTGTAAATCGTCAAGCATTATGTAAAGTAAATTGCGTCTGTTTACCAAAAATTTAGAACTAAAATCGTGCATTATATTAAATCGCGTTAGTGATATTTCCCTTATAATTATCTATTTCCACATACAGGCTTGCTTTCTTTAACGCGATTTAAAGCTATTAGATGCGATTTAGACGAAAATAGCTTTAAATCGCGCCGGTGACATTTCCCTAGCAATCCATCACCTCTATAGTTTTCTTTCTCTTTCAAAAAACTTGTTCACAACTCATCTCTACTTTTTTTCCAGAATTTCATCGAAACTAATTTTTTCGAGAAAAAAACAAAAAAGAGAAACCTTTGTTTTGAACTCTGTCTTGCAGGATGACCTCGAGGTAGTATCCGTGCAGAGAGGGGATTTTAGTATAAACCGTCAGGAAGGGCGTGTGGTGAGTCGGGAAGGGAACGAGTCGGCGAGTCAGGTGGGTGGACTCGGTGAGGGAAGGTTATCTTTTGAAATAACTTGTGTTTACTCTTTTCCAGAATTCCATCAAACCTAATTTTCTCGAGAAAAAAACAGAAAAGAGAAACCTTTGTCTTGAACTCCGTCTTGCAGGACGACCTTTGTTTTAGAAAATATTCGTTTCTAAAGTAGTGTTGAGGAAGAAGAAGATAGACAAATGGGAGAGACTGAGGATATTGATAAGATTACTACCATTTCGTTTCTAAATTTACTTGTCTTCTCCTAAATTTAACATTTTGATTCATTGGTTGAATTGTGATAGTCTCTGTGTATTTCTTTGTCATATATCGTGTTGTTCATTTTGAGGATAGTTGAGGGATAAAATAAAAATTGGGTATTGAAAAAGAATTAGTTTGATGAGAATGATGTTTAGTACGAATAGAAAATAGTTGGGGTACTTGATGATAATTAGATTGGTGAGAAGGTATTAAGTGTGACATTTCCCTTTATTATATCCCTTTCAAAGATCATTCTAATAAACAGTTTAAGTAATAACAAAAGATTCATAACCTCGTAAAAATAAGAGTACAACATATTCGGCAATACACTTGGATAAGGCTCCATCAATTGGGTTTAAATACGTCAGAAATAAATGGGGACACGTCAGAATTTAAATGGATGTATGCAGAACTGACATATTTAACCTGCTAACACCATACACGCTACCTGTCAAACACGTTAACCTGTTTACACGTCTAAGTGGTTACCTGTCAGATACGCTACCTGCCAAACGTGCCCCGCACGCTACACGCCAGACACATTAATAATAAAGACACGTTAGACACGGTAATCAATTATATATTATACTAAATAGAAAAACATAAATTATAAGCTTATTATTATAAAAATCATTTATTTTATTTATAAATATTATAAAAAGTATTATTATGATTTTATTGTTACATTTTGAAAATTGTTATTATTATTTGGAACTAAATATTATTATTTTTGTTATTATTTTATTAATTATAATCATAATTTATAATTACAAGTTATATAATTTTAATTTTATTATTACATTTTTTTATTATTATTATTATATGGTTACAAATATTATAAGTGTTGTAATTATTTTATAAACCAAAATCATACCTTAAGTTATACTTAAAAACTATTATTATAATGTATATGATTATAAATTTATTATTACAATTTGGTTAGTATTATTATGATTTGGTTATTAATATTTTAAGTGTTGTAATTATTTTATAAACCAACATTTTAAATATTACAATATGGTTATAATGTTATTATTACATTTTAAATATTATTATTATTATTTGGCTATAAATATTACAAGTGTTGGATATCATGTTATAAACCAAAATCATATCTTATCATGTTAAAATATTACAAGTTGTATGGTTATAACTTTATTATTACATTTTGAATATTATTATTATTATGACTTGGTTATAAATAACAGTAGGGTAGTTATTATTCCTTTAACCAAAATCATAACTTATCATGGTAAAATATTACAAGTTATATGCTTATCATTTTATTAATACATTTTGATTAATATTATAATTTGGTTATAAATATTAAGTGTCGTTATTATTTTTTAAAACAAAATCATATCTTATCATTGGTAAAATATTACAAGTTATATGGTTATAAATTTAATATTACATTTTGATTATTATTGTGATTTGGTTATAAATAATACTAAGTGTTGTTATTATTATTTTTTTAAATCATATCTTATAATTGTTTGATAGTACAATTGTTGTTATTATAATGAAAGGTAAATTTGTTTTTAGTTTATTTAGCCATTGATAGTTTATACTCTTGCGAGTTAGGAGTTGTACAAATGTTTCAAATTAAAATACAAAATCTAAAAAAACTATTACAAACGCCATTCATCTTTTTCAAGTTCTTCTTCGTAAGCATAATCTTCAGACTCATTTGATTCACCTCCAGCTTCAATTTCTTCCATAATTTTTTGTTCAAGTGTATTTTCATAATCATTCGGATAATCTTCGAAGATGTCTTCTACATTCACTTTGTCTCTAAACTCTCTGTCTTGCATCATTTTATTTGTCACGGTCCAATCCTTGACTGTCACAAGCACTCTAAGTGCTCTGCCCGTCAATCTTGTTCTCTTAGTCGGGTATTGCAACCTCGATTGGTTAAAAGCACACTCACTTGCAACTGTAGACATAGGTATTGCATAAATTTATTTAACAAACGTGCAAATAATAGGATAATCATTAGTTTTGGTACTCCACCGTCTTATCATATCTTCAATACCTCGGTCGTTATAGTTTGTTAAATCAAACATAATGCTCAAATATCTAGACAACTCATTATCAGATTGAGGTTTTTCTTTAGATTCATCGCTTTGTAACATTTCCATTTGAACATAGTTAGTAGAAGATCTCCATCTACCCCTATTGTTATTACCCCTTGCATTTGAAGTTGTATTTGGTCTATATCTTTCAGCGTACTTATTATACATCGCAAACATACAATCATATATGTCGGCAATATACCATTCAGGGTTAACTGGGTCATCTAGTGGACTAATTTCAGTAAATTGTAAAGATTTATAAAACCATTTAACTAGCAATTTAAATTGATGTTTTCGTGAAAAAAGATCCAAAATGCACGCAATAGAATAAGTCATATGGATTGGATGAAAATACTTTGAAAACTATATTTTCATTTGGGGCACCATGTCTAAGCACACAAAATTAGATCTACATTCATTCATATGCATGGCAAGATTAGTAATCATGAAAATTGCCAAGTGAACATTAGGATTATTTTGCTTAGAAAAGGTTTTAGTGTTATCTTTAAAAATTCTAAAAATTCTTATCATGACACCATAATATTTCCAAATATTGATTTTCAAGACTTATGGGAGGATAAGATGCATTATAAAGCGAGGTAACATCTTCTTTAAAAACATGAGCACGTGCAAGCAACATATCTACGTTCGACATCTAATATAAGTTTCTTATATGTTATCCCACTTTGAATAACAAGTGTTTTAAAAGCTCTTTTTAGCAGCTGAGGTCGTGCAAAATAGGACCCTTTTTTTAATAAGAGCAATATAATCTTCCAAAATCAAATTTATTCCATCTTTCGCAACTAATTGAAGTACACGGCATAAACATTTGGTATGAAAAAAATTAGGAAAAATGGGAGTGCAATCATCTCTAAGCAATTTTATAGCACTCAAATTTGCAGATGCATTATCGAACGAAATAGACATAATCTTATTTTTAATTCCATAATTATTTATGCATTCAACTATACTCTCTCTAATTACTTGTGCGTTATGATGGCCAATAGATTTAAACCGCACAATTCTCTTTTGGAGTACCCATTCGGGATCCATCCAATGAAGGGTAACACATATCATATCAAAATCAGTAAAAGAAGTTATGTCACTAGTAATAGAAACATTCCATGGCAAAGCTAGCATAGTTTCAATAATGTTTTTTTTATTTTTAAAAATTATTCAAAGGCTAGCAATTGCATAGAGCTACGTGGAATGCGTTTAGATCATGGATTTACCTTAGCTTGCATCCAATTTTCGTATCTCCAAGTATCTGCATAACCGAAAGGTTGTAAACTACCAATCGCATAAACCATTGTTTCTTCCCTATACTTATCTTGGTCAAACGCAAAAGGAAGACCGGTTTGAGGGTCTACAAGTGTATTACTATTTTCCTTAGATTTTGAAGGATCAAATATTTTATGAGTTTTTAAATATTTTTCCATAGTGTCGGTGCCAAAAAAATTATTTCCTCCTCTATAAGCATAACTTATACAAGAAATTTTACAAATAATGGAGGTATTATCATCCGTCGCACTAAAGTAATCCCAAATCCAAGATGTTTTCTTACGAGACCTCGACTCACCACTAGTACTTCCACCACCATTTTTTGTGAGAGGAGAGTGTATTAATGTGAGGGGAGTCTCTAGGAAAATTATCATCTGTATTGAGATCTACATTAGCGGGTGGGTGAACATTAGTATTTCTACGTTTTGAAGTCATTTTAACACTTAAAACAACGTTTGTTTTTTTAAAATATGCAATAATATACTAGTCGAAACTAATATCGCAATTAATAAAAACTAAATTTAGACTAATACTTACTAATAGCACAAACGAAAATAAAATATTGAGTTTGTTTTAAAATAAAAATAAACGAATAACAACTAATCTAAACAACTATAACAAGCAAATAACTTGATAAATTATACGAAGCTATTAATTTAGCTAGTGTTATCACAATTTTATTTAAGTTTTTTCATCAAAGAAAAACAAAAAGCGAAAAAAATATATAAGTTATTCCGAAAGTAGAACTAGAATATCTAAAACAGGTAACTAATGCTTTCTAGAATTTTTAGAACAAGTAGAGAGATTTAGAGAGATGTAGAGTAGTTTTGAGAGATGGTGAGTTTGGAGTTGGAGTCTCCTCTATTTATAAGTGAGATTCCTTAAAAGAATTATAATAAAAAAAACTTGAATTCAGATTTCTGGATGGCCAATCCGGATATCCGGACTCTGAATTTGGATATCCAGACTAGTTATAAAAAATTTAAAACCATATAAATAGGAGACCCATCCTACCATTTCTTCACACCATCTATCTCATACCATCTCCTACAATATTCTCTCTATTTATTTTTTAAATTTCAAACATCAAAACATTATACAAAGTTTATCTTAATGTCTTCTTCGAGAAAATCAAAGCAGGTCTGGATGAGTGGAGATGATTCATCATCCTCGAAACGAAGAACAAATTCCAAAAGAAGTTCTTTGTATTAAGACGTAGAGGAATCGGAGAGTGGGACAACCGAACATCACGGCGAAGAGGAAGTTCGCGTCCGTAACCCGCAAGCACCACGAAATGTAACCAAAATGTACTCGGGTATGTATTTGGATTACGATGAACTTATCCAAGTTGAAGGTATGCAAAAAAAAATAGACTTCTTGAACCTAATAGTGGCTTAGGTTGGATGTATCTTGCTAGCTTCAAGTGTGAATGGTATATCGAATTAGTACAAAACATTTATGTCACTGCACGTATTATTGAGAATGATTCCAATGGTCGAGGTTTAGGAATGAGGTGTATAATTAATGGTGTTTCCTATAGTTTTTTTTAAACTGATTTTCAAGATGAATTTTTCCTTCCATCTAAAGATATGTATACTAGTGAAAAAATATATTCGCTTTTTTTTGTCGTTCGGGTTGGAGTGTTGATTGGCCTATGTCCTTCGATGACGCAATAGAGCTTCTGAGTTGTGGTCTGCACGCTCCATAAATTAACGGTAAACATAGAGCCATAAAAGGTAATTTGGATGCTAATAGGAAATTAGCTTTGAAATTGGTTAACAGTTTATTTCATCCCCCTAGTAACAATGATTCGCAACTTTCCTATATTCAAACATTTTTAACTACTTTTGTGATACGAAATGAGGGGAGAATTAATTTGGCTAGTTTGATGATTCAGAATATGGCTATGAAAACTGGGGGGGTAAATTTCCTTATGGGATGATATTGAGTCATTTGCTTGTTAAGCAAGGGGTTGGTGTGAGTACGTACACTCCGATCAAAGTTAGGCCAAGTAGTCTTATAGGTAGACACTCTTTGAGATTGCAGGAGATATATACTTGAGATGGAGAGTTGTTATTAAAATGACAGGCATGGTGTCGTTACTTGCACTTGTTGGATGATATATGGGTTGCGAACAATGTTATCAAACCACCAAATCCACCTTATGGATACCCTCAGCAAGAAATATAGCTGTCGGTCGCTCTCGTGGCTGCTGGTAGTTCTTCTAGAGAACGGCAGCAACAAGGATGTTCCGATCGCGAATTTGTTGATTGGGCGCATGAACAGCAAATGCAGTATGCCCAGTGGGCGCATACTCAGCAAACGGAGTGGCATGGTCTTCACACACACCAGCAAGGTCAATATGAACAGTGGGAGGTTCAAAACAACGAGTGACATGGTCGATTCGAGCAGTGGCATGGTGATAAGGAGCAGTGTCATGGTCAATATGTGCAGTGGCATGGTAGACAAGAGGAATGGAATGATCTATTTGCAGCCTCTCAAGCGGAACAATCCGAATACATACAACAACTGATGGAGAGCATGCATTTGCAAGGTCCACCACCACCTTTGAACAACGACGACGAAGCTCCTTAGTTTTTTTACATTTGATTGTATTTGACATTTTCATTGTTATGTTTTTGTTTTTTATTTTATTGAACAACTATGTTATTTGTTTGGTTTTTATTATTAATGAATTGTTTGTTTTACTTATATCTTTTATCAAATGTTAATTAAATCTCTTCAATTTTTATGTTGTTATTTACAAGTAATTTATGTTTATGCATATACTTATACCATTCTAAAAAATTTAAATTTACACTTCAAATATTCAATAATTCGGAAATACAATAAACTATTAAAATCATCTAAACATATACACTTTAAGCTTGAAAGATCTAAAGAACTAGAATGAAATAAAAAAAATAAACTAGAACTATATTATATTTGATAATCGTATAAATATTTTAAATAATATAATATTTTAAAATTAAAATTCAATTAAATGTCTAATAAGTATATATTATTTAATATCTGCCTAATATTAAATGAAATATCAAAATATAATCAAACAATATCAAAATCATATTACAGTTATCTTGTTTACGATATACATGTCTTAATTATAGAATTTCGATTTAGTTAAGACATATAATTTTTTTATAAGCATATAAATATTTTAAATAATATAATACTTTAAAATCGAAATATAATTAGATGTCTAATAGTTATATATTATATACCTAATGTTAAATAAAATATCTAAAATATATAAATATAATCAAACAATAGCAAAATCATATTACACTTATCTTGTTTACAATATACATGTCCTAATTATAGAATTTCGATTTAGTTAAGGTATACAAATTATTATTTTTATAATCATATGAATATTTTAAATAATATAATATTTTAAAATCAAAATGCAGTTAGATGTCTAATATGTAATATTATTTAATATCTACCTAATATTAAATAAAATATTTAAAATATCTAAATATAATCAAACAATATCAAAATCATATTACAGTTATCTTGTTTACAATATACTGTCTTAATTATAAAATTGTCCATTTAGTTAAGACATACAATTTTTTTATAAGCACATAAATATTTTAAATAATATAATATTTTAAAATCGAAATGCAATTAGATGTCCAATAGTTATATATTATTTAATATCTAACTAACATTAAATAAAATATATAAAATATCTAAATATAATCAAACAATATCAAAATCATATTAGAATTATCTGGGTTACCATATACCATTCTTAATTATAGAATTTCGAATTAGTTAAAGCATATAAATTATTATTTTTATAATAATCGTATAAATATTTTATTTGATGTCTAATTAATATATATATATATATATATATATATATATATATATATATATATTATTTAACTTCTACCTAATATTAAATAAAATATCTAAATATAATCGAACAATATCAAATTCATATTACAATTATCTTGTTTAGGATATACATGTTTTAATTATAGAATTTCGATTTAGTTAACCCATACAATTTTTTTTTATAATCTTATAAATATTTTAAATAATATAATATTTCAAGATCAAAATACAATTATATATTATTTAATATCTACCTAATATCAATTAAAATATATGTGTAGGTTAATCGGACGGGTCGTGACAGATAATCTGTGTGGATTTACACGACTAACCTGCTATATGCAGGATCCGTTTACGTGTTTACACGCATAAACAGTTATTTGTCAGACATACACGTATAAAATTGTTAAATAAATAACACGCTACATGTCAGATATGTACACGCTTAAAATTGTTAAATGGATTGTGGATTTTAAGCGGATTGTGGATTTGGTGGGTAGATACGACGTGTCACCATTGGTCTCCATCCTAACATTTAATAGCAAAAACACTTGTTGGTTAAAATGGAACCCAAAAAATATTAACAATTCCCAAAACTTGACGTTTTTGGACTTTTACCATTTTGCCTTTAGACCCGTTTGTTCACCGCCGGTTGAGATCTTCTCACTCGGTGGGGCAATTCCCGGCGGATAAAACTTTTTCATCGGTCGGATGAGATCCTCTCACCCGTCGGGCCACCTATATTCACCCGGCGGGGAGCTTTCCCGCTGGTTCAACCAGCAAAAATAAAAATATATTTAATAAGCTTTAAAATTGGTCAAAATTTTGATTGGTTATAATTTTGGGCCTTAATTTAGCCTAAACCAAACACTTGCTATCATTATTCTTTTATTTTATAAGAACCGTCAATTATTCTTTATATCTAATCTAAAGTTAAGCGGTGATTCAGGGTAAAAAACATTGTTAGTCCTTCATGTTTACCACTTGTATCAATATAGTTCTTTTTTGTTCACTTCGACATAAATCGCATCCTCTTCGTTTTAAAAATTTACAAATATAGTCCCCGCACATATAAACCATTTTAAAACTGACACGTGGCACTTAAATTCTATGTTTTGTATCACTTTTGGTCCCTAAATCTTAAGTTTTGTATCACTTTTGGTCCCTCAAAATATGCAGAGGGACTAATCGTGCAAATTTTTAAAATGAAAGAGATGAGTTTTATGCATAAGTGAACGAAATGGACTATGTTGATACAAGTGGTAAACATGAGACTAACAGTGCTTTTTAGCTGGTGATTCACTGTTTTTATGAATCGTTAATTATTATTTTACCAATTTACCATTATTACGTGTTTAAGCGGTTATTATTTTACCAATTTACCATTATTACGTGTTTAAGCGGTTATTTTCCTTCTATAATGTATAGGGTTGTTATGAGTCGGGTCTGTACCGTTAAGTTTATCGGTTCGGATCGGACCAGACCGCTAAGTTTTCGGTTCTAATTTTTTGAACCGGACTGAAAAGTTAAGTTTTTGGTTTGGTTCGGTCTGATCCGGTCCGATTCGGTATGGTTTCAGTTCCGGTTCGGTCCACTTAAAAAAACAATTAAAATTTGATTTTTAATTTTTTTATTGAAATAAATGATATAAAAAAATAAAGTTTATAAATTAATCTTTGAGTTTCTTATAAAATTGGTACTATAATTTATAAAAAAATATATAATAATAATAATAAATAATCGGTTCTAACAGTTTTATTGGTCCGATTTCTTATTGGTTCTACCAATTTATCAGTTTCATCAGTTTGATTCTGTATCGGTTCTATCGGCTTTATCGGTTCGATTCCATACTAGTCTTATCGATTTATCGTTCGATTTCTAACCATTTCTTTTTCCGGTTCTTTATCGGTTTTGGGTTTTTAGAATAGAACCGCGAACCGAACCGTTAAGATTCGGTCCGGTTCTCGATCTAGCTTTTATCGGTTCGGTTCCTGATACGGTTCTCGGAGAACCGTGGAAAGCCCTTAATAGTGTATATGGACTTAACATATGGGCTTATTTAATCATGGTATGTTTTGACTTTTGCATTAAAGATAGAACGCTTAAATGTCTTCTTGAGACCACTGAGTACTCTACATTTGTTTTTTTATATTTAGTAATTTATTGATGTGTGGCATATATTATTTTTAATTTGTTTTAGCTTTGATAAGTGGCATCAATTTTAATATCTGGCAATATTATTTTTTTGGGAAACATCTGATCTGGCAATACATTGGTTTACATATAAATTTATACCTTCCATTCCATGTCTTATTAAAATTATAAGAATAACATGTTTTAGTGAAAATGTTATTAAATTGGAAAGTAGACAGCTAATAAATATATTAGTATTTTAATTTTTGATTATATAGGTCTTAATTATTAAAAGTTTGATCTAATTTAAAATTTTAATCGGACCTCTTTAAATTTATGTCCCATTCGATGTTAGAATATTTATTTCCAACATAATTTTCGAATAAATTATACTAACTTATATATTTAGGCTTAACTTTTAAATTTCAAATAATATAATCAATAATTAGATCTTCTTAAAAAATATTTATGAACCTTCAATGAAATGAAAATTATAAAATACAAAAAAAACATATTAATATGAAGATTATATCTTTTAGAATGTAAACAAAAATAATATTATGTACATCTTTTAAAAAAGTCAAAAAATCGATTTTTCCAATGAAAACAACAAGTATGCATAGTCAAAACAAACATAGACAAGAGCTACTACAATAATAAGCATAGTAAAAAACTGTAGCTATATATAGAAATAGCAAAGGTTTTAGCTAATTTCACATCTAAAAATTTAAAATTGTATTATTTAAACTTTAAAAATTACCCTATGAATTATAAAAACATGGAGTCTCTTAGTTTTAAAGAATTAAATTTTCACTCTAATAGTTTGATTTGGTTTTTGTTTGATTTGGTTTTGATTTGGTTTTTAAACTTTGGAGTATATTGATTATTTTAAATTTTGTTATAGGATTTCGAGTTTATGAGTTTTGTTTCTGTCTTCAAGGGGTTTACTCCGAGTTGGTTGAGTAAGGCATGCTTGTAACCAAAGTACTCTACATACGCTTTATTGGTTGAGTCTGTCACCTTGTGAGGTTTACCTTCTGGCGTTGGTTTACAGGCTATTGCGTTAGACTGAGAGTTTACCCTGTGCACACTCATTGCACTCTGAGTAGCGGTTGCGGGTTCTCTTTGGAAAAAAAAATCTTATCATGGTGTAGGTAGGAAGGGATAGATGACCGGTTCGTAGAAAACATTGAGAAAACCCTTTATATTAGTATGTTTGTATAATTTTTTTTAGTATGTTTAATAGTAAAACTAATCTTTGTACTTTTTAAAATATTTATGATCTATATTTAAAGAAATAAATATTTATTATTTTTTGTTTTATTTATGTTTTGTATTTTATAAATGTGTAACTATTTTAGCATATACCGGATTTTTATAATTTATATATTTAATCTAATTTGTAATAATTTATATATTTAACCCGCGGTAAAAGTGCGGGATGTCTTTCTGGTTGGTTCCTAAAGTAAAATCTGAGTGACATTTGAAACTCTTTGATTGTCACAGTACAATTCAAAAGGATAGACAAATTTGAAATAAAAAGTATGAAGTTGAAAATTTATGTGGATTATTCGGCATAGAAGATATCTTAAGTGAATTAAACCGTTCAGTTAAATTAATAGGTAACTAGATGAATATAAAGGAAATAAAGAATCTTTTGTGAAAGCTGAGTGGTATACTGCTGCATTTTGTTCTTTGCCCTAAAACAAATTAGGGATACATTTGTTGAATTTTGTAGTTTGGAGTAACGAGAAAGGTCGCGAAATGAATGACATATTCCAGATTTGTACGATGTCTCAATTGTTTTTTTTATTCAAATGTTTGTGCATTGCATTTTTTTTAATGCATATGGGCTGTTTTATAGCTGCATAAGTACTAGGATGTATGGCGGATGTATAGTATGTTGGCGGAAAATATGAAATAACACTCATTTAAAACAAACAAACACTCTTACAACTCACATTGCAATAGAAAAATATTTTTCTTTCACTCAAAAGAATATTTTTGTCTCTCTAAGTTTACTTGTTGGTGTGTCTAGTGATGTCTAGATGGTGGGAGAGCTCCACTACTTATAGAACCATAGTGAAAACAAAGATCTCTAATCCAAGAGCTTTTGGATACTTAAGCACTCAACCTCAAGACTATACTCAAGGTAAAAGAGTTTCTTACACTCAAAAAATTGTTTCTTGCATTCAACCTAAAGATCGTCTTACACACAACCTTCACTACAAAATAAAATAATAGTTAATTATTTTTTTAAAATGTAATTTAATGGGCTTTATTGAGTGGGTTGGAACATTTAAATGAGTCAAGTTTATGATCCAACACTCCCCCTTAAACTTGATCCCATGACCCCTAGTGGTTTCTTTAATTGTTTGAAGTCTTCGCTTTTCAGTGGCTTGGTGAAAATATCGGTAGCTTGATCTTCTGTCTTCACATATTCAACTTGCACATCCTTTCTTGAAATACACTATATAACCCTTATGTAGTGGTATCAGACATCGATATGCTTGCTTCGATCATGGAATACTGGATTCTTGGCTAAGGCGATGGCTGACTTATTATCGACATACACCTTAGTTGGCTCATTTTGTGTTAGGTCTATCTCCTTCAATAGATTTCTAAGCCAAATTAAATTACTAACACATGTAGTAGCAGCAACATATTCCGCTTCACAAGTGGACAACGTGACAATCGGTTGTTTCTTTGACATCCACGTGAAAGCAATATTTCCCATAAAAAATAAAAATCCAGTAGTACTCATTTGATTGTCTATGTCTCCACCCAATCACTATCGTTTTACCCAACAAACTTATAAACATTAGAAATTGAATAGAGTAAGCCAAAGCCAATTGTACCTTTCAGATGGCGAAGGATTCATTTTGCAGCCTTGAAAATAAGTTGTTGTTGGATATTCCATGTAGCGGCTAACTAATCCAACTGCATGAAGAATATATGGTCTCGTGCAAGTTAGATATCATAGACTTCCCACCAAACTTTTGAATAATGTTGGATCTACACTTTCTCCTTCTTCATGCTTGGACATTTTGACTCTAAAATCCATGGGTGTGCTTATCAGGTTACAGTTCTCCATCTTAAACTTCTTAAGGATATCTTTTGCATAGCTTTCTTGTGAGATGAAAATTCTATTTTGTTGTTGTTTAACTTCAATGCCAAGGTAGTATGCCATGAGCCCCAAGTCTGTCATCTCGAATTCCTTCGTCATCACTTCCTTGAGTTTATTGACCATGCTTTGGCTGCTTCCGGCGAAGATCAAATCGTCTACATATAGACACACAATCAAAATATCCTCATCTTTGATCTTGGTATATAAAGCGTGCTCGTAATGACATTTTTTGAAGTCATTCTCTCGGAAACACTTGTTGATTCTACCGTTCCATGTCTTTGGTGCTTGTTTTAGCCCATAAAGAGCCTTCTTTAGCTTCAACACCTTATCTTTGTGACCTTTGACCTCATAGCCTAATGGTTGTTAGATGTATACTTATACTTCAAGGACGCCATTGAGAAATGCTGACTTTACATCCATTTTTTGTTTCTTCCACTTGTTTTGAGCTGCCAAAGAAATTATTAGTCTAATAGTTTCTACTCGGAAAATGGGGCGAATATCTCATCATAGTCAATTCCCACCTTTTGACTATAGCATTTTGCAACAAGCTTCACTTTATGTTTTTCAGTCTCCCACTAGTATTTACCTTTGTTTTGTATACCATCTGACGTCTATTGTCTTGCACACTTTGGGAAGTGAGGTGAGTTCCCATATGTCATTCTTCTCGATTACTCTAATTTCTTCATCCAACCCGTCTCTCCATTGTTTCCCTTGCATAGCTTCTTGAAATGTCACTGGTTCACAATCAGCAAAGAGACAAAATAGTGTAAGGTTATCCATTGGTTCGATCACCTCATAAAGATCACTAAGGCTTCTTGTATTTTCCATAACTCTCTCATTTTGAATACCACTTGACGATGATGAAGGTGATGAGTCTCCATAAGTAGATGATGTTGGTGAAGCATATGGGTTTGCATTGATTGCTCATTCGGTGTATGCTCATCTTCTTCAATTTGAGGGAAAAATATCAACTCATTTGTATGAGACCCAAACTCCCATTCGTCTTCTTCATCAGCTACCACGTCTCGGATTATCACAACCTTCTTATTGTATGGGTTCTACAACTTGTAGCCTTTGGAACTTGATTCATAACCAATGAAGATAAAACTCTTGATTTTATCTTCGAGTTTGGTTTGTTGTTCGTCTGGTACATGGACATGAGCTACGCTTCCAAATAATCTTAGGTGGGAAATTTCAGGATTTCTTCCACTCCACACTTCTTGTGGTATCTTTTCTCAAACACTTCTTGTTGGAGATCGGTTGGACAAGTAGACCGCACATGCCACTGTTTCTGCCCAAAAATCCTTAGGCAGTTTCTTACTTTTGAGTATGCTTCATGACATATCAAGGATTGTTCTATTCTTCTTTTCTGCCACACCGTTTTGTTGAGGAGATCTTGGAACTGTCAAGCGGTGACGAATTCCATTTGCTTCATAAAACTCTTGGAATTCATTGGATGTGAACTCCTTCATTGGTCAGATCCCATGGCTTTAATCTTATTTCTGCTTTCCTTTTCTACAACTGTCTTGAACTTCCTAAATATTCCAAAAATTTCAGATTTCTTTTTTAAGAAATATACCCAAGTTTTTCTTGAATAAACATCAATGAAGAGAATAAAGTATTTACTTTTACCTAGAGAGCTCAGCTTTATTGGACCACACAAATCGGTATGAATAAGCTCGAGAGGTTTCTTGGCTCTTGATTCTGACTCATTTGGAAAGTTTTTCCATAAGTGATTTCCAAGTAAACATCATTCGCATAGTTGGTCAGGATAATTGATACACGATAACCATCTCATCATTTCCTTCTTGGACAATAACTATAAACTTGTAAAGCTTAGATGCCCAAATTGAACATACCATAGCAATAAGGAATCTTTGTAGCATTCCTTAAGACATTTTGCAACATCATTTTGAATATTCAAAGAAAACATTTTATTATTTGACATTTGAACTTTAGCAATTAAATCTCTTTTGTCATCTCTCATAAAAAAAACTATAATTTTTCATGTGAATATCATAGCCCTTTTCTATGAGTTGTCCCAATCTCAAGATGTTGTTTTTCATGCTAGGTATCTAATTAAAATTTGAAATTATTTGGTGACTATCATCTTTTGCACGAATAAGAATGTTACATTTTCCTATCACCGATATTTTGCTATCATCTCCAAAAATAAATTCCACTCACTACTTCATTGAGCTCTACGAACATGCTTATTTTCCCACCCATATGGTTGCTTGCACCGATATTAAGATACCAAGTGTTATCTTTACCTTCATTAGTGTTTTTGTATGTTAGTAGTAACATATATTTTTCCACTGTCTTCTCCTCCATATAGTTGGCCATCTCCTTAATTTTATTGTTGTTGCCTCTGCATTCTGAAGAATATGTCCAAACCTTTGACATTTGTAGCATTGGATTTGAGATTTATCATACCTCGAGTTCGGATTTCTTTTTCTACGACCTCGTGTTGAGATTTCTCGTTTCTCTTAGTTGTAGTTGGAATTATTGTTGTTGTCATTCTAGCAACGTCGACGACCATGATAACCACATCGTCTGTGGCCTATATCTCTGCCTCGGCCACATTAATTTCTATCTTCCCCTTGACTTGCATGTCCTTGATTTTTACTTTGAAGAGTTTCTCAGTTATCTCTTGGTATTTTTTGTGCTTTTCTTCATAGGCTTGTAATGAGCTTTGGTGTTCTTCAATCATCATTTTCTCCAAGTCTTTAGTTTTTTCAATCGTAGCGACGATATGCTCAAATTTAGGATCCAACGAACGGAGTATTTTTTCTACTACTCTCACATCTTCTAACTTCTCTCAATTTATTTTTAATTGATTAGAAACGATTGCTACTATTGAGAAATATTCCGAAATAGACTCGGATACTTTTATGTGTAAGGATTCGAATTCACTCTTAACTTTTGGAGACATACCTTTTTCATATTTTCGACTCCTTGGTAGAAGATTTGTAATTTCATTCATTCTTGCATGGTGGAAGATGTGCTTGAAATCTTTTCGAAGCCATCATATCTAATGCTTGACAGATGAGGAAGATAGATTTTTTGTCTCTCTTTCTTGAAGCCTTCAAAGTTTTTTTCTCCTCTTGAGTAAGGTTTACTTCATCTTCCGGTTCGTCAAACTTTTTTCTATGGCATCCCACACATCATGTGCTCTAAGGAGAGCCTTCATCTTCATACTCCAATTGTCGTAGTAGTTGTTGTTGAGTGTTGGAACTTGGAAGGATGATACACCATTTGCCACATCTTTCAATATGTTGAAGATTTAAATATAAAATTTCGGATAGAGCTTGTGGCTCTGATACAACTTTGTTGGCGGAAAATATGAAACAACACTCACATAGAACAAACGAACAACTTTTATAAATATCGAAAAGGAATAAATGTTACAAAACACGTTTACAACTCACACTACAAGATAGAAATATATTTATTTCACTCAGTTGGAGCATTATTGTCTCTATTTTCTCTCAAAGTTTACTTCTTTGTGTATTTTGTGATGTCTAGATGGTGGGAGAGCTCCATTATTTATAGAACCATAGCGGAGACAAAGATCCATCATTCAAGAGATCTTGGATACTTAAGACTCAACCTTAAGGTAAAAGAGTTTCTTACACTCAACATAAAAGTATTTCTTGCACTTAACCTAAAGATGTTCTTACCCACAACCTCCACTACAAAATAAAACAATATTTAATTACTTTTAAAAGATTTTTTTATGAATCTTATTGGATGGGTTGAACTTTTTAAAGGGGTCAAGTTTATGATCCGACATTGCAGCGTTGATCCACAAGTCGGCGATATCGTATGGACTATGTAAAGCCATGTGATATCACTTTCAACTTAATGGTTCAAAAATACATGATCAAACCAATGATCCAACACTATAGATATTTAATCAATCTTATCGGACGAGCGTGTCAATGTGATAAATCATCACAAATAATTAGGACAATGAAATAGAGCTCGATGAAGTTATGTGGGGTGCATTGCTCAGTAGTTCCAAGAAGCACGGTCAAAGTGATCTTGTTGAATTCACATTTAATTTTCTAATTGAAATTAATTCAGAGATGAAGGTTATGATGAGGTAAGAGAAGTAAGAAAATACACCACACGATTGATACGTAAATCATTGTTAGTCCTTAAAGTTACTAACTTCCATGAATTATCTATATTCTTACATTTTACCAAATATTACCTTGGGCTTTTGAAAATTATGGTTGTAGTTACTAAGGTTGATTATTCTAGTGGTCAGGACGTCAACACAACTTATTTCCAATGATTAAGACGATAATTTATGACAATTATAACTGTAATTGAACCATTAATAGTTCGATAACTATCTATTTGATAATGAAAATTCATATACTCCCACAAAAGAGAAATACAAGATATTCGAGAAGCCATTATAGTTTTTGGTCCCAAAGGAGGAGGTAAATTGATGGCGTGACAGAAGATTAGAAGAGAAAGAAACGATAAAACCTTAACCTTATGTTAGAGAAATAAGGAAACTCAGAGAAATAATTCCCAAAATTTAATTAATCAAAGTCTGACGACAAAATAGTTAATAGGATGCTTTATATATCACTACCCAAAACCCTAATTCCAAATAAGGGAAATTAAATAAATGTTTCAAAATAAAATAAATAAATAAAATTAATGCTAAAATATTAAAACTGGGTTTCAAAGGCTTTACATATCAAATTTGGGTATCAAACTTTGTGACAAAGTCACAATTTTAAAATCTGACGGACTTGTCGAAATCTTCGATTTGATTACATGTTTGACCATATTCAGATACCTGAGAGAGAAACCAGTTTGTCCGCAGTCTTCGCTACATCATAAATACTATACCCAATAAGTATAATGGCAGGTATGAGCATGATCTAGTTGATGACATGGTAGCATATGCAATAAAAGAAGTGGTGGGGGATATGTTGAGGCATGCAAAAAATATAACATATATAGAGGAATTTTGTTTGCTAAAGGTTTAGGTTCACTAGCCAAACGAGTTATGTTTTGTTATCCTCCCAAATAACTCGAAGGATATGCCAACACAGAATTCTGAAAAATTCCAAGCGTTGGAGCTACAACTTACCATGCTTTCATCGGTAACCTAATAGATTTTTCCTTTCCGTCGTCAAATTTAGCTTGGTACCTTGCAATAAACTCATCTCTCATCTGAATAGAGGAATAATGAATGCCAGAATCAAGTTGTTCTTCAAGTTTAAAGTAGACAAAATGAGTGAAGATTGATGTTGCATGAGACTCTATTGAAGCATCGGGTTTTCTACACGTTGCAAGCTAAAAGAGCACTAAAATGTAATTTCTCTAAATTTAATAAGCATAAGTTTAATAATGATGACTTCAATGTTTTGACCTTTATTGGTGCGAAAATTCAGTAATATATTTATGAATACGATGTCAATATATGGAATTTGACAAATAAAAAAATACGACATTAACAGTGTCATGTATTTGATAGTACAGTTTTGTGTCATTGGGGTGTAACCGTAAATGAATAGCATGTTATATAGTTTTGTGTACATGAACTCATTAAGCTCATTATCTATTAAGTCAATTTATTCCCTCTAAATAGATTACTAGGACTACACAATATCTGAAAATCTGCAACCATTTTCTATCATAGTAAAACACTTTTCTCTAGCGGTGCTCGTAGACGTAGACATTTTTCGTTACATCCAGTATTCTTTTCTTTTATGCATTTTATTTTTTTCCGTGCTTGAGCATTTGTGATATATTGCATAGTAAATCCTAATAATTGTTATCATAACTTTGGTTGTGAAATTAAGTTTTGCAATTAGGGTTTCACAATGGCGTCTACATCAACAAAATAAAAGATTGCAAAATTTGATGGGGGGTCCAACTTTGCATTGTAAAAGATTAAGCTGAAATATTTATTGGTACTACAAGGATTGTGGAAGTCTGTGGAGAATAAGATACCATAAGAGATGGAAGAAGATGAGAAGCAAGATCTTCAAGAAAGGGCCTTCTGTTGGATTCTAATAAGTGTGAAAGACAATATTCTTCGAGAGATTAGTGGCGAGAAGACTGATGCATGTGTATGGAAGAAGTTGGGAGAACTTTACTCAAATAATTCAGTGATGAATTAGTTATACTTGAAGAAGTGTTTGTACGATTTCATATTGAAAGAAGGTACGTCCATAACCGAACACTTAGATAATTTTAAATCAATTATAATGGAGTTGGAGAACATTGATATCAACAATGAGGATAAGGATCAAACTTTATTTATCTTAAGATCGTTATCAGCTTCATATGAAAACTTTGTGGATACCATAATGTATGGTAAGGATACGTTATCGCTAGTAGGTGTACAAGGGGCGCTGAAATCAAAGAAGTTGAGACAGTTGGAGCCATACAATCAGGCGAAAGGGGGAAGTCTTATGACTATGGAAAGATCCAAAAGCGTAGCGAGTTATTCAAAAATGAAGAACTGGAGGTCCAAATAAAAAGTAAAGAACTCAAACTTTTATGAATGCGGTGAGCAGGGTTATTACATGAGAGATTGTTCGAAGCTGAAAGGTAATAAGAGAAATCAAAAAGAAAATGGATCAAACATTGCTTAAGGTGTGAACGATTTTGATGACAGTAAAAACAGTGGTACATGAGATGTATTGTCTCTGAGTTCAGAATATGGAAAAAACTCTTAGGTACTCGATAGTAGCTCTAGACAAAATAGTATATGAAAATCTGTAACCATTTTCTATCATAGTGAAATATTTTTCTCTCGCGACACTCGTGGACGTAAACATTTGTCGAACCACGTTAAATCATGTGTTCCTTTCTTTTATGGCTTTTATTTTGTTATGTTCTTAATCATTTGTGATACATTGCAGAGTAAATCCTAACAATAATAAACAAGCTTCATCAACAATATTGATAAAGAAAAACTTCGCTAATAATATTTATAAACAAAAACATCGTCAACAAATAATGATAATAAATAAGTTTGTTTTCAATGTTGATAATAAGAAAGTTTCTCAACAAAATTTCAACATAAAAATCGACAAATGACGTTTATTGGATACATAAATGACGATGTTAACACTTGGGTTATTCATGGTACAACATTGTCAATAAAATTTCAAACGTAAGATATTTGTTATGATGAAACTTAATTGTCATATCATATTAGTTAACATTCATACATTTAAGAAGATTATATCATTTTTCATATAAGAAGTTAATATTATTTCTTGTATACATATTTTGTCATAAGTGTTTGTCATCAACCAAAAGAAGGTTATGCAATACACTTTCAAAAATGACAATTTTCAAACCATTATTTATAAAGTGGATCACAAATGTTAACTTCATTTCATGTTCATCAGTTTTTAGTCTTTGAACAAATTTGGGAACTATATTGGGTACATATCTTGTAAAACGACATTTAGAAATGATGAAAGGAAATAAACCAAATGATCTCCATATAAACGGCGATAATTATAAAATTTTCAAAATCAATGTTTATCAATAATAACCGATGTAATCAACTTTTATCAATAATAGTCAACAATATAAATATTTATCAATAATAGCCGACAAACGATAAAAGTAAAAAATATCCAAGAATAGTAAGAGGTCACGCACATGATTAATATGAACTGGTTATAAGTAAAGCTCAGTTCTAAAGTGTAAGAGGTCATACTAACAAGGTTGTAAAGGCATTAAGTATGAACAAAATTATAAGCCAATTTCATCTTTAAAAATACTAAGAAAATAGTAAGAGGTCATGCATCCAATTAATGCAAACATAGTTATAAGCAAAGCTTGTCTATAAAAGTGTAAAATGCCACATTAAGAAGACTATAAAGTCTAACTTGTAAAGGCCTTAAAGGATAATATGGCTATAAGCCAAGATTCTAAAATTATATAAAGTTGAGTTATATGATGGAAATGAAAGACAAAAAAAGATTGGACAAACAACATTTATTAAGAACAATTTTTATATATTTCTCCAGAAGAAAATCTATATATGTTCTCTTCATATAATGTTTGTAAAATGATGTCCAACTATGTTCTACAAATGCGGATCTCCATATGTCCTCCAGACAACATTTATAAACGACACATAATGTTCAATAAAAGTTTATCTTCATGTGTTCTTCGAACAAAATTTATAAATGATACTTACGTATATTCTCTAATAGATTATCTCCAAATTTTATATAGACGATGTTTGTAGAACGACATCTGAATATGTTATACACGATAATTATAAAGCATAAAAAATCAATAGGACAAGTGAATTACCATATATTTTATAAACGACGTTTCCAACCTATTAAGATAAAATAAATGGATGAGGTTCAGTATATGATATTAAAGAGTAAAGTATATTGACGAGATAAATATTATGACCTCATTGAACAACTAATTTATGAATAAGATGTAAATATTTTCATTAAAGAATATAAGATGATTTGAGGAATGGAAATTTTCGTATTAATTAGTGATGTTTTATTCAAGACAAAACAATGCCTTCAACAATAATAACATAAAGTTAACATAACATATTTATTAAGAACAAGGTGAGACATCATATTGGTTGAAGGTAAGGTAAAACAACGGTTTAGGCAAGATTCATATAAAGTGTCATCTGAAGCAGAATATTATAGAACATCTTTAGAAATAATAGAATTAAACGACAATAAGAACTTAAATCTATGTGAGATAACATAAAGAATATTAAAGATAATGAGACAATCAAGTGTATATGATGGTATAATATTAGACAACTATACTATATGAAGAACTTGGGAAATGATCTAGCAAAAGTAATTTGAAGGCAATGGTAACAAATTAACGACGGGAGGATATTCAACTTGATAAGTGGAATTATAATTAAATCGAAATTTTGGCAAGCTGTACGCTTAATGGTTAAAATAAAATTACTTCTGATTTACCAAATTAAGCTTTTATATAGTCTTATATATAGGAAAACAACATGAAATATAATTGGGTTAAAGACGCCATGAAATGTAAATTGACATGAAGCATGAAGAAGAAATGATTTGAAAACTGTATTATCCAGTTTTATTAAAAGACTTCTAGTTTTTAAGTTTCTTTTGATATTCCAACTCAAGACTATTGAACCTCTGATAAAGACAAAATATTCAGATATGGATAGAAATATAAATACACATATGTAATTATACATATAAATATATTTATATTGTAATAAGGATAATATACTTGCACACTTAAAAACTGAATATCATTATATATATATATATATATATGAAAGTGCACCCTAAATAAATTAGATATATTATATTTACAATAACATCACTTATATGTCCAACATATTCTTTCTAAAAAGCTCTATTATTTCTCTTAAAATATTTCAAACTCTTTCTATGTATTTTGAAAATATGTTTTACCTCATCAAAAATTGCGGTTAAATATATTTTCGTGGCTTAGTTAGATATGTTTTTAAATACGGTTTTGATACTCTTTTAAACTATATTTTCTTTCTAAAAATATCTATTATTTCTCTTAAAATGTTTGAAACTCTTTTGATGTATTTTGAAAAAATATTTTACTTATAAAAAATTGAGGTTAAATATATTTTCGTGGCTTAGTTAGATACGTTTTTAAATACGACTTTGAGAATAAAATGTATAAAAATAGTTAATTTGGTTGCCATGTCTTGGTTGGGTCTGTTTTTAAACTGCGGATTTGTGATTAACATGAATGTAGTTTTGGTTAAATGTGTATTCGTACCTTAGTTAGGTCTATTTTTTAATGTGGGTTTGGGATTAACATGCTATTAAAATGTTATTGAATGTATTCTCATGGTTTAGTTGAGTTTGTTTATGAATTCAGATTTGTGGTATACATGAATAAATTGCGGTTAAATGTGTTTTAATGTCTTACTTTTATATATATATATATATATATATATATATATATATATATATATATATATATATATTAATGTGAGTTTGTAATTGACATGAATAAAAATAATTGTCTAATGTGTTTTATTGCTTCATTAGGTTTATTTTTAATCCACAAGTGTGATTCACATGAATAAAATTATTGTTAAGTGTGCTTTTCTATCGTAATTAGATATGCTTTTTATCATGGTTTGAGATTAGCATTGATAAGTGTCAGAATATCTAAGGTAGTTTATCGGAAAGCGTGAACGAATTAATGGTGTCAGGAAAGCAAGTACAAAAGTCTAGAGACAGAAAGTTGTCAAAATCAAGTACTAATCATTATGAGGTCCCTTTGGGGGGACAGAATCTTTCTTTATATAGTGACAACTGTGAGGCCCATAGTCACATGCCAAACTTATTTTAATTCTATGTTGCCCCCTATATTTGCATTTATGTCACTTACTTATTACTTTACAATTAAGCCCCTGCACATTATTGTATTATAATTTAAGCCCTCTATTACACTTGGTATTTTATGCCCTTATCAGTAGCCCCCTAGTTTTGCGGAGGGTCGAGCAAAAATTAATCGCGGGTAGAGTGCAAGGTCGGCGATTTCCCACTGATTTGGTGTGTCGAATGCAGGCTCGACATCCCGCCATTGATGTAGTTGTCGCCAAGTTAGAACTCATTGTTGATCGAATATCGTTGCCAGGGTCGACATACTGTCAAATGATGATTATTGTCAATGCTGAGGTCGACATATTGGCATTTGACGATTATTGTCGATGCTGAGGTCGACATATTGGCATTTGACGATTATTGTCGATGCCAGGGTCGGCGGACCATCATTGTCGATCGTTACCAAGTTCGAATTTGTTGTTGCTTGATCGTCAAGGCCATGATCGGTATACCGTCTATAGCCTTGTAGTCTAAGTACCAAAGATTCGTAAACTGGTTTGGGCTATTTTTGTGGGCTCGAAATCGGGTTAAATTATTTGAATCCCACCAAGCCCCTATGTCTTAACCAGTTTTTCTGCCTATCCACGTGTCCTCTTGCAATTGGTCGGTGCGTTCTTCATCAGTAGCCGCCTACGCGCGTGTTGAAATCGTATCCCCCTAGGTTTGATGTAGCCACTCGGTTAGACACGTGTCTCATGGTAATTGGGTCGTACTTTAACCAGTATTTTGGTTAAGCGACTCTTGATATTCTCGAGGCTCTTTTCGATTGTGCTTCTCCATGGAGTGAATCTTTACTACACTTGCTACCTCTATAAATAGTTTTCCTTTTCATTATCATTTCACTAAAAAAATTCTAGAGAGATAAACTCTGGCCAAATTCCCTTTCGAGAGAGAGAAAATTCTTGTCTCATAAGAAGCCGACGAAGAAATCCGACGCTCCTGAAAAACCTGTCTTTCGCTTTGTCGACTATTTGCAGATTACTCAACGAGCTGAAGAATACCGAGTCGTTGGGCTGATCCACAAAGGCGTTGTTTCACCAGCATATTCGGAGCCATAGATTTTTCCAAGACCTTAAAACCCCGGCCCTTCCGACCTCAAAAAAAACATCTTCATCGAAGCCCCCTGCTGCTCACTCTTCTCTCATAAAATCCAACACTGAAAAACTTTCCATTTCCTCACAGCCTCGGATCATTACCAGTCGACCCAAAACCCCGTTTTTAACCATGGGTGATTCCAGCTCTTCCTCTACTCCTCCACACGAGTATGTTCAACTTACTCACGATACTATCGGGATTCGAACCAGTCATAACACCGCGAAAACTGCCAAGAAGGGTGTTCTGACAGATAAAGATAAAAAAAGACGAAAAGAGGTTGCGTCGAAAACCGATGCTAAAAAGGCTGGCCACATTCGAACCCACAACAGCTCAAGTGTTGTCATTGTCACTCCTTCTCCTCGCGAATTAATGTCCGCTGAAAAATATCCACCAACAGGGACAGTGAATGCAATGGCTATAAATCAAGCCCTCAAATCTTCCACAAAGTCGGTGTCGGCTGAAGTCAGAGGCATATGAACAATTACATGCCCACTAAAGGACCATTTATTAAGCTAACCAAAAATTTCGGAGTGATTTACGAATAGCCCAAAGATAAAATCACATACCAACGACCAAAGAAGCTACAAACCCTTAAAGAGAATATTGACAAACACAAATTGTATAACTCCCATGATGAAATTGGGAATTATATCAGAAATTTCTGGACATTGCAGGTTCGGATCTTTAACATCATCGATGAAGATGAACTCTCAAAGTTTGTTAAGAAGAAAAATATGAAGAACCAAGACACGCATTGGTTGATTGAAACCTTTCGTCATGTATTTAATGAGAATAAAATTACACATTAATCAATTAAACCTCAGTATACTTAGTAAATACGTATAGTAACGAACCATTTTAAACATGCATATATATAATAGTAATTATATAAAAACTTTAATTAATTAAAAGGAGGTTGTAATTTAAAATCTAAGCTTCAATTTATTTATATCTAAAAAAATCAATCAAGATACTTTAAAACAAAAACTAATCTTATTTCAATAGTGATGGTTTTGAATTTATGGTTGGTTCCAACATGTGGTATCAATCCATGTACCATCGGTTCAGGAGGAGTTGTGAACAGTTGTTGTTAAGGTCATATACCATCGGTTCAGGAGGAGTTATTGTTAAGGTCATTTACCATCAGTTCAAACTTCTTGAACGGATGGTGCATGGTCAAAACTAGAGGTGTTTAATGGTTCTAGAACCACGGTTCAAAGCTGACAACCTACTTAAGAACTGGCGGTTTACCTGCGAAACTGGCCCATTAGGACTGCAATCTGGCAGGACCGCAACCCGCCAGGACCGCCAGACCGTTAGGATCGCATAAGAGTAACCCGGCAGGACTGCGAAACCACGGTTTATTTGTAAAAAACCGCGGTTTATTGGTAAATATTATGCTGGTTTTATTTATTTTATAACCAAAATGTTATATTTAAAAAATATTGAGATATTGCATATTATTATAGAATTATTATTACATTTTTGTTAATATTAATTTGTTTTGGTTATTAATATTTTAAGTGTTGTAATTATTATATAGTCCAAAATTTTAAATATTACTTATGTTATTATCACATTTTGAATATTATTATGTTTTTAGATCGAATACAAACCAAAACTATATCTTATCATGTTAAAATATTACAAATTCTATGGTTATACTTTTAATATTACATTTTGAATTTTATTATTGTGATTTGGTTTTGAATATTACAAGTGTTATATATTATTTTTTAAACCAAAATCATATTTTATCATGCAAAAATATTACAAGTTATATTGTTATAATTTTAATATTATATTTTGAATTTTATTATTGTGATTTGGTTTTAAATATTACAAGTGTTATTTACTATTTTTAAGTTATATTGCTATAATTTTAATATGACATTTTGAATTTTATTATTGTGATTAGGTTTTAAATATTACAAGTGTTATTTATTATTTTTAAGTTATATTGTTATAATTTTAATATTACATTTTGAATTTTATTATTGTGATTTGGTTTTAAATATTACAAGTGTTATTTATTATTTTTAAGTTATATTGTTATAATTTTAATATTACATTTTGAATTTTATTATTGTGATTTGGTTTTAAATATTACAAGTGTTATTTATTATTTTTAAGTTATATTGTTATAATTTTAATATTACATTTTGAATATTATTATTATGATTTGGTTTTAAATATTACAAATGTTATTTATTATTTTTTAAACCAAAATCATATTTTATCAGGGTAAAAGATTACAAGTTATATTGTTATAATTTTAATATTAAATTTTGAATTTTATTATTGTAATTTTAATAATGATTATAAAATTATTATTACATTTTGGTCAGTATTAATTTGTTTTGGTTATCACAAACATCATTCATTACAAGTGAAAATTAGCGGATTGGTGAGTATTAGTAAGTCTACGATTTATAGGTATTTTAAAGCTTAAAACAACGTTTTTTTAAATATGGAATAAAATACTAATCGAAACTAATTAATATCGCAAATAATAAAAACTAAATTTATACTAATACCAACTAATACAACTAATAACAAGCAATAACTACTAACAACAACTAATAAAATTAGAATTAAAAGAACTAATTTAAATTACTATAAGTTATAACAATTAAATAACTTGATAAATTATACGAAGCTCTTAATTGATCTATTATAATGTTATCCCAACGTTATTGAAGTGTTTTTATCAAATAGAAACAATTTGCGGAAAAAAAAATCAAACAATTCCGAAAGTATGACTATAATATGTAAAATAAGAAATTTGAGTTTTCTATAATATTTAGAACAAGTAGAGAGATTTAGAGAGACATAGAGAAGAGTATATGAATTTATGAGTTTGGATTTGGGGTCTCCTCTATTTATAGAGGAGACCAAAAAAAAATTAAAAAAAAAACGAAAAAAAAAATCGGAACCATCGGATGGTCCGGTCCGGACGTAATCTCCGGACGCCCGGACCGGAAATTCGGACCATCCGAAGATCTGTCCGGATGGCCCGGACTTTTGAATTTTTTTTTTAACTGTTGAAAACCAAAACCTTTAAAAAAATTAATTCAAAATTTTTAACTATTAATCACCATGTTAGGCATTCAAGTAGTTGTCCAAGACTTGGTAAGTGAGAGGGTGTGTTTGTGCCTCCTTTTATATAGATTAACACTTTCATCTTCAATGGTAACTATCGATGTTGGATTCTTTTAAACAAAACTCATCTTTAATGGTAGTAACTATAGATGTGGGATTCTTTTAAACAAAACTCCAAATCTATAGTTACCATTGAAGAGGAGTTTTGTTTAAAAGAATCTCACATCGATAGTTACCATTGAAGATGAAAGTGTCAATCTATATAAAAGAATCCCAAGTAATCTAAGATTATCCACATTGTCAATGATCATATATTATTTAATTATTGATTATTCGGCTTTTATATTTTTTATGATTGGTTTTGATATTAAACGTTTAATTATTAAAGACATACTACTAACTTAGTTATTAATATTTGTAGAAAAAAAACTTAAAAATATATATTTCCTAAATTAATCTCTTATAATTTAAAACAATTTTGTTTGTTAATTAATTTATTATGGCATAATATTTAAAATATAGCAAGTTTTTAAACCTAATAATTTAAAATTAGAATACAATTATATGTCTAATAGGTATATATTATTTAATATGTACATAATATTAAATATAACATCTTAAATAAATATCTAGTATGTTAAAACAATATACAAATCATTTTACAATTATATTGTTTACGATATCTTATTTAAGACAATCAAATTTTTATTTTTATATTTTTACAATTATTGAAAGTTGTAATCGAAATACAAGTAGATGTACTTATTTTATTTAATATCTACATAATATTAAATAAAATATCTTAAATACATAAATATAAATATATAATCAAATGTATACAAATATTATTTTAGAATGTAACTGATGATTATAAAATTTCGATTAAAATGATAACATATTTAAATTAAAATACATGAAATAGAATAATTAACTCGTGTATATGGTATATATCTCAATTATTGAAATTAGATTCAATTAACACTTACAAATTAATTCTAAATAACATTATAAAATATTCTGATAAACGGTTCTTAAATGGTTTGGCTGATGGTTTGAACTGATAAACGGCTCTTAAATGGTTCGTCTGGTGGTTTGAACTGGCGGTTTAACTGTGAAACTGGTCCATTAAGACTGCAAAATGGCAGGACCGCCAGACCGTCAGGACCGCAACCTGGCAGAACCGCAACCCGCCAGAACCGCAACCCAGCAGGACTGCAACCCGTGGTTCTGATTTAAACGGTGCGGATTGGTGCCGGTTTAACCCGTTTGCCACCCCTAGTCAAAACCAAATTAAATGATGTTAAGCACCAAATTCGATTTTCTTTTATATTTTTAGTTTATGTTGAAATTGAAAGTTTCACAAAAGAAAATCAAGAACAAATTTGAAAAGTTTTGATTTTAAAAAATGATTGTTTGATCTTATGTGGTATTTTCAAAACATATCTCTAAGATTTTGCGTATATTTTGAAAAAAAAGTTTTGTAAAAGTTTATCTAGAAACAAGTTTAAAATAATGTTTAATTCTAAAAAGTAATTATTTAATTTTAAATTATAAAAATATTGAGTTGTGTCGGTGTTTAGAATAATATGAGTATTTTTTCATTAATAACATTTATATAATTAAAATAGAACTTACAAATAAATAATATAAAAAAAGTAAAAATTATATAAAAGAAAAACCGATAAAATATCAGATTTGTGGTATGGATGAATTTAATTTAAATCTACCATGAAAAGAATTCAGTGGACCATCAGTAATTTGTCCTTTTACCGACGTCTGTGAAAACAGGGAAAACTACATTCGTGCACGCAATCTTTGTGTATTGTCGTCGCTTACCCAGTTACCCTTCCGTTTTAAATTTAACCTTCTTTTATTCTTCCTTCTTATTTTCAATATAAAAATATTGAAAATAATGGGTGAGCTGTTTTCTCTTTATCAACATTGATTTTGTTAAGACGTCTTAATGGGTAATTTGTATGTGTCCTGAATTTTCTATTTCAATATACATGTTGGGTGGGAAATTGGAAAAATCCAATGGGTGAGGTTTTTTCTCTTTATCAACGTTGATTTTGTTAAGTTGTCTTAACGCAAAAATAAACAAACCAACGACAGAAGGTAAAGTCCACAAAGTGAGAAGTTCAGCTAAGAAAGCGTATCTAGAGTAAGAATGGTAATGGACCGTTTACGGGTCGGCTCGTCCGAGCCCGTTTTTTGACATTCAAGCTCGAACTCGCCTGACTCGCTTACGGGTTTATATTTTCAAATCCAAACTCGTCCGTTTATGTCAGTCGGTCGATCCGGTCTGGTCTGAGAGCCGGCTTGTCCGAACTCGCTTTTTGGACACTCGAGTCCGCTCTCGGATTTATATTTTCAAACCCAAACCCGTCTGTTCATGTCGGTCAATCCGGTCCAAACCGCGGACATTAATTTTAATATTTTTAATTTATTTTAAATATATTAATTTATTTTTTAAATATATTATTGTTATTATATATAAAAGTATTAATTTTTATATATGTTTTTATAATTTTTTGGTCGAAAGGGATTTGAAAAATTAGAAACTCGAGCCCGCCCCCGTCTGGTTGCGGGTCACAATTTCTTAACCCGGACCCGGTCCGTTTTATGTTCGGACTGGACAAAACCCGATCAGGCCTGATCGGGTCGGGCCGGACAAAACCCAGATTGTCATCCCTAAAGTAGAGGGACTCGAACTCATGACCTTTGGTCACAAGCATCCTTACTCAACCAACTCGGCTACCCCTTGGTGCCCTTCTTTTTCATTAATTTTAGGGAATCTGCAGCCGCTACTCAACGAGTGCGCACATAATAAACCCTCAGTCTGATGCAATAGCCTGTAAACCAATGTCAGAAGGTAAACCACACAAGGTGACAGGCTTAGTCGAGAAAGTGTATGTAGAGGGACTCAAACTCATAACCTTTGGTTACAAACATGTCTTACTCAACCAACTCGGCCACCTCTTGGGGGTTTCTTTTTATTTTTAGTTATATTAGTAGTTGATTAATTAGATGACCAAATACTTTTCATTTGGGTCGGATAGGATACACCACATTAGAGGAGAAAAAAAACTTAATTAAGCATTTTTATTTAATACATAAACAAGTTTAAATTTTGATTTGATGTGTATATATGTATATAAGTTGAAATATACGGGAGTGGATTTAAAAAACAGAGTTTTTAGAAAAACAGAATTTTAAGATTTGATTTTTGAATTTCAATCGGTCATCAGAATCGTCTCACGGTCACAGGTTGGCTAGATTCTGAAGAACACCATGGAGAATGGTGAAACTTTCACCAAATCCACCGAATTCTTTAATGTCTGTAATTGTTTCCCAGCAAGAAATAGATATTCCTCCTCTGCAAAAGAGCAAGTAAATTCTTCAACAATGTATACCTTGGAATTATAATAATATCCATATTCTTTTTAATGTAGGAAGTAACACAAACATAAGTCTTAATCCAACGTTTGAACAATCAAACCATAACAGTCAGAATAATCAAACTTCAGTTCATCCAAATAATCTTCCAAGACCTTATGCTAATTTATTAAGAGTAATGTGAAAACATTCTGGCATGAGAATACCATAATTCAACATAAATCTGATCATGTTGTTATTCAATTTGAGGCAAAAGATAAGGAATACTTCAAATGAATTCAAGACATACTATCATTGGAAAGTTTGCCACATGGAAGCCAAATATGGAATCAGTTAAACAATTTCTGGATAGTTTTATATTTGTTGGTGATTATAGTATTACTAAGTGGGATTTCATACATCTTTTTATTGAATTTGAAATCAAGAAACATATTAAGAAAATCTAGAGAAGAAATGTATGGAAAGTGGGTAACAAGTCCTCAGGCTATTGAAATGGACTCCTTTTTTCAACCCAAACCAAGAATGTCTTATTACACCTACGTGGATTAGCCTACAACATCTACATGAATACATGTTTAACAGGGACACAATAAAAGCTATAACGAAGGCAATCAGTTCTCTTTTGAATATTTAGGTGCCTCTTAAGAATAGAGTCATACACAACTGTTGCAAGGTCTGGCTTGAATTGATGTTTCAAAAGATATAAACAAAAGGTTATGGATCCGATTTTGAGAATAATATGGTTTCTGTCATGACATACTTTATGGTTTATTGTCATCCTATTACCTGAAGTGCAAACATCTTGGACATTAAGACTGTAAAAAGATAAATCATTCTCAAGAAAAATAGCTTGTTGATTCTTTGACCATTGATATTTTAACATCCCCTATAGCAGAACCAAATCAGGGAACTATGGTACCTAGGATAAGGTCTGTTTGTCAATAGCAAAAACAAAGAAGAAAACTCAAGAAAAATGATATTTCTTCAGATAAGGAAAGGTAAATTACAAAGTTTGACAACCAAAAGAGTTTACAATGTGCAGAATTTGACAAAGATCGGGAAATATATAAACCGGATCATTAAATATGAACAAAGATCAACAAATCAGGTTGCAATGACTCTTTATTGAACCCAACATTGGCAATGATTCTGAAGTTATAGAAACCCTTTATGTTATAGAGACCAAAGCTATATTTGTTATCAAAATGGATCTTGATTGTTCTCTTTTATATTCGAATTCTTCAACTACGGAAACTACAGGTAGTCTCTCAAATTCTTTTGGTCAAAGTAATAAAGATACCGAGAAATACTTTAAGAAAGTTGAGAATAGTAAATCTAAAAAAACTAAAAGTTGGAATGTCGAAAGTCATATATCATCCAAAATCGTGCAGTTTAAAGGTTCTGAAAAACCTTCTATTAACCACTTTAAATTACAGTTTCCATCTTAAACTGAAATATAAAAGGATTACGAAACAAAGATAGTATAAGAAGACTAAAATCTCTCATAAAAATCAGAAAAAACAGACTTTATGACATTGTAGGAACCTATGATTTCTCAGAGCAATCTAGATCATGTCTCAAAAAAGTTAGGTTTCAAATGCTTTATTGGTAATGGTTAATAATAAAATCTGGGTGTTATGGAAAATGAATTCATTGTGGATATTTTGGCTAATGAATAGAAGTTGATTCACCTTAATGTTAAGCATCGATCTATGGATAAATAATTTAAAGTTACAATTATTTATGCTAAATGTAAAGGAGAATTGAGAATTCCTCTATGGGATAACCTAAGATCAATTGTCTATGAAATTAAGGAGTGGATTGTTCTTGGGGACTTTGATGTTATTTTAAAATCCAATAAGAAACTGTCTTGCTCATCTATCTGTCTAATAAGTATTGATGATTTCAATAATGTTCTCATGGACTGTCAATTAAATGATGTTGAGTTTATAGGCTCGAAATTCACATGGACAAATGGAAGAAAGTGGAAAATATTGGGTTGTATCTTATATAACAGCTCATTGCTTAAATAATTTGATAATATTAAGGTTAAGCATCTTGCTAAGACCTGTTTGGATCACTCTCTTTTTAATATATCTCTATTATCTAATCAAGGGAAGATCAAGTCATCTTTTAAGTTTCTCAATATATAGACTATATATAAATATTTTCTGAATATGGTAGCGAAGAATTGGACTGAATAAATAGTTGGTAACCCTTTACAAAAGTTCTGCAATAAGCTCAAGAAGTTAAAAGCTAAACTAAAAGTTATTATTATATAAATCTAAGGTCACTCACTTGTAATTTCTTGGTTAGAAGATTAGGATTTTATTGGTCACCTAGAAAATGAGTATTTCAAAAATTTGTTGACTAAGCTTTCCAATTCTAGAGAAAATGATGAACTATTTGACTTCATCCCTAAGTTGATAACAGAGAAGGACAACACCATACCAATGATTATACCTTTTGAAACTTAAATATACAATGTAATAAAGTTTTTAAATCTTAATTGTGATGCTAGCCCTGATGGTTAAAATAATTTCAGCTGAGAAATGAGATTTTGTGAAAGGAATAAGCATCCATGAAAATATATTGATTGCTCAAGAACTCAACTATGATTTCAATTAAAAGACAAGAGGAAGTAACGTATTTCTTAAAATTGATATGGTAAAAGCCTTAGCATGCTTTCATTTCAATTCATCCTAAGAATAATGGCCTCTTTTGGGTTTGACAATAAGTTCTTAAACCTGGTCGTAAAGAATATCAGTTATTATATCATAGTGAATGGTGAAATGAGAGCTTATTTAAATTCAACTAAGGGCTTAAAACAAGGTGATCCATTCTCTGATAGTCTCTTTATCATCACAAAATAGTATCTCTTAAGGAAATTCAAGCAGATGGTAGTTGAGAATCTTTATTTTAGATACAAGTCTAAGGGTAGTTGTTATATCTCGTGTTTATCTTTCCCGGATGATTTTATTATATTCAGAAATGGCTCTGCCTCCACAATTAAAGAGATCGAAAAATTATTGAACAAGTTAGATCGGTTCAGGTCATGAATAATAAAAAATCTAGAATCATTGTGTCATCTAAAATGTTGCATTCAATAGTTCAACGGTTGGAGAGTATTTTGGGTTTCAAGCACAATCATCTTCTTATTCAATATTTGGGGATTATTCTCAACACAAACAACAGAATTAACAATTTTGATGACTTGGTTCACAAGTTAGGAAGCAAAATATTTGAGTGAGATAGTAATCTGTTATCCTTTGTTGAGAGGCTAATCTTGGTTGATTGTGCTACAACATCCAAAACTTATACCTCCCAAAATCTATAATTCAACGAATTAATTGTCTATGCAACAGGTTCCTCTGGGGTCCTAAAGAAAATAAACTGACTATTACTTGTCATGTTGGTCTAACCTTGGGAAGCCTTACGAAGAGGGTGGGCTGAATATTAGAAAACTTGATGATATTTAAACTACTTATTCCAATAAACTATGGTTTAGATTCAGAGAATAAAAGACTATTTGGGAAATGCTGATATCCTCTATTTGAATGCTCTTATCACCATCTAATTACTGCTCCAAGTTCAAATAAAAGTTCAAAGACATTGAACAATTTATTGGATATAAGGGGCATGGCTGAGACATATATATTTTGGAAGTTTGGGAATGGTAAAATAAATTTTTGGTTGGATAAATGGTGATATATTATTTATTTCATTCAATTTAATATTGTAGAAGATTGAACATGGTATGAACTCGATGAAGTTAGAAATTTCTAGGTTGGTGGGCAGTTGAGCATAGAGAAGTTAGAAAGGTATGTTACTACTGTTGATATTGTTAAAATTTACAAAACTTATTCTGAACTTATCAAATGACACAATCAAATGGTCTTTATCACTGAATGGCTACTACAAAGAACACTTGGAACTCAATCATAATTAAAGGTAATAAGTCAACCCTTTACAAGAAACTTTGGAATCCAATCACCCCAATGAAATGTTATTTTTTATATGGAGAACACTGTATAGTTTGCTTCCTATGGATCAATTATCCAAAGAAAAATGTTCCAATTGGCTTCTAAATGTCAATATTTTGGAAACTATGAAAGCATTAATCATGTATTTGTTCATTTTCAAGACACTTGGAATATTTGTAACTACTTTGAAACTATGTTCAACAATACTATAAACAATATATGTCTTTTACTCAAGTGATTAGGTCCTGGTTTTGGTTAACAAACAAATACATCCACATAAGGACTATCCTCCCTCCATTTATATATTGGGTCATTTGGTCTACGAGAAATTAATAAACACATAAAGATCATAATATAAAATCAAAGAGAATTATTTACCATATCATATCCTTACTGGTCTTGATTATGTAAATCTCTTACAGAGATCTCACTAGGGAAAGGATATATGTATAGCCGCTTTGATTGGATGTGTTAATCATTTGAACAAACCTATAATTTCTCTTTTTCTCAAATGGAACCACCATAAATCTAACAGGTACAAACTAAACACAGATATGGCTTGCTGTGTGACAGGTAAGTCTAACAAAGATAGTCTAATCGGAGATCATAATGGAGATATAATTGTTGGTTATGGAAGAATATATGGGAAGCACTTTCCTATTGTGGCTGAGTGTCGGGCTTTACTAGATGGTCTTTTATTTTTCAAATCAAATGGTATTTACATGATTTATATAGAAAAATATTCAAGTATTCTCACTGAGATGATCCTAAAAGGGAGAGCTCACTAGTTTTTAGAGCCTATTATTCATTATTGCAGAAAGCTAATATCATCTACAATAATAGTGGTCTATATATTTCGAGAACAAAATATGGTTGTTGATTGAATAACTAAGCAGAATCTAAAACATACAGGAAACATATTCTTAGAGCCATAACTTTATTGGAAAGATTGGGTACAAGGTATCTCATATTCGATAGTAATGATTAAAGTTATAAATTGTGTTTTCAATTCAAATAAACTTATCTCCAATTGTGTATTTACTCTAACATCATCCTCTACAGTAGCAAGCTATGTCTTGACTAAGTCTATCACTAATTCTTTATTACAAGTATCTAGAAGCGTTGAATCTGGGAAGCAAAGAAAGTTATGGATTTTGAAATTGATAATGGAGATGGTGTTCAACAACTTCGATTCTTCGGATAAGGAAAACAGTAATAAAAAAGGAAATGAATATTCTAAAAATCAATTAGGATATTAAAAGGCTCGAAAGAGTGCTTCATGGGATTGTAATGGAAGCTTGAAGAATTTGGGCACAAAATTTAAATTATGAAATTTGTCTTCCCTCTCGAATATTTAGAATTAGGAAAAGTTCATAATTTGGGATTCCAAGTAATATATTTTTAAATTTTGTTAACAAAAAGCCCATTTGTTTTTTTAAAAAGAAAGATTAAATTTTGATTTTAAAATATATTATAAGATACTTTAAATTCTTAAAATTTTGAATGAAATTATTAAAATTTATTGAAATTTTTTATTATAAAATATTTTCCAAATTGTTTTCCGTACATATAATAAATCAATATTAGTTTCGAAATTTGAAGTTATCTTCTATCAAAAAAACGATATTGGTCGGTTCGATATATAACTATGAATGAATATTTATTTATAAGATAATATCATGTGTGGCTATAAATATATTCTTCAACTGTTTTGTTTTCATAATGATGAACAAGTAATAATATATTCCTAAAATAGTGAATTTCTTTATATAGAATTCTTCTTTGAAAATATCAATTATTAGTGTGGTGGCCCCAACTGGTTTGGACCTTTCTGTAGTTCCCTAACTCAATATAGCATCATCAGTGGCGTCGTATGCTAGAATAGACTAATACTCGGATAATAAATTTCTACAATCATTAGCAAAAAGTCACTACATACTACCTTAGGTTCACATTATGGAGAGCTATATTGAAAATGAAGCTCACACAGAGGTCGAGGCATGTAAAGGATCGAGGATCCTACTTGATCTTACGTCCCTCCATGCACAGTTAGAAAAAGAGCATTGAGCTCATACAACCAAAGTAGCAAGACTATATTCAAATTGAGAGTATGAAGCTAGGACCTTCCAGGTTAAGGTCTAAGGTTATGCAATTTCACTTTGATCAAGGATCATTTGAGGCTTGAGATAGGGTATCATAATCACAATAGAAGTATTGAGTTTAACAGTATACTCGCAAAAAATAGACACAAGTCTAGTGACCGTCGTCATTCGTCTACTTCATCAAGTGATAGGTCAATCAACTTTGGTTAGGATTCAGAATACCCGAAGCATATACGTCATAAAATGATTCTCTAGAATTTAGGATCGAGCAAATGATCTGCACCATCAGAATATACCTTATAGCCGAAGGTTGGCAACATAACATCACCAAGCTTTGGCACCTCAAGAACCACGGCAGGTCTAACCTCTATGGGTATTTAAGCAATAACTTGTTCAACACATGCCTCAACTTATGAAACCTTATCCACAACCTCAACAACAAACCATGCATCCCCATTCGCAACTAACTCAACAATATTTTTAACAACCTCCTCTGATATCAACGCCAACTTAGGAACGATTACATACCTCATATAGCATTATTTGAACCTTTATAGCCGACCTCTCTATCATTCAAGTAATCATTAACTAATTCTCGACTAGCCTTGTCCATAAATATACCAATATTCAACTCAATATTTGAGGAGGAATAAAATTGCTGAGATTTACTCGTACCTTCTGAGGCCCGTATGGCAGGGTTCAAAACTTTTGTTGTAAACTTACCTTTAAAGTTTGACCAATACATGATGGATAAGTATGACAGATTTGGAGATACTAATCATGACATTAAGAAATTAAGGAATGTAATTCTAAGCTTCGGAGAAGACGATCATTTATTTTATTAGGCTTTATGTATGAATTTCAAGGATAGTGCCCTTATGTAGTTTAATCAACCACTTCATGGTTCAATCCAAAGTTTCAAAGCATTATCTCTTGTATTTAGAGACTAATTTATTTGGAATAAGATCATTACGATATGTGTAGATTATATAATATACTTTAAGCATGATTAGAATGAGAGCCTCGTGGATTATACTTAGTGTTTTCTTGGAAATAAAGGATAATCTTGAGGATTGTCATAAACTTGTGGCATATGCTTCTTTTAGGAAAGCAATATTGTCGGGGTTATTGACAAGAGAAGTGATGAAAATGAAGGCTTTATTGTTTGAGACTCTATTAGCCTTATTAGAATCTCAGATAAAGATAGAGGAGATCATAAGTTTAAAAGTTAGCTCAAACCGCAAACTTTTTACCTATTTAAATATTGTTTTTTTATCAAATAATATTTTGTATATTGTGAAAACAAAGGTTTATTGCAATATATGTTTGGTTATATTTATTGATATATGTTCTTTATTGGATCTTCAAAGGTATGAACCATTTGAGAGTAGATATGTATAATTACAAACCATATTACTCTTAAGTTACAATCTATAATTATTCAGAGTAATTGATTGATAGCAATGATGGGAATACTTGTTGCATCATATTATTTACGTTACAAGTAAGTGCTTTTTAGTCTTTTATTGTTATTGATCATGTACGGGGTTGTAATGTATTCTTACCGAAAATTGATTCAAGAATTACACTGAAGTTGAATATATTATTGAGTAACATATGACGGTCTAAGTGGGAGATGTTGGAGTATTTATAGACCTATGTGTTAAATATACATTCGGTCATTGTCTTAAGGTAGTCTAATAATAAAAGTAATCGAATTAATTATATTATATAATTAATTATATTGAATCTATAGGTGAAAAAACGTTATGGACCTAAGTTTGGTAACCTGTTTGAATTTGGATATTGTGAAGGAAAGAGCTCAAATCTCAATACTTAAGCTTGAAGTAATAACTCAAATAGTAAATTGATTTTATCAGTTTACTAGGTTGTGGTCCTCGATCACAATACAATAAGTGTTAATGGGTTTTTAAAATTCTAAGTTTCAAGTTATAATCCTCTATATAATTCAAACTTAAGGTTTTTGTATACATTGAATAAAATCTAAACAAAACCTAAAGAGTATTGTCGTTGTCTTGTTGGTTCAAAGCTCTTCGGCCTTTTTGTATGATTTTTCAAGAACCAATCTTGAAGTTCATCGGAAGAGATGTAGAATACCAATATCGGATAATAAATAGCCTTAATAAACAAAACAATAATTACTTTCAGATTTATTTTGTAAAACCATCAGGAGAGAGTTTATATTTTTCCATGTTTTGATGAACTGATATGATGATATTTCATTTGGTACTCATCATTCTGATTTTTTATAGGGTCTGTATTTGGTCTCCCAAAACCAAATCTCTTTTAGGTCGGCAAAACCTTCGGCTTGCGATGGCTCTTACTAACCCCAACTTCCCATCTTATCTCTAGATTTTGTATCCAAGCCTCTCAACTTTGGGATAGCCTATTTCCAAATCTTGTTTACAAGAATTGATTTACCTAAAGAATAAATTTGCTTCCTTGCGTTACTTAGTCCTTCAAGAATCTACATTCATGCTCGTAACTTCGATTTCTCTCATGTCAACGCATTTCCTAGCGTCACTTGAAAATATCAAGAACTTTACTGTGTCAGGATTGTTATACCAACATGTGGAAGTTGATGGTTCTATCCAAAATCTGCAACATCATCACCTTTCAACATCAGTGGTGCATTTCTATCAAACAATTTTTGCGACTATTGGATCAACAAGCCTTCATCCTTTATCAATTTAGTGTTTCTGCCACGACTCAAATTGAAAATCGTAGCTATAAGAGAGATTTGATTTATACACTGAATATATATACCTTTTATTATCTGGATAGTTCAATAATCGTTAATTATCCAAAATTGTTTTTAAAGATTCCAAAACTATTATAGAAATGAACATGAATGGATTTATAGTCACAGTTCACAAGAAAATTAAAATATTTTTAAGTAAAAAAAAAGTTAGAGGTTTAAACCTTGGCATCAAGTTGGTTGCAAGCTTATTTATTATATTAAGAGTTTTAATTTCTCTACAAGTAGAATTAATTGTCCAAGCCTTTTTCAACTTTATCAGAACGGATAAAAATCACCATCAGTCCCCTATGTTTCACGTTTGTATTAAACTAGTCTTTTATGTTCACTTTTGCTCTCACTCATCCTCTATGTTTTATAAATTTTTTATTATTTGTCCTTTGTAAATGTGAGTATTTAAAAACTGACATGTAATGGTCTAAACATCAATATCTTACCCCCACTATTGGTCCCCAAAAATCTAAAGAATATGGTTTTAGAATTAGGGATTTAAGAGGAAGACTATATGTTTCTCGAATTAGGGTTTTAGATTTCTCGGGAACTAATAGTGAGACAAATTATTGATGTTAGGGTGCCACATGTCAGCTTCTTAGTACTCACATGTGCGGATAATGCAAAATTCTAAAACATAAGGGATTAGTAGGAGAAAAAAGTAAACATAGAGGAGTACTTTGATACAAACATGAAACATGAGAAACCAATGTTGTTTTTTGCCGAACCTAAGTTTTGGTGATGTAGTTACACGTTTTAATTTGGTGGTGTTTTAACTGCTTTAGGGGTGGGATTTCAAGGTAATATTATTGTCGTGAAGGGATTTGTCCTATGTCTAGTCCAATGATTGTATCATTCTAATAATTATTATGTTTTAGAATGTTCATAGATTAAATGTCTTTACACGGTATAAAAAATATAAAGATCTCCTATCCAAAGTAGATCTCATAATTTAATTACTGACTCTTTTTTTATATTATGTAGGTATTCATGCCTTTCACCCCCAAGATAGGATCTGGATTATTATAATCAAATTTTTATCTATATCAATATTATATCTTCCTCTTCGTAATACATCCATCATAAGGTTGAAGTCTTAACTTCTCATTTTCTTTTCGTCTCACCGTTATTTATGTATTTAACGACGTTCTTGATCGTATTCCCCTTTTAGATTTAGAGTTCATCGCGGCAATAGACCATGGATCACATTGGGTCACCTTTGGATATTACATCGTTATCCATAATACGAAGAAAAGTATTGACTCCATAGAGCACTAGAATATAAATATTTAAGAATTCAACTTGTTGCTATCAATATGAGCTCAGTGGCCTTCGTCATTTGGATTTCTAATTTTTTTAGACTAGCAATAAACCTCTCAAACTCTATCTCTTCAAAAATATATTGCATCTTAGTAAAAAATGATGGGAATGAGTATTTTCCAATGTCTTTTACCCATTATGGTTTTCCTCGTACTTCAGACCACACCATCCTCACTCTAAATCTAGGCATCCCTCATCCTCATAGAAAAAACCATTCAAATTCTTTAACATATGCTAAACTCATCATAAATTCAAAAAATTATCACAAATAGTTGAAATCATCTAATCGACGCCCATGGTATGTAGCTTATTTCGCAAGGAAAAAAAACCCATCTTCAATTTGTCCTCCGCGGTTTTAATCGTAAGCAATATAGTAATATTATATCATAAGTTTCTAATGCCCAAAATGAAATATTTCAACCTCAGTTTCACTTTACTCGGGCCCCTTCAAACCATATTCTTGTCTAGAAACAAATATAGGCTTCTACCTCTTTCATATTCTTCAATATAGCTAAAGAATCAATTCTTAAGCAAAAATCAAGATAGTCTTGGCTCAAACTCGAGGACTAAAACACAAAAATTTCTACAATAGTATCAAAACATGTATCTTATGTAATGAAATAATCTTTATCTTTAATAGTACGGGAGACCTGATAACTTCTACTTCGGGGTCGTAAATATTATTGTGAACTAATTCACTAATCTCTTTGGCACCAGTCATATACTAGGGTCTCTCCTCTCATTTATACAAATGTCAACTCACTGGATAAAATATACGTAGTTCGCATGTTAACATGTGAGGAGATAAAAAATACATTATTAAGTATTTATAGGAACAAATCATTATGGCATAATGGCTTCAGTGTTGTGGGTAGGGATATCTATAATGGGGTCCTCAATTTATTTATTTATGGAACAAAAAAACCTTCATGGAATTATATTTCTATCACCCTCAATCCTAAAAAACACTTCTTCTTTTATCGTCGATTCAGGCCAATTGCTTGTTGAAATGTCATGTATAAGATTATCTCCAAGATTTGGGCCAACAAAATCAAGCACTCCTTCTCTTATCTTATTTATAAATCTAAATCGTATTTCATCTCGGGGAGAATAATTTCAGATAACATCTTTCTCTCCAAAGAACTCATCATGAGTTACCAAAATAACAACAAAGACTAGGGGGTTCATCTAAAATCGACCATATAAAAGGTTTTGATAATGTTCGTTGACATATTATTTTGGACATCATTGTCGCCATGAACTTTCCTACAGTGATAATCTCTTGGATTATCCTATATATATCCACTCTATCGTATATCATTAACATAAGTAAAGACACTAATAGAAATTTACAAGGTAAGAAGAGTTCAAGAAAAGTGACCCATATATATTAATTTATTCATCATTATAATGCAAGTCTTATCCAATATCCTTAAGGAGAAAAGCTCAAAATAGTTAATTTCTGTTTTACTGATTATTTAATGATTTTGTGTCATGGTGATATTAACTTCCTCGATCTCATAAAGGAGGGTCTAGATAATTTTTTCTCACTCTTGGGTCTCTAAGTAAGTCCGACTAAAAATTATATTTTCCTATGTAGGGTAAATCTCACCTATGATATGATCAGATCGACATATTAGGGTACAAGGTTGGCTCACATCTTGTAAATTATCTAAATGTTCCCTTTCTTACAGGTCGACGGGTGTTAAAGAGATTAGTGAAGTAGTTCACAATCTTCATACTCTTGAATGCTCTCATCAAGTATGTCCTCTTTGCATGCTAGGTATGTTGGTCCATAATATTCATACTCCCGTATAAGATTGTCAAATAGATATCTCAATCATTCTGACATTTCATACGGTCAGGCCATTAGGTGAAGGTTGTGGGAGCTAAGATGGATTGATCCAATGTAATATTGCTCACGATGGAAGTTGTCCATGGTCTATAAACCTAGAATCAAGCGGTTGTCCATAAACATCTGTGGTCCTATATTAGTAAAAATAACAACTAAATTTGGTGTGACTAGATTAATGCCGAAAATATTTTTAAAAAATGATCTTTAAATCTTGGCTCTTGTCCATCCTAAATAACAACTAAATTTGGCGTGACTAGATTAATACCGAAAAGATTTTAAAAAAAAATGCTCTTTAAATCTTGGCTATTTTCCCTCCTAAACTAAGAGGAAATATTTGCGTCTTACGCATATGGATAACAATATATATATATATGGCAGTGATCGATAATAAGGAGACTACCTTCTTTTGGTATGGTCTGTGGCTTCTTCGCACCTCTCTGGTAACCCATTATATGCAATGTAGTAATCATGATTCAAGGTTTGACAACAATCTCAAGGTATCAAACATAATTCTGGATAGAATCCATAATTGGTCGTCCCAATCAAGAATAATATCGACCTTCAAGAGATAACCAACCTCATTCTTTATCCCATCTCCTCCTAACGTTAACTACAATGATGTCCAATGTTGGACCATCAAGAGTGAAAACGAAAACTTTACAATCAAAGACACCTACAACACCATTCCTACGTCCACCCCATATTCCGGGTGGAGTGGATTAGTATGTCATAAGTAAAAATATACCTCGCCATGTCGTTATTTTATGGCTTGCAATCCAAGAAAAAATGTTAACCCAAGAAAAATTTATAAGTTTGAGATAAAACTCATCTTCGAAATGTGTGTTGTACAATTCATATGTTGAATCCATCAATCGTATCTTCTATGTTTATTTCTTCATTCATAATATATGGGTCGCAATGAGTTCTAAACTTGGGTTCATATTAATCAACACTTTTTAGTCGTCATCGATATGGAGGCGTCGAACTGGTCTTCCTATTTCAAGCACAATATTTAGCGCTCATATTTTGCCGTGGTAATATACCATGGGAGTGGAATGCAAGAGTTTTTGGATCCCGTCTGGATCTAGTCTTTGCGGTTTTGCATAATATGGGTTCAAATTCTATGGAACCAAGGTTAATTGGTCAGTGTAATCTTTATATATTCTCAGTATTTGTAAGAACACTTTTCATATTTATTTAATATTTTTCTGAACATAAATAAATTATTTATTTTTATATAAAAAATATATTATCAAATATTAAAAAACCAAGTTATTAATCACATTCCTTGAAAATTTGGATATGGGTTACATTAGTTGTTAGTAGGTTGTACCTCACTAGCGTTATACCTCTTGTGCAGATATAGATACAGAATTCTAAAATTTACGGATGCAACAAAAATTAAACATCATCACTTTAGGAACCCAAAATCGATGGATAATAAAAAATTTACATCGTACAATTTTTTCAAATTTTAAAAATCGAGCGTCAATTTTAAAAATTTATCTCAAACTATAAAACAATTGATTTCTCGAGGATATGGATCTTTCAGCTCCCGAATGGGATTTTTGTATATTTCGGACTTATAATCTCTATGTTGCTTTCAAAAGAGGTGGAAGGAGCTCATTTAAAATTGTTTCAAATTTAGCGATCTAATCACATTTTGGCACCTATCTCCGTACCTCGGTGTAATTCAAGTATTTGTACGTTAATTAAGTTATTTTTTTCTAGAAAAATTTTTTTTATTAAAAACAAAACAAATCCAATTACCCGTTTTTTCAGGCCCAAATACATCCATTTATTATTTAAGTATATTATAAAAAGAAAAAAAGGAAACCTCTTTCTTTTATCTTTACACAGCCAGACACACAAACAAACATGATTGCATTGAAACTTTCACTTTTTGTTTTATACGTAAACACAAAATATAAATAACCAATATTTCTCTGCAGAGACTGAATTTGGGATCTGAAATGGAGAAACTATTTGTATCCATTATTGTCTCTCTTCTGTTCTTCGGTGGATCAACGACTAGAGCTTCCAGAAAAAAAGATGGGTTAGAAACTTGGGGATACGTAGAAGTTAGACCCAGTAAGCAAAATCTCCCCTTTTCATTTTTGTAATCAAAATTATCTGATTTCATATACTTTTAATTTTGGTCTGTTGAATTGTGTTTTGTTTAGAGGCTCATATGTTTTGGTGGCTATACAAGAGTCCTTACAGAGTTGAAGACAGTTCAAAACCTTGGCCTACCATTCTTTGGTTGCAGGGTGGACCTGTAAGTACTGTCTATACATATGCATTTTAAAACAAAACCCTTAAATTATTCATGTTTATAAAGCAAACCCAGATGTCAAGTTTTGATATTGGATTTTGATGAATGAAAAAACAGGGTGCTTCAGGAGTTGGGATTGGAAATTTTCAAGAAGTTGGACCATTAGATACAAATCTAGAACCAAGGAACTCAACATGGCTAAAGAAAGCTGATCTATTGTTTGTGGTGAGTTGGATTTCACTTGAATTCTGGTTTGATTTAGTGTATAAAAATGATTTTTTTATTTTTTGTATTGTTAAGGATAATCCGGTCGGAACCGGGTTCAGTTTTGTTGAAGGAAATGGATCGTTTGTGAAAAGTGATGAAGAAGCAGCAACTGATTTAACTACATTGTTGAAACAATTATTCAATAGAGATGAGAAATTGCAACAGAGTCCTCTGTTTATAGTAGCAGAGTCTTATGGAGGAAAATTTGCTGTCACTCTTGGTTTATCAGCTCTTAAAGCCATTCAAGCTCGAAAATTGAACCTTAAACTTGGAGGTTAATTTTGTTTTTAAATTTATGAATTGATTTTTAATTAGTTTAATAATAAATTATAATGAATTTTTAATTGTTGTGTGCAGGAGTTGTTTTAGGAGATAGTTGGATCTCCCCTGAAGATTATGTAGTAAGTAATATTTAACTATTGATTTTTCTTCAAAAAGATTTTTAGTTATTTAATTTTGAAGTTTATAGAAAGTGCAATTTGTAAGTGTAGCTCTCATGGGGACCTCTTCTAAAGGATGTTTCTCGATTGGACAGAACTGGATTCGAATTATCAAATAGGTATTTTTTCTTAAAAATTGAATTTTTAAGTTATGTAAAAAAATGATTTTTATTTATTTTTTAATTTTATTTATTTAGTTTGGCTCAAAAGATAAGAAAGCAACTTGAGGATGGAGAGTATGAAGAAGCAACAAGCTCTTGGTCTAATCTTGAATCAGAGATCAATACTCATAGTGGTGCTGTGGTAAGTTGGCTTTCAAGGTCTATTTTTTGAAAGATAGTCTTCCATTATAAAATATTCAGATTTGGTTTTTTATGGTCTATTTTTAGATATTATAGTTTTTCATTGATTTTAGTTTAATAACAATATATTTTAGATAAAATTAGTTTTTATTTGCGCAAAATGGCTAAATGGATATATATGGGTGAAAGTAACTATCATAAAAAATGAGGTTTTGAACGGTATATTATTTATGAACTCTCACATTTGGTGACATAGTCTTTCCAAAACTCTGTTGGTATTCTCTGGACTATCAAAGTTTTGGATAAAAGTAGTCCACCATATATTTTGATTTAGATGAACCTGCCAACTGTTATATAGTTACAAAAATTTCGTATCATCACTAGTCTTTTAACTTTATGTCAAAATTAAAATGTAATGTACAGCAGACTTTTGAAAATCACGAAACTATATGTCACCAAATGTAATAATCGAGAGACCATATATAATTCAAAACCAATAATAATAGATTTGCCAAAACATATTTGAAACTAATTTTACGCAAAATAAACTAACTATTTGTCACAGATTGATAAAGAACTAATTATTTTATTTGATGAATTTGTTATTTTTGTTAATTACTTTTGAATTAGTAAAAATTTAATTCTTTAAAAAAATCTTTAATAAATAATAAAATGTAATTTATAAGAAATAGTTTTACATATAACTCTTTTTGTTCTTTTGCAGGACTTTTACAATTTCATGTCGGTTTCTGAATTGGATGGAGTAGTTACAACAAGTGTAGTAGAATTTAGAAAAGGAATATCAAGTAGGAAATATTCAAGATATTTAAGCTCTTTGAAAACTACTCCCGGGGGTGATGAAGATCTTGATACATTAATGAATGGTGTTATCAGGAACAAGCTTAATATCATCCCTCAAAATATCAAGCAAGTCAATTTATTATTTATTTATATGTTCATAAATTATTATTTTTAATAATTCAACTAATTATATATTATATAGATGGGGAGGACAGTCAGATTCTGTTTTTGCAGCTTTGATGGGTGATTTTATGAAGCCAAGGATTAGAGAGGTAAATCAACAAACCTAAACCTAAACCTAAACTTGAAGTTGAATCTAAATAAGTTTCAAATAGAATTCACATTTATCCTTCTTATAAATATATATTATATTTTCAGGTTGATGAACTACTGGCCAAAGGAGTCAATGTTACCATATACAATGGCCAAGTAAGAGATTCATTTTTGGGTCATTTTAGTCATAACTATAAATAGGCATACTATCCTGTTTTGTTTGGGTAGATTTTATAAAATTTGTTTGGATTTGGTCTGGTATTTTTAATTTTAATTTCTTTAGTTTTCAAAATAAATTATTTAAAAACCAAATAAAATTTAATTTGAATTGGTTCTATTTTTTATTATTATATTCGATTATTATAAATAATTATAAATATAATACACTATTCAAATAAAAAGTTTTTACTTTTAACGGGTAGCCGAGTTGGTTGACTAAAACATGCTCATTAACTTTGACCATGAGTTCGAGTAGTGGCGAAAACAAATTTTCATAATAAAACATTCATCAAATTTAATTACAAATATTTTAAAAAACTATAATTTATCCTATTTTTATTAGGGTAAAGAAATAATTTAGAGCATTTATAGAATCGAATATACCTTTTTATAAAATTAACATAAACATTATTTAAAAAAAAATTGTTATGATTTAACTTTCATATATAATAATATAATTATATAAAATTTTACAATTGAATATTTGTTGATTTTTTGTTTGATTAACGGAACATTGTGGATAACTAAAATCGAAACCATTACATATCAAACAAAAATCAAACCCGAACCAAATTTTTTATTTTGTTCGAGTTTAATTTTTTAGTTCCCTAACAATGTCCAACAACTAATATCTACAAAATTGATCGATTGGTCGATACCATTACATTTTATCGGGATCCTTTTTTATTGGGATCCTTTATATAAAATAAACTCATTAATTATTGAAATGTGTTTCATTTTGGACCATTAAACAAAGAATGGTTGGTATAACTTTAAAGCTTACAGCTCAATTGTTAGAGTTAAAGCAAAGTTTGGCAGAGAAAATGATCAGATTAGTTTGGACCACCCAGCTAAGATATGGACCTGTGTTTGTTTGATCTTTGTAATGCAGCTTGATGTTATATGTTCAACAAAAGGGACTGAGGCATGGGTCGAGAAGCTAAGGTAATAAATCAGTAGCTTCATATTCTAAATAATATACGGTTTTGGTCTTTTTGTTTGGCTAATTTATATGATTTATATTTCAGATGGGAGGGGTTAAAGGAGTTTTCGAACAAGGGAAGAATTCCTATAGCATGTGGAAAAAATAAAGATCTAAAAGGATTCACAAGATCTTATCAAAATTTGCAATTTTATTGGATTCTTGGTGCCGGACATTTTGTAAGTCAACTCTCTCTTCTATTATAAAGATCTAGTCCATGTTGTCATTTGGGCGGTGGACTTTTATTGAGAACTCGAGAATCGGATTTGGATCGAACTACGGGTTTATTTTTTAAAAATAAAATACATAAAAAATCAAAATAATAAAATTGAACCGATAAAATTGATAAATTGATAAAAGAAATTGAATTGTTAAATTGGTAAACCGATAAAATAGATACAGAACCGAATCAATAAAACTCATAAACCGATAAAATCAATAAAAAATAAAAAAGTAAATCTATTAAAACCGAAGATTTTGTTTTTAATATTTATTTTTAATACATTGCATTAAAAAAATGATAGTTAATTACACTTTTTTTATATAAAAAATCAAAGTTTATCCTCTAAACTTTAATTTATATATTTTTTATTTATATAAAAAGTTCAAAATTAAATTATAATTGATTGATTTTTTAAAATGGATCGGATCAGATCAAAATCGGACCAAACTGAAATCCAACCGAACACAAATAGACCAAAATCGGATCAGACCGAACTCTGATCTAATACAACAAAACCAAAACCGAACCGAAAATCTAACAGCAAACCGATAAAAGATCCGATTATGTCAAAACCCAAATCGATAACACCTCTAGCTCTAATTACCGCCCAAATCTTTATATCTTATATATATATATATATATATATAATATGTTAAAAATAATCCTAGATTTTCAAATACTTTTGTTGTAAATTAATTTATTTTCGTTCACTTCTTAATATTAACTTTTATATTTTAAAATTTTATAGGTTTAGTTTCCGTCCTATAGGATTATTTTGCGATGGTCGAATAGTTGATTTTCGTCTTATTTTTTGTTCATCAATTTTTTTTGTTAATAATATATATTTTTATATTGATAAAAAATTTAGCTTGTATTATTAACAAAAATCAGAATATCAGATGTGAAACGAAAATATACGGCTCAAGTTTTCACGCTTCTAGGTAATTACACAGGTGAAAATCTAAAACATGCAAAACTTTAAAACGGAAAAAACTAATAAAAGAACAAAATAAACTATAAATATTAGTTTGTTAAAAAAGAAACTAATTTATTAAAAATAAAATTAGATTAGTTACATTTCAAATTTTGAAAATCGAATTTCAATAGAATTGGAATCGGAATATGATTGACACTTGTAATATTATATATATATATGGTTCTCACCAGAATATATAATAACGATACTTAAAATATATTGATCAACAAAAACTAGTAATATCGATCTATTTCGTCCGAAAAAAACTAGTGAGCATATATAGCTTCTCCCAAAAGTTAATGATGAACATTGTTTTGAATGACGATTGACAGGTACCAGTAGATCAGCCTTGTCTAGCATTAAAGATGGTGGGTGATATCACACGTTCACCAGCTACTGCCTGATTATGTCGCTTTCTGCAATTCCACAAACACAACACACAGGGAAATCGCTGTTGCTTTGTTATAATATAATATAAATAAGCAGAGAAAATAGCTTCGTTTTGAATAGTTATTATGGGTAAATAACAAAAATCAGATGAAATCTAAATGCGATTATTGTTTTTTTCTTTTTTTTAATAAAAACAATTTCATTGCTAAAAATACGAGTGTTGTACAAGGAAAGGATTGGAAGCAATTTTAGGAAGACTTACTTTGACATCCAAGTTAAAAAAATTATAACATAAGAGTCTAATAAATACAATTCATTGCATTTTAAACAAGGAGACCAATTTTGAGAGGAAAAATGTTGTTTTTTGGACCAACATGACTGAGAACTGCACCATACTTTATTCGAAATTTAAGATCCAAAACAGGGCAGCATCTCTTCAACGACATTCAATAGCAGCAGTACGTATCATGACTATGAGTGTCCTTCTGTCGCAATCAGGACCTGAAAAATAAAAATAAAACCAGCAAATAATAGATTGAACAAAGGTAATGTTATTAAATCACTATGCAATTCACAAAATGGCTCAAATACATAACATATGTGAAGGACAGACTGAAATGAATACATGATTTAACGTGGTTCGACAATTTTCTACGTCCACGGGCACCGCTAGAGAAAAGAGTTTCGCCATGATAGAAAAGGGTTACAGATTGCAGACTGTGTTTAGTGTAGTCCTAATAGTCTATTTATAGTGAATAAGTAGACTTACTAGACAATGAGTCTAATGGACTCATATACACTAATAAGAAAACCATCCATTGTATTACAGTTTACTGTCAATGACACAAACCTGTACCGCCGAGCACGGTACATTGTCAATGCACTATTCAACTCATTCATAACATGTAAAATAATTGATTAAACATATTATAGAATTGAACAATTCAACATAAATACCCCAAACCTAAACTTTCCAGCACAATTATTGCTCTAAGAGAATAAGAGATGAAGTTGTTATCAAAGTTAAATTTCATATTAGTCTTAAGGGTTCACCGGGCCAACCAATCACTGGTTGATGGTTCTAGGGATACACTTAATGTTCATGGTAGGGTTAATCAGATATCTACAACAAGTTATCACATTGTTAAGATACCATAGTGTTTTACCTATAGCCAACATGTTAATTAAAAGCTCAGAATCAGATTATATATCCATATTCATTATAACCCTTGTTATTACAAATAACTAATCCATTCAATAAAGCAAGGTATTCAGCAAAAACAGGGTTAGATTTGCCATAAATTCTACCATGGGAGGTAATAATCTCACTATGATTATTCGTCATTATACAAGCACCACAAGTATCGTCAAACAATGAACATGCACCATCACATTTTAATTTTAATCTGTTGTCTTTGGAAGCAATCCATTTAATACAACTTATATGAGAAGTGTGGTTTTTAAGAAAAAACAGCCTAAGTCTTCAACATGAGATAAATCACCATACCAGAGCTTTCTACTGGAGGTGTTCCCGATTTAAGCAGAGAAATCATATAACATATTTTATTTAATATGATGTTTTTATTTATATGGATTCCATCAAATTTAACTTTATTTATAAAGAACCATACAGTACAGCAAACTATGATAGGAATGATGGTTCTATATGAGTTTGTTTTTTAGTGGACCAAAACCTATTTCTAATCACATAGTGGATAGTCATATAATTTTTAATGGGAATATTGAAGATGGAAGAAAGATGAGTCCAAATGCTCTAAGATATTGGACAGATAATAAAACCCTAGTTAATTGTCTCTATATCAGAGCAGAATACACATTTAGAAGCCAAACTAATATTTTTCTTTTGTAAATTAGTATAAACAGGGATCCAACATCTTAAAGATTTTCATAAGAGGAAGAAACACTTGGTTAGAGTTATGTTATTCCAAATTTTGGTAAATATATTAGACGAGTTGTGCTTTTGTCTTATAAAATTCAAGGTGTATTTGGTTCTAAAGTCACCAAATTTACTGAAGGTCCAAATGATTATGTCCAAATGATTTACTGATATCAGAATTAGACAAGAGTATTGATCTTATTGACACCCCAGTTGTTATTGGTCCAGATACTGGAAACTTTAATCAGAAATTTAGAATACCGGTTATCATTATCACTAGTAGGCAATTGGATCAGGGGTTTTTATTTCCCAATCCAGTTATCTAACCAAAAATCGATATCACCATTGCCAAGACCTTAAAGAACATGAAGCTTAGCTATATCTCTAATATATTTGAGATTTTTCCAAATATTGGATACTTTGGTAGCTGAGTTAACTTGAAGATGATGTTTTTTTATAGTACGCAGAGTTAATGTAGTTGACCCAAAGAGAATTGTTTTTACGAAAATTATACCAGAGTTTGCAGGAATATGTGTCTTGCAAGTCTATGATATTTCTGATGTTAAGACCACATTCTCCTATAAGGATAACTAAGGTTATCCTATCTTGACCATTCATTGGCATTTGAGGTATGATTTGAACCCCATAAAAATCTATTTAAAGTTTTTTCAATTCTAGTAATTATATTGCTATGAAGAGTACATCCTTGAATAAATAGGTTTGGAATGGTCATTAGTACTGATTGAATCATTACTTATCTGCCACCAAATGAATTATTCTTAATTTTCCAATCGTGAATTTTATAGTTGATTTTGTTGTTAGTAATATTGATACCTAGATATTTGATTGGGATTTTTTATGAGTGAAACCAGTTTGATTCTCCAAAGCTTTAATTCTTTGGGATTTTAAGTTGAGAGAGGTCAGAAGATTAGATTTGTCATTGTTTATGCTCTGGCCAGAGATGTCTTTGTATAATTTAAGGAAATTGTTGTTTCTCTCAATACTGTTTTTGTTTCCATTTGCAAAGATGACAAAGTCATAAACAAATGCAAGAGAGTTGATCATTAGAGAACTTCTGGTTTTATATATATCATATTATAATGGTTAATAAAGAGATTGTTAATACCTTTAATGAGGAATTCTTCAGTAATAATAAAAAAACTGGGGGATATTGGACCCCCCTCCCTTATACCATTAAGATTTTTAAAATAACCTTTAAGATTACAATTAATTAAGATTGAGAAGAAGAACTAATTCTAGTTTTATAAGAATTAAGAAATTTTCATTAAGTCCAAAAGATTTCATGACATTAAGGATAAAATATTGAGATATTTTATCAAATGATTTTGACATGTCAAGCTTGAAGATGATATTACCATACCTAACCTTTTTGTTTATATCAAAAATAGTTATTTAGGTAGGATGATTTGATCATAAATCCTTTCATGAACAAAACCTCCCTGCTCATGAGAGATTAACTTATGGAGGATGGTTGATAACCTATCATTTACGATTTTAGAAAGAATTATATTGAAAACAATGCAAAGACTTATTGGCCTAAAGTCTTTCCACTGTTTAGGATGAATAGTCTTAGGAATTAGCCAGATAGTGGTTGAGAAGATAGCATTTGGGCCAGTTTTGCCATTAAAATAATATTTAATGTCATAGTGCAAATATGTATTAATAATGGACCAACATGTTTTGAAAAAAGTAATGTTAAAACCACCATGCGCATCAATATTGTTAGGCTTAAGGTTATTGATAGCATTAAAGATTTCATCCGCTGACGCGGGAGACAACAAGTAATTATTATCATTTTCAGTAATAAGCGAAGGAATAATGTTCATAGTATCTAGGGTGTTACAATGTTATTACTAGTTAAAAGATCCATAAAGTAAGTTAAAGCTAGATCACTTATTTTATCAGGGTTTTCAACTAATATGCCTTTATGCTCAATACGAGTTATTTTGTTGTCCTTGCATCTTTGGTTTACATAGTTTTGAAATTGGGTTGTATTTTTATCACCATCTTTAAACCAGTTGTTATACGTTTTTTGCTATCAATATGATTTTTATAGCGCCAAGAGAAAAAAATGATTGGTTTTAGCTTTGTTGAGATTAATTTTTATCTTCTATTTGGTTTGAAGTTTGAAATTGTTTCTCATAGTAGTTAACATTATCCTCTCTTTTGGAAAGAACATTGAATGTGTTGCCAAAGTCATTATGATTCTATTATTTAGGGCTTGGTTAAGTTTTTTTAACTTATTCCAAAAGGTATGTAGATGAGGGTTGGTTACATGAAGGTTCCAAGAGTTTTCAACATTTTAATTGAATTCAGGGTGTTGAACCCACATATTGAAAAATCTAAAAGAAGGTTTTGATGTAAGAGTACTACTACAGAGATTGATGATCATTAGAGAAAGATCAGGGTAAGTTTTAGCAAGGTGTTTAACATAAATTTAATTGAAATAATTTCTCATTTTGGCATTGATCAGAACTTTATCTAGAGGATTCTATTATTAGACCAAGTGAATGGAGAGTCAAGAAAGCCTACATCCTCAAGGTTACAGTCCACAATTGTGTTGTTAAAGTTTTTAATACTTTTTAAACACAAAGTGGAACACGATAATTTCTCTGAAGTGTTTGTTATGCAATTTAAAGCATCCATCATAATTCACTCCAGAGAATTAGTGAAAAGATGCCTAAGACTATCCCAAAGGGAAGCCTATTAATTCTAGTACATTTGGCATATATAGCAGTAACAATGAATGATTTGTTGGAATTAGACTGAGTAACATTAATATGTAAAAATTGATCAGTATCACATAGCACATCAACATTAAAAGAATCATTCCAAATGATATATATTTTTTTGTTCATGTTCAAGATGCCATAATTAAAGCCAATTGTTTTAAGAATGAAATTAAGCCTAGAGGAAGGGATCATGGGTTCTTGCATTGCCTAGAACTGAATTTTTTCAGCCTTTATGATTGAATTGAGCCTTCTAATTGTCTTTTTATTACCTAATCCCCTAACACTTCAGTTAAGAATCTAAACTATCATTTACACTAATGGGGAAAGATCATCAGACTGTTGATGAGTCATGCTACTCATTTTTAGAAGGTTCTGATTTGAGGCATGTTTAATCTTGACTTTATTTAACTCTTTGTCACTGAATTTTAGTTTTGCTCAATGTTCTTAATGTTTCTATGGGTCGCAGATGATGGGAGGCTTCTATGCAAAGCAAATTGTTGGGATGAAAATTCAAGATCATCAATCGTAAATTTTGTATGCATTTATTTGTATGCATTTATTTGATCCTTCATCTAGTTATCTCACCTTTTCATTTATGTTTTTTTTTGTTTTTTTGTTTCTTTTAAACAAATTTAAAATGATAGTTTTCCTATCTTTCGTAATAACGCGTAAAATTTATATGCATTTATTTGATCCTTCATCTAGTTATCTCACCTTTTCATTTATGTGTCATCGATACAATTTTTTCGATCAACCAATTTTAATTTTGTTATTCGTAAATGATTTATCGATTCCATAAAACTAGTTTATTGAGTGTTTCTCGTTCGTGTCAATTATAAAATAGTAGATAATTATTATTTCATGATATTTAGTATACTATTTTTAATACATTTGACAATACATTTTGTTATTAATGGATATCACTTGTTTCTAGCACATCCACATACAAATATTATATAATGTAAGTTGATAATGGCATATAATATGCATGAATTTATCCTCTAAAAGTCAAATTTAAAACCTCTTAAAATTTTATGAAATCCCATAAACTCAAGCATACTCAATTTGGCAAACTCATAGTAAAAAACTTCAATGCGATATTATAAGTAAGTTCGAAATCAATGTATTAAAAACCTTTACCACTTCTTATCATCTTATGGTCTATCATTCCGTTTCTCTTGTCCTCCGAACATCTCCCCACAAATGGTAAGACATAACTTAATAATATAATCGATGCTCTTCTTATTCAATGATCTTTCTCCCATATTCTGGGCCAAAGCTTTCCACAAGGCCACCCAATTCCACAATATATTACCCTTCAAACACCTTAATTACCGAACACTAACCCTTTCGCTTTAAAACCTCCAAACCACATATGACCATCTTCGAGTATTTGGTCGTGTATATTGTCCAAACTTATCTTATCCTGCATTCAACGACACACGCTCTCTCCAAGATCCACCAGATATATTTTCCTCGGTTACCCTCAAAACGTTTGAGGATATCGTTACTTTAATCCCATAATTGGAGATGTGCATATCTCTCCTTACATAATTTTTTTTGATGAAAATGCATTACTATTCAATTAATAAATAAAAAATTACGAAAAATTGTTGCTTTTAATTGTTAGAAGAATAAATGATTATAATCACAAATTTTAAAAAATCGTCAATATATATATTTTAAATGTTAAAATAAAAAAATTCATAATAATTAGAACAAAATAATTTATAAATATAATTTATTGTTAAAAAAATAAATTATTCTTTTGCTTGTGACAAAAAGTCATGAGTTCGAATCCCTCTACATACGTTTTCTCGGCTGATCCTGTCACCTTGTGTGGTTTACCTTCTGGTGTTGGTTGGGAGTCTATTGCGTCGGACCAAGGGTTTATCCTGTGCATATCATTGCATTTTGATTAGTGGCTGCGGATTCCAAAAAAAAAACTTATTCTTATATTACGCTAAATATTACTTAGCGTGCAATATAACAACAAAATTTATAACATAAACAAATTTATTTCACTAAAAATAAATCTTTTATTAAATTAAAATCCAATGGGATTATACAAAACTATTTACTAACTTTTTTAGTTTATTTTTGTTTCAAAATTATAGTTATATTTAATAAATAATTTTTGTGCAATTTTAGGGTATTTTTAGCTTTGTTTTAACAAAGCTAAAAAATAAATGAAAAAACACCAAGAATTTATAATCAACAAAAGGGAAAGGCTTTGAAATGTATTACTACCCTCTAATTCCAAAAGAGAAAGGACCAGAGATATAAACCTTACACATGGCGCTTTTTGTCACCCTCTCTTTGTTACCTTGCACATTAATGAAATTAATTCAACAAATTATCCAACCAAGATCAACAATTACATAAACTAATCCAAATTATAAAAACCCCACTCAACATACCGGTCGATCTCTAGCGTTCACCGATCGATTCTCTCTAAATCCACACCACAATGTCTCCGATTCCGTCAGATAATGATGTAGATGGAGACGACGAGAGAGAAGAAGAAGAGGAAGAAGAAGAGGAAACGGAATATGAAGTGGAAGAAGAAGAAGAAGAGGAGGAGCCCAGATTGAAGTACCAGCGAATCGGCGGTAGTGTACCGACGCTGTTATCGAGTGACGCTGCGTCGTGTATTGCCGTCGCCGAGAGGATGATCGCGCTTGGCACTCACGACGGGACAGTTCATATCCTCGATTTCTTAGGCAATCAGGTGTGACCTCATTATGCCTTGAGTTGGTTGATGTTTGTGGGAAATTATTGTTCGAGCTCGGTTTAGCTTGTTATTCGAGTCAACGTGCTGTTAATTTGTTTGAATGTGATGGTTTTCAAATTGCATAGCTGATGTTTTTTTTCTTCTTTTGTTGTGTATTGCGATTGATGAGGAAGGGAGTCTTCCATGTATTGTTATAGATGCTATAGTCTAGTGTTTTATGTTTCTCAATGTGTGGAGATTTAGAACTGATAATTAGCAAAGGTATAACATAAAGATTTATCTGTTCTGTCAACAAAACGTATGGAATTTCGTTAGTTTTGCGAGTCAAAGAATGTAATTGTTTATTTTTCCAGGTTAAGGAGTTTCGTGCTCATACTGCACCAGTTAATGACCTTAGCTTCGATGCTGAAGGTGAATATATCGGAAGTTGTTCAGATGATGGGTCTGTTGTGATTAATAGTCTTTTCACTGATGAGGATATGAAATTTGAGTATCATCGGCCAATGAAGGCAATTGCGTTGGATCCTGATTATGTGAAAAAAGGATCCAGAAGATTTGTAGCCGGTGGTTTGGCTGGTCATTTGTATTTTAATACGAAGAAGTGGCTAGGTTATAAAGACCAGGTTCGTGTTAGTGTACTGGTCGAAGATTTTGCGAAATGCATTCAACTATCTGTTTGCTGACTCGTGTAAATTATTTGCTGGCAGGTTTTACATTCTGGGGAAGGTCCTATTCATGCAGTAAAGTGGAGAGCAAATCTCATTGCTTGGGCTAATGATACTGGTGTAAAAGTTTATGATGCTGCTAATGATCAGCGTGTTACCTTTATTGAAAGACCACGAGGAAGCCCACGTCCTGAGATTTTACTTCCTCATTTGGTTTGGCAGGTCAGACTTTGAACCCTTCTGGTCACTTTTAGTTTTCTGTAAGGGTGTTGAATTAATTAGTACATAAGGAGTAAGAAAAGAGTTGAAGATGCAATTGTAATAAGCAAGTGCTCGGTTACGGCTCCATGAAGCAGCCTGGCGAGTTGATAGCATGTTGGTGTCTAGAATTTATGTTGCTCCTCTATCTTTTTATCTTTTTAGGATGACACTGTATTGGTAATTGGCTGGGGAACATCTGTAAAGATAGCATCAATAAAAGCAAATCAGTCTAAAGCGGCTAATGGGTCATATAAGCAAATTCAAATGTCTAGCATCAACCAGGTGGATATTGTGGCATCTTTTCAGACCAGCTACTACATATCAGGAATTGCTCCATTTGGCGACTCTCTGGTTGTTTTAGCTTATATTTCTGGGGAAGAAGATGGAGAAAAAGAGTTTAGTAGTGCTGTACCATCGCGGCAGGTGCAATCTCTTTTCTGTTTTTAAAGAACTATGTTGAGACTTGAGATGACTGCCATTGACACTGTACCTGGAAAATTATGAAGTTAACATGCTTGAAATGCAAACTAAATTTAGGATGTTCTTAAGTGGTAGTGGTAAACAAGTGGTATGTAGGATGTTTAATTCCTTTGGTCAGGTGATCTGTGTAAGTCTGTTTCATCCATCGTAGCAGATTTGTAGACATAACTCGTACCTTTTTGTTTATTAACTTTGTTTCTAATCTTGTCAAAGAGACCTTCATATCTCTGTCTTTCTTTTTTGTTCAGTATAGGCTATTGAATCTCTATGAGGGTTGCCCTAGGGCTAGGTATGTTGTAACTTTGCTTTTCTTGTCAAGCTGGAATTGGTATGCTAGTCTATCGTCTGCGGTAGTATGGGTTATTTCAACATCTTAATTTGCAAAGAGAAGCTGTAGACATTCTTATTTTCGTTTCAACTTAAAATATAGTTGACTTCGTAGTTTTGTGAAGTAATGTATAATTTCCGTTTTAATATGTTAGTACGCTTATAAGTTGTTTTACATTGATTGGTATAAAGAAAAAGTTACTAATAAGTGGAGAGAAAATTTATGGCTTTCACCTCTTCTAATGTCACCTACCTTTTATAAGTAGTCCTTTGGGTTCTTCATATCAGATTTTTCATGTTTATTATTCATTTAATTTCTTACGCTTATGTTATTCCTGCATCTTACCATTTCTTTCTTTGGCTCCTTAATCTGTCTTGCAGTAAGCAATCCCATCTTTTATAATTCTTGAATTGCTAGACCGTTTTCTTCTTATTCTAGCCTTGCACATAGATTCACGATTGGAGATAACTTTTCCTTCTGACTTTTATATTACCGTAGAAAGTGATCGTTTTTGTCATTCTTTTCTAACATTTGTCATTCTTAAACTTGGATTAAACAGGGGAATGCTCAGAGACCAGAAATTCGTGTAGTATCGTGGAATAATGATGAGCTTACTACGGATGCTCTACCCGTACATGGTTTTGAGCATTACAAGGCAAAGGATTATTCTCTTGCTCATGCACCTTTTTCAGGTGAATATGTTTTATTTTCAAGTTTATTGGTTTTGCATGGAAGATTACTACAGTCAGATGCTGATACTAATAGTTTCATATAACTGTAGGTAGCAGCTATGCTGGCGGCCAGTGGGCAGCTGGTGATGAGCCCATGTACTATATCGTGTCTCCAAAGGATGTTGTGATTGCAAAGCCTAGGTAGGTTTTTGTTAATTATTTTCTTAATTCATATTTTGAGCTGAACGGGTATGTACTTTTTTCAGTAATTTACATTCAAGTTATCTGGCCCATGGCTTATGTCTTGATAACTATTGAAAAATATTGTCTATATGTTTTAGTATTAAGCTCTACTAGTTCATATGGCTCTTCTTTAATTGTTTAATTTAGAACGAGTGTGACGTGTGAATTATGTGATGTTCACAAACTGATGTCTGCTTTCATTGGCTCCTTAGCATGAGGAATTACTCAGCATGACTTCATTCTTATATTGCAAGACTTCATTCTTATACCATTTGTGCATATTGTTGTGGCAAAAAACAATATATAAATGGGAGCGGTTGTAAGAGAGACCAAAGTTACTAAACATAGTTATATTTTCGTTAATTTTTGTCAGATACAACAAATATATTCATAAAATATTGTTTATTTTTTGATGGAACTACGTTTAGCAATAGCCTTCTTTGTAGCCCTTCTCGATATATATATATATTTACATACATTGATACATCTAAATAGCAGGGCTATGGAACCTTTTATATGTCACACAATTAAACTGATTCATGAAAATATAGTTGAATTTTGCAGCTTTAATGAAAAAACAGTGTATCTAAGCCATGCTTAGGGTTTCAAAGACAATTTATGACAGATGCTTTTCTTCCTTGGAAAAGAGAAGTAATGAAGTTCCCTTATGGTTATTTCATATTTTGAGCTGTATTTCTTGGCTGTATGCAATATACATTTGTTTAAGTAGTTGGTTCTCTATTTTACAGAGCGCTTTGTGTTAATTTTCATGATTAATAGCGTGAGAAACTAATGAACTTCAATTGCAGGGATACTGAAGATCATATAGCCTGGCTTCTTCAGCATGGGTTCCATGAGAAGGCTTTAGAAGCAGTCGAGTCTGGTCAAGGACGGAGTGAACTTCTTGATGAGGTATTTGAGAAGAGAAGTATCACCCCTGCATACAAAATAATTTGGCATGCAAAAGGTTTTTGGAATTAGTTATACTTCTTCCCTACATGGAATGGAAGCATGTGAAGAAGAAAGAAAATGCGTCATAAATTCTGTACCATAGTCCACCATAATAAAAAGATTCGGTTCTGCCTAGTTATACTATAGTCTTCCAATAAACAATAAATGAGTTGGTTAAGATTAAGAATTGAAGACCTTTATTTATAAACCAACAGGAGAATTTCATTTACAAATTCAGGTAATCCTAATACAAGTTTCACTATTCCTAAGTTATTTCTAACACGAAACCTGGGAAGTAGGTCACGAAGTTAGCACAAAAAGTCTTCAATGATTCTAGATTAACATCAGCATCCTTAAGAAATGGGTGTAATTGTGCATAAGTTGTATAGAGTAAGTTTATGTCTCTATTAGTGTTGACCTTGTCTTTTCATGGAAGTCTCAAGTATAAAACGAACTTATATTACGGCGCTTGATTGATCAATGAACCCTTCTATCTACTTCATTTCGGCTGTCAATCAAGTGCTATTCAATATATGGGTTAAACAAATCTTGTTCCTGTTAGTAACATGCTAGTTGCTGGCTGCCACAGTTTCTGACTAATGCTTGATTTGTTTTCATTTTATGTTTAGGTGGGCTCTAGGTACCTTGATCATTTAATCGTGGAAAGGAAGTATGCTGAAGCCGCATCTTTGTGTCCTAAATTATTGCAAGGATCTGCAGCGGCATGGGAGAGGTATTAAAGATATCATCTAAAGTTCGTGTCATACTTTCTTCTTAAGTACCAGCATTGCTTTGCTTTCTACAGATGGGTTTTTCACTTTGCTCATCTCCGTCAGCTTCCAATATTGGTTCCGTACATGCCGACAGACAACCCCAGACTGCGTGACACCGCATACGAGGTCTGCGGAGACAAAATTTCTACCTTATATATTAATTTTTAATCACTCAGGCATATGTTTGTGTGATTCTTTTTGATATTACGTATGTTGTTGCTAAACCAATAATAGGGGTATTTCTTTGATGCTACAGGTTTCTCTTGTTGCATTGGCAACAAATCCAGCTTTTCATAAGGACCTTTTATCAACTGTTAAATCTTGGCCGTCTTTGATTTATTCAGCTTTGCCTGTTATTTCTGCTATAGAACCGCAGCTGAATACTTCCTCAATGACCGACGCCCTCAAAGAGGTTACTCTGACGATTTACACTATCATAAACACTAATAACTTTGTCTATTTCTACATATTCGTTACCTTATCCTTTCCATGCTAGGCCCTAGCAGAATTGTATGTAATTGATCGGCAGTATGAGAAAGCTTTTCTGCTCTATGCTGATGTAAGTGCTTAAGTGATTCATGCAATATGAGTTAGTGCTCCACCTCGATTTTTATGTTTATTTATTTTATGCTTGGCTGTTTCTTTCAGCTGATGAAACCAGATGTATTTGACTTCATTGAAAAGCACGACTTGCATGATACCATCCGTGGAAAGGTATATTAGTACTTTATAAGGTTATTTATTATGTTATATTTATGTTTACTCTATGGTCCAATGATATTTAAGTATATGTAGAATATCAGTACCTCTCAGCTATCTAACATTAACGTGTGACTCCATCTAGTGCACTTTTTGGCTAGTAATTGCAAGCCTTTGCTTAACACACTTATTCTAGTTTTCAGTTTCTTTATCGGCATGCGGGTTTAAATACTTTTCTTATACTTGTTTCAACATATAACCGGAATTACAGTTTGTGTTGTTATTTGTGCCTCTGTAGGCTGTCGAGTTGATGATGCTGGATTGTAAGCGAGCTGTTCATTTGTTTATCCAGAACAAGGACTTGATTGCTCCGTCTGATGTTGTTTCACTACTTATGAATACCAGCAAGAAGTGTGATTCGAGATACTTCTTGCACTTGTATCTCCATTCGTTATTTGAAGTTAATGTACATGCTGGAAAAGATTTCCATGATATGCAGGCATGAACACTATATATTTTGTTACCTCTTTTCATAATATACTTTGTGTAAATAGTCCAATGACTTGTTTAGACATATCTTTCATAATATGCAGGCATGAACACTAATCTTTTTGTTAGCTCTTTTCGTAATCTACTTTGTGTAAATAGTCCAATGACTTGTTTAGACATATCTTTCATGATATGCAGGCATGAACACTAATCTTTTTGTTAGCTCTTTTCGTAATCTACTTTGTGTAAATAGTCTAAAGACTTATTTAGACATCTTTTATTTTGTTCTTCTGTTTTATATGTTCAATATTCATCTAGTTTGTGCATGTCCAAAGCGTGTTAATGTTAATTACTGGAAGAAAGTCTTTAATGTAATTGGGAATCTTACAACTCTTTGTCTGTTTCTTCATTGCGGTGACAGGTTGAACTTTATGCCGATTATGATCTGCAGATGCTACTTCCATTCCTTCGTAGTAGTCAACATTACACACTAGAGAAGGTTTGAGCTGTCAATGAATGGTTGTCTTGTAGCTGTTCATTTGTTGACCAACTGAAATTAATTTTCAGGCATATGAAATTTGCGTTAAAAAAGATCTCTTGAAGGAGCAAGTATTTGTTCTTGGGAGAATGGGGAACGCAAAGCAAGCTCTTGCTGTCATTATAAATAAATTGGGTGATATAGAAGAGGTATATTATATGTTTTGAGAAGGTTTCTTCTTCTGGGGATGTTTTATAGTACTTACTGGACTGTCAAGAATTATTGGCCATGACTTACGAGATGAGTGTAACTGATCAACTGCAGGCTGTGGAATTTGTTACGATGCAACATGATGATGATCTTTGGGAAGAATTGATTAAGCAATGTCTAAATAAACCTGAAATGGTATATAGTTATGTCGAGCGAAATTGTATTATCACGATAATCAATTTCTGAAAGTTTTTCTGAAGGGGTTTCATCTAATTCACAGGTCGGTTTGTTGTTAGAGCACACGGTTGGCAACCTTGATCCTCTCTATATCGTAAATATGGTCCCAAATGGCTTGGAGATACCTCGGTGAGTCCTATAAATATAATTTGCTACCTCCATGTTGTTCAGTATTTGTTTTTAATTCTTGTAATTACTTTTTTCTTCCTATGGCTTTTCAATTATCTACTATTCCTGTTGATAGTGGTGACCTGTTTCTTTCCCTTTATAGCTCTATGCTTTACTAATTTCATTTTCAGCTTAGTTTAGTGGTTTAGCAGAACTCTTTGCTTTCTTGTAAAATTTTGCCCGCTAAAGCATTTTTTGTGAGCATATCTTTTGCAGAACTGTAACAAATTTCATCTCTATCTAAATGATTATATACACTGACCTGTTGATAGTGGTGACCTGTTTCTTTCCCTTTATAGCTCTATGCTTTAATAATATCATTATAGTGGTGACCTGTTTCTTTCCCTTTATAGCTCTATGCTTTTTGTGAGCTTTCCTGTTGATAGTGGTGACCTGTTTCTTTCCCTTTATAGCTCTATGCTTTAATAATTTCATTTTCAGCTTAGTTTAGGGGCTTAGCAGAACTCTTTGCTCTCTTGTAAAATTTTGCAGCTAAAGCATTTTTTGTGAGCATATCTTTTGCAGAACTGTAACAAATTTCTTCTCTATCTAAATGATTATATACACTGACTTACCCAATTTTCCTGTAAGAATGCCAATGCCCATTAAAGATATAACCTCATGGGTGGGAATCTTGAGTGGATTAGTCCTTGCATCAACTATTCTGGACCATGCAGGGCAGGGAAGGATTAGTTGATTGTCATGCTCGGACGACCATAAAAAGGATTTAAAAAAAAAGCTTAGTCCTGCAAAAGGATTTAAAAAAAAAAGCTTAGTCCGGCATTGTCTTACACCAATGCCAAACTTCTGTGTTTCAATTCTGTAGTCTTTTTCTCTTGGCTGTGGAATTAATTGTCTTACACCAATGCCAAACCTCCAAAGGTTTTCTACCTCTTTACATCTTTTAAACCTTTATTTTTTTGTAATGCATTAACCGTTTATTTGGTAGGAGTCCAGAATTTATCGTACAAAATCTTCTCAGTGTCATCATGTCTTACTTTCTGGTTATTCCGTCGTTTTTCTCAGGCTTAGGGATCGTCTAGTCAAAATTGTAACAGATTACAGGACTGAAACATCACTTAGGCATGGATGCAATGATATTCTCAAGGTATTTGTGCATTAGTATATACTTATGTTTGTAGATGGAGAAAGACATGACATATCTGTACTCGTGTGAAACCTACAGGCTGATATCGTCAATCTATTGGTTAAGTACTTTAAGGAGGCACGGCGTGGGGTATGTCTAACCAACGAAGAAGCACGATCTAAAAGAGATGATGGGAATCGGTCTCATCAGGTACTTGGGAAATCTCTGAGTTTGAGGATCACCCAGCTCAAGTCGAAAACTAGGGGAGGTGACAGATGCTGTATGTGCTTTGACCCTGTCTCCATTCAAAACGTCTCGGTCGTCATGTTCTTCTGCTGTCATGCTTATCACATGAATTGTCTCATGGATGCCGCCTCGACTACAACGAACAAGAAAGAGAGTCGAGATACTTCTCCAAAATACGTTTCTGAATACCAGTATGCCGATGACGAAGATGAAGATGAAGATGCCGAAGATGGTGATGATACCATATCAGATGGCCCTCGACTTCGTTGTATTTTATGTACCACCGCAGCTAATTAACTATTTCAGTTTGTATGTGCATGTGTAGAGTCTGATTCTTTTGGCGATATTCCTAAGGTTTTGGTGTCCACCTTTTTGTCTTTTTGGTTCTGTTGTATGTATTATTGGCTCTTGTCAAGAATAGAGATAAAGGAATACAGCACATTGTTGTGTTAAAAGTGTATAAGAAATAATGTGAACTGTAAAGAGTGACTTTTGATTGGAAACATTTTTTTTTTTCACATTCATTTTGAGATATATGTTTTCTTTCTAAATATTTGCTATTTTTACCAAAAGAATTTACGTCCTTCTCTAATATTTGCCACTTTTTAGATTATACACCAACTACGTCTCTTGTTCATGCAGGCTCTTTTATGTGTATACATACACTCACTCAGTAAATAAATGCTACCAAACTTATTACACGATTCGATCCAATCCAATCCACCATGGAGAACAATCTTAGTCTCTTTCTTTCCTTCCTCTTGCTTCTCTCTTCCTTTTCCATGACACAATCCAAAATCCTAAGGCCTAGTGTCTTCCCAACAACTATCAAACACCGAACCGAGATTTTAATTCGGATTCTGATTTCAAAACTTATTTCTACACCCAAAGACTCGATCACTTCAATTATAAACCTGAAAGCTACACAACTTTCAAACAAAAGTATATTATTAACTACAAATACTGGGGTGGCTCCAATACCAATTCCCCAATATTTGTATATTTAGGTGATGAAGCCTCGTTGGACGCTGGAATCGGATTTATGACTGATAACGCCTCTCGATTCAAGGCTCTTTTAGTATACATCGAGGTACATATATCAGGTTCCAAAAGTATCATATAAGTCATATAAGTCATGTACTGGTTGATCTGCATGCATTGTTACACAATAACCTTTATTTAAACCTGTTTTTAACGTTAGTTTTCTTCTACTGTTTTTTTTTCTCTAGTAGTTTAATTTTCTAAATTCGTTACGGATTTCAGCATAGATATTACGGAGACTCGATGCCGTTTGGATCAACAAAAAAAGCATATAAAAATGCGAGCTCACTTGGTTATTTAAATTCAGCACAAGCTATAGCTGATTACGCTACTGTCATTTTACACGTCAAGAACAAGTTATCTGCCAACTACTGTCCTACTATAGTTATCGGAGGATCTTATGGTGGAAGTAAGTTTTTATTTTCTCCAAAACAAATAATAATACTAATAATTAATATATTCAGATTAATAATTATGATGTTACTAAATCAAATGCAGTGTTGGCAGCTTGGTTTCGGCTAAAATATCCTCATATAGCTCTTGGAGCTTTGGCATCTTCAGCTCCGATTCTTTACTTCGAGGGTGTGGCACCTAAAACCGGTTACTACGATATTGTAACCAAGGATTTCAAAGTAGCCCTTTACTTCTCTCGTCGCTCTCAAACAAGTCATGTCTTAAAATCGTCAATTCACTCTTTGTTTATTATTTTTCAGGAAACTAGTCGAAGTTGCTATGAAACTATACGAAAATCATGGGCTGAGATCGACAACATAGCTTCTAAATCCGGTGGTCTTGCAATTCTCAGCAAGAAATTTAAAACCTGCCGGTATGTTAAAACAATTGTAGTAAAATATGAAGATTTTCAACCATCATCTATATAAGTTAATAATTTTAAAATGTCATTGTTGTTTCAGTCCTCTAAAAACAAGTAGTGAGCTAAAATACTACTTGGATGTAGCCTACTCGGTTACCGCCCAGTATAATGATCCGTCCGGGTACATTATTTCCAACTTGTGCGATGGAATAGACGGAGCACCGGACGGAACCGATTTAATCGGTCGATTATTTGCAGGAATTGTCGCCAACAAAGGCCAAAAACCATGCTATAAAATAAAAGAAATTGATCCTAACTATGGTTGGCAATGGATGGTAAATCACTTCATTTTTTTATATATTTATTAATTATTATAAAATAAAAAAAAAGTTAAAATGAATATTAGTGATTTGGTTTTATACAAAAGTTGTGTAGTGAGATGGTATTTCCAATATCATATGGAACTGAGAAAGACAGCATGTTTCCAACACAACCATTCAATCTAACCAGTTACGTACAACGTTGTAAGACAAAATATGGTGTCGAACCTCAGCCACATTGGGTCACAACTAGGGCTGTTATCGGTCCGGTTCGGTCCGGGTTTTGCCGGAACCGGACCGGACCGCTAAGCTTATCGGTTCGGACCGGACCGAACCGTTAAGCTTTCGGTTTTTTTTTTTGGAACCGGACCGGACCGCTAAGCTTTCGATTCGGTTCGGTTCGGTCCGGTTCGGTCCGGATCGGTTCGGTTCCGGTTTCGGTCCGGTCCCGGTCCCGGTTCGTTATCGGTCCGGTTCGGTCCACTTAAAAAAAATTAAATTAAATTAAAATTTAATTTTTATTTTTTTATATTGAAATAAATAATATAAAAATTAAAGTTTATAAATTAATCTTTTGAAAATCAGTAATTAACTATTAATTTGGTACTATAATTTATAAAAGAATAAATAATAATAATAAATAATCGGTTCTAACGGTTTTATTGGTCCGATTTTTTATCGGTTCTACCGGTTTATCGGTTCTATCGGTTCGATTCCGTATCGGTTCTATCGGTTTACCGGTTTTATCGGTTCGATTCCATATCGGTCCTATCGGTTTATCGGTTCGGTTCCTAACCGGTTTTTTGTTTCGGTTCCTTATCGGTTTTCGGTTTTTAGAATGGAACCGCGAACCGAACCGTTAAGGTTCGGTCCGGTTCTCGGTCCGGTCCTTATCGGTTCGGTCCCGGTCCGGTTCTCGGTTCCTGAGAACCGTCGACAGCCCTAGTCACAACTTATTACGGAGGACATGTTAGTAATTTCCCCACATTTTTTTTTCTTTTCTAAAAAATCATTATTTTATTAATGTTTGAAAATTAAAATTGGCAGGATTTAAAGTTGATTCTTAAGAGGTTTGGTAGCAACATTATCTTCTCTAATGGACTTAGAGATCCTTATAGTGCTGGGGGTAAATTTTAGTTATTTTATTTATTTATTAGTATGTTCTATTTTGTTTGGTGAAAATTAACTTATTATTATTATTATTATTATTATTATTATTATTATTATTATTATTATTATTATGGCTATTGACGATTTTAGAGTTCTGGAGAACATATCGGACAGTATCGTTGCAGTTTATACAGAAAAAAGGTATACATTTTTAAAGAGCTACACTTTTAAATCATATACGTAGAGGTTATTTGGTATATTTTTAGGTTTTGTGGATGTATACTATAAAATACAATATATATATATATATATATATGAACTTTAAAGTAAATTATTTTATGATCCTCAATGTATATATAATTAATTGAGTATGATTTTGAATGCATAATTGGTGTTTTTTTTAGGTTCTCATTGCTTAGATATCGAGTCGGCTGCAGAATCTGATCCGGAATGGCTGGTTAGGCAACGGAAAACGGAGGTTAAGATAATTGAAGGATGGATTGCTACTTATTACAATGATCTTAAAACATCTCGCTAAGTAACGCAAATCATGTCTTTTATAATATTGAGGGCCAGTTAATAGTGTAAAAGCTAAAAATAAGGCAATGAATTTAATAGAAAATAATGTAAAGAATGTTTTATATTTCTTTGTTGTTTTTTTTGTTGGCCTCCTCTTAATTGACTTTATCAGAGATTGCTCCATCTGAGCAATAGAACTTTTTCCACTCCAATCAAGTACCACCGATCTATCTACTCACTCTTGTTCCTTAGCTCCACTATCCACTCCAATCAAGTACCACCGCTTGACGAGTCATGGACGCTCCGAACTAGGATGCATAGAGTAGATCATTCACCTTGAGCATGACTACTGGTTCATCATGTTCGACCTCCGAGAATATTACCACCATCACGTTTGGTCAACTTCCAAAAGGCCTCAAACTAGTTGAGGTATGTTCTTACTTATATACCGCTGATCCTTTCCATATTTAACCGATGTGGGATGTGGGACTTCGGTCGCGATCCTAACAAGTTAAATAAATAAATTTAGTATTTAAATTTTTTTTAAAGATTGCTCATGAAACAAAAAAACTTCCAATATCATATGATTTAGCTTTTAAAATTAAACAAAAAAACTTCAAATTTCTTAAAGATTGCTCATGAAAGAGGAATACACTCAAACCAAAGATTCAACACCAGAGAATATCACCCAATCAACCAACAAGGTAATTTAATCTTATATTTTACTTTTACATTCATCTAACATGAAAATCTTTTCCCAAAAAATCTCATTTCAAAAATCTCGATTTTCAAGTTAAATTCTTGTAATTATGTGTTTTTTTAAAAAAAAATGCATTTAATTTTGAGGCAGTATCTCGGAATTAGATGATTTTTTTTAAACACCTAATTCTGAGATATTGGTGCGGAATCAGATGCATTTCTCATGTAAGTCAATTTTTCCAACATATCGTGTCTCAATAACTCGATATAAAAATCTCGATATGCAGGAAAAATCGAGTTCATGGAACTTGATATTCAAACCCATAAACTTTTAAAAACAAATAAGATTAATTTTAGATTTTTACCTTTGGAATTCGAGAGACTGCTTCAAGTGGTGGTTATGATTTTTTTGGGTTAAAAGAGAAGAGTTGAGCAAAATTTTAATTTGAAGGTTGTCTATTGATATCGGATTTATGATGGCTAGGGTTTATGGGTAGATTAATGATGGGTATAAATTAATTGGGTGGATTGCTAGAAAAAAATTAAGGTAGATATGGTGTTCGAGTGGTAAATTAGATATTTTCTTTATGGATGAAATAACAAAGTAGGGTATTTTTTAAATATGGAGGAAATAATAAATCTTATGGAGGAAATAATAAATCTTAAGAAATCTTATAAGATTTGTCACATTTAATAATTTATCATATTTTTAATATGTTTATTAAAAATTATATGCGATTGATTTAGTCGAATGATATATATATATATATATATATATATATATATATATATATATATATATATATATCTTAAACAAAATATTTGAGTTATTTATTTGAGTTATTTATTTATATTTTTATTTAAATATTTAAATTAGTTTATTAGATCTTTCAATTATTAGTTTATTGAATTTTTAAAATATATCTTTAAATCACCTCAAATCAAAAAAATTCATGGAAGGTATAAACTCTCAACCTCATCACGGGGTAGTCTCGTCAATAAATCAAGCAAATTTTGAATAGTAAGAATCAACCAAGAAATTCTATTAGATCCAGAAACCCTTTTCTAAAGAAGATTCAAGATCAAGACTTTCCTTATCTTCCAAATATTTAGAAACCACAACAGGAAACAATTCAAAACAAAGATATGCGAGACAACCAATATACGAAAATGATTCTCCTCGATCGATTAAAAACAATGAGATCAAAATGTCAACAACTCAAAATCATTTTTAGAAGTCACAAAACCAAAAACCAAAGAATTTGTCCAGGATAAGGTGACGTTCCAGATAAAAAAAGACAATGAGGCGGTCATATTCAAGAAAAAATAAGTCTTCTTTCCTATAATTTTCTAAGTTTATTCTAATCGCTAAATTTTCTTTTTGCCGACCTAAACTAATAGAAATTAGAAATTTTTAGACACCTTTAAATTTATAGGTATGTTTTATATTGGGGTATGAAATTTCAGACACATTTTACTTGAACTTGAAAAATTAGAAGATGTAAAAAAATTTGGAAAATAAATTACTTGAAAATTGGTCAATTCTCATTCAGGTTACTCAAGTGATATCTTGGATTTAATCCGAAACTTGAGTCACCACATACTTCAGTTTAGATTTCATTTCTTAATTTACTTGAATACCTTTAAAATATATATTCCATCACTCAAATGGAAAAGAAAGTTGGAATTCCTTTGTCAACTTAGATTTTTCTAAAACCATCCCCCAAAAACTATGGATAGGTTTTGGGGATAAAGAGGGATTCCGGCAGGCTATTATCTATGGCGATAGACCTTCATACTGCTCCCTATGTAAACAATTAGGTCAAAATAAAAACAAATATAATAAAAGTTCAAACATCAAATATGAAGTTTTTATTAGTGATAAATATCACTCATCTGAATGTAACACACTTGCTTCAAAGAATTCTCTCCATACTAAGGAAAATTTAGTCCAAAAAATAGAATCAGTTGTAGTGGACACTAATAAAACTCAGCAAAATAATGTATCTCATTTTAACCCGAGTAAACCAAACTTTATAGAAACTACAAACATTGAGGGCTCTCTCCTCTCCAAAACTCTCTCAAAACTAAATGTTTCAAACAAAAATTTCAGTTTTAACAAAATTGTTAGTAATTTGAATGAAAACTCAAAGGGAATCAATAATAACGTTTTCGAAGGTAGAAGCCTCTATCTTATAAAAACAGTGAATTAAATGAAGTTTCGAATAATGAGATCTTAGAAGCAAACCAAACTTTTTAATTATGCAATACATTCTCTATACTAAAAAAAAGAAAACTTGGAAACAGAAAACAACTCACCTCTTATTCAAACTACTGGTAGTCTACCTACTTCACCATCAATTATTAAGGTACCTCCCATAACGGAAAACAAAAAAAATCACCAAAACAATAAAAAAATCAAAAGCAAAAACCATTATCCCAAGGGCTGTTCAATTTAAAGGATCATCAAGGTCCATTAACTCTCTACTAAAATGAAACTATCAATTGGAATGTTGGAGGCATTTGCAATAAGAGGACCATTACAAGTTTTCTTCCAATCATTTTCTGGGCCATTTGGTCTTCAATAAATAACTCTAAATTCAACAATAAAAGTATATCCTCAAAGATGATTATAAAAAAATATTATCTACATACTTGGTCAACTGGACAGTTCTAAACTAATTAAGAATAAGTATTGGTTCGTTGATCATAATTAAAAGCGATTACATTATAAAAAGTCTTAATGTTGAATATCTAAGATTTGTAAAATGATGTTTGTTGCTTATTCAACTTGTTATGCTCTACTAACTTTCTTACTAGACAAGTTAACACCGACTTTTAGTATCTTTAGTGAATTTTTACAGGTTTCACATTAAACAAATCAAAAGTAAAAAAGTAGCAAGAAATAGTGAAATGGAGCTAAAAATAAACATGAGTTGGGATCAAAGACAAAGCAATTTTGAACAAATTTAGATTTAATGTTTACTTATATACCTCAATATTATGCTTTACAAACTAGAGTTGAATAAGTATCCAATTTTAATATTTTCAGCCTTTGAGACATTCATCAATGGACTTTACATTTTATAGAAGAATATATAAAAATAAAAAATATATTTAAAGTTGTTGGAATTTTTAGATATTTAAATTATTCAGCTATTAGATATTTTTAATAGTTTATCAGATCTTTCAACTATATTAGATCCTTAAAATATATATTTAAATTTTTAGAATCTTTAGCTATTTATATCTTTCAATTATTATATATTTTAAATAGATAATTAATTGAGAAAAAAGTTTAATATTCATATAAATAAAACAAAAAAATAGATTAATTGGACAAAATAATAACGATGTTTATAATAACAGAATAGAAAAACATAACAAATATTTTCAATACAATCAATTACAAAAATAAATAAGTCATCCTGGATGAGGATCTGGACAGTCATATGGTGGTGAATAAGAATCTATGCACGGTTCGATTTCATTCTATGTAACATTAGTCTTTGTAATGATTTTGTTGTATTTGTGTGGTGTGTAATTTAATTTGGTTGGTGTGTAATTCATTTTGGGTGGCGCGTAATTCATAAATCTGGGTATTGACGATATTCAAATTGTTCACGTTTTGTTTCCAATTAATCACACGTGCAAAATGCATCTATTCCATATATTATCGGTCATATATACGTTGATGTAGATAAAAAGAACTTCGACATTGAAAGTGGTCGGTTGAGGCTCTTACATCGCAGTGTGCATGATTTGTCTCCAAAAAACCGTAAGCGAAACATGTGCATTGGTAGCACCATTAAATTTCCAGATTTATGGCAAATGTGGCTGGAATCGAAAATCTCCTTCCCAATAATATATATCTTGGTTTATGAAAGAATTCTTTCCTATACTATAACTCTTCAAAATAGGAAATAGACTACACCCAGTAGCATCTACCATTTTATAAATAAGCAACTGACTTATTAGCATTCCATGAGGTAACTTTATACCATGAAATTTCAAATTCATATACCAAATGATCAAACTATGCAAAGTTATTATTTTCCCAAACATTATAGTAACAATTAAAAATGTTTCAAGACATGACAAGTGTGAATCATTGATATTATTTGGAATAAAAAGAAACTCATCCCATTCCCATTCATATCTCAAATTATCTCACAAACAACATTTTACTTCCAAAACATCTCAAAACTAATTACTAAATTGCTACTATAATCTTTCAAACCAAGATCTTCGTCTACATTCTTATTCTACAATCTTCGATCCAATTTCGTAATCGATAAACTCAATCAAGTTTTCTTGGCGGAGGATGATCATTTCTGATTTAAGTGTTTGGCATACTAATTAATTATTTATTTGTACTAGTGTTTGATATATGGTTAAATTACTACTTTTTCATACTTTAAGAAAATACATAATCCTTTTACTAATTTTTTCATACTTCTATAAAAATATTTTAAATAGAACCAAATTGAGTAAATTCCTTGACTAGCGTGACCGTGAGGCTAATGTGCAACTCCTTTTTCTGGCTAATCCTGACCTAAGTTTTTTTTATAATATGCATGATCTCGTAGGTATTGGTCTAGTTATATTTACCATGTAATATTTCTTTGACTAGTTATATAGTGAGATTTAGTGAGTTTGATATGATGCGTGTTACTTTACATTGGTTGAATTCTGAATAGACATCTGAAAGAAAAATTGTTGTATTTTCAATCTATTGGAAAGCACGCCACTGTTCTAATTAAAGATAGTATGTTAGAGGTTATGAATAAGTTTCAAATTAAAAATAAATTTATATCAATTTCGTTTGTGTATCTGCAAACGGGAGAGCTATTAAGTATCTTAAAAATGATTGTAGCCATTTCCTAAAATATTTAATACTAAATATTTACATTATATACTTCAATTGGTTGCAAAAGATGGAATAAGTCTAATAGCTAATGGTTATACCAATCCTATTAAATATGAGATCTTACGATGCTCGACCTTGGTACCAGGAAAAAAAGACTAGAGATAAATTATTAATGCTAGTGGAAAGGCATACAAAAAACTACTTTAGTTATCGAAACTAGATGGAACTCTACATATTATCTTCTTACACGTGCTTATATGATAAACATGAGATAACTATGCTATATAATCAAAATTATCCTAATACACTTCTTGAAGATTATAATTGGATTTATTGTGCTTCAATATTAAACTTTTTGAGGATGTTTAAGGATGAAAGTAAACTTTTTTCTATGCAATATACTCCTAACATTCATTTTACCCTTTAGGAAATTACTAATTTTTCTATGCATATGGATAAAAGTGTATGCGACGAAATGATGCCTTATATAAAATAGAAATTTATAAAGTACTTTCATCTCATCACATACGCTTATGCTATTGCGTGTATTTTTATTATTTAAAAAAGAAAACGGTTAGTTTTTATTTCTTTAGTTACTTTTTTATAAAACCATATAAATTTGTGATGTAACCTATGACCTTAATGCATATATTCGAGAAATTGGCGCTTATGTTTTTCGAATGTATAATTAATACGTTGACAAATACAGAAGAAATATAATTGGTAGGTCTTTAGATGTAGCAGGTATTAATAGTACTAAAAGGGAGAGAATCAGAAGTTTCTATAACTATATGGGAACGGTAATGCTAAATAGTGGGATAATAAGAGAAAGTCCTCAAGTTGATAATAAAGTGGCTAAATATTTGAACACTCCATTTGAGTTACATGAAACCCTTTGATATCTTAAGGTGGTGGAATTCAAAATAATATTTTGATGTTCTTTACAGGTTTGTCAGAGATATTTTTTTAAATACATATGTCTAAAGTGGTAAGTGAACGTGCGATTAGTCAGGACAATCTACAATACATGACCAAACAAATAAGATTGATAGATGGGGAACTTGGAGTACTTGTTGCAATCAAAGACTGGATTGTGGATGATCATAAGATGCAAAATGAATAATATAAAATGGAAAAGAATTCAAAGTTCATCGTCGATGAGTTTCCAGAATATGTTCAAGAAGATTCTAGAGGAGGATGTTAACCTCCTACAAGTAGAAGTGGAAGGATATAACTCTCATAGATATTAATGTATTTGTTTATGATATTTTTTTCAGTTTATGTTCTATGCTTTCAAAAAAATAAGAACTAAAATAAATTATTTAGAACAATTATGTCATCTTAATAACTAAAATTGTTTAATAGAAAAATGAATTACTTACGTGAAAAAAAAATGATTTCCGTTTATGAAAGCAACTGTAAGCTCTTACAGAGGGTCGTATATTGGTGGCGGATTGTAAATAAATTGTACAACCATGAGATGAAAAGTAATAGAAAACACATTTGAAAGTGGCCACGATTAGTTTGCCGCACCTTGGTAACGTCATCAAATTTTCCAATTATGCATTTTCTTTACATATTTCAACCTACATAGTTCTTTTTTGACTTCATGTTCGTATCTAAACTATGCGAAACTTAAATAAAAAATCTCTACGAGTTTCCAGTTCATGTACTAACGATTCTATAACAAATTTCTATCCACTTTGGGCGTCAGACAAACCATGAGCGATGACTCTTAACCTATAAATTCCGTCAAATTTAGTTGGTAATATTTTTATGAAAGGAAACATAAATTATGGTGTGTTTGATGCAAACCTTGTGTCCGAGGTTGATTTACCAGCATGTTAGGTATTATTTTACCAATATAATATAACCTTGTAGGGGTTGGTTTAATAATAATAAATGGTTTTGGTTTAACATAATTTACCGAAAACGAAATTACTTTATCTTTAAATACAAATCATAGTATGTGTACTGATTTTCAAAGTGTCGCACTATCATGAGATTCTAACCACTTGTCTTTAGCATGTTTGAAATATGATGGATTATTTTTGGTAAAATTACCAACACGAGTTTTATTTCCTCTAGCGGCCAAGATCGCAACCACGACTGCGACCGAGAGAGCAACCGTGTGCTTTCATCCTTTCTAATGGTTCACAAAAAAGAGAATTAAACTATCCAAAATCCATGTAAACTTCTTAAGCCAATGACTTTGTTAACAAACAACAAACTCTCTCAGTTTTGCATTTGAAAATGAAAATTTTGCTTTAACCTCTTCTTCCCCGGTTAGTTTAACTCGAGGGACAATTTTTAGTCTTCTTTAATGCTCGTCGATAATACGGGTATGAAAAAACTCATCCGCTTTTTGGATGTGAACTAGTTTATGGATACATGGTAACCCATATATCGTTCGAATAATATAATCACATGTGAATTGTTCATCCCTGGTCTTCTTAGAATTTTGAAAATTCTCGTATATTATCATCAACGCAGTTGCATATACGTACCCAGCAGTACTTTAAAGTCATTCAACTTTTTGAATTTATAAATAAGATGATACTTGATTAACTTCAAAGATTCTTTTATGGTTGAATGATATATCACAAGCAAGCTATGCACCTTTTCCAAAAATGGTTCGAAACTCTATTGACTTGTCCCGTATTATTTCTTCAAACTAACGTACGAGTTTTCCAACCTATTAGACACCGTGTTTCCAAAATGCATGATCTTATTAGTGTATGCATGGACAAAATTCTCTTTATATAATGTAATACACGAGTCTAGGACATAGTTAACCACCTTTTCTAGGCTTTTAAACATCCTCGACATTATAATTAACCTCTCACTTACTCAGTTAACGATGGACGACGTCATTCCAAAGACATAAAAGTTTGTTATACTCTTTACCATCTTCAATTTTTTTCACATACGTTCTGGTTTATGTGCCATTTGCATAACATGTAACTTGCGATCAGAAATATTGTTTGTATTTTATTCATCAAAGCGAGCTCACGGTCCATGATTATAATACAAGAAAACTCACAATTGTTCTCTTCGATATCCATTTACAAACATTCCAAAGCCCATACATAGTTCTCTTGCTTCTTTTTTGTTATGAATGAGAATCCAACGCAAAATGTTTTGTTAGTTGATGTAACCCCGACTACTTCCAACAACGACATCCCATATTGAGTAATCTCGACAATGGCGGAAAAAAGGGTTTATGGATTATTTAAAACCACACTTATAAAAAAACACAAAAAAGAATGTTGTATATATTTTCCATGTCAACGGTGGTATTTAGAAAGACAACTTCTTCATTTATCCCGACCGTAATTTGAATTATTAAAAGTTAGAAAAATGGAGGTTTTTGGTTGAAATTCGGTAATTTTAGTTAATTTTTAAAAAGTTAGTTTTAAATTTTAATGAGTTTTATTCGACTATATATAATAATTAAACACGTATCATAAATAAATAAATAAATTTAAATTTTAAATTATTCATCACTAACAAAAAAAAATTAAATGTTAAAAAAAATACAATATAACTATACACATCAATTTTAATACTTTTACAATTTTATAATAATAATAATAATATAAAAACAAACACCATTCCTAACAAAATGAACAACATATTGGATAACGACAACAAGATGCTTATTCAGGTAGGAGTGAGTCATCCTCAACAATACCACACTCAAAATGGTTACATATGTTGTAATTTTATTAATCAATGTTTTTTTATAAGCATATGCATATGAGAAAAAAATTGCGCCATTTTTGCAGCAAAATCTTTATAAAAAATTATAGATAAGAAAGATAGGAAAAATCACAAATTATAGATAAGAAAGATAGGAAAAAATCACCTTTGACACTGACATTATTCTATAAAAAAATATTTATCAAAGCATCTAAAATATACAACATACTTATAAGATGAGATTTTCAGTTTGTACCTAATGACTATTACAAGATTCGAGTTTGTACCTAATGACTATTACAAGATTCGAGATAAATTGAAAGAAGAAAAAGTTCAGGTAAAGAATTCACCTACCAAAGATACATTAATCTTCTTTTCTATGAAATAATCTTCTAATATTAATTATACATTTTTATGAGATGGTTAAAAGACAACAATACATCTTTTTTAATGTTAAGTTTTATCTATATTTTCTTATCTTATTTAAGTAGTCTAACAGAATTTTGAAAAAAAGAAACGTTTTAATTTATAAATTTTAATTTAAAATAATATTTTATAAAAAATAAAAGGATATACTAAAATCAATGGTTAAAAATATATAAACATTGTATCATTTATTTAATTGAAATCCAAATATATAAAACTATAATTTTAATATAAAAAAAATAATTGATTTAATTTTTTTAAGACAAATTATTTTTTTACCAAATCCTAGCTTTTAGTGTCATATAAATTATAATAAAACACAACTAAAAACACTGTGAAGTCGGTGAGACAATTGAACCAACCCATGTATTTTCAAATTGAACATTTTTAAAATCAATAAGTCAATTGAACCCATTCGTGTCCTTTCAAAATTAATAGTACAAAATTGTAATTTATTATTTCTATAAAATTACTTCGTGCTCTCAAATGACATTTATCAGAGGAGAAACCTCTTTATATTTCTTAGTTGTTTTTTACTCTCTTTATATTTCTTAGTTGTTTTTCAATTAGATGATGTGTATTAAATTTTTATTGCTTAAGTGGAGTTCAAATTCATAAGATAAATTATCCATAATTTTCAAACTAAATAATTATATATAATCATATTGCACTTGTTATTATGATTTTTTTTAATAAAAGGCCCAAATAGGCTCAAGAAGTACAAAGTTTGGGCCCCTAGTTTTAACAGCCAAAACTTAAATTTTCAAAATACAGAGTTTGAAATTTAGATTAGAATCAGGTATTGTTATTTATTCGAAACCAAATCAAAGTAAATGAACAGGGCAGAGATTGCTGGTTTTTCTGATGTAGCAAGTCCCAAACTATCTAAATGAGAAATAGCTTTGTAATTTTAATTGTTAGTAAATTATTATTTTTAGATTTTGTTGAAATTAAAAATACTAACTTATATTAAATGAATAGCCTATAAACTTAGAAACTAAGTTCAACATCTATTTATCCGAGGTTGAACATTAAAAAATAAAATAAGAACAATATATTTAATATAGAAAATTAGAAGAATTAAAATTTAAAAACCTAACATCTAAAAATTATAATTATATAGATATTTTTAAATTAGTTAAACATTTTGTATCTCAAACTCAAATAATTATTAGAAGAATTAAAAACAAAAATTGAAAATATTTTAAAAAAGTTATAATGATTCATTAATAAAAAATAGGGTATTTACCTTTCAAAATTGAGGTTTTTAATTATAGAGATACACAATATATATTCATAAACTATAATTTTTATTTTTTATTTAAAAGATTTTGAATAATTTAGACACCAATTGGTTATTTTACAACAAATATCAAATATTACAAAAATAAAAATTATATATTTTATTCCGGATTGTTAGATTAATTTTCAATGTTCGAACCAAATATAGAATAAGTTAATATCTTTTATATCCAAGTAAACAATATACTTTTAGGTATAATAAAAAAAAATATAGTGTATAGGCAGTGGCGTAGCCAGGATTTTCACCCTATGGTGTCCTGGTTATTGTCAAAAAATATTTCTTTTGTAGTGGAAGTTGTAAAAATGGTGTTGTAATATATCTTCATATTTCATTTATATAAAAGTTGTTTAAGTGAGTTTTCCATATTAATTTTGTCAACACTTTGAAGTACTATTATAACATAAAAAAAATATGTGTTGATTATGACATGTATTGTTAGTGAACTCGAGAGCCTATGTTGTTACGGTTTGATCTGTAAAGCAAAATAAAAAATTATGAATTTATGCAGATCTATTTGTTTCGAAATTGAAATCTACAGCTTTCTATCTTAAGAAAAACTATAAATCAATCAGTTTTATTCTTTGTAACTATTGAATAGTAATATAAGACATGCTTGAATTATAAAAATTAATAACATAAAGTCATAATTGAAGTTAACCCGCAGCTGGGTCTTGAACCCAAGATCTGTGGGTTCCTGACCAACGCTTTTACCAACTAGCCTGAGGTGTAGAGTAGAAATATGGTACTAAAGACAATATTTATGGAGCTAAGTGGGTTCCTGGGACGCCACAGGACCCCACCTGGCTCCGCCTATGTGTATAGGTTATGTTATAAATCACTATGCAATTTATCGTAAATGGTTCAGGTAGGACAAAAAATAAAAGAACATAGAATTTAACGTGGTTAGAGAATTGTCTACGTCTATGGAGCGCCGCTAGAGAAAAGTGTTTCACTATGATAGAAAAGGGTTACAGATTTTAGATTGTGTTTATGTGTAGAGTTAGTAGTCTATTTATAGAGAATATAAAACTTTCTAGATGATAGCCCTAATGAGCTCATATACACAAGACTAAAGATAACAATACCACAAGACTAAATATGACAATATCTGTTATAGCTTCACTGTCAATGACACAAAACGATACCGCCAAACACAGTACATTGTCAAGGTAGTATTCGACTCATTCTCAACAAATCTTCCATTTGTAATGAATATCATTTTTTCCCTATCAACAAAGAAACTTCTCTTCTTCTGACCCACCAGATTTCCGTAAATCATTCACTCTATACTGCAAACACCAATCCAGTTTAGACACTCCATAAACTTTCAAATTGATATTGTCTTAGTCATTATATCTGTTGGATTATCGTGCGTAGACACTTTCTTCATTTAAAAAATTCCTTTCGATATTATATCACGAATAAAATGATACCTGACATCTATGTGATTTGTACGCTCGTTGTACATATGGTTTTGTGTAAGATGTATGACACTTTCACTGTCAAAAAACACTTTTGTAGTAGTCATATCCAAGCCCAAATCTGCCACTAAACCTTGCAACCATATTGCCTCTTTAACTGCTTATGTTGTAGACAAAGCTACAGTAGCTTGCAACTGTATTTTCCAACTGATCGCGCTCCCAACTAGAGTAAATACACTGTCAAAGATCTCATTTTATCCATATCACCTGCAAAATCAGAATCAACAAACCAACCACTGATCCTACAACATCATTCAACGATCCACCAATATCGGTCTTGTTAAAAGTTAAGTAAATGTTCGTAATATTCTTAAGATACCGAAGTATCCATTTCATTGCCTGCCAGTGTTCTTTCCCATGGCATCCTATGTACCCGTTAACTACACTAACCGCATGCTAAATATCCAGACGTGTGCATACCATATCATACATGATACTACCAACTGCACTTGAATATGAAACCTTCGATATTTGTTCCAACTCCGCATCGTCCTTGGCCGCTCCTGCTGCAGACAACTTAAAATGAGTAGCAAACGGGATGCTAACTGCTTTAACATCAAACATGTTGAATCGTTGTAGTAATTTCTCAATATAGCTTCGTTAAGACAAGTGTAATGATCCTACATTTATGTTTCTGATAATCTTCATACCAAGAATCTTCTTTGCTCTCGATAATAAGTTGCTTATTTATCTGCACAATTTGTCACATACTACAAGCAGCAATAAGCATACCATCCACATACAACAACAAGTAAACATAAGAATCGTGTGACATATTTTGATGATACACACAACTAACATATGGACTCCTCGTGAACCATTTTGATGCTATAAATATATCAAAGCGTTTGTACAATTGCCTAGGTGACTGTGTCAAACCATAAAGTGACTTTTTCAGCAAACAAACCTTATCCTCCATATTATGTTCGATAAATCCCTCTGTTTGTCTCATGTATATTCACTTCTCCAATTCACCATGTAGAAACGTAGTCTTCACATCCAACAACTCAAGCTCTAAATTTTGCAAAGCTACCATGGCTAACAAAACTCGAATCAAACTATGCTTCACCACTGGAGAAAACATTTCATTAAAGTGGATTCCTTCTCTTTGAGTAAAACCTTTAGCGATCAGTCTTGGCTTAAAATGATATGCCTCAACCCCTAGATTACCTTCTTTTTTCTTAAATACCCATTTGCTGCCTACTACCTTCTGTCCTTCAGGCAAGTCAACAAGCTTATATGTTTGATTCTTATGAAGAGATTCAATCTCCTCCCCCCATATCACCAATCCATCGATCTGACTCTGAACTCGCTATAGCTTCTTTGTAGTTACTAGAATCCTACATCTCAACTTCTTCTGCATTTGACAAAGCATATGCAACTAGATTCACGTACCTTTTTGGAAGTCTTATATCTCTTATTTCTCTCCCCAATGCTATGTTATAAGGTTGTTAATCTAGTTCAGGCGCATCATCATCACTATCATCCGATGCTGACGTTTCACCTCCTGATTCTGGATCCACCTCAAAACCACTCAAATTATTGAACCTTCTAGGAACTGATTCTACTTCAAGCTCTATCTGTTTACTCACAACTGATCTTGATTCGACTATTTCTGCTACTTCCTTCTCACTATCTATCGAAGGAAACACGTTAAAAGTCTTGTCCCTACTGATGAGAAAGTTGGAGATTTTGGAGAGGTACACCATAACCTATATCCCTTCACTCCAGTAGCATATCCTAGAAATAAACACCTCTTTGCCCTCAGCTCAAGCTTACCATCTCTCACATGAGAATACACAGGACAACCGAACACACTCCACTATTCGTAATCAGCCGACGATCTAGACCATATTTCAAAAGGAGTTATATAATCAATAGTCGTTGATGGAGACTGATTTACCAAGTAACATGTTGTATTACACCAGAATGCGAGAGCATGCTTCGTCCCTTGTCACAAAATATTATGTTCATTCTTTATGCGGCCCTATTTTGTTGTGGTGTTCTAGAACAAGTGCGATGTCGCACTATTCCTTCAGCTTCGCAGAACTCGTTGAACTCGCGACTACAATATTCCAACCTATCATTTGTCCTAAGACGTTTGATTTTTCTTCATGTTTGCTTCTCAATCATCTTCTTCCATTTGACAAAGGTTGAATATGCCTCATCTTTCGTTTTCAGAAAGTAAACCCACACCATCCTTAATAATCATCGATCAAACTCATGTAGCATCTGACTCTATTCTTTGATGGAATTTTGTTTGGGCCCCAAAGCTCTGAGTGAATGTAGTCCACTATCCCTTTTGTTTACCAAACACACAGTACTCTGAAAATCTTAATGATTCTGCTTTATACCCTTTCAACAAATCTCTTTCCCCAAAAAACTATTTATGTCACTCATGTGAACAAGACGCCAATGCCACAACTTATTTTGATTCTGCCTATTTTGGCTATTATTCTTTCATGATGCTACTGCAACATCGCTCATAACAACACTCCCCTGGAAAATGTAAAGATGCTTTTGTAAACTGCCTTTCATACACACCATTAACCCTTAGCCACTTTGATTACACAGTCTTCTGCACGGTAGTTGTAAACCCAAGAGTCTAGTGTCCCAAGAGAAATCAGGTTTCTCTTCAACCCAGGAACATGCCAGCGCATCACAATTCTAACCATCCTATCAAACATTCTAATTCTAACGTTTCCGATGCCCCCAACTAGAAACGAGTGATTATTCTCTAAATAGATAGTTCCCTGCATTAGCTTGTATGTATCGAACCACTGCTTGAACTAACACATATGATATGTAGCGCTAGTATCGAGTACCCAAGAGTTTTTCCCATAGTTTGAACTCACGGATAATACATCTTCTCTACCATTGTTTTCATTATCGTCGAAATTGTTCAAACATTCAGCAAGGTTTGCTACATTTTCCTTTTGATTTTCCTTCTCACCATTCAATTTCGGACAATCTCTCCTATAATGACCCTGCTCACCGTATTCATAACAGTTTGAGTTCTTTACCTTTAATTTGGACCTCCAGTTCTTCCTTATTAAAGAACTCGTTTTGATTCTAGATCTTCCCCTAGTCGTAAGACCTTTCTTTTTGGCCTGTTTGTCTAGGTTTAACTGTCTTTAACTTTTTTGATTTCAGCGCCCCTTTGATATCTGCTAGCGATAACTTATCCTTACTATACATTATGGAATCTACAAAGTTTTCATAGGGAGCTGGTAACGATCTCAAGACAAACAAATCTTGATCATCATCCTTAATGTTGATATCTATGTTCTTCAAGTCTATTATAATTGATTTAAAATCATCTAAGTGCTGAGTTATGGATATACATTCTTTCAGTCTAAAATCATACAAGCACTTCTTTAAGTATAATCGGTTTACTACTGATTTATCTGAGTAAAGATCTCCTAGCTTCTTCCATGCGCAGGCATCGGTCTTCTCACCACTAATCTCGCGAAGAACATTGACTTCCATACTCATTAAAATCCAGCACAAAGGCATTTCTTGAAGATCTTGCTTCTCACATTCTTTCATCTCTTATGGTAACTTATTCTCCACAGCCTTCCACAACCCTTGCAGTACCAATGAAGATTTCAGTTTAATATTCTATAATGCAAAGCTGGATCTCCCATCAAATTTTTCAATCATGTATTTTGTTGATGTAGACACCATTTTGAAATCCTAATTACAAAACCTAATTTCACAACCAATGCTCGGATACCAATTTTGTTATAAATCACTATGCAATTTATCACAAATAGCTCAAGCATAGAACACAAATAAAAACATAACACGAATAAAAGACATAAAATAAAAGAACATAGGATTTAATATGGTTTGAAAATTGTCTACGTCCACGGGCGGCGACAGAGAAAAGTGATTCATTATAATAAAAAGGGTTACAGATTTTAGATTGTGTTTTTGTGTATCCATAGTAGTCTATTTATAAAGAATAAATAGAACTTTCGAGATAATGGCCCTAATGGGCTCATATACACAAGACTCAATATGACAATAACACAAGACTAAATATGACAATATCCATTATAGCTTCATTGTCAATGACACAAAACTGTACCACCAAACACATTACATTGTCAAGATATTATTCGACTCGAATACTGTATCACCAAACACTGTACACCACCAAACACAGTACACTGTCCAATTAAGCCTAGGTTTATTTTGACTTTCGAAAACTAGGCTTAATTGAACTTGTGATAATCATGTTTATTTTAAGTTCTAAAAATAAGATTAATTTGACTTGTGATAACTAAGCTAATCTATATTGGAAAAAAAGAGAGCAAAATTTGACTTCTCATAACTAGGATTTAACTTGTGAAGACTAGACTTAATTTGACTGGTAAGAACTAGGCTTAATTGACTTAGGAAAAGACACAAACTATTAGGAATACATTGCTACAATGTCCTAATAGGGAAACTCAATCCCTTTCATTTTCCTAAAACCTTGTATAACCAATCTTACTTTATACATTTCAATGGTACCATATACTTTCGTTTTCTTATTAAAAATTTATCTATTTCCCAATGATTTGAAACCATGAGGCAAATCAGCCAATTTCCATGTATTATTATGCATGTTGGAATTTGTCTCATCTTGAATAATTTCTTTCCAAAAAGCAACATCTCTTGATGCCATAACTTCACTAAAATTCTTTAGATCATCATCGATAATAAAATAATATTGATATTGATCGTTAATCTTATCTCCTGACCCTTCAACCAAATAAATTTGAAAATTATATCTAAAAGACTTAGCTTTTATAACTCTAGTACTTCTTCTTGGTTCAGAAGGTTCGGGTATAAGAATAGTACCACCTCATCTATTTTTACCTTATACCGAGTTCCTATCAATTGAGTTCTGAATCGTATCTCTAGGTCTTGTTTCATCATATATTACATCTCTTGACTCTATAATTGTGTTAACTGAAACACGGTCATTCGATTCTAACACATTAAACCTATATGCAACGGAATTCTCAACATACCTAATGAAGATATAATTTAAACCTATTTAACCCAAGTTTTTCCTTTTAGGTTTGGTGAACCTTACAACAGGACAGACTCTCAGAAAACTCAATTTTTGGAGGCTTTTTAAACCAAATATCATATGGATCATCTTATTCTTTTTAGTATAAATTTGATTCAATAAATAACAGGTTGTTAACATACCCTCACCTTAGATTTTTCACTCAAATCCGAATAGGTCAACATGGAATTAAACATTTTTTTTAAAGTCATATTCCTCATTTCTACCACACCATTTTGTTGTAGAGTACAATGAGTCGTGGTTTGATGTATTATATCAGTAGACTGAAAATATATCATATCATAATATCCACCTCTTCTATCCGTATGTAGATTTCAACCAAATCATTTTTATGTAGCTCTACTTCTTCTTTATAGATTTTAAATTTATCAAGAGCTTCATTTTTTGCTGTAACCAATAAATGCAGCAATATGTAAATGCATATTCAATAAAAGTAATAACATATTTTTTTTAATTTCCTAACGAAAGAGTAGCATGTATATCACATAAATTACTATGTACTAGTTTCAATATTTTGGAAACTCGATCAACATTATTAAAATGTTTTTTGGTTATCTTAGTTACCATGCAAGTCTTACATTTATCATTACTTACATCAACATGGTGTTATATGACTCATTTTCGGCATGTCTTTTATTTTCTTATAATGTAAATGTCCTAGTATAGCATGGCATAATTATGTTTTAACAAATTTCTACAAGTACTAGTAGAAGCCAAGCAAATACATCATATTGAAATAAAATATTAGCATTTAACATAAACATACTATACATAAATATTTTTGATAAGATATACTTGCCACTTTTATACACTTGTTCGAAACCACAATTGTCCAAGACAACACCGGATACAAGATTCTTCTGAATCATGGCAACATACAATACATTGTTTCATAAAACATATCTTCCATTAAGTAAATGCTAGCTTAGAATTTCCTACTCCTTTGATTGGCTCAATTGTAATATTTCATATTTTCAATATAGATGTATCTTTCATTAGTTGAAAGTCACTGAACCATCCAAGATATTTACATATATAGTGTGTTTCTCCTAAATTAATCCACCACACAACATTGTCATCTTGCACATAAAATACTTCAGATATTAGTGACATATAATTTGAGAATTAAAATTTTGAACTAAAATCTCACATTGTTGCTTTTAATGGATCCTTAGACCTACTTGGACCAGAATTATTACAACTTGGACCAATGTTTTTTTCTCTTTTCCAACATGATAATCCTTCCTGAAATGATCAGGTTTCCACACTTCTAACATGCCAAATTTGACTTCTTGTTGGAATATCTATTATTGTTTCCCTTGAAATTTCTTTTATTTAATTTTTTAGGGTTTGTATCTAAGAGAATCCATTGTTTTAAACGATATTCACAGTGTGATTTCCTTCTTGGTTCTTTCATTTAGGATTATCGATTTCTTTTTGAGCCCTTAATGACTTTTCAATCTTAAAATGACTCTCAAGTTGAACCCGAGTCATCTCTTCCTTGTTATGTTTCAAAGTGTGTTTAAACTCTTTTCATGAAGGGGGTAATTTATCTATAACACTAGATACTAAAATATATTTATCCATTTTCATATTATGTTGAACAAACTAATCCAAAATTCTAAGCAATTGATTATAATGTTCCATGATCGGTTTTAACCATAGTTGTCACGTGGCGTTCGTGGCGGCCGTGGTGGTCCGTAGCGACGCGAGGCGAGGCGAGATCACCTCAGGGTGGGGTGTGGCGAGACCCTTAGCGTGGCGCTCGCCGTGGCGTATGTGGCGGGTATAGTGTCTGTGGTGCTCGCTGTGGCGGTCGTGGAGAGGTGCTAAGCCCATTTTTGTTTTTGAAACTAAAAAAATAAAAACCTAAAAGTAAGTTTTTGAAAGATGAAGATGTCTTTAAAAGAGTTGATATTGAAGTTGTTGAGGTTGATGAAGTATACCACAATCTCCGGTCTAGTAATCCATCTTCTTTAGCGGTTCACATAAGAGATCAGAGGCTTGTTGATGAAGACTCCAAAGAAGAATATACTATGTTATGGGAAATAAATGGAGAACATAGTGGAGATGAGAGGTGTGAAGATGTTGTCTCGGACGATAAGGTATTTTACTCTATGTATTGACTCAGATGTGTTAAATAGTAGTCTACAGTATTATTTAAATTATAGTTATGTGCTATAAAAATATTATTCAAGTAAGGGATCGCCGCATGTCATGTGGCCGTCGCCTCGCCGCACGCCTCGCCGCTGTGGCTTTTCTAACCCTCTTCGCCACAGATCCCCGCACGCCATTGATAACTATGGTCTTGACCAACCATTTTATAATTGATAAATTACTAACAAAAAAATTCTTACTAGAAACTTCTTTGGCCATATACTTGAATTCAAGTGAATCATATAGTTCTTTTGCAGACTCGACATTCTGGTATACATCAATTAAAGGATCAAACATACTATTTAAGATGTGGTCACAACATATATAATCATCGTTCTCCCATTTGCAACACCTCATTATTTGATCTATCTTTTCATTCTTAATGATCTCTGGCATCAGAGTGCTCAAAACATACACAACCTTCAACATCGTTAACATAAAATTCATTTTTTCTACCACCTTCTAAAATCATGGCGCTTAAACTTGTCCAACTTAGCAAACTTGCTTGTCATGTTCTTGGTAGATTCTCTACTTGTCATTTCAATCTTCATATAATGAATATTTCAATCTTCATATAATGAATATTTCAATATTCATATAATGAATATTGAAATCTTTTGTTGGGAAAAATGTTTGATTCTTGGCTAACTCTGAAACTTGTTATAGACAATTTCATATTCAAATATTTCCGATGGTTCTTTAAAAATCTCAATTAGAAAAAATCAAAATTTTCTTTTGAGCTTTGAGATTGATAATTCTTTTATAGTTTATGAATAAAAAACAAACCATATTTCAACCAAAACTACCAAACCGACGTGCAACCTGTTAACATAACTATCAACTGTTTATATGCATACATGTCCAACTGGGTTATTTTCAGCTCGACCCCAGCCAAAGGCTTTGCCCGTTCACCCAACTTGCTACATTCACTAATCACAATATAATCTAACAAGCGTGTTGCTTGTTTGTTAACTTTTTCAAAAAATTTAAATATAAGACATCTTTATCTCGTGTTCGTTTATCATATTTTCTTTCCTAATTATTCCATTTCAGAAACCAAAAAATTTAAATATAAATATTTGTCTCGTGCTGAATCTATCCTAATGTTGATGTGTATTGGAATATATGCTTGGGCATCCTTTAGGTAAATGAATCAAGTCAAAATTTGTATATTAATAATAATGTAATTTAGATTTGATTTATTTTTATTTGATTTTGCAAGATAAATGGTCATCTTTTTATGGTGAAATGCTAATGTTCATTTCTTTTATTTCTTTATTTCTTTATTTTCATGATTTGAAAAACTAATTTATTAGTATTTCATATAGGATTTGTAATGTATGTGTATTTTACGGGACTTAAATCAATTATTGAAGGTGGCTTATATTGTTTGTTTTCGTGTTTCATGCGCAACCACTAGTTCACATTGTTGAACACTCAAGCATTCCTAACTTTGGAGCGACCAAGAAGGTATAGTTTATATTAAGAGTTGAGAATTTTTTTTATGAAGTTTCGATTTTGTATTTTGATTCCAAAATTTTATAACATATTTTTTTTATTGTTATTGAATGCTGATTAACTATATAGTTTGCGTGGGCTTTAACGGAAAACAAGATTATTACTTTTGGTAAGATTTGTGGGAGAAAAAGTTTCTAATGAAAGAAAAATAAAGTTTCTCTCTAAGTTGTTATCCAATAAAACTTCTCTCCCTTCTTCGCATTGATTTGGAGCCTTCAATGCTTTGTTTCCAATTTTTTAGTCTCCTCAGCTTCTGCTATTCAACATCCACAAAATCCAGTGGATGATTTATGTGTTCAACCAAAGAATCAATTCAGTTATTCTGGCTCCGCCCTTCATCTCCTCCTCTCTGCCTAACAAGATCAAATTTTGGTCTCCTCAACTATCTCTCCAGTTGATTCTTTTGGTTGCTTGCCAGTTTCGCATGGCGATCCATCCAATTTAATCCATTGGAAATAAGCAATGGATAATCCTCATCTCAGAGTCTTTTCTGATTCTGACTTTCCTGATATTCATCAACCAGCCCTGCAATAAACTGAATCATGCAAAAAAACCAAAGTCAATGAAACAATTTACAGATTTGTTTAAACAACCAATCAATCATAAAGAATACAAGTCATATGCAATTTATAAAAAAATGACCATATCTCATTATAATTCTCAATGAAGGACAAAAAAGGCTTATAGCCTCAACAAAATACACTTTAATCAGTAAATTCTCTACTGGTATCCCTAAAAAACATCTGTTAATCAATTTTTAAATGAACACAAGTTTTCTGGAGAGTAGAATGTATTTACATGAGATGCTCATCGCATTTTTTTGGAATTTTCTCTAAAAAAATATATTTGTAAACTATGCATCATAAGTGTTTGGACTATTGGTCAATATCCAATGAGAATCCTGAAGTGGACACCACACTTGAGTCTCAGAACTGAAATTCCAATATCTCATGTCTGGATAAAAATTTCAAAAGTGCCAGAATACCTAGTAAATGAAAAAATTATCAAAATCATCGCAACCACAATTGGTTAACCTATTAACTCTAGGATACCAGAGAAAATAGATCTCTCTACAAGGTATGTTACGTTTGGATTGAATTGGATGTTACAAAGAAAATCCATAATCACATTTGGGTTGGTTACAAGAACATACTTTATTATTGTCATAAGTATAAGAATTTATGACATAACACAGATGAATGTAAAAAGCACCACTCTTCCTCTCAGGACTTGGATGAAGGAAAGCTCCTCGTTGATCAGACTAAAGATCTTGCTTCTCAATAACTGGACCACCCAAACTAAAATCAATAATTATTATACCACAACAAGAAAACAGTAGCAAAAGACGAGAAGATACTAACCCAACTGAGAAGAATCATCAGATCAGAGATGCTTCCATTTCTTTCTGATTTGTGACAAATTGAGGTTCCTTAGGGATTTCAAAGCACTGAAATCCCCAAGGAACCTCAATCTATCACAAATCAGAAAGATCTTATTGCCATGAGGAAGATGTTATATAAGCTATCAAATCCTTATATTATGACTATAATCTCTCTCCCTCTACAGTGTCTGAAAATCTTTCTTCAAGAAACCACACACCCAACCAAAATAATATACAGAGTCTACATGTTACTCCTATTCTCAAGAAAAAAAATTGATACTAGTTTTTAAAATCTTCTAAACAAAAAACTCAAATTAGCTAGAAAAAATAGCTCCTTAGTCATCAAGTCTTTACAATTTGTAAAGCCCAAAAGATCTACCCCCACTAACCCTAAATTATTAAATTCCTTAATTGGATCATTCACGATATTGGAAACAAGGCTTCCCAGAGTAGACTCAAATATATTGTTTGTATAGATGGAATCACTATTCTTTTTATCCATAAGCCTGTCATCAATAATAATCGCCAAGAATTGATAGCAAAATTTTTGGGTTTCATTCATTACATAGCCAACAAATCTAAAAAAATTTGGTTGTTCTGGGTCGATGATTTGATGACTAAAGTTTTGGTTGATCATGATCAGTGCAATTACCTCTTAGAAAGTATAGTTTATATTAGTTTGAAATATTTACGTTTCCTTTCTAATGAGGGGCCCTATTTTACTTTACTTGTCTAATTCTGCCTAATTTGATATTATCCTACCTAACAAATTAGCATGGCAACCTCACTATTAGTTTTTGTTCGGTTTTGTTGTAGTTTTGAATATACATATTCCTAGTATAGCGGATACTCTTCAATATTTAGTAAAGATGAAGCATTCATCAAAGATACAAACTAAAAAGAAGATCATTTATTCCCTAAAGGAAAATGGGATAAATTACGTGGATTCTGATCAACGTTGCATAAAATATGGATTTGATATATATGATCCTTTTGTTTTTTTCATATTCATAATTCAGCTGATCTGAATCAAGTATGAAATAATGAACTTAGTTTCTTGAACTCATTTTAAGCTCTAATACGCTAACTAAACAATATAGTGTATTCTCACAACAATACTATATATGGCACAAAATATGTCTTATTAAATCACTAACACCTTTGGTAAGCTTCATGCTTGACTACTATTTGTCTTTAATTCTATTTTGCAGGTTCATAATAATAAAAATTAGTCATACCTAGTATAATTTAGGAAAAATCTAAGAAGATCTGATCCTATATCTAAAACATCCATGGAATAGAAGAGAGGATTACATATAGCATATTGCAGATCGTTGGGGATAATGATGGCTTCAATAATAAGTGAATGTTCCGATAAAAAGAATAGATTTGAAGATTATCTCTTAGGAATTGAGTAGCCCACCAGAAAACTCAAATGTCATCAATTGTATAAGGAAGCAATTTCCTCTAGACAATTTCAATGGAAAATCAAAAGTGTATTACCTGGAATTTATCATTCCTTTATCGGGATAAATTTTCGAATAAGCAATGAAAAAGTGGATGACAGTTAAATTTCCGGTGAGTCCCTTTCCACTAACTACTGCAAATTCATAAAATATCAGATAGCATTGGAGAAACCATCCACCGAGATCCAGGGTGATTCGAAGGAAAATATTAGGTGGAGGCTATGATTTATCTTATTGAATTCCGATTTATTCATTGAAAATTTTATTAATTTGAGCTTCTTTTGGTTTAGGTCAAATTACCTAGATAGGTCCAAATTACGGGTGTGTAATACTCAAATATTAATAAAAGCAATTTTTGTTTAATTTTTTGTATTGCTTCGGGTAAGAGCTTTAAAAATTGAGCTTCTCATTTAAAAATCATATTAGTATTCATTTACCCATATTATTTTATTGGCTTTAGGGATTAATGCGTTTATTTTATTAATATATATGGATTTATATATATATATATATATATATATATATATAAAATTGAATTAATGAATACCACACAAAGAACGAACCCAAATATTCAGTAATAGATTTCACTTGCTACTAAATCACTATTTTAAATTTTTTGTTGAAATTGAAATATATACATCTACTAGTGTCTCTAAAGCCATCGTTAGTTATTTCATGGACTTGATTGGTACTAGACACCCCCCTCCCCCTCCGTTATCCTGGTTTGGAAATAGTATCTTTTCTCTTCACCAAGGTTCATGATACATATAAGGCCTCTATGATCCATGAGGTTACTTGCGAGTATATTAAGTTCGTCTTATTTAATATCGATAGCAACAAATATTCGGAGTCTGACGGTTACAATTCCAATTTCTTCAAGATCTCTTGGAATATCATGGGTGACGATATTTGTAATAGGGTCCTGGAATTCTTCCGCTCTGGTGCTTTCGATTCCTCTTGGAATTCCACTTCCATCACTCTTATTCCCTAAAACGATTCCCCTTCTGTGGCTTCTGATTTCAGACCTATTGCTCTATGCAATGATGTCTACAAGATCATCTCTAAAATTTTAGCCAATAAAATTAAAGATTCTATCCCATATTAGATTGACAATTCTCAGTTGACTTTCATCGCATGTAGAAATATCTCTGATATTCTTCTTTCCCAATAACTTCCGCGGGGCTACCATACTAATTGTAATGTTAAAAGGGTCGCCCTTAAAATTGACCTAATGAAAGCCTTTGACAACGTCCGCTGGCACCTCATTCTTGACAATCTTGTTACGATAAAATTATCTTAAAAATATGATCACTTGGATCATTCGTTGCATTTCCTCGCCTACCTACTCTATTATCATTAATGGCGATCCCAATGGTAACTTATATGGCAGAAAGAGTCCCAGACAAGGAGATCCGCTCTCTCCCTTCCTCTTTGTCATTATCATGCACGTCCTCTCCAATATCCTGAAGGAGAAAAGTAATGATAGAAACTTCCAGTTTCACTAGAAGTGTCACAATCTCAAAATCACTAATCAATGCTTTGCATACGATCTTATGATTTTCTGTCATAGAGATGTCGACTCCCTCATTCTCATTAAAAAGGGCCTTGATGATTTCTACTCCCTTTCGGGCCTAAAATTCAGCCCGACTAAAAGCCATACTTTTATTTGTGGAATCAATCCTACTCTTCGTAACGAGCTTCTCTCTATATTGGGCTTTGTGGAAGGTACCCTTTCGGTTAAGTACATGGTGTTCCCCTTCTCACTGGCAGGCTCTCTTATTTGGATTATCATCCTCTTCTTCCTAAACTTAGTTCGAGGATTGATTCGTGAACTTCTAAGAACCTATCTTATGCTGGAAGGCTCCAACTCATTAAGTTTTTCTTATTCACTAGTCAAGTTTATTGGTCCTCTATCTTTATCCTTCCTTCTAGGATCCTCAAATAATTGTCCCAATACATGTGTTGCTTCCTTTGTTCGGGCCCCGCTATGAAAACTCATGGGGTTAAAGTGGCTTGGTCCAATGTCACATCTCTCATGAGGGAGAGCGGCCTTCAGATTCTAGTTTTAAAAACCTAGAATCATGCAGCTGTCCTTAAACATCTCTAGTCTATTATAAGTAATAACAAAAAATCCATATGGTGTGACTCGATTAAATCATAAGAAAAATTAAAATAATAATTTATGTGATCTTGATTTTGGTTCATCTCCTTCTTGTATTTGGAGGAAGATTTAATGTCTTCGCCCTGTTGCTAGTGTCGTGTACAAGGTGGCTATTGATAATTGTTCAAATAACTCTTTCTGGTTTGACCCATGACTTCTCTTTACCTCTCTGTTTTCTCACTATGGCACCAACATTATTAAAGACTCAAGACTCCGGAAAAAACTCAAGGTTTCTGATATCATTCTCGATGGTCACTGGAATTGGCCTTCCAATATTAGATCGACAAGAGCTAGGAATCCTATAAATCCTTAGGAAATCAACAATCTCATTCTCACTCTTCCTCCTCCTAACATCATCTCAAATGATGTTCCTTTTTGGACTGTGAAGGCTGGCAACCCTAATTTTACTATCAAGGATACTTACAATGTCATTCGTTCGCCCTCCCCAATAGCGGGGTGGGCTGGGTTAGTTTGGAATAAATTTAATATTCCTCGTCATTCCTTTATTTTATGGTTTGCCATCCTTGACAAGCTTTCTACTCGGGACAAGCTACTGTGTTGGAGTTTTACTACCCCACCAGTTTGTGCCTTATGCAACTCTGACTCTAAAACTATTTCTCACATCATCCATGATTGTAGTTTCACAAAGAGTCTTTGGATCCATGCTAGTTCTTTATTGAGCTTCCCTTTTATCGCCAGTAACTGGAAATCTTGAGTTTGTGATACGTCAAATTGGTCTCATTCTCGAAACTGTCACATTTGGCGTACTTGCTTTAGCATGGTTATTTATCACGTATGGCAGGAGAGGAATGCACGAGTTTTTGGTTCCCCTCCAGCCACAACCTCTTTGGTCTCTAACCGGATCTTCTCTGATCTTCAGGTTAGATTTCACGACACCAAGATCTGCTGGCATATGTAGCTCCCCTTTTTTACTTACTTATCTTTATTGTCTTGCAAATCTTCTCATCTCCTCGGCATTGTTTGTTGCTCTCCATTGTTAGTTGCTACCTTTAATCTTTCATAATGAAAAATTGGATCTCCCATCATTTTTTTCAATCATGTATTTTGTTGATGTAGACGCCATTGTGAAATCCTAATTACAAAACCTAATTTCACAACCAATGCTCGGATACCGATTTTGTTATAAATTACTATGCAATTTATCACAAATAGCTCAAGCATCGAACACAAATAAAAACAGAGTACGAATAAAAGCCTTAACATAAAAGAACATAGGATTTAATGTGGTTTGAAAATTGTCGAAGTCCATGGGCGCCGACAGAGAAAAGTGATTCATCATGATAGAAAAGGGTTACAGATTTCAGATTGTGTTTTTGTGTATCCATAATAGTCTATTTATAAAGTATAAATAGAACTTTTGAGATAATGGCCCTAATGGGCTCATATACACAAGACTCAATATGACAATAACACAAGACTAAATATGACAATATCCATTATAGCTTCACTGTCAATGACACAAAACTGTACCACCAAACACATTACATTGTCAAGATATTATTCGACTCGAATACTGTATCACCAAACACTGTACACCACCAAACACAGTACACTGTCAAATTAAGCCTAGGTTTATTTTGACTTTCGAAAACTAGGCTTAATTGAACTTGTGATAATCATGTTTATTTTAAGTTCTAAAAATAAGCTTAATTTGACTTGTGATAACTAAGCTAATCTATATTGAAAAAAAAAAACAAAATTTGACTTCTCATAACTAGGATTTAACTTCTCTAAAAATAGGCTTAATTGAACAGGTTGTTAACATACCATCACCTTAGATTTTTTCACTCAAATCTGAATAGGCCAACATGGAATTAACCATTTCTTTTAAATTTATATTCCTCATTTCTGCCACACCATTTTGTTGTAGAGTACAAAGAGTCGTGGTTTGATGTATTATATCAGTAGACTGAAAATATATAAGAGTATAATATCCACATCCTCTATCCGTATGTAGATTTTTAACAAAATCATTTTTATGTAGCTCCACTTCTTCTTTATAAACTTTAAATTTATCAAGAGCTTCATTTTTTGCATGCAACAAATAAATGCAACAATATGTAAATGCATCTTCAATAAAATTAATAACATGTTTTTTATTTCCTAACGAAAGAGTATCATGTATATCACATAAATTACTATGTACTAGTTTAAATATTTTGAAAACTCAATCAATATTATTGAAAGGTTTTTTGGTTATCTTAGTTACCATGCAAGTCTTACATTTATCATTACTTACATCAATATGAGGTACATATGCGGAACCAGGTGGGGGCCTGTGGGGTCCCAGGAACCCACCTGACTCCTTAAATTATATTATATTCTAACAACAATACTATATATGGAAAAAAATATATGTCTTATTTAATCACTAACACCTCTCGCAAGCTTCATGCTTGACTACTATTTGTCTTTAATTTTATTTTTCCACGTTCATGATAATAAAAATTAGTCATACCTAGTATAGTTTAGGCAAAATCTAAGAAGATATGATCCTATATCTAAAATATCAATGAAATAGAAGAAATGATTACCTATAGCATATTGCAGATCGTTGGGGATAACGATGGCTTCAAGAATAAGTAAATGTTCCGTTAAAAATAATAGAGTTAAAGATTATCTATTAGGAATTGAGTAGCCCAGCAGAAAACTTGAATGTCATCAATTGTACAAGAAAGCAATTTTCCTCTAGACAATTTCAAGGGAAAATCAAAAGATGTATTACATGGAATTTATCGTTCCTTTATCGGGAGAAATCTTCGATTAAGCAATGAAAACTGGATGACAGATAGATCTCTGGTGAGTCCCTTTCCACTAGCTGCCGCAACTTCATAAAATATCGGATAGCATTGGAGAATCCATCCTTCGTGATCAAGGGTGATTTAGAGGAGAAGATAAGGTGGAGACTAGGATAAGCATTATTAAATTACGATTTGTTCGTTGAAAATTTTATTAATTTAGGCTTATTTTGGTTTTGTTCAAATAACCTAGAAGGTGGAAAGCCCATGAAATAGGTCCAAATTACAAGTGTATAATACTCAGATATTAATAAAAGTAAAATTTTACTTTATTTTTTTATTACTTTTGGTAAGAGCTTTAAAAATTGAGCTTCTCATTTAAAAAATCATATTAATATTCATTTACCCATATTATTTGATTGCATTTAGGGATTAATGTATTTATTTATATGGATTTGTATAAAAAAATCGAATTAATGAACACCACACAAAGAACGGAACACAAATATTCAGTAATAGATTGCACTTGGTACTAAATTATTTTTTAAATGATTAGTTGAAATTGAAAGATAAACATATATTATCTCTATTAACAGAGAATATGGTGTCACTGTTAACACTTCTACTAGTGTCTCTAAGGTCATCGTTAGTTATTTCATGGACTTGCTTGGAACTAGACAACCCCCCCCCTCCCTCTCCCATCGCCCACCCCGGTTATCCTGGTTTGGAAATAGTCTTTTCTTTTCTTTTCACCAAGGTTCATGATATGGATAAGGCCTCAATGATCCGTGAGGTTACTTGCGAGTATATTAAGTCCCTATTGATAAGGAAGAATAAAAGACAAGGAGAAAAGTGTGAAAAAGAAACATGATAGGAGAAAAACTGTAAAGAAAAAGTACGATAGGAGGAAAATGCAAGGAAGAAGTTGTGTGAGGGGAAAATTGTATAAGCTACCTAATACATAGCTAAAATAGAAAGAAAATAAGATCCAGGGACTGAACATGTAATAAATGGGAGTCAAAGCGTGTGGGGTCCGTAATTGTACTATAAAAGGACCATACACGCTTCACAGATACCGAGATGAATAATATAATACTTTCTCTCTCTATTTAGCCAAAAATCTCTCACTTTCTCTCTCTAAAAACAGCTCCTAAACTAAGTAAATTCATATTAACACTAAGAGATCCTCGTATCACAGTATCACCACTAAAAGATCTTCGTATCACATAATCACCCCTACATTTTCTCAAAACTTATCACCTATTATTTAATATCGATAGCAACAAATATTCTGGGTTTGACGGTTCTAATTCCAACTTCTTCAAGACCTCTTGGAATATCGTGGGTGACAATATTTGTAATATGGTAACGAAATTCTTCCGCTTTGGTGCTCTCGATCCCTCTTGGAATTCCACTTCTGTTTCTCTTATTCTCCAGAACGATTCCCCTTCTGTGGCTGCTGATTTCAGACTTATTGCTTTATGCAATGTTGTCTACAATATCATATCAAAAAATTTAGCCAACAGAATTAAAGATTCTTTCCCATATCTGATTGAAAATTCTAAGTTGACTTTCATCATAGGTAGAAATATCTCTGATAATATTCTTCTTTCCCAATAACTTCTGCGGGGCTACTATACTAATTGTAATGTTAAAAGGGCCACCTTTAAAATCGACCTGATGAAATCCTTTGACAATGTCCATTGACACATCATTCTCGACATTCTTGTTACGATAAATTTCCATGAAAATATGATCACTTGGATCATTCGTTGCATTTCCTAGCCTACCTACTCTATTATTAGTAATGACGATCCCAATGGTAACTTCCATGACAGAAAGGGTCTTAGACAAGAAGATCCGGTATCTCCCTTCCTCTTTGTCATTGTCATGCAAGTCCTCTCCAATATCCTGAAGGAGAAAAGTAATGATAGAAACTTCCGGTTTCACTTGAAGTGTCACAATCTCAAAATCACTAATTGCTGCTTTGTATACGATCTTATGATTTTCTGTCATAGAGATTTTAACTCCCTCTTTCTCATTAAAGAAGGAATTGATGATTTCTACTCCCTTTTGGGCATAAAATTCAGCCCGTCTAAAATCCATACTTTTCTTTCTGGAATTAATCATACTCTGCGTAACGAGCTTCTCTCAATATTAGGCTATGCGGAAGGTACCCTTCTGGTTAAGTACATGGTGTTCCCTTTCTCACTGGCAGACTCTCTCATTTGGATTATCGTCCTCTTCTTCACACATGTATTTCGAGGATTGATTCTTGGACTTCCAAGCACCTATCTTATGCTGGAAGGCTCCAACTCATTAAGTTTGTCTTATTCACTGGTCAAGTTTATTGGTCCTCTATCTTTATCCTTTCCTCTAGGATCCTTAAAGAATTGTCCCAAAACATGCGTTGCTTCCTTTGGTTGGGCGCCGCCATGAAAACTCATGGGGCTAAAGTGGCTTGGTCCAATGTCACATCTCTCACGAGGGAGGCTGGCCTTTGGATTCTAGATCTAAAAACCTAGAATCAGGCAACTGTCCTTAAACATCTCTAGTCTATTATAAATAATAACAAAAAATCCATATGGTGTGACTCGATTAAATCATAAAAAATAATAAATAATAAATTATGGGATCTTGATTTTGGTTGCTCTCCTTTTTGTATTTGGACGTAGATTTAACGTCTCCGCCCTGATGCTAGTAATGTGTACAGTGTGGCTATTGATAATTGTTCAAATACCTCTTTCTGGTTTGACCTATGACTTCTCTTTACCTCTCTGGTTTCTCATTATGGCACCACCATTATTAAAGACTCAAGACTCAGGAAAAACCTCAAGGTTTCTGATATCATTCTTGACGGTCACTGGAATTGGCCTTCCAATATTAGATCAATAAGAGCTAGGAATCATATCAATCTTTAGGAAATCATCAATCTCATTCTCACTCTGCCTCCTCCTAACATCATCTCAAATGATATTCCTTTTTGGATTGTGAAGGCTGACAACCCTAATTTTACTATCAAGGACACCTACAATTCCATTCGTTCACCCGCCCCAATAGCGGGGTGGACTGGGTTAGTTTGGAATAAATTTAATATAGCTCGTCATTCCTTTATTTTATGGTTTGACATCCTTGACAAGCTTTCTACTAGGGACAAGATACCGTGTTCGGGTTTTAATACCCCACCAGTTTGTGTCTTATGAAACTCTGACTCTGAAACTATTTCTCACATCCTCTATGATTGTAGTTTCACAAAGAATCTTTGGATCCATGCTAGTTCTTTATTGAGCTTCCCTTTTATCGCAAATAGCTGGCAATCTTGGGTTTGCGAGACGTCAAATTGGTCTCATTCTTGGAAAGTATTATATGGCGTACTTGCTTTAGCATGATTATTTATCACGTCTGGTAGGAGAGGAATGCACGAGTTTTTGGTTCCCCTCCGGCCACAGCCTCTTTGGTCTCTAACAAGAACTTCTCTAATCTTAAGTTTAGATTCCACGACACCAAGATCTGCTGGCATATGTAGCTCCCTCTTTATACTTACTTATCTTTATTGTCTTGCAAATCTTCTCATCTTCTCGGCTTTGTTCGTTGCTCTCCATTGTAACTTGCTACCTTTGGATCTGTTATCCGGTTTTATTGCTCTAAGAGTAACTTTATTCTCTTGTTTTTCTTTTCTTATTCTATCTATCTTTTAGATACTTTTTAAGCGTACCTATTCACTTTATTTTCTTCAGGATTTGTCCTAAGATTTTGTATGAATTTTTTATTTTAATTTAAAATTTATACCCAAAAATCTTATTAATATATTTATGGGTAACGAATTCTTTTTTAATTTAAATATATATATTTATAAACAGTTAACTTTTTTTTTCTCTCTCTCTTATCGTAACATGTGTTTCAAACTCCCAAACTCGGAGATTTATTTATTATATATATTTAATTATATATATATATATCGATCTATAATTTTATAATAGTTTGTTCATTTAAATCGTTTATATTTATATATTTATATATACTTTTAACAAAACATCTTTCAAATTTGGTTTAAATTTAAGAATACAAAAGTCAACAAAAACCAAAATGCCACGTACGCGGAAATCCGAACTAGAAAACATACAACACCGGATACAAATATCAAAGCCAAACACTAGATCTAAAAGAAACAAATACAAACCAAGAGAACGGTAAATACCACGAAAATTTTGAAAATTTATATGATAAAATCTAAAATACTAACATTGATAAAATCCAAACTTTAAAGCATGGTTTGTTTATTATCAATTATAATTTTATAGGAATATATAAATAAAATAAAATTCACTTTTTTTGTTAGATATATACATGAACCATTCATTTAAATATTCTTTTAAGTTTTTCTTTTCTTTTGCTAAATTTATATTGTTGTTTTTTTAATATTCTTTAAAAGTTCAACTTATTTTATCTTCTGATGAACTCATGTATTATTTTTCTAATGTTACATATATATTTTAGTGATTCAATATATAATCATTATCTTTCAACTAAGTTTTAAATTTATTTTATTTTAAAAAGAAAAACCACCTATCCTTTTAGACACAAAGTAAATTTATAAAAACAAATATAAGAAAAATGTATGACCCTTTTCCTCTCCCATCACTTGGTCAACCTGTATCATTAATAGTGGGCTGCCTCTTATGTTGTTTGAGGATTTGGAAACCAAGTTCAAACACCATACTCTCATTCAAGACTATCAGAAGTTGCACAGGGAAACTGAAATCATTAGAAAGAATTTGGATTTGATGAAACCGAACAAATCGATTCTTGCTGCTGAAGTCAGATTTAAAGTGATTGACCAGAAAACTAAAAGTTTGTCTCGAAAGGAAATTTAGTACAAAGGAAACTAAAAATTACATCACTATACAGACAACAAAAAAAAGACAGTACACAACTTGATTAGCGTAGAGCATCACTTACGTGATATTATCGGTAAACGATTCCCAAGTCACTTTCTCCATACCCTCTATGCGGAATAACTAAATAAAAGTATAAAAAAATGGAATTAAATTGTTTAATATACTATTATTAAACAACAATAACGAAGATATAATTTTTTTTTATTTTATAGCAAATAACAAACAGTACTAATAAAACTTCTACACGTAAATTGTTGGTCGACTCTTAAAATTAATTTCAAGATGTATTTTTATTTTATATATTTTCTAAATTTATTTTCAACTTCTTTTTAATATTTTTTTTATAAAAAGTTATATAGTGCACATAAAGTTCCCTATTTGCCTTCTTAACAACAATATGGGTTTTTAATGGGAACAATTGGAACCATTTTAGCTACTCCACGAGCAATAACTATTGGATTTATTTATATATATCGGATTTAAAAAATCAAAATTTAAAATAATTTTACCTAATTTATCAAATTGATAAATATTATCCATTAATTTTTTTTATTTACATGTGTTTCACGAAAATGTAATATAAAGCTCCCCTTAAAAAAATGGATTTTGGTTTTCATCACTATCTATCCTCTAATACAAGATTGAAAAATTCTAAACATAACCCAACACAAATAACCACTAGTAAATTTCACTTGTTACTCAATTATTATCGGTAAAGATTTTGTTAAAAATTTAAAAATAAACATAGATAAAAAATATAAAAAGTCAAAAAATAAGTTCAACATTTAGATCAATTAATATATTAATTGGTAAAAAACTCATTTCTAAGTTGTGACATTGGAATACAGTCCAATACCCAAAACCAAATCAAAGAAAAATCGGCGAAAGAGTACAATACAACTTATTACTATAGATCCAAAGAACTTATAAAAGAAGGTTAAATGTTTATTTATAATTGGTTAATAGGTTTTCTTCGTTTGTCCTAAGACGTGTTTCAAAGTTCCCAAACTCAACGTTTTATTTACTATGACTATTTTAATAATTCTTATGCTTAATTGCAACTATATAGTAGGTTATTCATTTGAATGTCTTATATTCATAGAATAATTTTGAAGTAGAACATGTATTTTTTTTTATTTACACATGGCTGAATTTTTTCTGTTGTCTTTCTAAAAAAAATAAAAATGAAAAACTCAAATAACTATATCCTAGTTTATTTACAAATTTAAATAAATATATCATAATTTATTTAAAGTTCACCAACGTTCTTTTAACACATTTTTTTTAAAAAAAATTAACAACACTTTGGTAGCTTAAACCAGAACTCCCTCCGCTTAGCTCCAGTTCCATTTAAACGATTTAGTACACAAAATAAAAAGAAACAAACTTATCGACGAAACTAATGCAATTTACATAGTCGATGAGAAATTATTTGAAAATAAAATAAAAAAATAGCAACAGAATCAATTTTTTATTTCACAGTAAATAAAAAAACTAATTAATGTGTAGCAGCATAAACTATTGGTTAATTACATACAAAATATGAATAACTATCACAACTTTAATATCAATGACTTAGAAGCATAGTTCACCTTGATTCCAGTATTTCATATACAATATTTCTCATTTGTTTACACTAAAGTTTATTGTTTATTAATAAACTCTCGATTAATAACAATTGTATATAAAAACACATTAAAAATAATGAAAGAGATAATATAATAATTTTGGGGTCAATGATGTACAATGCTTTCTAGTTATACCCAATACAAATTTTATACTTTATTATTTTTTTAATGGATTTATATAGAATTTATAAATCTAATTAAATATTTATAGTCATAAAACACATATTTATAAAATTTTAGATTTAACTTGAGAAAGATAAATTCATCCATCTTAATTTATTTTTACCCGTTTTTTTATATAAATATTATATAAGTAAATTCCAAAGTTTCACATTAAGTATATATTTTAATAAGACTATTCATGTTTTTAAGGTAGTCCAAATAACAAAAAATATACTGTTTAATTATACAAATCTAATTATAAATCGTATGAATCTTTTTTTATATATTTTTTTTTTAAGGGTGTTTATAAACTAAAACATTTCAGAACGGTTTATTTTTCTTATATTTGTAGTGTTAAATTTTTATATGTATTTCGTTTCGAATTGTCTTTCTTCTCTAATCATAATATTTTTTTCCATATTTATATGGAACATTTTTATATTGTTGGATAGAAATGTTTGTTGTTAAGATTTTTTAATGGTTTGAAAAGATTAAAATAATATAATTTTAAATGTAATTTTTTACAAACACTTTATAAGATATAATAAATAAATAAAAAATATATAAATAGAAATAAAATATCGACAACTTGGGTGGTCTAACGGTAAAGTATAATCCAAAACTTAATTGGAAATTAAGATACTTTTGACAAAGGTAATAATAAGAGTTACTACGATATAACAATATTATTTTCTAACATTACTACTATTTTTTCTAATCGTTATATTCTTTTTTTCTGAAACGTTGATTTTATTACTTCACAAATATAGATTTAAAAAGATTTTGAATAAGTCTATGAGCTCTTGAATACTAACGAGTTTTGAAAACACAAAATTAAAAATAAGACGCCATTATAAATCAGGAAAAGAAGTCTCCAAAATTGAAATTTAGAGATTCGACTTAGGAAGCTTGAGAACTTTGAGCTGAACTAAAAACATTACTTGGACAAGACGAAGAGCAGAATACAATACCCTTATGCTAGAAGATTTTGATTAGCATTTTAACAGTAGAAGGCTGAACCTGGTATAGGCCGAAAGAAACATAGCAGAAAACATGGAGCAGAACTGGAATAAGGATGGATATCTAATCAAGTGTCTTTGACTCGAAGTAGCTAATCCCCAGATTTTTTAAAAACGTTATTGCTCTGAGGCAATTTGGTGCTTGTACTTCATTAAACTTCAATTCACTCTTTTCTTTAAGAGATTGTTTTGCTACCCAATATGCTGCAGTGTTCTACTCACGATAGATATGAATGGAATTCATTGTTAGTAGAATAAGTTTCTTGCAACAGATGATAGATAGATTTATGAAACCAAGGGTAATTTCCTCTCACGATCATCTCAGTAAGAATAAATGAATTGATTTTAATGTTAAGCTCTTGAATTCCCATAGACTGACAGAGGAGAAGACAATCAAAAAACGTTATGCATTCAGCTATAATAGGATTCGATTTTCCATAGAATCTGTCAAAACCGGTGATAGTAGTTCCATTGTGATCTATAATTACCCCGCCTCTACTAGATTCACCATTCATGCTACAAGCTTCATCAGTGTTTAACTTGTATCTATTTGATTTAGGGTTCTTCTAGTTGAGAGAAATAGGAATATAAGGTTTAGCAAGATAATTAACACAACCAATAGTTGATGTAATTTTGATGTATTTGCCCCAATGTATTCTTTTGAATATATAAGATCTGTCAAGGCTGGATAGTATGTGAATCAACTAGTTGATCATAACACTAGGATTGCCAACTTTGTCTTTGTGTTTTTTTATTAATTTTTGACTTCCAGATAACTCAGACCATGATAGAAAGCAGAATAATTTTGATGTGAACCTTCTTGTTAGTAAACCAATAACAAATTCGGATTAAGTGAGAGAGAGAGAGAGACATATTTTAGGTAATGCTTATGTTGAATAAAACCACAAAGTAATTCCACATATTTCGTGAATCATTGCATTGGATAAAAACGTGATTAGTTGATTTGATGTTGCCATATTTCTAACATTTAGAAGCTAGGACAAATTTTCTCTTTTTCGAGATTAGTATCAATTGGAATCCAGTTGAAGAAAGTTCTTCAAAGAATGAAAGATAATTTATTTAGAGTAATCTGGTTCCATGTCCTCATGTAAAGGTTAGATATATTACCTTTAGGTCTGATAGCATCCCAACTTATCTTTGAGTTGAAATTCCCATCAGAAGTTAGAGACCACCTAGAAGAGTGAGATCTAGAGCTGATATAGATCTTTAGGATTAAGAGATTCAGTGGAAAAAATGAAGATAATTTTTTTTTGCATATCCCAAAAGTTTTCAGACCAAAACCTTTTAACTTCTATACTTTCTACCTATGATCTATCACCAGTTTCATTAAAATAATTGAAAGGTCTTTTTTAGCACCAACTATCTAGCCAAAAAGCGACATTACCAGATCCAATATCCCATAAAATGAATTTATCAGCCTTATCTCTTACTTTGATAAGCCTTGTCAAGATTTTTAAGCTTCTAGTAGGATTAGGGGCACATATAGGGTGATACAATTTGCAGTATATAGAGAACATCATTTTGGCCCAAAGACTTTTCTGGCTTCTAAACAAAAACCATAGCTTGTTAGAGTAAGTTTCCTAGATGTCATAAATACTTTTGATATTGAGCCCACCTTTATTGTAAGGTTTACACAATCTATCCCAATAAGACCAATGAATCACTTTGCTGTCTTTTTTAGTTTTCCATAAAAATTTGTTGTAGAGAATACCAATTATGTTGAATACTGAATTATGGATGATAGAATTCTGAGTGAAGAAGATAGGATATATATAGAGAGAGCAGACTGAATCAAAGTTAACTTTACCCTAAATGATAGAAGAGATGTGTCTTAATCATGAATTATATTCATGGTCTTGTCAATATCCTTCAAAGTTTGATGCTCTTTAATTGTTGTTAATTATACTGCCAAGGTACTTAAAAGGAATGTGGCAGTGTTTGATGTTTAAAACCTCTTCCAACTCATGAGCTTTTATGTTGGACATCTTGACATGAACAATGGGCTTTGATTTTTCTCTATTGATAAGCTGCCCAAAGACAGATTGGTAGTGGTTTAGGAAGGAATTGATTTGATTAACATAAGAGTGGACCATTACAGAAGACCACCAAATCATCCGCCAAGTCAATGCAAGGTATGTTGAGTTTTCATCTGTATTTGAATTTGTTAGCTTGATTTTCAGAATAAATGGCCTTTAAACCCTTAATAAGATATTCCTCTATGATTATGAAAATTCTATGGGAGACGGGGTCTCCGTGCCTACGACCTTTTGTAGAGTTTAAGAATCCTTTCATCTCACCATTAATCACAATAGAAGAGTAGACATTAGATATATTATTTTCCATCAATTTTAAAAATAGAGAGCTGAACCCAAATCTGACCAGAACTTTAAGAAGGAAATTGTGATCACTTCTGTCAGAATGTCTTTGACATATCAAGTTTAAGGGTAATATTACTGTCCTTGGATATCAAATTTAGATCATAACATATCTCTTGAGCTATCAGAATGTGCTCATGAATACTTCTCCCTTTGACAAAATCTCTTTGCTCTTTAGAGATTATTTTGGGAAAAATATTAGCTAGTCTGTAGTTTATTACTTTAGAAACTATTATGTTGAACATTGTAGATAGGCTGATTGGCCTGTAGTCTGACCATGCTTTGGGAGAATTTATTTTTAGTATTAAACATATAACATTGGAGTGGACTCATTTAGGAGTAGAACAACCATTAAAGATGTCTCCAATTGCAGCATTTGGATCATTAAAGATAATAGACCAACAAGATTTGAAGAATTCCCCATTGTAACCATCAGGCCATGCAGCATAGTTTGATAGAGACTTGGCGCTTGTGAATGCGGTGGAGGAAGTGTTCCCCAATGCAACGCACATGTTGTGTCGATGGCACATCAACATGAACGTCCTAGCAAAAACAAAAAAGATCATAAAGGAGAAGGTAGTGTCCAATGCCTTTTTGAAAGTGTGGAACGGGATGATGTTGGCGGAAACAGAGTTAGCGTACGAGAACTACCGGTCGTAATTGGACCGCGACTTCAAAGAGTATCCGGAAGCGATTGAGTATACCGAAAGTTGGGTAGGGCCGTACGGTGACAAGTTTGTCACGTGGAGAACTAACAAGTGGATGCATTTTGGTAACCAAACCACAAACCACGTGGAGAGCGCTCATTCGAGCCTCAAGCGTTTCATCGGTACGAGCAAAGGTAACTTTGAATCTTTTTGGTTGAAGTTGCATACTTTGATCGAATTGCAACACGAGGACATCAAGGCTTCCTTTGAAAAGAGCCGGTTGTTGGCCCTACATAAATTCACAAACATTGTGTACGGTCAACTAAAAAACAACATCTCCCACCATGCAATGGAAATTTTGGCCGACGAAGTCGAATGTGCCCGGAACATGACAATCGCACCGGATATGCCTTGCGGTTGTGCCATACGAACTACGCACGGCATGCCTTGCGCCCACGAAATCTATGAGTTTGTTGCGAAAGGGATAGAGGTGCCGCTTGAGTTGTTTCATGAACATTGGAAGAGGTTAGACATCCTAGTTCGTACCAACCTCTCGACGAATGAGAAACTTAAAGCCAAGCTTGACAAACTAGTATCCGATGTCATGGCGTCCAATGACGAAACACGGATAGAGCACATTTATAAACAATGGTTTGCCGTCGTCCATCCCGAAACAACTAACATTTTGGAGCCATTGGTTAAGCAAAAAGCGCGCGGTCGTCCACCTAACAAACGTAAGTTATCTATTGCCGCTGATGATACATCCACTAAACACGAAAAAAGTTGGCATGAACATGTGCTTAAGGAAGAACATGATAGTACGCCATCCTTACTTGGAGACTTCAAACTTCCAACCGAAACGTCGAGCAAAGGGAAAAAAAAGAAGGAGCCCAAACGTGGTTCGGGGACCACCCCCGCTCGTACGAAAGGTAGCGCTATTCCAACGCAAGCAAGTGGTACAATGCTTAGTAGTGGAACTGTGGGTTGTAGGTCAAGCTCTACGATGTCGGTGAAGGCAAGTTTTGTAGACCCCAAAGGATACATGAACCAATTCCCGATATATTTTAGGCCTTTCGTAGAGTCCATTAGCGATGTTAAATCTGATGGGCATTGCGGGTACCGCTCGATAGCGTACGCCTTGAACGGGCAACAAGATGGGTGGAGGTTGATAAGGGATGCCCTTTACAACGAGCTTATGGATTACGCATCGGTCTACGTAAAGATTTTTACTAGTATGGAGGATTTGATTAATGTTGCGGAGCGTGTGAAATGTTCTAGCGATGTGGGAACTAAGGACCATTGGATGTCCATGCCCGAGATGGGAGTGGCAATTGCATCTGCGTTTAACTGCATACTCCATTTTGTTGGGGTATTCCGAAATATGGACGTCGGCTTCACTTTTCTTCCGCTAAGAGGTGCACCTCCTCCGATGCCAAACCGGTTGGAAATCGGATTGGGTTGGGTCAATACCAACCATTTCGTGAACGTAAGTATTCATACAAGGGGTACGTTAATGGTAATTTTAATTTCAAGAAATTTATTTTATCGTGTTTTCGTTTTGTAGCTTGGGATTAAGGCGGAGGCCCTATGTGCTAGGATACATCCTTGTTGCTTAAAGTTGCGTTCCCCAGAAGCTAAAGGTTGGGTATTGCCGATTGCATCTCGTTGCAAGAAATACGAAGAGCTTAAAAATAATTACCCCGAAGTAACCGATTTATCCGATTTTTCTTGATGACTGATTACTAGACGATTGTAACGAATGTAAACCCTGGATGGTTTTTATGCTTTTATGGTTTTTATGTGTGAATGTTTTTTATGTTGAAAACAATAACACTTTTCCATTCTTAATATGATGATTGCATTAAAACATTGAAAACATTGCATTAAAACATTACACTTTAATTTAAAGCATTGCATAATTAGAAATACATAAGCACATAACGTAAACCAAATGATAGATAAGCTAACTCCGGGTTAGCATTGCACGTCCAGTTTTACGGGGTTGGATAGTTCATCCCGAATTCATCAGAGTCACTACTTCCCTCGGGAGTTGAGTACGTTTCAACGGCGCTGGCTATTGCATCGGCTATTTCGTTCTCCACCCGCTCTATCGCTTCCGACACCATCTCCTGCGTGATTGTAGTCTGCAATCCCATGTCGAATACCCTTCGGACTTTGGTTCGGTCTTCCCAAGGAAGTGACTCGATATTGAAAGTCACTGTTTTAAGATAAGCTAACCTATCGGCGACTTCTTCGCGGGCACGTGGTCGGGGCATTAAACATCCTGCACACGATGCCTCCCTACCGTGGTTGAAGAACATTCTGCACAGAACCGCATCGACGAAACCAGGAAACTCCTCTTGCACCGTAGCTTTGACGAAGTCGAATGCGCATAGTAGGCTTGCATCTTCGTACACATTCCAGCCGGAATCATCCATTGTTTTAACTTAAGTGTTTAGTTTCATAGTCGGGTTACAGTATTTATAGATTTCATGCATGAGGCTCAATCATAAAAATAGTGAGCGAGAAATGGTGTTGTTTTCCCCGCTTATTATTTGTTTATTGGCGGGAGTATCATTAGGTAGGTGTTTGAATTTAGCGGGAAATTAAAAACGGCGGGACTTATTTTGGCGGGAGTTTATGTGGCAAAGTATTTGGCGGGAGTTTAATATCTATAAAATAAATGTCCTGCCCACACAACAAGATAAACCCTAAAATAATGTGTCTCTGGAACGAGTTAGAAGATCAATATCTGATTAAATCATCAATCGAACTTGGTAACACTCACATAGAAGAGGGGCGTAAAGCGTATTGGGAGGCATTGCTATGCCAAATGTACTTATTATACGGGAGGGATAGTGTCCAACCGCCAAATATTTCAAGGCGTGTTGATGAGGTGAAGGCTAGGTGGTCAGTCCTACTCACACACCGTCGCCATCCGGTTTCTGGCCTCACCGAATTAGAACGTCGTGTTGCGAGTAACTTGTTCAATTGTCAAGACACGGATTCGATAACGGAGGATCAACTGGATAGGGTTCGTTCTGACATTATAGACATCCGCATACAGGAAATGAGTGATTAACTTGATAGTGCCTGTTTGTATCGGTTTGTATTTCGGTTTATTTTTCTTTAGATGAATGTATGTTCAATTGTATGAGGTTGAGGTTTAATGAATGAATATCCTTACAAGAATGTATGCTCAGCTCGAATACGGTGCTATGTAAAATACAGTAACATTGAACAACAACTAGAAACCCAAACATAACAACTTAACATTACATAAACAACTTAACACATATAATAAAAACATAACAAGTTACAGCAACATTACGCAACATAAATTATAAAAACACGTTCGAATACGACAGATTGCACTATTAGTAGTCGTAACGCAAGCTGTGTAAAATATCGTCGCCATCATTCCTTGCCATAACCATATCCTCCACATATGCTACCATATCCCTAGTGATATAGTCGCAGACGGTCATGTCCCAGACCTTTACCGCCTCCTCTTTAATTCTTCGCGGCATGAACAACAACTTCATGAGGGGCTGGACAAAAAGGTACCGTGCCTTGATTTCGTCACGGCTGCGCACAACGACACCTCCAGTTTCTAAATAGCCGTAGTTGTAATACATATGACACAAAACACTTTCAAAAAATGCATCACTCCTATCTTCACCCAACTCGGCCCGGGAATCCTTGACTGCTACAAGCATATAGTAGTCTTCATTAGCGGTAAACTCCATTTGTTTCTAAGTGTTTGATGGATGTCATGTTGCTCGTTAACACTTGTATATTTATAATGGAAGTATATCGTTGGCGGGAGTTTCATTTGGCGGGAGAGTCATATGGCGCGAATTATTTTTTGGCGGGAAAAATAATTGTATTAGGTCCCCGCCGGTCCATGACTTGTCACCAGCCGGTTCACCAAGCCAGCTACTTCCGAAAGGTTAAAAAAAATTAAAGACCGACCCCGCCGGTGCTGAATTTTCACCCCGGCGGGTGAACACTTCCCCGGCAGGGAGGAAACTTCCTCGCCGGTGCCGAATTTTCACCCCGGCGGGCAGGTGACCCATCCTCAAAAAACAATGAGGATGGGTTGTGGTTGAGTTCCCCGCCGGTTGACATATATTAAACCGCCGGTTGACAATGTCCCCGGCAGTTGAATATTTGTCAACCGGCGGGGTGATCGAGTGGAAATTTCTGAATATCCACTCGATATCAACCGGCGGGGTCAGGGCCTATCCCCGCCGGTTGAAAATTCCACCCGCCGGCGGAGTAATTTTCATCCGCCGGGGAAGTATTCACCCGGCGGATGAAAAATGTTGACCCGGCGGGGAAGGGGTTATTTTTTTTTTAAAAAGGGAGAAACTATAACATGTTTTTCGTTGGAACTTACTTTGGTTGAAACTATAACATGTTTTGCTTGTTTAAGACTAGAATGTGAGTGGGCATATTGAATTAGATAACTTAAATTAAACGACAAGAACAAACTTTAATTAAACAAACACAAAATTTTCTTAACTTCAAACTAAAATACAACAACAAAGTTACGGTTTTTAAAAAACAAAGCTAACCCAAATGTCAACAAGTTAAACAAAGGTAATGTTCACAACTAGAACAACAAGCATATCAAAAATCCAAGCATAATGATAAGAAGCCACGGTGCGGTAAGCTCCATAACCTTCCTCCCAAAAGCCAGTATCTCGTCATTCGAGTCGTCTAACGGCCGAATACGATTAATCGTATTCACCACATCGACCGCCGACGCCTCCGTAAGAATCCGAGGTGTGATATTAAACCACCCGTACTTCTTCACGTACGCCTTGTACTGGGGGGACGCGGTGTGAGTACTCCCTTCCAAGGGCCTCGAATACCTATCGATCACGTATAGGTGCTCCCTCCAGTTCGTCCAATGCCTAACCTGAACCGGATACCGAAGATGGTTTCATCTACCAAGACCGGTTCTAGCAACGAGGGGGTCGAGCGACTTTTCTTGGATCCAACCGAACTGGCGCATTACTCGGTCGGGGTGATATGCCTCGCTCACCATCATTAGGCGAATAGGGTTTTGGTACAACCCTATTGCCTGCTCCGGCCATACCTCACGGACATCATCGTAAGGTCGGAAAATAACCTACAAAAAAAATTATTTACTCGTCAAACATTTTATATAAAGTAGATGTATTTAAGTAAACGTAAAGAAGATAACTTACATCCCTTTCTCCTTGAGCCGCAAGGATGTCACGGTAGTACGGCTTCCCCCGAGCTAATGATACCGGGATATTTTTGGGTAACCACGCCAGCATCTTCGGATCCGTCGGGCTATAACCACTGTTCACTGGCGCGCGGAAGACGGGGAAGTGGTCATAGACCCAACACTCGAACAAGGCCGAGAAGCCGACCAAGGTCTTCAAGGAGTGCTTCGAGATGCCTCCCAAACTCTTGTACAGCCACACCAACGCACAAGTCCCCCATGCGTACTCACCAACCTTCTCTAAGCCCTCGAGGTGGTAGAGAAAATCGCACTGGATGTTCTTCTGGCTCGTGTTGGTGAAGATAGTACACCCGAGGAAGAACAAGATATATGCCCGAGTTGCTGCCTTCTTCATCTCCGGAGTGCAGGCGGCGTTAGAATCTAAGTACACTTCCCCCGAAAATGTGGTCCTAAGCCATCGGAGGCCGAATCCGCTCCCGTCATGCGCCTCCATTTCCTGCTGCACATCAGCAGCCGAAACTCCCAACAGCTCCCCATACCGTACGTACGTCGCCTCTAGCGGATCAGGCCTAAAGAGGTCAATAATTCTCCCCTCAACCGGGAGGCCCGTAATCACATACACGTCGTCCAGTGTCAGCGTCATCTCCCCAAAGGAGAACTGGAACGTGTTGGTCTCCTGGTGCCACCTCTCACCGAAGACCTCCGTCAACTGGACGTGGTTGTTGAACCTCGGTAAATGCCGCATCAAGGGCCAAAATGGTGTCTCCTCCAGGTAAGTCCTAACCCCTAGTTGTTTGCTAAGGTCCCACTGACCAAGCAAACCATATTTCGACTTTACCGCGATGCCCGAGCGCGTCTGTAAAAAAATTCAAAAATATATACAATGTTAAAAAATGAATTTAACTAATAAAAAAATAATAAATTAATTAACTTACATCGTTTTTGAAGGCGTAGTACGCCTCGTGCTGCGCATAATCGGGGAAGAGAAGCACACTATTTTGGGATAGGAAAAAAAAAATTTCATCCCTCCGCATCGGTTGGAGGCCCTTCGGCCCGGACCTCTCTTCGAGGTGGTGGCAATGGGACCTCCGTTTCCTCCTCCTCCGTATCCTCCTCCTCCTCGTCCACTAGGGCACGCCGTCGTCGGATGGGGAGCACCTCTCGTGGAGGAGAAGATCGTCGAGGGGTGCATCCCTTGTGGCATCGAATTTCCGATGCCGCAACGATCGTTCGGTCGGATCCTCGCGCACCTCGCGCACCTCGCGGTGGGGGCGAACACGCTCTGTCCGATCCCCACGTTCCGGCAGTCGGCTACTACCTTCACCCTTTCTTGCCGCCTTGGCCGCCTTCTCCTTGGTTAGGCGAGGTGCCTCGTGTTGTCTGCAAAACATTAAAAGAAAAAAGTTAGAAGAACATAAAAAATATACATAAAAATATACATAAAAGTTAGAAGAACAAGTCTTCCCCGCCGGTTCAGGTATTTTCACCCGGCGGGTGAAAATTAAATTATTTAATTTTGAGTTTTCACCCGCCGGGTGACAATTATTCACCCGACGGGCGAAAACCAAAAATTAAATAATTTAATTTTAACCCGCCGGGTGAATCGGGCTCCACCCGGCGGGGACCAAGAACCCCTGGAAAAACCCAGGTTCCCCCGCCGGGTGAATGGCCTAATACCAGGCGGGGATTATGAACACCTGCAAAAAAAATGTTCCCTCGCCGGGTAACCACCAACTGACCCGGCGGGGGACTTCGAAACAGCCATTGACGACTTCTCAAAAGCTCGAAAATCTACCTAAATCAGCCACAAACAACCTAACCTAGCATACCCTAGCATCACTAGACAACTATAAACAACATGATAAGCAAATATAACACCAAATCAGCCACAAACAAACCTAACCTAGCATCAAAATCAAAAAACATAACCTAAACCAAATATAGAAAGAAAGTACATTTAAGAGTAAAAACTTACTCTTTTCCTTTGCCCATTGTAGTTCTTGACTTGTTGTTGATGTGTAGAGATCTTCGGATTTGAATTTGGGGCTGATTTTGCAAGATTGCAAAAGTTTGGAGTTTGGAGAGGTTTTAGGATTTTGGGGTTGATTTTGGGTTGGAGCTGTTTTATAAGTGGGAATGGTTAGTGTTTAGGGTTTTGACTTAGTAAAAAACTGAAGCGTTTTTTGGGTATTAGTTTGGAGCTACTTCAATTTTTGATGAGTATAGTTAAAATTGGGTCCAATTGGACCCCAATTTACCAATACCCTTTAAAAATTTATACGCCAAAATCTAAAATACTAAAATTGGTAAACTACTTCATATCTAACTCTATAACTCACGTTGATTAATTCCGCAAGCATTGTCTGTTTATTATCAATTATAATTTTATAGAATTATATAAATAAAATAAAATTCACGATTTTTTGTTAGATATATACACGAACCATACATTTAAGTATTTCTTTTAAGTTTTGTTTTTCTTTTGGTAAATTTATATTATTTTTCTTTTAATATTCTTTTAAAGTTCAACTTTTTTTGTCTTCTAATAAACTCATATTGTTTTATTTTTCTAATATTATATTTTTTATTGATTCAAAATATAATCATTACCTTTTTTGATAACTTATAAATTTATTTTATTTGAATAGAAAAACCACCGATGCTTTTACATACAACCTATTTATAAAATCAAGTATAAAAAATGTATGACCCTTTTTCTCTCTCATCACTTCGTCTTTCTAACCTTTCTCTTCGACTTCGACTTCTCTTTCTTTTTCTTTGGATATCTAATTTCTCATCTGATGAAAAAGATGAAATGTGGGTTGCCTCCTATGTTGTTTGTTGCCGCGTTGTTTGCGAATTTGGAAACCAAGTTCAAACACCATACTCTGATTCAAAACTATCAGAAGTTGCACAAGGAATCTGAAATCACTCCAAAGAATTTGGATTTGATGAAACAGAACAAATCGATTCTTGCTACATAGATATGCTTTCTTTCTGATTGATATTTTTTCTATTTTGTATAGAATATGAACATAGATATTGGAATCAATCTTAATGAAATTTGTAGCTATTTCTATTAAAATATAAAAATATATAAATAAATTTTAATGTTATATCGAAAAGAATAGAAGTAATTTAAAAAAAAAAGGTTGCGGATATACTTTTATTTTAATTTATAAAAATATACTTATAAAAACTAGTAGAAAAATGTACTTATAATAATAGATTTGAAGGTTACTTTTAATTAACAATATATGTAATTTAAAGAATATAAACAGTTTTGGATATTTTTTTTTATGTTCATCTACGACCAACTTAAATATACCAATTACGATTACACTTTTAATATGTTAAACTTATATATATATATATATATATATATATATATATATGATATAAATTTTATATCTAAATATAATATATTAACCTCTATATATATATAAATGTAGTTTCAAATGTATATGTGTAATATAAATTTTATATATAAATATAATATATTAACTTGTACAAATATTATATGTAAATTATATGAATATAGTTTGTTAATATAATTGGAATAGAAAAAGTATATGTAAATTTTTTACCATCGTACCAAATTATCCTATACTATATATAGGATAAAAATCAAATTCATAGGATGAAAAATGGTTCTATCAATCAACCATAGTACCTTACGATAAAAGAGAAACCAAAGTAAAATTATCCTATTTTATTGGTTGGTTTTAGTTCTAAGAGAGGTATTTTTTTATTGTCATTTTTTAATTTAGATTTGTGTTTCTACTGAAATGGTTGAGAGAGAAGTTAAAATATTTCACACTATCATCGTGTTTTTATAAATAATAAATAAAATTAAATAAAATTTACCATCAGCAAATCAAATAAATGGTTTCTACGGGATTATAATAGGAAAAAAATATCATTTGAAACTTCAGTGAATCTATTACGGCCAAACTCATAAAATATGTCAGAAATATTCAAATAGGGTGAAAAATATCATACAAATATTTTCATAAATCTGCCAGCTAAAAAAACATTGTAAATTGGTAAATAAAAAGTTGTAAATTTTCCTATACTTCAACGTAAAACCTAAATATTATCTCCGAAAAGGGTTTATATCTTACCACCATCAAAAACCGCATTTCTCAAAATTATATTTTTAATACACTTTAAACAACTTGTGAATAGACACATTCGTAATATTTATAAGTTTGTCATCCAAATAAAATAAAATAGTTCGTTAAATAAACTACTGTAATAAATGTGTAATTCTAGTTTAATTTATTTTTATTTGGTTTTGTACGATAAATGTACATTTTTTTAAAAAATAATAATAAAAATAAAACCATTTTTCGATTTATACTTTCATTTTTGCGCAGGGGACCATGCTATTTTTTTCTGTATCATTCCAATTTTGTCATATGTCTTCGAAAGGATATTGGTGATTTATTTATGATATAATTTTAAATATGTATTTAATATTTCTGAGATGGTTTGAATTGGTTGAACCGTCAAAGCAACCCGATATCTGGAGCGACTAAGAAGGTACCGTTTATATTAAAAGAAATGAGAAAAACTTTTATCAAGATTAGATTTTATATTTTTATTCCAAAATTTTATAACAAAAAAATAGTTATGCATGAGATTTAACTAAAACTAAGAATATTAATTTTATGAGGGCCATAAAAATTGGGCTTCTCATCTAAAAAAATCATATCTATCCATATTCTTTTTATTCAGCTTTGCGGATTAATATGTTTATTTTAATAGTATATATAAAAATGAATTAATGAACACCACACAAAGAACCCAACACAGATAACCACTAGTAAATTTCACTTGTCACATATTAAAAAAATAAGTTCAACATGTATAGATCAATTAATATTTTAATCGGCAAAAAAACTCATTTCTAAGTTGTGACATTGGAATACGGTCCACTACCAAAAACCAAATCAAAGAAAAAATTGGCCAAAGAGTACAATACAACTTATTACTATAGATCCAAAGAACTTAGAAAAGAAGGTTAAATATTTATATATAATTAACAGGTTTTGTTCCTTTGTCTTAAGACGTGTTTCAAAGTTCCCAAACTCAGTGTTTTATTTACTATGACTAGTTTAATAATTCTTATGATTAATTGCAACTATATAGTAGTTTGTTCATTTTAATGTCTTATATCCAGAGAATAATTTTTAAAGTACTAACATGTATTTTTTTTATTTACACATGGCTGAATTTTTTTTTGTTGTCTTTCTAAAAAGATAAAAAATCAACAACACTTTGGTAGCTTAAACTGCAACTTCCTTTACGTAGCTCCAGCTCCATTTAAACGATTTAATACGCAAAATAGAACGAAACAAACTTATCGACAAAACGAATGCAATTTGCATAGTTGATGAGAAATTATTTGAAAAAATAATAATAAAAAAACAGCAACATAATCAATTTTTTTTATTTCACAACAAATAAAAAACCAAATTAATGTACAGCATAAACTATGGGTTAATTACATACAAAATGCGAATAACTATCACAACTTTAATATCAGTGACTTAAAAAGCAAATTTCACCTTGATTCGACTATTTCATATACAATATTTCTCATTTCTTTTTTTTAATGGATTTATTAATATAGAATTTATAAATCTAATTAAATATTTATAGTCATAAAACACATATTTATAAAATTTTAGATTTAACTTGAGAAAGATAAATTCATCAATCTTAATTTATTTTTACCCGTTTTTTTTTATAAATATTATATAAGTAAATTCCAAAGTTTCACATTAAGTATATATTTTAATAAGACTATTCATATTTTTAAGGTGGTCCAAATAGCAAAAATATACCGTATGATTACACAAATCTAATTATAAACCGTACAAATCTTTTTTTATATATTTTTCTATTTTAAGAGGGTTTATAAACTAAAATATTTAAAAACTGTTTATTTTTCGGTGTTAATTTTTATATGTATTTCGTTTAGAATGGTCTTTCTTCTCTAGTCATAATATTTATTTCCATATTTATATCGAATATTTTTATATTATTCGACAAAAATGTTTGTTGTTAAGATTTTTTAATAGTTTGAAAAGATTAAAATAATATAATTTTAAATGTACTTTTTGACAAACACTTTCTAAAATATAATCAAATAAAAAAAATATAATTTTTTTTTCGACATATGGACAACTTGGGTGTAACCGTAAAGTATAATCCAAAACTTAATTGGTAATTAAGATACTTTTGACAAAGGGGTAAGAGTTACTGCAATTATATCTTAGGCAATATTATTTTCTAACATTACTACTATTTCTTCTGATCGTTATATTCTTTTTTAAAACACTGATTTTATTACTTCACAAATATGGATTAAAAAAATCCTTTGAATAGTTCTATGAGCTCTTGAATACTAACGAGTTTTGAAAACACAAAATTGAAAATAAGACGCCATTATAAATCGGGAAAAGAAGTTTCCAAAATTGAAATTTAGAGTTTCGACTTAAGAAGCTTGGGAACTTTGAGCTGAACTAAAAAAATTACTTAGACAAAACGAAGAGCATAATACAATGTCCTTATGCTAGAAGATTTCGATTAGCACTTTAACAGTAGAAGGCTGAACCTGATATAGGCTGGAAGAAACATGGAGCAGAACTGGAATAAGGATGAATATTTAATCAAGTGTCTTTGACCGGAAGTAGCTAATCCCCAGATTTTCCAGGAACGTTATTGCTCTGAGGCAATTTGGTGCTTGTTCTTCATTAAAATTCAATTCACTCTTTTCTTTAAGAGATTGTTTTGCTACCCAATATACTACAGTGTTCTACTCTCGATAGATATGAATGAAATGCATTGTTAGTAGAATAAGTTTCTTGCAACAGATTATAGATAGATTTAAGAAACCAAGGGTAATTTCCTCTCATGATCATCTCAGTAAGAATAAATGAATCGATTTCAATGTCAAGCTCTTGAATTCCCATAGACTGACAGAGGAGCAGACCATCAAAAACGTCATGTATTCAGCTATAATAGGATTCGATTTTCCATAGAATCTGTCAAAGCCAGTGATAATAGTCCCACCGTGATCTCTAATTAACCCGTCTCTACTAGATTCACCATTCATGCTACAAGCTTCATCAGTGTTTAACTTGTATCTATTTGATTTAGGGTTCTTCTAGTTGAGAGAAATAGGAACATAAGGTTTAGCAAGATGATTAACACAACCAATAGTTGATGTAATTTTTATGTCTTTGCCCCAATATGTTCTTTTGAATATATAAGATCTGTCAAGGCTGGATAGTATCTGAATCAACTAGTTGATAATAACACTAGGATTGCAAACTTTGTCTTTGTGTTTTTTGTTAATTTTTGACTTTTAGATAACTCAGACCATGATAGAAAGAAGAATAATTTTGATTTGAACCTTCTTGTTAGTAAACCAATACCAAAACCGGATTAAGTGAGAGAGAGAGACATATTTATGGTAATGCTTATGTTGAATAGAACCGCAAAGTAATCCCACACATTTCATGAATCATTTCATTGGATAAAAACGTGATTAGTTGATTTGATGTTGCCACATTTCTGACATTTAGAAGCTAGGACAAATTTTCTCTTTTTCGAGATTGGTATAAATTGGAATCCAGTTGAAGAAAGTTCTTCAAAGAATGAAGGATAATTTATTTAGAGTAATCTGGTTCCATGTCCTTATGTAAAGGTTAGATATATTACCTTTAGGTCTCATAGCATCCCAAGTTATCTTTGAGTTGAAATTCCCATCAGAAGTTAGAGACCACCTAAAAGAGTCAGATCTAGAGCTGATATAGATACTTAAGATTAAGAGATTTCAGTGGAAAAAATGAAGACAGAAATTTTTGCATATCCCAAGAGTCTTCAGACCAAAACCTTTTAACTTCTATACTTTCTACCTATGATCTATCACTAGTTTCATTAAAATAAATGAAAGATATTTTTTAGCACCACCTATCTAGCCAAAAAGCAACGTTACCAGATCCAATGTCCCATACAATAAATTTATCAGCCTTATCTCTTACTTTAATAAGCCTTGTCAATATTTTTAAGCTTCTAGTAGGCTTAGGGGCACATATATGGTGATACAATTTGCAGTATATAGAGAACATCATTTTGGCCCAAAGACTTTGGCTTCTGAACAAAAACCATAGCTTGTGAGAGTAAGTTTCCTAGATGTCATAAATATTTTTGACATTGAGCACACCTTCACTGTAAGGTTTACACAATCTATCCCAAGAAGGCCAATGAATCACTTTGCTGTCTTTTTTAGTTTTCCATACAATCTTGTTGTAGAGAATACCAATTCTGTTGATTACTGAATTATGGATGATAGAATTCTGAGTGAAGAAGATAGGATATATAGAGAGACCAGACTGAATCAAAGTTAACCTTCCCTCAAATGATAGAAGAGATGTGTCCCAATCAAGAATTATGTTCATGGTCTTGTCAATAACATATTCAAAGTTTGATGCTCTTTAATTGTTGTTAATTATACTGCCAAGGTACTTAAAAGATATGTGGCACTACTTGATGTTTAAAACCTCTTCCGACTCATGAGCTTTTATGTTAGACATCTTGACAGGAACAATGAGCTTTGATTTTTCTATATTGATAAGCTGCCCAAAGACAGATTGGTAGTGGTTTAGGAAGGAATTGATTTTATTAACATAAGAGATTGGACCATTACAGAAGACCACCAAATCATCCGCGAAGTCAATGCAAGGTATGTTGAGTTTTCATATGTATTTGAATTTGTTAGCTTGATTTTCAAAATAAATGGCCTTTAAACCCTTAATAAGATATTCCTCTATGATTATGAAAATGCTATGGGAGATGAGGTCTCCGTGCCTAAGACCTTTTGTAGATTTGAAGAATCCTTTCATCTCACCATTAATCACAATAGAAGAGTAGACATTAGATATATTATTTTCCATCAATTTTAAAAACAGAGAGCTAAACCCAAATCGGACCAGAACTTTAAGAAGGAAATTGTGATCACTTCTGTCAGAATGTCTTTGACATATCAAGTTTAAGGATAAAATTACTATCCATGGATGGAAAATTTAGATCATAACATATCTCTTGAGCTATTAGAATGTGATCATGAATACTTCTCCCTTTGACAAAATCCCTTTGCTCTTCAGAGATTATTTTGGGCAAAAAAATAGCTACTCCGTACTTTATTACTTTAGAAACTATTATGTTGAACATTGTAGATAGGCTGATTGGCATGTAATCTGACCATGATTTAGGAGATTTTATTTTTAGTATTAAACTGATAACATTGGTGTGGACTCCTTTAGGAACAGAACAACCATTGAAGATGTCTCCAATTGCAGCACATAGATCATTAGAGATAATAGACCAGTAAGATTTGAAGAATTCCCCATTGTAGCCATCAGGCCATGCAACATAGTTTGAATTAAAAGTTTTAATAATGTTATAGATTTCATACTCACTTGGGTTGCACATAAGCATAGAGTTATACTCATCATTGATCATTGACAGAATAAGATCCAAGTAGCTTCCAGTTGCATTGTTATTAGTATTACTAGAAAGAAAATTCTCAAAATAAGCAATAGAAGAATCGTTAATTGCTGCTTGATCTTCTAGCTAATTAGACCCATCATATATTCTATTAATCATGTTTTTCCCTCCTTTTCTTTACTAGGTTGTGGAAGAATGCAGTGCTTTTATCACTATATTCGAGCCAAAAAGAGTGTGACTTTTGTTCCCAGTAAGATTTTTTGCTTGAAAGAAAAATGTGGTGCTTTTATTTAGCTTTATACAGGAGAATTCTATCATCAGCAGAGTTGGACACTTGAAGGTTAGCCTCAATCTCATTAATTTCTTATTCAATGTACTTGATTGAATCAAAAATATTTCCAAAATCATTTTTATTCCAACTTTTAATATCAGTATTTAGCCTTTTTTAGCTTATACTCGAACACCTGAATAAGAGAGCCCATCATTATTCCAGATCAACTATATTTGACCATATCTAAAAAGCCCTCATGCATTACCCACATGTTTAGAAATTTAAAGGAAGATATAATTTTTTCCTAATTGGTAGATATTGATATACTAATAGGGGAGTGTTAAGAACATGTTTTGGCTAAATGAGTAACCTTGGTAGTGCTGAAGTAATTGAGCTAATTTTTTTTGTAAAGAGCTCGGTCGAGACGTTTTCATTTTCTCCCATTTGTCCAAGTGTATCTTGACCCGGAAAACCCAGCATCATTAAGTTGACAGTTCAGGATGAGGTTGTTAAAGTCTTCTAGCAATAAGAAGTACAAATAGTTGTTCATTAGAATTAATGATGAAATTAAAATCTCCAAGAATAATCCATTCATTGGTTATGTCTTCCATATTTCTTAAACCATTCCACGTGGAAGCTCTTTGAATTTTGGAATTTTTAGCATAAACCACAACGACTTTAAATTATTTATTGAAGAAATTGTGTTTAACGTTACGATGAAGGAACTGTTCATTAACCACTAGCTTATCCACACTGTAATCTCGAAGCAACTGAACCCTAGTTTTCTAGAAATCTTTTCGAGTTTGGAAGAATGAACCATAGGTTCTTGCAAAGTGAGAAAGTTAGACTTTTCAGATCTTTTAAGAGATCTCAATATTTTGAGATTTTCATTGTTTCCTAACCTTTTGACATTCCAATTCAGTATTGAGATTGTCATATCTTTTTATTTAAATGATTTAACCGCTCCGTTGAACTGCATTAGTTTAGATGAAGAATGTCCCATATGATTCCAATTTTTCGTTATATATAGGAGGTTCAAATATAAATAATTTTTTCAGTTAAATAATAAATATAAAATAAACTTTTAAAAACAATATTATTACAAATTATGTTGCAATGGTTACGAAAATATACTATTTTGAAAAAGATATTAGTGTAATTGATTACCAAATTATATTATAAATGAAGGTGCGTAAATATGTTTTAATTGGTTATCAAATAACAACTTTGGTTGTGTAAATAAACATATGTTTTGAAAATACAAATTTAATTCGGATCCAAAATTATGGTTTAAATGGTAGTATAATTTTAATATTTTAGGTCGACTTAGAATTAGTTTTGGTATATACACTGTGCTAAACAACTAATATTTTAAACCGTTGAATAATGTTTATACTTCTTTTCCATAGGATAAAAGGACATATTTTGGCGCGGGATTTGTGGTACGATACTTGGATCATGCAACATCAATAGTCTCGGTAAAAAGTACCAAAACTAAAATAAACATAAATTAAATAGTTTAGTTACTCTATTTAATACAAAATTATATATAATCATATTTTACTTGTTATTAAGAATATTTTTTAATAAAGAGACCAAATAAGCTTAGAAGTACGAAGTTTGGGGCCCGAGTTTGTACCACCAAAACTTAAATTGTCAATACAGATTTGAAATTTATATTAGAATAGACATGCAAATGAAGTCAGAGTAACAATAACCTCAATATAGAGATGGAAAACGTAGAGGTTGAGAAGAAAATTTCTCTTGAAAAGTGTATTAGGTAGGTTAATGAATTTCGTGTTTTGTCTGGATGAATTATACAATTGAGATATGAGAGAATTCACAATCTTTAGGTTTCTTGGATAGCTTTGATGTATGCTTTATCTCTAGCATTAATGAAATTTTCTTTTGTTATCAAAATTTGTGTCGAATGTACTATAAATTATTTATAATCATATTATACTTGTTATTAAAAAAAATTAATAAAGAGACCAAATAAGCTTAGAAGTACAAAGTTTGGGGCGCCCAGTTTGAACCACCAAAACTTAAATTGTCAGATTTGAAATTTAGATTAAAATAGACATGCAAATGAAGTCAGAGTAACAATAACTTCAATATAGAGATGGAAAATGTAGAGGTTGAGAAGAAAATTTATCTTGAAAAGTGTATTAGGTAGGTTAATGAATTTCGTGTTATGTGTGGATGAATTATACAATTGAGATATGAGAATTCGCGATCTATAGGTATTTTTGGATAGTTTTGATGTATGTGATGTAGTCCACCAAACAAAAATCTTTTTAATTTAATTTTATTTTATTCAAATATCTTATTTATTTAAATAAATCTAATTATATTAAAATTTTATTTTATTTTATTTTAAAATATTTATTTTATTTCCTTGTATTATAATTTAGGGTTTTGAGAAGCTATTATATAAAGTCTCATATGCCTTAAGTTATTTTAAGTTTTTGGAATAATATATTTTTATGTCTGAAAATTTCAATTTTTTGTTACCCTTATATTAGTTACCCTTGAATTAGGGTTTCATCTATCCTTGAATTAGGGTTTCATCTATCGTTCTTTCTTCTTCTATTTCCGCCGCGTAATGCATTAATGAAATTTGCTTTTGTTATCAAAATTTGTGTTGTACAACAGATATGTACAAATATAATTGCATAAAAATAATCTTATCACATAATTATGTATCCAACTCTATTTGTATTATTACTTATCATATTAATAAAAGTAGTTTTAGTTATAAAAAAAAGTTTTTCTGGATGTAGCAAATCTAAAAAACTATCTAAATTATTATTTTTATAGATTTTGTTGAAACTAAAGTTATTTATTTATTAAAAAAAATATAGCCTATAAACTTAGAAACTAAGTTCAACATTAAAAAATAAAATAAGAAAAACATATTTATTATAGAAAATTAAAAGAATTAAAATTAAAAAACCTAACATCTAATAATTATAATTATATAAATAATTTTAAATTAGTTAAACATTTATTATCTGAAACTCAAATAATTATTAAAAGAATTGAAAACAAGAAACTGAAAATAAAAATGTAAACTTAATTTCAATTTTTTTTATAATGATTCATTAATAAAAAATAGTGTATTTACCTTTCAAAGGTTATTTAATTAGAAAATGTTTATGTACATACACAATATATATTCATATACTACCATTTTTATTTTGTATTTAAATATTTTTAATAATTTAGACATCAATTAGTTATTTTTTTTCGTATTGAAATCAATACCACATATATAAAATATTACAAAAATAAAAATTATATATTTTATTCCGGATTGTTAGATTAATTTTCAATGTTCCAACCAAATATAAAATAAGTTAATATCTTTTATACCTAAGTAAACAATATACTTTTAGGTATAATAAAAAATATGTAGCGCTATGAAACTTATCACAAAAAGAAAAGAACATAGAATTTAAATTGGTTCGCCGCCACAGAAAAGTGTTTCACTATGATAGAAAAGAGTTACAGATTTCAGATTGTGTTTCTGTGTAGATTTAGTAGTCTATTTATAGGGAATATAGACCTTTCTAGATGATAGCCGTAATGGGCTCATATACACAAGACTAAAGATAACGGTACCACACGACTAAAGATGACAATATCTATTATAGCTTCACTATCAATGACACAAAATTGTACCGCCAAACACAGTACATTGTCAAGGTAGTATTCGACTCATTCTCAACAAATCTTCCCCTTGAGACGAATATCATTTCTTCACTATCAACAAAGAAACTTCTCTTCTTCTGACCCACCAAATTTCCTTAAAGCATTCACTATATACTGCGAACACCAATCCAGTTTAGACACTCCCTAAACTTTTAAATTGATATTGCTTTGGTCATTATATCTGCTAGATTATCGTGTGTAGACAGTTTCTTCATATAACAAATTCCTTTTGATATTATATCACAAATAAAATGATACTAGACATCTATGTGCTCTGTACGCTCGTGGTACATATGGTTCTCTGTAAGATGTATGGCGCTTTGACTTTCACAAAACACTTTTGTAGTAGTCATATCCAAGCCTAAATCTACCACCAAACCTTGCAAGCATATTTCCTCTTTAACTGCTTTCGTTGTAGACAAAGCTAGAGTAGCTTGCAACTGTGCTTTCCAACTGATCGCGCTCCTAGCTAAAGTAAATACACTGTCAGAGATATCATTTTATCCATATCACCTGCAAAATCAAAATCAACAAAACCAACCATTGATCCTGCAACATCATTCAGCAATCCACCAATATCGGTCTTGTTAAAAGTTAAGTAAATGTTCATAATATTCTTAAGATACCGAAGTATCGATTTCACTGCATGTTAGTGTTCTTTCCCAGGGCATCCCATGTACCCGCTAACTACACTAACCGCATGTTAAATATCCAGACGTGTGCATGCCATAACATACGTGATACTACCAACTGCACTTGAATATGAAACCTTCGATATTTGTTCCAACTCAGCATCGTCCTTGGCCGCTCCTGCTGCAGACAACTTAAAATGAGTAGCAAATGGGATGTTAACTGCCTTAGCATCAAACATGTTGAATCGTTGTAGTAATTTCTCAATATAACTTTGTTGAGACAAGTGTAATGATCCTACATTTATGTTTATGATAATCTTCATACCAAGAATCTTCTTTGCTCTCGATACAAAGTTGCTTATTTATCTACACAATTTGTCACATACTACAAGAAGAAATAAGCATATCATCCACATACAACAATAAGTAAACATAAGAATCGTCTGACATATTTTGATGATACACACAACTAACATATGGACTTCTCATGAACCCTTTTGATGCTATAAATGTATCAAAGCGTTTGTACAATTGCCTAGGTGACTGTGTCAAACCATAGAATGATTTTTTCAGCAAACAAACTTTGTCCTCCATATTAGGTTCGATAAATTCATCTAGTTGTCTCATGTAGATTCACTCCTCCGATTTACCATGTAGAAACGTAGTCTTCACATCCAACAACTCAAGCTCTAAATTTTACAAAGCTACCATGGCTAACAAAACTCGAATCAAACTATATGCTTCACCACTGGAGAAAACACTTCATTAAATTCAATTCCTTCCCTTTGAGTAAAACCTTTAGCGATCAGTCTTGGCTTATAATGATATTCTTCAACCCCTAGATTACCTTCTTTTTTCTTAAACACCCATTTGCTACCTACTACCTTCTGTCTTTTAGGTAAGTCAACAAGCTTACGTTTTCGAGTCTTATGAAGAGATTCAATCTCTTCCCCAATATTACCAATCCATCGATCTGCCTCTGAACTCGTTATAGCTTCTCTGTAGCTACTAGGTTCCTACATCTCAACTTCTTCTGTAATTGACAAAGCATATGTAACTAGATTCACATACCCTTTTGGAAGTCTAATATCCCTTAGCTCAAGCTTACCATCTCTCACATGAGCATACACATGACAACCGAACACACTCAACTGTTTGTAATCCGCCGACGATCTAGACCATATTTCAAAAGGCGTTTTACAATCAATAGTCGTTGATGGAGACCAATTTACCAAGTAACATGCTGTATTACACCATAATGCGGGAGCATGCTTCGTGCCTTGTCATAAAATATTCTGTTCATTCTTTATGAGACCCTATTTTGTTGTGGTGTTCTAGAACAAGTGTGATGGCGCACTATTCCTTCAGCTTCGCAGAACTCGTTGAACTCACGACTACAATATTCCAACTCATTATATGTGCTAAGAAGTTTTATTTTTCTTCCTGTTTACTTCTCAATCATCGTCTTCCATTTTACAAAGGTTGAATATGCCTCATCCTTCGTTTTCAGAAAGTAAACCCACACCATCCTTGAATATTCATCAATCAAACTCATATAGTATCTGACTCTATTCTTTGATGAAATTTTGTTTGGCCCCAAAGCTCCGAGTGAATATAGTCCACTATCCTTTTTGTTTACCAAACACACAGTGCTCAGAAAACCCAATGATTCTGCTTTATACCCTTTTAACAAATCTCTCTTTCCTAAAAAAACTAATTCGTTATCACTCATGTGACCAAGATGCCAATGCTGCAACTTATTATGATCCTGCCTAATTTGGTTATTACTCCTTGATGATGCTACTACAACATTGCTCATAGCAAAACTTCCCTGGAGAATGTAAAGATGCTTCTGTAAACTGCCTTTCATACACACCATTGAGCCTTTTGTCATTTTGATTACACCGTCTTCTGCACGGTAGTTGTAACCCTGAGAATCTAGTGTCCAAAGAGAAATTAGGTTTCTCTGTAACCCAGGAACATGCCAACACGTCACAATTCTAGCCATCCCACCAAACATTCTGATTCTAACGTTTCTGATACCCCCAACTAGAAATGAGTAATTATTCTCTAAATAAATAGTTCCCCGCATTGGCTTGTAAGTATCGAACCACTGGTTAAACTAACACATATGATATGTAGCGTCAATATTAAGTACCCAAGAGTTTTGTTCATAGTCTGAACTCACGAATAATACATCTCCTCTACCATTGTTTTCATTATCGTCGGAATTGTTCAAACCTTCAGCAAGGTTTGCTGCATTTTCCTTTTGATTTTCCTTATTACCATTCAATTTCGGACAATCTCTCCTATAATGACCCTGCTCACCGTATTAATAACAGTTTGAGTTATTTACCTTTGATTTGGACCTCCAGTTCTTCCTTCTTAAAGAACTCGTTTTGATTCTAGATTTTCCCTTAGTCATAAGACCATCCCCTTTGGCCTGATTGTCTAGGTTCAACTGTCTTAACTCCTTTGATTCCAGCGCTCCTTTGACATCATCTAGCGATAACTTATCCTTACTATACATTATGTAATCTACGAAGTTTTCATAGACAGCTGGTAACGATCTCAAGACAAACAAAGCTTGATCCTCATCCTTAATGTTGATATCTATATTCATCAAGTCTATTATAATTGATTTAAAATTATCTAAGTGCTCAGTTATGGATATACATTCTTTTAATCTAAAATCGTACAAGCACTTCTTTAAGTATAATCGGTTTACTACTGATTTATCTGATTAAAGATCTCATAGCTTCTTCCACGCGCAGGCATCAGTCCTCTCATCACTAATCTCGCGAAGAACATTGTCTTTCACACTCATTAAAATCTAGCACAAAGCCCTTTCTTGAAGATCTTGCTTCTCCTATTCTTTCATCTTTTCTGGTAACTTATTCTCCACAGCCTTCCACAACCCTTGCAGTACCAATGAAGATTTCAGAACATGTATTTTGTTGATGTAGACACCATTGTAAAATCCTAATTACAAAACCTAATTTCACAACCAATGATTGGATACCGATTTTGTTATAAATTACTATGCAATTTATCACAAATAGATCAAGCATAGAACACAAATAAAAAAATACGAAGAAAAGACATAAAATAAAAGAACATAGGATTTAATGTGGTTTGAAAATTGTCTAAGTCCACGGGCGCCGGCAGAGAAAAGTGATTCATTATGATAGAAAAGGGTTACAGATTTTAGATTGTGTTTTGTGTATCCATAGTAGTCTATTTATAAAGAATAAATAGAACTTTCTAGATAATAGACCTAATGGGCTCATATACACAAGACTCAATATGATAATACCACAAGACTAAATATGACAATACCATTATAGCTTCACTGTCAATGACACAAAGCTGTACCACCAAACACATTACACTGTCAAGGTATTATTCGACTCGAATACTGTACCACCAAATAATGTACACCATGAAACACAATACACTGTCCAATTAAGCCTAGATTTATTTAAACTTTCGAAAACTAGGCTTAATTAAACTTGCGATAACCATGTTTATTTTAAGTTCTAAAAATAAGCTTAATTTGACTTGTGATACCTAAACTAATCTAAATTGCAAAAATTAAGAAAAATTTGACTTGTCATAACTAGAATTTAACTTGTGAAGACTAGACTTAATTTGACTTGTAAAAACTAGGCTTAATTGACTCACGAAAAGACACAAACTATTAGGAATACACTGCTACAATGTCCTAATAAGGATACTCAATCCCTTCCATTTTCCTAAAACCTCGTATAACTAATCTTACTTTATACATTTCAATGGTACCATATACTTTCATTTTCCTATTAAAAATCCATTTACGTTTCCCAATTATTTGAAACCATGAGGTAAATCAGCCAATTTCTATGTATTATTATGCATGTTAAAATTTATCTCATCTTGAATAGTTTCTTTCCAAAAAGCAACATATCTTGATGCCATAGCTTCACTAAAATTCTTTAGATTATCCTCGATAATAAAACAATATTGATATTGATCGTTAATCTTATTTCTTGACCCTTCAACCAAATAAAGTTGAAAATTATATCTAAAAGACAGCTTTTATAACTCTAGTGCTTTTTCTTGGTTCAGAAGGTTCAGGTATAAGAATAGTACCACCTAATCTATTTTCACATAATAATAAGTTCCTATCAATTAAGTTCTGAATTGTATCTCTAGGTCTTGCTTCATCACATATTGCATCTCTTGACTCTATAATTGTGTTCACCGAAACATAGTCATTCGATTCTAACACATAAACCTATATGAAACGGAATGCTCAACATATCCAATGAATATATAATATATACCTATTTAAACCAAGTTTTTCCTTTTAGGTTTGGTGAACCTCACAACTGCTCTACAACGCCAAACTCTGAGAAAACTCAATTTTTGGAGGCTTTTTAAACCAAATCTCATATGGATCATCTTATTAATTTTAGTATAAATTTGATTCAATAAATAACAGGTTGTTAACATACCATCACCTTAGATTTTTTTTCACTCAAATCTGAATATGTCAACATGGAATTAACCATTTCTTTTAAAGTCATATTCCTCATTTCTGCCATAACATTTTGTTGTAGAGTACAGAGAGTCGTGGTTTGATGTATTATATCAGTAGACTGAAAATATATAAGAGTATAATATCCACATCCTCTATCCGTATGTAGATTTTTAACAAAATCATTTTTATGTAGCTCTACTTCTTCTTTATAAACTTTAAATTTATTAAGAACTTCATTTTTTGCATGCAACAAATAAATGCATCAATATGTAAATGCATCTTCAATAAATTAATAACATGTTTTTTTATTTCCTAATGAAAGAGTAGCATGTATATCACATAAATTACTGTGTACTAGTTTCAATATTTTGGAAACTCGATCAACATTATTGAAAGGTTTTTTGGTTATCTTAGTTACCATGCAAGTCTTACATTTATCATTACTTACATCAACATGATGTACATAGGCAGAGCCAAGTGGGGGCATGTGGGGTCCCAGGAACCCACCTGGCTCCTTAAATTATATTATATTCTAACAGCAATACTATATATGGCACAAAATATATATCTTATTTAATCACTAACACCTCTGGCAAGTTTCATGCTTGACTACTATTTGTCTTTAATTTTATTTTTGCAGGTTCATGATAATAAAAAATAGTCAAACCTAGTATAATTTAAGAAAAATATAAGAAGGTATGATCCCATATCTAAAAAATCAATGTAATAGAAGAAATGATTACTTATAACATATTGCAGATCGTTAACGATGGCTTCAATAATAAGTGAATGTTCCGATAAAAAAAATAGAGTTGAAGATTATCTCTTAGGAATTGAGTAGCCCAGCCGAAAACTTGAATGTCATCAATTGTATAAGGAAGAAATTTTCCTCTAGACAATTTCAAGGGAAAATCAAAAGATGTATTACATGGAATTTATCATTCCTTATCGGGAGAAATCTTCGATTAAGCAATGAAAAAATGGATGACAGATAGATCTCCGGTGAGTCCCTTTCCACTAGCTGCCGCAAATTCATAAAATATCGGATAGCATTGGAGAAGCCATCCTTCGTGATCCATGGTGATTTAGAGGGGAAGCTCAGGTGGATACTAGGATTTGTCTTATTAAATTACGATTTATTCGTTGAAAATTTTATTAATTTGGGCTTATTTTGGTTTTGGTCAAATAACCTAGAAATTGGAAAGCCCATGAAATAGGTCCAAATTGAGGGTATATAATACTCAAATATTAATAAAAGTAATTTTATGCTTTATTTTTTTATTGTTTTTTGTAAAAGCTTTAAAAATTGAGCTTCTCATTTAAAAATCATATTAATATTCATTTACTCATATTCTTTTATTGAATTTAGGGATTAATGTATTTATTTATATGGATTTGTATAAAAAAAATCGAATTAATGAACACCACACAAAGAACGGAACACAAATTCAGTAATAGATATCACTTGTTGCTACATTATTTTTTAAAGATTTTGTTGAAATTGAAAGATAAACATAGATTAACAAAAGAATAAGTTCAATATTCCGAAATAGGATTATCTCTATTAACAACGACCATGGTGTCACTGTTAACACTTCTACTAGTGTCTCTAAGGTCATCGTTAGCTATTTCATGGACTTGCTTGGAACTAGACAACCCCCCCCCCCCCCACCCCGGTTATCCTGGCTTGGAAATAGTCACTTCTCTTCTTTTCACCAAGGTTCATGATATGGATAAGGCCTCAATGATCCGTGAGGTTACTTGCGAGTATATTAAGTCCCTATTATTTAATATCGATAGCAGCAAATATTCTGGGTCCGACGGTTCTAATTCCAACTTCTTCAAGACCTCTTGGAATATCGCGGGTGACGATATTTGTAATAGGTACTGGAATTCTTCCGCTCTGGTGCTTTCGGTCCCTCTTGGAATTCCACTTCCATTGCTCTTATTCTCCAAAACGATTCCCCTTCTGTGGCTGCTGATTTCAGACTTATTGCTTTATGCAATGTTGTCTACAAGATCATATCTAAAATTTTAACCAACAAAATTAAAGATTCTTTCCCATATTTGATTGAAAATTCTAAGTTGACTTTCATCATAAGTAGAAATATCTCTCATAATATTCTTCTTTCCCAATAACTTCTGCGGGGCTACCATACTAATTGTAATGTTAAAAGGGTCTCCTTTAAAATCGACCTTATGAAATCCTTTAACAACGTCCGTTGGCACCTCATTCTTGACATTATTGTTACGATAAATTCCCCTGAAAATATGATCACTTAGACCATTCGTTGTATTTCCTAGCCTACCTACTCTATTATCAGTCGTGGCGATCGCAATGGTAACTTCCATGACAGATTGGGTCTCAGACAAGGAGATCCGGTCTCTCCCTTCCTCTTTGTCATTGTCATGCAAGTCCTCTCCAGTATCCCGTAGGAGAAAAGTAATGATAGAAACTTCTAGTTTCACTCGAAGTGTCACAATCTCAAAATCACTAATTGCTGCTTTGCATACGATCTTATGATTTTCTGTCATAAAGATTTCAACTTCCTCCTTCTCATTAAAGAGGGAATTGATGATTTCTACTCCCTTTTGGGCCTAAACTTCAGCCCGTCTAAAAGACATACTTTTCTTTCTGGAATCAATCATACTCTCTGTAACGAGCTTCTCTCTATATTGGGCTATGTGGAAGGTACCCTTCCGGTTAAGTACATGGTGTTCCCTTTCTTACTGGAAGACTCTCCCATTTGGATTATCGTCATCTTCTTCACACATGTACTTCGAGGATTAATTTTTGGACTTCAAAGCACCTATCTTATGCTGGAAGGCTCCAACTCATTAAGTTTGTCTTATTCATTGGTCAAGTTTATTGGCCCTCTATCTTTATCCTTCCCTCAAGGATCCTCGAAGAATTGTTCCAACACATGCGTCGCTTCCTCTGGCCGGGCCCCGCCATGAAAACTCATAGGGCTAAAGTGGCTTGATCCAATGTCACATCTCTCACGAGGGAGGGCGGCCTTCGGATCATAGATCTAAAAACCTAGAATCAAGCGGTTGTCCTTAAACATCTATAGTCTATTATAAGTAATAACAAAAAATCCATATGGTGTGAATCGATTAAATCATAAAAAATAAAAAATAATAATTTATAGGATCTTGATTTTGGTTCTTCTCCTTCTTGTATTTGGAGGAAGATTTAACGTTTCCGCACTGTTGCTAGTGATGTGTATAGGGTGGTTATTGATAATTGTTCAAATACCTCTTTCTGTTTTGACTCATGACTTCTCTTTACCTCTCTGGTTTCTCACTATGGCACTAGCATTATTAAAGACTCAAGAGTCGGGAAAAACCTCAAGGTTTCTGATATCGTTCTCGACGGTCACTGGAATTGGCCTTCCAATATTAGATCGACAAGAGCTAGGAATCATATCAATATTTAGGAAATCAACAATCTCATTCTCACTCTGCCTCCTCTTAACATCTCAAATGATGTTCTTTTTTGGATTGTGAAGGCTGGCAACCCTAATTTTACTATCAAGGACACCTACACAATTCCATTCGTTCACCCGCCCCAATAGGGGGGTGGGTTGGGTTAGTTTGGAATAAATTTAATATTCCTCGTCATTCCTTTATTTTATGGTTTGACATCCTTGACAAGCTTTCTACTAGGGACAAGGTACCGTGTTGGGGTTTAATACCCCACCAGTTTTAGTTTCTCTAAAGATATTGTTTGACTATATTTCAAACATTACTCATAAAAGTTTGTTACTTTTATATTAAATAATATTAAAATAAATAAAAAGTTTTCTTTTGTACCTAAAAATCATCTTAATGAGAAGACGTGATACAACGGTTAAAAATAACGAATTTTTAGAATTTTGATTGTATGAATTGATAAAAAAACATACATGAAAGTAAGTTCAAATAAAAAAATGACGACGAAAAGATAAAATTTAAAAAACTATTACGAAAGGAATAAATAATATCAAAACAAAATCATGTCGTATACCATATATCATAAAATTAATATAACACACCATGTATTTGTCAAATAAAAATCTAATAAAAAATAAAATGTAACAAATAAGAGCATAATAAATGAGTGATGGTAAAAAAAATTGTCTCGTAACCATAAAAACACTTTCCTCAATTAGTATTAATACTTAACATATACATTTATTTTCCTAAATAATTTTTTTTCTAGTGAATATTTATATATCATATTGAGTAAAAATATATTTAAAAAGTTCAAGCTATAGATACATGTTTTTTACTTCTTTTTAAAATATCCCACCAGATTATGTCTTATGCAACTTTGACTCTGAAACTATTTCTCACATCCTCTATGATTGTAGTTTCATAGAGAGTCTTTGGATCCATGCTAGTTCTTTATTGGGCTTTCCTTTTATCGTCAGTAGCTGCAATCTTGGGTTTGCGAGACGTCAAATTGGTCTCATTCTCAAAACTATAACATTTGACGTACTTGCTTTAGCGTGGTTATTTATCACGTTTGGCAGGAGAGGAATGCACGAGTTTTTGATTCCCCTCCGGCCACAACCTCTTTGGTCTCTAACCGGATCTTCTCCGATCTTCAGTTTAGATTCCACGACACCATGATCTGCTGGCTTATGTAGCTCTTTCTTTTTACTTACTTATCTTTATTGTCTTGCAAATTTTCTCATCTCTTCGATTTTGTTCGTTGCTCTCCATTGTTAGTTGCTATCTTTGGGTCGGTTGTCTTTTAACCCACTTGTCTACCCGATTTTATTGTTCTAAGAGTAACTTTATTCTCTTGTTTTTTTTTCTTATTTAATCTATCTTTTAGACACGTTTTATGCGTACTTATCGACTACCATTTCTTCGAGTATCTCAAAAAAAAATTATTAATATATTTATGGATACAAACTCTTTTTTAATTTAAATATTTATTTATAAACCGTTAACTCTTTTTCTTTCTGTTATCCTAACATGTGTTTCAAATTTGCCAAATTCCGAGATTTATTTGTTACGTATGTTTAATTATATATATATATATATAATGATTTATTTATTTATTTATTTATTTGTTTAACAAAACAAATCTTTTAAATCAAATTTAGATTAGATTTTAGATTACAAAACTCAACAAAAAAACCAAAATGTCACGCGTGGGTATAAACTAGAAAACATACAACACCTGATAAAAATATCAAAACCAAACACTAGATCCAAGAAACAAATACAAACTGAGAGAACTGCAAATACCACAAGCATTTGAAAAATTAAATACCAAAATCTAAAATACTAAAATTGGTAAACTATTTCATATCTAACACTATGACTCTAGTTTATAAATTCCACAAGCATTGTCTCTTTATTATCAATTATAATTTTATAGAATTATATAAATAAAATAAAATTCACTTTTTTGTTAGATATATACATGAACCATACATTTAAGTATTTCTTTTAAGTTTTTTTTTTCTTTTGGTAAATTTATATTGCTTTTTAAATATTCTTTTACACTTCATTTTTTTTGTCTTCCGATATAAACTCATATTGTTTTATTTTCTAATATTACATATATTTTTTACTGATTCAAAATGTAATCATTATCTTTTTACTAACTTTTAATTTTATTTTATTTTAGATAGAAAAATCACCCATGCTTATACATACAATACAAAGTATATTTATAAAAAAAAAAATGTATGACCCTTTTTCTCTCCCATCACTTCCTCAACCTCTATCATGAAAAGTGTGTTGTCTCTTCTGTTGTTTGAGGATTCGGAAACCAAGTTCAAACACCATACTCTCATTGAAGACTATCAGAAATTTCACAGGAAAACTGAAATCACTATAAAGAATTTGGATTTCAATTCTTGCTATTGAAGTCATATTTTTTAAGGGAAAATATGAGCATAGGCTTGCAACAAACTTCACCAAATCTTTGATCTTAAACTCAAGAAGAAAACTAGTAATAGGAATCAGGTTATGCCTATTCCTGACTTGATTATAGACCTTATGGGATAAAGAGTGTTTAGCTCCGGTCTTTGACTTGAACCAGATTTCAAGAATTACAAGTTCATGACGAGCAAAAAAACTCATTGACAGATGAAAGCGAATAACTATACAATGATCTTAGGTTATGGTCAATTTGTCGAAATACTGAAAATGGGTAGAACCGGGCAGTAAAGTAGAAGATATCATGGATCATGGCAAGATCCGACCTTAAAAATTTGAGTCAGTCACTTCAAGTCTGGAAGTTGCAATTAGAATGTGGAATTTAGAAGTAAGGTCTGGCTTTACTATTATAGATATGCTTTATTATAGATATGCTTTATTTCTGATTGATTTTTTTTTCTATTTTGTATAGAATATGAATCTAGCATGTTAAATATTGGAATCAATATTAATGAAATTTGTGGCTATTTTTATTAAAAAGAATTATAAAAAATGTATAAATAGATTTTGATGTAATATTGAAAAAGAATAGAAGTAATTTAAAAAAAATAAATGGTTGCGGATATACTTTTATTTTAATTTATAAAAATATATTTATAAAAACAAGTAGAAAAAATGTACTTATATTTATGTTCATCTATGACCAACTTATATATACCAATTACCATGACACTTTTAGTATCTTGCAAAGTTGAGAAGGGGCATTAATGATATATATAACTAATTGAGTGAGTGATACTAAATTTCTAAATGAGATGAGACTTCTTGTTATAATGAAAGCTATAATTGTATAATTTTTTACTTTCTTGCTAATCCGCTTTAACGTGATTGACCAGAAAACTAAAAGTTTGTCTGGAAAGAAAATTTAGTACAAAGGAAGCTAAAAATTGCATCACTATACAGACAAGAAAAAAACAGAAGTAGTACACAACTTATTAGCAGTAGAGCATTACTTACTGCTCTACTTACGTGGACGATTCCCGAGTCACTTTCTCCACACCTTCCTCCAAGTGGAAGAACTAAATAAGAATATAAAAAGAAATGGAATTAAATGGTTTAATATACTATTATTAAACAACAATAAGGAAGATTTTTTTTTGTTATATTATAGCAAATAAGAAACAATCCTAATAAAAAAATTTCGTTTACATTTAGATGGATAACATTTGGAACAATAATGCTTCAACCATAATATTTAAGTGGTTTATCCCCAATCTTTCGAGGAAACCATTGCATTTAGAGTGGAAGCAATATTATTGCGATCGAAACCCATTTAACCAGAAACTTCAGAGGCAAAATGAGCAAGCTAATTTGCGGCCTCATTCTGCTGTCTGAAGATGTTAGTAATTTTCATGCAAAGAAAGAGAATTTTATAGCATAATTCAATAAAAACCTTAAATACCAAAGAGATCTTTTAGTTAGAATCATCTCACAGACAATTCGAGAATGTCAACTTTGCAAAAACCCTTCGATCGACACAATAAAATCCCGTCCAACATTTCTGCTATTAAAGGGCTACCTTTGCCATAGCTTCTGGAGAAACCAAAAACCACCTTACCCTCACAATCTCTGAACAACCCACTACAAAAACATATGCACAACCCATCCGTATTCATCTTGATTATCTTGAACCTTCCTAAATCAGGACAAACCCAACTAGAAGATAGTGGAACAAATCTCACATAACCCAAAGGCCAAATTACTATCACAACCCCAATGTTTTCTGTTAAGATTTTTACTTAAATAAATGTACTTATATTAATAGATTTTAAGGTTACTTTTAAGTTACATTACATGTAATTTAAAAAATATAAATAGTTGTGGATATTTTTTTTTATGTTGATCTATGACCAACTTAAATATACCAAATACAATACGATAACACTTTTATTACGTTGAAGGGGCATTAATGATGATTGAGTGAGTCATACTAAATTTCTATATGAGATAAAATTATGACTTTTTTTAATAATGAAAGTTATAATTGTAATTTTTTACTTTATTGCTGATCCGCTTTAACGTGATTCGCCAGAACGAGAAAACTAAAAGTTTGTGGAAAGAAAATTTAGTACAAAGGAAGCTAAGAACTAAATAAGAATATAAAAAGAAATCGAATTAAATTGTTTAATATACTATTATTAATATATATATATATAGCAAATAAGAAACAATACTAATAAAACTTTTCTTACACGTAATAAAAATTATAGAATAAATTATTGGTCGACTTTTAAAATTAATTTCAAAATGTATTTTTCTTTTATATATTTTCTAAATTTCTTTTCAACTTATTTTATTATTTTTTTTTATAAAAGGCTATAGCCGTGAGAACAATAGGAAGGGTTGGAGCTGCTCCATGAGCAATAACTATTGGATATATGTATATATAAAAATAAGAATATATCAAAACATAAAATAATTTTACTTAATTTATCATATTGGTAAATGTTATCCATTAAATTTTGTTTATTACCATGTGTTTAACAAAATGTAGTATATAGCTCCCTGTTAAGAAATGGATTTTGATTTTCTTCACTATCTATCCTCTAAATGGATTTTGGTTTTCATCCCTATCTATCCTCTAAACATAGCAGGCTCCCAGAAAAGGAATAGTGCTTCAAGAGGTAGTAGGTGTAAATTAATTTATTATTTTAAAATTAAGTTTTTGAGTAGTACTTTATATTTTATTATTATTATTTAGTGAGATTTTTTATATGTTTACTAAAAAAGTATATTCTTCAAATATATATATATATATATATATATATATAGATATTATAAATTTTATATCTCAATATAATATATTAACCTCTACAAATATAATATATAAATAATATATAAATATAGTTTCAAAGTATATGTGTAATATAAATATAATATATTAACATATACAAATATGATATCTATATAATATATAAATGTAGTTTGGTTAATATAATTGGATTCGTAGAATTATATGTAAATTTGTAACCATGTCACCAAATCATCTTATACTAAATAATATATCAAATTCCTAGGATGACAAATGGTTATATTTTATGAGGGATTTTTTTTTAAAATTTAGATTTATGTTTCTATTTTTTTTAATAATAAATAATGATTAAATTTACAGTCAACGAATCAAATAAATATTGAACCTACAAACTTCACGATTATAATAGGAAAGAAATATTATTTGAGATTTCAATAAATCAATTCCGGCCAAACCCATAAAATATTTTAGAAATATCCGGTGAAAAATATATTATACCGTAAAAATATTTTCATAAATCTACTTCAAAAAAAACATAAATAAACTATATTTTTTCTTGTTTCATACTCAAACATTGCTCACCATTGTTGAACACTCAAAGCAGACAGATCTCCTGAGAGCGACCAAGAAAGGTATAGTTTATATTAAAAGAAATTAAAAAAAACACTTTTATCAAGTTTAGATTCTATATTTTTATTCCAAAATTTTTATAACAAAAATAAACTAAGAATATTAATTTTTATAAGGGGCATAAAAGTTGGGCTTCTCATTAAAAAAATCATATCAATATCGATATTCGTCAACCCATATTATTTTATTGAGCTTTGGGGATTATTTTACAACATGTATTCTTTTTTATTTACACATGGCTGATTTTTTTTTTCTAAAAAATGAAAAATGAAAAATGAAAAATGAAAAATTCAAATAGCTATAATACTATATCCTATTTTATTTATAAATTTAAATAAATATATCCTAATTTATTTAGGTATTTTTGAAAAAGTTTAACAATACTTTGGTAGTCTGAACTGCAACTCCCTTCGTAGGGCTCCAGCTCCAGCTCCACTTACACCATTTAATTCATAAAATTGAAAAAGAATGACCGAACGCGACTTGCATAGCGAATATGAAATTATTTGAAAATAAAATTAAAACATTAGTAACAGAATCATTTTTTTATTTCACAGCAAACAAAATTCCAAATTAACCAAGAATTTTTTTTGTTATGTGTAGCAGCATAAACTATTGGTCAATTCTTTTATTACATCTCTAATAAAATTATTTTGAACATTATTGCTCTCAGGTAATTTGGTGTTTGTTCTTCATTAAAATTCAATTTCCTATTTTCTTTTAGAGATTGTTTTGTTACCCAATATGCTGCAGTGTTCTACTCTTGATAGATATGAATGAAATTCATTGTTGGTAGAGTAAGTTTCCGACAGCAGATGGTCGATAGATTTAAAAAACCAAGGGTAATTTCCTCTCATGATCATCTCAATAAGAATAGATGAATTAGTTTCAATGGCAAGCTCTTGAATTCCCATAGGTTGACAGATGAGTAGACCATCAAAAAACACCATGCATTCAGCTATAATAGGATTCAATTTTCCATAGAGTCTACCAAATCCAGTGATAATAGTTCCACTGTGATCTTTAATTAACCCGTCTCCACTAGATTCACCATTCATGCTACAAGCTCCATCAGTGTTTAAATTGTATAAGTTTGATTTAGGGTTCTTCCAGTTGAGAGAAATATGAATATAAGGTTTAGCAAGATGGTTAACACAGCCAATCGTTGAAGTGATTTTGATGTCTTTGACCCAATGCATTCTATTGAATATATAAGATCTGTGAAGGCTGGATAGTATGTGAACCAACTGGTTGATCATTACACTAGGATTTCCAAGTTTGTCTCTGTGTTTGTTCTTGTCTTTTGACTTCCAGATAACCCATGCCATGATAGAAAACAGAATAGTACTGATTTCAACATTCTTGTTAGTAAACCATTACTAATTCTGGATTAAGTGAGGGAAAAACATATTTCTGGTAATGCTTATGTTGAATAAAACTGCAAAGTAATTCCACACAGTTCATGAATCATTACATTGGATAAAAACATGATTAGTTGATTTGATGTTGTCATATTTCTGGCATTTAGAAGTTAGGACGAATTTTCTCTTTTTAGAGATTGGTATCAATTGGAATCGAGTTGAAGAAAGTTCTTCAAAGAATGAAGGAGAATTTATTTAAAGTAATATGGTTCAATGTCCTTATGTAAAGGTTAAATATATTACCTTTAGGTTTGATAACATTCCAAGTTATCTTTGAATTGAAATTCCCATCAGAAGTTAGAGATCACCTGAAAGAGTCAGATATAAAGCTGACAGAGATCTTTAGGATTTAAGAGATTTCAGTAGAAAAAATAGAGATATAAGTTTTTTCACGTCCCAAGAGTCTTCAGAACAAAACCTTTTAGCTTTTATACTTTCTACTTATGATCTATCATCAGTTTCATTAAAATAAATGAAATTTCTTTTTGAGCACCACGTATCTAGCCAAAAATCAGCATTACCATATCCAATGTCCCATAAAATGAATTTATCAGCATTATCTTTTACTTTGATAAGCCTTGTCAAGATTTTTAAGCTTCAAGTAGGCTTATGGGCACATATAGGGTGATGTAATTTGCAGTATATGGAGAACATTATTTTGGCCCAAAGAATTTTCTGGTTTCTGAACAAAAACCATAGCTTGTGAGAGTAAGTTTCCTAGATGTCATAAATACTTTTGATATTGAGCCCACCTTCACTGTAAGGTTTACAAAATCTATCCCAAGAAGACCAATGAATCGCTTTGCTGTCTTTTTTTAGTTTTCCATAAAAACTTGTTGTAGAGAATACCAATTCTATTGATTACTGAATTATGGATGATAGAATTCTGAGTGAAGAAGATAGGATATATAGAGAGAACAGACTGAATCAAAGTTAACCTTCCTCCAAATGATAGAAGAGGTGAGTCACAATCAAGAATTATGTTCATGGTCTTGTCAATAATATCTTCAAAGTTTGATGCTCTTTAATTGTTGTTAATTATACTATCAAGGTACTTAAAAGGAATGTGGCAGTGCTTAATGTTTAAAACATCTTCCAACTCGTGCGCTTTTATGTTGGACATCTTGACAGGAACAATGAGCTTTGTATTTTTCTCTATTGATAAGCTACTCAAAGACAGATTGGTAGTGGTTTGGGAATGAATTGATTTGATTAAAATAAGAGATTGGACCATTGTAGAAGACCACCAATCCATCCATGAAGTTAATGCAAGGTATGTGGAGTTTTCCTCTGTATTTGAATTTGTTAGCTTGATTTTCGAAATAGATGGCCTTTAAACCCTTAATAAGATATTTCTCTATGATTATGAAAAGGCTATAGGAGAGGGGGTCTCCCTACCTAAGACCTTGTGTAGATTTGAATAATCCTTTCATCTCACCATTAATCACAATAGAAGAGTAGACATTAGATATATTATTTTCCATCAATTATAAAAACAGAGAGCTGAACCCAAATCTGACCAGAACTTTAAGAAGGAAATTGTGATCACTTCTGCCAGAATGTCTTTAACATATCAAGTTTAAGGATAATATTACTATCCCTGGATGGAAAATTTAGATCATAACATATCTCTTGAGCTATTCGAATGTGCTCATGAATACTTCTCCCTTTGACAAAATCCCTTTGCTCTTCAGAGATTATTTTGGGCAAAAGATTAGCTAGTTCGTACTTTATTACTTTAGAAACTATTATGTTGAACATTGTAGATAGGCTGATTGGCATGTAGTCTGACCATGCTTTAGGAGATTCTATTTTTAGTATTAAACTGATAACATTGGTGTGGACTCCTTTAGGAACAGACAACCATTGAAAATGTCTTCAATTGCAGCACATAGATCATTAGAGATAATAGACTAGTAAGATTTGAAGAATTCCCCATTGTAACCATCAGGTCATGCAACATAGTTTGAATTAAAAGTTTTAATAATGTTATAGATTTCGTACTCACTTGGGTTGCACATAAGCATATAATTATACTCATCATTGATCATTGACAGAATAAGATCCAAGTAGCTTCCAGTTGCATTGTTATTAGTATTCCTAGAAAGAAAATTCTCAAAATAAGCAATAGCAGAATCGTTAATTGCTGCTTGATCTTCTAGCCAATTAAACCCATCATATATTCTATTAATCATGTTTTCCCTCATTTTCTTTATTAGGTTGTGGAAGAATGCAGTGCTTTTATCACTATATTCGAGCCAAAAAAGAGTGTGACTTTTGTTCCCAGTAAGACTCTTCTCTAGAAAGAAGAATGTGGTGCTTTTATTTAGCTTTATACAGGAGAATTCTATCATCAACAGAGTTGGACACTTGAAGGTTAGCCTCAATCTCATTAATTTCTTATTCAATGTGCTTGATTGAATAAAAATATTTCCAAAATCGTTTTTATTCCAACTTTTAATATCAGTATTTAGCCTTTTTTAGCTTATACCTGAACACCTAAATAAGAGAGCCCATAATTATTCCAGATCATCTATCTTTGACCATATATAGAAAGCCCTCATGCATTACCCACATGTTTAGAAATTTAAAGGAAGAAATAATTTTTTCCTAATTGGTAGATATTGATATACTAATAGGGGAGTGATAAGAACATGTTTTGGCTAAATGAGTAACCTTGGTAATGCTGAAGTAATTGAGCTAATTATTGTTGTAGAGAGCCCGGTCGAGACGTTTTCATTTTCTCCCATTTTTCCAAGTGTATCTTGACCCGAAAAACCCAACATCATTAAGTTGAGAGTCGAGGATGAGGTTGTTAAAGTCTTCTGAACTTTTATGACAATAAGAAGTACAAAATAGTTGTTCATTAGAATTAAAGATGGAATTAAAATCTCCAAGAATAATCCATTCACTGGTTATGTCTTCCATATTTCTTAAACCATTCCACATGACAGCTCTTTGATTTTTGGAATTTTTAGCAAAAACCACAGCGACTTTAAATTCTTTATTGAAGATATTGTGTTTACCGTTCAGATGAAAGAACTGTTCATAAACCACTAGCTTATCCACACTGTAATCTCGAAGTAGCTGAACCCCAGTTTTCTAGTAATCTTTTCGAGTTTAGAAGAATAAACCATAGGTCCTTGCAAAGTGAGAAAGTCAGACTTTTCAGATCTTTTAAGGGATCTCAGTATTTTGAGAATTTCATTATTTCCTAACCTTCTGACATTCCAATTCAGTATTGAGATTGTCATATTTTTATATAGAGGATTTAACAGCTCCTTTGAACTGCATTAGTTTAGATCAAGTATGACCATAGGATTCCAGTTTTTCGTTATATATAGGAGGTTCAAATATAAATAATTTTTTCAATTAAATAATAAATATAAAATAAACTTTTAAAAACAATATTATTACAAATTATGTTGCAATGGCTTACGAAAATATACTATTTTGAAAAAGATATTAATGTAATTGATTACCAAACTATATTATAAACGGGGGTGCGTAAATACGTTTTAATTGATCATCAAATAAAAACTTTGGTCGCGTAAATAAACATATGTTTTGAAAATAAAAATTTAATTCGGATTCAAAATTATAGTTAAAATGGTAGTATAATTGTAATGGACTTGAAAATTAGTTTTGGTATATACACAGTGCTGAACAACTAATATTTTAAACCGTTACTAGGATAAAAAGACATATGCTGGCGTGAGATTTGTGGTACGATACTTGATCATGCAACATGAGTAGTCTCTTTAAAAAGTACCAAAACTAAAATAAATATAAATTAAATAGTTTAGTTATTTTATGTATCATAAATTATATATCGATAACATTTTACATACCAAGATATAACTATTTAATAAAATAAATAATATGTTCTAAGAAAAACCAAAATACTTTTTATAATATAAAATACATAAGTTTTATGGATTTTTAGAAAAAATATATTTAAAAAATGTAATGATAAAGAAAAAGAATAGGTAATTTTACGTTAAATTTTATAGTGACACTTATATATTATAATAAACAAAACATAGAACTAATATCGAGTAACCAAAGGTTTTTTATCTGTATTAATGTCGTGAAAAAAGCTGGTATGATGTTTTTTCTAAACCACGGAAAACGTTGATAATATTCGTCTAATGTGTTTCACACCTATAAAATAAAGAATAATCATGTTATTAACAAATCCGTAAAGATTAAATTAATCTACACCACCGAAAGAAAATAAACATAGATTAAATAAATATTTATAAGTTTAAAAAATAAGTTCAACATTCATATATCCGAAGTTGAACATTATTGAAAAATAATAATAACAACATACGATAGATTCCAAATGAAAAAGGGTAAAAAATAATCAGCGAAAAACAAAACAACGTGCACAATTTATACATAAAAAAATCCCTTCAATCTGAAGAGTAAAAAATCACGGGACGGATTGAGAGTCCATCCAAAACACATCTATTAATATAGTTGAGGGTACAAGTAGTATGAATTAGTCTCACACATATCTAAAAACCTACCAACGATTACACAGAATAATAGATAACAAAATAGAAGCACAAAAGGGAAAAATATCACCAAAACGGCAGGTTTGTTCTAGGAGTGATTTCATTTTGTGAATCTAAATTGTTACCTTGTTATTTCTTCCTTTGGTAACAAAACTTTTGTATATGACTCTGTTTCCCGCAGTAGTGACATATCCTATTGTCTTTCCAATCTCTGTACTTGGATCTTCCCTTTGAGTTACCACGGAATTTGGAACCTTTACTCTTGCTTCTTCCTCTATTCTCAGTAACAAGAGCTTGCAAATTGTCAACTCCCGTCTATTTTCTTCTAATATCTTCATTGAAGATACTTTCTTTGATAAAGTTTAGAGATTGAACACCATCTGGAGCAGAGTTGCTAATAGTCACAACCATAGTCTCCCAACTATCCGGTAACAAACTCAATAGAAATAAATCCCGTCGCTCATCATCAAGAGTAATCTTCATAGTAGTCAATTTGTTAATGATATCTTGAAAATTACTAAGGTGTTAAGAAACTGACTTACCACGTTTTAACTTTAGGTTGACAAGTCTTTTAATAAAAAACGCTTTGTTACGAGTTGTCTTTCTTTCATGAAGACCTTCCAATTTCTTCCAAAGATCATACGGGTCAGACAAAACATGGTTATAGATGCTAAGATCAACCCATTTTCGAATAGTTCCCAAAGCTTTTCTTTTCAACTTCTCCCAATCTTTTTCTTGATTGTCTTGCACTTTTACTAGTTTAACAGAGTTACCATTAACATCTTTAACTGACTCAATTGGATTAAACAAATCCTTGCAGTATAGGAGATCCTCCATCATCGGTCTCCAGATTGAAAAGTTTGTTGATGTTAATTTAATAATGGAGATACCATGACTACCATGACTGTAATCCATATTCGCTAGAAAAAACAAATAAAAAACGGTTAAAAATAATCAGCGGAAAACAAAACAACGCGCAAGATTTATACATGGAAACCCCCTTCAATGTGAAGAGTATAAAACCACTAGACGGATTATGACTCCACCCTAAACACATATATTATTGTAATTGAGGGTATAAGTAGTATGAATCAGTCCCACACAGATCTAAAAATCCACCAACGATTACGCAGAATAATAGATAACAAAAGAGAAGCATAAAAGAGAAAAATATCACCAAAACTGCAGATCTGTTCCAGCAGCACCAATTCACAATTCAACCGGTTAGATTGAAGCCCCTGATGTTATAAACACGCTGTCAAAATTTCAGCACAAACGGACGTTGTTTGCCTCTCGATCCAACCTCTTTACAGTGACTGCGCTGAACAGATCCAAAAACCAAAAATCGATAAAATACTCTTTCTGTTTGTATGCTCGAAAATCTTTCTCTCTATTTCTTTTTATGTATCTTTTTAGGTGTGTCTTTCTCTTATGTCTAGTCCCATATATATTGATGAGTCCGGATTCAGTCACCACACTTCATGGAAACCGGACATGGTCAATTCGGGCAATGTCCATTTCACCGGACAGGGGCAGTTCGGAGAACTATCATCCACTGAACTATCCGAACAGAACTAAATTACTTAAAACATAATCACTTCTTGACTAAGCTTCCTATTTACTTACTTAGAACTAATGGGTCTTTAAACTCGACCCGAATCTATTAAACATGACCCGAAAGCCCATATGGCCCAAACATAAGGGTATAAATACCCAACCACCAACATTAAATGAGGGTAATGAAAATTAAATACAACCAGGCAACTCAATTCTCCCTCTACATTCTACCCAAACATTAAATACTCTCAAAATTCCACAAAACTCTAAACAAAAATTACAAACTTACCCTCAGACGAAAATAAACCACACCAAATTGGCGACCACAGTGGGAGAACGACAGTACCTGAATCTAGCATTCAAAACCATCAGAAAAACCAGTCTGAATGAATCCGGACGCGCCAGAATTACCACCAGCTTTGCTTGAAGTGGTGGGAGAAAACGATGAATATACCATCGAGGAGCGTGATAAATTAAAGGGCGAGATAGAAGCTCTGAGGGTAGAGAGGGCAAAGATGGGCATAAAAGAGAAGTCAAAGGCATCAGTTGCTCATCATGACAACCCTAGAGAGCATGAGCCTTCGAAGACCCATGTGAGTACGAAGAAGACTCATGCTAGCTCCAAAAAATCTCACTGGTCCAAGCCGGTGGAGAGCTCTGATTCAGACTCAAAATCTTCCAGTAGCTCCTCGGACGAAGATGGAGTTGAAGAATCCTTGTCCTTTAGCAGTGATGAGGGTCGATCTAAAAAGAAACAAAAGTTGGTTAAGAAGTATTTAAGAAAAAAGGATAGGTATGGAAAGTTAAAGAGGCATATAGGCAAAAGATCATCTCATAGCCGGAGACACATAGACCGGATGTTGGTGGATCCTTTTATCTTCCATGATGAACCAGGTATCTTTGAGGATACCGTGTTCAGTCGTGGTCGGAATTGGAGACAATCTCCATTGTTATCCAAGATTCTGTCCGGAAACCTCCTTAAGAGGTTTGATAGTACAAAAATGGAGAAATATGATGGCAGTAATGATCCGGACAATCACTTGGAACAATTCAAAAAATTCATGATGAATTTCGATGCTGACGATAAGTTGCTTTGTATAGAATTCTCCCAATCCTTCACAGGGAGTGCCTTGGAGTGGTATAATAGCCTACCACACGGGTGCATCAGAAATTTCGATACCTTTTGGGTGGCCTTCCGGAGGCAGTTTGTTGGAAGTAAGGAGGTGAAGGGCAATGGAGATACCATCATCCATTGTGCCCAAGAACCGAACGAATCTTTAAAAGAATACATAAGTCGCTTTGTAAACATTAAAAATGGGTTGGCGATTGCTTTGAGCAAGTAGCAATAACATCTTTGAGGCAGGGCTTAAACCCTGGAAATTTGGCTGATTCAGTAACCAGAAAAAAGACCATGACATGGGGAGGTCTACTGAATCAGGTTGGGAAGCAAATTAACGTTGATGTAACAAAGAAAACTAGGGTGCACAGGCAGGTGAGGTCTGCTCCGGCTGCACCGAATCTAAACCAAAATCAGTCCGGGAACAAAGCAAGGGAGACCGAGCAGGGTCATAACAGAACTAAATCACAGTCTCAGCCAGCTGCGCCGGCCCAGAGTCAGCAATCTAGAAACAAGCGAGGACCTTGGGTTCAACTGGAGTGGTTTGCTGAGTTAAAAGAGAATGTAGCCACCATTTATGACAAAACAAAGGAAGAAGTACACTATAGAAGGCAGGTTGCGCTACAATCTCCTAGGGAGCATCGTAACAATTGTTTCTGTCAGTGTCATAATGATACTGGCCATACCACCGAGGATTGTATTGCTTTAAAGCAAGAAGTCCAGAATTTAATTGAGAGAGGAAAGTTGGGAGCATATGTTAAAAGAAGAGGAGGAAATAGGCCTGATAACGCTCATCGGGCTGGTCCAAACAATGCAAGCACATCCGCTCCGGAGAGAGATATGGTGATAATTGAGAGATTCGATGTAGAGTCAGAGTACTTGGATCCTGATCCAACTCAAAACAGAGTAGGTGCTATTGAGGAACGTTGCAAAATAGTGACTGGGCTTATTAACTTTTTTGAATCACTCACAATTTTCAGAGGGGATACCATGACAGCACCCACTGCTTCTTCGAGGAAGAGGCATGTTCATACTTTAGCTACCCAACTGGACGGAGGCATGACCTCCTATCAATCGCAGATTCCATTTCCCTTCATTATTTTTTATGAGGATGACCTGAGGGATATAGCTGGCCCTCATGAAAATGTTGTTTTCATAGGAGCATCCATTGGGGGCAATGACATAAGACGAATCTTGGTGGATACTGGGAGTTCAGCCAATGTCCTCTTTTTAACTTCCTACAAAAAGATGAAGAATCCAGCAGTAATTCAGCGTTCAGACAGGTCAATTGTGGGTTTCACTGGAAGCTCAACAGATGTGATCGAGGAGTTCGAAGAGGAAGTTTTGTTGGGCAAGGGCCTTTTTAAGAAGATGGTTAGGATACTTTTTATTGTGGTGGATTGTCCCACTTGTTATAATGCTATTCTAGGGAGGTCTTGGCTCTCTAGGATGCATGCAGTGGCCTCAACAATCCACCAATGTTCGAAATATGCTGTGCAAGGACAAGTGGGAGTTGTTCGGAGCAGCCAAAAGGTAGCAAGAGAGTGTTATGCAACAACACTGGCTCCTCGGACGTTGGGGGCAGTTCGTATCAATGAGGAATTTATGACCCTAGAAAGACCCCTGGAGTGTTAATACCGGTTGAATAAGTTGAAACACATTCTTTGGAAGAGGGAAAAAATGTTAAGATAGGGTCTAAAATGACAGCCGAACTAAAGGGTAAGATGTTGAAGTTCTTAAAAGACCATCAACATGTTTTTGCTTGGTGCAATGCTGATGTTACCGGGGTTCCAGCAGATATTATATCACACCACCTATCCATACGAAGAGACATAGCACCTGTGGTACAAAAGAGAAGAGCTTTTTCCAAGGAAAAGGCTGATGTCATCGTTCAAGAAGTCGACAGGCTTACTAAGATGGGGCACATAAAGGAGTCTCGGTATCCTTTATGGATAGCCAATCCGGTCTTGGTGAAAAATAAAAATGGCAAGTGGCGTATGTGCATTGACTTTACGGATCTCAATAGGGCTTGCCCAAAGGATTTATACCGGTCCCCCGGATTGATCAGCTGTTGGATTCCACATCTCAGAATAAGCTACTATCTTTCATGGATGCCTTCTCCGGGTACAATCAAATTCAAGTAGATCCGAAGGATCAGGAGCATACAATGTTTGTTACTGATAGGGGTCTTCATTGTTACAATGTGATACCATTTGGGTTAAAAAATGCTGGGGCTACTTATCAAAGGTTGGTAAATAAAGCTTTTGCTGATCAAATTGGAAGAAACATGGAAGTATACATAGAGGACATGATGGTAAAAAGTATGGATGAAGAGCTACACTTGACAGTTCTCCAAGAAACTTTTGCTAACTTAGTAAAAGTAAATTTGAAGCTAAATCCAGAAAAGTGTGTGTTTGGAGTACAGTCCGGAAAATTCTTGGGGTATGTAATAAGTGAACAAGGGATACAGCCTGATCCGGACCAGCTTAATGCTTTATTCTAAATGGAGCCTCCTCGGAATATTAAAAAGGTACAACGGTTGACTGGGAGGTTGGCTGCGTTAAATCGATTCATCTCGAGGTCTTCGGACAGATGTGCTCCGTTCTTTCAAACTTTAAAAGGTGCAAAGGGATTTTACTGGACTTCACAGTGTGATGAGGCCTTCAATAAAATTAAAAAACACCTGTCCTCCCTCCAATACTTTATTTAAACCTGTTGATGGAGAGACATTCTTCATATACTTGGAAGTTTCCAGTTGTGCCATAAGTGCCGTATTGGTGAGGGAGGTAGATAATTATCCCCGTCCGGTGTATTACATTAGCAAGAGCTTGATAGATGCAGAAAAACATAATCTGAAGCTTGAAAAATTAGCATTAGCCCTGGTGATTGCTGCAAGGAAGATGAGGCCTTATTTCCAGGCTCATCCTATTATTATCCGGACGTCTTTTCCCTTAAAAAACGTTCTTCAAAAGGCAGGTGTTTCAAGTAGAATGACTAAGTGGTCAGTGGAATTGAGAGACTTCGATATTGATTTTGCCCTCCGGACAGCGATCAAAGCCCAAGCTGTGGCTGATTTCTTAGTTGAATTCCATTCAGATAGGGATGTAGAGCAAACAACTGGTACCAAAGATAAAAAAGTCTGGGTCATCCGAACTGATGGTGGATCAAGTACCATGGGATGTGGTGCAAGGGTATGCTTGACCTCTCCGTATGGGGACAAGATGTACCATGCTATATGTTTTGCTTTTCGGGCTTCTAATAATGAGTTCGAATATGAAGCTGCTATAGCTGGTTTAAAGTTGGCTTTTATTTGTGGAGCCAAAAGGGTCAAGTTGATGAGCGATTCCCAGCTTCTTATCCATCATGCACAAGGTCAATCTGAAGCCAAAATGGAGCAGCTGGTGCAGTACTTACTTCTTCTTAAAAATGAGGCACTTAAGTTCAAGAGCATCGTTTATGAGCACATACCCCGAACAGAAAATGAACTGGCAGACTCCTTGGCAACCATAGCCTATACTGAATCCTACCCTTAGATCCATGTGTTGGAGTGCCCTTCCATTCAACTCAGTATGGGTAATCAGGAAGATGGCTTCGATATACATACGAAACAGCCTCAAGATTGGAGGTTTCCTCTCCTTCAATATCTTTCAGATGGCATTTTGCCTCCGGATAAATCAATAGCAAGAAAAGTAAAGTACAAGGCTCGTGGTTTTATCATACTAAGGGATATTCTTTATAAGAAGTCTTACAGCAAACCCCTCTTGCGATGTTTGGGGGTTGATGAATCTCAAATAGTGCTCTCCGAATTACATGATGGTGAGGGATCAACTCACTATGGATTCAGGGCTCTAACAAGGAGAGTTTTGTTGGCTGGGTATTATTGGCCTTCCATAATGCAAGATGCTAAGGAGCTGGTGAGGAGGTGTGACCCATGCCAGAGATATAGCAATGAAATTCATATCCCAGCCATCCCTTTAGAGTCAATTTCTGAGCCTATACCTTTTGCTCGATGGGGTTGGATTTGGTGGGACCTCTCCCTATGGCATCCCTAGGACACAGGACAATAATTGTTGCTATTGATTATTTTTCAAAGTGGATTGAAGCAGCTCCATTGGCAGGTACAACATCAAAAGTTGTTATAAAATTCATTTTATCCAACATCTGTTGCAGATTTGGAATTCCATAGAAGATAACAACAGACAATGGGCCACAGTTCGACAACAAGGAAATGGAGAGTTTCTGTGCCTCTAGAGGTATACAACATTGTTTCTCTTCACCTTTCCACCCACAAGCAAATGGTCAGGTTGAAGTGGCTAACGAGACTATACTGTCCGGTTTGAAGAAAAATTTAGAAGGGGCTGCTGGAAAATGGCCTAGTTATTTGCAAGAAGTTTTGTGGGCTTACCGGACTACACCTGGGGCTGCAACACAAGAGTCACCTTTTGCTTTGGTCTATGGGATGGATTCCATAGCTCCCATAGAAGCAAATCTCCCTTCATTTCGAGTTCATTATTTCTCCGAACATACTAACGAGGGGGCTATCAAAGGCAAACTTGACTTGATAGAGGAAAGAAGAGTTAAGGCTCACCTTAGGGCTGTGCACTATCAAGGTTTGATGAGAAGCAGGTTTGCTTCTAAAATCAAGAGAAGGGATTTTCAACTGGGGGATAAGGTGTTGAGAAATTTTTTCCTACACACTAAAGAGAGGCACTTCGGTAAATTGGCTCCAACTTGGGAAGGACCATATGTGGTCATTGAGAAGCTTAAGCCTGGAACATACCAGCTCCATGACAAAGATGGAAGAATTTTGAACCACCCTTGGAATATTGAACACCTCCGGTTGTACTTGGAATAGAAACTATGTAATTATTTACTTGTTTAAAAGTCTATGTAAATATTTGGGGGCATACTCTTTCATACCCTGGTGGCGCGGGGAGTTTTAATGAGGTGTCCGGGATCTTTTATAAAATTTGATGCCTTCTTAAAAATTTGGAGTGTTTTTACTTAATAGTTCATTGTCAAATTTTTGTTTAAACGCATGCCGGCTTAAATTAAAGGAGTGATGACTACTTAAACATTTGTCATCAGAGAATTTAAACACTTTCACTTTAGAATGCTTATGAAATAACTAAGGGTTGTTTAAACATTAGCCACCAAAATTGAAAAATGAAAGAATGCAAGAGTTGTGCAAAGTAAAGATACCCATTAAAACAACCGAAGTGCCTTGGCCATCCAAGGACTTTAAATTGTCAATCAAAGCAAAAAGATATATCCGGTCAAACACCGGACACAGTTACAAAAATTCCTTGGCATTCCAAGGACTTTAGTTCAATCAAAATAAAAGGCAAAAGAAATAATTGATATTCTAAGACTGAGCCTTTGAAGATGGCTCAACCTCACTCGTTTTCTTCTTCTTGAGGTCATCATTCTCCTCATTTGGACTCTCCCCGGTGTTTTCTTCCTCATCGGATGAGTCAGCACTAGAATAATCATGCAAGTCTCCATCAGCCATAGTGTGGAAGGGAAGGTCTTCGTACTCTACATAAGTCCATAAATCTCCCAGGTTCCTCTTTGGGAACTTCTCATGAAAGAGTAAAACCATGTCCGACTTCACTTTGGCGTATATTTCCTCTTGAGTATCTATCACATTGTTGGTATAAGCATCAATCTTGGCTTGGATTTTTGCCTCTTGCTCCCTTAGCAGATCAGCTTTTTCTTCTGCAGCCTTGGACACCGAGTCCTCGAGCGCGATCTTGTCATTAGTCAAAGTATGAATGACTTGGTCATTGGCCTTCACCTCCTCTTTCAAAGAGGAGAGATCTTTCTCCAGCCCGGACTGCTTTGCCCGGAGGTCTTTGATAGTATCTTCTAAGGTAGCTACCTTTGTGGCCCAACCGTCATGGCTCTTCTTTAACTCCTCGTTTTCCCTCTTCCAAACATCAGCATTTTGGGTGGCAAAGAGGAGGTCGTTGGACAGTTTTTCCTTGTCAGAATTAAGGGCAGTAATGATAGCTGACTGACTTCGCACTTGTTTTTCCAGAACCAGCACTGGCTGAATATTACTCAATATAGAGTGAGTTATAACATCTCTTTCACTTGAAACGGTGAAAGACTTACCATTTAAGGTAACGGTGTTCGAAGTGCTTGGAGGGAGGTAGGGCCCAGTAAAGTCATCTCTATGGAGGTTTTCAAAGTAGTCACCAAGCCCCTCAAGCCCTGTAATGTCGACACCGTCAATGCTGATGTCTCCTCCTCCAACCTCATCAGTACGAAAGTCACCAGGGATCTCTTCTACTCTTGTTGGATCAGTAAGGTCAACAGGAAGGAGGGGCTCCGGAGGCCGGAGAGAAAGTTCATCACCCTGGGAGGTATTTTTCTTCTTGGCCTCCTTGTCCTTGCTTTCTGCTCCCCGTTTCCTAACTCTCTTAGGAACCCTTGGAGGTTTTGGAGATCCTGCTTCTTCCCTAGTACTCTCGTGCTCCACTACTTCTAGAATAGCAACATCAATCTGTCTTGGAACTGGCTCCGCTTGGTTTGTTGGAGCAGTTTCCTCCGCTTCGGTGAGGTTAGCTTCAACCGCACTCTTCTTGCCCTTACCCTTTTTTCCTTTCATCTTACTTGGGGCTTTGGCTCGACCAGGCAGATATAGTGACCCGTCCGGAGCATGTGTTCTTTTAAGGACTACCTCCGGAGGGGGTGGGGTGGTGAGTTCCTCCCAGGATAAGTCCCTCCGGTCAGTAGTGTTCCAGAGGTGGGACCTTGCAAGATTGCCTCTGGTAAAGGCTAATGGAAGCGATTTCCCCACTTTTCAGCAGCCCAAGTGTTTATCTTAGTGCAAGTGGTCTGCCCGGCTTTTAAATGATCATTGAAGTCTTTAGGCAGCACTGTCAAAAAAATAAAAAATAAAAGACAAGTTAGATAAACAAATTTATAAAATGAAGATAATAATGAGAGATGGGATTCTTACCATCGCTTCTCCACCTGCTGGTGAGGAGACTTGGGTTGGTACCAGCTTTAATCTTCCTCTCATTCTCCCAGGCACCACTCACAAACAAAAAGTGAGTCCTTTAATTTCTCTCCGACTCGAGCAGGTCATCCACTGCTTTATAGTTATCACCCATGTTGAAGTGATAAAAGGGAATATGGTGGTTTCTGCAGAGGTTGGCCACAGCTGCGAATTTCTCCATTGGAAGAGGAATTCCGGAGAGCCTGGAGACCATGATACATGCCATGAGAGTGTACCAGGCATTAGGGCTCAGTTGACTTGGGACAAGCTTGATAAAGTGCAAGTATCTGACTATCTCCGGATCTAAGGGAAACCTTAGTCCCTAGTTAAAGAGTTCAGTGAAGATAACTATTTCACTGAGCTTGCAGTCCATCGGTGTTTCAGGGTCTATTGGGATCCTTATTTTTACATTCTCCGGAATCCCCCACTTTGTTCGCATCCGACCCAGTTCGGCTGTGTGGATGAAGGCATAATTTTTTTTTGCAAAGTAATTAAGTACTTAACACTAACCTTGTGGAAACAAGGTCCCACTTTTCCCTCGAGGACCTCCGGCAGACCTGGATGCCTTAGGCATAGTTTTTATTTGCCTTTATCCTTCTTGGCAGCACCAGCATCACTCGTTTGTCCGGAGACTTCGGACTCGAACGGATCCTCTTCAACAGAATCCTCCATTACTTCTTCCATTACCAATGAGGGATTTTCAGTTGTTTTGGAGTGAGGGGAGTTAGAGATTGGCTTAGCGTGCCCTCCGGTTTGTGGGTTTTCACTGGTTTCTTGTACTTTGGCCTCCGGCTAGGGCTCAGAAGCAGTAATTTCTTTACAAAGACTTGAGCTAGATGCCTCCGGTCCGGACATCTTGTCCTTAGGAATTTTCATAGGTGCCTCTGACCCTGTGTTGCTATCCTTGGACCCTGATTTGGAAGGTGTACCTTTTTTAGCCTGCCCTTTTACCAGGCGACCTCTTCTCCGATCAACTAACTTATTCGGAGAGACATCTACATCAGATCTCATGGCGATAAATGGAGAAGGCTTCTTAAAAATGGTAACTACTTGCCCTGGTTCAACAGTGGGCTCTGATTCCTGAACCGACGAGCCTGAAGCAATTGGTGAAAGGTTGGTTTGAAACAATCTTCTTGGTTTAACGCTTCTGGTTGAAGAAGAACCCTGGTCAGGCTATGTGTTTGGAATTTTTGGTTTGTCGACAGGGGAAGTAGGAAGGCCTGCAGCAATGCGCCTTTCTCGTTCAACTTTTTGGGCCTTTTCTAACTCTGATAGATTAAGCCACCCACCTTTGATTAAAGCGTTCCTAGCTGTGAACATAAACTCACAACCAAAAAGAAGTATTTGTGTTTGAGAGAGAAAGCTCTGAAGTTTAGCAAAGTAAGTATGAAGAGGATGGTAAAACAGTAAATGAATGATTAATTTATAGTAAACACACAAAAAGATGCTTTGATACCTAGGAGAATTCGAAAGGATTGCAATGATTAGGGAACGACGCTGATGTCATCTTCATTAAATGAAGAGGTTACTTTTTGGAGAAGGTGGGAGCGCAATTCTAGGTGAAAAAACGGTTGAAGTGACGAACCAGAGAGAGACACGTGTCCCACGAATACTGGCAAGAAACCGTTTAGTTTTCAAGAACTTTTTCAGTTCGGATAAAGCTATAACACAGTTCGAAGGGCATGTCCAAATATAGCTGTGACCAGCAACATGCTACTTTTTAGGTCTTGCTAAAGGTTTTTGAACACCACCTAAAAAAGGGGCTACTGATGAGTCCGGATTCAGTCACCACACTTCATGGGAACCGGACAGGGTCAATTCGGACAATGTTCATTTCACCGGACAGGGGCAGTTCGGAGAACTATCATCCACTGAACTATCCGAAGAGAACTAAAGTACTTAAAACATAATCACTTCTTGACTAAGCTGCCTATTTACTTACTTGAAACTAATGGGTCTTTAAACTCGACCCAAATCTATTAAACATGACCCGAAATCCCATATCGCCCAAACATAAGGGTATAAATACCCAACCACCAACATTAAATGAGGGTAATGAAAATTAAATACAACCGGGCAGCTCGATTCTCCCTCTACATTCTACCCAAACATTAAATACTCTCAAAATTCCACAAAACTCTAAACCAAAATTACAAACTTACCTTCAGACGAAAATAAACCACACCATATATAACTCTAAGGAGATGAAAGCCCTAGGTTATAAGTTGGGCTTAGTTGGACTAAACCAAATGAAAAAATAAAATTAGAAATCGTTTCGTCAAGTAATTATAATCATAATTTTTTTAATTATTAATTATCTTGGGTCTGAAAAGAAAATATTTTCATGAGTGAAAGAATTTAAAATAAAAATAGGAATATATTTTTAAAAAGGTTATAATAATTCATCAATAAAAACCTATATATTTACAATTTTAGAAAAGCCAAAAATTTACCTTTTAAATTTGTGTTTTTTTATAAGAAAATGTTTATAAAACCATACAAAACACACAATATATATTCAACCATCTTTAGTTTCTATTTATAAGATTTGGAGAACAATTTAGACATCGATAGGCTTTTTCTGAAGTTATATAAACCTTTGGCTTATTTTATCCTATCGAAATATCAAATACAATAAATATCAAATACTAAAAAAATAGAAATTATAAGATAATATATATGGTGTGGAAAACCTTGGGACAATAACTCGTTTCTAGATTATTGAATTTAATGATAGATAGTCTATGGTTCCTGGACTATTCAGTTTGGATAAAGTTAGTCCATGTACGTGTGATAACTATAAATTTTTCTGATAGATAGTTCATCAACTATTCATATTTTATAAAGTTAGTCATTTTACTTTCTATTTTTTATAAACTTAATCATTTTAATAAACATGCACACTGGACTAATTTTATCCAAATTGGATAGTCCAGAGAATGCTAGCGGACTTTTGAAAGTCCATGGACTATATGTCACCAAAATGGATAGTCCAGGGCTACCAACGGACTTTTGAAATTCCAGAGACTATCTGTCACTAAATTCAATAGTCCATGAATAATCTACCGTTCAAAGTCGCTCTAATGAATACCTTTTATATCGCAAGTAATCAATATACTCGATTAAGATATATATCAGTCCATTTCAATCTTTTAAGTAATATGAGACCAATCTTGCTTTCAAAATACTATTTATACTGTTTTTAGTTAATAAACACCAAGATTATTTATACTCGTTTAAGATATTTTTATCAAATATTAGTCCATTTCAATCTTATAAGTAATGTGAGAACCAATCTTGCTTTTGAAAGATTATTTACTACAATTATCAAAGATATTACCGATTAGAATACAAAAATGCATTGTTTTTACAGAATAAATATCAAGATCCCTTAGTTATAGAAGTTGGAAAGATGTCCTTGAAATTAAAAATATGAGCTCATAAAAAATGGTTTTAAAAAAATTATTAAAAACATTTTTTAGTATAGAAGTGTTTTAAGTTGATGTATATATATCAAAGCTATAGTAAAATGGATAATATTAATAAAAGTAATCATCACGGGTGAGCAAAAACCGAAAAAAACCGAACCGACCGACCGAACCAAACCAAAATGGGTCGGTTTTTTAAAACTAGATTTCGGTTTCGGTTTTAATTTCTTAAACCGAATTTAATTCGGTCGGTTTTCGGGTTGTACGGTTTAACCGACCGATTTGAACCGAACCAACCGAATCTCGAGAGTATATTGTATATGTTAATATGTAGACCGTATTTGATATAAGAACTGTCTTCACCTTTGGCCTAGTGGTTGTACACTTACAACTTAAGATCTTTTATTATAGCCTGTCTGGGGTACGAATCCTGGCTATAACATTTTTTTCTTTTTTTTTCGTTTCTCTTTCATCTCGACTTTAGCTAGGGGTTTTTTTTCGTTTCTCTTTCGTCTCGAATTCCAAATTGCCAACCACTACCAGAGCCAACCACTACCAGAGCATGTTAGTTAGCCTCCTTCAATTTCATTCATTTAGGCCATCTCGCTACCTTCCTCTCCTCTTCACCTGGGCTACAATCTCCGCCGTTGGAGTCGCCGTTTGTTAGTGCTGCTGGAGCCCTCGTTGTGGGATTCCCAGTCCTGGTAAAGCAATCTTCTTTCTGGACCTCTATCTAGTTATGCTTACATCTGATGGTTCATAATGAATTGTATATCTTACAATTGGATTTCTATTAGATTTCTAGTGTATGTATGGATGTATATAGCTTTTAAATAGATAGTTGCTTATGTTCTGATTGAGGAAATGAAATGAAGACTATTTTTAGTATTTAGTTTGTTGTCAAGAAAAATCGGTATTGTCTATTGTAGATGTTTTAAGATAAAATTTCATATTTTTGTGTTTTTGAATGTTGTGCATATAAGTTTCATTATGAACAATTGATAGACTTGAACTGCTGTTTCTCTGGTCTGGTGCGAAAGTTCATTTGCGTGAAAACCTGTATTGAGAATGAGAAAATGAGGTCTAGGGTTTCTCGTGATCAACTACCGCAATACACAATATAATGATTTTTGTTTTATAGTATTCATGTTTCTTTTGTTTTCTCTTAAGATTACAATTTAAATAAAAGCGAACTAGATGTCGGTACTAGTCAAGATTTTGTACTTTGGGATCCGATTATGCTGATTTTCAGATTGATAGCAGTAGAGTGCTTGCAGGTTGTTGCGGATACAGGACTTGAGTTGCTTGCAACATCTTTAATATTCAATTTTCTCGTAAGTAGTTTGCAGATTTTGCAATTCAGTAGTTTGTTTACAGCTTTGATATTGATTTTATTTACTGTGAAAAAAATGTTCTAGAGTGTACCTATACAACACCAGTATATGAAAGGTGTGACGAATGATGTCCATTATGTGAAGGCATACTATCAGACTTTCCATGTATGTCATTTGATTTTTACATCTGCTCAGTGAAGATTAACTAAGATGGTCGGGGAAAATGAAGTTACAAATGCAGAAAGCGCAAATCAAGAAAACGTCGATGCTGGTATTGCTGGTCAAAACGTTCAAGGTAATCGTAGAATCCCTCATAGAACAACTAATGATATGGAATAGGTTAGCACCGATGCCGTTATTGTTGGTCAGAATAGGAAAAGATCATTTGTGTGGGATCATTTTACCGAAGTTGAACGTAAAAATCCTAACTATATTCGTACCACTGCATGTAACTATTGCAAGAAAATCTACAATTGTGATCCCAAACAAAATGGAACATCCACTTTAGGAAACCATCTAAAAAACCAATGTAAAAAGTATCTGTTTCGAAATCTTGATAAGAATCAAACTACTTTAGGGTTCAAAGTGAGAGAAGGAGATAACCGAAGTGAACTTGTAGCTGTTTCTTTTAATGCGGAAGCTTGTAGAAAGCCTTAGCCAAAATGTTGATATTAGGTGAATTTCCCTTTAAATTTGTAGACGGCGAGGGCTTTAGAAACTTTATGCTTGTTACTCAACCAAAGTGGACAAGTATTCCATCTCGGTTTATAATTGCAAAAGATTGTTTCAATGTTTTCGTAAAGGAGAAAAAAAAGTTAAAAGCAGTCATGTTAGGGCAACGGGTATGTTTAACTACGGATACATGGACATCTATACAAAATTTGAATTTCATGTGTCTCACCGCTCACTTTATAGATGCTGATTGGAAACTACATAAAAGAATTCTGAACATTTGTATAGTTGAAAGTCATAAAGGTGAGGATTTGGGGAAGGTTATTGAGGTGTGTTTGCTTGAATGGGGGATTGATAAAAATCTTACTCTCACAGTTGATAATGCAAGTTCAAATAATAAGGTTATTGAATTTATCAAAAGCAAGACTAAGTATAGAAGATGTACTATTTTAGAACATGAATTCTTGAATATGAGATGTTGCGCCCATATTTTGAATCTTGTTGTTCGTGATGGATTGAAAGAGATGCATGACTCGGTCGCTCGAGTAAGAAATGCAGTGAGGTATGTGAGATCTTCGCCACAAAGGTTCAAAATCTTCAAACTTTGTGCTTAAAAAGAAATAATTGAATGTAAAAGCATAGTTTGTTTGGATGTGCCGACTCGATGGAATTATACTTATATGATGTTGGAAAGAGCTGAAAAGTTTTCTAAAGCTTTTGAACTGTTAGAAGAGGATGATCATGGTAGAATTAAGTATATAGATATTTCCTCCATGACATTTTTTATTTTCTTCGTCTAAAATTTACAAAAGAGAATATTTTAATCTAGCTTTCATGATTTTATTCTTCATTTAACTTTAAATTTATATATTCTTGTCCTTGTTTTCTGTTCCTTTTATTTTATATAACAATTAATTATTTTTCAATTTCACCAAAGTTATAATCATAAACTTCTAAAAATCAAACTTTATAAAACCTAAAACAATTTAAAATCCAAATCAACCAACATCAAATCAAACTCATCAACAAGTTTTAAATACAAAGAAAACATAAATTGAGATGAACAATAACATAAAAGAGAATCTACATGTATATTGGAATTAGACTTTCTTTATACTGAGAGAGTGGTAATTAAATAACATTAAATTAAAAAAAATTAAAAACCCTCATTAAATACTAAACCTATCTCAATATGTTACCTACTCTTTAGGTTTTCCCATAGAAATCAATTTTTACAAGTACAAGCTTCGGTGCGAACTTCAAAATCATGAAGATGGTGTAAGATCTCTAGATACATTGTTCTATGTATAGTTCTTCTTGTTCACACTGCAGTTTTCATAAGTAAAACCAACAAGTATGGATGACAAATAATCTTTCAAATATGATTTTGAAGCTGTTTATACTCATGAAGTTTTCTTATTATAAGATTTCATAAACTTACATTTTAAAAGTCTAGAGTTTATTGACTATTATGTGTGTATTGTGTCTTCATGAGTATGTATTTGTCCATGAGTGTTGTGTTTTGAGTGTTGAAGTTCTATAATTATGGGATTTCAATTGAAATCAAAATTGTGGATATGCGTGTGCAAAAAGTTATAAGATTATGATTTTTTTCTTTAAGAAAATGAGGGTAAAAATAACTTTTACCTTACAGAGAAAATAAGGAAGCGGGGAAAAAATTTAGAACATGAAGGAAATAAAAAAATATGGAGGAAATAGCTTCTCCGTTAAGTATATAGCTAGAGTTGAGTAATAAATATTGTGGGTGTACCAAACTGGTAACATATTTGTTTAACAGTGACTATGGTCTCCAACTAAGGGTATAAATTCTTGAATAATTTATTAACTATTCTGTTTTATTTATTTAGTTCATCTATCGTAAAATTATCATTTTGAGTTTTTCGTTTGAGAAAATATATGAAATTATTCTTTGGCATCACGAAAAAGTTCACTCGCCAAGGAGTAAATTTATAGATTTTGCCAAGTCGAAGGATTCAATTTATAAATTTTGCTAAATCGAGAAATTCATTTTATAGATTTTGTGAAGTCGAGAGACTAAATGAATAAATGCAACAATCATTAGTTTATTCGACAATTTAAACACGAACTAATCTGAAACAATTGCATTGGATATCGAACGAAATAGCGTGGATGACTTTTTGAAGTCGTGTTTTAAACTAAAATTATATTTTTTAAAGAGAAAATAAGATTCATCATCTTCCTTTTATCATTTCATGTAACCTTTACTCCAAACCAATTTATTTAGGATTTCTCTCATTGCATCCATTCGATTTATTATACTATTTTTTGTCATGAAATAGCTCGTGAACCTTTATAAGATCAATCACCGTCAAATAAAATCTACAAACATGATCTTCAAGATGTTTGTATTCAATTCATAACCACATCTTATATAATCGATTTCTTAGATTATAGAATAGCTTAATTTAAATATTCATTTTTACAGGGTTATTGATGAATCCCATTATGTGATATTTGATATGAGAGTCACTACTATGAATTAAGAAGTTGATTATTAATTTTAGTCAAAAACAATTCTTTTATTTTTGGAATTGTATTACTCTAATTTTAGAATTGAGATTCTAACAACATGCGTATAAGTTTTCATGTTTATATTAATGTTTGATTTTTGGATGAATAAAATCTACAAGTTTGATTTAAAAGATTTGAGAAAATTTTCAAATTTGGAATCGTTATAAGGTTATCAAAATCATGGGTCTCTGTATAAATTTTTAAGATGTGATAATACAATGATTGCACTGTCACAACGTCACGATAGGCCCAGTTTCTTGCGAACGCGCCACCGATAAGTTTTCCAGTATGTTTTTGTGTATTTTGCCTATTTGTTTTTATTTTTATCTGCAACAAACATGTTCATCATTTAATAGTGTAAGGTTATTATATGAGTATACATAAGTTATACACATTTAGATTTCCGGGTTTAGTTATGATGCACATATTTGTACACTTATTGTGTTATAAATAGAGTATAATTATGTTACCCAATTTATATGTGTTTTATGAAGCATGATAAATTCTTGGTCTTCGGTATACATGAGTAATGACCTGCAACCGTTGAAGAATTTGACATTTGGTTGTACGAGATGATATCTTGTATGATCAATGTTTTTTTTAGGTTTGGATTTTAGTGATATCCATCTCTTTTATGAGAATTGAGAATGTTATTTTAGATCTTGACAATTGATTTAACTGTTCATGTTATGGTGAAATACGATACGATAATTCTTGTTAAGTAAAATACTGATGTTCAGTATAAGTCACATATGAACATTGCATATGCTCATTATTTGAAACTTATTGACAACTTTTATAGGAAAAATAGTAAATTAATAGAATAATATTCTGATTACTACAAGAGGCAAACCTCGATGAAAGATAAGTGTCTAAATATGAAAAAACGATGACAAGTGTTTATATATAAAAAAATGATGACAAGTGTCTAGATAACAACAAATCTAGAACTGGCGATAGGATCAAAAGGTCACAAACATAGCCAACAAATGGGGGAGATGGTTACAAGACAAAACGAAAATACAAATAAGGTAGTGAAAGTTCTAAGAATTTACCCTGGCCATCCGATATTGGTGCCAAGAAACTTGAACCAAAAATCATAGAAAATACAGTATGAGACCATGGAGGAAACAACAGGTAGGGAACCAAAAATTATTGCGTTCCTCTCCCACTAGACATGGTAAATTACCGCGCCAAAATAAGAATGCCAATAATGACAGTTTTGAGATGAAGACCAATTTAACGCCTTATTAAGACAATATTGCCAATTAAAAGTATTTAGCGGGAAACTGAGTTTAAAGCTAGCAAATCTCCAGAAAATCTGAGTGAAACTACAGTCATAGAGTATACGATTTATAATCTCAAAGTCTGAATAACATATGACATAGTCTGGTGAGATGTTAAACCCCGACGTAGAAATTTTTGTTAAGTGGATAACTTGTCGTGTCTTGCAACCCAAACAATAAAAGAATGATGGGGGAATGTTGTACTTATTCCATACTAACCTTGCCCACCTAAAAAATGGGATGGACATACAAATGAAATTATAGGTTTCTCCAATAGTAAAGTTTGGGTTTTCTCTCTTGGTGGTCCATAAGTGGATGTCATAAAAGTTGATATTAGGAGGAGGAAGAGAGATTATGAGATTTTTAATCTTTCGAAGTTTGATTTGGTTCCTTACGCGCTCCGATATGATATTAGATGATAATTTCCAGCCACCATTCAAAATTATATCTTAAACCTTAAGATTGTTCATGAGCCTGGAAGTTTTGATTATGTTTTCCCATCATGATTTACTAAAGAAGTGTGGAGGAGCCAATGATCATACCAGAAGAAGGTATCAGCTTCGTTTCCAATCGCTACCATGTACCATTGATTTTGCATATTTGTTAATGTAGCATATTAATATCATGTTAAAAGAAAACATATGATTATCCCCGACAATGTGCTTTTTCAATATATTTTTGTAAGTCCTTCAAAATAAATAAAGTTTCTTCTTTTTCTAAACGCCATATAAGTAGTATGGTAATATATTTTTATAAATTACATTGTCAAGAATCACATATTTTGTTTCTCATGAACATAATGCTCATTTATAGCTTATTCTTGTTAAAAAACTTGGTCTTTTAAAAACAACAAGTCCTCTTTATGTCAATCCTCAAGCTCATTAACAAATACACCTCTGAATTTTTAATTTATCATGCAATAATTGGATTTTATCAAAATTACATAAATATTATATTATAAATATCTTAACTTAGCTAGCGACAATGAACTTGTTCAGACAAAAAATTATCAAATTTATTTTCTATTTCTTTCACCACCTCTACATACCCTTTCATATTTTCTTATTTTTCTCATACTACCCTTGGGCTTGCTTAATTATCAATTGAGCATCTCATATCAATCGTATTATTCGACCACCACATATACAAACTAAATGCTTCCCGTCAATATATACTCGTATTGAACTTTATTGTTTTTTGTAAGGAACCCAAATTTAATAGTTTTTTGTATTTGTGTCCCACACAGGTTAGTTAAAATCAACTATTCTTTTTCATTAGTCAAAATTTCACTTGAATTCTAGTTTTCAACACTACGTTTTTCTTCTTGAAACCCATTAATAAAATCTATGATTATTTGTCATTTAATTACTGTATGATTTTTATACTATCTCACCTTGATAGACCATCCCATTAAACAACCTAACACATATACTTGTTACAATCCAATTATAAAAGGATAAGAAATATGTAACACATATGATCTTAAAAATATGGTCATATGTTTTGTGAAGCAAATAACAAACCAAGTGATAATTTCTCAATATTAAAATATCAGGTTTAGCATCACCATTATTTTATGTAAATATCATTCCTTAAAAATTACTTTGTCGTTATTCTAAGAAAAACTACTACATCGACAACGTCAATATCAACTTGTGTTCGTGAAGAAAATAATAACTTCTTCGATGGATATTTTATATATTGAATTAATCAATAATACTTCAAACTTGAAATGTTTCCTATAATATAACTCAATTATTATAAGTTATATTTATTAAAAACACATTTAAGAAAATTCCATCATATTTCACTAATAATGGTCATGAAATAAACCTTTGAAAATAAAAAATTTCAAACCATTGGTCCAATATATTCTCCATCATAAAAATGAGCCTACAAAACGGGATACAAATATTGACTGTACCTCGTCTTCATCAATTTTTATTCCTTGAAAAAATACTTTAAATTTCCTCCAAAGACAATGGGGCACATGTCTAATTACACGGCATATATTCTCGGAATGGTGTTTTAAAAATGATAGAAATACCAAATGATCACCAAATATTCTCTAAATAAATTTTAGAAATGATAGAAAGGATATAAGCCAAATGATCTTCGGAGAAATGATAAAAATCTTATAAGAGAAATATTCTATAGATATTATCTAAGTAATGGTTAGAAATTATCGAAAGGTTAAAAGACAAAAGTTCTCCATATATTCTCTAACGATGTTTATAGATGATAGAAATGTTATATGATAAATGATCTCAATACATTCTCTAAACGACATTTAGAAATGATAGAAAATCCATAAGTAAAATGATCTATATATGCTTATTATACGGAGTTTAGAAATAAAGAATGGTTATAATCCAAATGATCTCCAGATATTCTCTATATGACATTTAGAAATATTATAAGCCAAATGATCCTTAGATAGTCTATAAACAATGTTTAAGGATTACATAAATGATATAAGCCAAACAAGTTACAAACGACCTTTAAATACGACATATACAATTATTAGTCACAAATTGAACATAGTTATAAGTCAAGCCCACGAGGCCACACACCCAACCAAATAAAATATGACTTTAACGCAAGCCAATAATCTATAAAATGATCAAAGGCCATGCAATAAAGTCCATAAATCCCATGTTGTAAAAGCTTTAAAAATGATATGGTTAGAAGCTAATCCCATGATTAATAAAGATGAAAAAGCCATGCATTCAAGTTCTTAAAAGTTGGGCTATAAAAGCTTTAATAGTGATATGGTTATTAGTCAACCCCATGATTTTAAAAATTAAGAGGGCATGCACTCAAGGACATAAAGATCTAGCTGGTAAAAGCTATGACTTAAGTTAATAACATAAAATGGTAGACATATAAGTTATGTTTTTCTATGAAGTAAAACAAGGAACTTTGATATAATCTTGACAAAGTCATTTATTTGGAAACCTGATTTCCTTAAAAACTATTTTCTTGATAAAGTCAATCGTTTTAAAAAGATGAAAGATGAAGCCTGAATAAAGATGAGACATTTGACATTTATAAATGATGTCCAAATATGTTCCACGCACAAAGTTTATAAATGATGTATTTTTTTGCAAAGGATCGATTTTTATATGTTCACCAAAATGACGATCTCTATATATTTTTTGATCTACATATGTTATCTAAACGATGATCGTCATATGTTTTCCACTTGATGATCTTTATATATTAACCAAATTACGTTTATAATCAATCTGCATATGTTTTATACACTTCGTTTATAAATAATATATATATATATATATTCTTCACTCGACGTTTATAAATGATATCAAGTTATGTTCTCCATAGAATGTTTATAAATAATGTTCAAATATGATTTTTACAAGATGTTTATAAACGATGTCCCAATATGTTTTCCATATTGAAATCTTCATATGTTCCCAAGCGGCATTTATAAATAGTATGCGTATGTTTTTATAAATGATGTTTATAAATGACGTCTAGATATGTTTTCAAAACAAATTTCATCAATTACATCCATATATGTACTTCAAATGACATTCATAAGCGACATCTAGAAATGTTTTTTAAATTATGTTTTTAAACGACCTAAAAGCGTAAGATAATTATATCTAGAAAGTGACATAAAAAAGTAAAGTAACTTGACAAGCTAGACCATAAATATATAACATGAATTCTAATAGTTGGACATGTATCACTACGAAAAAATATGTTCTCGAAGAGCTATCAGTTAAGTGGTTAAACTAAAGTTAAAATATGTATCATTTAAGTGATTAAGATTGTGCATAGTATCTTATTCATTAAAATGACAAGTATCATGATCATATCTACATAGTCGAGCATGCATCACAATGAAGAGGAAACGAAAATTATCCAACTACATGAAGAAAAAAAAGACTATACTATCTAGCTATACATAATGATTTATAGTCTTTAAGTTTCATAAGGTATTCTAACTCAAAGACTAAGAGGGATCCCTGATGAGGACATAAAAGTCGGATAATGATAAAGAAATAAAGTTGTTGATTTAATTGAGTATATAAACGCATTTACTTTATACTAGAGGAAATATAGTTTATAATATTATATATATATATATAATAGCATCCAAGAAAATGCATCACTTTCTCATTTATGACTAAAACACTGACTTTTTTACTTTTTACCTTTAGATATCTCTCTCTCTTGATTAATAGATCTAAAATATCGTTATTTTGGATGATGTAAATCCATGGTAGCATTCAACCTTCCCAGTTGTGTCGTCATTTTAGTCATTTAGGTCATATGGTCCATGGACTTTTACGTTTGGGTTGTTCGGCCTAGTTAATGTTGGAGATGGTATTATTTAGAGTACTTAGTGGTATATTTTTTTTTGCACCATATTAGCTTCACATTTTTATTCTTCTTTGTATCAACAATCGTTCGCTAAATTACCAGGTTTGTGATAATTATAACACTCAAAATACCCCAAGTTCCTCTTTGATTTCCACGTACACGCCTTCTTTGAGAACCTTTAAAATTCTATTTATGGTTTGTTTCTTTCCATCCGCTTGCATAATAATCTATTCCATAAGTATTTGAGCCTCTTCCTCTTTGATTTTCATGTCATCCATAAACTTATATTTAGACAAAATAAAAAATTATTTGAAAGCACATAAAAATATATTTTTTATATTAGTATATTATTCTGTTTTAATTGTATAATAATATTTTTTGTTAAAATAGTTTTTTATAAAACTAAATCAAATTACTAACATGATATTTTTTTAATTTAAAAATACTTTTTTAATAGATTATTAAGATCAATCAATTTATTTATTTATTCAATTTATCAGTTTTCAATTATTTTGACATGTATTTCAAGTTTAATTAATTTTGTTCCGACACTAGGGACTTTACACTGAGTTTGTCATAACTCTAGAAATTGAGTCGATATCTAGTTTTTATATAGAGATCTCCAAGTTGTTGTATTAGCTGAGCGTATGGTGTAACCTTTGTGACATGGATACATATAAATATAAGATAATCAAGAATGGATTAGTTGGTATAGAGGTATAAATTTTAGCTCATATCTGGTTAAACATGTTTATTCTCTGCTTAGAGTTGTTTTGGATTTAGAATAAAAAGAATAAACATGTTTTATTTCGATTGATAGATAACATGTTTACATAATGTTATTGAAGTCGGATTGATTTGGTTGTTCATTCTTAAATGAAAAAAACATCTTCTTCTTTTTTATATGGGTTGTTTGGAGCTGTTTTGTTTAGTTCGGATTGATAATAAAATAAATGTTTAGTTTGAATTAATAAATAAAAAGAATAAAATGTTTGCATAATGATTAAAGCTCAAGTGAAAAAGGCAGATTATGTTTGGTTTATAGATTATATTTGGTTTATAGGTGTTGCCTTGATATGTTTTCTTAGTCTGGATGGTTAATAACATGAATGTTTAGTTTGGATTAATAAATAACATGAATAAAATGTTAGCAAAATGATTGAAATTTTAAGTGAAAAAAGTATGTTCTATTTGGTTTATCGGTGTTGCCTAGATATGTTTTGCTTAGTTTAGATTAAATCAATTTGGTTTCGTTTGTACTGATAATAACATGAATGTTAAGTTTGGATTAATAAATAACATGTATAAATACTAAATTATGTTTATATTGCAGCAAATCGATGCATACACATCAATAATCAAGAAAAATGTACAAAACGGAATTTATAGTTTTTGTATTCTCAACGACAATGGTAAATACTCTTTAAACTTAGAAATTGATAAATTTAAATATGTACTCTAATATGTTATATTAAATATTTGTTAACAACAATAATTGTACAAAATGTGACCATCGAATGACAAAAAAATTATAGCTGAAATAGTAAAAACAAAAATTTATATATTTATTATCATTATGATTCACACAATGACAAATAAAAGAATAAACAACCACTCTACTATGTAGATTCTTGAAGCAAATAATAATATCTTAACTCATTACAACTCTATGACACCAAGAATTCCAAGAGAAAGATAAGTATATTAATGCACTAAATGAAATGGTAAGAATTTATCTTTTATATTACTATTATAAAATTACGTTTCCATAAGTTTCCAAATTTATGATTATTTTTTGAAGATAAATTACTTGTAGAAAATTGGATTTTTTAGTGAAAAGAAAAATCTTATACACAAATGATCATGTCCACGACGGAAATGTGGAACACTAGATTGTGGTATTATGGTGTGCGCATATTAAAGATGTGTTCGAAAAAGAAAAAAAATTGATGACAAAAACGAAAAAGAAAAAGCAAAAGAAGAAAAAGTATAAATGTTTCACTTACTATCGAATGATGATAACCCTTGTAATACTTTCAAGAACATAATAATATGTTCAGTACGTGACTCCTTGTAAGACTTTTAAGAACATAATGGTACGTTTATATGTGACTTGTATATGGTTTGTTATAACATGAATATTAATTTTTAAACATAATGTTATGTTTGTATATGACTTGTATATATAGTATATGATACATGTAAGCCATTTAGATTATTAGTTTAAAAGCAAAATGGTATGTTTGTATATAAGCCATTTATTAATGTTCTTCACTTTTAACAAGAATAAAAAACCATGAATAAAAACAACTTATAAATCAAGAAATCTATGAAGCATAACTGGCACATCGAGCTATAAAGCTAATTATTATATCACATGTTAAAGCAAAAGATAAAAAAAATAAACAATTCTTCACTTTCAACAAGAAATATAATAGAAATAAATACAACTTCTAAATCAAGAAATCTCTAAAGTATATTGAATTGTAAAATTGATCATCATATCACATCTTAAAATAGAAGATAAAAAAAAATCAATGATATTAAAACAACAAGACTGTTAGATTAACAAAATCCAATCAAATTTGAAGTCATACATATATGTCTAATGTTTCAAGATAAACTTGATAACTTCCAAATATTTGTCTCCTTACAGATTGATAAATCAATAAGAAAATAACATTCAAATGTCTCTCCTTACAAGATCTCCTATTGTGAGTTTTAATTCTTTTACAACGGTTACATTTGATCTTCATCAAAATAACTTCATCTCTTTATGAAATCTTCGTCTTTTTTTTCCTACAAGTCTTCCTCTTCAACGATGGTGTTTGTATAGTATGAGAATCAGAAACAATTTGACCAAAAGTATAATATATATATATATATATATATATATATATATATATATATATATATATATTTGTAATGCATGACAAACTCTATATGTCATCGAATGAAAATACTCCTCAACAAACTCAAATGGACTATCTTAAGCTTTCATAATAAAAACTAAAACATGTGCATAAGGAAAATTGTTTAACTCCCAAAATTCACATAAATAACTATGATCCAAAAGATTTCTGATATGTTTCAGTGTCGAATGCATTTCAAAAACAGATTCATATGTTGAATGAAAAAAAAATCACGAACGTCCATCCATAATATTTTCTTCAAAAAATTTATCAATTCTATAACTTGATGCACTAGACCATCTATTAGATTCGGCACGATATTTAAAAAAGCTAAAATATAAGCGTAATATGAATCTCATCAATCAAAACAATCATATGAGGATCGTGAAAATGCATTATTTGAGCCTTAAATGACTCAACTACTCTTGAAGAAACAAGCCCATATATTTTTCATTTAAAGAAAGCATTAACATTATTTTCATGAGATTTGTTATCTAAAAAGTCAAATACATTCTTTCTACTGATTCTTAAAAACTTTGTCATAGAGTTAAAAAATCGTTGTTCCGTAAAGGCATACACACATTCTTTATATTTGACAACTATCTTATCTCGAATTGTTTTTGACGAGTTTAAGTTTGATCGATAATTTTGTGGGCGTCGAGTACTTCAAAGCAGAGAAAATGGTGCTCTTGCGAGTAATATGACCAACCAACAGAGTTCCTAGTTGGGCGTAGGTATGAGTCAAAATAAGAAAACTGAATAATAACATTGCGACAATAATGTATGACATGTGTTATTTATAATGATCATTTTGGATCTTGGTGGCTCTATTGGTCCAAAATACATAAAATTCATTTTTTAGGCTTTTTTACTCATAACAATAAACACTTATTGGACGGAGTCGTCAATCATTTATTTATTATCTATATGTTTTAAAATTTGTTGTATCAATGGATTATTAAAGAAAAAAAACTCAAGCTATTCAATTTAATATCGTTGATCAAGAAACTCAAAGTTTGTGTAGCAAAAAAACCTAAATGAACATAGAGCTAAAACTAGATTACTAAGAACCGCACACATCTTATCAGTAACAAAGTCACCTAACTTGATCAGCAGTAGAACATCACTTCCGTGACATTGTCTTTAATTATTGGTAAGGCCCTCCGTATAGCTCCAGCTCTGCCTGAACCACTGGCCGAGTCACTTTCTCCATGAGAACTCTCTATGTAGCAGCGGGCTCTAAATGCAGCAAGATGCGCATAATATGCCGGAGGAACTAAGCAAGAACATTAAAAAAAAGGACTGAATTAGATTATTTATTAAACAACAATAACAAGGATAGAAAAGAAAAAAAACAAACCTATTGAAACGGAACGATTGCACCTTGCATAGCTGATGATAAGTCATTTGAAAAAATATTTAAAAAGTTAGCAGCATAATCAATTTGTTATTTGATAGCAAATAAGAAACCAAATTAACCAAAAAAAACTTTTCTCACGTGTAGCATAAACTATTGGTCAATTCTTGAATTTGATCTGCAGTAAAATTGTTATCATCATACAACACATGATAGTGAGTTGGCCTGTTAGTTCCCTGTAAAATACAAAACCAAAGTAGTCAAAATTACATACACAAAAAATGAATAACTATCGCAGCAGCTTCAGTATCAAAAGCAAAGTTCACCTTGATTCCAGCATGACTGTTCAAATAAAAATCAAATTCCCTAGGATGACAAATAGTTGTATCGACGACAGTACCTAACCAGAAAGAGAAACCAAAATTTACTTACTACTAATGAGGAAAAAGATAAAATTACAATAAGCAAAACATAGAACTAAAGTTGAATTACCAGGCAGGATATTGCCATTTTTGTCCGCATTATTGTCGGCGGGGAATAGACGGGTATGGTGTCTTTTCTGAACAACAACAAATGTAACAGCAGGTTTACAATTTTTGAGTGACGCACAAGCCTATAAAATAAAAAAGAATCATATTATTAACAAATCTGTAAAATCAAATTCATTTCGATATAACAAATCTAGCTAAGATAACATTTAAAAGTTTATAAAGAGTTGCATCACAACAACAATACCTTTTTAATTGAATGCACCTCTTCTAGCAAAACTTGAATGAATTGGCTTTCGCTCACACCATCTCTGTCACGTAAATAAATGCTATCAGTTTCATACTAAACCATATGATAAATCATAAATGTCTTACCTAAAAAAAATAAGCCTGTCTGGCCATAGGTGATTGTGCCTATAGAAACTTTGTAGGTGATCCCTGCAAAAGAAACAAGAAATTAATCCTTCAATAATGCAAAGCAACCCAACAAGTACATTTGTTAAGCTTATACCCTAACCTGATCATGCCTCCTTTGCCTACATTTCCTGCAGAATCAGTAACTGGTTCATACAGATTTTGAATAATCTCTTGCCGAGGAGCCTGCGCAGAGACAAGTGCTCTGTACTTAGAGACGTGGGGCCAGTCCATTGAGGCAACAACCTGTATTAAGAAAACACTTTTATAAATATATAAATAAACAAAACCATAATGCAAACAAAATCTGAAATAAACATTCACAAGACATACAGCAGCTATAGATGGGCATGAGTCCTCGCCAGGCTGTGGATGAGTTACATCAGCCCCAAATATGATAGTGGGGCGATCACTAACCCCAGGAAGTCTTTTGGAAAGAACATTGTTTCCACCTCCGACCTGACAATGCAAAGAAAATAGTTTAGAAAGGAAAAATAAAAAATCAGCAGCAAATGCAAAAGTGAACGGACAGACCTTGACATTAATCTTTAACGATACGTTTGCCAAGTATTGCTGGGAACCTTTCATTGCCTTCTCAGGCAGACAGCACTGTGAGACGATTCCCAGCTCTGTTTCGCATACCCGTTTGATCGTGCCTGCAACATCCAAGCCAAAACATGGCTGTAAAATATACACAAAATTCTAGCCTCAACTTGGATTAAAAAAACCACTAAGCATAAAATCTAAAATTTCATTTTTAGATAAATGAAACTATTTTTATTAATATATGAACCAGGAAACTACTCACCATATTTCCTGTCCCCATCTGGTTTCCTGTCCACACCTGGTTTCCTGTCCTTATCTGGTAGAAGGATGATCAACAACTGTAGTCTCGTCCCTTTTGGAAGTCTTGCAGCAAGATCGGTAAGACTCTTTTCAATATTACGTGCGTTACCATTGTCCATTGGAATCACAGGTTCTGGGTTGAATTTCTTGTAAACAAAATATGAATAAGATAAAAGATATCTCCTCAGGGAAACAAAAGTTATAGCATAAAAAAGAAGGAAATCCATACTATTCCTATCTCGCTGCACTTCTCAATCAAGGGGTAGCAAAATTCAGAAGCTGCTTTATTAATATGTACTGTGGAGAAGTTGATAAACGCCCAATGATCTACTTTGCCACCATTAATCACTTGCTGCAAGAAAAAATAATATATCAGAGATTCTAGTTTACAATCACTGTCTATGATGGATAAAAAGCCAAACTCATCAACTTTCCAAGTTTCCCAAACGCATACTAAAAAAACCACTGTCTACATGCATATTATAAGAGAAATCAAGATTCATTATTTTACCCGGTTCTGAATATTCCATTGGCCGGCACGGGGAGTAACATAGTGCGGACGGCCCCTAACAAGGTATGTAAGCTGCAGGGTAGATTGTAAGTGCATAATAAAAAAGCTAAGAGAACTCCAATCAGAAGAACAGCAGTGGTTACCGTCGGAGGGTCCAGAAGTCGGGCCTTCACCACAGCAAATTCATTCGCCACATCCATTCCAAATTCATTTCTCACCAGTTCATCCTCATCATAATTATTCCCTAGAACAGTCTGAAAGTAAATTTCAAGTTAAAAACTGCTGCTTCCCTAGAATAAATCTTGAAGAAGATTTAATCGAAAAAACTAGAGAAGAAAATCTAAACCTTCTCAATAGCATTCGCTCTTATACTTGGGTCCGTAGAAGTTGCTTCAAGCATAGCCTTAACTTGGCTCTGGTTGAGTTTTTTGGTATACGGCTGCCCTTCTGCAATCTTACATAGCTGCAAAACAAGAAAAGCCGAATTAACATTAGTAGATAGCAACAATAGTTGGATCAATAGAATTAAAAAACATCAACTAAAAAGAAAAATAAGAAGTACCTCCATTGGGAAATATGCGGGCTTTGAATCACTACCAGATTGAAGAGCAGGCATATGAGGATATCTCACTTTGAAATTGTATTTTTGACGGAAATAGTCTGTCACAGAAACAGTGGTATTGTCCGCATCAATAAATCTGCAAGTAAAGAAAATTCAATTATATTTAGTTCAGGATCCTACAGTCTCCAGTAATGGACAGCAAAAACTCACGTCAATTGGTTTATAGGACGTGGAGACAAGCCTGATATCCTAATACTCCTCTTGTAGTCATAATGTTGTAATTTCACCCGTAAAGATTTGAGAGCCCTCCTTACCTGACAATTTAATGAGCAAAACATACATCGATACGAAATAGGTTATAATCAAAACTGACTTATTAAAGAACAATAGTTGCTGAACTTTAAGAATACCCTATTGCGGTCCGGTTCAGATAGTGGTCCTCCTAAGTTTGTGATGTTCAAATACTTTACAATGAAATCCGGCACATCAAGTGGCTCGTAGAAAGATCTAGCAGAAACATCTGCAAATCATGATCAAGAGAATTTATTGATATCAACCAGTCAACTATGTATATTATCTTTGAATATATTTGACTGATCATTTGTTTGCTGATATGCAATCAAATTACCTATATTGAGAGAGAGTCCCATTTGGGTTGCTCGCAAACTCTGGAAGTAACCAGGGTAGTACTCAACACCATTACCAAGACTACCCCCCACTCCCACTCCAAGGGATTTGGCAAAGAAAGATCTACCCACAGTTATGTACCTACAAAGAACATATATATATAAAAGATGAAACAAACCATCAAAAGAAATCTATTGATGATAAACAAAATCTAAAATTACTCTAAAGATGAAACAAAACATCAAAAGAAATCTATTGATGAAAAACAAAATCTGAAATTACTTTGAAGAAGGCATCATCCGAAGAACAACATCAAGTACTTGAAGGGCCTCTTGTGGCATTTCGGTTCGTCTACTCCGCAGAAATTCTATGAGATTGTCCATGTCTGGTTTGGAAGTAAATTCGATAGCAACTTTGAATTGCCGATCATTGTTCCTGCACAAATAGCAAACACAAAACACATATAAAATCAACCTAAACCTAAAACTACGGTAATCAAACAAAACTATAAAAGGAAAATACCGAGAGGAGGAAGAGGATCCTTCTATATTAGGTAGTGTGACATTAAATTCATGAAAATCAAAGGGAAGAGGCCCAGCAGTATAGAGAATCTTTCCGCCATCATAAGCAGGTAACAAACTGGCCATGTGAGAGCCCCTGTATAGTTTAACGAGCTGCTCGATAACTAGACGATTGATTTTCTTGCATTTAACTTCAGGGGTTATTGTCACCTACAAGGTATTTTTTTGAAGTTTAACTTCAAGATAATATGAAGATTAAAAGTAAATGAGAAGAAAAATAACTTACCTTGTACTGATGAATATCTCTATCGGCAACCTTAACAAGAAAGTGATTTGCCTTTAAAACAATCTTTCTACCCTTCTCGCCAAAACCGGGCCTCGAGGGAACCTGTATGCCTTTAGATGAAACTGGTATCAACGGCTGTTCAACTGCATCAGCCATACTAGACACCGCTCCACGTGACGAAGATGATGGTCCCTGGCAAGAGGAAGCCGTGGATACTGTTGGGTTGACGGATACCCGTGATGGAGAGGGATGTGGAGGGATGACTGGTCGAGGAGCCACCACAGCCCGAGGTGCACCAGATGGACGAGCAGTCTGCCCAAGTGGAGGGAACGATGATGGAGCAAGAGCAGCTGACGATATAGGAGGGTATGAAGGAGAGGGACTCGGAGCGACAACGGGTCCAGGAACCACCACAGGCGGAGGCACAACAAATAGACGAGCATTCGGCCCAAGTGGACGGAACGACGGTGGGGCAAGAGCAGCTGACGATGAAGGAGGGTATAAAGGAGAGGGACGCGGAGCGACAACGGGTCCAGGAACCACCACAGGCGGAGGTGCACCAGATGGACGAGCAGGCTGCCCCAGTGGAGGGAACGAAGAAAGATCAAGAGCATCAAAGGATAAAGGAGGGTATAAAGTTTCAGCAGCACCAGGGACGGAGCCGGCAAAGCTACCGCCTCCTCGACCTCTTCCAGCATCAGTAGAAGCACCGTAACCACCTCGAGAACCACCATAACCGCCTCGATAACCACTAGGAGCATTACCATGTTGGCCACCAGCATCACCATATGGACCATCAGGACCACCGTCTCGGCCACGAGGACCACTGTAGCCACCATATCTTCCACCACGGCCCCCGGAACGACCATATCTTCCACGAGGACCATCGGAACCACCATATCGGCCACTAGGATCACCTGAATCACGGCCTGAGTTGGACATTCTCACTCTTAAATATAAATAAAAATCCGGTGAAGTGGAAAAGAGATTTTCAGAGGAGAAGAAAAGTATTTGAAGTGAACACTCAGTGAATGAGAGATGGCCACCTTTTAACCTTTGTTGCTGATCGATTTCTTGAACTTGTAACAGAAATAATAGTCGTTAAGAATCTGTTTAATCTGTTGGTTTAACCGCCTTTTACTATAATTTTGTATTCTCTTTTTTACTATAATTTCAGTTGAGTCTTGTATTGGATTTTCAATTATTTTGATTTGTAATACTTTTTATTTATCTATTTCTGAATTTCCAGTTGGTACCCTTGTAAAGTAACAAACTAATTGATTTAAAAGTATTTTTATATTATTTAATTATAAATTTATTAAAAAGTGATTAATTTTTTAAACTTAAATTCATAAAAAAAAATATCATTTCAATTAAAGAGAATTTTGTTTAGCACCCATTATCTCTTCATTTTATTTCAACGATTTGATATTCCGGATTCAAAAACTTCAAAATCAACGTATTTTTTATCGTTAAAATAATTAAATCGACTTGAAAGAAGATTTTGATTAGTTTTTCTTCCTCATTTGCATTTAAAGGGTACCAAATAAAACTTTCGATCATCTTCTTTATTTGTAGTTCAATATTTTTTATTTTGATAGAACGTGGTTACGATTAGCTAAACCTTTTTCAAATTTTTCGATTCCCAGTTAGTATTATAGATTATCATCTTCTTCATTTGCATGTTTAATTTATTGTTAGTTATCAGTTTTGTAGTAGTTAATTTCTATTGTCGCGTTTTTATCATCATGTACAAGCAATTTTCTTTGCAGTTGTTAAAAAAATTTCAATGTTGTTTTACGTTATTGATTTTCTAATATTTGGCTTTCTCGTGTCTCGCTAAACGCATTACTCAATTGTAATTAGTCCCGCATCACTACTTCGATTTGCATTAATTTTGTATAGTCCCGCATTTACTTTATAAGTAGTCTAACGTCGTTCATTTACTAAAAAAAGCCTCACGACTACTTTATAAGTAATCACACGTCGTTCATTTATTTTATAAGTAGTCATGCATCTACTAATTACATAAGTCTTACAGTAAACATGTCTCCTAAAGCTTGTTTTTTCCAAATCAGGCATCTTTAAAATTATTAATTAGTTGAAAGAACAAAGAATAAAATAGGTACGCATAGAAGTTGTGAAGAAAACAAAATTTTATTCGCTTCTTGAAGGAACATGCGATCTGAAGAACGAAAACGCACCTAAAAATTGAGACTTTATTATAGACTTAATAAAAACATATGGCGCTAATGAAGAAGGGCTCAGATTAAAGATAAAGTTAGTACTATTTACAACCAACGATGTCAAGATTATATTTGGTTTGAAGCGTGGAAATTAGCACATGTTATTAAACTTAAAAAGAAACTCGAACCAATACATTTAGAAAAAGAAGAAGAATCAATAATGGTGAATACTTATGTATTTGATAAAAAGCAAGAAAAGTCAAAACAAACCGAGCAAAACCAATTACAAAAAAAATGATAAACGTATGTATTTCTTCTTTTTTGTTAGATACTTTTGCACTATTATAATGTCTTGTATATATAATGTCTAACATATGTTGGGTATTACTTAATAAACATCTATCATAAATTACATTATCTTGCATTTATTATGGATAACTTGTCGAGGCATGTATCATGCATTACACTGCCCTGCATACATCATTCATTAATCGTCCAACATCTATCATATACTTGTCCAATATCTATCATGCATTACATTATCTCGCATCTAGTATGAGCTACACTAGTCTCACATCTATCATGTACTTATATTAGCCAAAAAAATTGCATGTTTAAAGGATGCAATAAAGAAAGCGATTAGAACAATGTGAGATCAAGCAATAAAATTTGTTTAAATACTCTTTATAATGTTAGCTTGCTCCACATTATTCTTCTCTATATTCAGGGATGTAAAAGTTTCTATAATTGTGTATTATATAGATTTCCTGGAAATAAATAAATAAATATGATTAAGTTGGAGCAATCAAGAAGAAGTTTATGAATTTATTGAACCTTTCTCACAAAATAAAACAGGATAAAGTAGTTGGATGTGTTGTTATATTAATGGTTAGTTTTTTTACTCTACATCATTAAAAATAGTGAAAATATTGTCTTTAAAAAATCATTAAAATACAACTAAAAATCACCACTAATCCTCCGGGTTTTGCGTCTATCTCAATTAGTCTCGTTCGTTCATTTTTGTCTCTCACTTAATACCATCCACAACGGAAGAATAATTATCAACAAGCCTGATACTATGTTCAATAGTATCAACAACTGAAGAGTAATCATCAATCCTAAAATATAGTTTATTTTTTTTAGTTTGTTTAATAGTTTCTTATGTACCAATCGCGTATACACTAGAGAGAAAAAAAACCCTTCTTTTATCCAAACACTTAGTCACAACAATGATAGTTTTACAAATTAAGAAAACATTAGCCTCATAATGTTGCAAAATATAAGGCTCAGTGACGGTATTTTTAGTCTTTTTACGACGATTTATTGAGTGAGAAAAGTCAGCAGATTTCTTATTAGTACGTTTTTTGGCAAACCATTTCCTATTAAATGGGAGTTTCATAACCCTTTTCAAAAGAGTAAGATTTTTTGTGACACATGCAGTAACATAAGAAGGAATAAAAAATCCATTTATCATCTAAACCAAACTATAATCAACTATTAACAAAGTCATTAAGAGTCTTAATAGAAATAAAATAATTTGAACACTTCTTGGCCTCCTGCAACAAACGAGAATATAAATGTTTATCCTTTATAGCCTCTCGTTAGCCATGGGTAAAAAATTGATTACAAACCATCATAATATGGTATAAAAAAAATAAAAAAAATAGTATAAATCAAGGAATAAAACTTACGACTCGTTGACCACTTTATACTAATTGGATGAATAACTGGATTACGATCCGTCTTCCAATTACTATAAATAAACCTAAGCATCTTCCCTTAAATCTAATTGGTTGAAGAAACATCAATATTAGTTATGGCAAAAAAAATCATCTCAACATAAAAGAAAAAAATAAAATCATCTTAACATTGATAAGGAAGAATAAAATACAAGGAGAAAATTGTGAAGAAGAAACATGATAGGAGAAAATTGTGAAGAAGAAGTACGATAGGAGGAAAATGCAAAGAGGAAATTATGTGAGGGGAAAATTGCATAAACTATCAAAGAAATAGCTAGAATATGAAGAAAATAAGATGTAGGGACTAAAAATGTAATAAACGAGAATTAAAGCGTGTGGGGTCCGCAATTGTACTATAAAAGGACCACACACGCTTCACAGATCCTGAGATGAATAATATAATACTCTCTCTCTCTCTCTACTTAAGCTAAGCTCCCACTTTCTCTCTCTAAAAACAGCTCCTAAACAAAGTGAATTTACTTATATTGACACTAAGAGATTCTTGTATCGCATAATCACCCCCAGACTTTCTCAAAACTCTTCAGTGGCGTTGTCTGTGGGAAGCGAAGATCATTCTGACGACAATCGCTTCCTGGAAATAATTTTTGTTCCAAGGAAAACTATGGAAGAGCAAGGGGACGATTTTGTCAATGATTGCGAGGAGAACTTAGTGGGCGATGACTACCGGAACGACATGGAGTACGAGGGACAAGGGGGCCAGCGAGTCGGAGACACTTTCGATGACTCAGACTTGTTGGCTCGAAGAAACGAATTGTTGCTAGAGATCGAAAGATTGAAGGCAGAAAAGGAAGCCGTACAGGCAAATCTTCGTTCCGATATAAGGAGGGAGCCAGCTGGTGAAAAGGAGGAGCGTGAAAACGAATTTCGTCCTAAGAACAGAGACGATAGATACCAGGGGTACGAACGGCGATCGTCGAGGAAGAGAGAAAAACGACATTTGGACTCACCTGACTCAAGCAATTATTCTCGATACAGTTCGTCGGAGTCGTCCCCTCGGAAAAACCACAGAAAGAAAAAGCACGGTCGAAGACATGCTAATTACCGAAGGGGAAGAAGCTCGGAGATGAAGTCTCTGAAGGAGAAGAGTTACCGGGCTCAGTTCGAAGGTCAGGCTTATGGCCAAGCGAAGTTTCCTGTTAGAAAAGTAGACATGGGCCCACGAAATTCGGAGTGGCAGCATCAATATACTATGTCGTCCAAGGAAGGTTTGTACTTTCCGAGAAATGACAATATGAGATCCAACGTCTATCGTACGGGTCACAATTGGAGAGCTTCTCCTCTGTCCCCGGACATTTTGGTGGGAAACCTCCCAAAGCATTTCGATATCTCGAAACTAGAAAAATTCGATGGGACGCAAGATCCGGATAATCACATCGAACAATTCAAAAACTTCATGATTAACTTCGACGACGATGATAAGTTGTTGTGTAGAGCATTTTCTCAAACCTTCGAGGGGGTAGCTTCCAAATGGTATAATAGGCTTCCGCAGGGCTCGATAAAGAATTTCGACATGTTCTGGAATGTCTTCAGACAACACTTCGTGGGGAGAAAAAAGTTCCGAGCTAACGGAGATACGATCATCTACTGCAGACAAAAAGTGAGGGAGAGCTTGAAGAATTACACCAATCGGTTTGTCAAGACAAAAACGGACATGGAGTATTGTAAAGATTCAGTGGCACTTGCAGCTTTCAGAATGGGCCTACTCCCCGGATTATTGAAGGATACGGTGGCGGAGAGTCAGGCAATGACCTTTGGAGCATTGTTGGATCAGGTCGAGAAGAGAATTCTGGTGGAGGAGACTCAGGCATTAGAGAAGGGATCCGAGGATCAGTTGGATCAGAATCAATTTCAAAGAGCTGAGCTGAGTAGCCAGGGGCCCCGTACTAATGTTCAGGCCAAAAGTACGGGTCAATATCCGCCGAGGCAGAAGACGAACCCGCAATACTATGGCAACCAGCAAAATTACAATCAAAGAACAAGACCCATATCAAATAAGTGGGTTCAACCAGACTATTTTGCAGAGTTGACGGAAAGTGTTGCAGCTATATTTGACAAGGCGATATCTACAGTACCATTCAGGAAGCCTTTTCCTATACAGACTCCGAGGGAAAGTAGAAGCGTTAATAAGTATTGCAAATATCACAAGGATATAGGGCACGATACCAAGGACTGCATAGCTTTGAAAAAAGAAGTGCAAGATTTGATCGAGAACGGAATGTTGTTAGAATATGTCAAAAAACACTCCCAGAAGAACGCTGTGGTGAAAGCTGTCCCAAAGAACACTGACACGGCCATGGTAATATCCGAAGGGGTCGACGATTTTGACATTGAACAAGAATATTTGGATCCCAAGGAGGGGAGGAACAATGTGAATATGGTGGAAGAGGTTATTCCGAGGGGGGGGGGGGTGAATAGCCTCTGTGCTTTCTTCGATTCACTAGCAATCTTTGGAGGAGACACTATTGTGGGAAATTCCAATAGCTCGCGAAAGAGGCACATGGTCAACCTGACTACCCAGATCGAAGTAGGGGTGTCATCACAAATGCACCGATTGCCCTCCCCTATCATTTGTTTTGACGACGATGACATGCGAAATGTTGCAGGCCCGCATGAGGATGCGGTGGTGATCGCCGCAGGCATCGCGGGGGATCAAGTTCAGAAGATACTTATCGACACAGGGAGTTCAGCGAATATCTTGTTTATGAGCACTTACAGGAGAATTTCTGACCCACCAGTTATCCGACGGTCCGACAGAACTATAGTGGATTTTACTGGCGCCACAGTAGTGGTAGTGGGAGAGTTTCAGTGTGTGGTCATGTTGGGCCGTGGGCCATTCAAGAAAGAGGTGGAGGTATTGTTCATTGTTGTTTATGCGCCGACTTTGTATAATGCTATTCTGGGTCGTTCTTGGTTGTCCCGAATGCATGGTGTAATTTCAACGGTACATCAGTGCTTAAAGTATGTGGTAGGAAGCAATGTTGGGATAATCAGAAGTAGCCAGAAAATGGCTCGAGAATGTTACCAGATAGCGTTATCCTCGAAGGGAATTCGAGGAGAGGGGTCAAGCAAAGCATAGCAATTAAAGGGGCCTCCCTTCGAAGTCATCCCATGTGATGATCCGAGGGAGACCCCCGGATTTCTGGTCCCGGAAGAAGATTCTGAGGCACATGAATTTGAGAGTGGCAAATCTTTGAAGATCGGAGTAAAACTTCCTTCTGAGTTCAGAGCGAGATTAATTACATTTTTATCTAACAAACTTGATATGTTTGCTTGGTGTGCACAGGATGTCACGGGAGTACCACCCGAGGTCATATGTCATAAACTTGTGGTACGACTCGATATTAGACCCATTGTCTAGAAACAGAGGCCCGTTTCCCCGGAAAAGGCTACAGCTATTCTTCTGGAGGTGGAGAGGTTATTAAGCATAGGCCATATTCGTGAGTCGTATTATCCCGCTTGGGCATCAAATCCGGTCCTAGTTAGGAAAAAGAATGGCAAATGGAGAATGTGTGTCGACTTTACAGATTTAAACAGAGCTTGTCCCAAAGATCCGTTCCCGGTGCCACGTATTGATCAGTTAGTAGATTCGACTTCAGGTAATAGACTGTTGTCCTTCATGGACGCGTATTCTGGGTACAATCAAATCCGGTTGGACGTTCATGATGAAGAAAGTACTTCGTTTATTACCGGGAGAGGATTATACTGCTACAAAGTTATGCCATTCGGTTTGAAAAACGCGGGGGAAACTTATCAGCGCTTGGTCAACAAAACCTTTGAGGACCAGATCGACAGGAACATTGAAGCATATATTGATGATATGTTAGTCAAGAGTTTGCAAGACGAGGATCACTTTACTGACCTGGAAGAGACTTTCAATAATTTGAGTAAGGTCAACTTGAAATTGAACCTGTTATAAAATACGATGCAATTATCACAAAATGGCTCAAGTACAGAATATATGCGAATGAAAGATTTAAATGAAACACGGGATTTAACGTGGTTCGACAATTGTCTACGTCCACGGGCGCCGCCAGAGAAAAGAATTTCACTATGATAGAAAAGGTTACAGATTTCAGATTGTGTTTTGTGTCGCCCTAGTAATCTATTTATAGGGAATTAATAGACTTACTAGACTATGGGCCTAATGGGCTCATACCACAAGACTAACTCTTTTGAAGTAATTGGACAATATCATTATCACAGCACAAAACTTTCCTGCCGGACACAGTACATTGTCAAGGCATTATTCGAACTGCCGGACACAGTACACTGTCAAGGCACTATTCGACTCATTCACAACAAATCTTCCCCTTGAGGCGAATATCCTTTCTTCACTATCAACAAAGAATCTTCTCTTCTTCTGACTCACCAAATGCCCTTAAGGCATTCACTCTATACTGCGAACACCGATCCAGTTTAGGCATTCCCTAAACTTTCGAACTGATACTGCCTTGGTCATTATATCTGCTGGATTATCGTGTGTAGACACTTTCTTCACATCAACAATTCCCTTTGATATTATATCACGAATAAAATGATACCTGACATCTATGTGCTTTGTACGCTCATGGTACATCGGGTTCCCTGTAAGGTGTATGGCGCTTTGACTGTCACAAAACACTTTTGTAGTAGTCCTATCCAAGCCCAAATCTGCCACCAAACCTTGCAACCATATTTCCTCTTTAACTGCTTCTGTTACCGCCATGTACTCTGCCTCTGTTGTAGACAAAGCTACAGTAGCTTGCAATTGTGCTTTCCAACTGATCGCACTCCCAGCTAGAGTAAATACATATTCTGTCAGAGATCTTCTTTTATCCATATCACCTGCAAAATCAGAATCAACAAAACCAACCAATGATCCTGCAACATCATTCAGCGATTCACCAATATCGGTTTTGTTAAAAGTTAAGCCAACGTTCACAGTATTCTTCAGATACCGAAGTATCCATTTCACTGCCTGCCAGTGTTCTTTCCCAGGACATCCCATGTACCTGCTAACTATACTAACCGCATGTGAAATATCAGGACGTGTGCATACCATAGCATACATGATACTACCAATTGCACTTGCATATGGAACCTTCGACATTTGTTCCAACTCAGCATCGTCCTTGGCCGTTTCTACTGCAGACAACTTGAAATGAGTAGCAAAAGGAATGTTAACTGCTTTAGCATCAAACATGTTGAATCGTTTTAACACTTTCTCAATATAGCTTCGTTGAGACAAGTGTAATGTTCCTAAATTTCTGTTCCTGATAATCTCCATACCAAGAATTTTCTTTGCTCTACCCAGATCCTTCATCTCAAACTCGGCACTAAGCTGCTTCTTTAACTGCACAATTTGTGACATACTACAAGCAGCAATAAGCATATCATCCACATACAACAACAAGTAAACATAAGAATCATCTGACATCTTTTGATGATACAGACAACTATCATATGGACTCCTCGTGAACCCTTTTGACACCATGAATGTATCAAAACGTTTGTACCATTGCCTAGGTGACTGTTTCAAACCATACAGTGACTTTTTCAGCAGACAAACTTTGTCCTCCATATTAGGTTCGATAAATCCCTCTGGTTGTCTCATGTAGATTTGCTCCTCTAATTCACCATGTAGAAACGCAGTCTTCACATCCAACTGCTCAAGCTCTAAATCTTGCAAAACTACTATGGCTAACAAAACTCGAATCGAACTATGCTTCACCACTGGAGAAAACACTTCATTGAAGTCGATTCCTTCCCTTTGAGTAAAACCCTTAGCGACCAGTCTTGCTTTGAATCGAGATGCCTCAACCCCTGGATTACCTTCCTTTTTCTTGAACACCCATTTACTGCCTACTATCTTCTGTCCTTTAGGCAAGTCAGCAAGCTTCCATGTTTGATTCTTATGAAGAGATTCAATCTCTTCTCCCATAGCACCAATCCATCGATCTGCCTCTGAACTTGCTATAGCTTCTTTGTAGCTACTAGGTTCCTGCATCTCAACTTCTTCTGCAACTGACAGAGCATATGCAACTAGATTCACATACCTTTTTGGAAGTCTAATATCTCTTCTTTCTCTGCCCAATGCTATGCTATAAGGTTGTTGTTCTGGTTCAGGCGCATCATCGTCACTATCATCTGATGCTGAAGCTTCACCTCCTGATTCTGGATCCACCTCAGAACCACTTGAATTATTGGACCTGCTAGGAACTGATTCTACTTCAAGCTCCACCTGTTCACTCACAACCGATCCTGATTCGACCATTTCTCCTACTTCCTTCTGACTGTCTATCGAAGCAAACTCATTAAAAGTAACGTCCCTACTGATGAGAAAACCTGAAGACTTTGGAGAGGTACACCATAACCTATATCCCTTCACTCCAGTAGCATATCCTAGAAATATGCATCTCTTTGCCCTCGGCTCAAGCTTACCATCTCTCACATGAGCATACGCAGGACAACCGAACACCCTCAAATGTTCATAATCAGCCGACGATCCAGACCAAATCTCAAAAGGAGTTTTACAATCAATAGCCGTTGATGGAGACCGATTCACCAAGTAACACGTTGTATTGATAGCTTCAGCCCAAAAATCCTTTCCCACACCAGAATGTGAGAGCATACTTCGTGCCTTGTCACAAAGCGTTCTGTTCATTCTTTCTGCGACTCCATTCTGTTGTGGTGTTCTAGAACAAGTGCGATAGCGCACTATTCCCTCAGCTTCGCAGAACTCGTTGAACTCACGACTGCAATATTCTAACCCATTATCTGTCCTAAGACGTTTGATTTTTCTTCCTGTTTGCTTCTCAATCATCGTCTTCCATTTGACAAAGGTTGAATATGCCTCATCTTTCGTTTTCAGAAAGTAAACCCACACCATCCTTGAATAATCATCAATCAAACTCATGTAGTATCTGGCTCCGCTCTTAGATGGAATTCTGTTTGGACCCCAAAGATCCGAGTGAATGTAGTCCACTGTGCCTTTAGTCTTTCTTACAGCCGATTTGCTGAATTTGACCCTAGTTTGTTTACCAAACACACAATGCTCACAAAATCCCAATGATTCTGCTTTATACCCTTTCAACAAATCTCTCTTTCCCAAAACAGCTAATCCTCTGTCACTCATGTGACCAAGACGCCAATGCCACAACTTATTTTGATCCTGCCTACTTTGGCTATTACTCCCTAATGATGCTACTGCAGCATCGCCCATAACAACACTCCCCTGGAGAATGTAAAGACCCTTCTGCAAACTACCTTTCATGCATACCATTGAGCCTTTTGTCACTTTGATTACACCATTTTCTGCATGGTACTTGTAGCCCCGAGAGTCTAGAGTCCCAAGAGAAATCAGGTTTCTTTTTAACCTAGGAACATGCCAGCACGTCAAGATTCTAACAACCCCGTCAAACATTCTGATTCTGACGTTACCAATACCACCAACAGTCAGCGAATGATTGTTCCCTAAATAGACAGTTCCCTGCATTGGCTTGTACGTATCAAACCACTGCTTGAACTGACACATGTGATATGTAGCGCCAGTATCAAGTACCCAAGAGTTTTGCCTAAAGTCTGAACTCACGGACAATACATCTCCTTTACCACTGTTTTCACTATCGTCGGAATCGTTCACACCTTCAACAATGTTTGCTGCATTTTCCTTTTGATTTCCCTTCTTACCATTCAGTTTCGGACAATCTCTCCTATAATGACCCTGCTCACCGCATTCATAACAGTTTGAGTGCTTCACCCTTGACTTGGACCTCAAGTTCTTCCTTCTTAAAGAACTCGCTTTGCTTTTAGATCTTCCCCTAGTCATAAGACCTTCCCCTTCAGCTTGATTGTCTGGCTGCAACTGTCTCATCTCTTTTGATTTCAGTGCCCCTTTGACATCTGATAGCGATAACTTATCCTTACCATACATAATGGTATCTACGAAGTTTTCATAGGGAGCTGGTAACGATCTCAATACAAACAAAGCTTGATCCTCATCCTCAATATTGATATCTATGTTCTCCAAGTCCATTATAATTGATTTAAAATTATCTAGGTGCTCTGTTATGGACATACCTTCTTTCAATCTGAAATCATACAAACGTTTCTTCAAATATAATCGATTTACTACTGATTTCTCTGAGTAAAGATCTCCTAGCTTTCTCCATGCGCAGGCAGCAGTCTTCTCACCACTAATCTCGCGAAGCACATTATCTTTCACACTCATTAAAATCCAGCACAAAGCCCTTTCTTGAAGATCTTGTTTCTCCTCTTCTTTCATCTCTTCTGGTAACTTATTCTCCACAGCCTTCCACAGCCCTTGCAGTACCAATGAAGATTTCAGTTTAATCTTCCACAACGCAAAGCTGGATCCCCCATCAAATTTTTCAATCATGTATTTTGTTGTTGTAGACGCCATTGTGAAACCCTAATTGCAAAAGCCCTAATTTCACCACGTGGCTCTGATACCAATTTTGTTATAAAATACTATGCAATTATCACAAAATGGCTCAAGCACAGAATATATGCGAATGAAAGATCTAAATGAAACACAGGATTTAACGTGGTTCGACAATTGTCTACGTCCACGGGCGCCGCCAGAGAAAAGAATTTCACTATGATAGAAAAGGTTACAGATTTCAGATTGTGTTTTGTGTCGCCCTAGTAATCTATTTATAGGGAATTAATAGACTTACTAGACTATGGGCCTAATGGGCTCATACCACAAGACTAACTCTTTTGAAGTAATTGGACAATATCATTATCACAACACAAAACTGTCCTGTCGGACATAGTACATTGTCAAGGCATTATTCGAACTGCCGGACACAGTACACTGTCAAGGCATAAAAGTGTATTTTTGGGGTACGATCGGGTAAGTTCCTCGAATATATGATCAATGAGAGAGGTATTGAGGCTGACCCGGATCAAATAAAGGCTTTAATCACTATGACTCCGCCTCGAAATATTAAGGAAGTCCAAATCCTGACAGGGAGATTGGCAGCATTGAACAGTTTCATTTCTCGATCATCGGACAAATGTGCACATTTCTTTAAGGTACTACGCAATGCCAAACAATTTCATTGGACTAATGAGTGCTCAGAAGCTTTTCATAAAATTCAGGACTATTTGATATCCCCTGATATTCTGTTTAAACCATTGGTGGGGGAAAGATTGATTATCTATGTAGCAGTGTCCGATTGTGCGGTTAGTGCTGTTCTACTTCACGAGGAAGAATCCCTTCTGAAACCTATCTATTATGTTAGTAAAAGTTTGTTGGATGCGGAAAAACGATATCTTAAGTTAGAGAATGTAGCTTTAGCCTTGGTGACGGCGGCTAGAAAGATGAGACCTTACTTCCAGGCACATCCTATAGTTGTTCGGACGACTTTTCCCTTAAAGGGTCTGTTACAGAGGTCTGATATCTCTAGAAGAATGACTAAATGGTCATTAGAACTAGGAGATTTTGACATAACATTTGAGCCTCGAACGGCGGTCAAAAGCTCAAGTTTTGGCTGATTTTTTGGTCGAATTCCATTCGGACAGAGAGGATAAAGAGGTTGATGATCATGTTGATGAGACGGAATGGTTGATACGAACGGATGGTGGGTCGAACATTTCTGGAAGTGGGGTGGGCGTCCAGTTGATTTCTCCAGAAGGAATAACCATGTTTCAAGCTATTCGATTTGGGTTCAAGGCAACCAACAACGAAGCAGAGTATGAAGATGCGTTAGCAGGTTTGCGTTTGGCTCGCATATGTGGGGCCAAAAAGGTTAAACTGGTCAGCGATTCGCAATTGGTGATAAACCAAGCCTTGGGAGAGTCCAAGCCCCGAAAAGATAAGCTGATACAGTATTTGAAAGCATCAAAATATTTGGTATCCGAGTTTGAGGAAGTCAAGTATGAACATATTCGAAGAGAATCAAATGTTGTTCCAGATTCTCTGGCCTCCGCCTCACGAGCGGAAGGACACCCTTGGGTTTTGATTCAGGAACATTCGTCGATCGTGGTTGATGCGGAGCAAGCAATAAACGTTAACGATGAAAGTAATGTAGTCACAAACGATTGGAGGGCAGCTATCATCGACTTCTTGGAAAACGATATTATACCCGTTGGAAAGTACGAGGCTAGGAAGATCAGGTTCAAGTCCCATGGGTATATCATGCTGGGAGGTGTGCTGTATAAAAAATCTCTGAGTCGGCCATTATTAAGGTGTCTGAACAAGGATGAGTCGCAAATCATCCTGTCTGAATTGCACGATGGGGAAGGTTCTGCCCATTGCGGGTACAAGGCATTAATTCGACGAGTGTTTCTGGCTGGTTACTATTGGCCGACTATTGTTTCGGATGCAAAAGATTTAGTAAAACGATGTGACACGTGTCAGCGCTATGCTAATGTGATCCATAAGCCTGGGGTATTCTTAGAGAGTATTTCTGAGGCAGTCCCGTTCGATAGGTGGGGCATTGATTTAGTCGGGCCTTTAGCAATGGCATCCGGTGGCAGGCAGACCATTATTGTAGCCGTGGATTATTTCTCTAAGTGGGTAGAAGCGGAACCATTAGCAGGAACAAAGGCCAAGGATGTGATCAAGTTCGTTGTGTCAAACATTTGCTGTCGTTTTGGCGTGCCATTGCAAATCACAACGGATAACGGACCTCAGTTCGATAACAAGGAGTTCAAAAGTTTTTGCGTCTCCAGGGGCATAGGACAATGTTTTTCTGCCCCATTTCACCCTCAAGCTAATGGGAAAGTGGAAGTGACTAATCGCACGATTATCGATGGTTTGAAAAAGAACTTGGAAGGAAAGGCGGGAAAATGGCCTGACTACTTGCAGGAGGTATTGTGGGCTTACAGAACAACTCGACGAACAGCCACGGCTGTATCTCCATTTTCCTTAGTTTACGGAATGGACGCCATTGTCCCACTAGAGATTATTTTCCCCTCACATCGTGTGGCAACATATGCGGAAGACACGAATGACCAAAGCAGAGCACTGGCTTTAGACTTGATTGAAGAAAAAAGACAACGAGCGCAGTTGACGTCCCTCCACTATCAAACTCTCATGAGGAGTCGATATGCGTCTAAAGTAGAACACAGAGTCTTTAAGGTAGGAGATAAAGTCCTACGTAAATTTTTCATGCATACGAAAGACAAGAGCCTGGGTAAGTTGGGACCAAATTGGGAGGGCCCTTATGAGGTCACCGAGAAATTAAAACCGGGCACGTATCGGCTAAAAGACAAGGAAGGGCGATATCTCTGTCTCCCATGGAACATTGAACATTTAAAATTGTATCTTGAATGAGAAGCTAGTTAGCAAGTAATGCTTGTATCTTTTTTATATCTTCCAGTAAACAAACATAGCGAGGGCATACTCTTTCCTATCCTGTTAGGCACAGGAAGGTTTTAATGAGGTGTTTCTATGAGCTGCTTAATACAAAGAATTTTTTGCCTTAACTATTATTTGGGTCACAGCAAGCTGTGCCTCGAATTGTTATCTCTTCGAATTATTATGTGGGTCACATTAGTTTGTGCCTCGGATATTGTTTGCCTTAACTATTATTTGGGTCACAGCAAGCTGTGCCTCGAATTGTTATCTCTTCTAATTATTATGTGGGTCACATTAGTTTGTGCCTCGGATATTTTTTGCCTTAACTATTATTTGGGTCACAGCAAGTTGTGCCTCGAATTGTTATCCCTTCGAATTATTATGTGGGTCGTATTAGTTTGTGCCCCGAATTGTTCTCTTCAAATTCTTGATTTGGGTTACAACGAGTCGTGCTCCGAAGGGCTTATCTCTTCGACTTATGGTTTAGGTTACAACATTTTGTGCCTTAGCTTGAATTTCTGTCTCGCTTAATGATGGTCCATTGTGTGTTACAAGTGGAAAAACACAAACGGTATGGTAACACAAATACAAACATCAATTACAAAGTTGGCATATTACAGCATGCCCTAGTCAGCCAACTTACAAAAAGAGCCTCATAAGGCCATAAACAAAAAATACCATAATACCCCACATTTTCTCTTAGTCTGAACTTTTTGAGGAGACACTCCCCTCTGTTTCCGATTCTTCGTTATCACTCACCACTATGTTGGGAGGACGAAGTTCCGGGGGGACAAGCTTCCAAAAACTCCCCAAATCATATTCAGGATATTCAGCATAGATTTGGGTGATTAACCCCGCTCGAGTTATGGCATCTCGGGCATTCAAGTTACTTGTGCACGTAGCTGCATACGCATTCACAGCCTTATATTTTTCCTCCTCAATTTGTCTAGGTAAGTTTTCAACCCGCTTTACTAACTGATCTCGATCTTCTTTCACCTTTTTAAAGCTGGCAGTACAGTCTTCGAATCCGTCACAGGCTAGACGATGTCCATTCTTGTATTCAGCTAACAATTTTTCTTGGGTATCGGTCTTTTTCTTATACAGATCCTTTTCTTCCTGACAGCACCTCTCCAGCATCACCACATAATTTTCGGAGGCAGATAAACGCTCATACAAAGCATCTGCTTGACTCTCTATGACTGTGTGCTGTTTCTTGGCTTCTTCGAGCTGAGAAGCAGCCAACAACGACTTAAATTTGTAATGATTTTTCTGCTTCTCAAGGTGCTGCATCTTATTTCCCCTATTCACTGAGGTATGCAGCAATCGTCGAAGATTTAGTGAGAATTCATCGTCCAGAGGAACTTCGAATGAGCTTGTTGGAGATCCTAACGCTGTAATTCAAAATCTGAAAACCCACCACTAAGAGTATCTGGGTCAATATACTGAGGAGGATTGCTCTGAGGAATGGGGAGAGGTGCTAGCTTTGGACTATTTTCGAGGAGCGCATGGCTTGATGCTTCAGTAAGAGGCGAGCTTGGTGTTTGATGTGAACGTTCTTTGGGTGAATCACCACCTTCTCTCGCAGGTTCACTTGATATTTCTTGAATCTCGTCGTCCTGAGCAGTTTCTTGTTTCTCATCTGGTGTTTCACCATCTTCGGATAATTCTTGGATGGGTTCTAGGATAGCCTTACTCTTCTTATCTTTTGCATTGGCGCCCTTTTTTGGTGGAAGGATGGAAGTAGTGGGTGGAGAATTGGAATTAGATGATACAGCACTAATTGAGGGAGGTAGCTCTTGAATGTCAACTGTCTCTTCGTATCCTAACTGCTGCTCTTTAGCTGAAACCTCCTCGTCCTTATCCCCAAGATGACTCTTCGAACGGGAGCGTTTGGGAAGATAAATCACTATGTCTTTTTGGCTCACGCGCTCCATAACTTCTCGTTCCGATAGAGGAGTCATCAATCCTCTCATGCTAATTCGGTCGAGGGGGTTGAGCCTCCACAATCGACTCCTGGCTAGATTATTATCCGTGAAGCAGAGTCGAAATTGGTTCTCCCAATAATCTTTGGCCCACAGGTGGATTTTGGTGAACACGTTAGTGGCACCTTCAACATATTCGGAATAGGGCTTCGATACCCCGGTCATAGCTGCAAAAAATAGGTAGCCAACATAAAGTATAGTCACATAGCAAAATTCGATGCAGAATAAATAGCTTAGAAGGCCAGAAACTTACATTTGTTGGTCCACATCAGAGACAATTTGTGAGGATTTGAGGGGGTGGCTTCTAACCCTGTCTCCCAGTAGCCGGAGAAGAACACGAATTGCTGCCTCCATTTTTTGTCAGCTTCTGACAGATCTTTCAAGACCTTTTGTCCCCGGTTGAAAGTTAGCGAATAGAATGGAAAGAAAGGATTCTTGGCCAGACCAGCAAGGCCGATGAGTTGCTTTAACAAAAATTCGTGACCTGAGAGTCTAGAGGCCATAATACAGGCCATCAGAGTAAACCACATATTGGGGCCAACTTGTGAAGGACAAAGATCTATCTTCGCTAAATATTCGATGAAGAAGGGGTCTAAGGGATACCTTAGCCCCCAGTTCATGATCTCAGTATACACTACTAGCTCATTGTCCCTCACTAACAGAGGCGTCTCACCTTCCGAGGGGAACCTGATCGTAATATAGGAGGGAATGCACCATCGAGTCCTCAGCATAGGCTGCTCGGCTTGTGAAAAATACTTTTATTTAATATTGTGCAGAGCTACCATATGTTTATTTTCGATGCCCCGAATATTGCGACCGGCGATGGCATCCAGCTCTAAGGGTAGCATAATGTCTCCTTTGGATTTTGGGGCAATCCGACGAGCTTGCTCTTCGGATATTGTTCGAGAAGAGGAGGTCGTGTTGCTCGAGGACCCTAAAGAGGGGATTACAGGCACTTTCGGTTCGAGGGACACTGCTGCAATTGCTTTTCTTTTGGCATCTAGGCTTTCGCTTCGTCTATTTTGCATGTCCTCTTCGGTAATGATCGTCTTCGAAGGAGAAAAATGAGTCCCAGGAATGGTCATAGAGGGAGTAGAGGGCAGACTTGACTCATCCAAATCCTTTTTACGAGGAGGGCTAGTAGATGTCCGAGGAGGGCTGGTAGATGTCCGAGGAGGGCTGGTAGATATCCGGGGGAGACTCGTGACCGCTTTCGTGGAAACAGGCTCTTGAATGACCAGCGGCGCCTCCTTAGCACATTTTCGCTCCTGCGAACTCTTCCTATCTTTATGCGGTCTCTTTCTCTTCCCAGATGAGTGTTTGTGCTGTCTATCTTTACCCATGCTTCCGAGGGGATTAGGATCACTACGTAGACTTTGTCGCGCGACTTCGAGGGGAATAATAGCAGTCGAATCTGCTGAGGGAGGTCAGGAACCAAAGAAAGTAGTAACAGATGGTTGGGGTTAGGGCCTCATGTCTTCCCCAGCAGCAACTCTCTCCTCGAACCTTTTGTTGATCAACAACCACTCAGGAATACGACGGGGTTTATGCGCCAGCTTTCTCTCTTTAGAAAAGTTTGAACAAAAAGTTGGAGTTATGAGGGGAGGAGATCTGTATTTATAGGTGAAGGTGGGCCTTCCGGATAGACCAGGCCCGGGGACTTTTTTTGGTGTTTGCCTAGGGGCATTATGGGCTGCATAGGTGTAAATTGTACTGACACATAAAACACAGGGGAAGATGCAGAGTTTCTCTAGTCAGAAAGTGTCTTGGGAATAGGAAGCGTTTCTGAAAAGATTTGCTGACAAGCATTTTCGGCTGTTGACGTCATGATGGATAGATTAATCCTGGCACCTCATTTAGCCTTAAAATTGATACAGCAAAAATCGAGGAGCTCATGTGGCTAAAACGGTGCAAGGATTAGGGACCCCCAGTTATCAGGATGAATTCAAAGAAATGAGATTTTCGAGGAAGATTCTTTTTCTTAGAAAGTTCGAGGCAAATTATTAGAATTCGAAGAAAGGAGATTTTCGGCGAATATTCTTTGGTTTCAAAAGTTCGAGGCAAATTATTAGGGTATCAAAAAATTTCGTACTTTGCCTGAAGAAGAATTATTCGAGGAGATTTGAAATAAATAGTCGGAGAACCCTTCACAGTCCCAGTAAAAGAACTTTTACTAGGACTGGGGGGCTACTGATAAGGAAGAATAAACGACAAGGAGAAAATTGTGAAGAAGAAACATGATAGGAGAAAATTGTGAAGAAGAAGTACGATAGGAGGAAAATGCAAAGAGGAAATTATGTGAGGGGAAAATTGTATAAACTATCAAAGAAATAGCTAGAATAGGAAGAAAATAAGATGTATGGACTAAAAATGTAATAAACGGGAATTAAAGCGTATGGGGTCCGCAATTGTATTATAAAAGGACCACACACGCTTCACAGATCCCGAGATGAATAATATTATACTTTCTCTCTCTACTTAAGCTAAGCTCCCACTTTCTCTCTCTAAAAACAGCTCCTAAACAAAGTGAATTTACTTATATTGACACTAAGATATTCGTGTATCGCATAATCACCCCCAGACTTTCTCAAAACTCTTCAAACATAAAAGAAAAAAGTAGTTAGGTGACTCAATATACGATTCCCAGCAAGAAATGTTTCCATCTTAAAGCAACGATGCATTTTATACACCAAAATTATGAAGCACGCCAACAATCTCTAATAATTTGGAACAATTTAGAACAATCTCGGAAGGAAAAATATGGCTGTTTTGAAAAAACTTAACAAGATTCTCAATAAGATAAAACCGAAGACCATGATCCAGTGTGAAACACCATAAAATAAATCAATTTTCTCTAGCATCAAACGAAGTATGCCATCTATAGGGAATCTAACAAAAACTCCATAAAGAATACATTAATCTACACAATATGAGCATAATCTTCTTCAAGAAAAATAGAGATAAGTTTATTTGGAAACGTCTATTAACTACTTATCATTCAACTTATTTAGACTTTTAAGAATAATATAATATGAAGGCAAAGAGACGTACGGAGAACAGTCCATAACAATGGAGTTATCATATGCATCAACAATAGTATAATCGATAATTCATATAAGAGGAGTGAGAGGGGTCAATTTTTCTTTGTCAGTTCTATCAACTCATTTTAAGAAGCGCGAGTACGAACTAGACAAGAATGCTTACGAACCCATGATAGAAATTGTGTCATAATCAAAACGACTAACATCGGGATTTAGAACAGCGTTAATGGTTCCTTCATATCTCTACTTGTTAAGAATTAGAATTTAAAGAACATGAACAAACAAGTGAGATAGAAAAGGGAAAAGAAAGAAAATATAAAAAAGGTAAAGATGTATAACGAAATTGTACAACAATACATTTAGTGCATATAAAGGTTAAAGGAAATAAAATAAAATGAATGGTCATGAGAAGGGAAGCCAATGGACAACACTCGTACCTACAAAGTAAGTAAATTCGTTAGACGCATTTATTATTTTTAAAAATTTGTATAAACAAATATATTAGAATAGACCAACTAATTCCAAACATATAAATATTTGGAGTTAAAAAACAAAATATTCTACAAGATAAATTAAATAGAAAATTATATTATTCATAACTACCCATGATTATATAAGTAAAACTTATTTCGGCTAAATATTTATTGAATAAAATATTTAACCTTAAGCTTTAGAGCCTTTAATAATAATAATAAATTAAAAAAATGTGAGATTAAGCACGTTAATAAAATATATTTTCAAACATATAATTACTTGAAAGTAAAAATGGAGGAATCAATTCCTTAAAAAAATCACCGCAAAAAAAACAATAATTTGCTTCGGTTGGCTATGTAGACTAGGGTTATATATATTATACATTCAGTCATCAAGAAGGACTATGGAGGCTATGAACATCTTCAAAACAAAAAAACAAGGAATAAATTTCTCCAAAATCATATTCATATTTTATTAAAGGTTATGAGCTACTAGAATACATATGCAAATACACTATGACAAAATTAGAAGATCCAATAAACAAAGAAAGTAAAAAAAAAACAAAGTAGCAGAAAATATAAGTATTTTACAAGATAACAAGACTTTAAAGCATCATCAACAATATGTCGAAGCCTCCAAAACAATGATAAAATTCAGATATCTAGTATCGCTCACGCAATGAAATTAAAAGATAAAGTACGTTTTGAAAAGAAACAAAGATACAATGGGTAACACACATGTGCTTTGAAAAAGATCAAATAAGGTTTCATCAAGACTGTTTCATACCACACTAGGGTAGTCTTCGTTTGATATTCTCTTCAGGACTTGAGTGATACTAATAAGAGTTTAATTAGTCCAGACCGAATCAATCGGTTCATAATCTTATCCAAGTATATAATATCTATTTAGACAAAATCAAATATACACATAAATATCTATTTAGACAAAATCAAAAATACACTTAACCGCATATCTTAGTGGTTAGAGAAATATCATCCATTATCCGCATATATCTATGAGATAGTTATTGCAACATGACCTATATATAAAGGTCAAACTTCAGTCATGATCCTAATTTCATGTTTGAATTAGGGTGTTGAAAATTATATATATGTTTGAGCCTAATTCGGTTGGGTTGTTGGGTTTAATTTTTGACTCAGTCCAGTCCAATATAATAGTAAATTAATAAATATTAAGAATATAGTAAATTTTAAATGGTAAATAATAACAATAATAATAATAAATGGTAAATTTTAGGTGGCAGCTGACCGGGCATTAAAGGAGTATAATTGGGGAAAAAAGTGAGACGAAATGTGGACGTTTAAGTTGTCACGTGTCAACTTCGCAGTACTCACACGTGCGAAGGGATTAATAATTCAAATTTCTAAAACATAAATGATGAATAGGAGATAAAATGAACATAGATGATTAGTATGACACAAACATGAAACATGAGAGGGTAATAGTGATTTTTAGCAACAAATAATTATAAATATTAATAATAAATTTTTGGCTAAAAATCATTGTTAGTCCCCATGTTTACCATTTATATCAATCTGGTTCATTTCCTTCACTTTTGACTTCGACCCATCCTTTTCGTTTGAGAAATTTGCAATTTTAGTCCCCCACACATGTGAAGCCTTAGAAACTGACTCGTGTCCCTTAGTTTTGTTGCAAGTTTGGTCCCCCGTAATTTTGGTCATTAATGCCACCTCAGATGCCAAGTAAGCAGCATAGTCATATTTACCATTTATCATTAAATTTAACCATATATCATTTACTTTCACTATTTACCCACAACTACCATAGTTGGATCGGGTCGAACCTAAAAAAACCTAACCCAACCCAATCTAATATAAACCAATCTAATAAAGAAGTGCAGTGTTGTGTGGGGTAAAGAAGAAGGAAAAGTCAGTGGAGAAAAGAGAAGTCGCGTGACGAAGAAGACGACTAAAGTTCCTACACACGATTTCTAAGGTTATTAAATTGGGTTATCTTAGACTGGGCTGGGTTAGGTTAGGTTTATTTAAGTTCGACCCGGTCCAACTATGGTAGTTGTGGGTAAATAGTGAAAATAAATGGTAAATTGTTAAATTTAATGGAAAATGGTAAATATGACTAGACTGCTTATTTGGCATCTGAGGTGGCATGGGTAGAAGCATTAATAGCCAAAATTGTGGAGAACCAAACTTGCAACAAAACTAAAAAACACGTGTCAGTTTCTCGAGCTTCACATCTACGGAGAACTAAAATAAAATCAAAAATAAAAAATAAAAAAAAGTAGGTTGATACAAAAGATAAACATAGAAGACTAAGAATGATATTTACCCTAATTTTTTTCTTAAATAAAATATAATCAGTTTTTTATTAAATAAATAAATAAAATTAGAACATCACCCATTAAAAAAAAAAACAGCGTGCAAGGGAATTAGGCAATATCTGCCCACATTAATTAGTACGCATTTAAACTTAAAAGTAGCCGTTAGGGCTCGCAAAGCAATTTCATATAATTTGAATTCTATTTCCTGATTATATTTTTACATAAATACCTTCGAACCGACACAGGCTCTCATCACTCAGACGCCGTTTTATACCACAAACCACGACCCTCTCCTCTCACATATTCCTCTCTCTCTCTAGCGAAGAGGAAGAGAAAGAGAGGAACCCCTTTAACTCTCTTCTTTTGCCTCCTTGATTCAACCCTTTTGTTATTTGACTTCGTATCTCGTTTGATTTGATTCGTGCAAGTCTCCTCGTGTTTGATTGATATCGGATAAACATGGCTACTGTTAATCGGTATCAGGGAAACACACCTGTGGCTTCTCCCGCTGGTGATTTATCCAAGCAAGCCCTACCGTCGGTGAAGACCAATCAATCTGTTCTGAAAAGGTATATTTGGTTTTCTCTGTTATAGTCTCTAATTTGGTTTCAGTTCTGTTTAAATGCGGACACCTTAACGTAGGCAAGGTGTTTGATAAAATGTTTCTGACAATTAAAAAATTAGATAGATCGTCAATAGCTTCCTCTTCTTGTTTTGCTTATTCGAGAAGTTTTGTTTGAAGTTGCATGATTCTTATATGTTAGATTTCGTAACAATTTATGTTCTTGATCGGACCTTGCTTTTCATATCTAGCCTTTACTAGACTTCAGATGCACAATGTTTAGACCTTAATTCGATTCGGTTGAATGCATTGCTTACATCTATGAGATGTCTAATATTACATTTTTATCTTGTGTTATACAGGCTCCAGTCTGAACTAATGGCCTTGATGGTAAGTCTTTTCTACTCATAGGATGATACTATGTGAATTTTGAATTTGAATCTGAATTGAGTGTTGTGGGATTTCAATAGAAAGTCGAAGTTGATCCAATTTTATGTTAGTTTGTGTAATCTCTTTCAATTGTCTATTTAGAAACAGCAATCAATTATATAAAAACATTTGTGTTTGTGTTTTGTTTCATACAGATGAGTGGAGGAGATTCAGGTGTGTCGGCTTTCCCAGAGGAGGACAACATATTGTGCTGGAAAGGGACAATAAGCGGAAGCAAAGACACTGTCTTTGAAGGAACAGAATACCGCTTGTCCCTTTCGTTTCCTAATGATTATCCATTTAAGCCACCAAAAGTGAAGTTCGAGACCTGCTGCTTTCATCCCAACGTGGATGTGCACGGGAATATATGTTTGGACATCCTTCAGGTAAAATAAATTATGTCAAAATAATACCACACATCAGGTTGATGCAGAAATATAATTCGTTTTATTTTGTGTAGGATAAATGGTCATCGGCTTATGATGTGAGAACCATATTGATTTCCATCCAGAGTCTTCTCGGCGGTAGATTTCTTTTATTTATCTGAGTATTTTTTCCAGGTTTTCAATCCTTTATTGAAGATTATTTATATAGTTTGTTTGCTTGTTTTAGAACCAAATATTAGCTCACCTTTGAACACTCAAGCAGCCGAACTCTGGAGCGACCAAGAAGGTATAATTTATATCACAGGTTGAGAAAAACATTTATCAAATTTAGATTTTGTATGCTTGTTCCAAAAAAACATTTAGACGTTTTCAGGAACATCGATCCCTTGTGTTTGTTGTATGTGTTTGTTCTTATTTTCGTTCATTAAGGTGTTAAATGTTGTTTGGCGCGGTGTGCTGTTGGTGTGCTTGCAGAGTACAGGAAAATGGTTGAAAAATTGTACAAGTCTCCAACTGCTGCTGCATGAAAGTTTTGAAGGAATGGAATAGTGATCAGGTTCAAAGGTTGATAATCAAAGTTTAAGAGGGGGAGAAGGTTCAAAAAAGGTCTCTGACTGACCTTCCTGCCTGAATAACTTTACATTGGCACTTGTTAAATTTTAGAAGGAACCTCTTGATCAACAGGTTTGAATGAGAAAAAAGAATACTTGGTTGTAGTTGTTTTTCAAAGTAGGTTTAGCTGGAAATCTCAAAGTACTATAGAATTGTAGACCCTGTATTCTGGGTTAATCTGGAAATGTAAAACATATATAAATCAATGGTTTTCGTTTAGTCTTCTTTTATGTTAATTTTTAACCCTTTTTTATTTTAAGTTATACCGTATTCATGGTGCAATAAATATTAGGGTTGTGAGACCGGTGGGGTTCGCTCCAAGAAACCGATCGGGTTTCCAAAAAAGCCCAACAAGCAGCGTTTCATCCTCTCTGAGATTGTCCTCATCTCGAGGATATCGACATCTCTCTCAGATCTCTCTTCATCTTCCCTAATAAAAAAAAGTAGCTTTTCTTCATCAAAATCGTTGGTCGAAATCGGCCAGGAAATCATATCAAACTTTCACAAAAAACCTACACACAACCATTACTCTTTTCATCCTCAGAAAAAACCCTAATTCGACATTACAAGTTCTGAAATCTCACCCATAAAAAATCTGTCAAGAATCGGTTCTTATCTTTAAGAATCTCGATTGAGTCGATAGAGATTCTGGTTAATCTCTAAATCGAAATCTTCTTCGATTTAGATCTGAGAAGGTTCATCACTCAAAAAGGGCTGAATCAATTTGAGTTCAATAAACCCGATGGACAAGAATGGGATTCCAGAAGAATTTCCACAACTGAAAGGTACCACTACGCCAAAGATGGTCATGAACCCGACATTCGAAAGCACTGGAGGCCGGAAGTCCTTTGCAGAAGTAGTCGGAGGTAGAAAAGATAAAGAGTTCATTCATAGCGGAGTCATACACGAGGAGCATGAAGACTATATATCGGTGCAGTTTCAACAATCAGATAAGTCTGCTTTAACTAATATCTCAAAAACTATTTTAATTGCTAAGTTCTCGTTTGGGAGTCCTACTCTCAACGAGTTCAAAGCATACATTACTGCATTTAGGTTTATAGGACCATTCAGCATATATAAATGGGATTATAGGCACTACTTTATAGAATTTGAACAAATAGAAGATGTTAAAACTTTTTGGAACAAAACCATTAGATCTATAGGAAACCTGTCTTTTAGAATTCTTAAATGGTCACCGGATTTTAACCCAAAAAAGGAGTCACCTGTGACTCCTCTTTGGATTTCATTACCTAAACTGCCTGAAATTTTTTACAATTCTGATTTTATTAACCATATTGCTAAAGCAATCGGATTGCCTTTAGCAGTATGGGTTCCTAAAAATAACATTGTTATGCACAATAATTGTTAAGCTTGGGTTCTAACTGATATTTCTAAGCCTCTTCCCCAAAGCATTTGGATATGTTTTGGAGAAGAGGATGGCTTTTGGCAAAATATTTCTTATTTGAAAAAACCTTTCTGATTGTAAAACCTGTAAACACATAGGACATCAAGAGAAAAAGAAGATTTTGAACAAAATTTAAATAAAAACAGAAACAATAAAGATCATATGAAGAATACATCCAATCTTCCTTCAAAAGAAGTTTGGATACCAAAAGTTCGTACAGATATTAACAATGAAAATCACACTGAAACTGAGTATGTAAATGTTGATAAATCTGTTGAAAATTCTGAAGCTAACAAACAAAGTCAACATTTGAAAAGGATAAGAGTTTAACATAAGATATAGCACCTGAAAATGTTATAGTATCTAGTCAATGTAACAATCAATTTGATATTCAACACTTAAATGTAACAGAGACAGATAATGTAAATATATCACCACAAATGAACATCTCTCCAGGGTATCATAATTACAATATAAAAACTGTTAATCAACTTAAGGAGTTTATTGAAACTACTAATAATGAAATGTCTAATGTAACTAAACCACAACACCTATAGCAGAGACAGATAATGTAAATAGATCACCACAAAAGAACATTTCACCAGAGCATCAGAATAACAATGTAAAAATTGTTAATCAATTTAAAGAATCTATTGAAACTACTAATAAGGATATACCTAGTGTCACTCCAGAGCATCAGAATAACAATGTAAAAACTGTTAATCAATTTAAAGAATCTATTGACACTACTAATAAGGATATACCTAATGTCACTCCAGAGTATCAAAATAACAATGTTAAAATCTTTAACCAACTTAAAGAATATGTTGAAATCACTAATGAGGACATAACTAATGCAATTGAAACTATCAAATTAAACAACTCATTCAATGTATTGACTTATGAAGAATTAGAAGATATTGCAGAAACATAGCATATACCTTTAGTTAGATCTAGTTTAAGTGAACCTAACTCACCAAAACAAAGAAAACCAAAAAAAGACTCTTTTAATACTAGTGTGAGAAGATCAGTAAGAAGTAAAACAATATCAAAAACAAGAAACTTTAAAGGATTAATAGGATCCTCAAATAAAAGCTTGAAATGACTATATCTCTACTAAACTGGAATATAAGAGGAATTGGTAATCGGAAAACATTAAGAAGAACAAAGAATTTGATTAAGAAATTTGCAGTTGATATCATAGCTCTTCAAGAACCTATGATATCAGCTGAAAATATTACATCAATCTGCTTGAAACTTGGATTTGAATCTCAATATGCAAATATTAATAACAAAATATGGTTGTTTTGGAGAAATGGTTATGAAATTATTATATTGAATAATTCTGATCAACTTTGAAACGCTATGGTAAGTCATCCTTCTACTAAGATAGCAGTTCTGATTACCATAGTGTATGTAAAATGTAACAGATCTCATAGAATGCTTCTATGGGATCAATTAAGAAACATATTTGTAACTAATCTACCTTGGCTTGTTGTTGGAGATTTTAACACAATCTCCAACACAAGTGAACAAATGGCCTGTTCTACACATTGCTCAAAAGGAATGGATGAATTTAATCACATGATTTTAGACTGTAAGTTAGAAGACCCTGGATACATTTGATCAAACTTTATATGGACAAATGATCATAAATGGAAAAGGTTAGATAGAACACTGCATAATGATAAATGGAGAGAAAGTTTTAATGTAACAAGGGTGAATCATTTGGCCAGAACCTGTTCTGACCATTCACCCTTGTTAATATCAGTCTCAATTAACTCTACATATCAAAAACCATCATTTAGATTTCAAAATATGTGGTTAAAACATGAAGGATTTATTAATACTGTAAATGATTGTTGGATTAAGCAGATACATGATTCTTCTAATATATTTATCTTTTGGTCAAAACTAAAAAGGCTTAAGAAACATTTAAAAACTTGGAACAAGGAAATATATGGAAACATTTTTTATTGTTTAAGCAAAGTGGAAGAAGAAATAAAAACTGTTGAATCAATGTTAGAAGATAATGATTGCACTGAAAATCAATCTAAATTAACTAGTTTAAATAACACATACTCATCATTTCTTGAGAGAGAAGAAATATATTGGAAACAGAAGAGTTATACAAATTGGCTTATAGATGGTGATAATAATTCTGCAATGTTTCATAACTATGTAAAGAAAAGAAGATCTAAAAAAATTATAAAGGGAATTCAGGATAAAAATAGTTGGATTGAAGATGATGGTCTTATTGGTTTATCTGCTGTAGAATACTTCTCTAATCTGTTAAATAAAACTTCTATTCAAAAAGATCTTTGTTCAGTAAGAAATACTATTCCTAGGACTATATCTGCTGAAAATAATGATAGTGTCTTGACATTACCCACTTTAGAGGAACTTTATATTGTTATTAAAAGCCTGAACTTTGACAGTGCTTCTGGAGTTGATGGATTCAACTCCAGATTTTACTTTTCTTGTTGGACAATTATAAAAGATGATCTTTTAAAAGTTGTTATAGATTTCTTTTTAGATGTAACATTACCAAAAGGTTTATTTTCAACATTAATATGTTTAATACCTAAAATCAAATCTCCTAAAACATGGATGCATTTTAGATCTATAAGCCTATGTTCTGTCCTTAATATAATCATTTCAAAGATTATAATCAGTAGATTAGCTAAGTTACTGCCTTTAATTATATCTAAGGAACAAGGAGCATATGTAGAAAATAGGACCATTCAAGAGAATATCTTAATAACTCAAGAGTTAGTTAAAGATCTGAATAGGAAAACTAGAGGATATTACATAATTATAAATTTAGATATGTCAAAAGCATTTGATAACTTAGAATTTACTTTCATTTATGAAGTAATGTTAGCATTTGGATTTAGTGAACAAGTAGTTAAACTGATTAGGAGAAGCATAGAAAACATTTCGTATTCAGTTATAATTAATGGTAATTCAAATGGTTTCTTTAAATCTGTTAATGGTTTAAGGAAGAGAGATCCATTATCTCCCTGTCTCTTTATTATAGCTGAGGAGTTCTTAATTAGAGGTGTGAACAACCTAATTAATCAACATAGATCTATGGCATATAATATGAAAAGCTTAGTAAAAATAAATTGTTTAGCATATGCAGATGACATCATTTTGTTTTTAAATGGATCTCTAACAAGTATAAAGAAGTTATCTAAGTTTTTAGACACTTATCAATCTCTCTCTGGTCAGCAAATAAAGAGACAAAAGACTACATTTATTACATCTTTAAGCATGAACAAAACAAGAATAACATCCTTAGAAAGAGTCTTAGGTTTTAAACATGCAAATCTCCCATTTACTTATCTAGGAATTCCAATTCACTCAAACAATCATTGCATTCACTTTGAGAACTTAATAGATAAGATAAGATGTAAAATCTCAGAATGGAATTCTAAAAACATATCATTTGGAGGCAAAATAACCTTAATAAATTATGTTCTAATGGCATACCCTATATACTATTTACAGTCTATTAAGTTACCTTTGATAACAATATCTAGGATTGATAAACTTCTAAATAAGTTTCTGTGGGGGTCTAGTGAAACAAACAAACATATAATCTGGTCTAGTTGGGAAAATTTGTGTAAACCATATAATGAAAATGGATTAAACATCAGAAACATTAGAGATATTCAAACTGTTTTTTCCTTTAAACTATGGTTCAACTTTAGGAATAATAAAACTTTTTGGTCAAATATGATGCATTCAAAATACTGTAACTGCATTCATCCATTACAATCTACATTGAAAATATCAGACTCTAAAATATGGAAAAGAATGAATGAAGTCAAAGAAAAAGCAGAAAAACATATAAGATGGAAATTAGGCAATGGTAATTCAGATTTATGGCTAGATCAATGGCATAGCTCTAAACCCTTAATAACTGTAACAACAGCCAATTCTAATCATTACACACAAACAAAGATAAATGAATACTGGATAAACAATGTATGGAACATTGATAAACTTCAGAATATGCTGCCTTCTAAATATGTAAATGAAATCATCAAAATAAAGTTTAATACATGTACATCTGATTCCATCATTTGGAAGCTTTCAACTGATGGAATCTTCAACTTAAAGAAGATTGTTAATGAAGTAAGACACAAAACCATAACATCAAAGATAAAAGATAAAATCTGGAATAATACTTCTCCAAAGAAATGTTCATTCATTCTTTGGAGAATACTGAACAATCTATTGAGTATAGACACAAAACTTCAACAGAAAGGTTTCCAACTAGCATCTAAATGTACTAGCTGCCAAAATTTAGAAACTCTTAACCATGCTTTTGTATCTTGTGAAACTGCTTGGTCTATATGGTATTTCTTTTCTGCTAAGTTCAATATGGACATAGGTAAACATATGACAGTAAACCACATTATTAATCTTTGGCTGTTATCTACATCTAAAAGAATACATATTCGTACCATTCTGCCATCTTTGATTGTATATTCTATTTGGTATGCTAGAAACAGTAATAAACATAAGGGCATAATCTTATCTTCCAAGAAAATTATTAATCATATATTATTCATTCTTTCATCTTTAGATTCAGGATTGCATTTGACTAGAAAACATTGGTCAAAAGACTTGCACTTAGCTAAGGAATTAAGATGTTTTAATCATGTTAAATCTTATAAGCCTTGTTTGTATGTCTCTTGGTCTTTGCCTATACATAATAGACTTAAACTGAATTGTGATGGATCCTCTTTATACAATGGTGAATCAAGTTATGGTTATATTATAAGAAACAGCCTTGGAAATATTTTAATTGCTAAAGGTGATATAATAAGGAAATGTTCTCCTCTATTTGCTGAAATATTAGCACTTATTAAGGGCCTTATGTATTGCCTTAGCTTATTTAACATGCTTGTTATAGGTAGATACCCTTGGTACTTAGAACAAATACTCCAATACTGCAGAACATTGATAAAACCTCAGATGACACTTAAACATATATATAGAGAACAGAATTTAGCTGCTGATTGGGTTGCCAAACACGCAATTAAGATTCAATCTGATTTTACAGTTGAACCAAATCATTCATTGAATGAACTAAATGCTATCACATTGTTATAATCCTTTAACCTGGGTTACTTTAGATTCTTTGAGGATGACTAATCTGTTTTGGCAAGTTGAAAAACTTGACCTTGAAAGTTTCTGTTTTGCAGGTAAAGGAAGAAAGGACTAGAGTATTAGATGGAGTACGAAGATGGCACATAACAAAAAGGGAAGGCATAAAGAAGAGCATTCGAGAAAGAAGAGATATGGAGCTACAAGAGAAGAGCTAGAGAAGTGATGTAAGAGAAGAGATAGTCACAAAATTGTTAAGGAAGTCTAAAACATAGAAGGTGGAAATGTATCAGAAAATAATGAACATATGTAATATTACACTTGTAATATTTTTCATTAACATCAATAAAATTTATTTCTTGGGAAAATAAATAAATAAATAAATAAATATTAGGGTTGTAAAAAGTAAATAAATAAAATCAAAGCAAATTAGTGGTGGAAAAAGTAAATAAATAAATTACAACCAATTCGAACTCATGAATCCTAAATGAGTTTATAAACAACGAATCTTACTCAAAAATGGGCGATGAAATCAACCAAACCAAAAACACAAACCAAAATTACTCAAAATATCGGGAAGAAATTCAAACATTAGTAAACAACAACCAAAATATTTCGTCTACTCAGAAATGGATTGGACAAATCAATAACCAATTGAAATCAGTTCTAGTAGTTTTTTAATTGGCTTCAAACTCAACAATGAAGATTATCTTTTGTAGGCATATCTTATGAAAAAAGACAATTGAATGAAGAGAGAAGGTACAACAAAAGTTATTTGCACACCAGTATATCTAGTTATGAAAAAAGGCAACGAAAAAATCGTATTCTTTTTGAAGTAACTAGAGTTATGATGATTGAGTCTCATGTTCTCAAACATTAGTAAAAACAACAACCAAAATATTTCGTCTACTCAGAAATGGATTGGACAAATCAATAACCAATTGAAATCAGTTCCAGTAGTTTTTTAATTGGCTTCAAACTCAACAATGAAGATTATCTTCTGTAGGCATATCTTATGAAAAAAAACAATTGAATGAAGAGAGAAGGTACAACAAAAGTTATTTGCACATCAGTATATCTAGTTATGAAAAAAGGCAACGAAAAAATTGTATTCTTCTTGAAGTAACTAGAGTTATGATGATTGAGTCTCATGTTCTCAAACATTTCTGACCTGAATCCATTGCACATTAGCATATCTAGTTAGTCGTTTGCTAAAAAAAATTATTGGCCAGGCAACCCCACTTCAAATCCTGGGAACCCAAACAAATATGCCACATACCCTAACTCTCTCACCTCGTATCTTCGGTGGATCTGTATTTGTTCATGCTCTAAAGGGTGATCGGTCTAAACTTGATCTTTATTTCATAATATTCATTTTTGTGGGCTATGCACTTTATCAAAAACGGTATCCTAAACTTGATCTTTATTTCATAATATTCATTTTTGTGGGCTATGCACTTTATCAAAAACGGTATCAGTGTAATAATCTAGTCAACTTTCGCATCTATGTCACCATGGATTGCGAATTCCTTAAGTCAAATTTATACTATCTTACTTAACATTATTCAAGGGGAGGCTTAAATCACTGAATAATACATCGACTATTCTGTTTTCTTTCATTTAATCGTTCGACTTTAAAATCATCGTTTTGGGTCCATAGACTTGGCAAAATCTATAAATTTAGTCGTTGACGAGTGGTATTTTTCCTAACTTCATGGATTAAATTGATAGATTTTACATAAAAGAAAATTGGATAGTCGAATGATTATTCAGCGATTTAAGCCTTCAAAGGTATAACACAAGTGACTCACTAGGTTGGTTAAGTTCTTCGATCCTTCCAGATATTGTATATGAGCCACCCTTCAATGTAGAATAGACAAATAACTTCATACCTACTTATAATCAATCTTTGAATGATGTCTTACAAAAGGTAAGTGAACCACTTGGTTAAATTTCTTTCTCTATAATTGAGGATTATTTAAAAGTTAAAAGTAGTATAGAAGTGCCCACATAAAGTAGATATGTTTTGCATCGCAAGAATGATCGTGGAGTCCCACCTACATGTTACACACCCGAAGTTTTTTCTCAAGACATCAGTCATCTTATAAGAAAATTGGTTAGAGGGATCATGTCAGAAGAGGCCAAGGAATTTACTACGATTCTCTACACCCATGAAATTCCAAAGACTGTCCAAAAACAAACACAAAAGAAGAAGTGGAGGTTGGCCATAAATGTCAAAATGTATGCCTATGCAAAGAATGGTACTTGGTAGAATTGTAAACTTCCAGTAGGAAAAAACGTCGAATGTAGACAAATCTTCACTATCAAACACAAAGTTGATGGAACTATGAAGTGATACGTGGCTCGACTTATAGAAAAAAAAGTTATACGCAGACTTACGAAACTGATTATTTTTATATTTTTTATCCAATGGTAAAGATAGACACAATTTTAGTTTTATTCTTAGTTGCAGCAAATAAAAATTAGCTACTTCACCCGTTCGATATAAAAAATGCATTCTTCTATGGAGACTTGAAATAAGAAGTATAAATGGAGGCTCCGCTAAGATTCTTTGATGGATTCCGAAAATATGAAGTATATCTACTTTGTAAGGTATTGTATTAACTCAAACGATTCCTACAAGCATAGTTTGGTAGATTTACTATGGTAATAGAGTAGTACGAGTACAAACAGAGTAATTTTGATCATAATTTGTTTCTGAGAAAACAAATAGCATGATAATTTGCTTAATAATCTATGTAGATGACATGGGCATCACAGGAAACAACATTGAACAAATTGCAAGGCTAAATAAAAACTTGTTCAAATAATTTGATAAGAAAGATCTACGAGGGTTTATATACTTCTTAGAAATTGAGTTTTTACGTTCCAACAAATGGGATATTTATATCTTAAAGGAAGCATATTCTTGATTTACTTGCAGAAACAGAAATTGTTGATTATAAACCGCTAAAGACTCCAATGTAGGTTTATCATGTGTTGAGAATGGTTGAAGATGATGACCTAGTAGAAAAATAAAGACATGAACAATTAGTTGGAAAACGAATTTAATGGGCACATTCTTGACCAGACATAGCCTATGCAGCTAGGGTGGTAAGTTAGTTTATGCACCAACGAAAATTGGATCATACAAAAAAAAGTCATAAAGATAGTATGGTATTCAAAAGGCATGTCGGGGAATATAATTATGTTTAATATAAATAAGCATCTAAATGTCAAAGTATACACTAGTGCATATTGGGTTGGTGATCCAAATGATCACATGTCTACATCAGGGTATTTTACGCTAGTTGGAGAAAACTTAATGACATGGGCAAACAAGAAGCATACAGTGGTGGCACTTTCGAGTGTTGAGGCATAATTTCCACGAATTTGTAAAGGAGTCCAAAAATCTTGTGGATCAAGAAATTAATGGCTGAAATTGGATTTCCACCATGTCTTTTAAGTCAACTCAAGTATGATAATAAAACAGAAATAAGTATCTCGGAAATTCTTATTCAACGTGACAGAACTAAACCTGTGAAAGAAGGTTGGCATTTTGTAACGGAAAAAAATAAAGATGGTACAATTGAACTACCTTTTGTAAAATCAGATGATCAAATTAGCAAACATCCTGACTAAAGTTATAACAAGACGAATCTTCACTACAATTTTGAGCAAGTTGAGTATTGAAAACCGACTATTCCATTTGAGAGGGAGTGTTAAATATTATAATTATTATAAGAATACCAATTACTATAAATATTAGATGAATACCAAAAACTAAGTATTTGTTAACATGCACATGTTCTACGTAACATCTCAGTTATTGTCTTTGTTAAAAAACAAAGAGAGAAGTAGCCGCAGGAAGCGGCTAGGGTTTTGTGTTTATCAGAAAATGTTCTTTTTTGTTTTATTGATGCATTAGAGATGTAATTCAAGAATTGACCAATAGTAAGACTCTCAATATATAGAGAACTTAGAGGCCTATACAAGGAAACTTAATACACTGAATATTCTAACACTCCCCCTCAAGTTGTGTAGTGGGATCACCAATACCCAACTTGGATAAAACTGATTCAAATGTTCTTGCAGCAACCGCTTTTGTCAAGATGTCTGCCAATTGGTCTTCGGATCTAACAAACGGAAGTTCGACTGTCCCATCTTCAATCTTTTCTTTTATGAAGTGCCTATCTATTTCAACGTGCTTTGTTCTATCGTGCTGTACCGGGTTCACACTCAACCCGACATTGCATACGCGGTGAGAGTCTTATTATTGGTTAATTCTTGAATTACATCTCTAATGCATCAATAAAACAAAAATGAACATTTTCTACGGCTGATTCACTGGTAGTATCCATGTCATTTATTTCTTGTTGGACATTGTCTTTGGGAGAATCTTTGGTGGTAAGAACTGTCTTGTCAGTCTCCTTTATGTTGGAAGAGGTGTGTTCGGTGGCGCCATCTACCGACTTTGTCGGCACATCCTCAAAGTAACTTTCATATAGCAACCAGTCGAGTGATTCACTTACTTTCTCCCCCTGAGCACGAGATTGGTGGTCAAAAAAATAATCGGATTCTAAGAAGTCACAGTCCATGGTGACATGGATTCGATGAGTAACCGGATTGTAACACCGATATCCCATTTGATGAACACCGTATCTAACAAATACACACTTTTCAGCACAAGGATTAAGTTTGTTTTGACTAGTTTTAGGGATATGAACAAACACCAAACAACCAAAGACACGAGGTGGTAAGGTCATAACAGATGGAATTGTAACTTGGGTGACAAGCACTTGTAATGGAGTTTTATTTCCTAGACATCGGGTTGGTAGATGATTTTCAAGATACGTAGTTGTAGCAAGAGCTTCTGGCCAAAGAGAATGAGGAACTCTAGATTCAATCATAATAGCACGAGTTTTTTCAAGTTAAGTACGATTTTTTTGTATAGAAGTACCGTTTTGTTGAGGTGTGTTTGGACAAGTGGTTTGATAGACAAGACCATTTGTTTTGAAAAAATTATGCATTGTTTGGTTGACAAACTCTGTTCCATTATCAGAACGGAGAATCTGTATTTTTTTTTCAAATTGAGTCAAAATCATTTTGTAAAAACAAACAAATATTTCTGGTACTCTGATTTATGTTTCATGAAGTATATCCAAGTCATTCTTGAGAAATCATCCACAAATAAAACAAAGTATCTGATTTGATTGTTAGTGGAATTTGGTGCTGGACCCCAAACATCAGAATGGATTAGCGAAAAAGCATAATCAACTCTAGTATTACTTTGATTAAATGAGACCCTACGATTTTTTGCAAGAATGCAGGTTTCACATTTCTCACGAATGGAATTATTCAAAAAAAGACTAGGAAACAAACTCTTAAGATAGCTAAAAGAAGGATGACCAAGTCGCCGGTGCCATAACCAAAGTTGCCTTTCGGTTGTTCCGTGAGCAAGCATGGCATGTCCTTTATGAACTACCTCATCAACATAATAGAGACCTCCTTTTTTAGTACCACGCCCAATGATCTCCTTCGTACGAATGTCCTGTAAAATGCAAAAAAATGGATACATAAGAACCATACAGTTGAGTTGTTTTGTCACTTGACTAACAGATAATAACTTTAAGGATAGTGAAGGAATGTAGAGGCAGTTTTTAATCTCTATTTTTTCCGAAAAAATAATTGAACCTCCCCCTTTGACTTCACATATTTCTCCACTAGCAGTCTCAATATGGGACTTCTTTGGAGATGACATGTCACCAAAGTCTTTAGGATCATAAGACATGGTGTCCGTAGCCCCGCAATCAAAGATCCAATTCATTGATTTCTCAAACCCTTTACCTCCAAGTTTTTCATAGGAGTTCGTCGCCATTCCTCCAAAACCAGTACCACTTCCTTGCTCATTTTTAGTCGGATCTTCACCGCCACTTGTAGACGAAGCTCGTTTGACATTAGATCTGAAAATCTGGTTATTTTTCTTCTTATAACTGTCCACCTACCATTCTGGATAGCCAACCAGCTGGAAACATGTCTCTTTAGTGTGTTTCTTCATCCCACAATGAGTGCAATACAACTTGGATTTATTTTCTTTCTCTTTAGATCGGAATTTAAACCTCTGTGCAGAATCTTTAGCAGCCAAACCCATTCCAATTTCAATCGAGTCACTATCTGAAGAACTTGATTTTAGTATATTAAGCCTGGCCACTTCCCTTTGTATTGTAGCATATGTTGTTTCCACGGAAGGAATAGGATCTTTTTTCAGGATATCTCTCTTGACTGGTTCCAACTTGTCATTAATCGCCATTAGCAATTGATAGAGTCTTTGTTCTTGAGTCTTCTTATTGTAGATCTGAATGTTTTCTGGGTCTTTCATAGGGTTCGGATCACTCCTATCTATAGACATCCAGATGTTCTGGAGTTTTTTCCACAAGTCTTCTAGTGTATCGGACCCTTTCCATAATGAATTAGCACTTTTATGAAGGTCAAACACCTGTAACGAATCTGTACTAGAACTGTATGTGGTGGCTAACCCATCCCAGAGGGCTTTTATAGTGGGATATTGCGAGACATTATTCACCAAGCTGGATTCAAGATTCTGGATAATCCATGTGAAAACACATTGATCATCTTGTTCCCACTTTGTATATGTTTTTTCAGTTTCGGATGGAGGTGTCGGCTCCCCTATAATGTGAGAACCTCTCCCCTTCCCCCAATTGCTTTCTTCATCAGGTTTGCCCATAGGGCATAGTTGTCACCACCGATTTTAATCTCCAGGGATAAATTCTCGGGGTTGGTTGTTTGTTGTTGTGTTCCGAGACCATTTCTCAGAATGGCAGCAATCTGCATTGTTAATTCATCAGGGATTTGACTAACCACGACTTCATTGTCAGCCATCTTTATTGAGGATATTCAGAATTCCCAGAATCACACGTGCTCTGATACCATATTAACATGCACATGTTCTACGTAGCATCTCAGTTGTTGTCTTTGTTAAAAAAACAAAGAGAGAAGTAGCCGCAGGAAGCAACGTTAAAAAACAAAGAGAGAAGTAGCTGCAGGAAGCAGCTAGGGTTTTGTGTTTATTAGATAATGTTCCTTTTTGTTTTATTGATGCATTAGAGATGTAATTCAAGAATTAACCAATAGTAAGACTCTCAATATATAGAGAACTTAGAGGCTTATGCAAGGAAACTTAATACACTGAATATTCTAACAATATTCAATATGTCATCAATGACATTATGAGAAAAGAAGACTAAAATATATATTGTATCATCAATGTAAATAAATATATATTACTAATATACTATAAATAGACTGGCCTTGTATCCATAAAATATCAATAAAATTATGAAACCAAAAAAAACTATTTATCTTTTTAACATATACAACCAACTCTAGTTGTTTCTGTATGTAGCACATAATTGACTATGAGATACAAGATACTTAAATTCAGAAAATATGAGGGAATTAGGTACAACAGCATAAAATACATATCTACAACTAAATTTGTACCATAGCCATGTAATACTTCAACCGAAAGCATCATAACATGATACAGATTTGAATATAACCGTTAATGGGATTGATGGTATGTTCATAACGGGTTGATGATAGATACCATGTGGACACGTAATTAATTGTATTGGGTTAACACACCATATAGTTACCGTGATATGGCCATAGATTATCCCAGGAAGTTGTTATTTTATGTAGACATACAGTCGTATCTAAGTCCACCACATACTGGATTTATTTCTTGTATAACTTAATATTGTGTTATTTTTGTCTCTTAAAACATTATATTATCTTGCCTTCATATAGTATTTGTTTAATTTATTTTATATAATATTGATCATGGTTAGGAATTTATTTTTTATGCTAGTTGTTTTCTTTCTAATACCTTCTAATAAATATATAATATTTGCATATGTACTCTAGGAAAACATAATTTATTGTTTCATCTAAGTTACCATTTTGCGTGAAATATTTAGTATTGGCTTTGACAAGTATTTCTCTTAGCCATTCATACACTTTTTAATTAGTATTTCATAAACTCCTCTATATAATATTCAAATTATTCAATAAACGTTGATCTAGCACATGCTCATAGCAGATTGTGTTCTTCCTTCCCTAGAAAAGTCATGTCGCCATACAGATGTCTTGCACATGACCTATATTTTGAGTTTGAAAACAACTTCTGCAAGAATGAGATAAAACCGTTGTTTGTCAGACATCTAAGTTAAGCTTCCCAAATTTTGGATGTCAATGTACGATCTAATGAATTTAAATAACCATCAACAAATATCTTTATTTACATACTCTACAGTTTCCCAAGTCAAGTAATACATTTGATCATTAGAATCATTAACAACCTCCGTAAGAAGTTATTATCCAAATGAGTCCATTCATAAAGCATCCATCTAATACTAGACTATGCATAGCACTAAACCCATTTTTCAAAACAGTCGAACATACCTAAGTAATCTAAAAACAGACTCCTCTTATTTTATCATCAACATGGATCATGGGTTAGTCTTCAGAATCTCATGACAATATTGCCTTAACTGCGGGTATCATTCATAGAACATTCATATAATATCATATTGGGTGTACAACTAGCATGAAACTTTCTTTTTCAAAGTAATCAAGTATACATAAGTTACTTCTCATAATTTATCTATGTGGATCCTTAATTGGTCCTTAAAATCACTTGAAGTATTATCTTAACTTGGGTTATCGTATGTTGTCTGCTTCCAAAATCAAATTTTAGCTCCCTCATTTTTTCTATGTAAGTCGTCTATTGACTTTCACTGTTAACATGTGTAATGAGATTTTAATCAGCCAATATATATGAGTTTGCCATCTAGTTATGTAATTTTTGGGAGCCAAATAATTTACATTTATGTTACGATTTGTCAGCATATACTGGTGTGTCTTTTAATATTATCCTCTGTATATATGCACGTCATTTGCATGAGACACATATATATATATACACGAGTTACAATTATCTTTGGAACATTTAAAACTACAGCAATTTGAATTTTCTTAGGAACATTTAAAACTACATCTCAATTTAACATTTTTCACATCTTTATTATTTCATTGTTGTTTGATTCCATATATCTAACACTCTCTTTAAAGTCTTTTGAATAATTTAACTCATTCTTAATTTTCAATTCAAGAAATTTGAGTTCAATTAGAGTGTTGAATATATTTTTCTTAGATGTTGAGTTATTTCTTTTACTAGACCTTATTAATATGTTATTATCACACTATTGGTATCACTTCCAATTTAACTCATATTTGAATCTTGGCTTCCAAAATACAGTGTCACTCTTACTCTAATGCTGGTGTGATTTATTTTCGTCTGAGGGTAAGTTTGTAATTTTTGTTTAGAATTGTGTGGAAATTTGAGAGTATTTAATATTTGGGTAGAGTGTAGAGGTAGAATTAAGCATCTTGGTTGTATTTAATTTTCATTACCCTCATTTAATGTTGGTGGTTGGGTATTTATACCCTTACATTTGGGCCTTATGGGCTTTGGGTCATGTTTAATGGACCCGGGTCAAGTTCAAGGACCCATAAGATCTTAGCAGGAGAACAGGCAGCTTAGTCAAGAAGTGATTAGGTTTTAAATACTTTAGTTCTGTTCGAACAGTCCAATGGATGATGGTGTCCGAATTGTCACCGTCCGGTTAGGTAGATATTGTCCGAACTGACCCTGTCCGAAGTGGTAACGGGATCCGGACTCATCAGTAGCCCCTTTTTTAGGTGTTTGTTCAAAAACCTTTGTCAAAACCTGAAAAACAGTCTGTTGCTAGTGACAGTTACATCCGGACAGGTCCTCTGGATTGTGTTATAGTTTTATCCGGACTGAAAAAGGTTCTTTGAATCTAAACGGTTTTTTGCCAGAGTTCGTGGGACACGTGTCTCTCTCTGTTTCGTCACTTCAGCCGTTTTTTCACCTTGATTTTCACTCCCACCTTCTCTGAAAAGCAACCTCTTCATTAAATGAAGGTGACATCAGCGTCGTTTCTTAATCATTGCTAATCCTTTTGAATTCTCCTAGGAATCAAAACACCTTTTTGGGGTTTACTATAAATTAAACACTTTTCCACTATTTTATCATCATCTACATATTCACTTTGCTAATTTTCAGAGCTTTCTCTCTCAAACACAAGTTCTTCATTTTAGTTGTTTATGTTCACGGCTAGGAACGCTGTAATCAGAGGCGGGTGGCTCAATCTATCAGAACTAGAAAAGGCACAAAAAGTTGAAAGGGAAAGGCGCATTGCAGCAGGCCTACCTACCTCCCCCATCGACAAACCAGTAACCTCAAACACAGAGCCTGACCATGGTTCTTCCTCAACAAAAAGTGTCAAACCGAGGAGATTGTTTCAGACCAACCTCTCTCCCATTGTCTCAGGTTCATCGGTCCAAGAATCAGAACCCACTGTTGAACCAGGGTTAGCAGTTACCAGCTTCAAAAAGCCTTCCCCATTTATTTCCATGGGGTCAGACGCAAATATCTTTCCCAAAAAACTGGTGGATCGAAGAAGAGGCCGGTTGGTTAAAGGGCAGGCTTCCAAAGGCACCCCTTCAAAATCAAGGGCCAAGGACAGCAATACAGGGTCAAAGGCACCCATAAAAGTACCTAAGGACAGGTTGTCCGGTCCGGAGGCCACTAGCTCAAGCCACCGAAGCGAAAACACCTCATTTGAGCCCCAACCGGAGGCCAGAGCTCAGGAAAGTATCGAAGCTCAACAGTCCGGAGGTCAGACTGAGCCAACTCTTAACTCCTCCCTCCCAAAGACAACTGAAAATCGCTTCTCGGTAATGGAGGAAGTTATGGAAGATTCTGTCGAAGAGGCTCCATTCGAGTCTGAAGCCTCTGGACAGACAAGTGATGCTGGTGTTGCCAAGAAGGATAAAGGCAAAGAAAAACTATGCCTCATGCATCCAGAACTGCCAGAGGTCTTAAAAGGAAAAGTTGGACCTTGTTTCCACAAGGTTAGTGTCAAATATTTACTTTTCTTGCAAAAAATCAACTATGCATTTATCCATACAGCCGAACTGGGTCGGGTGCGAACGAAGTGGGGGATTCCGGAGAACGTGAAAATTAGGATCCCAATAGACCCTGAAACCCCAATGGACTGCAAACTTAGTGAAGTAGTCATCTTTACTGAGCTTTTTAACTGGGGGCTAAGGTTTCCCTTGGATCCGGAGATAGTTAGGTACCTCCATCTGATCAAGCTTTGTCCAAGCCAACTGAGCCCTAACGCCTGGTACACTCTCATGGCCTGTATCATGGCCTCCAGGCTCTCCGGAATTCCTCTCCCGATGGAGGAATTCACTGTTGTGGCTGGTCTCTGCAGAAACCCTCATATCCCCTTTTATCACTTCAACATGGGTGATAACTATAAGGCGGTGGATGACATGCTCGAAGCAGAGAGGAATTGGAGGACTCACTTCTTGTTCGTGAGTGGTGCTTGGGAAAATGGAAGGAAGATCAAAGCTGGAGTCAACCCGAGTCTTCTTACCAGCAGATGGAGAAGTGATTGTAAGAATCCCACCTTACACTTCTCATTTTCATCTTTATCAAATCTATTTAACTGATTGGTTTTGTCTTTCTTTTTTTTTACAGTGCTGCCCAAAGACTTTAATGACTATCTATAGGTTGGGCAGGCCACTTGCACCAAGATCAACACTTGGACTGCTGAAAAGTGGGGGAACCGTTTCCATGATGCCTTTACTGGAGGAAATCTTGCAAGGTCTCACCTCTGGAACACTACTGGTCGGAGGGACTTGACCTGGGAAGAACTCACCACTCCACCCCCTCCGGATGTAGTCCTCAAGAGAACACATGAACCAGACGGGTCATTATACTTTCCAGGTCGAGCCAAGGCCCCGAATAAAATGAAAGGCAAGAAAGGGAAGAGCAAGAAGGCTGCAGGTGAGGCTAACCCTGCCGAGGTGGAGGAGGCTGCTCCAATAAACCCAGAGAGGCCAGCCCCAAGCCAGATTGATGCTGCTCTCCTAGAAGTGGTGGAGCAGGAGAGTTTTAGGGAAGAGGTAGGATCTCCCAAACCTCCAAGGGTTCCCAAGAGATACCGAAAACGTGGAGCAGAGAACAAGGAGAGGGAGGCCAAAAAGAAAAAGACCTCCAAGGGTGATGAACTTTCTCTCCGGCCTCCGGAGACTCTCCCCCCTGTTGACCCTACTGATCCGACAAGAGCAGAGGAGATCCCTGGTGACTTTGAAACTGACGAGGTTGGAGGAGGAGACCTTAGCATCGATGGTGTTGACATCATAGGGCTTGATGGACTTGGTGACTATTTTGCAAACCTTCCCAGAGACGACTTTGCTGGGCCTTACCTCCCTCCAAGCACTTCGAACACCGTTAGTTTTAATGGTAAGACTTTTACTGTTTCAAGTGAAAAGGATATTATAACTCACTCCATATTAAGTAATGTTCAGCCAGTGCTTGTTCTGGAGAAACAAGTTCGAGGTCAGGCAGATATTATCAAAGATCTCAAATCTGACAAGGAGAAACTGTCCAACGATCTCCTCACTGCCACCCAAAATGCTGACATTCTGAAGGGAGAAAACGAGGAGCTAAAGAAGAGCCAAGACGGGTGGACCACAAAGGTTGCCACCTTGGAAGACACTATCAAAGACCTCCGGGAAAAGCTGTCCGGATTAGAGAAAGATCTCACCTCTTCAAAAGAGGAGGCAAAGGCCAAGGACCAAATCATCCATAACTTGACAAATGACAAGATAGCGCTCGAGAATTCAGTGTCCAAGGCTGCTGAAGAGAAAACAGATTTGCTAAGGGAGCAAGAGGCCAAATTTCAGGCCAAGATCGATGCTTATGCCAACAACGTAATAGATACTCAAGAGCAAATGTATGCCAAAGTGAGGTCGGACGTGGTCTTTCTCTTTCATGAGAAGTTCTCGAAGAGGAACCTGGGAGATTTGTGGCTTCATGTAGAGTACAAAGACCTTCCCTTCCACACTATGGCTAATAGAGATTTGCATGATTATTCTAGTGCTTCCTCCTCTGACGAAGAAGAGAACACCGGGGAGAGCCCAAATCAGGAGAAGGACGATCCCAAAAAGAAGAAGACAAGTGAGGCTGAGCCATCTTCAAAGGCTCGGTCTTAGATTATGAATTATCTTTTCACCTTTTACGTTAATCCGAACTAAAGTCCTTGGAAGGCCAAGGAAATTTTGTAATTGTGTCCGGCCTTTGACCGGATAGATCTTTTGTTTTGTCTGACAGTTTTAAAGTCCTTGGAAGGCTAAGGCACTTGGGTTATTTCAATGAATATCTTTGTTTTGCAAAACTCTTGCATTCTTTCATAGTTTGTTTCAATTTTGATGGCTAGTGTTTAAACAACCCTTAGTTATTTCATAAATATTTTAAAGTGAGAGTGTTTAAATTCTCTGCTGACAAATGTTTAAGTAGTCAGCATCCCTTTAATTCAATCTGGATGGTGTGACAAGAAACAAAGTAAGAACACTTCGAATTTTTAAGAAGGCATCAAATTTTATACAAAGCCCGGACACCTCATTAAAACCTCCCCGCGCCACCAGGGTAGGAAAGAGTATGCCCCCAAATAATTACATGGATTTTTAAACAAGTAAATATTTACATTGCTTCTATTCTAAGTACATCCAGAGATGTTCAATATTCCAAGGGTGATTCAAAACCCTCCCATCTTTGTCTTCTAGCAGGTTTGAGCCTTTCAATGACCATATAAGGTCCTTCCCAAGTTGGGGCTAGTTTATCGAGCAGCTTCTCTTTAGTGTGTAAGAAGACTTTCCTTAACACCTTGTCCCCCAGCTGAAAATCTCTTCTTTTAACTCTGGAAGCAAACTTGCTTCTCATCAAACCCTGATAGTGTGCAGCTCTAAGGTGAGCCTTAACTCGTCTTTCCTCTATTATGTCAAGCTGACCCCTGCTTGCCACTTCGTTAGCATGTTCGGAGAAATTGTGAACTCGAAAGGAAGGGAGAGTTGCCTCTATGGGAGCTATGGCATCCATCCCATAGACCAAGGCAAAAGGTGATTCTTGTGTTACAGCCCCAGGAGTAGTCCGGTAGGCCCACAAAACCTCTTGTAAATAAATAGGTCATTTTCCAGCAGTCCCTTCTAAATTTTTCTTCAAACCGGACAGTATAGTTTTGTTAGCCACTTCAACTTGACCATTTTCTTGTGGGTGGAAAGGTGAAGAGAAATAATGTTGTATACCCCTATAGGCACAGAAACTCTCCATTTCCTTGTTGTCGAACTGTGGCCCATTGTCTGTTGTTATCTTCTGTGGAACACCAAATCTGCAACAGATATTGGATAAAATGAATTTGATGACGGCTTTTGATGTTGTTCCTACCAGTGGGGCTGCTTCAATCCACTTCGAAAAATAATCAATAGCAACAATTATCGTCCTGCGTCCTCTGGATGTCATAGGAAGAGGTCCCACCAAATCAAACCCCCATCGAGCAAAAGGTATAGGCTCAGAAATTGACTCTAAAAGGATGGTTGGGACATGAATTTCATTGCTATATCTCTGTCATGGGTCACACCTTCTCACCAGCTCCTTAGCATCTTGCATTATAGAAGGCCAATAATAGCCAGCCAGTAAAACTCTCCTTGTTAGAGCCCTGAATCCACATTGAGCTGATCCCTCACCATCATGTAATTTGGAGAGGACTACTTGAGACTCATCATCTCCCAAACATCGCAAAAGAGGTTTATTGTAAGACTTTTTATACAGAATGTCTCTTAGTATGATAAAACCACAAGCCTTGTGCTTCATTTTTCTTGCTAGTGATTTATCTGGAGGCAAGATGTCATCGGAGAGATACTGCAGGAGAGGAAATCTCCAATCTTGAGGTTGTTTCATCTGTACATCGAAAATTTATTCCTTTTTACCCACATTGAGTTGAATGGAAGGGCACTCCAGCACATGGATCCAAGGATATGACTCAGTGTATGCTATGGTTGCCAAGGAATCTGCTAGTTTATTCTCTATTCGGGGTATATGCTCATAAACAATGCTTTTGAACTTAAGTGCCTCATTTTTAAGAAGAAGTAAGTACTTCACTAGTTGCTCCTTTTTTGCCTCAGATTGACCTTGCGCATGGTGGATAAGAAGTTGGGAATCACTCATCAGCTTGACCCTTTTGGCCCCACAAATATAAGCTAACTTTAAACCAGCTATAGCTGCTTCGTATTCGGACTCATTGTTGGAAGCCCTAAAAGCAAAACATATAGCCTGGTACATTTTGTCACCATATGGAGAAGTCGAGCACACCCCTGCACCACATCCCATAGTACTTGATCCACCATCTGTCCGGACAACCCAGACCTTTTTATCTTTTATTTCAGTTGTTTACTCCGTATCCCTATCAGAGTCGAATTCAACTAAGAAATCAGCCACAACTTGGGTTTTGATTGTTGTTCGAGGAGCAAAATCAATATCGAAGTCCCCCAACTCCACTGACCACTTAGTCATTCTACTTGAAATGTATGTCTTTTGAAGAACATTCTTCAAGGGAAAAGATGTCCGGACGATAATAGGATGAGCCTGAAAATAAGGCCTCATCTTCCTTGCAGAAATTACCAAGGCTAATGCTAATTTTTCAAGCTTTAAATAGCGTTTTTCTGCATCTATTAAGCTCTTGCTGATGTAGTACATCAGATGGGGGTAATTGTCCACCTCTCTTACCAATACAGCACTAAGGGCACAACTGGAAACTGCCAAGTATACGAAGAGTGTCTCTTTATCAACAGGTTTAAATAAAGTCGTGGGGGAGGATAGATGTTTCTTAATCTCATTGAAGGCCTCATCACATTGTGAAGTCCAGTCAAATCCCTTTGTACCCTTTAAAGTTTGAAAAAACGGGGCACATCTGTCCGAAGACCTTGAGATGAATCGATTCAAAGCAGCCAACCTTCCAGTCAACCGTTGTACTTCTTTAATATTTTGAGGAGGCTCCATTTGGAAAAAGGCATTAAGCTGGTCCGGATCTGGCTGTATCCCTCGCTCGCTTATTATATATCCCAGTAATTTCCCGGACTGCACTCCGAACACACACTTCTCTGTATTTAGTTTCAAATTTACTTTTACTAAGCTAGCAAAAGTTTCTTGGAGATCTGTTAAGTGTAGCTCTTCATCCACACTTTTTACCATCATGTCATCAATGTATACTTCCATATTTTTTCCAATCTGATCAGCAAAGGCTTTGTTCACTAACCTCTGATAGGTAGCCCCAGCATTTTTCAACCCAAATGGCATTACCTTGTAACAATGAAGACCCCTATCAGTGACAAATGTGGTATGCTCCTGATCCTTCGGATCTACTTGAATCTGGTTGTACCCGGAGAAGTCATCCATGAAAGACACTAGCTTATTCCCTGAAGTGGAATCCACCAGCTGATCAATCCGGGGGACTGGGTATAAATCTTTTGGGCAAGTTCTATTGAGATCTGTGAAATCAATGCACATACACCACTTGCCATTTTTCTTTTTCACCAAGACCGTATTGGCTGTCCATAAAGGATACTGAGACTCCTTTATATGCCCCATTTTAGTGAGCCTGTCAACTTCTTGAATAATAACATCACCCTTTTCCTTGGAAAAATCCCTTCTCTTTTGTACCACAGGTGCTATGTCTCTCTGAATGGATAGGTGGTGTGATATAATATATGTTGGAACCCCAGTAACATCAGTATTGCACCAAGCAAAAACATGCTGATGATCTTTTAGAAACCTCAATATTTTAATCTTCAGTTCGGATGGCTTTTAGGACCCTATCTTAACACTTTTTCCCTCTTCCAAAGAATGTGTTTCAACTTCTTCAACCGGTATCAATACTCCAGGGGCCTCTCTAGGGTCATCAATTTCACTCTCACCCCCAGAAAGCCCCTCAAACTGCTATTCTTCGTTTATACGAACTGCCCCCAACGTCCGTGGAGCCAGTGTTGTGGCATAACATTCTCTTGCAATCTTTTGGCTGCTCCGAACAACTCCCACTTGTCCTTGAACAGCATATTTCAAACATTGGTGGACTGTAGAGGCCACTGCATGCATCCCAGAGAGCCAAGACCTCCCTAGAATAGCATTATAATATGTGGGACAATCCATCACAATAAAAAGTATTCTAACCATCTTCTTAAAAGGGCCCTTGCCCAACAAAACTTCATCTTCGAACTCCCCGATCACATCTGCTAAGCTTCCAGTGAAACTCACAATTGACTTGTCTGAACGCTGGATTACAGCTGGATTTTTCATCTTTTTGTAAGAGGTTAAAAAGAGGATATTGGCTGAACTCCCAGTATCCACCAAGATTCGTCTTATGTCATTGCCCCCAATGGATGCTCCTATGACAACAGCATCTTCATGAGGGCCAGCTATATCCCTTAAGTCATCCTCATCGAAAACAATGAAGGGAAATGGAATTTATGATTGATAGGAGGTCATGCCTCCTTCTAGCTAGGTAGTTAAAGTATGAACATGCCTCTTTCTAGAAGAAGCAGTAGGAGCTGTCATAGTATCCCCTCCGAAAATTGTGAGTGACTCAAAAAACTTAATAAGCCCAGAGACTATTTTACAACGTTCCTCAATGGCACCCACTCTATTTCGAGTTGGATCAGGATCCAAGTAATCTAATTCTACATCGAATCTTTCAATTATAACCATAGCTCCCTCCGGAGCAGCATTGTTCGGACCAGCCCGATGAGCATTATCGGGCCTATTTCCTCCTCTTCTTTTGACATACGCCCCCATCTTTCCTCTTTCAATTAAGTTCTGAACTTCTTGTTTTAAAGCGATACAATCGTCAGTGTTATGGCCAGTATCATTATGATACTGACAAAAAGAATAGTTACGATGTTCCCTATGAGATTGCAGTGCAGCCGACCTTCTATAGTGTACTTCTTTCTTTGTTTTGTCATAAATGGTGGCCACACTTTCTCTTAACTCTGCAAACCACTCCGGTTGAATCCAAGGACCTCTCTTATTTCTTGATTGTTGACTCTGGGCAGGCGCAGCTGGCTGAGACTGAGCTTTAGCTCTGTTATGTCCCTGTTCGGTCTCTTTTGCATTGTTCTCGGACTGATTTTGGTTGGGGTTTGGTGCAACCGGGGCAGACCTCACCTGCCTGTGCACCCTAGTTTTCTTTGTTTCATCAACGTTGATTTGCTTTCCGACCTGATTCAGTAGACCTCCCCAAGTCATGGCTTTCTTTCTGGTCACTGAATCAACTAAATTTCCAGGGTTTAAGCCCTGCCTCAAAGATGTTATGGCTACTTGCTCGAAGCAATCAGCCAACCCGTTTTTGGTGTTCACAAAATGACTTATGTATTCTTTCAGTGACTTGTTTGGTACTTGGGCACAATGGATTATTGTGTCCCAATTTCCCTTCTATTCCTTACTCCTAACAAATTACATTCGAAAGGCCACCCAAAAGGTATCGAAATTCCTGATGCAGCCTTGTGGTATGCTGTTATACCACTTCAGAGCACTCCCCGTAAAGGATTGGGAGAATGCTCTACAGAGCAACTTGTCGTCATCATCGAAATTCATCATGAAGTTTTTAAATTGTTCCAAGTGGTTGTCCGGATCTTTACTGCCATCGTATTTTTCCATTTTTGTGCTATCGAACCTCTTAGGGAGGTTTCCGGACAGAATCTTGGAAGACAATGGAGATTGTCTCCAATTCCGGCCACGACTGAAAACAGTATCCTCATTGGGAGTTGCAAAGATACCTGGTTCATCGTGGAATGCAAAAGGATCCACCAGCATCCGGTCTACATGCCTCCGGCTGTGAGATGATCCTTTGCCTATATTCCTCTTTAATTTCCCATATCTATCCCTTTTTCTTGAATACTTTTTAATCAATTGTTGCTTCTTTTTAGATCGGCCCTCATCACTGCTGGAAGATAAGGACTCTTCAGCTCCATCCTCGTCCGAGGAGCTACCAGAAGATTCTGAGTCTGAGTCAGAACTCTCCACTGGCTTAGACCGGTGAGACTTTTTGGAGCTAGCATGAGTCTTCTTGGTACTCACATCGGCCTTTGAAGGCTCATACTCTCTAGGGTTGTCGGTATGATGAGCAACTGACGCCTTTGACTTCTCTTTTATGCCTATCTTTTCCTTTTCTACCCTCAGAGCTTCTATCTCGCCCTTTAATCTATCACGCTCCTCGATGGTATATTCATCATTTTCACCCACCACTTCAAGCAAAGCTGGTGGTACTTCCGGGGCGTCCGGATTCATTTGGACTGACTTTTTATGATGGTTTCGAATGCTTGATTCAGGTACCGTCGTGCTCCCACTGTGGTCGCCAATTTGGTGTGATTTATTTTCGTCTGAGGGTAAGTTTGTAATATTTGTTTAGAACTGTGTGGAAGTTTGAGATTATTTAATATTTGGGTAGAGTGTAGAGGGAGAATTAAGCAGCATGTTTGTATTTAATTTTCATTACCCTCATTTAATGTTGGTGGTTGGGTATTTATACCCTTACATTTGGGCCTTATGGGCTTTCGGGTCAAGTTCAATGACCCATAAGCTCTTAGCAGGAGAGCAGGCAGCTTAGTCAAGAAGTGATTAGGTTTGAAGTACTTTAGTTCTGTTCGAACAGTCCAATGGATGATGGTATCTGAATTGTCACCGTCCGGTTAGGTAGATATTGTCCGAACTGACCCTGTCCGAAGTGGTAACGGAATCCGGACTCATCAGATGCTATGGACCGTATGTATTATATTTCCTGTCAATATTGTTACGAGCATGCTTGCATTTAGTTGTATCATATTTATATCATAAGAAATAGCCATATGCTTCAATATTGATAACATAATTTGCACTCCCTGTAAAAACCAATTTAACCATCCTTTGCATCATCAGTTTGATCATCATGTACATGGTCACTTGCAACGTCAGTTTGACCATCTTGAACAATATCGATTGCACCATCATATAGGTCATCCTGAACATGGTCAATTGCACCATCATTTGGACCGTCCCTAACATGGGCACCTGCATTATCATGAACATCGCTTTATTGTATCATCTTGTGCATCGCCAATTGCACCATCATAAATATTAGGGTTTGCATCATTCTTAACTTCAGTGGCACCATATTGAATGTGGTCATTGTTATCATCAGTTGAACCATCAATAGTACTATTTCCAATATTAATTACTATGTGCACTATCACCTATAACATAGCTTACAATAAGGTTATTTCATCCATCAACCTCAATTATTGTGGTTCTACAGGAATGTCTTAGGTTTTCACGCATTATAGGTAAGATGATTTCAAGAGGAAGAGTTCAAACAAAATAAGTATCAAATATCCTATCACCATCAATCTATTTAGTAGATTCATAAGATCACTCTCAGTTTTATCATTCTAATAGCATCTTCTAACACATGAACAATAAAAGCAAACGCAAAATGCCCTTACTTCTCATGTGCATGTTATGATTTCAGAAATCTCATGTAATTTTAAAATGAAAAATGTATTTAGTTTAATAAGATCGATTAGCGTTTGATCATTATCATTCGTACTCTAGTTTCTTTTACCCATTAATCTCTCATTGTAATGTTACTTGACGATAAATAAATGTATTACATGTGTAAAAAAACAACACCTAAAATTTGTTAGCAAAGATGGAAAATAAGATGGATATGTGTGGGTATAGCTAAATCCGTAACCTATTTGGTTTTTATTTTTATAAATTCGCTGGGTTCGTTTATATATTAAGTAATTGAGTTTTTCCTATGTCGAAACTCGTCGCGTTCGGATACCCACCCATCAGTTATCATTTATTTAACTATGAATTTTTTTCATCAAATAAAAAACTTTAAAAAAAACAAAAATAATATTTTGAAATAATGATAACAATATACCGAAAATAAATTTTTAGATCTGATAACAAAACTAAGTAGTAACAAATCTATAAAAACATATTTATTATTCAATAATTTATATTTATTTAAATTTTTTATAACTTATATGTTATTTGAATATATATATATATATATATATATATATATAACTTAATTGAAATTGTAATTTTATTTAACATATATATATATACATATATTTTCTCACTCAATTTCATTGCTTTATTAAAATCAATTGAAAGTACAAAGACCTACATAGAAGATTTAAAAAAGAATAAGGACATTATTACAATTATATCAATTTTCAAAATTGCTAGTGTCGCTCTGAGGGAAGAACAGAGAAGGCTTAGGCTAAATATTTTGTTGAAGACGATTCCTCATTAGAGAGAAGAGCAATCATCCTTAAGAGATGAGATAAATAATTGATGCAGATCATCCATTGATTAGTTACGAAGGATTTGATCTTGGATATCCAATTCCAAATCTTTCAAGCAGAATAATGGCTCTAAAAGGATTCGGTGAGTCATCCTGGTTAAAATTTATCGAATTTCTCTTTTAAAGTTTGTTTGGCGATCCGGTCTACTACAGTGTTTTGTTCTCTATAGATGTGGGTCATTGTCATCGATGGAGCGATAAGTTAGTTTTCTACGGAAAGGGAATCGAGGTACCATGTTACCTTCCATAAAGCAAGAGTTTTACAAAAAATTTGGAATCGGTTTCGATATCTAGGTGGATTATATTCATCATTCGGCAGATTTGAAGCCCATCGAACAAAGCTCTACACTCAGCAACGATTGGGATGTTTTTTTCATAAAGTCTGCCAAATCCCAAAGCAAATCGATTTAAACTCATTATCGATATATATATACATCAACAGGTAACATATTTTAAAACTCGTATCTCATAATAATATTAAAATTCGAATTTAAAACCCCTAATCTATCAAATTGGATAACTATAAATTTTAAAAAAAAAATCATTTTCGATCGTGACATTACACTACACGTAGCTATATGTTCAACTAGTTCGCAGAAAAAATTAGACCAAATATAGTAGATTAGGATGGAAAAGAATTTAAATTAACAAAATAACCTTAATTAACAAGGTTTCATAACACCAAAATAAATACATCGATGTGTAATGATTTGACTATAACCTAGCATCATGCTTGAAAGGTTTTATCTAAATTAATTAAATAAGTATAAACAATAACTATAAGTGATGGACATAAATTAAGATTTAGGGTCATGGTAAATAAAATTTGGAGAGATTTCAAACTAAATTAACAAAGTAACCTCATTGACAAACTAATTCCGACAGTTATCGAACTGGGATTGATTTTTGGGTCATTCCGCACTCTATTAACAAATCGGAGAAACTGCGATCTTAATTTTAGAAATCGAATTGTTAAGTGTTCCATTTTGGGTTTATGGATGGAAATTTGCTGTTGGAGAGGTGCTCCATTTAGGGTTTAGAGCTCGATAGTCGAAGAAAAAAGGGTTCAAACAACAAAATTAGGGTTGAAGAATAAAACATTGTCATCGAGTATGTCAGATTTGGGGTTTAAAGTTGTTACGAGAAAAGAAAAGAGTTTTTAAAGCAAGATTTCTTCTCAAAATTATGCCATATCCTATGATGAAGAATGTATGCATTTTTTGAAATTATTCTTGCAAATCTAACAATTAAACCTTGACTAACTATAATCAAAAGGCAAAAAACTAATGATACAACAAGACTCATTTCCTACAAACATGAGGTTCGGAACTCCTATCACAGCAGAGCATCCAAGATCCTATCATCGGCTTCAAACAGCTTCAGAGTTGTTAAATCCGCTATCTCTAACAATCTTCAATACTCTAGCTCAGTTCACGCAAACACTAGTGCGACAGTTACTCTACTGGTTTCGTACGAAAGCAAATACATAGTAAATAGAAGAAGCAAAGGCAGAATGTTGTTACAACTTTGATACTAGGCAGAATCCTTTAGTGGTTTCGAGTTGATAATAGTTGTTGTAACAACCATGTTGTAACTCGCTATTTAGGATCACTGTTAGTGTCCTCCTTTGCGAAACATGCTTCTGGTAAGATAAAGCTTAAGCAGTACATTGCCTGTGGTTACAAAAAAAGAAAAATTAAAGTCAACAAACAAATGGAATAGCAATAATATTTGCTTTTTTAACTTGTGGAACAAGTAATGCATACCTTGTATGGAGCAACATCCCTAACTCTATGAAGTACTGGGTTTTCTATATGTGCTTTTAGTGCAGTTTCAGCCTTCTACAGGAATTTCAAAATAACCTATTCGTTAGGGTTAGGGAGGCGAATAACATTGTGAAATTTTTTATATGCAATTACAGGATATACCTGAATTATAAGTTCATTCGTTTCATTTGCTCGCATGAAGCAATAGCAGTGGATCCAAGGGAGACAGCCCTTCCAATACTTTCTCTGGACAAGGCTGCTAAAAGCATCTGAAAACAATAGTTTACAAAATAGTGTAAACTAGACTGCAGTGGGAATTGATTTTGAAAAAATATTTGACATCCAATACATTGCACAAATTATAAAATACAAAAAACAAATCGGCCAACTATATGAACCCGATCAACTAAAACAAAGTTTCGACATTCGAGGAATGAATTCAAAATAAAGGTGTTACCTAAAAATTCTAGAGCAGAAGCAGGAAGATTCATAATTACGTGATCAAAATGCTCCCAAGGCTTAGCTTTGGGCATCACGGAGGCTCTCATCCTCTTATTTGCGCTTCCTGTCTTTCGACTACCATTTTTAACATCTCCGTTCTCTGTCAAGAATTGAGAATTTTTGGTATTTCATAACAGGACTAGGTGCATATCTAATTTCAGCAATCAAATGTGTGTACATCAATATAGAATCGAAAAAAAGCCAAATCTATGAAAACAAAAACATACCAGCCTGGCAACTATCTGAAGGCCTTTTGCTCGCACAAAGAGTTCCACCTGTGATTTCTTTTGTGCTCTCCAGATCATTTGCAGTAACACTATCACTTACTTTCGTCTGGACTGCACTCGTATTTACAACAGAAATGAGAACCAGAAAAACGATGCAATTATTATACTATACAAGACAAAGTATCAGTTAAGTTATACCTCCCAGACTCCCTTCTTCGTTGGCTGGTACGCTGCTGCCTCCACTAGGTTCGAGGGAAGCAACTGGGTCTGTACTAATTTCACTAGCAGGCACTGTCATCAATTGAGCAATGAATTTCCTAGCATCCATATTGTACACGTGAATAAGGTCATCAACCTTATTGATTGTTGCGTTGATCTTCAAAAAACGAGTGCTATCTGGATTTAAATCGTTAGCATAAACACAGCATCCTCGTTGCGCTGCTGGAACAGCAAAAGGCCCAATACCAGCAAACATATCACAAATAATCTCCCCCGGTTTAAATTGTGATACAAGCCTTATGTGTTCATTCTCTAATCTTGAATTCCAATAAACCAGACCGTAATCGAGCTTAAACGTTGCCCCGTATTGCTTCACTTCTGTAACCATATCTTTTTCTCCAGCTAAAACCTCAAAATTTGGAACTCGGAACTCATTTGATATAGTTCCAACTTTATTCACAATGGTTCTGATCTTTGGATAATTTTTCTTCCATTTAAAAAGCAAAATAATAAATACATATGATTTTTTTGAACTGCAAAAGAAAGCCTCGATTTCTAGAAACCTACATCATATATGACCTTTGCAATAACATCCTTGAAGCGAAGCAGTTCCATTGGTATATTTAGATGGGCAACATGACCTATACATATTAAGAAAAAGATTTATATTCACGTGCCACAGCTCAAGGGCAGTGCAGTATCCATAGCCCAATTGATGGACAATAAACGTAAAGTAAGTAGACGAAAGTAAAAAAGGATTACATAGATTGAATACTTAACTATCGTTTCAAATGACGAAGGTACCTCCACTCCAATGGGCAGAATCTGCTTTAATATGTGGTCTATAATCAAGAATACAGCCAACAACACAGCAATTATTCAAAAAAGAAATATACGAGTATGCAAATTAAGCCTACGAAGAAATCATAGTACAAGAAGAGACCACATAAGCCTTGAAATTATAAGAATCCATATGCTGAAAACATAAATTTATAGTAAGAAAATGAGACCATATCCAATAATAGCTCGAAATCTGAAACTACATTTCTAGGGAAAAAAAGTCAGATATAGAGTTATAGATTAAAACTAAATATTCAGATAAAAACCTAGATTAAAACTATAGACTTTCAGATAAAACCTACAAAGAGAGTTAATACTTTAGCTAGGATCGACTACAGGCTCTTTTCATCATAACAAAGAATTTAGCAGATAAGGAATTTAGGATGGGAGATACTTGCAGACCTATAATTATAACTTACCAGCACTCCAATAAGAATATCCAAGAGTCAGTGAGTAAGGAACTACTTCAATCTTACATAATTCCTTTAATTTATCAAGGTTTTGGCCGGGCACACCAGTCAAATCTGTTCTACAGAAAAAAGATTACTATTAAAAATATAAACTAACTAAAATAAGGTAAAATAAATCACTTAGACGGAAGCATTTCCGTCTCTTGTTTGTGACAATCAAGAACATTAACGACTTGTAAAGTTGCCTGAGTGTTGCTAGAGTTTTACGAAGTATTTCAGAAAAACTAAACAGTGCAAAAGTAGTTGACACTATACCTAGCAACATTTTGGTATTCCAATATAATATATCCTGTAATTGTAGGAATAAAGTCATCCTAATCATCTCAACTAAAAATGAGCTTCCATTATAGTCTCTTGACTGGCTTCACGGCACAAAAGAACAACAAAATAGAAAAAAAAAAACAACTAGCGATGGCCTGTATCTAAAATGAACCAGATCAATCTTAATTCTCTGCTTTTAAATCGGAAATTCCAATATAAAGCCAAAAAGTCAATGTTTCACTCCGGGAAAAATCTAAAAACGATTCCTACGCATGCGAGTTAAATACTGAAGTATTGTTTTTTATTATTTCGTTCTGTGTTACCAGAGTTTTGAATTTTTTCAGATAAAACCATGTAACGATTTTTCGGCGATGTTGGATCTTCCCTGACAGGCTTAACACGAGGCTTATCGAGCAAGTACCTACACGAATAAAAGAAAAAAAAGTAAATCTTTTAACAAATACTAAATATAGTGGAGAAATTAACATGATGGAAAAATAAAAGATAAAATTTCTAAATCTGCGACAAGTTTTACACATCTATATACTAACAAGGAATTAGATATAAACAGTCACTACTATCAATGCAAACTCAACAAGAACAAATCACAATTCAAATTCAACAAGAACAATATACAAGATCACAAGTCTTTCAGGAAATGAAATCAAAGAGCAAGTACCTACACAATCAAGGAACAAAAAAACTAAATCTTCTAACAATTCAAATTAACATAACAGGAAAAAAAAAACATATTTCTATTAACCAAATGCGAAATTAATAAACTGGTAAGTGAATGTATAATAATATCAAATGTACATGCTTCGAAGCTCCAAAAACTTACCCATTGAGTAAGAGAGTAGCCTCCTTGCAAAATTCACGAGGGATTCTAAGTGCCCAGAGTTGGAAGTGTACATCGAACTTGCTCTCGTTGAAATTCTCCATAACTTCTCAATCGATAGAGAGAGGATACACGAATTTAGCTTAAATGTAAAATTAACGGTTACGAATCGAAACTAGAAGATAGAGCCCAGTAAGCAACAATGGTGAAGAACCCTAACCCTCAGCTGAAAATTAATTTAGAGAGAGAAAGGAATCGCCTTCTCAGTTTCGAACTATATTATTGGGCTTACTTTTTACCTGGGCCTGAAGACCCAACTTATTTGTATAAAACAATAATAAGAAGAAATATTTCAAAGTATCAAACTTTGGACCGATTGGCAATTCAATATTGAATGAGAAAATAAAACTATTTTTGTTCGCTTTTTCTAGGTTACATGTAGTAAAGAATTGGTTCGATGTCACATTTTCTGAGTTTAAAATTTTGTTTATACAAATTGTAGATATTTTGTCGGATTTTATACAACTGGATTTGTTTTATTAGATCTTTCCTCAAATTTGAAATATTTATTTTTTTCAGAAAAATAAGATTATTTTTCAAATTCGGTCTCACAACAATATAAATGTATGCTAAACTATTTTTTTTTCATTTTTTTTTTTCGGAGGGAACCCGCAGCCGCTACTCAGACGCGATAGCCTGCAAACCAACGCCAGAAGGTAAACCACACAAGGTGACAAGCTCAGCCGAGAAAGCGTATGTAGAGAGACTCGAACTCATGACCTTTTGGTCATAAGAATGTCATATTCAACCAACTCGGCTACCCCCTTGGGGGCTATTTTTTTTGGTAGATATTTAAACTATAATTTTTTAAACTATGGTATTTTTTTCAATTTTGTATTTTTTTCAATTTTGTATTTTGGTAGATATTTAAACTATAATTTTTTAATTTTGTTTCAATGACATATGGTATTTTTTTTCAATTTTGTTTTGTATTTTGGTAGATATTTAAACTATAATTTTTTATTTTTAAAAAAACGATTTTCATATGGTTTGAGTTGTTGTTTTGTTGATTTGAGAGTATAGTGTTGTAAGTGAATTGTAGATCTGTGTTTTGCGTTTGATTTTGTGTAAAATGGTGAATAAACTTTTTAAATTTCTAGGTTGTTGCGATACATGTTCGGAATACCACAAGTATGGCAAGGTCTGATGAATTCGCATATGTCGTGCATAAAAAAGGGTGTTTGTGGCAAATTTCATGCGAAAAATCCTTTCATTTTAATTACAATATTTAAAAAAAAATGTTACCTGATAATAAATACAAAGAATATAAAAAAATAGATGCCGATAATTTTATTTAATTATCTTAAAATAATTAAACGAATTTAAAAACTAGAAACAATACCAAAAATAATCTTGAGTGAAGCTATTTCCTCCACCAAATTTTTTATTTCCTCCGTAAGTAAAAAGAAACCCCATTTTGCTATTTCCTCCACAAAGGAAATAACATATTTACCTTTTTTTATTTCTATTCCAAACTCATTCATTCTCCAGTAACTCTATCGATTTCTACCACCATCCTAACTATCTTCATCATATTAACTTATGCACACCCAACCAACCTTACCCAACCAGCCTTATTAGCTTCTCACATCAATCCCTCATAAACCCTAATATATGTCGACGATATGATTATAACGAGGAATGACGAAGAAGAAATTAGCTCTCTTAGGAAACACCTCTTCAAGGAGTTTGAAATGAAAGACCTTGGAGGATTGAAGTATTTCCTAGGAATCGAGGTTTTTAGGTCAAGAGGAGGGATTTATATCTCCCAACGGAAATATATATTGGATTTATTAGTTGAAGTTGGCATGGTGGATTGCAAACCAAATGACACTCCTATGGTTGTGAATCACAAACTAAAGATAATTGAAGGGGCCAGACCAGCGAGTAAAGAAAGGTACCAAAGGTTGGTGGGAAAATTGATTTACCTGGCTCACACTCGACCCGACATTGCATACGCGGTGGGAGTAGTTAGCCAGTTCATGCATCATCCTCTGGAACACCATATGGAGGCGGTAATGAGGATTATTCGATATCTCAAAGGCACACCAGGAAGAGGCATAATTTTTAAGAAAAGTGGACACCTTGATGTTGAAGTATTCACAGATGCTGATTGGGAAGGGAATCCTAACGACAAGCGATCAACTACTGGCTACTTTACTCTTCTTGGAGGTAACTTGGTGACTTGGAGGAGTAAGAAACAGAAAGTAGTTTCACTGTCAAGTGCTAAATTAGAATTTAGAGGAATCGTTAAGGGGATTACTGAGATACTTTGGTTAATGAAGATAATGAAAGAAATCGGATTCCCCCTGAAGGGTCCAACTCAGTTAATGTGCGATAATAAAGATGCGATTAAGATTTCAGAGAATCCAGTACAGCACGATAGAACAAAGCAGATAGGCACTTCATAAAAAAAAAGATTGAAGATGGGACAGTCGAACTTCCATTTGTTAGATCTGAAGACCAACTGGCAGACATACTGACAAAAGCGGTTGCTGCAAGAACATTTGAATCAGTTTTATCCAAGTTGGGTATTGGTGATCCCACCACACAACTTGAGGGGGAGTGTTAGAATATTCAGTGCACAGGAAACGAAGAGAGTGACTATGAAAGTGATGGAGGGAAGTGTGTTAGTGAGATTAGCATGTTTTGATATTATAATATGTTAGAATATTCAGTGTATTAACTTTCCTTGTATAGGCCTCTAAGTTCTCTATATATTGAGAGCCTTACTTGGGTTTGTATTATAAACAAAAAGATTCTCTAATAAACACAAAACCCTAGCCGCTTCTTCGCGGCTATTTCTCTGAGATGCTACGTAGAACATGTGCATATTAACATATATATATATATATATATATATATATATATATATATATATATATATATATATTCGAATTACGGTTCCAAAAGTACGACAAAAAATACAAAAGAGAAAAAAATGATGCTAAAATGAAATCTCTTATTGTTAAATCAGACCTCGAAAACACAAAATATTTTTCAAATAAAACCCCTTCATATAACAGGTTCTCGTTTTAAAAAAAAACGAATCTCTATTTAAACTAGTCCGAAAGAAAATATACACATCTATGATAATTTTGTAATTATAAAAATAATTGGATTTTATAATTTTGTAAAAGGATAATAGTTTGATTTTTGGGTTTTAATTGGTATCTTGTCTTGTAAATTTGATTTTTGGTAATTTTATATATTTTTATATAATTTTTCTATTAAAAATAACTAAATAAATTCATACATTTTACTTTCATTAAAAACAACATCAACATTTTTATTATTTTTCTAAAAGAAATCATTATCAATTGATGTTAAAAAAAAAAAGATAGATTTTAAAAATATGGAAACTATCCACTATCTCAAAAGTACAAAATACAATTTTATTTTTTAGTCATTTGTATTAAACTTAAAAAATTATTTTATTTGTATTTATATTTATTTTTATATTTTCATATCACTCACAACACCCAATTTAGCACTTTTTAATCCAAAATATAATCTATATACTTAAAATTTGCAATAAAGAAAATTTATAAACTTAGAATATCCAACAAAAAAAATTCCAAAAATTATGCATTCCTTAAATTTATAAAATAAAAAAATCAACAATAAAATCACATTTTTTTAACATTAAAAAATAAAAGAAGTTATATTCAATATATACATGAACCAACAAGGCAACAACAATGATTGTTGGACTTACGTTATCATCGTTGCAGCTTTCGTTGTATGAAAGCAAACTCGAAATCCACAGAAGTAAAGTAGATACTCAATCTATACGAAACTCGAAATCCACAGAAGTAAAGTAGATACTCAATCTATACACTCTTGTATAGTTTTGAGCCAAAATAATAATAATAATAAAAAAGTCATCAACAATAACATTTAGGATTCTAAATGAAAAATAGAATGCGTTAAATATTGATAATAAGAGTTTATAAATAACTATCCTTTTTGGATGGGCACGAAAATGAAAAATTGCAACTTTTATTAGGCTACTGTTTAAAAGTTAAAGAACAAGACTGAAATAATTAAAGTTGGCCATTTCTTTCCTATAATATATTATAATTTTGTTTACACGATGGAACTGTTATGAAAAATAATATCAAATGTTGATGGAAACTGTTATGAAAAATAAATAGCGACTAAATGCATATATTTAGTATAATAAATAATCACAGTTGGATTAAAATCGACTTTATAATTTCATTTTTAAGTTGTTTTGTATGTCAGGATAGGTTCAACAATTAATTTTTTAGTATAATAAATAATCACAGTTGGATTAAAATCGGCTTTATAATTTCATTTTTAAGTTGTTTTGTATGTCAGGATAGGTTCAACAATTAATTTTTTTTGTTTTTAAAATTCAGCAAATATTTCTTTTACCTATTAAAAACTAGATTTTTAAGTTTTCAAAGCGGCATCTTTCATCGTAATATTTTGAAGGTTTTGGTTCGAACACTGTAGCTCATACTATTACATTTTGTTTAATTACTTTTAGATTTAAATTATTTTCTGTTATTTTTATGGGCCATTTATGTTCTATTATGTGGATTGTTAAAAACCTACTAAATCTAGTAAAATTGTATATTCTCTAGCTATAGGAATAAACAATCCATTCATGATAACAAGTCCACTACTAGAACTCTAAACTAAATCCCAAAATGTTTCACTTATTTACCACAATGATGGCCCATATTTTATTATCCATCATACAATTTTTTCTTTTGCTAATAGAAACAACAGGTTTACGCTTACGAAGTGTGTTATGTATACATGGAAGACACATCTCTTTCTTTTGCACTGGATTCGCGTGCCGCCCTTGTGAAAGAATTATTAAAAGAACACCCATTCTACCATATGGTTAACTAATATGGGTAAAAGCACCCGTGGTAACATATGAATAAGGGCACTCATTATAGCATATCGATAAGAGATTGATTTTTTTTATGAACAACCGTTCATGTTTGGGTTCTGGCACCCATCATAACTTATCGTAATCTAATATTAATTTTAATATACTACTAATTGTTTTTTTAAGATTTGTTGACTTCTTTTTCAAAGTTGCAACTTGATAAACGATTTTTTTTGTAAATTTCGAAGCTGTGGATGACAACCTGATTTAAAACTCGCACAACAACATTCTCGAGCTAACTCTCGTTAGATATCTTAGTGTAATTAAATCGACTAATCGACCAATTTAATCATGATACATTATCAAACAAATCGTAGAGTGCGGAGTGCACGCTTGTTAGATTATATCATGATTAATAGGGTGAATGGGTGGAGTCCTTGGCGAGGTCCAAGGGGCAGAGCCCATGGCTGAATTTTTTTATTTTGGTTAAATCGGCTATTGTTGCAAGTCAACAAAATTTCAAAATTATAAATATTTTACCGTTTTATTCTAATCTGAAATTTTAAATTTCAAGGCATTTTATTACAAATCCCGTTTAAAGACCTTAACTACCCTAACTGCCAAACTGATCCAAATTGGTCGAATTGATAAAAGATGGGTTATGTTAAAAAATAATAGACGCATTAATTCATACTCTCTATTCAAATAGAATATCTATGATTTTATCCAATTGAAATTTTTGGAGAACTCCAAGAATATTTTCAATAACAAATTGTTTACAAGACTTCAGAGTTTATCCTGAATCAAAACGCTATTTTTTACAAATTATTGAAATATTTCGGTCTTGTTGATGAAGATAGAGATGACGAACGGAGGAGAATCAGCGAAGGAGATGACAAGCAAATTCGCTAAACTTGACAAGTTCGAAGTATATGATTTTAGACAAAAATATGCATTTTCTGTTGACTACCCTCAAAGTTGTGTATGTCCAGAGTATCCCTTGTCCCGAGATCATGAAGAATGAAACGTTGGAACAAACAAGGAGGCGCAGCAAGTGGGATAATGATGACTACATTTGTCGTGGCCACATATTAAACGGTATGTTTGATACTTTGTTTGATGTATACCAAAATATCGAATCTGCAAAAGAGTTATGAGATTATATTGAATCGAAATACATGGCAGAAGATGCTTCCAGTAGGAACAAAATGGTTGACTCTAGACCTGTAATGGAAAGGTATAATGAACCACTAAGAATTTTGGGTCAATTCGTTCAACCCAATATGAAAATGGACGAATGTATTTTGGTGTCTTCTGTTATTGACAAATTGTCTCCTTCATGGAAGGATTTTAAACACACACTGAAACACACCAAAGAAGAAATGACTTTAGTCGAACTTGGTAGTCATTTTAAGATCGAAGAGTCTCTGAGGGCTCAAGATGAAATAAGTAATCCCAAGGGTAAAAACCAAGTGGGAAACTTATCTGTAAATATGGCTGAAATCAGCAAATTCTTTACGAATGGAAATACAGATAAGGGGAATAAACGAAAGTTTAAAGGCAACAATAAAAACAACAATTTTTTTGAGCAAAAAGCCTAAAATGACATGCTAGAAATATGGCAAACCTGGTCACTTTAGAAGGGATTAACGAGTTGGAAAATGAAAAAATAATGTTGGTCCAAGTGGGAACAATGTTGGTTCAAGTGGATTTAAGGATCCTGAAAAGCAACAAGGTCAGAATTTAATTCAAAATTTTAATTCTGGTCAGAATTATATATCTCTAATATCCGAGGCATTTTATGTGCAGGATGATGATGTTGCTTGATGGATTGATTCGGGAGCAACGGTTCAGTAACTTTCAACCAATATAATATGGATCTTCACTTAAAATAGAAAATGTTGCAACCGAACCAATTAAAGGACTAGGAAATGTTAAGTTATTATTTACTTCTAGAAAATACATATCATTAAACAATGTATTGTATGTTCCTGGGATTCGACAAAAACTTTTATCTGGTGTTGTTTTAAACAATTGTGGTTTCAAACAAGTGTACGAAAGTGGTAAATATGTATTTTCAAAGAATGGTGTTTTTATAGGATTTAGATATTTGTGTAATGGTATGTTTATGTTAAATATTAATGTTTCGTTCCAAAATGATTCTGATTGTAAGACTTCTACTAGTATGTGTAGAAATTTGAATAAAACAGAATTATGGCATGCTAGATTAGGACATGTTCATTATGGAAGAATAAAAGACTTGTCGAAAATGAGCATTATTCCTCTTGTTGATGCAAACAATGAGAAATGTAAAACTTGCATGTTAACTAAGATAACTAGAAAACCTTTCAATAATGTTAACCGAGTTTCCAAAATATTAGAACTAGTACATAGTGACTTATGTGATTTCCATGCTACACCTTCGTTAAGAAATAAACAGTATGTTATTACTTTTATTGATGATGCATCTAGGTATTGCTACATTTATTTGTTGCATGCTAAAAATAAAGCTCTTGATAAGTTTAATATATATAAGGAAGAAGTAGAGCTACACAAGAATGATTTGATTAAAAATCTATGTAGGCTTCTTATACATCACAACAAAATGGTATAGCTGAGAGGAAGAATAGGACTTTGAAAGAAATGGTCAATTCCATGTTGTCCTATTCGGGTTTGAGTGAAGGATTCCGGGGTGAGGCTATGTTAACAACCTGCTATTTATTGAATCGTATTTCTACTAAAAGGAATAAGATGACCCCGTATGAGCTTTGGTTTAAGAAGCCTCCAACACTGAATTATCTGAGAGTTTGAGGTTGTAGAGCAGTTGTAAGACTCACTGAACCTAAAAGGAAAAATTTGGGTGAAAGAGGTATAAATTGTATCTTCATTGGGTATGCTGAGCATTCCATTGCATATAGGTTCCATGTGTTAGAACCCAATTACTATGTGTCGGTGAACACAGTTATCGAGTCAAAAGATGCAATATTTGATGAAGAGAGATTTACTTCTATACCTAGACCTAGAGATTTGATTCAAAACTCTTTAAATAGAAATTCAAGTGAAACTGAAAATATATCAAATGGTACCAATTGTGTACCTGAACCTTCTGAACCAATGAGAAGTACTAGAGCCAGAAAAGTTAAGTCGTTCGGATCTGATTTTCAACTGTATTTAGTTAAAGGGTCAAGAGATAAGATGGACTATCAATATCAATATTGTTTTGTTATTGAAGATGGTCTGAAGACTTTTAGTGATGTTATTGTATCAAGGGATATTGCATTCTGGAAAGAAACTATCCAAGATGAGATAGAGTCTATCATGCATAATAATATATGAGAATTGGCTGATTTACCTCCTGAGTGCAAATCATTGATAAATAGATGGATCTTTAAACAAAAAATGAAACTAGATGGTACTATTGAAAGGTATAAAGCTAGATTGGTTATGCAGGGATTTAGACAAAGATAAGGAATTGAATTCTTCGATACTTATACTCTGATTGCTAGGATTTCCACCATTAGATTGTTTATTGCACTTGCATCTGTATACAATATTGTAATGCATCAAATGGATGTTAAAACTGCATTCTTAAATGGTGATTTGGATGAGGAAATTTATATGAAACAACTGGAAGGGTTTGTCATGTCTGGTTGTGAAAACAAGGTATGCAAGTTGAAAAAATCTTTGTATGGTTTGAAACAAGCACCAAAAGATTGGTATAATTTTTTTGATAATGTGATATTGTCTAATGGATTTATTCTTAACCAAGCAGACAAGCGTGTATATATTAAATTTGATAATTTTGGTAAAGGAGTTATGATTTGTCTATATGTGGATGATATGTTGATTTTTGGTACTGACCAAAATCAGGTTAATAAAACGAAGAAATTTTTATCATCTAATTTTGAGATGAAGGATTTGGGGGAAGCTGAAATGATTATTGATATAAGAATCAAGCGAAAGAACAATAGTATATCGATTTCTCAATCTCACTATATTGAGAAGATATTAAATAAATTTAATTTTAAAGACTGTTCTCCGGTAAACACACATATAGATCATAGTCTTAAGTTCTACCTAATAAAGGTAATGTTATATCTCAACTTGAATACTCGAGAGACATTGGATGTCTTATGTATGCCATGACTAGCACTAGGCCGGATATTTCCTTTGATGTTGGAAAACTTAGTAGGTATAATAGCAATCCTAGTTTGCATCATTGGCAAGAATTAAATCGATTATTCAAGTATTTGAAAGGAAACATGAATTATGGTTTAACTTATACCAAATTTTCTTCTGTACTTGAAGGATATTCAGACGCGAGTTATATTTCCAATATGGAAGATCATTCTTCCACAAGTGGATAGGTATTTCTACTTGGGGGAGGTGCTATCTCTTGGGCATCTAAGAACCAAACTTTTATTACTCATTCAACAATGGAATCAGAGTTTGTGGCATTAGCAACAACGAGTAAAGAAGCTGAGTGGCTAAGAAATTTAATGTATGAAACTCTGTTGTGTCCCAAACCGATGTCACCTATATCTATCAGATGTGATAGTGAAACTGCCTTGGCGAATGTCTATAGACAAGTTTACAAAGGCAGATCTAGACACTTAGGTGTTAGACACATTATAATTCGTGAGCGCATCACGCATGATGTTATTTCAGTATAGTTTGTGAGAACTCGATATAATTTAGCCGATCATTTAACCAAAGGTTTAAGTAGAGATCTTATGCACAAATCGGCTATTGGGATGAGATTAAAGTCCATATAATTTTTTTTATGTTAAGATACCCAATTCCCATCTAATATGACATTAGGTGTTGAATTCAATGTGGAAAGCTTAACATCTAGAGATTGGAACATATTTTTATATCATCCCAATGTATGTGTTGAGACTTGCAAGTTGTGAAGGTTGAAGAATATCTTCTTAATAGTTCTTTTGGAAAATTGCATATGCAGGTGCAAGAGGAAAAGAATTACCGATTTGAGCATGGAGTTTAGCCACTTCAAGAGGCTAGGACTTGGCTTGGATATGCTTAAGAAGGATAAGGATACAAGGCTAGTAAAAATAGTGTCAAGTAAGAACAAGTGAGTATGTAAATTTATGTGTATATTATTTTCATGTATACATTGTGAATAGTAAAGGTTCAATCCTTAGGTGATACCTCGATATTCGAATATTTGGAATGTGTAATATACTAATGTGAATTTCAATCGTTACGATATTTCAATTATGCATAATTTTTTTAATTGTTGTGATTGTGTTTAGTAGATCATGAATTAGACTAAAATGGAGGAAAATTGTTGGATATTTTAGTGTAATTGGATCGACTAGTCGACCAATTTAAGCATGATACATTAGCAAACAAGTTGTAGAGTGCGGAGTGCATTCTTGTTAGATTATATCATGATTAACAGGGTGAAGTGGCGGAGTCCCTAGCGAGGTCCAAGGGGCAGAGCCCCTGACTGAATTTTTTTATTTTGGTTAAATCGGCTATTGTTGCAAGTCAACAAAATTTCAAAATTGGAAATTTGACTGTTTTATTCAAATTTGAAGCCGTTTTATTACAAATCCCGTTTAAAAACCTTAACTACCCTAACTGCCAAACTTATCCGAATTGGTCGAATTGATAAAAGATGGGTTTTGTTGAAAAATAACAGACACATTAATTCATACACTCTGTTCAAATAGAATATCTCTGACTTTATCCAATTGAAATTTTTGGAGAACCCCAAAAATATTTCAGTAAGAAATTGTTTACAAGACTTCAGAGATTATTCGGAATCAAAACACTGTTTTCTACAACTCTTGGGCCTCTTTATGGAGCACATGTTGAGTCCGTTGATTACTTGTGTGTTTTGGCATACATTATCTCACCTCGTTTAATGCTACTTCATACAGTAAGATTTTTCAAAATCTTATCTTCTTTAACAAAACCACCATGACAGATATCATTACCCTTGGATATCCACCACCCTAAGGAACTGCGCTTGATATAGGCAACCAAAAATTATTGAGTAAAAATATCATACTTCTCTATATACCTACTACTCTTAGCTCTTACATCTTTAAAGAAAAAAATAAAAACCAAACATATACCACTTGTAGAACGTAAAATCATTTATCCTCTCAAGTTAACAATGGTCAAAACCAAAAAGAATTAAAACTCTAAAAACAAAGGCTTTAGCTCAGATTTGAGGAAAGGTCATAGAAGAAAGATCACGCCTCATATCAATCATCAAGATCGTCCAACTATCAACAATAACAAGATTTTATCGATGATCACCTCGTTTCTTCCCAATGCTGACAGTGCGCTCTCTCTAAACACCCGCACATTGAGATCCCTTTAGATTAGCACGTCTGATACCTGTACCAATGATGTTACGATCCAAACCATGCATATCCATAGATAACCACGATGAAGATTTACACCGAAATACAAAGCCGAGATGTTTTATGCATGTAGGCTTTGGCAGCTGCCTATGCTATGCTCGAATTACTAACCTTCCTACTTTCCAGATAACCACCCAAACTTCCTCACATGTTAACCTTCCAAACAACCCCACTAAGTAGGTGATGTAGCCCAGAAATTCCAAACAAAAGCCTTTTTAATTTTATTTAATTTTATTCAAATATCTTATGTATTTAAATCAAATCTAATTATATTAAGATTTGATTTGATTTGATTTTATTTTATTTTAAAATATTTATTTTATTTCCTTGTATTATAATTTAGGGTTTGAGAAGCTCTTATATAAAACTTCATATGCCTTAAGTTATTTTAAGTTTTTGGAATAATATATTTGTATCTCTGAAAATTTCAGTCTTTGTTACCCTTAGATTAGGGTTTCATCATGTTACTCTTGAATTAGGGTTTCATCTATCGTTGCTTCTTCTTCTATTTCCGTCGCGTCATCAGTTTGGTATCAGAGCCTCAGTTCCTGCCACAGGTCAAGCATGTTTCTGAATCTTGATTTCATCTGATTCAAGGTCTAAAGGAGAGAACAACATACAGCCATAAATATCTCAAAGATCGTTTGGTATGCGGGAGACACACTAGGCGTTTCAATGACGATCATATTGACCGGTTACTGAAGGAGTTTAAATTGGCTACCAATTGTCGAATCAAGGTCAAAATTGTTTATCGAGATGTCGTCTCAGGCTATGAAGAGGTTTTCAAAACCATTTTTTTCCTTCAACTGGATCGTTTTAATGTGACTTCGAATAAGGAGCACTCGAGAAGAATTATCTTATTCCGATAAGGTCAACAATTATAATTCCCAATGTAACGATTGAATAAAATAAAATATATAATTTAGGTTCTTGATGGTGATGGTGTTGTGAATTCGAGGATTAATTCTTGTAAACCAAGAGAGGATGATGTAGCCCAAAAAGTCCAAACAAAAGCCTTTTTAATTTTATTTAATTTTATTTAATTTTATTCAAATATCTTATGTATTTAAATCAAATCTAATTACATTAAGATTTGGTTTGATTTGATTTTATTTTATTTTAAAATATTTATTTTATTTCCTTGTATTATAATTTAGGGTTTTGAGAAGCTCGTATATAAAGCCTCATATGCCTTAAGTTATTTTAAGTTTTTGGAATAATATATTTTTATCTCTGAAAAATTTAGTCTTTGTTACTCTTAGATTAGGGTTTCATCATGTTGTCCTTGAATTAGGGTTTCATCTATCGTTGCTTCTTCTTCTATTTCCGCCGCGTCATCAGTGGGTCTTTAGATTTTCTCTGGAGAAACTAGACATGCTCGATGTGATTTTTGTTCTTTAGGGGAGGCTTGCCTATTTGAAATGAAATGTTAGAAGTGTGACTGCCATGACATTAGAAACCTTAATGCTATGGTGTCCTCCTCCTCATTCCAACAACGTCCTGAAACCATAAGGCCAACCCAATCCCTAAGACCCCCCTTGAACTATTTACAGAGACAAATACCAACTCAAACATACCACATGTTACAAAACCCCCTCAGATCACTAAGATTAGCTATCCTACTGCCACATCTAGCTTCATCCAACCACATTCTTTTCATGTCATGTACATATCTCTCGTTGTATCGACTAGCCCACTTACCAAGTCTATTGGGCATATGGAACCCATTGCAAACTATCTGGAGATTGATTTTAGCAATTGGTTCTGATGAGTTCGAATACTTCAGTTACAGCCCACCACTTAATCCAGACAGGGGTAATTCGGACCACATCACTCCACTGAAAAATCCGAACATGACAAATATAAAACACCTTTTGACTAAGTTATTTGCTAATCTACTTAAAAAGTAATGAGTCCTTAAACTTGACCCGTTTTCACAACTTGACCGGTAAGCCCATGGGTCATTAATTAAAGAGTATAAATACCTCAACCACTCTCATTAATGATGGTGATCAATATTTAATACAAGCAGGCTGCTTAATTATCTCACTACTCCTCACACTAAACACAAAATACCTCAAACTTACCAAAACACTTTACCAAACTACCCCAGCCCAAAATAAACCAAACCAAATTGGCGACCATAGTGGGAGAACGAAGGTGCCTGAATTTTATCTTCAAAACTAGTAAGAAAACCAGTTTGGATGGATTTGAACGAACAAGGTACTCCACCTCGTGTGGTGGAAATGGTCAGGGAAAACAAGGAATACACCGTTGAGGAACGAGACAAGTTGAGAGCGGAGATAAAGGCACTAAGGGCCATAAAACAAGCATAAAAGGGTATAAGGGAAAAATCAGGGGCGTCAGCTATTCATCATACTGACAATCCTAGGGGGAATGATCCATCAATAAAGACTCATATGAGTTCAAAAAAGACTCATCTCAGCTCTAAGAAGACACATCGTTCTAAGCTTGTTGAAAGTTCAGATTCTGATTCCTCCAGTAGCTCTTTGAATGAGGCTGAGCTTGAGGAATATTTATCATCAAGCAGTGAAGGAAGATCCAGAGAAAAGATAAAGTTAATAAAAAATTATTCAAGAAAGAGGTATAGGCATGGTAGGCTTAAAAGGCATCTGGGCAGAGGGTTATCCCACATGCATGTTGATTAGTTGCTGATAAATCCTTTTGCTTTTCAGACCAAACCAGGTATTTTTGCAACGCCTAATGAAGATACAGTCTTTAATCGTAATAAGAACTGGAGACAGTCACCTTTGTCTGCCAAAATATTTTCTGGAAACCTACCCAAAAGATTTGACAGCTCCAAAATGGAGAAGTATGATGAAAGTCGAGATCCGGACAACCATCTAGAGCAATTCAAGAATTTTATGATGAATTTTGATGATGATGACAAAATTTTGTGTAGAGCCTTCTCTCAGACTTTTACGGGAAGTGCTCTTAAGTGGTATAATAGCTTACCCCAAGGATGTATTAGAAACTTTGATACATTCGGGGTTGCCTTCCGAAGGTAATTTGTTGGAAGTAAAAAGGTGAAGGGCAATGGAGATACCATTATCCATTGTGCCCAAGAACAAAACAAGTCCTTAAAGGACTACATAAGTCGATTTGTGAATACAAAGAACGGATTGGCAGATTGCTTTGAACAGGTGACAATTGCTTCTCTGGGACAAGGGTTGAACCCTAGGAACCTGGCTGATTCGATGACTAGGAAGAAAGTAGATTAATGTGGAAGAAACCAAGAAAAACAGGGTGCACCATCAAGTGATGTCCACCACAACAGCTCCTCCGGCTGCTAAGCAGTTCGGATACAAGGCTAAGGAGATCCGACAAGGATCCAACCGGACTAAAAAAACTCAATCCAACCAGAATCAGGCTCAGATCCAACAGTCAAGAGGTAAAAGAGGTCATTGGGTTCAACCGGAGTGGTTTGCAGAGTTAAAGGAGAATATGGCCACAATCTATGATAAGACTAAGGACGAAGTCCATTTTCGAAAACCGACAGCCTTGCAATCTTCCAGAGAAACCCGAAATACTTGTTTTTGCCAATATCACAATGATATAGGCCATAACACTCAAGAATGCATAGCATTGAAACAGGAAGTGCAGAACCTTATTGAAAGAGGCAAACTGAGAGCTTATGTCAAAAGAAGAAGTGTAAACATGCCTGACAATGCTCATCGGACGGGCCCTACAAACAATGCTGGAACATCTGTTCACGAAGGGAAATGGTAATTCTTGAAAGATTCGGTGTTGATTCTGAGTACCTAGATCCTGATCTAACTCGGAATAAGGTGGGAGTCATAATGGAACGAACCAGGACGTTGTCCGGACTGATCAGTTTCTTTGAATCATTGACCATCTTTGGAGGAGATACTGTGACAACTCCCACCCCTTCATCAAGAAAGAGGCATGTACACGGTTTGGCCACTCAATTGGAGGGGGGGATGTCTTTCTATCAGTGCCAAACCCCTTTCCCATTTATAGTTTTTGATGAGGATGATTTGAGGAATATTGTTGGGCCTCATGAAGATGCGGTGGTTATAGGAGCATCAGTAGGGGGCAATGATATACGCCAGATTTTGATAGATACAGGCAGTTCGGCAAACATCCTCTTCTTAAGCTCCTATAAACAGATAAGGAATCCGGCTGTTATTCAACGCTCAAAAAGAAATATTGTGGGCTTCACAAGGAGCTCTGCGAATGTAATTATGGAATTTGAAGAAGAAGTGTTGTTGGGCAAGGGGCCTTTTAAAAAGACGGTGAGGGTACTATTCGTTGTGGTAGATTGCCCCATATCATACAATACGATTTTTGGGAGGTCTTGGCTTTCCATAATGCATGTTCTGGCCTCAACAATCTATCAATGTTTAAAGTATGTAGTTCAAGGTCAAGTAGGTGTTGTCCGAAGTAGTCAGAAGATAGCCAGGGAGTGCTATGCAACTGCTCTTGCTCCTAAGACTTTTGGGGCAGTTCAGATTAATGAAGATTAGCAGTTACTGGAGCCTTCTGAGGTGGAGAGTGAGATTGATGACCCTAGAGAGGCTCCTAGTGTTATAATACTAGTAGAAGAAGTTGAAACCCACTCCATTGTAGAGGGTAAATATCGAGATTGGTTCCAAAATGGCACCAAAATTGAAAAAGAAATTGTTGTCCTTTTTGCTAAACAATTAGCATGTCTTCGCTTGGTGCAATAGTGATGTAACCGGAGTACCCGCAACCGTTATCTCACACAATTTGTCCATCCAGAGTGATGTTGCATCTGTTGTATAGAAAAGAAGAGCTTTTTCTAAGGAAAAAGCTGATATGATAGTCCAAGAGGTTGATTGGCTTACCAAGATGGGACGCATAAAGGAATCCCGGTATCCTTTATGGACTGCCAATCCGGTTTTAGTCAAGAAAAAGAACGGGAAATAACGTATGTGCATTGATTCCACTGACCTTAAAAGAGTTTGCCCAAAAGATCTTTATCCAGTCCCCTGGATAGATCAGTTGGTAAACTCTACGTCTGGAAACAAGTTGTTGTCCTTCATAGATGTTTTCTGTGGGTACAACCAGATACAGGTGGATCCGAAAGATCAAGATCACACTACTTTTATAACAGATAAAGGTCTCCATTTCTACAAGGTGATGCCCTTTGGGTTAAATAATGATGGGGCTACTTATCAGAGGTTGGTGAACAAAATATTCATTAATCATATTTGCAAAAATATAGAAGTATAAATAAATGACATGATGGTTAAAATCTTCAAGAAACATTTGCTAATTTAGCAACTGCGAATTTGAAGTTAAATCCAGAAAAATGTGTGTTTGGTGTCCGATCTGGAAAGTTTATGGGTTATGTGATAAGTGAGAAAGGTATCCAACCCTATCCAGATCAGCTTAATGTCCTATTGTAAATGGATCCTCCTCAGAATATTAAAGAAGTCCAAAGGCATACCGGAAGGTTGGCTACCTTAAACCGGTTTATTTCAAGGTCTTCGGATAAATGTGCTCTGTTTTTCCAAACCTTGAAGAATGCTAAAGACTTTGATTGGTCTCCTAAGTGTAACCAATCTATTGTTCAATTAAAGAAACACTTATCCTCACCAAAGACTCTTTTCAAACATGTTCAAGGAGAAACGCTCTATGTATAGTTGGTTGTGTAAGAATGTGCCATAAGTGCAGTACTGGTAAGAGAAGTGGACAATTACCCTCGTCCGATATACTATATCAAGAAAAGTTTAATAGATGCTGAGAAGAGGTATTTAAATCTTGAAAAGTTGGCATTAGTCTTGGTGATTGCAGCAAGAAAGATGAGGTCGTATTTTCAATCATATTCCATTGTTGTCTGGACATCTTTCCCACTGAAGAATGTTCTTCAAAAGGCAGATATATCAAGCAGGATGACCAAGTGGTCAGTAGAATTGGGCGATTACGACATTAATTTTTCCCCCCGAACAACTATCAAATCTCAATCAGTGGTTGATTTCCTGGTAGATTCCATACGGACAGAAACTCCAAACAAAATTCAGGAGATAAAACCAAAAAATAATGGGTGGTCCAAACTGATGATGGTTCAAACACAATGGGTTGTGGAGCTGAAATTTAGCTAACCTCTCTGTATGGTGATAAGATGTACCAAGCTATATGCTTTGGGTTCAGGGCCTCTAACAATGAGTCTAAACATGAAGCAGCCATAACTGGTCTTAAATTGGCTTTCGTGTGAGGGGCTAAGAGAGTTCGATTGATGAGTGACTCTCAACTGCTCATCCATCACGCTCAAGGTCAGTCTGAGGCTAAGAAGGAGCAACTCGTCTTGAAAGAAGTGGCATCAGACTTCAAAAGTGTTTGTTATGAGCATATTCCCATATCGGAGAATACACTGGCAGATTCTTTGGCAACTATAGCATATTCGGAGTCTTACCCTTGGATTCACATACAAGAATGCCCGTCCATACAGCCAAGTCAAAGTAAAGAAGATGGGAAAATTATGAGCATACATGTGATTCAACCTAAAGACCGGAGGTATACCCTCCTTCAATATATTTCTGATGGGATTTTACCTTCGGACAAAGCTATAGCGAGAAAGATTAAACACAAGGCGCTTGGTTTTTTTTTTATGATAAGAGGAGTTCTCTATAACAAAAAATCTTTTTGTAGACCTCTCCTACATTGTTTGGGGGTTGAAGAATATCAAGTCGTTTTATCTGAACTACACGATGGGGAAGGCTCAACACATTGTGGGTACATGGCGCTAACCCAGAGAAACCTATTAGCTGGTACTACTGGCCATCCATAATGGCAGATGCTAAAGAAATGTGATCCATATCAAAGGTATGGAAATAAAATTCATGTGTTAGCGGTACCTATGGATTCTATTTCTGAGCCAATACCTTTTGCCCGATGGGAGATGGACTTGGTTGGACCTCTAACTATGGCATCCGGGATTGATTATTTCTCAAAATGGATAGAGGTAGCTCCCTTGGCAGGGACCACTTCGAAGGATGTCATTAAATTTATCTTATCCAATATATGCTGCAGATTTGGGGTCCCTCAAAAGATTACTACATACAATGGGCCACAGTTTGATAACAAAGATATGGAGAATTTTTTTGCTTCTGGAGGTATTCAGCATTGTTTTTCTTCTCATTTACATCCACAAGCAAACAACCAGGTTGAAGTTGCCAACATGACTATTCTGTCTGGATTAAAAAAAATTACAAGGTGTTGCGCGGAAGTGGCCAAGCTATTTGCAAGAAGTGTTGTGGGCCTCCCGAACTACTTATCGGGTACGCAAAAGTCTCCTTTTGTTTTGGTGTATGGGATGAAAGAAAATACCCCCATAAAAGCTACCTTACCATCATACAGAGTCCACAACTATTTTAAACAAGCTAATTAGATAAAAATTATGAATCAGTTGGACTTAATAGAAGAATGAAGAGTTAAAGCTCACTTAAAAACAACTCATTACCAAGTTTTGATGAGGAGAAGATTTGCCTCCAAGGTCAAAAGAAGAGATTTTCAACCAAGAGATAAGGTGTTAAGAAAAGTTTTCTTACACACCAAGGAGATGCAGTTCGGTAACTTGGATCCTAACTGGGAAGGCCCCTGTGAGGTCTGTGAAAAGCTCAAACCTGGGACATATAGACTTCAAGACAAAGAAGGGAGAGTTTTGAAGAACCCATGGAATATTGAACATCTCAGGTTATATTTAGAGTAAAGTTTTTGTGTAAATATTTACTTTTTAAATATCAATGTAAATATTAGGGGACATACTCTTTCCTACCCTGGTGGCGCGAGGAGGTTTTAATGAGGTGTCCGGTCTGTTATTCAATAATATAGGACGCCTTCTTAAAAAATTCGGAGTTATTTTACTACAATGCAATTCAAGTATATATTACTTGTTCAATACCTTGGGTCTTAAGTGGATCGGATAAACTTGGTGGTGGGTGATGACTATTAAATACATGTCATCAGAGATATTAAACACTCTCACTTTAATACTTCTGAAATGCTAGGGGCTACTTAAACATTAGCCATGAATTTTTTTAAATAAAGGTATTAAACAAAAAGAAAGTTTGATAAAGTAAACCTGTTCGGACTTGGACCGAACAATAAAATAAAACATGTTTTGGCCATCCAAGGACTTTAGGTGTTTAAAGGAGTCATTCAGACTTCAACCAAATAAAAGTAAAAAATGTGGCTTGTCCATCCAAGGACTTTGATTGTTCAAAAAGACAAAAAGATAATATATGATAAAACCTTAGGGCTTGTTCCTTTCAGACGTTCCTTCACGACTACCATCAACTTTTTTAGGACTTTTGAGTTTGGAATTCGAACTCTCACTTGTTATTTCTTCATCATCGATTGTGGAATCTATTCCACTGGAGTAGATGCGCTTGTCACCATCTGCTAGAGTATGAAATATGATGTCCTTTTAATCCACATACTTCCACATGGAACCAAGTGTCCTCTTAGGAAAGGTCTCATGGACCAGCAACACCATGTCAGACTTGACCCCATCATCTCTTTTTTCTAAGGAGTCTATTACTCCATTGGCATACTCCTCAATACCTGTTTTGATAGCCTGCGCATCCTGGATCTTCAGAACCTTCTTTTCCTTGGTCATCTCTAAAACAGTGCTCTCTAATTTAGTCTTCTCATTGGTTAGGGTTTGAATGGCATAATTTTTTGCTTTCAACTCCTCCATCAATGCTGTAAGGTTTTTTGAGGAAGAGGTTTCTAAGTCAGAGTACTTAGTTTGGAGCTCAATTCTGGCTGCTTCCAATGTGGCTAGCTTAATTTCCAAATCCTCCTTATCCTTCTTTAGTGCCTCCATCTCCTTCTTCAGTTCCTCTATACTCTGCTGAGCGCTTAGAAGACTGCTTGATAGAGATTGTTTGTCAGAAGTGAGTTGATAAGGTTGATCTGACTTTTAACCTGCCTCTCTAGATCAAGTATTGGCCTGATATGACCGATGAGAGAGAAGGATTTACCATTAAAGGTCATCACGTTGGAGGAGCTTGATGGACGATAGGGACCTGTAAAATCATCCTTCTCGAAATCATTAAAGTACAAGCCAATGTCTTGAAGAGCACTGATGTCCAATTCATCATTCCCTCCCCCATCAGTCTCTCCGGACTGAAGGTCTGTTGGGATCTTCTCTTGCAAAGTAGGATCAGCAGGGGATGTTGGAGGTGGGATTTCTGAAGAGAAAAGAATTATTTCTTCTCCCATGGTGACCTTCTTCTTCTTGGCAGCTTTCTCATCACTGTTGGCCCTGCATTTCCTGTCTTTCTTAGGGGGCTTTAGTGGGTTCTGTGACCCTTCAGCTTCCCTCACTGTTTCAACCTCTATTGTTTTGAGTAGAGCTGCATCAATACCCCCTTTCCCTTCTGTAGCTGTTTGAGCCAGCTCTGTTGCAACCTTCCTCTTTTTGTTTTTTATTTTGCTGGGAGCCTTAGCCCTAGAAGGTAAGAACAGCTTTTCATCTTCTTTAATTAATATATCTCGTAAAAATTCCTCATCCCAATATGGATTAGTATACAACATGAAAATATCTGACATTATTCGGAGGAAATTTAAAATTAAATTAGAGGTTTATCTTTAATATCGTACATATTTTGAAACTATATTTTTAAACTCTTCTTAGCCTATATTGACTAACATTTTCCATAGTATTCAAAATCCGGTAATGCTTGGTGACATGCAAATTACTCTAGCAGATATCGATACAATGAGTAACTTTGTAAACATGGCTTATTACGACTAAATCTATAAAAAAATGACTTATTAGCTTTTCAGCAAGGACTTCACAGCTTGAAACAAGCTCATAAAACATTAAAAAAATATTGATATTGACAATGTTGTTGTAAGTTTGCAAGATAAAAAAAAAGATGATATGATTTCCAAAAATAAAGAATTGGTCTCTCAAAATGCAACTTAAACCAAATAAGGTACCTGTCTGACTTCTCTTGTAGTGCAAAATGATACACTATTTTATAAAAATAAATATTTGAAAACCCAAATTAAAACTCTGACTACCCGTATCATTACTCCGAACTTGGAGTTAGAATGCTTCAAGAAACTTATTTGTTATAAAAAAAAATTAAAGATAAATAAATCAAAAATATTTTAAAGGATGTTGCGGGTAAAACTATTAAAGCTATTAACGATAAAAAAAAATCAATTTTACATGTTGTTGACATTTTAATTGTACAAATCCATAAAGAGATTGTGTTTTAAATTTGGAATGAAAATCATAATATTCACTTAGGTGAACTGAAAAATTTGATATTTGAAGACGAGCATCAAGACAAACACCTTTGAAGGTTTTTATTTATACTTCATATTTTATACTTAATTCTGACCATGTATGATTTTGTTATATTGTTGGTGAATGTGCTTTATGATTATGAATATATGTAAGTTCTCTGTTATTTTATTTTTGTATGCCTCGTACAAATAATATTAACATGATTTTCATTTACAAGTAAAACTCATTTCTTTATACTTGCTTATTTAATGAATAATTACAATAAAAAATATTATGTATTTACTAAACTTTACTACGTTATAAGCGATTGAGGGTATTACATAGTCGAGAAATCATTTATTTAACATGTTGAGTTGATAATCTTGACTTATCTGTATGTTAGCAACATGTTTCTACCTTTATAATCATCATAGAGGTATATATAACTAGTGAGCCAAGACATAATATGGTCATTTGCTTAAACATATGGTTAATTATCCGCATGTTTGGTTTATTAACAAATTTCATTACTTTGATGTTTTCAAAACGACTCAGTGTGGCCGCTTGTGTATATGCATGATTTATTAACCATGTTTGCTAGTTTGACATCTTAAGTCAGGGATCAATATGACCTTTTGTAACCTTGTGATCTTCAACTTTAGGCTTGGTTTATTAACCAAGTTTTCTTATTTATTATATATGACGCCTCGTATTATTTTCTTACTTGCTTTATTGAATTTTTTTAACTCAGATATCTATCTTTATTATCTGATTTTTTTTAAATATTAGTCTTTCGTATTTGAATATTTAATTTTATCTTTATATTCTTTTTTCTTAAATTCAAACATATATATTTTTAATATAAATATTTATTTTTATTAAGTTCTTCTTTTTTAATATCCAACTTTTTTATTCAAATATTTATATTTATCTTCGAGTTCTACTCTTCAAATATTAAAAAAACTATTTCTCACGCCATCAGAAGGGGAAAATATTGCAAAACCATGCTACGAGGTCTTGTTATACATTTTCTGTGCGTTCCCCTTAATGGTTTTTAACCAATACGCTCCATGATGTCCTTGAGCGCTTATTTTTTACTTATTCGTTCCTCAATTAAGTTTACATACATTTTTCTTTTTTCACTACTCTGAGTAATTGATGGCACGACATAAGATTAGAATAAGAAAACATTAGATATGAAATCCTAATCCTAGGTTAGAGAGTAAAAAAGACTCAGAGACTCAGAGAAAAATCTCAATTTTTATTCATCAAAGTCTGACGGCAAAATAGGGTATAGGATACTTTATATAGCATTACTAAAACCCTAATTCCAAATAAGGGAAATTACGTAAATGTTTTAAAATAAAATAAATAAATAAAATTAACGCTAAAATATTAAAACTAGTTTTTGAAGACTTTTCGAGTCGAATTTGGGTATAAAATTTTGGTACTAGTCACAGTTTTGAAATCTGACAGGCTCGTCGAGATCTTCGATTTAAGTACCTGTTTGACCCAATTCCGATAGCTGAGCGAGAAACCAGTTTGTCCGCAATCTTCGCTATATCATCCTTCCCCGGTTGGGAAGAAGTCGACCTCGAATTCAAAACGTTAAAATATTGAAAGAACTTCAAATTCATTGACGTGTTCACCGCCTATTGAAATCGGTACCAACATAAGGGTGTGAGAGGTGAGAATCTGAATGTTGCAGCTCTTGTCAAGAAGTGGTTTCCCAGCTTTGTCCGTCTTTACCATGTCTTCGGCATTACTGTGATCAACAGTATTAAGATATATTCCACCAACTTATTCTATGTTAGCTTTATCAACCCATTTACTAAGCACATCAACACCCTTACGCGTGTAAAAAGTTGTTGTCTTTCCAGTTCCAGACTGTGCTTGTTGTATAACATCAATACCATTGCAGAAAAGAACAATTCCTCTTTGTTTAATAGTAGATGACTTCTCAAGTTCTTCAGAGTATATTTCTGCCGGCAAATTCAAAACACTGCAATTTTCTAATTTTAACTTTTTATTCTTTATTTTATTTCCCCAACTATCACTCAAAACACCTTCAGGTTCTATTACAAAACCTAATATTTTATTCTATCAACCTATTCAAAATCTCAAACAAAAAAGTATCATCTTCCATTTTGCCAACACGCCAACATCACATGTATCCACAGAAAACCAAATCAAATGTTTGATTTTAGGATAACATAAAATACCTGAAAGATACATATGCACGATAAAAGGTACTATTAACAGTCCTTATTCAACATAATCTCTACAGCGGTGCAACCCTTCTTCAACGAAACCTTTATTGGCTGCAAATGACCTTCATTCGTATCAATTTTATTTGTCTCCATGTCGATTTATTTTTCGTCACTAGTTTTTTCTTTTTTTCATCAACAGTTGATGAAAAACGTAGTTTCAAAATTTCTAACTTTTTTTGCGTTGCCAATTTTACTACATCAATGCTCTTCTCCTCGACCTCATCATCATACTTATCATAGATCGGTTTGTCAAACACGCGATTAGGCATATTTTTAGCATAAGAGCTAAGATCGATAGCTGGTGCAATATGAGCATGAAACTCATTAACTTGTGGTGGTTTTGGAGAAACTACTCGAGATGGCACCAATATAAACTTGCAACCATCTTTCACAAAACTGTATCGATTCATTCTACTATCACAAGTAGAATTTCTCTTGAATTGTCATGAACGTCCTAAAACTAGATGACAAACGTCCATAAGAACTACGTCACACCATGCTGTATCTTTGTAATTACCAACAGAAAATGCATTTTGACAGCTTTTAGAAACTGTTACCTCAGTGTGCTCTATCAGTCATGACGGTATGTATGGAAGAGCTTCAGTCTTCAATGCCAGTTTCTGAACAACCTCTTCTGAAATCAGATTCCCATAGCTATCTGAATTGATTACAAACTTGCAAATTCTTCCCCCAATTGTGCAGGTAGACTGGAAGATGTTGTTCTTTATTATACTCCTCAAATCAAGAGGTACCCGAAATATGATTCATGTATCTGCGTAGCACAAATTGTTGGGCTCTGATACCAACTAATGGCGTGACGGAAGATTAGAATAAGAAAACAGTAGATATGAAACCCTAACCCTATGTTAATGAGTAAAAGAGACTCAGAGACTCACAGAAAAATCTCAATTTTGATTCATCAAAGTCTGACGGTAAAGTCGAATTTGGATATCAAACTTTGTGACAAGTCACAATTTTGAAATCTGACGGGCTCGTCGAAATCTTTAAATGAGTACCTGTTTGACCCAATTCTGATACCTAAACGAGAAACCAATCTGTCAACAGTCTTCGTTACATCAATAATATTTGATTTTGTGATAATGAATGATGATCTGGAATTATAATCTAAGAAAAAAGAGGTTTTGGAGCCGACTTGGGGGGTCATCTTATATGCTTAAATCACCTTTGCTAATTTATTAAGCCATTTTCCATTAGCTCCCAAAATATTTTTCTTTATTCCATTTATAATATTTTTGTTTGCCGCTTTTACTTGGTTATTTGCTTGGGGGTAATACAAAGTCGAAAAACATCGTCATCACCTCATTTTGAAACTAAGGTATGTTAGTTGTCATGATTTGACTTTGCAGAAAGCCACAAATTTCTTGAGCTCTTTGTCTTGTATAGAGCTTTCGCTTCAATCGTTTTTTAAAGTAGTAAAACAAATTTTATTTTCCTATACCCATGAATAAAGATCGCACTAAGTCGATCCTCTACTTACCAAATGGACAATAAAATAGGACTATGCTTATTGGCTCGCTAGACAAATGGCTCGCATTTACATGTTTTTTACAATCATCACATTCTTACACGATGTCCTCGACATCTGCTGGTAACTGTGGCCAATAAAACCCTAAGAAAATAAAATGTATGATTAACCTTTGATATCCATATTGTGTGTCATCTACCCTTTTTGCAAATGTTTAAGAATAAAGATAGACTCGTCTTTATTAAAACAACTTAACATTGGTCTCGTAGTGCTCTTATTGAATAAGACGTCGTCAAGAACTGCGTATTTACGAGCTAGTAGTCTCATTTCTCGCACCTCTAATTTTCCTCCATGGATACTTTTCGCTAATTTTTAACTATTTATGTTTTCATGACCTCGACCTCCTTCGCGTTACTCTCTTTGGTTCATATTTTTTTGGGTGATAACGAGTGGATTATCTCATAAAACTGTTGTTTTCGCTAAAGAATCGACACTCAAGTTATCCAAATGAGGTACCACTCGTTCCAATTTATTTTCTCATTCTTGTAGTGCCTCTAAGTACCTCACCGTACTCTCTTTATTTGCCTCATATAGAACATTATCTTAACTTATTACTAATTAAAAGTATAATCATACTCATATAGCTTTTTCTTTACAGATACGAGCCAATTTTAAACCCCCTAGAATGATCTCGTATATTGGTCACAACAAAATAAAATCTGATTGGTTTCTTGATTTATTCCTCAAATGGTACTTTTAAGATATGATAACTCCTCATCTATTAAGGTTTAAATCTTCATCATCTTTGACAAACCATTCCAAATCTGATTGCATACCCTTTATGTCATCAGTTATGTCGCCCATGAATTCGTATATAAAATCAGTGGTCACTTAACCTTTTGATCATTGCACGAGGTCCATATAAAATATTTTATTATTATAATTCTAATGAATACCGTGTGAGCCTTCCTGAAATATCTGATTTTCGCAGTATATTATTTAAAGGAAAATAAGTTTGTAGGATAGTGGTATGACTTTTAAAAACACGTCTTATTTTTTGAGAGCTACCACCAATCCCAAATCCAATTTCTCTATATTCATTTATATTTTTTTAGTTTTGAAAAAACTTTTACCTACGTAGTAAATAAAGCTTTGAACCCATTCATCCTCTCTAACTAGGACTACACTCATAACATGATTGGAAACATATAAGTAAATATGTAACAACTCACCTTGTATTGGTGCTGAAAGAATTTCCTGCGAGATCATATACTCATTTAATGCACAGAAGGCCTCATCGCATTTTTCATTCCAACTAAACATCTTTTCTCTTTTAAGGACTTCAAAAAAGGGTAACTCTTATAAAAAAAACTTTATAAACAAACTGTAATAAAACGGTTATAAGACCCATTAATTTATGAACCTTCTTAATATAGTTTGGTGTCTATATGGTTAATATTTATTATAACTTCTTGGTGTCGGCCTTGATTCTATTATTATTGACAATGTACCCCATAAACTGCTTGCTAAGAACTCCAAATAATTATTTAAAAGGGTTTAATTTAAGGTTAAACTTTCTCAAGTTTTCAAATATGTCAAATAAAATTTTGATGTGACGATTCTCGATGTTACTCTTCACCATTATATCGTCTATTTACATATCCATAAGTTTTCCTAGTTGTTTTCAAATATCTTATTGACAAGCATGGTAGGGAAACCTTTCATTTTGACGTAGGAACAAAAGCGATATGGATGTAAAATTTGTTATTCGGAGAACACTCACAACTTGAACATATGGATGGCGAGGATAAAAAAGGATGGATCGAGATGCGCCACAAAGGTAATGGAAAACCTTTGATAAGCAGAACTCCAAACTGAATTTATACCGGATAAATCAGAATGAAAGATCAACTAAACTTGCTTCTTACGGTAATAGTTTAAAGATAAATGTGTCCCGAACAAATATTTGAGTAAAAACTCGTTTTTTTATTTCTTTGTTTATCACTTTAGTAATAATTATTATTATAAAGACTATATGCTTTATATATAGCCTTACAAAGAAAGACCAAAAAATGGAAACAAGATAATTCTTGGTAACTCTCTTAAAAGATAATTAAATGAGTTTAAAGACTTAAAATACTTAAAGAGTATATCTTGGATAATAAATATCCAATAATTCACTCTGACTCTAATATAACAGAATAAAAGACTTTGGAAATAAATTCTACATAATAAATATGCAATATATTTTCTTGACTATAATAAAAGAGAATAAAAAAGACTTATGAGGTAGATCTTGAATAATATATGAGATATATATATCCTCGATTCTTGAATTTTGTTCATTTAATATATTTTAAAAGATCTCTTCATGCGGACCTTGAACAAAATGGGTTGATATTGTTAAAATGAACTAAAGTAGATTTCTGGTCCATATTATATTTTCAATCTAAAAGACGTAACTTTATAGTAATACAAACCTCTATTTTTTTAAAAGCAATGTGTTCCTCATCATGTAGATGTATTCAAATCTAGTTGTATTCCGATTATACGTCCATGAATGACACAAATTCATTACCAAAAAATGCATCTACCAATTGATCAATATGAGGTAAAGAAAAATCTTCATTCAGATATGTCTTGTTGAGGTCGGTAAAATATTCGCACATTCGCTGCTGCCCATTATAATGTTTTAGGTATCTTAATTCTCTAATGTGTCCAAGTTTTAGCAGTTTTTTCTACATCTTTAATGATGACCTCATACTTCTTAGAAGAAAAAACCATATGTTTTTTTATGGACAGACCTCAGTCTCTTATCAATTGATAGCTCATGAAAAAATGACAGACGAGCTCACCCCATAAACATTATAGATGGTCTAAGAAAAGATGTTTGTGCTCTTTCTTAGTACCTCCACCAATATAAATTTGAAAGTCATACCAAGTTGATTTTCAATTATGATCACCTCTGTTTTGTGAGTGTTTTCTCAACTAATTCATCCAAAAGTTTGTCTTATTGCACCTCTTTTTTTTATAGCCAAATCATATTTCAAATTGTCCACTCTCATTTGGTTTATGATCTCTCTCCCCTAGGTGTGTTGATTGCTATTGAGCCAATCTCTCATGATCTAAAATTTTGTGTAACAACTCGTGGCAATTCTTTAACGATCTCTGACTATTCCAACCAAGTTTCCAACATGATACTTTTGGCATTTCTGAAGAAGTCATAGCTTCAATTATGTGTAACCAGGGTCTTCAAAAAATTACGTTATATGAGCTAAGAGCATCGATTATCATAAAAACATTTCTCACAACTTTATCGTTACTACCATAACCAACAATAACCAAAAGTTCAATTCACAGACACAACTAGATGACTTACTTTCATAGCAGACTGTTAAAAAACAAAAAGAGAAGTAGCCGCAGGAAGTGGCTAAAAGAGACAGAGACACATTGGGGGCATAATCAGTTACTAAGAAACATCAATCCTTTTTGTATTTTTATTTTTATAATGCAAACCCAAGTAAGGCTCTCAAGATATAGAGAACTTAAAGGCCTATACAAGGAAACTTAATACACTGAATATTCTAACATTAATACACTGAATATTCTAACACCCCCCCCCCCCCAAGTTTTGTAGTGGGATCACCAATACCCAACTTGGATAAAACTGATTCGAATGTTCTTGCAGCAACCGCTTTCGTCATGATGTCTGCCAGTTGGTCTTTGGATCTAACAAACGGAAGTTTGACTGTCCCATCTTCAATCTTTTCTTTTATGAAGTGCCTATCTATTTCAACGTGCTTTGTTCTATCGTGCTGTACCGGGTTCTCTGAAATCTTAATTGCAGCTTTATTATCGCACATTAACTGAGCTGGAAACTTCAGGGGGATCCGATTTCTTTCATTATCTTCTTTAACCAAAGTATCTCGGTAATCCCTTTAACGATTCCTCTAAATTCTGATTCAACACTTGACAATGATACTACTTTCTGTTTCTTACTCCTCCAAGTCACCAAGTTACCTCCAAGAAGAGTAAAGTAGCCAGCAGTTGATCGTTTGTCGTTAGGATTCCCTCCCCAATCAGCATCTGTGAATACTTCAACATCAAGGTGTGTATTTTTCTTAAAAATTATGCCTCTTCCTAGTGTGCTTGTGAGATATCAAATAATCTTGATTACTGCCTCCATATGGTGTTCCTGAGGATGATGCATGAACTGGCTAACTACTCCCACCGTGTATGCAATGTCGGGTCGAGTGTGAGCCAGGTAAATCAATTTTCTCACCAACCTTTGGTACCTTTCTTTACTCGCTGGTCTGGCCCCTTCAATTATCTTTAGTTTGTGATTCATAACCATAGGAGTGTCATTTGGTTCGCAATCCACCATGCCAACTTCAGCTAATAAATCCAATATATATTTCCGTTGGGAGATATAAATCCCTCATTTTGACCTAAGAACCTCGATTCCTAGGAAATACTTCAATCCACCAAGGTCTTTCATTTTCGAACTCCTTGAAGAGTTTTTTCCTAAGAGAGCTAATTTATTCTTCGTCATTCCCCGTTATAATCATATCGTCGACATATATTATAAGACAAGTGACTAATTCTCCTCTCTTTTTGTAAAACAAGGTATGATCCCCATTACTCTGTTTGTAGCTATACTGCTTCATTGCCATTGTAAATCTCCCAAACCAAGCACGAGGAGACTGTTTGAGCCAATATAATGCCTTTTTCAGTTTATATACCTCATTTTCTTGAAAACCATCAGAGAACCCTGGTGGGGGTTCCATATATACCTCTTATTCCAAGTCTCCATGTAAGAAAGCATTCTTTACATCAAATTGATGAAGAGGCCAATCTTTATTCGTGGCTATTGAAAGTAAAACTATGATAGTGTCAATCTTTGCAACCGGAGAGAACGTTTTAGAGTCGTCTATACCATTTGTTTGTGTATATCCTTTGGCAACCAATCTTGCCTTGTGTCGCTCAATGGTGCCATCAAATTTATATTTTATATTAAACACCCATCTACACCCGACTGCTTTCTTCCCTTGTGGTAACAAACAATTCTCCCATGTATCATTCCTTTTTAGAGCTTCCATTTCGGTATTCATTGCCTCATGCCATTCAGTCATCTTCTTAGCTTCTTGAGCTGTTTTAGGGATTTTTTCAGAGAGAATAGTAGCTGAAAATGCCTTTGCAATCTTCGTCATTCCTTTCCTGTTCGTTTTTACCGGATATGTAGAAGCACGAGGAACGTGTTCCGGTGAATACCGGTCAGGAGGAACCCCTATATTTTTTATTGGGGGAAGAACCGGAGTTTGAGTTTCAACAAATGAACTTCCTGAAATGTCATGGTCAGTAGCATTTTGTGAATTATGACATTGTAAATTGTTTACCTCTTGATGGACATTTTGTTCGGCTGATTCACTGGTAGTATCCATGGCATTTATTTCTTGTTGAACATTGTCTTTGGAAGAATCATTGGTGGTAAGAACTGCCTCGTTAGTCTCCTTTATGTTGGAAGAGGCGTGTTCGGTGGCGCCATCTACCGAATCTGTCAGCACATCCTCAAATTAACTTTCATATAGCAACTAGTCGTGATTCACTTACTTTCTCCCCCTGAGCACGAGATTGGTGGTCAAAAAAATAATCGGATTCTAAGAAGTCACAGTCCATGGTAACATGGATTCGACGAGTAACCGGATTGTAACACCGATATCCTATTTGATGAACACCGTACCCAACGAATACACATTTTTCAGCATATGGATTAAGTTTGTTTCGACTATTTTTAGGGATATGAACAAACACAGAACAACCATAGACACGAGGTGGTAAGGTCATAACAGATGGAATTGTAACTTGGGTGGCAAGCACTTGTAATGGAGTTTTATTTCCTAGACATCGGGTTAGTAGACGATTTGCAAGATACGTGGCTGTAGCAAGAGCTTCTGGCCAAAGAGAATGAGGAACTCTAGATTCAATCATAATAGCACGAGTTTTTTCAAGTAAAGTACGGTTTTTTCGTTCTGAAGTACCGTTTTGTTGAGGTGTGTTTGGACAAGTGGTTTGATGGATAAGACCATTTGTTTTGAAAAAATTATGCATTGTTTGGTTGACAAACTCTGTTCCATTTTCAGAACGGAGAATCTGTATTTGTTTTCCAAATTGAGTCAAAATCATTTTGTAAAAACAAACAAATATTTCTGGTACTTCCGATTTATGTTTCATGAAGTATATCAAAGTCATTCTTGAGAAATCATCCACAAATAAAACAAAGTATCTGATTTGGTTGTTAGTGGAATTTGGTGTTGGACCCCAAACATCAGAATGGATTAGCGAAAAAGCATAATCAACTCTAGTATTACTTTGATTAAATGAGACCCTACGATTTTTTGCAAGAATGCAGGTTTCACATTTCTCATGAATGGAATTATTCAAAAAAAGACTAGGAAACAAACTTTTAAGATAGTTAAAAGAATGATGACCAAGTCGCTGGTGCCATAACCAAAGTTGCCTTTCGGTTGTTCCGTGAGCAAGCATGGCATGTCCCTTATGAACTACCTCATCAACATAATAGAGACCTTCTTGTTCAGTACCACACCCAATGATCTTTTTCGTACGAATATCATGTAAAATGCAAAAAAATGGATACATAAGTGGTGAAGTTAATTTTAGTATGAGGGTAAATTAGTAATATGTTCGGAGTTTTGTGGAGGTTTATAGGCGTTTAATGTTTTGACTAGAGAGTAGAGGGAGAATTAAGCAGCCTGGTTGCAGTTAATTTTCATTACCCACATTTAATGCAGGTGGTTGGTTATTTATACCCTTACATTTGGGCCCTTATGGGCTTTCGGGTTATGTTTAAAGACCCATGAGCTCTAAGTAGGTGAGCAAGTAGCTTAGCCAAGAAGTGTTTAGGTTTTTTTAGTACTTTTGTCATAGTTCGAACAGTCCCATTAGCTAAGTGTTCGAAGTGGCCTGTCCGGTCCGGAGGGCTAGGTCCGATCTGTCCCTGTCCGGTGAGTAGTCAGAATTCAGACTCATCAGGAGCCCCTTTTTTAGGTGTTTGTTCAAATACCTTTGTCAAAAACCTGAAAAACAGTCTGATGTCAGGGGTGATTTTAATCCGGACAGGTCTGTTTATCTTATGGTTTTATCCGGACTGATAAAGCTTCATGAATCCAAACGGTTTTGTGCCAGAGTTCATGGGAAACGTGTCGCTTTCTGGTTGGTTGCCTCAGCCGTTTTTTCACCTTGAATTTCGAACCCACCTTCTTCGAAAATCAACCTCTTAATTTAAAGGTGGTGACATCAGCGCCGTCTTTAATCATTACCAATCTTTTCGAATTCTCCTAGGAATCAAACTTCTTTTTCAGATTTACTACAAATTGAAACACTTTCTACTGTTTCACCATCACTCTCATATTTACTCTGCAACTTCTTAAAGTTTTTTCTCTCCAAAGCAAAAATTTACCCAAATAGTTTATGTTTACAGCGAGGAACGCTTTGATCAAAGATGGGTGGCTCAACCTTTCTGAACTTGAAAAGACGCAAAAGGTTGAAAGAGAAAGACGTATTGCAGCCGGATTACCTGTTTCGCCCATCGACAAGCCAGTGACTTCAGCCACAGAATCAGATCAAGGTTCTTCTTCCTCAAAAGGTACCAAGCCGAAAAAGCTATTTCAAACTAATCTCTCTCCCATTATCTCTGGTTCCTCGGTTCAGGAATCGGAACCTGTTGTGGAGCCATGAGTAACAGTTACCAGCTTAAAAAAACCCTCCCCTTTCTTAGCTATGGGGTCAGACACTGAAAACTCCCCTCAAAAGTTAGTCGACCGGAGAAAAGGCCGGCTGGTCAAGGGCCAAGGTTCGAAGAGCACTCCTTCAAAGTCGGGTGCCAAAGACAGCAGCACTGGGTCAGAAGTGCCCATCAGAGCTCCCAAGGACAGACTGTCTGGTCCGGAGGTTAGCAGCCCAGGTCTTCGAAGAGAGACCTCTGCCTCAAAGCCCCAGTCGGAGGCCAGAAGCCAAGGGAACACTGAAGCCCATCAGTCCGGAGACCAAGCTGAGCCAGATCTGAATCCTCCCCTTGCCACTGCTACTGAAAATCCTTCAACAATTATGGAGGAAGTAATGGAGGACTCTTTCGAAGAGGCTCCATTTGAGTCTGAGCCCTCCGGTCAGACCAGTAGTGCTGTTGTTGCCAAAAAAGACAAAGGCAAAGAGAAGTTGTGCTTGAGGCATCCGGATCTGCCGGAGAGTCTTGAAGGAAGGGTGGGGCCTTGTTTCCACAAGGTCAGTGTTAAGTACCTCCTCGCCTTGCAAAAGATCAACTACGCATTCATCCACACAGCTGAGCTGGGCCGGATGCGTACGAAGTGGGGAATACCGGAGAATGCGAAGATCAGGATCCCCATACACCCAGAGACTCTCATGGACTGCAAATTAAGCGAAATTGTCATGTTCACGGAGCAATTCAATTGGGGGCTCAGACTCCCATTGGACCCAGAAATTGTCAGATACTTCCATCTGATAAAACTCTGTCCGAGCCAGTTGAGCCCCAACGCCTGGTATACCCTCATGTCCTGCATCATGGCTTCGAGGCTCTCTGGGATTCCTCTGCCAATAGAGGAGTTTGCTGCTGTGGCCAGTCTTTGTAGAAACCACCACATCCCCTTTTACCATTTCAACATGGGGGATAATTTCAAAGCTGTAGATTATTTGTTAGAGGCGGAGAGGAATTGGAGGACCCAGCTCCTGTTTGTTAGTGGTGCTTGGGAGAATGGAAAGAAGATCAAGTCCGGAGTGAACCCAAGTCTTCTCAGAAGCAGGTGGATGAGTGACCGTAAGTCTCTTGCTTTATATTTTTGTCTTTTTTTTAGAGTTAGTTTAAACTAATTGGTCTTACTTTTGCCTTAGCAAAACTGCCCAAGGAATTTAGTGATTATTTGAAAACCGGGCATACCACTTGCACTAAAATCAACGCTTGGGCCGCTGAGAAGTGGGGGAATCGGTTCCATGCTGCCTTCACAGGGGGTAACTTAGCAAGGTCTCACCTTTGGAACACCACAGGTCGGAGAGACCTAACCTGGGAAGAGCTCACCATCCAGCCTCCTCCGGATGTAGTGCTCAAAAGAACGCATGACCCAGATGGGACACTCTACTTGCCAGCCCGGGCCAAGGCCCCAAGCAAGATGAAAGGTAAGAAGAAAAGAAAGAAGGTGGTGGGTGGAGCTAACCCTGCTGAGGCGGAGGAGGATGCTCCAATAAATCTGGAGGGGCCAGTCCACAGCTAAATTGATGCTGCTCACTTGGAAGTGGTGGAGCAGGAGACTGAAAGGCAAGAAGTGCACTCCCCAAAACCTCCAAGGGCTTCCAAAAGAAATCGTAAACAGGGAGGTGAAAGCAAAGACAGGGAAGTCAAGAAGAAGAAGACCTCTAAGGGTGACGAGCTTTCTCTCCGGGCTCCGGAGCCTCCCTCCCAAGCTGATCCTACTGACCCAACCCAAGCGGAAGAGATACCTGGTGACTTCCATACCGATGAGGTCGAAGGGGGAGATCTCAACATTGATGGGGTAGACATCACCGGTCTTTGTGGGCTTGGTGAGTACTTCATCAATCTTCCCAGAGACGATTTTGCTGGGCCTTACCTCCCTCCGAGCACCTCAAACACAGTCACTTTCAATGGTAAGACCTTTATTGTTTCAAGTGAAAGGGATGTCATAGCCCACTCTTTATTAAGCAATGTTCAGCGTGTACTTGCGTTGGAGAAACAAGTTCGAAATCAGGCAGACATTATCAAAGATCTTAAGTCTGACAAAAAGAGGCTGTCCGATGACCTTCGTACTGCCACTTCAAATGCTGCCATTCTAAAGGAAGAAAACGAGGAGTTGAAGAGAAACCAAGAGGCGAGCACCACAAAAGTCACCACATTAGAGAACACTATAACAGAACTCTGGGAGAAGCTGTCCGGACTGGAGAAAGATTTTGCCACCTCAAAGGGGGGATCCAAGGCCAAAGACCAAATCATCACCAACTTAACCAATGACAAAATTGCTCTTGAGAATACAGTGTCCAAAGCTGCCGAGGAGAAAGCCAGTTTGCTAAAGGAGCATGAGGCCAAAATCCAAGCCAAGATCGATGCCTATGCCAACAACGTGATCGATACTCAAGAGCAAATGTATGTCAAGGTAAGATCAGACATGGTCTTGCTCTTCCATGAGAAATTTCCGAAGAGGAACCTAGGGGATTTATGGCTTCACGTAGAGGTTGAAGACCTCCCATATCACACGATGGCTGAAGGCGACCGGATTGGCTTCTCTAGCGCATCTTCATCCGATGCTGAAGAAAACATCGGGGAGAGCCCAGACGAAGAGAAAGATGATCCCAAGGGGAAGAAGAAGACGGATGAAGTTGAGCCATCTTCAAAGGCTCAGCCTTAATTTACGAACTACTTTTTTTCTTTTCATGTTATCTAAACTAAAGTCCTTGGAAGGCCAAGGCACTCTTTTTTGTTAATGTGTCCGGTATTTGACCGGATAGGTCCTTCACTCTGGTTTGAAAGTCCTTGGAAGGCCAAGGCACTTAAGCTGTTTTGTTTTAATGAATATCCTTGTTTTGCCCAATTCTCATATTTTTTCATAGTCTGTTCCAATTTTGATGGCTAGAGTTTAAATAGCCCTTAGTTATTTCATAGTGAGAGTGTTTAAATTCTCCGATGACAAATGTTTAAGTGGTCATCACTCTTTTATTTCAATCCGGATGGTGTGACAAAAGACAAAACTAAAACACTTCATAATTTTTTTTAAGAAGGCATCAAATTTTATTTAAAAAGTCGGACACCTCATCAAAACCCCCCCGTGCCACCAGGGAGGAAAGAGTATGCCCCCAAATATTTACATAGATGTTTAAACAAGTAAATATTTACACAAATGCTACTCCAAGTACATCCAGAGATGTTCGATATTCCACAGGTGGGTCAGGATTCTTCCATCCTTGTCTTCCAGCCAATATGTTCCAGGTTTGAGCTTTTCAACAACCACATAAGGTCCTTCCCAAGTAGGGGCCAATTTTTCGAGCAGCTTTTCTTTGGTGTGCAAGAAGACTTTCCTCAAAACTTTGTCCCTCGGCTAGAAATCTCTTCTTTTAACTTTAGAAGCAAATCTGCTCCTCATCAAACCCTGATAGTGTGCAACCCTAAGGTGGGCTTTAACTCGTCTTTCTTCCACTAGATCGAACTGACCTCTGATTGCCACTTCGTTAGCACATTCGGAGAAGTGGTGAACACGAAATGATGGAAGAGTTGCTTCTATGGGAGCTACTGCATCCATCCCATAGACCAAAGCAAAGGGTGACTCCTGAGTTGCAGCCCCATGTGTTGTCTGATAGGCCCACAAGACCTCTTGTAAATAACTAGGCCATTTTCCAGCAGCCTCTTCCAAATTCTTCTTTAAACCGGACATAATAGTTCTGTTAGCCACTTCAACTTGGCCATTTGCTTGTGGGTGGAAAGGCGAAGAGAAACAATGATGTATACCTCTTGAGGAACAGAAACTCTCCATTTCCCTATTGTCGAACTGTGGCCCATTATCTGTTGTCATCTTTCGTGGGACACCAAATCTGTAACAGATGTTGGACATAATGAACTTTATGACAGCTTTTGATGTTGTTCCTGCTAGAGGGGCTGCTTCAATCCACTTCGAAAAGTAGTCTATAACAACAATTATAGTTTTGCGCCCTCCGGATGCCATAGGGAGATGTCCCACTAAATCCAATCCCCATCGAGCAAAAGGTATAGGCTCAGAAATTGACTCTAAAGGAATAGCTGGGACATGAATTTCATTGTTGTACCTTTGGCATGGGTCACATCTCCTTACCAGCTCCTTAGCATCTTTCATGATAGACGGCCAATAGTAGCCGGCCAGTAAAACTCTCCTCGTTAATTCCCTAAATCCATAATGAGCTAATCCCTCACCATCATGTATTTACTAAACTTTACTACGTTATAAGCGATTGAGGGTATTACATAGTCGAGAAATCATTTATTTAACATGTTGAGTTGATAATCTTGACTTATCTGTATGTTAGCAACATGTTTCTACCTTTATAATCATCATAGAGGTATATATAACTAGTGAGCCAAGACATAATATGGTCATTTGCTTAAACATATGGTTAATTATCCGCATGTTTGGTTTATTAACAAATTTCATTACTTTGATGTTTTCAAAACGACTCAGTGTGGCCGCTTGTGTATATGCATGATTTATTAACCATGTTTGCTAGTTTGACATCTTAAGTCAGGGATCAATATGACCTTTTGTAACCTTGTGATCTTCAACTTTAGGCTTGGTTTATTAACCAAGTTTTCTTATTTATTATATATGACGCCTCGTATTATTTTCTTACTTGCTTTATTGAATTTTTTTAACTCAGATATCTATCTTTATTATCTGATTTTTTTTAAATATTAGTCTTTCGTATTTGAATATTTAATTTTATCTTTATATTCTTTTTTCTTAAATTCAAACATATATATTTTTAATATAAATATTTATTTTTATTAAGTTCTTCTTTTTTAATATCCAACTTTTTTATTCAAATATTTATATTTATCTTCGAGTTCTACTCTTCAAATATTAAAAAAACTATTTCTCACGCCATCAGAAGGGGAAAATATTGCAAAACCATGCTACGAGGTCTTGTTATACATTTTCTGTGCGTTCCCCTTAATGGTTTTTAACCAATACGCTCCATGATGTCCTTGAGCGCTTATTTTTTACTTATTCGTTCCTCAATTAAGTTTACATACATTTTTCTTTTTTCACTACTCTGAGTAATTGATGGCACGACATAAGATTAGAATAAGAAAACATTAGATATGAAATCCTAATCCTAGGTTAGAGAGTAAAAAAGACTCAGAGACTCAGAGAAAAATCTCAATTTTTATTCATCAAAGTCTGACGGCAAAATAGGGTATAGGATACTTTATATAGCATTACTAAAACCCTAATTCCAAATAAGGGAAATTACGTAAATGTTTTAAAATAAAATAAATAAATAAAATTAACGCTAAAATATTAAAACTAGTTTTTGAAGACTTTTCGAGTCGAATTTGGGTATAAAATTTTGGTACTAGTCACAGTTTTGAAATCTGACAGGCTCGTCGAGATCTTCGATTTAAGTACCTGTTTGACCCAATTCCGATAGCTGAGCGAGAAACCAGTTTGTCCGCAATCTTCGCTATATCATCCTTCCCCGGTTGGGAAGAAGTCGACCTCGAATTCAAAACGTTAAAATATTGAAAGAACTTCAAATTCATTGACGTGTTCACCGCCTATTGAAATCGGTACCAACATAAGGGTGTGAGAGGTGAGAATCTGAATGTTGCAGCTCTTGTCAAGAAGTGGTTTCCCAGCTTTGTCCGTCTTTACCATGTCTTCGGCATTACTGTGATCAACAGTATTAAGATATATTCCACCAACTTATTCTATGTTAGCTTTATCAACCCATTTACTAAGCACATCAACACCCTTGCGCGTGTAAAAAGTTGTTGTCTTTCCAGTTCCAGACTGTGCTTGTTGTATAACATCAATACCATTGCAGAAAAGAACAATTCCTCTTTGTTTAATAGTAGATGACTTCTCAAGTTCTTCAGAGTATATTTCTGCCGGCAAATTCAAAACACTGCAATTTTCTAATTTTAACTTTTTATTCTTTATTTTATTTCCCCAACTATCACTCAAAACACCTTCAGGTTCTATTACAAAACCTAATATTTTATTCTATCAACCTATTCAAAATCTCAAACAAAAAAGTATCATCTTCCATTTTGCCAACACGCCAACATCACATGTATCCACAGAAAACCAAATCAAATGTTTGATTTTAGGATAACATAAAATACTTGAAAGATACATATGCACGATAAAAGGTACTATTAACAGTCCTTATTCAACATAATCTCTACAGCGGTGCAACCCTTCTTCAACGAAACCTTTATTGGCTGCAAATGACCTTCATTCGTATCAATTTTATTTGTCTCCATGTCGATTTCTTTTTCGTCACTAGTTTTTTCTTTTTTTCATCAACAGTTGATGAAAAACGTAGTTTCAAAATTTCTAACTTTTTTTGCGTTGCCAATTTTACTACATCAATGCTCTTCTCCTCGACCTCATCATCATACTTATCATAGATCGGTTTGTCAAACACGCGATTAGGCATATTTTTAGCATAAGAGCTAAGATCGATAGCTGGTGCAATATGAGCATGAAACTCATTAACTTGTGGTGGTTTTGGAGAAACTACTCGAGATGGCACCAATATAAACTTGCAACCATCTTTCACAAAACTGTATCGATTCATTCTACTATCACAAGTAGAATTTCTCTTGAATTGTCATGAACGTCCTAAAACTAGATGACAAACGTCCATAAGAACTACGTCACACCATGCTGTATCTTTGTAATTACCAACAGAAAATGCATTTTGACAGCTTTTAGAAACTGTTACCTCAGTGTGCTCTATCAGTCATGACGGTATGTATGGAAGAGCTTCAGTCTTCAATGCCAGTTTCTGAACAACCTCTTCTGAAATCAGATTCCCATAGCTATCTGAATTGATTACAAACTTGCAAATTCTTCCCCCAATTGTGCAGGTAGACTGGAAGATGTTGTTCTTTATTATACTCCTCAAATCAAGAGGTACCCGGAATATGATTCATGTATCTGCGTAGCACAAATTGTTGGGCTCTGATACCAACTAATGGCGTGACGGAAGATTAGAATAAGAAAACAGTAGATATGAAACCCTAACCCTATGTTAATGAGTAAAAGAGACTCAGAGACTCACAGAAAAATCTCAATTTTGATTCATCAAAGTCTGACGGTAAAGTCGAATTTGGATATCAAACTTTGTGACAAGTCACAATTTTGAAATCTGACGGGCTCGTCGAAATCTTTAAATGAGTACCTGTTTGACCCAATTCTGATACCTAAACGAGAAACCAATCTGTCAACAGTCTTCGCTACATCAATAATATTTGATTTTGTGATAATGAATGATGATCTGGAATTATAATCTAAGAAAAAAGAGGTTTTGGAGCCGACTTGGGGGGTCATCTTATATGCTTAAATCACCTTTGCTAATTTATTAAGCCATTTTCCATTAGCTCCCAAAATATTTTTCTTTATTCCATTTATAATATTTTTGTTTGCCGCTTTTACTTGGTTATTTGCTTGGGGGTAATACAAAGTCGAAAAACATCGTCATCACCTCATTTTGAAACTAAGGTATGTTAGTTGTCATGATTTGACTTTGCAGAAAGCCACAAATTTCTTGAGCTCTTTGTCTTGTATAGAGCTTTCGCTTCAATCGTTTTTTAAAGTAGTAAAACAAATTTTATTTTCCTATACCCATGAATAAAGATCGCACTAAGTCGATCCTCTACTTACCAAATGGACAATAAAATAGGACTATGCTTATTGGCTCGCTAGACAAATGGCTCGCATTTACATGTTTTTTACAATCATCACATTCTTACACGATGTCCTCGACATCTGCTGGTAACTGTGGCCAATAAAACCCTAAGAAAATAAAATGTATGATTAACCTTTGATATCCATATTGTGTGTCATCTACCCTTTTTGCAAATGTTTAAGAATAAAGATAGACTCGTCTTTATTAAAACAACTTAACATTGGTCTCGTAGTGCTCTTATTGAATAAGACGTCGTCAAGAACTGCGTATTTACGAGCTAGTAGTCTCATTTCTCGCACCTCTAATTTTCCTCCATGGATACTTTTCGCTAATTTTTAACTATTTATGTTTTCATGACCTCGACCTCCTTCGCGTTACTCTCTTTGGTTCATATTTTTTTGGGTGATAACGAGTGGATTATCTCATAAAACTGTTGTTTTCGCTAAAGAATCGACACTCAAGTTATCCAAATGAGGTACCACTCGTTCCAATTTATTTTCTCATTCTTGTAGTGCCTCTAAGTACCTCACCGTACTCTCTTTATTTGCCTCATATAGAACATTATCTTAACTTATTACTAATTAAAAGTATAATCATACTCATATAGCTTTTTCTTTACAGATACGAGCCAATTTTAAACCCCCTAGAATGATCTCGTATATTGGTCACAACAAAATAAAATCTGATTGGTTTCTTGATTTATTCCTCAAATGGTACTTTTAAGATATGATAACTCCTCATCTATTAAGGTTTAAATCTTCATCATCTTTGACAAACCATTCCAAATCTGATTGCATACCCTTTATGTCATCAGTTATGTCGCCCATGAATTCGTATATAAAATCAGTGGTCACTTAACCTTTTGATCATTGCACGAGGTCCATATAAAATATTTTATTATTATAATTCTAATGAATACCGTGTGAGCCTTCCTGAAATATCTGATTTTCGCAGTATATTATTTAAAGGAAAATAAGTTTGTAGGATAGTGGTATGACTTTTAAAAACACGTCTTATTTTTTGAGAGCTACCACCAATCCCAAATCCAATTTCTCTATATTCATTTATATTTTTTTAGTTTTGAAAAAACTTTTACCTACGTAGTAAATAAAGCTTTGAACCCATTCATCCTCTCTAACTAGGACTACACTCATAACATGATTGGAAACATATAAGTAAATATGTAACAACTCACCTTGTATTGGTGCTGAAAGAATTTCCTGCGAGATCATATACTCATTTAATGCACAGAAGGCCTCATCGCATTTTTCATTCCAACTAAACATCTTTTCTCTTTTAAGGACTTCAAAAAAGGGTAACTCTTATAAAAAAAACTTTATAAACAAACGGTTATAAGACCCATTAATTTATGAACCTTCTTAATATAGTTTGGTGTCTATATGGTTAATATTTATTATAACTTCTTGGTGTCGGCCTTGATTCTATTATTATTGACAATGTACCCCATAAACTGCTTGCTAAGAACTCCAAATAATTATTTAAAAGGGTTTAATTTAAGGTTAAACTTTCTCAAGTTTTCAAATATGTCAAATAAAATTTTGATGTGACGATTCTCGATGTTACTCTTCACCATTATATCGTCTATTTACATATCCATAAGTTTTCCTAGTTGTTTTCAAATATCTTATTGACAAGCATGGTAGGGAAACCTTTCATTTTGACGTAGGAACAAAAGCGATATGGATGTAAAATTTGTTATTCGGAGAACACTCACAACTTGAACATATGGATGGCGAGGATAAAAAAGGATGGATCGAGATGCGCCACAAAGGTAATGGAAAACCTTTGATAAGCAGAACTCCAAACTGAATTTATACCGGATAAATCAGAATGAAAGATCAACTAAACTTGCTTCTTACGGTAATAGTTTAAAGATAAATGTGTCCCGAACAAATATTTGAGTAAAAACTCGTTTTTTTATTTCTTTGTTTATCACTTTAGTAATAATTATTATTATAAAGACTATATGCTTTATATATAGCCTTACAAAGAAAGACCAAAAAATGGAAACAAGATAATTCTTGGTAACTCTCTTAAAAGATAATTAAATGAGTTTAAAGACTTAAAATACTTAAAGAGTATATCTTGGATAATAAATATCCAATAATTCACTCTGACTCTAATATAACAGAATAAAAGACTTTGGAAATAAATTCTACATAATAAATATGCAATATATTTTCTTGACTATAATAAAAGAGAATAAAAAAGACTTATGAAGTAGATCTTGAATAATATATGAGATATATATATCCTCGATTCTTGAATTTTGTTCATTTAATATATTTTAAAAGATCTCTTCATGCGGACCTTGAACAAAATGGGTTGATATTGTTAAAATGAACTAAAGTAGATTTCTGGTCCATATTATATTTTCAATCTAAAAGACGTAACTTTATAGTAATACAAACCTCTATTTTTTTAAAAGCAATGTGTTCCTCATCATGTAGATGTATTCAAATCTAGTTGTATTCCGATTATACGTCCATGAATGACACAAATTCATTACCAAAAAATGCATCTACCAATTGATCAATATGAGGTAAAGAAAAATCTTCATTCAGATATGTCTTGTTGAGGTCGGTAAAATATTCGCACATTCGCTGCTGCCCATTATAATGTTTTAGGTATCTTAATTCTCTAATGTGTCCAAGTTTTAGCAGTTTTTTCTACATCTTTAATGATGACCTCATACTTCTTAGAAGAAAAAACCATATGTTTTTTTATGGACAGACCTCAGTCTCTTATCAATTGATAGCTCATGAAAAAATGACAGACGAGCTCACCCCATAAACATTATAGATGGTCTAAGAAAAGATGTTTGTGCTCTTTCTTAGTACCTCCACCAATATAAATTTGAAAGTCATACCAAGTTGATTTTCAATTATGATCACCTCTGTTTTGTGAGTGTTTTCTCAACTAATTCATCCAAAAGTTTGTCTTATTGCACCTCTTTTTTTTATAGCCAAATCATATTTCAAATTGTCCACTCTCATTTGGTTTATGATCTCTCTCCCCTAGGTGTGTTGATTGCTATTGAGCCAATCTCTCATGATCTAAAATTTTGTGTAACAACTCGTGGCAATTCTTTAACGATCTCTGACTATTCCAACCAAGTTTCCAACATGATACTTTTGGCATTTCTGAAGAAGTCATAGCTTCAATTATGTGTAACCAGGGTCTTCAAAAAATTACGTTATATGAGCTAAGAGCATCGATTATCATAAAAACATTTCTCACAACTTTATCGTTACTACCATAACCAACAATAACCAAAAGTTCAATTCACAGACACAACTAGATGACTTACTTTCATAGCAGACTGTTAAAAAACAAAAAGAGAAGTAGCCGCAGGAAGTGGCTAAAAGAGACAGAGACACATTGGGGGCATAATCAGTTACTAAGAAACATCAATCCTTTTTGTATTTTTATTTTTATAATGCAAACCCAAGTAAGGCTCTCAAGATATAGAGAACTTAAAGGCCTATACAAGGAAACTTAATACACTGAATATTCTAACATTAATACACTGAATATTCTAACACCCCCCCCCCCAAGTTTTGTAGTGGGATCACCAATACCCAACTTGGATAAAACTGATTCGAATGTTCTTGCAGCAACCGCTTTCGTCATGATGTCTGCCAGTTGGTCTTTGGATCTAACAAACGGAAGTTTGACTGTCCCATCTTCAATCTTTTCTTTTATGAAGTGCCTATCTATTTCAACGTGCTTTGTTCTATCGTGCTGTACCGGGTTCTCTGAAATCTTAATTGCAGCTTTATTATCGCACATTAACTGAGCTGGAAACTTCAGGGGGATCCGATTTCTTTCATTATCTTCTTTAACCAAAGTATCTCGGTAATCCCTTTAACGATTCCTCTAAATTCTGATTCAACACTTGACAATGATACTACTTTCTGTTTCTTACTCCTCCAAGTCACCAAGTTACCTCCAAGAAGAGTAAAGTAGCCAGCAGTTGATCGTTTGTCGTTAGGATTCCCTCCCCAATCAGCATCTGTGAATACTTCAACATCAAGGTGTGTATTTTTCTTAAAAATTATGCCTCTTCCTAGTGTGCTTGTGAGATATCAAATAATCTTGATTACTGCCTCCATATGGTGTTCCTGAGGATGATGCATGAACTGGCTAACTACTCCCACCGTGTATGCAATGTCGGGTCGAGTGTGAGCCAGGTAAATCAATTTTCTCACCAACCTTTGGTACCTTTCTTTACTCGCTGGTCTGGCCCCTTCAATTATCTTTAGTTTGTGATTCATAACCATAGGAGTGTCATTTGGTTCGCAATCCACCATGCCAACTTCAGCTAATAAATCCAATATATATTTCCGTTGGGAGATATAAATCCCTCATTTTGACCTAAGAACCTCGATTCCTAGGAAATACTTCAATCCACCAAGGTCTTTCATTTTCGAACTCCTTGAAGAGTTTTTTCCTAAGAGAGCTAATTTATTCTTCGTCATTCCCCGTTATAATCATATCGTCGACATATATTATAAGACAAGTGACTAATTCTCCTCTCTTTTTGTAAAACAAGGTATGATCCCCATTACTCTGTTTGTAGCTATACTGCTTCATTGCCATTGTAAATCTCCCAAACCAAGCACGAGGAGACTGTTTGAGCCAATATAATGCCTTTTTCAGTTTATATACCTCATTTTCTTGAAAACCATCAGAGAACCCTGGTGGGGGTTCCATATATACCTCTTATTCCAAGTCTCCATGTAAGAAAGCATTCTTTACATCAAATTGATGAAGAGGCCAATCTTTATTCGTGGCTATTGAAAGTAAAACTATGATAGTGTCAATCTTTGCAACCGGAGAGAACGTTTTAGAGTCGTCTATACCATTTGTTTGTGTATATCCTTTGGCAACCAATCTTGCCTTGTGTCGCTCAATGGTGCCATCAAATTTATATTTTATATTAAACACCCATCTACACCCGACTGCTTTCTTCCCTTGTGGTAACAAACAATTCTCCCATGTATCATTCCTTTTTAGAGCTTCCATTTCGGTATTCATTGCCTCATGCCATTCAGTCATCTTCTTAGCTTCTTGAGCTGTTTTAGGGATTTGTTCAGAGAGAATAGTAGCTGAAAATGCCTTTGCAATCTTCGTCATTCCTTTCCTGTTCGTTTTTACCGGATATGTAGAAGCACGAGGAACGTGTTCCGGTGAATACCGGTCAGGAGGAACCCCTATATTTTTTATTGGGGGAAGAACCGGAGTTTGAGTTTCAACAAATGAACTTCCTGAAATGTCATGGTCAGTAGCATTTTGTGAATTATGACATTGTAAATTGTTTACCTCTTGATGGACATTTTGTTCGGCTGATTCACTGGTAGTATCCATGGCATTTATTTCTTGTTGAACATTGTCTTTGGAAGAATCATTGGTGGTAAGAACTGCCTCGTTAGTCTCCTTTATGTTGGAAGAGGCGTGTTCGGTGGCGCCATCTACCGAATCTGTCAGCACATCCTCAAATTAACTTTCATATAGCAACTAGTCGTGATTCACTTACTTTCTCCCCCTGAGCACGAGATTGGTGGTCAAAAAAATAATCGGATTCTAAGAAGTCACAGTCCATGGTAACATGGATTCGACGAGTAACCGGATTGTAACACCGATATCCTATTTGATGAACACCGTACCCAACGAATACACATTTTTCAGCATATGGATTAAGTTTGTTTCGACTATTTTTAGGGATATGAACAAACACAGAACAACCATAGACACGAGGTGGTAAGGTCATAACAGATGGAATTGTAACTTGGGTGGCAAGCACTTGTAATGGAGTTTTATTTCCTAGACATCGGGTTAGTAGACGATTTGCAAGATACGTGGCTGTAGCAAGAGCTTCTGGCCAAAGAGAATGAGGAACTCTAGATTCAATCATAATAGCACGAGTTTTTTCAAGTAAAGTACGGTTTTTTCGTTCTGAAGTACCGTTTTGTTGAGGTGTGTTTGGACAAGTGGTTTGATGGATAAGACCATTTGTTTTGAAAAAATTATGCATTGTTTGGTTGACAAACTCTGTTCCATTATCAGAACGGAGAATCTGTATTTGTTTTCCAAATTGAGTCAAAATCATTTTGTAAAAACAAACAAATATTTCTGGTACTTCCGATTTATGTTTCATGAAGTATATCAAAGTCATTCTTGAGAAATCATCCACAAATAAAACAAAGTATCTGATTTGGTTGTTAGTGGAATTTGGTGTTGGACCCCAAACATCAGAATGGATTAGCGAAAAAGCATAATCAACTCTAGTATTACTTTGATTAAATGAGACCCTACGATTTTTTGCAAGAATGCAGGTTTCACATTTCTCATGAATGGAATTATTCAAAAAAAGACTAGGAAACAAACTTTTAAGATAGTTAAAAGAATGATGACCAAGTCGCTGGTGCCATAACCAAAGTTGCCTTTCGGTTGTTCCGTGAGCAAGCATGGCATGTCCCTTATGAACTACCTCATCAACATAATAGAGACCTTCTTGTTCAGTACCACACCCAATGATCTTTTTCGTACGAATATCATGTAAAATGCAAAAAAATGGATACATAAGTGGTGAAGTTAATTTTAGTATGAGGGTAAATTAGTAATATGTTCGGAGTTTTGTGGAGGTTTATAGGCGTTTAATGTTTTGACTAGAGAGTAGAGGGAGAATTAAGCAGCCTGGTTGCAGTTAATTTTCATTACCCACATTTAATGCAGGTGGTTGGTTATTTATACCCTTACATTTGGGCCCTTATGGGCTTTCGGGTTATGTTTAAAGACCCATGAGCTCTAAGTAGGTGAGCAAGTAGCTTAGCCAAGAAGTGTTTAGGTTTTTTTAGTACTTTTGTCATAGTTCGAACAGTCCCATTAGCTAAGTGTTCGAAGTGGCCTGTCCGGTCCGGAGGGCTAGGTCCGATCTGTCCCTGTCCGGTGAGTAGTCAGAATTCAGACTCATCAGGAGCCCCTTTTTTAGGTGTTTGTTCAAATACCTTTGTCAAAAACCTGAAAAACAGTCTGATGTCAGGGGTGATTTTAATCCGGACAGGTCTGTTTATCTTATGGTTTTATCCGGACTGATAAAGCTTCATGAATCCAAACGGTTTTGTGCCAGAGTTCATGGGAAACGTGTCGCTTTCTGGTTGGTTGCCTCAGCCGTTTTTTCACCTTGAATTTCGAACCCACCTTCTTCGAAAATCAACCTCTTAATTTAAAGGTGGTGACATCAGCGCCGTCTTTAATCATTACCAATCTTTTCGAATTCTCCTAGGAATCAAACTTCTTTTCAGATTTACTACAAATTGAAACACTTTCTACTGTTTCACCATCACTCTCATATTTACTCTGCAACTTCTTAAAGTTTTTTCTCTCCAAAGCAAAAATTTACCCAAATAGTTTATGTTTACAGCGAGGAACGCTTTGATCAAAGATGGGTGGCTCAACCTTTCTGAACTTGAAAAGACGCAAAAGGTTGAAAGAGAAAGACGTATTGCAGCCGGATTACCTGTTTCGCCCATCGACAAGCCAGTGACTTCAGCCACAGAATCAGATCAAGGTTCTTCTTCCTCAAAAGGTACCAAGCCGAAAAAGCTATTTCAAACTAATCTCTCTCCCATTATCTCTGGTTCCTCGGTTCAGGAATCGGAACCTGTTGTGGAGCCATGAGTAACAGTTACCAGCTTAAAAAAAACCTCCCCCTTCTTAGCTATGGGGTCAGACACTGAAAAACTCCCCTCAAAAGTTAGTCGACCGGAGAAAAGGCCGGCTGGTCAAGGGCCAAGGTTCGAAGAGCACTCCTTCAAAGTCGGGTGCCAAAGACAGCAGCACTGGGTCAGAAGTGCCCATCAGAGCTCCCAAGGACAGACTGTCTGGTCCGGAGGTTAGCAGCCCAGGTCTTCGAAGAGAGACCTCTGCCTCAAAGCCCCAGTCGGAGGCCAGAAGCCAAGGGAACACTGAAGCCCATCAGTCCGGAGACCAAGCTGAGCCAGATCTGAATCCTCCCCTTGCCACTGCTACTGAAAATCCTTCAACAATTATGGAGGAAGTAATGGAGGACTCTTTCGAAGAGGCTCCATTTGAGTCTGAGCCCTCCGGTCAGACCAGTAGTGCTGTTGTTGCCAAAAAAGACAAAGGCAAAGAGAAGTTGTGCTTGAGGCATCCGGATCTGCCGGAGAGTCTTGAAGGAAGGGTGGGGCCTTGTTTCCACAAGGTCAGTGTTAAGTACCTCCTCGCCTTGCAAAAGATCAACTACGCATTCATCCACACAGCTGAGCTGGGCCGGATGCGTACGAAGTGGGGAATACCGGAGAATGCGAAGATCAGGATCCCCATACACCCAGAGACTCTCATGGACTGCAAATTAAGCGAAATTGTCATGTTCACGGAGCAATTCAATTGGGGGCTCAGACTCCCATTGGACCCAGAAATTGTCAGATACTTCCATCTGATAAAACTCTGTCCGAGCCAGTTGAGCCCCAACGCCTGGTATACCCTCATGTCCTGCATCATGGCTTCGAGGCTCTCTGGGATTCCTCTGCCAATAGAGGAGTTTGCTGCTGTGGCCAGTCTTTGTAGAAACCACCACATCCCCTTTTACCATTTCAACATGGGGGATAATTTCAAAGCTGTAGATTATTTGTTAGAGGCGGAGAGGAATTGGAGGACCCAGCTCCTGTTTGTTAGTGGTGCTTGGGAGAATGGAAAGAAGATCAAGTCCGGAGTGAACCCAAGTCTTCTCAGAAGCAGGTGGATGAGTGACCGTAAGTCTCTTGCTTTATATTTTTGTCTTTTTTTTAGAGTTAGTTTAAACTAATTGGTCTTACTTTTGCCTTAGCAAAACTGCCCAAGGAATTTAGTGATTATTTGAAAACCGGGCATACCACTTGCACTAAAATCAACGCTTGGGCCGCTGAGAAGTGGGGGAATCGGTTCCATGCTGCCTTCACAGGGGGTAACTTAGCAAGGTCTCACCTTTGGAACACCACAGGTCGGAGAGACCTAACCTGGGAAGAGCTCACCATCCAGCCTCCTCCGGATGTAGTGCTCAAAAGAACGCATGACCCAGATGGGACACTCTACTTGCCAGCCCGGGCCAAGGCCCCAAGCAAGATGAAAGGTAAGAAGAAAAGAAAGAAGGTGGTGGGTGGAGCTAACCCTGCTGAGGCGGAGGAGGATGCTCCAATAAATCTGGAGGGGCCAGTCCATAGCTAAATTGATGCTGCTCACTTGGAAGTGGTGGAGCAGGAGACTGAAAGGCAAGAAGTGCACTCCCCAAAACCTCCAAGGGCTTCCAAAAGAAATTGTAAACAGGGAGGTGAAAGCAAAGACAGGGAAGTCAAGAAGAAGAAGACCTCTAAGGGTGACGAGCTTTCTCTCCGGGCTCCGGAGCCTCCCTCCCAAGCTGATCCTACTGACCCAACCCAAGCGGAAGAGATACCTGGTGACTTCCATACCGATGAGGTCGAAGGGGGAGATCTCAACATTGATGGGGTAGACATCACCGGTCTTTGTGGGCTTGGTGAGTACTTCATCAATCTTCCCAGAGACGATTTTGCTGGGCCTTACCTCCCTCCGAGCACCTCAAACACAGTCACTTTCAATGGTAAGACCTTTATTGTTTCAAGTGAAAGGGATGTCATAGCCCACTCTTTATTAAGCAATGTTCAGCGTGTACTTGCGTTGGAGAAACAAGTTCGAAATCAGGCAGACATTATCAAAGATCTTAAGTCTGACAAAAAGAGGCTGTCCGATGACCTTCGTACTGCCACTTCAAATGCTGCCATTCTAAAGGAAGAAAACGAGGAGTTGAAGAGAAACCAAGAGGCGAGCACCACAAAAGTCACCACATTAGAGAACACTATAACAGAACTCTGGGAGAAGCTGTCCGGACTGGAGAAAGATTTTGCCACCTCAAAGGGGGGATCCAAGGCCAAAGACCAAATCATCACCAACTTAACCAATGACAAAATTGCTCTTGAGAATACAGTGTCCAAAGCTGCCGAGGAGAAAGCCAGTTTGCTAAAGGAGCATGAGGCCAAAATCCAAGCCAAGATCGATGCCTATGCCAACAACGTGATCGATACTCAAGAGCAAATGTATGTCAAGGTAAGATCAGACATGGTCTTGCTCTTCCATGAGAAATTTCCGAAGAGGAGCCTAGGGGATTTATGGCTTCACGTAGAGGTTGAAGACCTCCCATATCACACGATGGCTGAAGGCGACCGGATTGGCTTCTCTAGCGCATCTTCATCCGATGCTGAAGAAAACATCGGGGAGAGCCCAGACGAAGAGAAAGATGATCCCAAGGGGAAGAAGAAGACGGATGAAGTTGAGCCATCTTCAAAGGCTCAGCCTTAATTTACGAACTACTTTTTTTCTTTTCATGTTATCTAAACTAAAGTCCTTGGAAGGCCAAGGCACTCTTTTTTGTTAATGTGTCCGGTATTTGACCGGATAGGTCCTTCACTCTGGTTTGAAAGTCCTTGGAAGGCCAAGGCACTTAAGCTGTTTTGTTTTAATGAATATCCTTGTTTTGCCCAATTCTCATATTTTTTCATAGTCTGTTCCAATTTTGATGGCTAGAGTTTAAATAGCCCTTAGTTATTTCATAGTGAGAGTGTTTAAATTCTCCGATGACAAATGTTTAAGTGGTCATCACTCTTTTATTTCAATCCGGATGGTGTGACAAAAGACAAAACTAAAACACTTCATAATTTTTTTTAAGAAGGCATCAAATTTTATTTAAAAAGTCGGACACCTCATCAAAACCCCCCCGTGCCACCAGGGAGGAAAGAGTATGCCCCCAAATATTTACATAGATGTTTAAACAAGTAAATATTTACACAAATGCTACTCCAAGTACATCCAGAGATGTTCGATATTCCACAGGTGGGTCAGGATTCTTCCATCCTTGTCTTCCAGCCAATATGTTCCAGGTTTGAGCTTTTCAACAACCACATAAGGTCCTTCCCAAGTAGGGGCCAATTTTTCGAGCAGCTTTTCTTTGGTGTGCAAGAAGACTTTCCTCAAAACTTTGTCCCTCGGCTAGAAATCTCTTCTTTTAACTTTAGAAGCAAATCTGCTCCTCATCAAACCCTGATAGTGTGCAACCCTAAGGTGGGCTTTAACTCGTCTTTCTTCCACTAGATCGAACTGACCTCTGATTGCCACTTCGTTAGCACATTCGGAGAAGTGGTGAACATGAAATGATGGAAGAGTTGCTTCTATGGGAGCTACTGCATCCATCCCATAGACCAAAGCAAAGGGTGACTCCTGAGTTGCAGCCCCATGTGTTGTCTGATAGGCCCACAAGACCTCTTGTAAATAACTAGGCCATTTTCCAGCAGCCTCTTCCAAATTCTTCTTTAAACCGGACATAATAGTTCTGTTAGCCACTTCAACTTGGCCATTTGCTTGTGGGTGGAAAGGCGAAGAGAAACAATGATGTATACCTCTTGAGGAACAGAAACTCTCCATTTCCCTATTGTCGAACTGTGGCCCATTATCTGTTGTCATCTTTCGTGGGACACCAAATCTGTAACAGATGTTGGACATAATGAACTTTATGACAGCTTTTGATGTTGTTCCTGCTAGAGGGGCTGCTTCAATCCACTTCGAAAAGTAGTCTATAACAACAATTATAGTTTTGCGCCCTCCGGATGCCATAGGGAGATGTCCCACTAAATCCAATCCCCATCGAGCAAAAGGTATAGGCTCAGAAATTGACTCTAAAGGAATAGCTGGGACATGAATTTCATTGTTGTACCTTTGGCATGGGTCACATCTCCTTACCAGCTCCTTAGCATCTTTCATGATAGACGGCCAATAGTAGCCGGCCAGTAAAACTCTCCTCGTTAATTCCCTAAATCCATAATGAGCTAATCCCTCACCATCATGTATTTACTAAACTTTACTACGTTATAAGCGATTGAGGGTATTACATAGTCGAGAAATCATTTATTTAACATGTTGAGTTGATAATCTTGACTTATCTGTATGTTAGCAACATGTTTCTACCTTTATAATCATCATAGAGGTATATATAACTAGTGAGCCAAGACATAATATGGTCATTTGCTTAAACATATGGTTAATTATCCGCATGTTTGGTTTATTAACAAATTTCATTACTTTGATGTTTTCAAAACGACTCAGTGTGGCCGCTTGTGTATATGCATGATTTATTAACCATGTTTGCTAGTTTGACATCTTAAGTCAGGGATCAATATGACCTTTTGTAACCTTGTGATCTTCAACTTTAGGCTTGGTTTATTAACCAAGTTTTCTTATTTATTATATATGACGCCTCGTATTATTTTCTTACTTGCTTTATTGAATTTTTTTAACTCAGATATCTATCTTTATTATCTGATTTTTTTTAAATATTAGTCTTTCGTATTTGAATATTTAATTTTATCTTTATATTCTTTTTTCTTAAATTCAAACATATATATTTTTAATATAAATATTTATTTTTATTAAGTTCTTCTTTTTTAATATCCAACTTTTTTATTCAAATATTTATATTTATCTTCGAGTTCTACTCTTCAAATATTAAAAAAACTATTTCTCACGCCATCAGAAGGGGAAAATATTGCAAAACCATGCTACGAGGTCTTGTTATACATTTTCTGTGCGTTCCCCTTAATGGTTTTTAACCAATACGCTCCATGATGTCCTTGAGCGCTTATTTTTTACTTATTCGTTCCTCAATTAAGTTTACATACATTTTTCTTTTTTCACTACTCTGAGTAATTGATGGCACGACATAAGATTAGAATAAGAAAACATTAGATATGAAATCCTAATCCTAGGTTAGAGAGTAAAAAAGACTCAGAGACTCAGAGAAAAATCTCAATTTTTATTCATCAAAGTCTGACGGCAAAATAGGGTATAGGATACTTTATATAGCATTACTAAAACCCTAATTCCAAATAAGGGAAATTACGTAAATGTTTTAAAATAAAATAAATAAATAAAATTAACGCTAAAATATTAAAACTAGTTTTTGAAGACTTTTCGAGTCGAATTTGGGTATAAAATTTTGGTACTAGTCACAGTTTTGAAATCTGACAGGCTCGTCGAGATCTTCGATTTAAGTACCTGTTTGACCCAATTCCGATAGCTGAGCGAGAAACCAGTTTGTCCGCAATCTTCGCTATATCATCCTTCCCCGGTTGGGAAGAAGTCGACCTCGAATTCAAAACGTTAAAATATTGAAAGAACTTCAAATTCATTGACGTGTTCACCGCCTATTGAAATCGGTACCAACATAAGGGTGTGAGAGGTGAGAATCTGAATGTTGCAGCTCTTGTCAAGAAGTGGTTTCCCAGCTTTGTCCGTCTTTACCATGTCTTCGGCATTACTGTGATCAACAGTATTAAGATATATTCCACCAACTTATTCTATGTTAGCTTTATCAACCCATTTACTAAGCACATCAACACCCTTGCGCGTGTAAAAAGTTGTTGTCTTTCCAGTTCCAGACTGTGCTTGTTGTATAACATCAATACCATTGCAGAAAAGAACAATTCCTCTTTGTTTAATAGTAGATGACTTCTCAAGTTCTTCAGAGTATATTTCTGCCGGCAAATTCAAAACACTGCAATTTTCTAATTTTAACTTTTTATTCTTTATTTTATTTCCCCAACTATCACTCAAAACACCTTCAGGTTCTATTACAAAACCTAATATTTTATTCTATCAACCTATTCAAAATCTCAAACAAAAAAGTATCATCTTCCATTTTGCCAACACGCCAACATCACATGTATCCACAGAAAACCAAATCAAATGTTTGATTTTAGGATAACATAAAATACTTGAAAGATACATATGCACGATAAAAGGTACTATTAACAGTCCTTATTCAACATAATCTCTACAGCGGTGCAACCCTTCTTCAACGAAACCTTTATTGGCTGCAAATGACCTTCATTCGTATCAATTTTATTTGTCTCCATGTCGATTTCTTTTTCGTCACTAGTTTTTTCTTTTTTTCATCAACAGTTGATGAAAAACGTAGTTTCAAAATTTCTAACTTTTTTTGCGTTGCCAATTTTACTACATCAATGCTCTTCTCCTCGACCTCATCATCATACTTATCATAGATCGGTTTGTCAAACACGCGATTAGGCATATTTTTAGCATAAGAGCTAAGATCGATAGCTGGTGCAATATGAGCATGAAACTCATTAACTTGTGGTGGTTTTGGAGAAACTACTCGAGATGGCACCAATATAAACTTGCAACCATCTTTCACAAAACTGTATCGATTCATTCTACTATCACAAGTAGAATTTCTCTTGAATTGTCATGAACGTCCTAAAACTAGATGACAAACGTCCATAAGAACTACGTCACACCATGTTGTATCTTTGTAATTACCAACAGAAAATGCATTTTGACAGCTTTTAGAAACTGTTACCTCAGTGTGCTCTATCAGTCATGACGGTATGTATGGAAGAGCTTCAGTCTTCAATGCCAGTTTCTGAACAACCTCTTCTGAAATCAGATTCCCATAGCTATCTGAATTGATTACAAACTTGCAAATTCTTCCCCCAATTGTGCAGGTAGACTGGAAGATGTTGTTCTTTATTATACTCCTCAAATCAAGAGGTACCCGGAATATGATTCATGTATCTGCGTAGCACAAATTGTTGGGCTCTGATACCAACTAATGGCGTGACGGAAGATTAGAATAAGAAAACAGTAGATATGAAACCCTAACCCTATGTTAATGAGTAAAAGAGACTCAGAGACTCACAGAAAAATCTCAATTTTGATTCATCAAAGTCTGACGGTAAAGTCGAATTTGGATATCAAACTTTGTGACAAGTCACAATTTTGAAATCTGACGGGCTCGTCGAAATCTTTAAATGAGTACCTGTTTGACCCAATTCTGATACCTAAACGAGAAACCAATCTGTCAACAGTCTTCGCTACATCAATAATATTTGATTTTGTGATAATGAATGATGATCTGGAATTATAATCTAAGAAAAAAGAGGTTTTGGAGCCGACTTGGGGGGTCATCTTATATGCTTAAATCACCTTTGCTAATTTATTAAGCCATTTTCCATTAGCTCCCAAAATATTTTTCTTTATTCCATTTATAATATTTTTGTTTGCCGCTTTTACTTGGTTATTTGCTTGGGGGTAATACAAAGTCGAAAAACATCGTCATCACCTCATTTTGAAACTAAGGTATGTTAGTTGTCATGATTTGACTTTGCAGAAAGCCACAAATTTCTTGAGCTCTTTGTCTTGTATAGAGCTTTCGCTTCAATCGTTTTTTAAAGTAGTAAAACAAATTTTATTTTCCTATACCCATGAATAAAGATCGCACTAAGTCGATCCTCTACTTACCAAATGGACAATAAAATAGGACTATGCTTATTGGCTCGCTAGACAAATGGCTCGCATTTACATGTTTTTTACAATCATCACATTCTTACACGATGTCCTCGACATCTGCTGGTAACTGTGGCCAATAAAACCCTAAGAAAATAAAATGTATGATTAACCTTTGATATCCATATTGTGTGTCATCTACCCTTTTTGCAAATGTTTAAGAATAAAGATAGACTCGTCTTTATTAAAACAACTTAACATTGGTCTCGTAGTGCTCTTATTGAATAAGACGTCGTCAAGAACTGCGTATTTACGAGCTAGTAGTCTCATTTCTCGCACCTCTAATTTTCCTCCATGGATACTTTTCGCTAATTTTTAACTATTTATGTTTTCATGACCTCGACCTCCTTCGCGTTACTCTCTTTGGTTCATATTTTTTTGGGTGATAACGAGTGGATTATCTCATAAAACTGTTGTTTTCGCTAAAGAATCGACACTCAAGTTATCCAAATGAGGTACCACTCGTTCCAATTTATTTTCTCATTCTTGTAGTGCCTCTAAGTACCTCACCGTACTCTCTTTATTTGCCTCATATAGAACATTATCTTAACTTATTACTAATTAAAAGTATAATCATACTCATATAGCTTTTTCTTTACAGATACGAGCCAATTTTAAACCCCCTAGAATGATCTCGTATATTGGTCACAACAAAATAAAATCTGATTGGTTTCTTGATTTATTCCTCAAATGGTACTTTTAAGATATGATAACTCCTCATCTATTAAGGTTTAAATCTTCATCATCTTTGACAAACCATTCCAAATCTGATTGCATACCCTTTATGTCATCAGTTATGTCGCCCATGAATTCGTATATAAAATCAGTGGTCACTTAACCTTTTGATCATTGCACGAGGTCCATATAAAATATTTTATTATTATAATTCTAATGAATACCGTGTGAGCCTTCCTGAAATATCTGATTTTCGCAGTATATTATTTAAAGGAAAATAAGTTTGTAGGATAGTGGTATGACTTTTAAAAACACGTCTTATTTTTTGAGAGCTACCACCAATCCCAAATCCAATTTCTCTATATTCATTTATATTTTTTTAGTTTTGAAAAAACTTTTACCTACGTAGTAAATAAAGCTTTGAACCCATTCATCCTCTCTAACTAGGACTACACTCATAACATGATTGGAAACATATAAGTAAATATGTAACAACTCACCTTGTATTGGTGCTGAAAGAATTTCCTGCGAGATCATATACTCATTTAATGCACAGAAGGCCTCATCGCATTTTTCATTCCAACTAAACATCTTTTCTCTTTTAAGGACTTCAAAAAAGGGTAACTCTTATAAAAAAAACTTTATAAACAAACGGTTATAAGACCCATTAATTTATGAACCTTCTTAATATAGTTTGGTGTCTATATGGTTAATATTTATTATAACTTCTTGGTGTCGGCCTTGATTCTATTATTATTGACAATGTACCCCATAAACTGCTTGCTAAGAACTCCAAATAATTATTTAAAAGGGTTTAATTTAAGGTTAAACTTTCTCAAGTTTTCAAATATGTCAAATAAAATTTTGATGTGACGATTCTCGATGTTACTCTTCACCATTATATCGTCTATTTACATATCCATAAGTTTTCCTAGTTGTTTTCAAATATCTTATTGACAAGCATGGTAGGGAAACCTTTCATTTTGACGTAGGAACAAAAGCGATATGGATGTAAAATTTGTTATTCGGAGAACACTCACAACTTGAACATATGGATGGCGAGGATAAAAAAGGATGGATCGAGATGCGCCACAAAGGTAATGGAAAACCTTTGATAAGCAGAACTCCAAACTGAATTTATACCGGATAAATCAGAATGAAAGATCAACTAAACTTGCTTCTTACGGTAATAGTTTAAAGATAAATGTGTCCCGAACAAATATTTGAGTAAAAACTCGTTTTTTTATTTCTTTGTTTATCACTTTAGTAATAATTATTATTATAAAGACTATATGCTTTATATATAGCCTTACAAAGAAAGACCAAAAAATGGAAACAAGATAATTCTTGGTAACTCTCTTAAAAGATAATTAAATGAGTTTAAAGACTTAAAATACTTAAAGAGTATATCTTGGATAATAAATATCCAATAATTCACTTTGACTCTAATATAACAGAATAAAAGACTTTGGAAATAAATTCTACATAATAAATATGCAATATATTTTCTTGACTATAATAAAAGAGAATAAAAAAGACTTATGAAGTAGATCTTGAATAATATATGAGATATATATATCCTCGATTCTTGAATTTTGTTCATTTAATATATTTTAAAAGATCTCTTCATGCGGACCTTGAACAAAATGGGTTGATATTGTTAAAATGAACTAAAGTAGATTTCTGGTCCATATTATATTTTCAATCTAAAAGACGTAACTTTATAGTAATACAAACCTCTATTTTTTTAAAAGCAATGTGTTCCTCATCATGTAGATGTATTCAAATCTAGTTGTATTCCGATTATACGTCCATGAATGACACAAATTCATTACCAAAAAATGCATCTACCAATTGATCAATATGAGGTAAAGAAAAATCTTCATTCAGATATGTCTTGTTGAGGTCGGTAAAATATTCGCACATTCGCTGCTGCCCATTATAATGTTTTAGGTATCTTAATTCTCTAATGTGTCCAAGTTTTAGCAGTTTTTTCTACATCTTTAATGATGACCTCATACTTCTTAGAAGAAAAAACCATATGTTTTTTTATGGACAGACCTCAGTCTCTTATCAATTGATAGCTCATGAAAAAATGACAGACGAGCTCACCCCATAAACATTATAGATGGTCTAAGAAAAGATGTTTGTGCTCTTTCTTAGTACCTCCACCAATATAAATTTGAAAGTCATACCAAGTTGATTTTCAATTATGATCACCTCTGTTTTGTGAGTGTTTTCTCAACTAATTCATCCAAAAGTTTGTCTTATTGCACCTCTTTTTTTTATAGCCAAATCATATTTCAAATTGTCCACTCTCATTTGGTTTATGATCTCTCTCCCCTAGGTGTGTTGATTGCTATTGAGCCAATCTCTCATGATCTAAAATTTTGTGTAACAACTCGTGGCAATTCTTTAACGATCTCTGACTATTCCAACCAAGTTTCCAACATGATACTTTTGGCATTTCTGAAGAAGTCATAGCTTCAATTATGTGTAACCAGGGTCTTCAAAAAATTACGTTATATGAGCTAAGAGCATCGATTATCATAAAAACATTTCTCACAACTTTATCGTTACTACCATAACCAACAATAACCAAAAGTTCAATTCACAGACACAACTAGATGACTTACTTTCATAGCAGACTGTTAAAAAACAAAAAGAGAAGTAGCCGCAGGAAGTGGCTAAAAGAGACAGAGACACATTGGGGGCATAATCAGTTACTAAGAAACATCAATCCTTTTTGTATTTTTATTTTTATAATGCAAACCCAAGTAAGGCTCTCAAGATATAGAGAACTTAAAGGCCTATACAAGGAAACTTAATACAGTGAATATTCTAACATTAATACACTGAATATTCTAACACCCCCCCCCCCCAAGTTTTGTAGTGGGATCACCAATACCCAACTTGGATAAAACTGATTCGAATGTTCTTGCAGCAACCGCTTTCGTCATGATGTCTGCCAGTTGGTCTTTGGATCTAACAAACGGAAGTTTGACTGTCCCATCTTCAATCTTTTCTTTTATGAAGTGCCTATCTATTTCAACGTGCTTTGTTCTATCGTGCTGTACCGGGTTCTCTGAAATCTTAATTGCAGCTTTATTATCGCACATTAACTGAGCTGGAAACTTCAGGGGGATCCGATTTCTTTCATTATCTTCTTTAACCAAAGTATCTCGGTAATCCCTTTAACGATTCCTCTAAATTCTGATTCAACACTTGACAATGATACTACTTTCTGTTTCTTACTCCTCCAAGTCACCAAGTTACCTCCAAGAAGAGTAAAGTAGCCAGCAGTTGATCGTTTGTCGTTAGGATTCCCTCCCCAATCAGCATCTGTGAATACTTCAACATCAAGGTGTGTATTTTTCTTAAAAATTATGCCTCTTCCTAGTGTGCTTGTGAGATATCAAATAATCTTGATTACTGCCTCCATATGGTGTTCCTGAGGATGATGCATGAACTGGCTAACTACTCCCACCGTGTATGCAATGTCGGGTCGAGTGTGAGCCAGGTAAATCAATTTTCTCACCAACCTTTGGTACCTTTCTTTACTCGCTGGTCTGGCCCCTTCAATTATCTTTAGTTTGTGATTCATAACCATAGGAGTGTCATTTGGTTCGCAATCCACCATGCCAACTTCAGCTAATAAATCCAATATATATTTCCGTTGGGAGATATAAATCCCTCATTTTGACCTAAGAACCTCGATTCCTAGGAAATACTTCAATCCACCAAGGTCTTTCATTTTCGAACTCCTTGAAGAGTTTTTTCCTAAGAGAGCTAATTTATTCTTCGTCATTCCCCGTTATAATCATATCGTCGACATATATTATAAGACAAGTGACTAATTCTCCTCTCTTTTTGTAAAACAAGGTATGATCCCCATTACTCTGTTTGTAGCTATACTGCTTCATTGCCATTGTAAATCTCCCAAACCAAGCACGAGGAGACTGTTTGAGCCAATATAATGCCTTTTCAGTTTATATACCTCATTTTCTTGAAAACCATCAGAGAACCCTGGTGGGGGTTCCATATATACCTCTTATTCCAAGTCTCCATGTAAGAAAGCATTCTTTACATCAAATTGATGAAGAGGCCAATCTTTATTCGTGGCTATTGAAAGTAAAACTATGATAGTGTCAATCTTTGCAACCGGAGAGAACGTTTTAGAGTCGTCTATACCATTTGTTTGTGTATATCCTTTGGCAACCAATCTTGCCTTGTGTCGCTCAATGGTGCCATCAAATTTATATTTTATATTAAACACCCATCTACACCCGACTGCTTTCTTCCCTTGTGGTAACAAACAATTCTCCCATGTATCATTCCTTTTTAGAGCTTCCATTTCGGTATTCATTGCCTCATGCCATTCAGTCATCTTCTTAGCTTCTTGAGCTGTTTTAGGGATTTGTTCAGAGAGAATAGTAGCTGAAAATGCCTTTGCAATCTTCGTCATTCCTTTCCTGTTCGTTTTTACCGGATATGTAGAAGCACGAGGAACGTGTTCCGGTGAATACCGGTCAGGAGGAACCCCTATATTTTTTATTGGGGGAAGAACCGGAGTTTGAGTTTCAACAAATGAACTTCCTGAAATGTCATGGTCAGTAGCATTTTGTGAATTATGACATTGTAAATTGTTTACCTCTTGATGGACATTTTGTTCGGCTGATTCACTGGTAGTATCCATGGCATTTATTTCTTGTTGAACATTGTCTTTGGAAGAATCATTGGTGGTAAGAACTGCCTCGTTAGTCTCCTTTATGTTGGAAGAGGCGTGTTCGGTGGCGCCATCTACCGAATCTGTCAGCACATCCTCAAATTAACTTTCATATAGCAACTAGTCGTGATTCACTTACTTTCTCCCCCTGAGCACGAGATTGGTGGTCAAAAAAATAATCGGATTCTAAGAAGTCACAGTCCATGGTAACATGGATTCGACGAGTAACCGGATTGTAACACCGATATCCTATTTGATGAACACCGTACCCAACGAATACACATTTTTCAGCATATGGATTAAGTTTGTTTCGACTATTTTTAGGGATATGAACAAACACAGAACAACCATAGACACGAGGTGGTAAGGTCATAACAGATGGAATTGTAACTTGGGTGGCAAGCACTTGTAATGGAGTTTTATTTCCTAGACATCGGGTTAGTAGACGATTTGCAAGATACGTGGCTGTAGCAAGAGCTTCTGGCCAAAGAGAATGAGGAACTCTAGATTCAATCATAATAGCACGAGTTTTTTCAAGTAAAGTACGGTTTTTTCGTTCTGAAGTACCGTTTTGTTGAGGTGTGTTTGGACAAGTGGTTTGATGGATAAGACCATTTGTTTTGAAAAAATTATGCATTGTTTGGTTGACAAACTCTGTTCCATTATCAGAACGGAGAATCTGTATTTGTTTTCCAAATTGAGTCAAAATCATTTTGTAAAAACAAACAAATATTTCTGGTACTTCCGATTTATGTTTCATGAAGTATATCAAAGTCATTCTTGAGAAATCATCCACAAATAAAACAAAGTATCTGATTTGGTTGTTAGTGGAATTTGGTGTTGGACCCCAAACATCAGAATGGATTAGCGAAAAAGCATAATCAACTCTAGTATTACTTTGATTAAATGAGACCCTACGATTTTTTGCAAGAATGCAGGTTTCACATTTCTCATGAATGGAATTATTCAAAAAAAGACTAGGAAACAAACTTTTAAGATAGTTAAAATAATGATGACCAAGTCGCTGGTGCCATAACCAAAGTTGCCTTTCGGTTGTTCCGTGAGCAAGCATGGCATGTCCCTTATGAACTACCTCATCAACATAATAGAGACCTTCTTGTTCAGTACCACACCCAATGATCTTTTTCGTACGAATATCATGTAAAATGCAAAAAAATGGATACATAAGTGGTGAAGTTAATTTTAGTATGAGGGTAAATTAGTAATATGTTCGGAGTTTTGTGGAGGTTTATAGGCGTTTAATGTTTTGACTAGAGAGTAGAGGGAGAATTAAGCAGCCTGGTTGCAGTTAATTTTCATTACCCACATTTAATGCAGGTGGTTGGTTATTTATACCCTTACATTTGGGCCCTTATGGGCTTTCGGGTTATGTTTAAAGACCCATGAGCTCTAAGTAGGTGAGCAAGTAGCTTAGCCAAGAAGTGTTTAGGTTTTTTTAGTACTTTTATCATAGTTCGAACAGTCCCATTAGCTAAGTGTTCGAAGTGGCCTGTCCGGTCCGGAGGGCTAGGTCCGATCTGTCCCTGTCCGGTGAGTAGTCAGAATTCAGACTCATCAGGAGCCCCTTTTTTAGGTGTTTGTTCAAATACCTTTGTCAAAAACCTGAAAAACAGTCTGATGTCAGGGGTGATTTTAATCCGGACAGGTCTGTTTATCTTATGGTTTTATCCGGACTGATAAAGCTTCATGAATCCAAACGGTTTTGTGCCAGAGTTCATGGGAAACGTGTCGCTTTCTGGTTGGTTGCCTCAGCCGTTTTTTCACCTTGAATTTCGAACCCACCTTCTTCGAAAATCAACCTCTTAATTTAAAGGTGGTGACATCAGCGCCGTCTTTAATCATTACCAATCTTTTCGAATTCTCCTAGGAATCAAACTTCTTTTCAGATTTACTACAAATTGAAACACTTTCTACTGTTTCACCATCACTCTCATATTTACTCTGCAACTTCTTAAAGTTTTTTCTCTCCAAAGCAAAAATTTACCCAAATAGTTTATGTTTACAGCGAGGAACGCTTTGATCAAAGATGGGTGGCTCAACCTTTCTGAACTTGAAAAGACGCAAAAGGTTGAAAGAGAAAGACGTATTGCAGCCGGATTACCTGTTTCGCCCATCGACAAGCCAGTGACTTCAGCCACAGAATCAGATCAAGGTTCTTCTTCCTCAAAAGGTACCAAGCCGAAAAAGCTATTTCAAACTAATCTCTCTCCCATTATCTCTGGTTCCTCGGTTCAGGAATCGGAACCTGTTGTGGAGCCATGAGTAACAGTTACCAGCTTAAAAAAACCCTCCCCCTTCTTAGCTATGGGGTCAGACACTGAAAAACTCCCCTCAAAAGTTAGTCGACCGGAGAAAAGGCCGGCTGGTCAAGGGCCAAGGTTCGAAGAGCACTCCTTCAAAGTCGGGTGCCAAAGACAGCAGCACTGGGTCAGAAGTGCCCATCAGAGCTCCCAAGGACAGACTGTCTGGTCCGGAGGTTAGCAGCCCAGGTCTTCGAAGAGAGACCTCTGCCTCAAAGCCCCAGTCGGAGGCCAGAAGCCAAGGGAACACTGAAGCCCATCAGTCCGGAGACCAAGCTGAGCCAGATCTGAATCCTCCCCTTGCCACTGCTACTGAAAATCCTTCAACAATTATGGAGGAAGTAATGGAGGACTCTTTCGAAGAGGCTCCATTTGAGTCTGAGCCCTCCGGTCAGACCAGTAGTGCTGTTGTTGCCAAAAAAGACAAAGGCAAAGAGAAGTTGTGCTTGAGGCATCCAGATCTGCCGGAGAGTCTTGAAGGAAGGGTGGGGCCTTGTTTCCACAAGGTCAGTGTTAAGTACCTCCTCGCCTTGCAAAAGATCAACTACGCATTCATCCACACAGCTGAGCTGGGCCGGATGCGTACGAAGTGGGGAATACCGGAGAATGCGAAGATCAGGATCCCCATACACCCAGAGACTCTCATGGACTGCAAATTAAGCGAAATTGTCATGTTCACGGAGCAATTCAATTGGGGGCTCAGACTCCCATTGGACCCAGAAATTGTCAGATACTTCCATCTGATAAAACTCTGTCCGAGCCAGTTGAGCCCCAACGCCTGGTATACCCTCATGTCCTGCATCATGGCTTCGAGGCTCTCTGGGATTCCTCTGCCAATAGAGGAGTTTGCTGCTGTGGCCAGTCTTTGTAGAAACCACCACATCCCCTTTTACCATTTCAACATGGGGGATAATTTCAAAGCTGTAGATTATTTGTTAGAGGCGGAGAGGAATTGGAGGACCCAGCTCCTGTTTGTTAGTGGTGCTTGGGAGAATGGAAAGAAGATCAAGTCCGGAGTGAACCCAAGTCTTCTCAGAAGCAGGTGGATGAGTGACCGTAAGTCTCTTGCTTTATATTTTTGTCTTTTTTTTAGAGTTAGTTTAAACTAATTGGTCTTACTTTTGCCTTAGCAAAACTGCCCAAGGAATTTAGTGATTATTTGAAAACCGGGCATACCACTTGCACTAAAATCAATGCTTGGGCCGCTGAGAAGTGGGGGAATCGGTTCCATGCTGCCTTCACAGGGGGTAACTTAGCAAGGTCTCACCTTTGGAACACCACAGGTCGGAGAGACCTAACCTGGGAAGAGCTCACCATCCAGCCTCCTCCGGATGTAGTGCTCAAAAGAACGCATGACCCAGATGGGACACTCTACTTGCCAGCCCGGGCCAAGGCCCCAAGCAAGATGAAAGGTAAGAAGAAAAGAAAGAAGGTGGTGGGTGGAGCTAACCCTGCTGAGGCGGAGGAGGATGCTCCAATAAATCTGGAGGGGCCAGTCCACAGCTAAATTGATGCTGCTCACTTGGAAGTGGTGGAGCAGGAGACTGAAAGGCAAGAAGTGCACTCCCCAAAACCTCCAAGGGCTTCCAAAAGAAATCGTAAACAGGGAGGTGAAAGCAAAGACAGGGAAGTCAAGAAGAAGAAGACCTCTAAGGGTGACGAGCTTTCTCTCCGGGCTCCGGAGCCTCCCTCCCAAGCTGATCCTACTGACCCAACCCAAGCGGAAGAGATACCTGGTGACTTCCATACCGATGAGGTCGAAGGGGGAGATCTCAACATTGATGGGGTAGACATCACCGGTCTTTGTGGGCTTGGTGAGTACTTCATCAATCTTCCCAGAGACGATTTTGCTGGGCCTTACCTCCCTCCTAGCACCTCAAACACAGTCACTTTCAATGGTAAGACCTTTATTGTTTCAAGTGAAAGGGATGTCATAGCCCACTCTTTATTAAGCAATGTTCAGCGTGTACTTGCGTTGGAGAAACAAGTTCGAAATCAGGCAGACATTATCAAAGATCTTAAGTCTGACAAAAAGAGGCTGTCCGATGACCTTCGTACTGCCACTTCAAATGCTGCCATTCTAAAGGAAGAAAACGAGGAGTTGAAGAGAAACCAAGAGGCGAGCACCACAAAAGTCACCACATTAGAGAACACTATAACAGAACTCTGGGAGAAGCTGTCCGGACTGGAGAAAGATTTTGCCACCTCAAAGGGGGGATCCAAGGCCAAAGACCAAATCATCACCAACTTAACCAATGACAAAATTGCTCTTGAGAATACAGTGTCCAAAGCTGCCGAGGAGAAAGCCAGTTTGCTAAAGGAGCATGAGGCCAAAATCCAAGCCAAGATCGATGCCTATGCCAACAACGTGATCGATACTCAAGAGCAAATGTATGTCAAGGTAAGATCAGACATGGTCTTGCTCTTCCATGAGAAATTTCCGAAGAGGAACCTAGGGGATTTATGGCTTCACGTAGAGGTTGAAGACCTCCCATATCACACGATGGCTGAAGGCGACCGGATTGGCTTCTCTAGCGCATCTTCATCCGATGCTGAAGAAAACATCGGGGAGAGCCCAGACGAAGAGAAAGATGATCCCAAGGGGAAGAAGAAGACGGATGAAGTTGAGCCATCTTCAAAGGCTCAGCCTTAATTTACGAACTACTTTTTTTCTTTTCATGTTATCTAAACTAAAGTCCTTGGAAGGCCAAGGCACTCTTTTTTGTTAATGTGTCCGGTATTTGACCGGATAGGTCCTTCACTCTGGTTTGAAAGTCCTTGGAAGGCCAAGGCACTTAAGCTGTTTTGTTTTAATGAATATCCTTGTTTTGCCCAATTCTCATATTTTTTCATAGTCTGTTCCAATTTTGATGGCTAGAGTTTAAATAGCCCTTAGTTATTTCATAGTGAGAGTGTTTAAATTCTCCGATGACAAATGTTTAAGTGGTCATCACTCTTTTATTTCAATCCGGATGGTGTGACAAAAGACAAAACTAAAACACTTCATAATTTTTTTTAAGAAGGCATCAAATTTTATTTAAAAAGTCGGACACCTCATCAAAACCCCCCCGTGCCACCAGGGAGGAAAGAGTATGCCCCCAAATATTTACATAGATGTTTAAACAAGTAAATATTTACACAAATGCTACTCCAAGTACATCCAGAGATGTTCGATATTCCACAGGTGGGTCAGGATTCTTCCATCCTTGTCTTCCAGCCAATATGTTCCAGGTTTGAGCTTTTCAACAACCACATAAGGTCCTTCCCAAGTAGGGGCCAATTTTTCGAGCAGCTTTTCTTTGGTGTGCAAGAAGACTTTCCTCAAAACTTTGTCCCTCGGCTAGAAATCTCTTCTTTTAACTTTAGAAGCAAATCTGCTCCTCATCAAACCCTGATAGTGTGCAACCCTAAGGTGGGCTTTAACTCGTCTTTCTTCCACTAGATCGAACTGACCTCTGATTGCCACTTCGTTAGCACATTCGGAGAAGTGGTGAACACGAAATGATGGAAGAGTTGCTTCTATGGGAGCTACTGCATCCATCCCATAGACCAAAGCAAAGGGTGACTCCTGAGTTGCAGCCCCATGTGTTGTCTGATAGGCCCACAAGACCTCTTGTAAATAACTAGGCCATTTTCCAGCAGCCTCTTCCAAATTCTTCTTTAAACCGGACATAATAGTTCTGTTAGCCACTTCAACTTGGCCATTTGCTTGTGGGTGGAAAGGCGAAGAGAAACAATGATGTATACCTCTTGAGGAACAGAAACTCTCCATTTCCCTATTGTCGAACTGTGGCCCATTATCTGTTGTCATCTTTCGTGGGACACCAAATCTGTAACAGATGTTGGACATAATGAACTTTATGACAGCTTTTGATGTTGTTCCTGCTAGAGGGGCTGCTTCAATCCACTTCGAAAAGTAGTCTATAACAACAATTATAGTTTTGCGCCCTCCGGATGCCATAGGGAGATGTCCCACTAAATCCAATCCCCATCGAGCAAAAGGTATAGGCTCAGAAATTGACTCTAAAGGAATAGCTGGGACATGAATTTCATTGTTGTACCTTTGGCATGGGTCACATCTCCTTACCAGCTCCTTAGCATCTTTCATGATAGACGACCAATAGTAGCCGGCCAGTAAAACTCTCCTCGTTAATTCCCTAAATCCATAATGAGCTAATCCCTCACCATCATGTAGTTCGGAGAGGACTACCTGAGACTCATCACTCCCCAAACAGCGCAGAAGAGGTTCACTATAAGACTTTTTGTATAGAATGTCTCTCAGTATGATAAAACCACGAGCTTTGTGTTTCAATTTTCTTGCTAATGATTTATCCGGAGGTACGACGCCGTCGGAGAGGTATTGCAGGAGAGGAAATCTCCAATCCTGAGGTTGTTTCATTTGTACTTCAAAAATTTCTTCTTCTTTACCCATACTAAATTGAATGGAGGGGCTCTCCAGCATATGGATCCATGGATACGACTCTGTATATGCTATGGTTGCCAATGAATCTGCTAACTCATTTTCTGTCCGGGGTATAAGTTCATAAACAACACTTTTAAACTTGAGTGCTTCATTTTTAAGAAGAAGTAAATATTTCACTAGCTGCTCCTTTTAGCTTCAGATTGACCTTGGGCATGGTGAATAAGAAGTTGGGAGTCACTTAGTAGCTTGACCCTCTTAGCCCCACAAATATAGGCTAACTTTAATCCAGCTATAGCTGCTTCGTACTCAGACTCATTATTGGAAGCCCTGAAAGCGAAACATATAGCTTGGTACATTTTGTCACCATACGGAGAAGTCAAACACACCCTTGCATTGCAACCCATAGTGCTGGATCCACCATCCGTCCGGACGATCCAGACCTTTTTATCTTTCATGTCAGTAGCCTGCTCTGAATCTCTGTCGGAGTGAAATTCGACCAAGAAATCAGTAGCCTCATCACACTGTAAGGTCCAATTAAATCCCTTTACACCCTTCAAGGTTTGAAAAAATGGGGCGCACCTGTCCGAAGACCTTGAGATGAATTTGTTTAGAGCAGCTAACCTCCCCGTTAGCTGTTGTACTTCTTTAATATTTCGAGGAGGCTCCATGTGAAATAGAGCATTGAGCTGGTCCGGATCGGGATGTATCCCATGCTCACTTATAATATAGCCTAGAAAATTCCCGGATTGAACTCCGAACACACATTTTTCTGGATTTAACTTTAAATTCACTTTCACTAAGTTGGTAAAAGTTTCTTGGAGATCAACCAAGTGCAATTGCTCATCCACACTCTTTACCATCATATCATCGATGTATACTTCCATATTTCTTCCAATTTGATCAGCAAAAGCTTTGTTTACCAATCTCTGATAAGTAGCCCCAGCATTTTTCAATCCAAATGGCATTACCTTGTAGCAATGAAGACCTCTATCAGTGACAAATGTGGTATGCTCTGTATCCTTCGGATCTACTTGGATTTGATTGTATCCGGAGAAAGCATCCATAAAGGATAATAGCTTGTTCCCAGAGGTGGAGTCTACTAGTTGGTCAATCCGGGGAACTGGATACAAATATTTTGGGCAAACTCTATTGAGATCTGTGAAGTCAATGCACATGCGCCACTTGCCATTTTTCTTTTTCACCAGAACCGGATTGGTAGTCCACAAAGGATATTGAGACTCCTTGATATGCCCCATCTCTGTGAGCATGTCCACCTCTTGTACAATGACATCAGCCTTTTCCTTGGAAAAAGCCCTTCTCTTTTGAACTACTGGTGCAATGTCTTTCCGGACGGATAGGTGATGTGATATTACACCTGGTGGAACCCCAGTAACATCGGCATTGCACCAAGAAAAAACATGCTGATGACTCTTCAAAAACTTTAGCATCTCATTTTTCAATCCGGGTGGCATCTTAGACCCTATCTTGACACTTTTCCCTTCTTCTAGACAATGTGTCTCTACCTCTTCGACTGGTATTAACACTCCAGGGGTCTCTCTGGGGTCATCAATTTCACCCTTACCCCTAGAAAGACCCTCAAATTTCTATTGTTCGTTGATATGAACTGCCTCCAGCGTCTGGGGAGCCATAGATGTAGCATAACATTCCCTTGCAACCTTTGGACTGCTCCGGACAACTCCCACCTGTCCCTGAACATCATATTTCAAACATTGGTGGACTGTTGAAGCCATGCATGCATCCTAGAGAGCCAAGACCTCCCTAAAATAGCATTATAGCAAGTGGGACAATCCACCACAATAAAAAGTATCCTGATCATCTTCTTGAAAGGGCCCTTGCCCAACAAAACCTCTTCTTCGAACTCCCCGATCACATCTGCTGAGCTGCCAGTAAAGCCCACAATTGATCTCTCCGAACTCTGAATTACAGCTAAATTTTTTAATTCTCTTGTATGTGGTTAAGAAAAGGATATTGGCTGAGCTTCCAGTATCCACCAAAATTCGTCTTATGTCATTGCCCCAAATAGATGCCCCTATGACAACAACATCTTCATGAGGGCCGGCTATATCTCTCAAATCATCTTCATCAAAAAAAAATTAAGGGGAAAGGAATTTGTGACTGATAGGAAGTCATACCTCCCTCTAGCTGGGTGGCCAAAGTATGAACGTGCCTCTTCCTCGAAGAAACAGTAGGAGCTGTCATAATATCCCCTCCGAAAATTGTTAGGGACTCAAAAAACTTAATGAGGCCAGAGACTGTCCTAGAACTTTCCTCAATTGCACCCACTCTATTTCGAGTTGGATCAGGATCCAAGTATTCAAATTCCACATTAAACCTCTCGATTATAACCATGGCTCCCTCCGGAGCAGCATTACTCGGACCAACCCGGTGAGCATTGTCAGGCCTATTACCTCCTATTCTTTTGACATAAGCCCCCAGTTTTCCCCTTTCGATCAAGTTCTGAACCTCTTGCTTCAAGGCTATACAATCATCAGTGGTATGGCCAGTGTCATTGTGATACTGGCAAAAAGAGTTATTATGGTGTTCTCTAGGGGATTGTAGCGTGGCCAGTCTCCTATAGTGTACTTCTTCCTTTGTTTTATCATAAATAGTGGCCACAATTTCCTTTAATTTTGCGAACCACTTCGGTTGAACCTAAGGCCCTCTCTTGTTTCTAGATTGGTGACTCTGAGCAGGAGCAGCTGGTTGAGACTGAGCTTTAGCCCTACCATGCCCCTGTCCGGTCTCATTTGCCTTGTTCCCGGACTGATTCTGATTGGGGTTTGGTGCCACCGGGGTAGACCTCACCTGTCTGTGCACCCTTATTTTCTTTGTTTCATCAATGTTAATCTGTTTTCCAACCTGATTCAGCAACCCACCCCAGGTCATGGCCTTCTTTCTGGTTACTGAATCAGCCAAATTGTCAGGGTTCAAGCCCTGTCTTAAGGATGCTATTGCCACTTGCTCGAAGCAATCAGCTAACCCATTCTTAGTGTTCACAAAACGACTTATATACTCTTTTAAGGATTCATTAGGTTCCTGGGCCCAATGGATTATTGTGTCTTCATTTCCCTTTAGCTCTTTACTCCCTACGAACTGTCTTCGAAAGGCCACCCAAAAAGTATCGAAATTCTTGATACAACCCTGCGGTAGGCTATTATACCATTTTAGAGCACTCCCTGTAAACGATTGGGAGAATGCTTTACAAAGTAGTTTATCATCGTCATCAAAGTTCATCATGAAGTTTTTAAATTGTTCCAAATGGTTGTCCGGATCAGTACTGTCATCGTACTTTTCCATTTTGGTGCTATCAAACCTTTTAGGGAGGTTTCCGGACAGAATTTTAGAAGACAATGGAGATTGCCTCCAATTCCGACCACGACTGAACACAGTATCCTCATTGGGAGTTGTAAAGATACCTGGTTCATCGTGGAAGGCAAAAGGATCCATCAGCATCCGGTCTATATGCCTCCGGCTGTGTGATGTCCCTTTGCCAATATTCCTCTTCATCCTTCCATGTCTATCCTTTTTTCTCGAATATTTTTTGATCTGCTTTTGCTTCTTTTTAGTTCGACCCTCATCACTGCTAGAGGACAAGGATTCTTCAACTCCCTCATCATCCGAAGAGTTGTCAGAAGATTCTGAACCTGAGTCAGAACTCTCCACTGGCTTAGATCGGTGAGACTTTTTAGAGCTGGCATGAGTCTTTTTGGTACTCACATGAGTCTTTGAAGGCTCATGCTCTCTGGGGTTATCGGTGTGATGAGAAAATGATGCTTTTGACTTTTCTTTCATGCCCATCTTAGCCTTTTCTGCCCTCGGAGCTTCTATTTCACCCTTTAACCTATCGCGCTCTTCGATAGTGTACTCATCGTTTTCACCCACCACCTCGAGCAAAGCTGGTGGTACTTCCAGGACGTCCGGATTCATTCGGAGTGACTTTTCTTGCTGGTTTTGAATGCTTGATTCAGGCACCTTCTTCTCCCAATGTGGTCGCCAATTTGTTGAAGTTAATTTTAGTATGAGGGTAAATTAGTAATCTGTTTGAAGTTTTGTGGAGGTTTATAAGCGTTTAATGTTTTGAGTAGAGAGTAGAGGGAGAATTAAGCAGCCTGGTTGCAGTTAATTTTCATTACCCACATTTAATGCAGGTGGTTGGGTATTTATACCCTTACATTTGGGCCCTTATGGGTTTTCGGGTTATGTTTAATGGACCCGGGTCATGTTTAAAGACCCATGAGCTCTAAGTAGGAGAGCAAGTAGCTTAGTCAAGAAGTGTTTAGGTTTTTAGTACTTTTGTCATAGTTCGAACAGTCCCATTAGCTAAGTGTTCGAAGTGTCCTGTCCGGTCCGGAGGGCTAGGTCCGATCTGTCCCTGTCCGGTGAGTAGTCAGAATTCTGACTCATCAATAAGAACCACACAGTTGAGTTGTTTTGTCACTTGACTAACAGATAATAACTTTAAGGATAGTGAAGGAATGTAGAGGCAATTTTTAATTTCCATTTTTTTTGAAAAAATAATTGAACCTCTCCCTTTGACTTCACAAATTTCTCCACTAGCAGTCTCAATATGGGACTTCTTTGGAGATGACATGTCACCAAAGTCTTTAGGATCATAATACATGGTATCCGTAGCCCCGCAATCAAAGATCCAATTCATTGATTTCTCAAACCCTTTACCTCCAAGTTTTTCATAGGAGTTCGCCGACATTCCTCCAAAACCAGTGCCACTTCCTTGCTCATTTTTAGTCGGATCTTCACCGCCACTTATAGACGAAGCCCGTTTGACATTAGATCTGAAATGCTGGTTATTTTTCTCCTTATGACCGTCCTCCCACCATTCTGGATAGCCAACCAGCTGAAAACATGTCTCTTTAGTGTGTTTCTTCATCCCACAATGAGTGCAATACAACTTGGATTTATCTTCTTTCTCTTTGGATCAGAATTTAAACCTCTGTGCATAATCTTTAGCAGCCAAACCCATTCCAATTTCAATCGAGTCACTATCAGAAGAACTTGATTTTAGTATATTAAGCCTGGCCACTTCCCTTCATATTGTAGCATATGTTATTTCCACGGAAGGAAGAGGATCCTTTTTCATGATATCTCTCTTGACTGGTTCCAGCTTGTCATTAATCGCCATTAGCAATTGATAGAGTTGTTCTTGAGTCTTCTTATTGTAGATCTGAATGTCTTCTGGGTCTTTCATAGGGTTTGGATCTCACCTATCTATAGACATCCAGATGTTCTGCAGTTTGTTCCACAAGTCTTCTAGTGTATCGGACCCTTGCCTTAATGAATTAGCCCTCTTATGAAGGTCAAACACCTGTAACGAATCTGTACCAGAACCGTATGTGGTGGCTAACCCATCCCAGAGGGCTTTTGCAGTGGGATATTGTGAGACATTATTCATCAAGCTGGATTCTAGATTCTAGATAATCCATGTGAAAACACATTGATCATCTTGTTCCCACCTTGTATATGTGTTGTCAGATTTGGATGGAGGTGTCGGCTCCCCTATAATGTGAGAACCTCTCCCTCTTCCCCCAATTTCTTTCTTCATCAAGTTTTCCCATAGGGCATAGTTGTCACCACCGAGTTTAATCCATAGGGATAAATTCTTGGGGTTAGTTGTTTGTTGTTGTGTTCCGAGACCATTTCTCAGAATGGAAGCAATCTGCATTGTTAATTCATCAGGAATTTGACTGACCACGACTTCATTACCAACTATCTTTGTTGAGGATTTTCAGAATTCCCAGAATCACACGTGCTCTGATACCATGTTAAAAAACAAAGAGAGAAGTAGCCGCAGGAAGCGGCTTAAAGAGACAGAGACACAGTAGGGGCATAATCAGTTACTAAGAAACATCAATCCTTTTTGTATTTTTATTTTTATAATGCAAACCCAAGTAAGACTCTCAATATATAGAGAACTTAGAGGCCTATACAAGGAAACTTAATACACTGAATATTCTAACATTAATACACTGAATATTCTAACACAGACCAATTGTCTATCGTTCGGTTTGTATGACGGTAGCCTGATCATATTTTTGTAATTGGTCTTGAAAATAACATTGGTCAAACTATTGTTATCTACCAAAACGTGTGTGACCATGACCCCGACTATGTCCAAATTAATTATTATAATTTTTCCGTGAGGGGTAACAATGCCCCTCAAATCGTCATTGTTAAAGGTTTAGTCGACTACCAGATTCCTATAATGGTGGTATGATAACTCGTTCACTAGGTGAACATTTAACTTTTTCTTATATTTTTCCTTAGATTCTGGGTTTGGCCCGATATCGTTTCCACACCAGATATATTATGCAAACACAATTATTTTCCTTTGTCGTCTCTCTTGTTTTCCAATCCTCTGTCTACCATATCTTCTTTATTACTCTCTTCACATTAGTCTCATTTTTTATATCTGACGAACTGAACGAGCTCACCATTATCAATTAACCTTTGAATTTCATCATGAAGTTGTAGTAATCAATTGTAGCATGACCATACTCGTCATGGTATGTGTATAAGTACATGTAAGATCTTTCACTATTAGGGTCTAACATGCCACGAGGAGGCTGATAATTTTTTCCCTTTCGTTATGTCAAAAATGACAATAGTGTTTTCCATTTACATCGAGAGTTTTACCCTTATTTATACAATTTATAATATACTCTATCTTTCCAAATTTATTCTCTAATTGGTAAGCATTTGAATGTGCTATCGCATTTTGAATACTAATCACGTTTTCTAATAAATGTGTGGACTCGTTTTCTAATGATTTGTAACCTAGTATCACGTGTCGCTCCACCATAACGGTTCGAAGGTTCTCTTCCACGTTCATCTTATATATTTTTTATAACCACCGTCTCGTATTTTTTATCTTTTATTCAATAACTTTTTTTATCGATGATCGGTTAACATTTAATTTACTAATCCTCATCTTATATAATATGCATTTATATCATTCCATTTATCTTAATCTATACCATTTTCGTAGTCTTATTCTATTAATAATTCACGTCTTCCAACTTTTCGCAATGACTAGTCTTATTTATTCATTTATAAATTTATAACACGAAATTAACCAAGTAAAATTTAACAACCCGTCAATCTAAAATTGGAAATTTAAAATAGTAGAAAGACATTAGATAAATTTAGAGACAGAGAACTCCAACTCCTTTACTTACTTAAATCTCTTAAACCACCGCCAGCAATGCATTTTGTTGAATAATACACATTTTATAAAACTACAGCGCATTATTTATCCCATGTTGCACTTTAAAGATGAACCTGAGTGCAAAAGATGAATTCTTTCATCTCTGCCATACCTAATGGCACGTTGCTGTCCATATATTTTTTTTTTTTTATTAAAATTATTTTATAGAAGTATTGGTTAGTAAAAAAATAAAAAAGTATACCATTATTTTTTATTTTTCGATATCTACAAGTAAAGACTTAGTTTGTTCGATTCGGATACCAAAATATTTTGAGTATTTTATTTATTTTATATTTTTAAAATGATTTTCGAAATATTTTAATAAGTTAAAAAATAAAAAAATTATACCATGATTTATATTTTCTGGAGATATATAAATAGAGACTTGTTTATTTGATTCAGACTACAAATTTTTTTAAGATATTATGATGCGAAAGCGAAAAAAAAAATTGTGGGGTATGCTGAAAGATTAAATATGTTCTCTTGTGTGGAGTTAGAATTTTTGAAATATTATTTGAAAATTATGCTGAGATGGCGCTAATTTGGCGCACTTTAATTCTTTTAGAACTAAGTACGGTCACGAATTTTATAATTCGATGTCACGAATCAATATTAGATATCGACAGGCTCTCTTAATATAAATTGTTTTTATAGAGTACTACTAATAGGGAGAAAGTACACGCATGGCGATTAGCTTAGTAATGAAGTAGAGTAGATACGGAGTAAGCACTTCTCTGTCTGAAACATATATACGTATATAAAGTTCCCTGCTTTACTCACAATCAATCACACACACCTAGAAAGAAAACCAAACCAAAACACACACCTCATACATATAAACAAATAATCGAATTCAATGGTGGCGGTTTTCAATGGCGGATTGGTTATCGCCGCCTTGCTCTTACAATCGGTGCTAGTACAAGTTTATGGACTCCCCGCGGTTTTGAAACTTGAAAGAGTTATTCCGGCGACTCACCAACTTGAGCTGAGTCAACTAAGAGCTCGTGACAAACTCAGACATGGCAGGTTGTTGCAAAATTTGGGCGGTGTTGTTGATTTGAGCGTCGAAGGAACTTTTGTTCCCGCTATTGCTGGGTTAGTCTTGTTATAAGTTTATTACATTAGTTAGATTGTGCGTTGTTGTCTTGTCGGTGGTTTGTCTGATTTCGTTCGAATGATCCTGTCTGTTCTTATTGGATTGCAAGTGGGTAATTAGGGGTTTTGATTACAGGCTTTACTACACAAAGCTGAAAATGGGAACTCCTCCTAGAGAGTTTCATGTCCAAATTGATACTGGAAGTGATGTTTTGTGGATTGGTTGTTCTTCTTGCAATGGTTGCCCACTGTCAAGTACTCTCCAAGTAAATTAACTCCATGTTTTTAAATTCGATTTTAGTGTTTACTTTTGTAGAACTAGAACTGATCTTTTTTTTTTACTTCGGGTCTCTTCTAGATTGAACTCAATTTTTTTGATCCGCAAAGCTCCTCTACAGCTTCTATGATTTCATGTTCGGATAGGAGGTGTAGTTTAGCTTCACAGTCATTGGATTCTCTCTGCTCTGGTCAGAGCAATACATGTTCGTACACTTTCCATTACGGTGATGGCAGTGGCACTTCCGGGTTCTACGTATCCGATTTGATCCATTTCGATACACTTGTTGGTAATCCACTGACTACAAATTCTTCAGCTCCGGTTGTTTTCGGGTGAGAATAGGTTTAGATTTATTTATACAACGTTATGGTATTTATTGAGTTTATGTATAGCTTTTTCTTAAAAAGCTGGACTGCAAACAGGTGTAGCAACTTGCAAAACGGGGATCTTGTCCGTACTGAAAAGGCGGTCGATGGGATTCTCGGGTTTGGCCAACAGAGATTGTCCATTGTCTCGCAGCTTGCTTCCCAGGGATTAACACCCGGTGTATTTTCTCACTGCCTTAGAGGAGATAGTAGTGGTGGAGGTATATTGGTTCTTGGTGAGATCGTGGAGCCGAATATGATTTACTCTCCTCTTGTACCTTCACAGTAAGTGAGATCACATTAACAGAATATCAAGAAGACAATATCGTCGAGATTTCAGTTTCAACGAATTTCTTGCGTCTGTCTTAATATTGCATATTTTTTCGAAAATTTTGTAAGTAAAGTCTACCTATGTATTCTATATGAATATTACTGCCTAATGATCCGAGCTTAAGTACCACAATGGTCTGTTGCTACTAAATTTGTTTAATTGTTGACGTCGCGATGTTATAAGAGTTTCGAAAGATCAATTATGGAAGAAAATTCAACCAAAACTACTCTTTTTATAAGTCATGTGTATTTCGCTTTGAACGGTAACTGACAATTTGTATATTGTAAACTTTTAGGCCGCATTATAATCTGAATCTACAGAGCATTTCTATGAATGGTCAAATTTTACCCATTGATCCATCAGCTTTTTCATCTACGAATGAAGGAGCAATAATCGATACAGGAACAACTTTGGCTTACTTTCCTGAAGACGCGTATGATCCTTTTCTTGAAGCTGTAAGTTGTAATTAACTATACACTTTCTTTCGGTGAAGCTTATTCCATCATAGTCTAGAATTTTCATGTTCAAATGCTCCATTTAGTTTAATCTTCGGACGTTGCTGGTAACATGGAGATTGTAGGTCTAATTTGAATGGGCTAACCAAGTAACTCAGCCTAATCAGGACCTTGACTATTAAGGTGGTCTGTATGACAGGATCGGGAGTAGGGTGCTCACGATGTTTTACGATATAAAATCTTTATATATTAGTTTTTTAGAAGGATAACCTTTATGGTTGTGTTCATTATACAGACAAAAAAGAAAACATTAGAGCTTGATCAAGCTATTTCTACAAAATCGAGATCGCGCATTCTCTTAGGAAGTCATCTAGGGTAGATGAGGCGAGTAGTTTAATTTTGCTTATCGTACTCCCTTGCAGATTACAAATGCTGTTTCGGAATCTGCCCGACCTATTCTTTCCAAGGGAAATCACTGTTTCCTTATTACCTCCAGGTCTACTTCTTAAATATATTTTCGACTAAGATCATTCTCTTCGTCTAAATTTGGTAAGTTGGCGTCAAATCTAATTTTCTTTTAACACGTGGTACAGTGTCGCAGAAACATTTCCTCAAGTTAGTTTGAACTTCGAGGGCGGTGCATCTATGATTTTAAATCCTCAGGAGTACCTCTTACAGCAGAACACAATAGTGAGTGATCGTGTTAAATAGATGTCGCAGCTCGCTACATATCTTTTTACTTTTAGGTGATATTGTAAATCCGTAAAAATATGGTGAATATTTCTTTGCAGGGCGGTTTTTCCGCATGGTGCATTGGCTTTCTGAAAATTAAGGGTCCGGGAGTAACTATCCTAGGAGGTAGGTATCCACGTGCGCATCAGACATCTACTTATTGCAATCTTTGTCTCTTTCGATTTTAGAACTTGTTTCTAATCAAAGTGGCTTGTGTATTGTCTGCAGATCTTTTTCTCAAGGACAAAATAGTTGTTTATGATCTAGTTGGTCAGCGGATTGGATGGACTAACTACGACTGTAAGTAGGCTAATTCGATTATTTATCTGCAATGCAATTACTTCGAGAAACAAGATATTTAACATAGATAGCATAACATAACTAGGATGTCTCTTTTGTCAGGTTCAATGTCCGTCAACGTCTCTGCAACTTCTACAACCGGAAAAAGCGAATTTGTCAACGCGGGTCAGCTTAGCAATAATAACTCACCAGCTAAGCTACCTCGCGGATACATTATGAAGATTACAATAGCCTTTCTTCTCCATATGTTTATTCTCCGCAATTTCGTGTCCTTATATTGATAGAAGAAGGTGGAGGTGTCTGTGACATAGGAGTTTTAGCACATACTATTTTTGTATATATTCCTTGCTGGTATATATAATTTTTGAATCTGTCTTTATATATCAGTCTGGAATTTCTGTTAATCATGTAGAACAGTTTTATACCGTTTCTATCTTTAAATTAACTATTATTTATAAACTCAAAGGCATGGTACTATATAATATAATATATTATTTATTTATTTATTTATTTTTTTCCCGAGGATGTATACATAAATCTATGATTAGTTAGATATCTAAGGAGCGAATTTCATTATGGGTTGGGTTTCGACTGGCCCAATTTCATTATTTGAATTATCTTTGTAACATTGTATTTTTTGTAATCATATTAGTAGAAAAAGGATTTTGAAGCGCTTCTAATTAGCTTAGGATTCTTTTTTCTATATTTAACCATACATAATTTGATTTCGATTGTAATTTTGTTGTTTATCCAAATTATTGTCTATTAAAACTTGTGCTAATTAATAGCCTTTTGGGTCGAGGCTCTATGTATTGTAAAGCTGGTCCCATTTTGTTCAGTTTAGTATGAATCTGAGTACAGATATTAAAAATATGATATATAAATAAATTGGTCTGGGTGTAAATTGTAATACTTTATGTTATTTGATCCTATCCGAAAACAATAAAATATATAAAAATAATATATATATATATATATATATATATAAACAATAATGTTATAATGTTTTTTTAATAATTTATTTTAGGGAGACATACCAATAAAGACCCGTTTTATAAACCTATTATCAATAAAGACCAAAAATAATCCACAATTTTTTTTGTCAAAAATACCCTCGATATAAAGATCTGTTTTCCCTCTCCCTCTCTTTCTAACTTCCTCTCTCTCTCTCCTCCAAAACTACTCCGACGACAACGATCCGTTTAACTCCGGCGAATCAACATGATACCTACTTCGGCGAAACAGCAACTGTAACAAGTAATCGATTGAACTGTACGACTCCGATAACGTTATCAACTCCGATCAAGACTCCGGTCAGAGTATCAGAGTATCAACGACGACAAAAAATGGTGAACTAGTAAGTTTAAATCTGTTTTACTATTTTAATTATCCAGTTAGTTTACAATTACGATTACAGAAAAATCTAGGGTTCGAACACACAGTTTCGAGTCTGTTTTCCACTGACAAACAATGCTTACTCGTGTCTCGCTAAAGCGAGACACGAGACGCTGTAGAAACTGCTTAATCAAAATGTAATTTCAATTACAGAAAGCATTACTAAATGTTACTGTTGTTGTATAGGTTTTGCAAATAGAATTTAGGTAATTGCAGGTTTTTTATATAGATGCGCATCTACTAGAGTCTAATGGTTATAGATTCATTGGGTTTCGCATCTACTAGAGTCTTCTGGTTATAGATGTCCTTGGGTTTCGCATTTATAAATCTTATATGTGCATTGATATTTCCACAGATTTCGCAACTATCGTATTTCCCTTATTTGTAGGTTTTATGTAGAGTTTCGCATCTAACAAATATTTGATATTATTGATCTGTATAGGTTTCGCATCAACCAGATTCCTTAAATTATATATCTTTTTACATTTCGCATCTATCAAATCTGATATAATTTTCTCTTTTATTGCTTTTACAGGTTAAAATGGCACCAAAAACATGTTTCTACAGATCCGACCTCTTTGCACTGTTAAAACAGAGGGAAGAGACAAAAGTGAGGCCAGAACATATATAAGCAGCAAAGAAGACACCCTTTTACTAACTTTTAAAAACAGTCTATGATCTTTGGACAAAGAAGACTATATACAAAAAACACTAGGATGTAATTGAACATATTGCGATGACATATGATGACGAAGAAGAAACATTCAAATTGGGGGGAAAGTTTTTAAAGCTTACAAACAATGATATAAAGATCATCTTTGGTTTAAAACATGGGAATGAAAATATACCACTTCAAGCAAAAAAAATTGAACCTAAGTTTTCAGAATTAGAAGACGAAGAAAAATCAACGATAATAAAGAAGTATTTTTCTGAGAAGACATCAAGAAACGTTAATGAAAGCAGAGCAAGACCAATCACTAACAAACTTATAAAGGTTCGCAAATTCAATTTCTCTCGCATTTTTTGATTGTTTTAATACTTGCATAAGTTGTTTGTCATCTACTACTTTTGGTTTACATAAGGTTACGCATCTACCTCTTTAATCGAAACAGTGTACCTCTTTAATCTGCTTCATATTAAACTAGGTATCGCATCTATCACGTTAGACCTCTTTTCATTTTTAACAACGTACCCCATCTACTACGATTAAACCAGTTTTCACATCTATCATATTAGCCCTGTTTCAAAATTAAAACAAGTTCCGCATCTCCCAAAATTAGGACTCATTTCGCATCTATCGTTTACCGCTTTTATATGTTCCGCATCTATCTTAATATAATTACTAAAGTTTCGCATCTATCAAATTTAGGAAATGGTTTTGCTTCTTTGTATGCTGCAATAAAGATAGCACTAAAAACATCCGGACAAGACGCAATAGAAGATGTTTTCATACTCTTTATATTGCTAGCCTCTTCTACCTTGTTTTTCTCTACATCTGGAGATGTACTAGCTTCGACTGTGGTCTATCATGTAGAACACCTTGATAAAATAAACAACTAGAATTGGGCTGAAGCAATCCGGGAAAAGTTAATGAATTCATAATAGCTTGTCATGAAACTAAACCTGGAAAAGTAGTTGGTTGTGTTGCCCTTTTACTGGTTAGTATTTTTCTTCATTCTATTTCATATTAAATATTTAGTCAACAAATGATATCTAAAGTATTGTTAATATGTAATCATTCATCATGGAACACACAACTTTATGTCAAGATATTGAAATTGAAGACAGTAAACCTAGATGCTTCAAATGGCTGGGTATTGAACGCAAAACAGATTTAGATTTGGTTGAATCCATAAGAAACATAACAAATGAACAGCTATACTTACGATATGTTTTTTATTATGTTTCAAATTTTACATATATATATCTGTTTACTCTAACATTTTAACAATTTTATAGATTCTTGAAGAGCAATTGAAGCTGACAGAAGAAGAAGAAGAAGAAGAAGAATTTGGAGGAGAATTCCAAATAGATGAAGAAAATATTGATGCTCCTCAAGCAAATGATATTGTTCCACCAATAGAATTAGAACAAGTAAACCTCAACGAAGATGAAGATGGTTTATATTGGGATACGCTACAAGAACAAGCTGCAACAGATTCTACTGATATCGAAAAAACACTTGACCAATACATAGTTCAACCACGCTAAAAGTTCCAAGAACTAAAAAGACTGTAACACGACGAAGAAAACCAATACAGAACATGAAAGAGAAAACTTTACGAGTGGATACAACTGATGCCCCAATTTCAAGAAAGGTGAATACAACATCACAGATTCTTAGGAATCGGAAGAAACCTGAAAAGATAATACAAAAGAGTTCTAAAATAAATATTTCGGACAAATTATACCATCTCAAAATAGAAAACAGAAGGTTGAAGAAATTACTAGCAATAGAAGAGGTAAAAATATATTGTTTTATCATATTTGCTATAAATTCCACATCTAATATCATTATTACTGAAGGTTGCGCATCTAACATCATTATAATTGAAAGTTTCGCATCTACTTGTAATTAACGTTTCTTATATATCATTCTGTTAAAATTTCTACATCTATCATTCTGTTTCACATTTCGCATTTATCTTTATGTACACGTTCCGCATCTATCTTTATGTACACATTCTGCATCTAACACTTATTTTTAGTTCCGCATCTATCATTTATTTACGTTCCGCATCTATCCTTTCTATTTAAGTTCTACATCTGTCATTTGATTTGACTTCAACATTTCACATCTAGGTTTATGAATGTTAAGATTTTGCATCTATTATTTATCTTCTGATGTCAAAGTTTTCGCATCTATCTTTACATTGCTTATTATTTTACAACAAGTTAACACAATAGCCCCAACCCTAGCGCCAACCACAGCCTCACACCCACCCACAACCCTAAGAACAACACCATCATTAGACGCAGACAAACCATACACTGACCCAGTCTCAAGCCAGAGCTTCTACTTAAAAACATTTGAAAAAGTAGAATAAACTGAAATGGAACGCCGAAAATTTCAACAACAAATTGATGAACTAAAAAAGAAACTCGAAGAAAATGAGAAGATCATTACAAAAATGAAAGCTAATGCAGAGATAAACATTGAGGTTGAACTACAAAACACACTTAAACTGTCTATGTTGAAGCTAAACATGGAAACAACTGAACAACAACCAAAAACTTATTCAAGAAGAAAAATATTAAATGATCAAGCCCACCAATCACCAAATAAAATAAGAAAAACACCAAATATTGTTGTGGAAGACAAGGTTCCACCTCCACAACAAGAAAAAAGTGAAGATGATTTGGAAAAATAGAATCATAATATTGTTGTTACTGATGAAAATGACCATGTTGCTGATGTTGAATTTCATGTTGATGCTACTACATCTGAGGATGTTTTTGTTGTTGCAAACAGGAATGTTGAGGTGGAAAACCAAGTTCATACCACTGTTAATAGTGATTCCCCTATTAATGTTGATATTGTTACTTCTGAAGATATTGTTGCTATAGAAAAGAGAATTCTACTCCTATTGAAGTTGGAATGGAAAAGCAAGTTGATGCCACTATTATTAGTGATGTTGGGTTTGAAAAGAAAGACAATCCCGCAGTTGAAATTACAACTGAAGTTGCTAAAGTATCTGAAATTACTGAAGTTGCTGAAGATGATCCCTCATTTCTTGTTAACGTTACAGAAGATCAAAATCTCAATACTGTTATAGAAGAACAAGAGAAAAATATTAATGTTGTTGTTCCTACTGCTAAAGAATCAATTGCTGAAATATCTGAAACGTCAAGCACAGTAGCTGAAGTATTTAAAGAGGACAAGAGTGTTGCTGAAGCATCTGGAGTGGAAAAGAATGTTTCTGAAGAATCTAAAGTGACAAAGGAAGATGTTGTGGATAAAGAGGTGATACAGATAACTCAGAATTAACAAAACATATTTTGAAAAACTTTTGTATTTGTAGATATATATTGTTGTGTATTATCTTCTTTTTTGGCTTAAATTCTGTAATATTATCAGTATATATATGTTTATCTGCCTCTGGTGTTTAACTGAAAGCTGTTTTTGTATTTAAAGATACATATTTCGTATCTATCATACTTGTGTATTACTTTTACTCCTGTTTCGCATCTAATGTACAGTTTTCTGTTTTGTTAAATAAAAGGCATCAGAAGTCCAAGAAATCCAAACGCCACAACTCAGTGACTTAGACCCAGCAATTGAGAAAGAAATTATAAGAATTGAAAATGATGTACAAAAGAAAAAGGTAAGCGAAACATTCGCGCATGTCATACTTAACTGTTTCGCATCTAGCATATTTTCCTACTTTCTCATTTACTGAACGTTTCGCATCTAGCATATTTTCCTACTTTCTCATTTACTGAAGGTTTCGCATCTACCTTGGCTTAAGATAATTTCCGCTCTATTATATTTCTAAATGTTTCGCATCTATCGTTCTATTTCTGAATGTTTCGCATCTAGCTTGGCTTTCCCTTATTTCCCCTCTATTATATTACTGTAGGTTTCGCATTTAGCATGGTTTTCCTTATTTCTCATTTACTATTTGTTTCGCATCTAGCTTGGCTTTCCCTTATTTCCCCTCTATTATATTACTGTACGTTTCACATCTAGCATTGTTTTCCTTGTTTCTCATTTACTATTTGTTTCGCATCTATCGTTTCTATTTCTGAACATTTCGCATCTACTTTGGCTTTCCTTCATTTCCCCTCTATTATATTACTGTACGTTTCGCATCTAGCATTGTTTTCCTTATTTCTCATTTACTAAGCATTTCGCATCTATCGTTTCTATTTCTGAATGTTTTGCATCAAGCTTTGTTCCCCTTCTTTCCCATCCTTTATATTTCTAAACGTTTCGCATCTATTTCCTCTAACAGTTTCAATTATTTCCCATTTGTGCAGAAAGATTTGGATGAAGGTCCTTCATTTGAACTAATTTTAGATCCTACTCAATATCAAGTGTATATAGAACAACCTAACATGGAAATTACCAGAAAAGAGTGGCCATTTACGAACAAAGTAACAACTGATATTGACATAAAGGAATACTATAAATTAGAACTGATTGAAAAAGGAGAAAACAACTCTGATCCAACAGTATGGTCATGTCCAGATGTACCAAGATCAAATATTTTTGTTAGTACTTTGATGGAGATAACAGATGAAGATGAAATCGACTCTATGGTAAAAGTTAAATTCAAATTTACTTTGTTTCCATTGCTTCACCAATCATATGTTAACAAACTGCTGGTTTCCACTTTTGACAAAACAGGTAACTGATGGTTATATATATATATCAACCTTAAACAACACAACTTTCAAATACCAATTGCAAGTAGTAAAGGATAATTTATGCCAATAACATACTCATCTGGAAACGTAATGGTTACAGAAAGTAAATATGTGTTTGTAGTTAAGAAACTTTCTTTTGGAAACTCTTTTGGAAACTCTTTCATATCTTCTGCTGTAAATCCAATTATCAGTTACAGAAAGTAAATATGTGTTTGTAGTTAAGAAACTCAACCAATCTCACACATATATATAAAAAAGTCAAAAATCAAACTAGTAGCTATAGTTTGATTTGATATTTTCTTAAATTATTTGACAAGTCTAAGATACTCTTCGTTACACTGCATTAATTACAAAAGCTCACATATATCAACCAAAAATATTACTTCTGTCAAAGATTATAGTATTTTCACCTTCTTAATAAATTAGCATATCATATATTCCTTATATTTCACATCATTTCCGCATCTACTACATAAATTCCAATAATATGTTTCGCATCTTTTATATATATTTTTACATAAGGTTTCGCATCTACCTTCAATATCCTAATGCATGTTCCGCAACTACTGATTTATTTTTCCTCTTGCATACTCTTTCCTACCTTCTGGACTAATTATTTTTCATCTGAATTACCACTTGCAGAAGTAAATATGTTTTTGTATTTTATAAACTCAACCAATCTCACACATATATAGGTTCAAAAATAAAAAATCAAACTAGTAACTTTACTTTGATTTGATGTTTTCTTACATGATTTGACAAGTCTAAAATACTAATCATTACACTGCATTAATTACAAAAAATCTCACAAATATCAACCAAAAGATATTACTTTGGTCAAAGTTTGTAGTCTTTTCACATTCTTAAAAAATTAGCCTATCAAAAATTTAAATTCACAGTTCCGTATCAATCAAAGCATATTCCCCTTATGTTTTAAATGCCATTTCGTATATACAAATAGAAAGGTAAATGATCCGTTTTGCATCTATCATTTCACTTTTACACAAGGTTTCGCATCAAGTTTTTCTCTTCTAATAAATGTTTCACATCTACTAAATTAATTTTCTATTGTTTCTTGTATAATTATTCTATTATTTTTTCTTTCGCTAAACTGTTTCAAAATTCAAAAATCAAACTAGTGGCTTTACTTTGATTTGATATTTACTTTCTAGACTTGACAACTAATAGATAATAATTATTACATTGCATTAATTGCAAATCTAAATAACATCAAAAGCCCCAACAATAAATTATTTCTGTTTAATCTTTAAACTTTTCACCTTCTTATAACATTTTAGTTATCTCTATAAAATATCACTTAACTCTTCACAGTTCTCAAACACAAAAGCTCTTTTCATTCTCAATGAAAATCTTCTAAAACTTTTCACTTTTTAAAAACTTGGTTTGAAAAAATGCCATATTTAAACTATATTTCATACGATGGTCCCTGTTATAGTGATATCAGTTCTCCCACTCGTTCCCGAGACGAGGCCAGGGAAGAGTGGAAACATACAACGACAGACGAGCTTTCAGACGACAATTCTGATGAAAGTTTCGGTTCTTTTTATGAAGATGCTTATACCGAAGATGCTTATTCAGAAGATGATGATGATCCAAATGAGGATCCTATTTCTGTCCTCCTAAAAACAAAGAGGAAAATGGACTAGATGGAAGACGATTACGACACTAAAGATGAAGACAAAGGAGATGAAGACGAAGAAGATGAAGATGAAGAAGATGATGAAGATTCAGAGGAAGATGACTCTGAAGACAACGCATATGACTCTGATTGATGGTTAGGTGAAGGGTCTGCTTTTTTTTTTTTTGAACTATGGGTAGGAAGAAGTTTATCTTTTTTGTTTTTTGATGACTCAAACCAAACTAGAAGACTAAGGGTCTGGTTAAACAGAGTTTGAAGATGAAGACTCTGTTTTTAAATTTCTTTAACTTTGTATTTCGTTTTACTAAACTTAACATGTATTCCACCTGTTTCATAATGAGCTGGATCTTTTTATTTATTTATTTTACATTCATGTTTTAATACTTAGATCAAAAACGCATTTTATGAGTTGGATTACCATCTGCAAAAAAATGTACTTAGATACAACGTTTCACAACTATCACTAAATAATATATTTAATTATCCAAGGTTTCGTAACTATTAAATTAGTGTATTTGTGTGTAAGCTGTTTCGCATCTATCAATCATTTAACATCGACTTCAGTAAATCTTGTAAATCGTGTGTCGCATCTATCACAGCCCATCATGTTGGTTATTACACGTTTCACATCTAGCATGTCCATATAACAAAACGTTTCGCAACTATCATCCATTGAAATGTTCCCAATCTATTGTCATTATGACAAACACAGCTCAAAAAAACTAAAAGTATCAAAAATTTGATTCATCTTACAAAATGTCTACACATGTGCGTCTGTTATGACCAGATTTACGACAACAAGAACACGTTATCTTACGAATACTTAATTCTCCTATAGATAGAATTTTTTTCGTCTTAGGTCATCCAACTTTCCTTTTTAAAACTGGAGGAATTAGATCTAGAGAAGTTGTTGAAGTAGATCCTTGACCCGAAGTAGTAAATGCAGCTATACCATATGAATATGTTGCCTTATAAGAGCTTACAAAATAGCATGGCTCAACATATTCCATAGGATCTGCATCTATATAAAATATAGCAGATACAATATGAGAACAAGGGAAACACTCATGTTGCCACAAACCACAAGAACAACGACGTACACTAAGATCAACAACCATAACAGGATCACAAAACACTTCATGCAAAAGATGAGTAGACGAATGAACTATCCATGAACGACCTTCTTCAACATTAGCTTTAAACTTTTCATCAAATTCAGGACACAAAACACTAGTCCAACGTTCAGCATCACCAAAACGTCTCGAAATTTGACTCATTTCTAAGACTTTAATCCTATCAATTAACTCCAGTATAGGAAAACTACAAAATTGTTTTACTTGGTTGTTAAAAGATTCAACTGGAGTAGATGCCATGGAACCATACCTCTTGCCTTTGAAAAAAGCACAAACATATTTCTCATAAGATAAATTTTTAAAAAAACTTTGAATCTTCTCACCTCCCTGCTTAAGTAATTCATCCATATATTGATTAAACAAATTCTGATTATAAGCATATGCACATCTTTTAAACAGTTTTACCATATTCTCCTTAAATGTCGTCGGTGTAACCTTTAAACAATGCCTCAAATTATTCATAAGATGACAAAGACAGTATCCATGATGGCAATTTGGAAATATAGCAGATACAACAGTAACAATACCTAAATGACGATCACTAATAAATTTCATTTCGCGATCCAAAAGATGAGGTTTCAACATCTCCAAAAACCATACCCAATTCTCAGTATCTTCAGACGAAACAATACTAAAAGCAACAGGGAAAATACCTGCAACCAATATATAGAACAAAGAATAGTATACCATGACTCATTATAAGAGGTTTCACAACTACCGCTTACTAATATATAGGTTTCGCGTCTATCTCAATAATCATATACTATATGTATTTCGCATCTATCATGTTATCATATACTTTATAGGTTTCGCATCTAGCACATTAATCATTAATTACACATATCGCATCTATCACGTTATTTATTCAGAACGTTTCACATCTATCTATTTGTTATTCATCTCCAAACCTGTTTTTCGCAGATTCATATATAACATATTTAAAAGATAACATCTTATTCCAATATAATTAAAAATTATCATTGTTACCATCTTTGGCTATAGCAGATAACAAAACTCTGTTATATTTTCCCGTTAAAAAAGTACAATTAACAAATAAAACTTGACGACACGAATTGAAACCATAGAGGCAAGACCCGAATGTTACAAAACATTGCTTGAACACATTGGTTTCCATAGAATACCCCAGTATGTAATCACTGCTGCTATCAAGAACCTTCAATGTTTTAAAATAATTCTTAAGAAGTTTATAAGAAATTGAACTATCTCCATATACACCCCTCCTAGCTTTTTCTAGAGCAAGCCATGAAACACGGTAAGAAATATCTAAACCGTAATCATTTTAATAAAAATGATTTCATGCTTGTAGCTGTAACATCAACTCTCTTCCTCACACAATCACGTATTTCATTTCTAATCAAATCAGATGACAAATGCCTTCTATTTTCTTTGCAAAAGCCAATCCCACATGTATGAGTTTCAACATACTTCTTAATAACAAAAAAACCAGTAGACCTCTTTTGTTTATTGTTATGCAAATATTTAATAGAAAACCCTTTTTGTAAAGCCAACCAACTAACAGCTAATCTTAAACCTAATACTTCATCTTGAAACACCTGCCCAACACCACTAATTTCATTAACGCAACCAACAGTAGCAAGTGCTTTATGTTTGTGACTAATACCATTAACATCAGAAGTTTCACTAGTTTCTCCACAAACAAAATCTTTATTTACAACTTCAACTATACTTTCAACAATTTCTCTAATATTATCACCAACAACAACATCACCTTCAACTTTAATAGTAACACTTGAAACACCCAAACTATCAAAAAATGATACCAACGCAATTAAATCACCGTCACAACCTAAGATAACATTTTCTAAATCACCACAAGAGTATCTTAATTTGAATTTACCCTGAACCAACATATCATATCTACTTAAAACAAATTGAACAATATATTCAAACTCAGAAAACAAACCAAGGTCACAAATTGCAAGCTCCCCATTTAGTTTAAAAATGCACATCCTAGTACTACTAGGCATCGCGTACTTGCATTAGACAAAGGTTTCGCATCTATTATTAGCAAACAATACATGAGTTCCGCATCTATCTATAAAATATGTTACGCATCATCTATATCAAGAACATTGATGTTTCGCATCTTCAGAAAATAAAAATGGTAACGTTTCGCATCTACTAAAAAGACACATTTCATCAACAAAACCAGAAAACCTACACGTTTTGCAACTATAACTAAGTTTTTAATAAACGTTTCGCATCGGCTTCGTAGAAACAAAAAACAGTTACGCGCATACGGAAACTTATAAAAACTAGATCACGGACTGAAAATCAACGAAAACTGATGATAATACCACCAATATACCGCATTAACAATGTAAAATGCAAATGAATAATAAAAACACACAAAAACATATCGACAAAACCTAAACAGTCACGCAATCCAAAATTTCAAAAAAACTCGAAATCGTAACCTATAACAACAAAACTAACTGCAAAATTAACCTAAACACAATCAAAATCAACAAAAAAACAAAAAAATCGATTAAGAATGGAGAATTACCTTTGATAGTAGTGCACTGTTAAAGTCACGTATAAAAAATTAGAGAGAAAAAAAGTCAAATATGAATGTCAGAGCTTTTATATAACTAAGTAGGGGTATAAAAAGTATTAATGGGTCTTAAATAGTAAATATTTCAAAATAACAGACCTTTCTTGGAGATATATCAAAATATGGATCTTAAATGGAAATTACTTTGGGTATTGAATATTAAATAGTACTTAACCCTTTATTTTATTTGATCTTATCAGAAAACAATAAAATATATAAAAGTAATATATATATATATATATATATATATATATAAATATATATATATATAATGGTACAATGTTCTGTAATAATTTATTTTATTTGATCTTATGAGAAAACAATAAAATATATAAAAGTGATATATATAAAAACAAAAATATTATTTACAAAATATTATGGTGGCTGGATTTAGTATAGTGGCGAAGAATCTTACCTATTTTTCTTAAAATCAAAAGTTCTACATTTATAAATGCGAATAGAGTAATTTTCTGTACTCCTTTTTGTGGATATTTATAATAAGAAAAAATTAATAATTATTTATATTAATTAAATTGTCTTTAATTTATTTTGTCCAAAAGGTTATTTATATAATTTTATTAATTATATTTAGATAATTTATTAATTGTTTTTAAGTAATAATTTTTTATTATAAATTTACTAAATTATATATAATAAGACTAAAATTTAAAATGATAAAATGTGTTCTGGAGTGATTTGATTACTAATTACATTTAAGTTAAATATATAATTATTTATTAGTTTTTTGTATAAATTTTGTCCATAATTGATTTTATTAATCATATTTAGGTAATTTATTAATAAAAATATCCAAAATTTACTAATTAAATAATTATATTCAAATAATAAAATGATATAAAAGGACTTGAGTGTAAATAATAAAATGCGTCTTAGAAGGATTTGATTACTAACTGTATATAGTTTTCAAATAATTTGGTTACTAATTTTAGTTTTTTTTTTATATTATTTTGAGAATTTTGTTTTGCGTGTTTGATAAATGATTTAGTTTCCGATTTTTTTTATGTCTATCCCTAGACTTCCGAGTCTAATATTTCTATTACGGGAAATGAATCAACTAAAAGATCATTTAAATATTTATATTACTTTTTACATACTCTTGATTTAGTTTTGGATCCGCCAATAAAAAACCGAATCAATAAACAACCACGAATCATTCAAATTTATATTACAAAAATAAATCTATAGTCCAATTAAAATTTAAATAAATAAGATAAAAACGAAACCCACCAATTATGCTTTCTCGTATATCATATTTTTTTATATAAACCTACTAACATAATCACAAAGTCGGTAATATATTTAGTAAGGTAAATTTTAAAATATCAATTTAATTTAAATGTTTTTATTTTTAGTGCATTCATATTTAATTGATCTAAATTTAGATTTGTTTTTCTATTTGAATATAATACATAAAAATATTAATTGATACCATATAATAGATTATTGTAATTTTTTTAAGTTTTAAAAATAAATTTAAATGATTAAATATATTGGAAGACTAAAGTGTTTTACGGATAGAGATTTTGAGAAAAAAAATTTAACCATATTTTAAAAAGATTTAGATGTGAAAAATGTTATATATATTTCTGAAAATAATATATACATCTAATTGATAAATACGATATGAAATAATTTGTACTGAAACAACTGTCAATGATAATAAAGACTAAATAAACTCAAGAGAAAGAGAAGATAAGAATAAACACTTATTTCTTTAAGTCAAATGTTTGAACTCTTTTGTGTAATGATTATAACGGTGTGTGTATATATATATATGATTGAAAATCTTGATATTTTGGATGAATGACATTTGTATTTTATGACATTTGACATTCATCCATCACGTAATTTACCGTCTCTTTTATCCACATGGCCAACCACTCTAAGTTTTGCTTAATCAAACCTTCTTCAACTTTATACCGTTGTCTAATTTTTTTTAATATACAAGTTATCTATTTTGATTCAAAGTCTTTTACGTTGTCCAACATTACTTGTCCCATATATCCTACGTAGTTGTCCATGTTAATCTCATGCACCGTCTTAGTTATGTGTAACGACAACTCGATGGTGTTTTTTGTTTAACATAGTTCTCATTAAGACATATTTTATCATTATTTCATCTATTATGTTGGATAAAATAATTAAGCTTTAAAAGACATATTTCATTTATCAATTATAAATCTTGACTTTTCCAAATAAGGATAATCATGTCCGGAAAACATATAACTTTATTAGAGCTCCCACTAGTCCTTGAATTTATTTAAATGTTTAAGAACACGTCATTTACATAACTTGCACACATTACTTATTTACTAAATTATTTAATTAAATAAAATATTGATATGACATAATAAAACTTTCATCAACATTTTGACATCACATTTCATCTGAACCACTCATTTTGATCTAATCCAATGAGTGTGAAAGCCTTGTATAATAAGATGTAATTTTATATTTCGATTTCATTTAGTTTCAGATATTAAAGCTTCTCTCTCTTATACTTTATCCTATCTAAACTCATCTTTCGAAGATTATTTCTTTTCTCTATTTTCTCATTCGCCTGTTGTTTCTCATTCATTCTTCATTTTTTTATTTTTTTGAATTAATTAGGAATTTATTTTATTATAACAAACTTTCGATCTATTTTATAAATGAGTAGAGACGACAAAAAAGGTGAATGCTCTGATAGCCAGAATAATCAAGATCACGACTCATTTGGAGCTGGTTCTTTTAATGAAGAATAATAATTTTTTGAGATTTCACGTTCATTTCATCTCCAATCCAAAAGAAAAATGAGATCGCAGTTAGGAGGGAGAGAGTATTTAAAGATGCAGTTCATGTTTATGTTAAACTTGCTCTTTATAAACTGGAAGTTATGAGTTGTAAGAGGTAAAAATCAAGATGAGGTTGATGTTCACACATATGTACAAGTTTATGCGGTGATGTTCTAAATGAAATACTAATGATGAAGGTTATGAATCATCCATATCGATATTTTACCGAATATAAGTATGCAAAGATAGGTGATTTCATGTAATGTGAAAGTTAGATTCCCCATAAATTGGGAAAACCTATTCGATGTTTGGGACAATGAAGTAGTTTTATTTAATTACACCATTGATTGCATACTTCAGTTCCTTCTTTCTACGGATATATTAAAAAAATCAAGTTACAAATATTTTCCTTAACCAAATCGTTTTAGATTGCGGGGGTGTTCCCTTTTCGGCTATAATTATATCAAGAAGCATTTATTAAAGCTTCTCAATGATTGAGTTCCTCATATATTTTTTTCAAAATTTATAACCGAAAGATCAACCTATTATTTTTATTTATAATAAAACATTATCTAAAATCGTTACCGACTTTCCAATTTATGGAATGATGATTTTTTATCTCCGGAAACTAAGAGATAAATAATGGATGGGTAGATCCTCCTTTCAACTGAAATTAGATTTCCAAGTATAAGTCTCTGCATTCTTATTTCTTCTTTGATTTTATGTTTATGTATTTGATTTTTATGTACAATTTTATCTTTTTCAACTCTTGTTATAAAACATCTTTATCAGCGACAAGGAGGAACATATTCACCAAAGGTACAATGTTTTGGTAAGAGAAGCAAACAAAAAGTGGTCCCCAAACGAGATCGTGAATTTTTTTTTAACTTGAGCAGAACAAATGGAAATGTATAACTAAGGTTGCAAGGTTTTCATCCATAAAGCTAATTTTTCCCGTTGATAAAGAAATTAGGTTGAAGTTTTTTAGTACATATGGTTCTATAGTGGTCATCTTACTAAGTTAGTGATTACTTATGTTATTAAAAAAATTAATCGAGAAGTCATACTAGAAGAAGATGTGGTTGCTACCACTGATGCTCATGTTGACCCTTTGAAAAATCCACAACCTTTCATCATTCTTGATGAAGATTTTTCCAAAGTTGTTGATGATATTTCAGTACATTATATTATTTTTATGGTAATCATTTTAATGTTGTAGAATATGCACTAATTTTTCATTCAACAAATGCTCTTTTAGCCCTTTTGGTACATATGTTTTAGCTACTGTGACTCTGACTCCAAATGTTTGTTCATCTCTTTTGGGTACTTCTTCCAGCCGAATATATCACTCAACACCCTCTATTTGTTCTTTAAATCATATTCATAAGATTCTAACTTAGTTTGTTATGGTTTCAGTTATATGACACTCATTAGTTACCCCTTTCTTGTAGACATGGCTAAGAGGCACTTGATGTTGGGATTTAAGAAAATATGAAGTTGTATAATTTATTTTCTTATGATTGAAATTATGTTTTATATTATAGCATATAAACTTATTATAAATTGTGTATATGTCAACCTATGTTTCAGGTTATTTTCAATGGTTTAACCACGCTTCATCATTCATCTTATATTTTTTTATCTTCGGGCCCTTTTTAATGGTGTTTTTGAACCTATAGAATGAGATGTTGCTTTGAAAGCCCCTCTTTAAGATAAGGTTGAGATTGAAAAGTATTTTAGGGATGAGCTTGAAGTAAGCCGATAGAAATAAATGTTGTTGAAAATCAAACTTCAGTCCCATAACGAACACCTGAAGAACAATTCTTTTCTATTTCAGTTAGTTGTCAGTACATTGTTTCATACCAATTTTTTTATTCATGGTGAACTTTTTATGACTTGTAAAAGAAGTTGAATACTTCTAAGTCTCCACTTATTGTTAGTGAGGATATTTGGTTGTCTATTGACCAGAAAAATATTGATACTAACGTCGATGCCGAGGTTTCAAAGTCAAGACTGCAGGAGCAATCATATAGTTTAACATCAAAATTCTGCTATAATATAGACTTGTTGCTTACCAAATGTCATGCTTGAATGAATGATCATACTTATTATCAAGATTCATCGTTGGTTATCGCTTAACAAGTTATATGAACGCTCTTTCTCAGTTAGTATTGGACTTCCATATATATAATAGTTGAATATTTCTGGATAATAGTTGAATATTTGTTTCTAAAGTTAAAAGAACTATATACTTACTAAACATACACATACACAAATAAGAAAATTATTTATTTACAGATAAATATTACCAATATGAAATAGATTAATAAATATTGTCCACACAAAATTACATATAGTTAATTAAAAAAACTAACATATAAAAAACTTAAACAACCATGTATTGTCGTTTAACTATATCTTTTACTGTGGTTGTGTTTCTCCAACGCTGTGAATGACATCTTGTATTTCTCAAACACCGTGTTTTTTGAGCCATGTTCTTCTCCATCGTTGTGAATGACATCATGTCTTTCTCAAACGCCGTGTACGCCGTGTTTTCCACGCCATGTTCTTCTCTAATCTCAAACGCCGTGTACGCCGTGTTTTCCACGCCATGTTCTTCTCCAACGCTCTGAATGACGTCTTGTCTTTCTCAAACCCCGTGTTTTTCGAGCCATGTTCTTCTCCAACGTGGTGAATGACATCTTGTCTTTCTCAAACGCCGTATTTTTCGAGTCATGTTCTTCACCACAGTCGTCCAATGAAGTGCTTCTCCATTACCATCTTGCATGGTGTTTCGTATTTCTCTTCTCCACGCAACCCAATGAAGTGCTTCTCCATTACCATCTTGCATGGTGTTTCGTATTTCTCTTCTCCACGCAACCCAATGAAGTGCTTCTCCATTACCATCTTGCATGGTGTTTCGTATTTCTCTTCTCCACGCAACCGCAAAAGATATATCGTATTTCTCTTTTCCACCAAACTTTTGATAAAATATAATGTACTTTTTTAATTCTATTATGGGTCTAGATTCATGTTTCATTTACATTATAGTCAATATTACATTCGTAAAAAAACGTTCATACAATTAATATACCGGTGTTGTAAATTAACAGTTATAACATCGGAACTTTCATTTATAATATATTTTAATATTTTTATAAACAAATAAAAATTAAAACCCAATATAAACAACGAGCTCGACCCAGAATAATTTTTATATATAATATATAAAATTGTCGTACCTTTTACTTTTATATAAAAGATTAATATTTTAATAACAGATTAATACATAAAAACTTTGGGTTTGTATATCAAATACAGAATGAATTATGGAATAAAACAAGATAGACAAATATTTGTTGAATTTTTTAACTTACTCGTGGGCAGAGTTGTACGAAGAAACAAATTTTAAACGCCTTTGCCTGCAGCTGTCCTGTCCGTCTGGTACGTGGGCCCATTTAATGACAACCTCGGACTCTTCATCCATTTGGTCCACCACCAATTAAATCCATAACCTGATCTTGTTGGACCAGAAAGTATGAAATAATATGCATCAACTCCTACATTAGATTTGTATTGGACTATCGGATCCGTTTGCAATCGATCATATAAAATTTGTCCAAGATCAGTCCAACAAAACAATAAATTCAGTTCTTTCGATTAGAATGGTTGTTCTTCGAAATTAATCAAATAAAATAGATTCTAAACTGATTTAATAATATCGGATGAGAGTTTCCGTAAATCTTAATCCAGGGGTCTTGGAACCATGGAACCTGAACTGAAGATCGAAGAAGATTCAATGACAGACTAGAGAGGCGATGGCGGGAGGGAAACCAAATTTTTTTGAGTTCCTTTCCTTCCAGACGGTGGTAAATAACTGCGCCGAAACAAGTACGCCAAAGGGTATGGTTTCGAGATTGAGACCAGATAAACGTCTCATAAATCCAAGACTGCCAATTAGAAGCAATTAAAGGGAATCCCAATTTAGAACTGCATTGGTCCAAATACTCTGAGAGAAACTACAGTCAAATAGGAGGTGATCTGATATTTCCAGAGCAGAGTTGCAAAGAACGCAATCAATCGGGGCATTGTAACCCCAACTAAGCAACTTATCCCGAGTGGAAAGTTTGTTTTAGACATCAAGCCAGGTGATGAAAGAATGACGTGGAATGTTGTATTTATTCCATACTAACCCGACCCACCCCACTGCTGGGTTGGGATTGCGAATGGCATTGTAGTTATCCTTGATAGTGAACTTGGTGCATCGAGCTTTCGCATTCCAGTAATGGACGTCTTGAGCAGAGATGATAAGGGGAGGGAGGGTTTGGATGAGACTGTTGATCTCCATGAGGTTAGCTTGACTTCTAGCCCTGATGGATCGGAGAGTAGATTTCCAATTCCAGTTGCCACTGAGGATGATATCAGAGACTTTGAGGTTCTTCTCAAGTCTGGAGTCATCAATGATATTGGAGCCATAGTGCGTCACTAGAGAAGTGGGGAGAATCCAAGGTTCAAACCAGAAAGATGTATCCGAACCATTCCCAATAGCCACCCTGTACAAATTGCTTGCCACTGGCCGAAGCCGGAGGATTTTTCTCCAGATCCAAGAGGGGGAGAATCCAGAGGAAAGGTCCCATAAATTTTTATTTTTGATTTTTTCTATTTTAATCCAATCACTCCGGATCGAGTGCTGATTAATACTGATAACAGACCAAAAATGCTTGAGACTAAATATGATTGTTGATAGTTATTTTTACTTAAACTTATTAAATAATATTGGTAAAAATATAAATTTAAAATTAAATAATTTTAAATAGACTAAAATATTTAATAGATCATATTTTTTTTTCAAAGACAAACAACAAAAACATGCTTTTTATTAATAATTTTAAAACACGTTTCTAGAGGTGAACTTTAATTATTTTAAAATAATTTTATAATTGTACTGTTCAAACATATTATTATATAGTTAACCGATTTTGGTTAGTTAATTCTTATAATATATATAGTATTCATTAAGTTTTTTTATTATTATTGATTAAGTATTCGTTAAATTAATTTTACAGTTTTGAATTTGAATTGTTTAATGCGGATAATTCATAATAAGCTAAAAAATAAACTTCACTTAAAGACATATTGTCTCGCATTCCTTTTTTCCGGTCGTTATAAGAAAAGAAAAGTGAGACATGTTTTTGTTTTAAATGCTATAATTCATTGTTAATAAATTGACATGTTTTGTAGTGTTAAAGGTGCATCCCCGAAAGATCAAAAGAAAATTAAAAGTTGTCCCTGAAAAAAATAAATAGTTCATATCATTAAAAGAAACATATGTTTTGATTCGTCAATCGTCTGAGCGTCACATGTCATCCTTTAAGTCGGTCTTAAGATTTTGATATGCGTAGATTTTCTACTTTTTACTAGAACCAAGACGGTCATCGTGTCTGTCCAGTGGAGACGAATCACCACACGCAATTTTAGGAGTTTCTATAAATCAAAGATCGACCCATAATATTTGCTACTAATTTTTGAGATAGAAAACTCTTAGTTAGAGAAGCTCTCACGAAAGGACATAGTTTTGGACGAGTTACACCATCGTCGACCATCGCTCAAAACATCCATCTTGTGCTCTCCAACTCCCCAATTTCTTTACTAGTAGCATACCCTGGTGTCCATTCGGTTGTTCAACCAACTATTTTGGACTTATTTATAAAATTAAGTACATTATCTTACAATTTCTTTCCCTTAATAACTCGATGGATGACAAAACGTTCGACGCATAAAAGTAAGTGGAGATTACATAATATCCTGCTTGAGATTGAAGACGAGGGGGTTTTGCCCATTTCTTTTGCGGTAAAGAGAATGAGGATAATATGACATTTAACTCTTCCAAGTTGTAACATCGAAGGGTACCCTCTGGGAAGTCTTTGATTTGTCTCTTAATCGTGATTCAACATGGTCAAAACTTTAATATCACTTATCCCCATGAAGATATTGATGCTTGAGAGGCACCAACCATCCCTATGGATGTTGACTCCTAAACGAAAGTTACCTCTCATGATGAGTCACAACTTTTAAGAGAAAAGAGAGGTGTACCCTTAAAATAGTTGAGACCGAATCTCCTCCCAAATGTAGTAAGGAAGCGTATCATTGTAATGGTAGGTCGATCGGTTTAAGGTGATAATAATTGGTTATTAAAGTTGATTTCTAACACATATAACCATGCATTGGTCAAATATTTTTAAGGATATGCAGTTATAAAAAAATTGGAAAACAATGAACAACTATTGATGGAAACTGTAACCGTCATAGGATTTTCATTCCAACAATATACTCAATATCCTAAAAAGGTCAATTCGGAGAATGCATCCAACATTTTGCTTACAATTATTACCAGAAAACTAGTTTGTTGCAAATGCAATGTTTGTTATCTATGATGAGTCCGGAAATTATCACCACTCAGTGTAGAAACCAGATAAGGGCAATTTGGACAAAATCCACCCACTGAACTATCTGAACTGGACAAACGTACTAAAAACTAATCACTTATTGACTAAGCTAGTTGCTAATCTGCTTAAATAAACTAATGGGGTTTTGAACTCAACCCGGTTCCATAAGATTGACCCGAAAGCCCATGTGGCCTATAATTAAGGGTATAAATACCCAACCACTTTCATTAATGGGGGTAATAGATATTTAAGACAACGAGGCAGCTAAAATCTCTCCCTACAAACCCCTTAAACATTAAATACCTTTGAAACACCACAAAACATCTGTCCAAATTACCCTCAGTTGAAAATAATCCACACCAAATTGGCGACCACATTGGGAGAAGAAGGTGCCTGAATTTAGCATTCGAAACCATCAAGAAAAGTCAGTTCGGATGAATCCGGACGAGCAGGCAGTGCCACCAACTTTGGAAGAAGTGGTGGGAAAAATGATGAATACATGATTGAAGAGCGAGATAGATTGAAAGCTGAGATAGAAGCCTTGAGGGCTGCTAAAAGGGTGAAGATAAGCTTAAAAGAAAAATCAAAAGTGTCAGACGTTCACCACACTGACAATCCAATAGAGCATGACCCATCAGCAAAACCCATGTAAGTACTAAAAAGACTCATGCTAGCTCAAAGAAGTCTCACCGGTCTAAACCGGTGGAGAGCTCAGATTCAAATTCAGAATCCTCTAGTAGCTCTTCGAACGAAGATGGAGTTGAGGAGTCTCTATCATCCAGCAGCGATGAATGCCGTTCTAAAAAGAAGCAGAAGTTGGTTAAAAGTATTCAAGAAAGAGTGGTAGGTATGGAAGGTTGAAAATGCATCTAGGAAAAGGGTCATCTCATGGACACAGCCATGGCCGGAGACATGTAGACCGATTATTGATGGATCATTTCGCCTTTCATGATGAACCATGTATCTTTGCGACTCCCAATAAAGATACTGTGTTTAGTCGTGACTGGAATTGGAGACAGTCTCTATTTTCTTCCAAGATACTATCCAGAAAACTTCCTAAGAGGTTTGACAGCACAAATATGGAAAAATACGATGGGAGTAAAGATACAGATAATCATCTGGAGCAATTCAAAAAAATTATGATGAATTTTGACGATGATGACAAGTTACTTTGTCGAGTGTTCTCCCAGTATTTTACGGGGAGTGCTCTGAAGTGGTACAATAGTCTGCCACAGGGCTGCATCAGAAATTTTGATACTTTTTGGGTGGCCTTCCGGAGGCAGTTCGTTGGAAGTAAGGAAGTGAGGGGAAATGGAGACACTATTATCCATTGTGCCCAAGAACCAAATGAATCCTTGAAAGAATATATAATTCGTTTTGTGAACACTAAGAATGGACTAGCTGATTGCTTTCAACAAATAGCAATAGCTTCTCTAAGGCAGTGTTTGAACCCTGGTAATTTGATTGATTCAGTAACCAGAAAGAAGGCCATGACGTGGGGCGGTTTACTGAATCAGGTTGGGAAATAAATCATTGTAGATGAAACAAAGAAGACCATGGTGCATACGCAGGTGAGATCGGCCCCGGCTGCACCAAACCAAAACCAGAATCAGTCCGGTTATAAGGCTAAAGAAGCCAGAAATGGTCCAAGCAGGGCCAAGGCTCAATCCCACCCAGCACCAGCTCAGAGTCAACAATCCAGAAATAAACGAGGGCCTTGGGTTCACCCGGAGTGGTTTTCCGAGTTAAACGAGAATGTGGCAACCATCTATGACAAAACAAAAAATGAAGTACACTTCAGGAAGCTTGTTGCGCTTCAATCTCCCAGGGAAAGTCATAATAATTGTTTCTGCCAATATCATAAAGATATTGGTCATAACACAGAAGATTGCATCGCTTTTGAAGCAAGAGGTGTAAAATTTGATCGAAATAGGAAAGTTGGGTGCTTATGTTAAAAGAAAAAGTGGAAATATGCCTGATAATGCTCATCGGACTGGCCCAGACAATGCAGGGATATCGGCTCCGGATGGGGCTATGGTGATAGTTGAAAGATTTGATGTAGAGTCTGAATATTTGGATCCTGATCCAACCCGAAATAAGGTGGGTGTTATCACAGAACACAGCAAGACGGTGTCCGGACTCATCAGCTTTTTTGAGTCACTTACAATATTTGGGGGAGACACCATGACTGCACCGACTGCTTCTTCGAGAAAGAGGCATATTCATACTCTAGCTACTCAACTGGAAGGAGGCATGACTTCCTGTCAATCGCAAATTCCTTTTCCCTTCATTGTTTTCGATGAAGATGATTTGAGGGATATAGCTGGTCCCCACGAAGATGCTGTGGTAATAGGAGCACCAATTGGGGGCAATGACATCAGACGAATTTTGGTGGACACCGGTAGTTCGGCCAATATCCTCTTTTTGACTTCCTATAAACAAATGAAGAATCCAGCAGTGATTCAGCATTCGAACAGGTCAACTGTGGGTTTCACTGGAAGCTCAGCGGACGTGATCAGGGAGTTTGAGACAGAGGTTTTGTTGGGCAATGACCTTTTTAAGAAGATGGTTAGAGTACTTTTTATTGTGGTCGATTGTCCCACTTGTTACAATGCCATTTTTGGAAGATCTTGGCTTTCCAGGATGCATGTTGTGGTTTCGACAGTCCACCAATGTTTAAAATATGTTGTGCAAGGACAAGTGGGAGTAGTCCGAAGTAGTCAAAAGATATCGAGGGAGTGTTATGCAACAGCCTTGTCCCCTCGAACTTTAGGGGCAGTTTGGATTAGTGAGGATTAGCATGTGGTGGTGCCCTCTGGGGGAAAGGGTGAAATTGATGACCCCAGAGAGACCCCTAATGTTTTAATACCAATTTAATCAGTTGAAATTCACTCTCTGGCTGAAAGAAGGAATGTCAAGATCGGATCTAAGATGACATCAGAACTGAATAGTAAAATGCTGTCTTTTTTAACAGACTATCAGCATGTTTTTGCTTGGTGCAATGCTGATGTGACCGGAGTGCCTGTAAGTGTTATATCACACCAGCTATCCATCCGAAGAGATATAACACCTCTTGTACAAAATAGGAGAGATTAGTCTAAGGAGAAAGCTGATGTCATAGTTCAAGAAGTCGACCGACTTACTAAGATGGGGGAAAATGAAGGAATCCCAATACCCTTTATGGACAGCCAATCCGGTGTTAGTAAAAAAGAAAAATGGGAAGTGGAGAATGTGCATTGACTTTAGAGACCTTAATAGGGCTTGCCCAAAAGACCTATATCCGGTCCCTCAGATTGATCAGTTGGTGGACTCCACGTCTGGGAACAACTTGTTGTCCTTTATGGATTCCTTCTCCGGGTATAATCAGATTCAAGTGGATCCAAAGGATCAAAAACACACTACTTTTGTTACTGATAAGGGCCTTCATTGTTATAAGGTGATGCCTTTTGGGTTAAAAAATGATAGGGCTACTTATCAGAGGTTGGTGAACAAAGCCTTCGCTAATCAGATTGGAAGAAACATGGAAATCTACATTGATGATATAATGGTAAAGAGTGTGGAAAAAGAACTACACTTGGCAGATCTGCAAGAAACTTTTGCCAACTTGGTGAAAGTAAATTTAAAGTTGAATCCATAGAAGTGTGTTTTCGGAGTGCAGTCCGGGAAGTTCTTGGGGTATGTGATAAGTGAAAAAGGGATACAACCTGATCCAGACCAGCTTAGTGCTTTATTGCAGATGGAGCCTCCTCAGAATATTAAAGAATTACAAAGGTTGATAGGGAGGTTAGCTGCTCTAAACTGTTTTATCTCAAGGTCTTCGGATAGGTGTGCCCCGTTTTTTCAAACTTTAAAAGATGCAAAATAATTTAACTGGTCTCCACAATGCGACCAGGCTTTTGATGAAATTAAAAAACACGTATCCTCCCATAAAACCATGTTTAAACCTGTTGATGGAGAGACATTGTACCTATATTTAGCAGTCTCTGATTGTGCCATAAGTGTGGTGCTAGTTAGAGAAGTAGACAATTATCCTCGCCCGGTATACTACATCAGCAAAAGCCTGATGGATGCTGAAAAGAGATATTTGAAGCTTGAAAAGCTAGCACTAGCATTAGTAATTGCTGCTAGAAAGATGAGGCCTTACTTTCAGTCTCATTCTATTGTTGTCCGGACATCTTTTCCCTTGAAAAATGTTTTTCAAAAGGCGGACATATCAAGCAGAATGACCAAATGGTCAGTGAAGTTGGGAGACTATAATATTGATTTTTCCCCTCGAACTGCAGTCAAGGCTCAGTCTGTTGCTGACTTCCTAGTTGAATTCCATTCGGACAGAGATACTAAGCAAGAATCAAGTGAAAATATTAAGAAGGTATGGGTTGTCTGAACTGATGGTGGATCAGGATACCATGGGATATGGTGTTGGGATACCGTATGGTGACAAAATGTACCATGCTATATGTTTTGCTTTCCGGTCTTCCAATAATGAGTCCGAATATGAAGCTGCCATAGCCGGTTTAAAGTTATCCCTAATTTGTGGAGCCAAAAGAGTCCGGTTAAAGAGTGATTGTCAGCCTTTCATCCATCATGCACAAGGTCAATCCGAGGCAAAAAAGGAGCAACTGGTTAAATACTTATTCGTTTTTAAAGAAGTGGCACTTAATTTCAAAAACATCACCTATGAGCACATACCCCGAACAGAAAATACGATAGCAGACTCCTTGACAACCATAACCTATTTTGAGTCCTACCCATGGATTCACGTGCAAGAGTGCCCATCAATTCAACTCAATCAGAACAAGGAATAAGAAAGTTTAAATATACAAGTGAATCAACCTCAAGACTGGAGATATCCTCTTTTTCAATACATCTTATATGGCATCTTGCCTCCGGAAAAAGTAGTGGCAAGGAAAGTAAAGTATAAGGCTCATGGTTTTATCATCCCAAGAGACGTTCTTTACAAGAAGTCTTTTAGTAGACCTCTATTGCGATGTTTGGGGATCGAAGAGTCCCAAATAGTGTTGTCCGAACTACACGATGGCGAAGGATCAGTACACTGTAGATTTAGAGCTCTAACCAGAAGAGTCTTGTTGGCCGGATAATACTGGCCCTCCATAATGAAAGATGTCAAGGAATTGGTGCAAAAGTGCGATTCATGCTAGAGATACAGTAATGAAATTCATATCCCAGCTGTCCCTTTAGAGTCAATTTCTGAGCCAATACCTTTTGCTCGTTGGGGGCTGGATTTGGTGGGACCTCTACATATGGCGTCCGGAGGGTGCAGAACTATAATTGTTGCTATTGATTATTTCTCAAAGTGGGTCGAAGCAACCCCATTGGCATGAACTACTTCCAAAGCTGTTATAAAATTTATCTTATCTAATATTTGCTGCAGATTTGGGGTTCCACAAAAGATAACCACAGACAATGGGCCACAATTTGATAACAAGGATGTGGATAATGTTTGTACCTCTAGATGCACTCAATATTGCTTCTCTTCTCCTTTCCACCCACATGCAAATGGTCAAGTTGAAGTAGCTAACAGGACCATCTTGTCCGGTCTTAAAAAGAATCTAGAAGGGACTGCTGGAAAGTGGTCAAGCTATCTACAAGAAGTACTATGGGCCTACCGGACTAATCTCAGGGCTGCAACACAAGAATCCCTATTTGCCTTGGTATATGGTATGGATACAATAGCTCCTATAGAGGCAACTCTTCCTTCATTCAGAGTGTATAATTTTTCCGAACAGGCTAATGAAGTAGCAATCAGAAGTCAACTTGACTTGATCGGAGAAAAAATAGTTAAGGCTCATCTCAGAGCCACACACTATCAGGGTTTGATGAGAAGCAAGTTTGCTTCGAGAGTCAGAAGGAGGGATTTTCAACCAGGGGATAAAGTGTTGAGAAAAGTCTTCCTACATACTAAAGAGAAGCAGTTCGGCAAGCTAGCTCCAACTTGGGAAGGACCCTATGTGGTAAGTGAAAAGCTTAAGCATGGGACATACAAGATTCAAGATAAAGATGGAAGGATTCTGAATCAGCCCTGGAACATTGAACATCTCCGGTTGTATCTAGAATGAAAACTATCTAAATATTTACTTGTTTAAAGTCCATGTAAATATTAGGGGGCATACTCTTTCCTACCCTGGTGGCGCAGGGAGGTTTTAATGAGGTGTCCGGGCTTTTTTAATGAAATTCGATGCCTTCTTGAAAAATTCAGAGTAGTTTGATTGATAGCTTCTTTAGAACTTCTTAAAATATCACTGACTAACCGGATTAATCTGGTGGAGTGATGACCATTTAAACATTTTTCATCGGAGAATTTAAACACTTTCACTTTAAAATGTTTATAAAATAACTAAAGTCTATTTAAACATTAGCCATCAAAATTGGGTAACTATAAAACAATGCAAGAATTATGAAAGATAAAATTGCCCGACTAACACGGGGGAGTGATATTAAAATATGTAAAATGCCTTGGCCATCCAAGGACTTTGAAGTTTTAAAATAAAAGGTTTATCCGGACAAGGGCCGGACACGGTTACAAAAATTCCTTGACCATCCAAGGACTTTAGTCTAACACAGAAATTAAAGAAAAATAAAAAAATAGTCAAAACTTTAAGGTTGAGCTTCCTTCGATGTTCCAACCTCATCGGGTTTCTTCTTGGAGTCTTTGAGTTCCTCGTTAGGGCTCTCTCCGGTCCCTTCTTCTTCATCAGTAGTACTATCCCAACCACTGGAATAGTTGTGCTTATCGCCATCGGCCATAGTGTGGTGAGGGAGGTCTTCGTATTCCACAAATCGCTATAAATCTCCGAGTGTCCTCTTCGGAATTTTTTGATGAAAGAGCAAGACCATGTCTGATTTGACTTCAGCATACCTTTCCTCTTGGGAAGCTATCACCTTGTTGGTGTATGCATCGATCCTCGCTTGAATTGTCTTCTCCTGCTCTTTTATCAAATCATCTTTCTCCTGGTTAACTCTAGACACATCGTCTTCGAGCGAAATTTTGTCATTGGTTAGGGTCTGTATGACATTGTCTTTGATTTTCGCTTCCTCTTTCGAAATGGAGAGGTCCTTCTCCATACCAAAACACTTAAGTTGGAGTTATTTGTTAGCCCCTTCCGAAGTGGCCAGCCTAGTGGCCAAGTCTTCTTTCCCCTTCTTCAACTCCTCGATCTCTCTCCTTAATGCCTCAACACTTTGGTTGGTGTTAAGGAGGTTCTTGGATAAACTCTCTATATCTGCGTTGAGTGTGTTGATGAGGGTGGATTGGCTTCGCACTTGTCTCTCCAAGTTGAGCACCGGTTGAATATTGCTAAAAAAGAAGTGGGTCACTATGTCCTTCTCCTCTGAAACAGAAAAAGACTTACCGTTGAAAGTAACAATGTTCAAAGAGCTTAGAGGGAGGTAAGGGCCAGCAAATTCGTTTTTCTCGAGGTCTTCGAAGTAAAGGACAATCCCTTGAAGGCCACTAATGTCTACTTCATCAATGTTAATGCCCCCTCTGGCACCCTCTCCGGTGTGAAAATCACTTGGGATTTGCTCTGCCTGTGTTGGGTCTGTTGGGTCGACCGGAGGAAGAGACTCAGGAGGCCGGAGAGCTACCTCATCCCCCTTGGATATTTTCTTCTTCTTGGCTTCCCTATCCCCACATTCTGCTCCCCGTTTTTGGTCTTTTTTAGGAGACTTTGGGGGTTTTGGATGCCCAACTGCCTCTTTGGTACTCTCATTTTCCACCACTTGAAGTAGAGCATCATCGATTCCCCCTTGGTCTTGCACCTCTTGGTTTGTCGGGACAATCTCTTCAGCACCACCTTGATTGACCTCAACTGCATCTGGTTTTTTCTTGCCTTTCTTGCCCTTCATTTTACTTGGGGCTTTAGCTCTGCCCGGCAAGGCTAGCTTCCCATCCTTCTCATCTGTCCTTTGTAGGATGACACTTGGAGGAGGTGGTGTGGTCAGTTCTTCCCAAGACAAGTCTCTCCGGCCGGTTGTGTTCCAGAGGTAGGATCTCACCAGATTACAGGCAGTAAAACAATTGTAAAAGTACTTTCCCCATTTGTCAGCAGCCCAAGCATTCAGCTTGGCACAAGTAGTCTGCCTCTCCTCCAAGTAGTCAGAGAAATCCTTCGGCAGTACTACCCAAAGAAAAAGAAGAGCATTTAAGTAAACAAACTTTTTATAAGGAAAGAAAAATAAACATGATAAAATATTAACTTGTGCTTTTCCATCTACTGGTAAGCATGCTTGGGTTGTCACCAGCCTTAATCTTCTTCCCATTTTCTCAAGCTCCACTGATGAACAAGAATTGGGTCTTCCAATTCTCCTTCGGTTCTAGCAGGTCATTCACCACTTTATAGTTGTCACCCATATTGAAATGGTAGAAGGGGATGATGTGATTCTTGCAAAGGTTAGCCACAACAACAAGCTGCTCCATCGGAACCGGGATTCTGGAGAGCCTGGAGGCCATGATGCAGGCCATGAGAGTGTACCAAGCATTGGGACTCAGTTGGCTTGGACAGAGCTTTATCAGATGGAAATATCTAACGATCTATGGGTCCAAGGGCCCCTAGTTGAACAACTCTGTGTAGAAAACTATCTCACTTAGCTTGCAGTCCATTGGCGTCTCCGGATCGACCGGTATCCTCACTTTAACAGATTCTGGGATCCCCCACTTTGTCCAGATCCGACCTAGTTCAGCAGTATGAATGAAGGCGTGGTTAATGTTCTACATGGCTAGCAGATACTTTACGCTCACCTTGTGGAAGCAAGGTCCCACTCTACCTTCAAGACACTCTGGCAGGTCCGGATGTTTTAAACACATCTTCTCTTTACTCTTGCTTTTCTTGACAATGGCAGCCTCACCCATCTGCCCAGAGATATCAGTCTCAAAAGGGGCTTCTTCAACACTGTCTTCCATCACATCTACCATCACTATGGAAGGATTGTTAGTTGTCTTTGCTGGAGAAGTGCTGGTAGTTGGCTTAGTAAGCTATCCGGACCGCTGAGCATCGCTTTCCATTTGTGGTCTGATGTCCGGTTGAGGCTCAGATCCGGAGGGTTCATTTTGAAGGTTTGTTCCGATAGCCTCCGGACCAGATGATTTGTCCTTAGGAACTTTGATGGGTGCCTCTGACCCTGTAGCTTTGTCCTTGGCCCCAGATTTAGGGGGCCCTGATCTCGGAGACTTAGACTGTGGAGCAACATCTTGGCCTTTTACTAAGTGGCCTCTTCTTCGAAGCGTTAGATTTTCTAGAGAATTATCAACATCTGATCCTATGGCTATGAACGGAGAAGGTCTTTTTGTGCGTGTAACAGCTTTTTCCCGTTCGACAGTGGGCTGTGACTCCTGAACCGGTGAGCCTGAGACGATGTGTGAAAGACTTGGTTGAAATAACCTTCTGGGTTTGGAACTTCGAGCAGAAGATGAACCTCGATCAGGCTATGGGTTTGGTATTTCAGACTTGTCGATTGGAGAAACTGGAAGACCTGCAGCAATGCACCTTTCTCGCTCGACTTTTTGTGCTTTCTCTAACTCCGAAAGATTAAGCCACCCACCTTTTACAAGTTCGTTTCTTGCTGTAAACATAAACTTACACCAAAAAGATTTTGAGAAGAGATATGAAAGCTTTGAAGTAAAGGAATGAAAGAGTAATGAAGATGGTAAAACAGTGAAAAATGAGGTAATTTATACTAAAGAGACAAAAAGATACCAACAAACCTAGGAGAATACGAAAAAATGAAAGTAATGATTGAAGATGGCGCTGACGTCACAGGCATTAAATGAAGAGGTTACTATTTGGGATTAGTGGGAGCGCCGTTCTAGGAGGAAAACGGCTGGTGAGGCAAATCAGAAGGTGACACGTGTCCCACGATCCATGGTAAAACCTTTGAACTTCTGAAGAGTTTTTCAGTCCGGATAAGCCCTTTACTAAATACTTAATCCGTTTGGAAAATGTCACAAGTGCCCAAAGGCGATTTTTAGGTCTTGCCAAAGGCCTTCAAACAAAACCTAAAAAGGGGGCTACTCATGCGTCTGGAAATTTTCACCACTCACTGTAGAAACTGGACAGGGGCAATTCGGACAAAAGCCACCCACTGAACTATCCGAACTTTACAAACGTACTAAAAACTAATCAGTTATTGACTAAGCTAGTTGCTAATCTACTTAAAGAAACTAATGGGTTTTTTTAACTCGACCCGGTTCCATAAGATTGACCCAAAAGCCCATGTGGTCCATAATTAAGGGTATAAATACTCAACCACTTTTCATTAATGGGGGTAATGAACATTTAATACAACCATGAATCTAAAATCTCTCACTACAAACCACTTAAACATTAAATACCTTTGAAACGCCACAAAACATTTGTCCAAATTATCAACTAAATTATAAAAACACTATTATATGCAATCGTATAGGCTCACGAATGAAGGATCCGATGTTACATTCCGAGAGTACTTATTATCGATAATAAGTATAAGATGTTTAAATATTGGATCATATTTTGTGTTAGATTCTCGTATATGACGAGTGAGAGGAAAGATAACTACAAATTGACGTAAGGAAGTTTGAAAATAATTATAGAAGAGAACGGTTGAGAATTTTCTTGTGTTATACTCACCAATCGTGAGCTTATTTTAATTAATGGTACATAAAAGTATTTTCAACCGTGACTCATATATTATGTTAATGGTATATCGCCAAGAATATACTTGTTAATACTAAGACGTTATTCTGGGATAATATAGAGTTTAAAAGGGTTATGGCGCCTTGGATTGGAATGGCAACATCTATCACCTTTTAATATAGAAACGACAACTCAATGTAAAATGAAATGACCTTTTAAATAATTAGAATGAGCGGTCAACTATATTTTAGACCTTTTTTTAAAGCTAAAGAAATAATTAAGAAAAAATCAAATTTTTATTGTTTTAATAAATAGTTGAATCCATGAAAATGATAAGAAATATTTGTTTTCTCATTTCGTTTACCATAACTATTTATATAGGCTAGAAGAAAAGGATAAGACAACATGAAGAACCTAAAACGCTGGTACAAATTAATACGAACTCAACCAATCATGTGAAAAAATCACGCCAAATTTTATATTAAACCCCCAAAACAATTAAAAATGAATGGTACCTCCACAATTTCTTAGTAAATCAATAAATTGTGTATAGTGAAGTCATCACAAATCTGACGGAAAATGTTTGATGAGTCAGGTTAAACATCACGGATAACATTTGATAACTTCATAAGTTGTTAACAAATAACTACAAAGAAACACTCTCCATTGTCTTTTTTAAACATATTCACCATTACAAAGATTCTCAAACATCTATGTACAGTTAGAATGATCTTCAAATATAGAAAAGTCATAAATTCCACTTAGATAAAAAAAAATTATAATAGTGCATTTTTTATGAACATAAATTAAATATATTTAATGAAAATGATCAGGCTACTGAGTTTCACTTCTTCGATTCATAGAATAATGGGTTGTTCATTTTCATTCATTAATCCAACTATTTAATTGAGTTTGTGATATGGACCAAGTTGTTATAGTTATTCGAATATGTATCTATCTTATTAGAACCATCCCTCATATTCATATTAGGTAACAACCAATAAATAATATTTACGACCATTTTTAAATTTAGGACCATAGTTCAGTTGAAAAATATTATTTTAGATTGTATGTTATTTGTAAATATTAATTTAAAACCATCATTTAGTTAAATAATAGTATTTAAGATTTTATGCTATTAATATTTTTTTTTAAACCATGATTCATTTGAATATTTTTGTAAAGTGTACAATTATTTGAAAATATTAGTTAACATCATAGTTTGGTTGAAAAATAGTATTTAAAATTGTACGCTATTTGAAAATAGTATTTAAGATGGTAATTTAGTTGAAAATATTATTTAGGATCTTACATTATATGAAAATATTTTTGAAGACCATATTTAATTAAAGAATATTACTAAAGGTCTCAACATCTAATACTTTGAGTTATCAAATATATAGAGTTTCAATTTTGTACGTTTGTCTCAATCACCTTCTAAGATAATGGATCATTAATAAAATAAACAGTATAATTAAAAAGAACTAAGAGACCGAAATCACACAGTTGATCAATACATACGAGATCTAAACTTACACTAGGAATATTGTTATCATTTGAAAGAGGTAAACAAAATGTGTCAACATACTCATTTTTTATCAATGGCACAAGAATGCTATCAACGATCATGTCAAACAAAGATGAAGCAGAACTAATAGACGAAAAAGAATCAATGTCATGAGGTATATGGTAAAAAAAGAACCATAAAGAAGAGTCTGCATGAGAGGAGACCTTAATGAGAGGAGACTGCATGACATAAACAATGATCTGTTTCAACGGCTCAAAATATATTGATATGATTAGATTACGTTGGAGGTTAAGATCGGATTATCTTTAGAGGGTATTTTAAACTTATTAATAAAAACTATGCCAAGTAAGTTGAGTGCCTGATGACTAAGTTGTGTACATACTTCGAATGTTGGGCTTAAGGACTCATAAGACCAACCCATATTTACAACCCGACCCGAGGGGTCCATGAATTTAAAATTTTCTATAAATAAACAAAAAATAACATTAAATGAGTTGGTTGATTCTCTCTACATATTAATAGTTAGCAACTCTATTATTTCTCTACCCCTCACACAATATTAAATTCAATATCTAAACACTTATCGTTAATACCATGCAACCTAATTTTATCTTCACCAGATTGGTGACCATAACAGAAGACAGAAGGTGGTCGAATATCAAATTTAAAACCTATTCGACCTTCAGAATTCTTTGAGGCCTGGAGCTAGACATGTAGATATATACCCCTCTTGAAAATAAGGGGATCATAGGAAATGAGGAGCCTGTGAATATGTCCCATGTAATTTGAAATTTTGAGGAAAGACTCTTCATACAAGAGGAGCGTCATCAACTTAGGGCAGAAATTGAGGCACTAAAAGCCCAAAGACAGACTGAGAAATATTTACATAAAAAGAATCCATCGGAGCACCTCAAACCCGATGAGTTGAACAATAATTTCAAGCAAAGTTCATATGATCAATTTCATAAAGCCGACTAAAAATGTAAGAAAGAACATTATGCTAGATATTGTACAAGTACATCAGATTTAGTTGAAGGGTCCATAACTGAATCAAATTTGAAAGTTTCTTATTTCTCTTCGATTGGTGATCATAGTCGGAAAAAAAAAGAGAAAATTTGGCTAAGAAGCAAGTTAAGAAACATCAAAAGTCACGTAATCAGTTTTTATCAGTAAAAAAAGGGATCAAAATGGTAAAGGTAAAAAAAATTATCAATGGAAAACTAAAGGGTCTGTAGACCATAGTATATATCATTTACTAAGTGATCAGATTGATGTACAATCCGAGTCTGGTGTTTTTGCTACTCCCAATGAGGATTATATGTCCAGCCAAGGCAATAATTAGAGGCAGTCATCATTGTTTTAAAAAGTCATGTCCGAACATTTTCCCATGCGGTTTGACAGTTCAAAAATGGAAAAGTAAGATGGGAGTCAAGATCCTTATAATCATCTTGAATAATTTAAGAATTTTATGATAAGTTTCAACGATGATGACAAGTTATTATGTAGAGTTTTCTCTCAAACATTTAAATGCAGTGCTTCAAATGGTATAATAGATTTCCATAAGGATCAATCAAGAATTTTGATATGTTCTGGATGGCTTTCCGAATATAGTTTGTAGAAATCAATGAACTCAAGTGGAATGGTGACACAATAAGTCATTGCGCATAATATTCAAACGAATCACTGAGGGATTACATCAACCGTTTTGTAAACACTAAAAATGGGTTAGTTGATTGTTTCGAAAAAAATGGTCATAACTTCACTTCGGCATGGATTATTGGCTGGAGAATTTCTGGACTCAGTGACTCGGAAAAAAGCTTATGCATTGGGTGGATTGCTAAACCATATCAGAAAGCATATTACAGTGGAAGAATATAAGAAATCATGGCAGCCTCATCAATACAAGTCTATATCTGCAGCCTTTGTTCCCCAAGCTAATACTCAATCACACGCAACTGTTAGCAATTGACCTATGGACTCGGGGTAAGGTTCTCATTATCCCAGATAAAGTCAGTCAAATTAGGTTCAACCATTAAGTCTAAGGGAAAATCAATGGATCCAACATGATTACTATACATAATTAATTGAAAAATGTAGCTACCATCTATGGAAGGGAAAATAATGTAGTATAATTCTGAAGGCATGCTCCAATCCCAACTCCGAGAGAAAATTGGAATTCATGTTTTTGTAGTTACCATAACCACATGGGGCATGATATTAAGGATTGTATTGATTTAAAACAAGAAATGCAAGCTACTATAAATGGGAAATTGACCACTTTGTGAAATCACAAAGGGGTGATAAGCAACCAGGCATTAAAGCACAGCCTAGTACAAGTGGGGTTTAAACTTTATCACCTAATGTCTTAAGGTAACACATGAAGGAATCTAAACGAGATAGGGCAATGGTTATTGTTGAACAGTTCGATGTAGATTTAGAGTACTTGGATCCTGATCCAGATCATAGCCGAATCAATATGGTGACAGAAATATTGTTAAAAGATGAATTGCAAGTGGAAAATGCGCATTAATTTAACAGACCTCAACAGAGCATTCCCAAATATCATTTTCATGTGTCTCGAATAGATCAACTGATGGATTACACTTCGGGAAATAAGTTGTAACCTTTATTGATGCTTTTTCTATGAACAATCAAATATAGATGGATCCAATTGATCAAGGCCACACCACAATTATCACTGATAAAGTGTGTTAAAGAATACTTAGGCTAACTATCAACGATTGGTTAATAAAGCTTTTGCTAGTCAGATCGAAAGAAATGTGAAAGTCTATATTGATGACATGGTGGTAAAAAACCCAATGAGAAGGATCGTATACTTTACCTCTATGAAGCATTTTCTAATTTGGAAGCCATCAATTTAAAACTGAATCCAATGAAGTGTACCTTTGGTGTCCGATTTGGTAAATTATTAGGTTATGTTATCAATAAAAAAATGATTCAAGTTAACCCAAATCAGTTGAATGCTTTGTTAGCCATGGATCATCTTTGAACCACCAAAGAAGTTCAGATGGTGACTGGGATATTGGCAGCCTTGAATAGGTTTATTTCCAGATCATCGGATAAGTGTGCACAGGTTTTCCAAGTACTAAGAAATGTCAAAGACTTTAATTGGTCCCTAGATTATGATAAGGAATTCCTCGAAATTAAGAAAAATTTATCACCACCAAAACTTTATTTAAACCCATTATGGGAGAAATACTCTATATGTACCTAGCAGTGTCAGATTATGCTCTAAGTGCAGTTTAGTTTGAGAGGCTGACAACTATCCCTGTCCGATTTATTACATTAGCAAAAGCTTGTATATGCTAAAAAAATACCTTAAATTGGAAAAGCTATCTTTAGCTCTAGTAATAGCGGCTAGAAAAATGAGACCTTATTTACAAGCACATTCAATCATGGTTCGAACTTCTTTCATCTTAAAAACGTATTGCAAAAATCAGATGTATTAGGCCGGGTGACTAAGTGGTTTGCTGATTTGGATGATTATTATATTGATTTGTTCCTCAAGCATTCCTGGTTGAACTCCACTTACAAAAATGCTATGAAAAGTCTCAAGTTAACAAGCTTAAGAAAGAATGGGTAGTTCGAGCATACGATGGGTTTATTATGATGGGATATGGGGCCAGAATTTGCATGATCTCCCCATTTGGGGATACCATGTACCAAGCTATACGTTTCTGATTTAAGGCATCGAATAATAAAGCTAAATATGAAACATCTATAACAGGTCTAAAGTTAGCTCAGATATGTGGTGCCAAAAGAATTCGATTGTTGAGTGCTTCACAATTAGTTATTCACCAGGCACAAGGACAATCTGAAACCAAGAAAGATCGGTTGGTGAAATTCTTAGGGGTGTTAAAGTAAATTTCTGCTGCTTTTAAAAATGTTATATACAGACATGTGCCAAGATCGAAAAATGTGACGGGTGATTCTCTGGTTATCGTTGCATATACCAAAGTATACCATTGGATTCTTATACAATAATGCCATTCTGATAGCAAGAATTGTTGAAATTAAGATTGGCGCTTAAGATAATTTCCAGATACAAGCCATAATGGCTCAAGATTGGAGATATGATATCCAAAAATTTATTACTAATGGAATCATGCCTAAAGATAAAAGGTTAGCCAAAAGGTTAAAGTCCAAACCACATGGGTTTTTTATCTTGAAATAGTTACTCTACAAAAAAACTTTCAACAAACTTTTGTTACGATGCCTCATACCTAATGAAGTCCAAGCAGTTTTACTTGAGTTACACGATGGGGAAGGATCAGCTTATTGTGGTTATAAGGCTTCGACCTGAAAAGTCTTGCTCACATAATATTATTGGTAATCCATTATGGCATTTAAAGAGTTATTTATAATATATGATCCATGTCGGAGGTATGGAAATGAAATACATATGTCAGTAGTTCCAATAAAATCAGTATCCAAACCAGTACCTTTCGACATATGAGGGTTTGACTTAGTTGGACCTCTTACGATGGCTTCAGAGGTTGTCGAACTATTATTTTAGCAATTGATTATTTTTTTAATGGATACAAACTGCATCCCTATCCAGTAAAACCTCCAAATCATTGCTTAAGTTTGTTCTATCTAATATTTGTTGTATGTTTTGGATTCATAAATGCACTACCACATATAAAGGCCCTCAGTTTGACAACAAAGATATAGAAAATTTTTATGCATCAATAAGAATTTAACATTGTTTTTCTTCACCTTTTCATCCTCAAGCCAACGGACAGATATAGGTAGCAAACAAAACTATCTTGACGAGACTCAAAAAGAATTTAGAATAAGCAGGTGGTAAGTGACCTAATTACTTACAAGAGGTATTATGGGCAATCGAACCACTTTTCCATTACTACACAAGAACCTTCATTTTCTTTGGTTTATGGGGTGGATGCAATTGCGCGAATAGAAGATCATCTTCCTTCTTTTATGGTTCAAAATTATTCCGAAGAGGATAATGAAGTTGCAATGAGAGCTCTGTTGGATATGATTGAAGAAAAATGAATAAAAGCCTACTTGAGAACTGTTAATTACCAGGGTTTGATGAGAAGTAGGTACGCATCTAAAATACGAAGGAGAAATTTTAAAGTGGCGGATAAAGTCTTATAAAAAGCGTTTATGCACACTAAAGATAGGAAGTTCGAAAAGTTGGATCCAAACTGGAAAGAGGCTTACACTGTCCATAAGAAGGTCAAACAGGGAACGTACATGCTAGTTGATCAAGAAGATTTTACTGAGGCACACATGGAATATCGAACATCTAAGGTTGTATTTATGATATATGTATCTTTTAAATATTTACTTTATTTTAGATCAATGTAAATATTATGGGGGCATACTCTTTCCTACCCTGGTAGTGCGGGGAGGTTTTAATGAGGTGTCCGGATTTTTATTAATCTACATTTTTTTCCTTAGAAATTTGTTTCAAGTATATCAAGTTTATTTCCTTCGAATGGCTCAAGTATAACAAGATTTTATTGTCTTTGAATGGATTACCTTCGAATGGCTCAAGTATATCAAAATTTTATTACCTTCGAATTGCTCAAGTATATCAAGAGTTTATTGTCTTTGAATAAATTACCTTCGAATGGCTCAAGTATATCAAGAGTTTATTTCCTTTAAATAGCTCAAGTAAATCAAGTGTTTATTACCTTTGAATGGTTCAAGTATGTCAGGTGTTTATTACCTTTGAATGGATTACCTTCGAGTGGTTCATGTATATCAAGTGTTTATTTCCTTTGAATGGATTACCTTTAAATGACCCATTTCCCCAAGTTTTAATCACTTTGATCATATCTAATTGTGTTCGGATAAAGATAGAAGTGAGAATAGATAGAAATAAACTAAGTTTATTAGATAAAGTACCTTGGCTAAATCAAGGGCTTGGTAAAATCCGATGAGAGATTTAAAGCATGTCTTATCAAAGACACAAAATTGCATAAACATATCCAAAATAAATAACAAAATGTTTTGTATACATCAATGACTTACTTAGAAACAAAAATATTCAAACATATTGGCCTCAAGGCTCATTCTGTTAGGTCAAATAATATAACTAAGCTCGTGTGTAGTTTATTTATCTAAACATGTTACCTTCCTCATGTTAGATAAAAAGACAGTGAAGCTGGCGATGATGAAAAGGACAGTGAAGATGATGCAAGTGTTAAACACATTAAAGAGACCCGAAGTGGATTTAAAAAGATAGTGTAATTTAGGGAGTCATAGATTACACATTAGTGTAAATGTTTTTTCTTCCTCGTGTTTCAGTCACTACAAAAAAACCAAAAAGCTAGGGTTTTTTTGCGTATGCATCGAAAACGGCAGAGTCACTGTGTCTTTCAAATAAAATCAATCTGCAGCAGGTTTGGAGATGTAGGCATAATCTGATGAACTACGTTAACAATTGTGGGTTTGATTTCACTTTTTTGTTTCTTTTCTTTTCTTTTGATCTGATTGCATGAAAATTGTGTATTTTCCCAAAACCTTTTATTTACCTCAAGCCAATTTAGAAGTGATTTTCCTGGAAATTAGCATATTTCGGGCGCCAAAGCGGATAATATCAAACTAGTGTTGAGATTGTGTTGTTCTTACTTATATACAGAGGCGGAATATGCGTACTGAGCCTCCATATTCCCAACAAATGGTATCAGAGCACCAGGCCCAGACGGAATGCGATGTGGTGGGTGTGATATGGGTGAAATTCTCAAATATCGAACATCTTACCAGAAGCCATGAGCCATACTCAAGGTGAATGATCTGCTAGATAGATGGAGCGCCAGATGGCTCATCAAGTAGGTGGCTTGATCAAGGAGCGACGCAATGTCATCTATAGATGAAGTGCAAGATGGCTCATCAAGCAAGTGGCTTGATCAAGGTGCGACACAATGTCATCTATAAATGGAGCGCCATATGGCTCATCAAGCAGGTGGTTTGATCAAGGAGCGGCGCAGTGTCATCTATAAAATGGAGCGTCAAATGGCTCATCAAGCAGGTGACTTGATCAAGGAGCGGTGCAGTGTCATCTATAGATGGAGCGACAGATGACTCATCAAGCATGTGGCTTGATCAATGAGCGGTGCAGTGCCATCTAAAGATAGAGTTCCTGATAGCTCATCAAGCAGGTGGCTTGATCAAGGAGCGGCACAGTGCCATCTGATAGTGAGCAGATAGATCCCACCATAAATATCTAGAGTTCAGGCTTCTCTCCACCTGACTAGATTAGATGGATGGAAGTCAAATGAGAGGAGGCTACAATGGTACTTTGTTCGAGAGGAGGATTGTTGGGTGCGACCAAAGTCCCCACGTCCCATATCGGTTAAACATGGAAAGGAAGATCAATATATAAGTTAATAATATATCTCCATTAGTGTGAGGCCTTTTGGAAGTGGACCAAAGAGCAAAGCCGTGCGGGCCAGTGGGTCCAAAGCGAACAATATTACACTAGTGTGGTAATAAAAGTATTCTTACTTATATACAGAGGTGGAATATGCAGACCCCATATTCTTTACACATTCTCATCGATCTTTTCTTTTTCTTTTCCTTGTCGACTCTCACCATCTAAACCATCTTCATCCGAACCATCTTCATCAAAACCATCTTCATATGAGTCATTAGACAGACCAATTTTATCAGCCAAAGGTATGCTATGATGGGGTAGCAGATCGACCGGTACATATCCCCAAAAGTTTTTAAGGGCTAACTTAGGAAATTTCTTGTGAAACAGAAATACCATGTCAAATTTCACTGACTCATTATGCATCTTTAACATCAACTATATGTTAAACTACTTTTGCCTTGAGAAAGGTAATTTCATATTATTTCTCCTTGGGAAGATCTTCAAGTTTCTTATTCTCATTAGACAAGCGTTGAATAGTAGTTGTGTCAGTAGTGTGCTCATTTTTCTAACGAATTAATCTCTTCGGATGTCGATAATTGTATGCCCTTCTAATCAAATTTGAGCTTGTAACGATCGGCTTTTACTTGAACTAGCTCATCTTTGACGAATTTCACTTCTCCATTCAGATTTCAACTTTTCATTTTTCTTCCTCAAAAATATTATTTAAATTTAGATTCTCAGTCTGAAGGGAAGAAACGTATTCAATCTGAGACCTCACTTGTCTCTTCAAATAAACAATTAGCATGTTATAACCCAAAAATGCACACCCTAGTTCATCATTCTCTTTGGACACTTCAAAAGGAACCCCACCGTAGACTACAGCGGTTGTAGGATTTTTAGGCTTAAGGAAGGCAGAATCGAAAGAATCAAAATAGAAGTTCCTTTAGTCTTCTATTTGATCACCATCTTTAAAAGTTGGATTCTCAGTAGGAGGAAGAAATGAAGAAGGGGGATCGGATGTTACAGCTGTTGGAGGAGGAACATCAGTAGAGATGGTTAGAAGAGGAACTTTTGGACAAAGTATAATCTCTAAACCAGCCGAAGCCTTATTATTCTTCTTTTTTTTCACTACCTTATTTACTTGTTTTATTCCCTTTCTTTTTCTTAAGAGCATGGGATTCAGATGGAACCTTGATCCCTTCGACAGTGGCAACCACAACGTCCAATAAGACTGCGTCTATCTCATCGGGCTGCCTTTTTTCTCCTGTTTTTAGAATAAATTATGAGGAATAATCCTTGTTCTTGTTATCTTTATTTTGGTGATTGAGAGCCATATTTCTGGCTAGCAAAAATAGTTTCATGTCAGCTGCCTCTGTTCTTTTTAGTATCTTAGTAGCTCGGGGACGAGTAGTAAACTGCTCCAATGAGAGTTCCTGAGCTGGATTAGTCCTCCAAATATGAGACGTCACAAAATTCCTAGGGGTGCAGCAGTTGTGAAACTCGTTGAACCATTTCTAATTGACCCATTGATTCAGCTTCCCAAATGTCACTTTTGTAGCTTCCACGTGTTGTAGAAACCAATACAAAATAGTTGGAATAAGGAAATTAAAGGTTATGAACACAATTATAGAATGTATAAGAGTTGTACAGAAGTCTGGAAAAACTTACGCGAACTTTTCCGATATCTTGTAAACAACTTCAGATTCCCTTTACACATAATTTTATTGCCATTTTCCCAAGGACCGTTGATGAAAAAGAATTGTTTTTTACAAATGTTGTTTGCCTCTAAGAGGTCTTCAACTACCTTATAACTATTCCCCATATTGAAATAATAAAATATGATGTAATCATTGAGAGACAGGCCGACTAGAGCAACAAAATTTTCCATTGGCATCAGAATTGTTGATAGTCTTGAGGCTATGATGCATGTTAGTAACAATAACCAAGCTTTGGGGCTAGCTTGGCTTGGGCACAATGTAACCAAACTGAAATATATTACTATTTCAGGTTCTAAGGGAAAGTAAATGCCCCAGTTGAGCACATCGGTGTAGACAACCAGCTCAATGGCTCTACAGTCCATCAGAGTTTCTCCGGATTTAGGCAGTCTAACTCTCACCGAGTTAGGGAATTCTCATTTAGATCAAATTCCTTCCAGATAGAATTCATGGAAATACACATAAGATATTTTTTTGCAAGGTCAAAAGATATTTGACACTAACCTTGGGGAAATTAGGCCCAACTTACCCGATGAGAGACTCAGGAAATGACTCAGACTCTTTTGAGAGGGTTTATCTTTTCCCTTATCAACACCAGCTTATGTGACCTTTGTTCCTCTTATTAAATTCGGAGTCTCCCCCAGTTTGACCCCATGTCTCGAGAGGGGTGTCTTCACCACTACCTTCCATGTTTTCCACTATGGTCTGTGGTTTTTTCTCCAAAGTTTCTCCAGATCAAACCCTCAGATTAGCTTCCTCAAGTTGAGAGGATTCAGTTGCCACCCTTGTAGGATTTGTTTCTATATTCGAACCGTTTGGAGGATCAGTTACAGTTTTTTGTCCACCCATGGTTGGAACTTGTGGTGGGGGCTTATTAGTGATTGTAGGTGGTTTGGTTGATTTATTTAGTGTATAAGACTTTTGTTCGCCTTTTAAAGTCTCATAACTCTGTGCGGGGTGCTCTCACCAATATCAAAACCCATAACAATAAAAGTTGAAGGAGTTCTTCGACTGGTGGTTCCCTAAGTTTGAGATGACTTGACTAAATTTGGAGGACTACTATGTGAGGAGAATGATTGGGTGGTTGAAGTAGGTTCATAAGGAGTAAAATTTTATTGTAAGGATGAAGTCTTATGTATTCAACAGACTAAGTGATAACGATTTTACCCAAAAAAGTGGTTAACCTAATAGTAGCCCTTGCTCTCTTTTTCTCTTCTTCTAGTTTGGATAAGTTAAGCTAGCCACCTTTTGCTAAAAATTTCCTAGCTGTAAACATACAAACGCTAAAAAGTACGGGTAAAGGTGATATATGGTGCCTAATATGAATGAGTAAAGTAAGATTTCACCCGAAAAAGTTTAAAGGGTTGAGAAAATACTTTCTCTATCTAGATTTAATAGAGTAATATATTTCTTACTCTAGAAATACTAGCAATAAAAATAAAATGAAGTTTATATATAAGGGGAAAAGGACACTTAAGTACCCTACTAGGGAAGAGGAATCAACAGGGGTAGCTAGAGTCTATAAAGAGTGCAACCGTTTCTTACCATATATTTGATTATTTTTTCTAGGGAAAAACAAAGATCGACGGTCTAATAAAAACTGACACGTGTAACTAATTAAAGTGGTGACCTTTGAATATTAACTGATTATCGAATTAACATATCGGATTGCGTTCGGAGCGCATAAGATATATTAGCTCCCCTAAAATACTTTTGAGAGAGCTAAGGGGGCTAGATGATATGATCGGATTACGTTGGAGGTTAAGATCGAAGTTTCTTTAGAGGGCGTTGGAGACCTATAATAAAAAAACTATGCCAAGTAAGTTGAGTGCTTGATGACTAAGATGTGTACCTTATTCGAATGTTTTTGGTCTTGGAGGCTCATAAGACCAACCCATAATCACAACCCGACCCAAGGGGCCTACGGATCCAATTGTTTTTATAAGTGGACCAAAAAACAGTATTAACTGGTTGGATTGATTCTTTCTCTACGTATTAATAGTTAGCACCTCTATTATCTATTTACCCCTTACACAAAATTAAATTCATTGTCCAAACACTTACCGTTAATACCATTCAACCTAATTTTATCTTCACCATATATGAGCCTAAAAACGAGGCATCAACTACACTTTTGTTAAGCTCAAGTGGATGATACATCCATGGAGCAATATGCGAGGGGTGTTATTATTCTAGTGGTTGTTGTTGATAATAATGTTGCTGTTTATTTTTACTTTACAAGTCTATACATTAAGTCTTCTAATGACACTTCTGTTTACGGACGACACATTTATCTCAAAAGATCTTAAAAGCTAATCTCCAATAGATTGTTGTGAAATAATAAGATTATAATGAATCAAAGTGGTTAGAAACCTTTTGTCAATTTTAGACATAAGTCAAATCTAGTCTACAACCAATTCATTAATAAAATAATAGACATATGAAAAATGAGAACCATACGGAATGCCCCACATAATTTTTCAAAATCATTCTATATAATGTACAAATTATATAATATATTGTTGTCCAAATTAATAATATATTATTTAAAATTTTGAGCTTTAAAAAATTGTATGTAAACCAACTAATCCAAACATTTAATAATAATTGCGTAAAATAAGACAACATCATAATTTTAACCAAAAAATATTATATCATAATATTTTGATTGAACATTCAATGTAAAAATATTAGCACAATATTATATCATAATATTTTGATTCAACATTTAATCTAAAAATATGAGCACCTTATATAGAAATTAAGAATAAAATATCTCCATTATCGTATATTTACAGCCAATTTAATTGTAAAACTTTGTTTTCTTTCACAATTACAATTAATTTACAACTTAATCTAGACTTATTTAATCTAGACTTATAAGTCTTACAAAATTAAATTTTAAATTATAACCATAAAGGTTGTTCTAAATATTTTATATATTTTAATTATATATACGTAATCTAACTTTATTCTAAAACCAAATTATAAAATATTTGTAAAATAAATAAATTTAAAGGTAAAAGTATATGATAAATTTTATTATATAAATTTAGATAAATTATTATTCAATATATCATAATAAATTTAATTAGCATTTAGCGTTTAAAAAATCAAATTACCAATATATAATAACTTTTACTAATACAATGACATAATGGGCGTGGCTAAATCTAGTCTTGTTATATTTCAATTATTTTTGTTATATCTCGTATATGGTTTTGGAAAATTTTACCATTATCTGAAAAAGAGGTAAAAAATTGAACTTGTTAGATTATACATTATTTTTTCTTGTTCATCTATACTACTCTCAAAACCTCTCAAAAAAATCATATTTCGACCTTTTTATTTTCAATTCTGACAATGCATTAAGATTAAGGTATGTAATACAAGTATAATAGTATAATTTTCTTTTAATTTTATTCATTAATTTTGTAGTTATATGGGTTTGAAAATTTGATTTAGATATATCGATTTCCAATATTTTTAGTTGTTTGTTTGATGATTTGTTGATTGACTAGTGTGTGGAATTCATGAAGTTACGTTTGAATAACTTATGGTTTTAGGTTCTCGAATCGGGTTTTTGTTGTTCATCGCATACATTGCGGGATTAACTATTTTATCATCGCATACATTGCACAATAATGATGTAGTTTATCACAAACTTGCATACGACGACACAGTTCATCGCGCATTATATGAGATGAATAAGATATTATGTATGTACTTAATGTGACTTTTAACATTTTCGTTGTTATGTCTATGCAATTCCAGCATGCTTTCATATATGTTTTGTTGACTCAATTCATACGTTGTGCGACACTAATACACTACATATATAGTTTTCAAGTATATAGTTTGTGTAACATTCATTAAATTTGTGTTTCAATTCTCTTATTCATACTCTCACTTTTGTATTTTGTTATATATGGTTAAAACTAAGGTGATGAGGAGAAATGTCAGTTAGATCTCCCTCATACCAACATTACGAGAGCTAATGAGGGCTCATACTTACGATAGAATGTGATATAATCGTCCTAACACATTTTTATAGTTTTTCTCTAGCAAGGGTACTCATTCTTTACCTCCTCATATAGCATGCAAGAGTAATGTTTGACCATCATCGAGAGTGCAGACCTCATATGACATGTTCTCACGCATAAATCCCCATGTATATCGATTGTGTTTGGAATAAAAGAAACATGAAGCTTACAATGTCTTCCAGGATGATGTCATTTTCTTTAAAACTTTTCTTTTACTAATATCCATTTTTATATTTAAATATCATTATTCCATATTATGTTTATTTAATTATTTTGTCTATTTTTTAGCCTCGAGTAAGACTACGATGTTACTCTATGTACAACAATATTTATCGATAAGCAATCAGACGAAAGTCTGCGAGTAGGTTATGTGTATGCCGATCAGATATCTTATCGACTGTCTCGCCCGTTGGTATACCAACATCCATATGGTTGAGGTATTTCTCAAGCCTTGTCGTGCAGATATATCGTCTGTATATTTCTATTTCACCGAGATGAATGCGACTCTCAAAAGTTTCCATGCTATTACGGGTCTTACAGTAGAAGGTATGTTTTTTTATCTTGTAAAGTATGTTGGTGAGGATGAGAGATCATGGGTTTGTGTCACTGTACTTGGTGGTAGACATATTCAGCTACAAACAAAGAATATTGGGCGTGAGAGATATGTTCGTCTTGGGTTGTTACGAAAGATCTTTTCTGTTAAACGATATCATGATTATACAACGACAAATGATGCTACCGCGATATATGATGATATTGCGACAAATGAGTGTGTCACTCAGGCTACTCGATGTCATATTTTACATATCTTAATTAGTATGATATTGGCGAATAAAGTGGCAATGTTATGTATCTTGATTACTTACATTTTATTCATTATTACCTTATGATGGATAGGTTTAACTGGGGTCAGATGGTTTTGGCTTAGTTATAGTATGCAGTTAAATAAATTTTCTCCAGGGTACCGATGATATATACAGGTTTACTGGATGTTTGAGGTTTGGATTAATGATCATTTTCCTCGACTTACACTCCGTTATACAATGAGTATGCTATCGTCTTACCGCGTATGTATCATTATACACCGTAAAATTTTAGCTCGAAACAATTTATTCGATGTGATATGTGATACACTGTATCTATATTTCAAGAGACAAACATAAGTTTTAATTCATACTTTAAAATCTCAATTCTATGTTATTTATTTATTTATGAATTAAATATCTATTAACTTTTTAACAATGTTTTAATTCATATTTCTACTGTATGGTTAACTACGACCAGTATGACTATTTCGTGAGATTAGTTTGATTGATCATACATTGAGGTCGTGGGAGTTAGTAGAGCCGTATTATCTGATGTGCGTGACACACCAGTTGGGGGACATTTAGATGATATCATACAGTTTACGAGCTTAGTTGTGTAAGACATATAGATGTGTTGGCCTTAGGTTTGCATGGATGAGTTGACTTAGGACAGTTGGCATCACCATATGATCACATATATAAGTGATATATATGACGGAAGGTTGGTTAGTACAGACCCGTTGTACCCTATTTGGGTTATGACTAATGTATGGTACATAGTGGGCAACATTGACTCAGTAGGGCATCGTACATATTTTAAGGAAAATTATCCCATGTACACTAAGAGGAACACATATGATGCTTTTGATCATACATTCAGATGGAGGCATGTAATATACGATGACGAAGGAGAAGAAGGTACAAGAATTAGAAAAAATTCTATTATATTGCCCACTGCTATCAAGGTCATTATTGTATTATAGTTTGTGTTTGTTATGACTTGTACGACATATTATGATCTTTATTTATGTCTTATATGACTATTATGATATATATTTTTATGACTTATATGACTTGCAATTTGTTTCTATGACTTTGACAAAAAAAATATAACTATTATAATCTTTGTTCATGACTTGTACGCCATATAATTATTTATGATCTTTATATTTTTATCTGTATGACATACAATGTTTAAGATATTTGTTTTTTTATTTGTATGATTATAGAGGTCATTGATAGGTTGGTAGGGCTCCAATAAAAGCATCACACTAAAAACAATAAATACTAATATATAAATATATATATATATATATATATATGGAAACAAATACATAAAACATAAATTAAAAAGATCAAAAGTAAATACACTAATCCATACAAGCGTTATATCTCTCTATTTATAATTCTAGCGTTATATCTCTCTATTTATAATTCTAGGAGGTTAGCATCCAAATCTTATTATTCGAGACATTATTCTAGAATATGATCGTTTAAAAAGTCAACTATATCTTGTTTAACAGAATCATAAATATGAAAACAAAACAACATACTTACCGTTTCGATGACATCATATAGTTATAGTAGATACATTAAGATTTAACATAGAGATATATGGTGTACAAGATATTAATATCGAGTGGTTATGATTAGTCTGTTATCGGGAAATATCATCCAATAATAAATTTTTGGATAACTTATCAATCAATCTAGACTATGAAGTAAATCATCCAAAACATCTATTGAGCTATAAACATCCAACCATAAATCTTAATGTCCATTTAATTCCTAAATCAAATCACGTTTAACGGAATCTAACGCTCTTGATACGGTTTGATATATGCACTTTCCATGAGGAACAATGTCTATCAAGCTAGTATAAAATACGTAACAATGTTGTTGGGATGCATCTCGTGTATATATTTACGTTTCTGTTGTTGGTAGATTTTTTTGGTTGCCCTATTTTCTTTTCGATAGTGGGAGGTTTCGGCACTAAGAATGAAGATATGTTCTTGAAATACAACATTATTGGCTTTTGGTTTTAGATCTGAATAACCTAATTAAATATATGTTTTAGAATTTTGGGACGGTAACCATCTATAAAACTAGCTATAATGGAATATTGTTTTATAGAGAATCTTCACACGTAGTTGCATCTATGGGAATTATATTTAGTTTTTTTCTTAAGTATATCGTAATTATTCTCAGGAATAAATCTACTTTCTATTTCTATCATAGTTATTTCACATGCACAAGGCAACTCATATGTTTTCCTAATAACACATCCACATGTTACCCGATCTACGCCTATATTTTTAGCCCATTTAATAGTATTCTCAAGAATTTATAAGCATGCATAGGATACATAACTACATAGTTGGCCAAACAATATAATTTTATGACCCGATTTAATACGAATCCTAGCTCGAAAGATTTAAAAATATTTGAATGTTGATGACGTAACAGCTAGTGACTTTTGTCCCATAAAATTTAAAATTGCATTGGTTAGTGCCAAAATAACATTTTACGGACACGCGCACTCTCACACCTACAAAAAAAAATTATTATTATTATTATATTGATTTTTTAATATAAAAATGTAACTTTAAAAACAAAATTTTCACTTGCCGATTGTTTATTTAATTGCCTAGATGTTTAATATATTGTGTCTCATAATTTAAAAAAAATCACCGTATTTTATTATCTATGTCATAACATAATGTAAATATTTTGGGTAGGCGGGAACAAATTCACACAATGATGCTAGATTCTTGTTATAAGTTTTCATCATGTTTGATTCGATAAAAAAGTTTTAAATAACCATAAATCACTTGCAATGGCTACGAAGGGTATTATCTTTTTAACCGTGCTAAAAACATTATTATTTATATGTTATTTTTATAACAAATATATTGAATCCAAAAATACATATTCAGTATATAACATCAACTCTAACTCATGATTTATCAAAATGGAAGTAGGAAACACACACGTATTATCCATCACACCTCGTAGAAAACTTAAAGCCCACGTGTAGCTGGCTTGCTTCTCCGCACTCATAAACACAAAATGAACATATAATGTAAATTGTGTTGAAGTTGAACCTATAATATCAAGCAATGACATTCGATACATCGTCATCTTATAAGTACAATACATCACAAGTACACGTAGGAAGTATGCAACAAGTTAATATTTATATGATGCATAATATGAAATCGGTGATCACATTCGTTGTATTATTTATTCGATGCCACATAGTGGCGGATCTAGGAATTAAAGTAAGGGGGGGCCAAAATTCTCGTCGAATTCTCGAATTTTATCTCTAACATTACTATGTGACTTTTCAATAAGTTGGCGTAGTCCCAGATCACTCACTATATATTCATTCAAATGAAATTCTACACTATCATCATTAGTTTTTTATATAGAGGCAATGAGATTAGGATGAATCATATTATTATTACTCCAGCTACTTGAATAACCAACACTATTCCTTGGTTTTATAATCTTAATGTATCTTAATATATTATTTTTAAAAGATATATATAAAATAAAATAGAATATAACTAAACCAAATTTAATATCTTAAAAAGATATTTTAAAATTGACATAAAAGTAAATAAAATTTGTTATAAAAAATATATTTTTGAAAAATAAATGAAAATAAATACAATTTGTTATATAAAACATATTTAACACATAGATAAAAATATTACTATATTATTTTTAAAAGATATTTAAAAAAATAAAATATAACAAAATCATTTAATATATAAAAGATAAATGTATAAAATATATTTTTAGAAATAGATGGAAATAAATTCAATTTTTTTATATAAAAAATATTTTTAAAATAAATATAGATAAAATCAAAATTTTATGTAAATATTATATAAAATTAAAATCAATATATAATTTTATTTTAAAAAAACAACCAAATTTTTTCATATATATTGTCTTTAAACTAAGTAAATGTATTTTCAATTTCCTAAATGAACACAAATCAGATCAGAAAGATCAAAATAATAATAAAATTTCAAAAGAAAACAAAAAAAAATATACATACGTTGAAAAAAATAAATCGGTGAAACTCCTTCGGATGGCGTTCTTCCTTTTCACCAACTCAATATCTTTTTCTAAATAAAAGTAAAAGATAAAACATAATTAATTAGAAAGATTAAAGGAATATTAAATCAAAATAAATTATGGCAAAAACAAATTGAGAATATTTACAAAATCAATAGAGTTGGAGTTCTAGTATTCATACAGATTAAGATGCTCGAGACTACATCCAAGTTGGCGGATCTAGGAATTGAAGTAAAGGGGGGCCAAAATTCTCGAATTTTAACATTACTACGTGACTTTTCAATTAAGTTGGCGTAGTCCCGGATCACTCACTATATATTCATTCAAATGAAATTCTACACTATCATCATTAGGTTTTGATATAGAGGCAATGAGATTAGGATGAATCATATTATTATTACTCCAGCTACTTGAATAACCAACACTATTCCTTGGTTTTATAATCTTAATGTATCTTAATATATTATTTTTAAAAGATATATAAAATAAAATAAAATATAACTAAACCAAATTTAATATCTTAAAAAGATATTATAAAATTGACATAAAAGTAAATAAAATTTGTTATAAAAAATATATTTTTGAAAAATAAATGAAAATAAATACAATTTGTTATATAAAACATATTTTTAACATAGATAAAAATATTACTATATTATTTTTAAAAGATATTAAAAAAATAAAATATAAAAAAATCATTTAATATATAAAAGATAAATGTATAAAATATATTTTTAGAAATAGATGGAAATAAATTCAATTTTTTTATATAAAAAATATTTTTAAAATAAATATAGATAAAATCAAAATTTTATGTAAATATTATATAAAATTAAAATCAATATATAATTTTATTTTAAAAAAACAACCAAAAATTTCCATATATATTGTCTTTAAACTAAGTAAATATATTTTCACTTTCCTAAATGAACACAAATCAAATCAGAAAGATCAAAATAATAATAAAATTTCAAAAGAAAACAAAAAAAATATACATATTTGTGAAACTACTTCGGATGGTGTTCTTCCTTTTCACCAATTCAATATCTTTTTCTAAATAAAAGTAAGAGATAAAACATAATTAATTAGAAAGATTAAAGGAATATTAAATCAAAACAAATTATGGCAAAAACAAATTGAGAGTATTTACAAAATCAATAGAGTTTGAGTTCTAGTATTCATACAGATGCTCGAGACTACATCCAACCATTTATAAATATCAACTTAAAATTTCCTTTTAAAATATTCAAGATTTCTAACTTAAATTATTCTTTAAAAATAGCCATAATCCAAGATTTTGTAGATTAAAATTTCTACTATGAGACTTTTAATCTAAAAAATTTCATTAAAATAGTCAACATACTAATTTTTAAATTTAAAAATTTCTACCATTATTTCAGATATTAAATTTAAAACATTCCTAAAAAAATTATTATCTTAAATTTTTAGTTTAATATTATTTAAATACTTATTACTTTAAAAAGGTTATAAAATATATATTTTAGTTAAAGGACCGTAGAATTGTTACTTTAATATTATTTAAATAATTATTACCTTAAAAAATTACAAAATATATATTTTTTAATATTACCTCCATAATTACGTCTTCGTTTACATCCTAAAAATAAAACAAGAAAAGACTTAAGTCTTCGTTATCCATAAAATTTTAGAGTGTTTATGTGTTTATATTATCATGGTTTAGCTATTTAGAGTTTTAAGTTTGTTATTTTTTTAGCGGAGTGATACTTATATAATTAGCTAGGATTGATGAGGACATTTTGGGTTTTCAACTTTAAATTAAAAGGATAGAATTATTTGCGAGAACTAAAAAAAATGACTAGATCTAGTTTTTTCTCTTTATTCTTTTTTATACTGAATCTTTCAAAAGTTTGCATATTTCAACCGTATCTCCGAAAAAATGGTTTTGATTTTCTAAAACGAATATTTTTAAAATCATTTTAGTTTTTTTCTTACGAGACTAGTTAACCCGTGATTCACGATAATTCTTAAGTTTGCATTTAACCTATGATTCTCATTTAGTATTTCCCCATTAATTATAATTTGCATTTAACACATGATTCTAGTATTTAACCACGATTTTCCATTAAGATTTAACCTTTGATTCTCAATTTAGATTTATGTCTTGTTTTTTAGTTCGCATTTAACTCATATTTCTCGATTTGTATTTAACACTTAACTCATATTTCTCAATTTGTATTTAACACTTAACTCATATTTCTCAATTTGTATTTAACATGAGTATGTTTCATAATTATAATTTGTATTTAACCCTTGATTTTTAGTTCATATTTAACCTAGATTTTCAATTCGAATTTAACTCATGAATTTGAATGCATATTTAACTCATGATTTTGAGTTGACATTTAACTTTTAATTCCCCGTTCACATTTAACAAGTGATTACAATTCGTATTTAATCTATGATTCTTAATCCACGCCTTCTAAGTCTGGGGCTAAGGGTAAAACTACAGGGTCAGAAGCACCCATAAAAATTTCCAAGGACAAGCTGTCCGGTCCGGAGGCAACCAGTTCAAGCCTTCGGAAAGAGACCTCCGGATCTGAGCCCAGCCGGACTCCAGACCACAAGAGGAAAGCAAACATCCGAAGGGCCTACTGAGCCAACCACTAGCTTTTCTCTCCCAAAAATAACCGATAATCCTTCCATGGTAATGGAAGACATAATGCAAGACAGTATCGAAGAAGCCCCTTTTTAAGACTGACGTCTCCGGGCAAACAAGTGAGGCTGCTGCTGTCCAAAGAGGACAAAGGAAAGAAGAAGTTATGTTTAAAACACCTGATCTAGTTTACCTTCAACCCATAAATATTAGTTATAATCTATCATTTACGAATAAAAAATAATCAAACTGGCAAATCACATCTAAAAAATAACATATTCGTGAATCACATATAGAAAATAGAAAGTAACTCTCGAATATTTTATTTTGTATAATAAATCTAAAATGAATAAATTCAAAAATAAAATCCTCTTTCGAAAACAGCTCAAAACAGTCGAATTACGTCATTGATTCGATATAATTACGGTAAACAGTAAATTGAGATTGACCCAATCGTTTTAGCTCCACTTCTCTTCTCCGACAAAAACTTCTGTCGAAGACAGCAGACGGTTTTCATAGTTTATGCATGCACTCCATACCTAAAAAGTAAAAATAAACAAAATGATGTTGATTCAAATTCCGTATATAAAATTATTAAAGATATTAAAAAAAATGAAAAGAAACCAATAATATTTTAGAAACAATGATATATAAAAAATAATTACATATGCGAAAAAAGAATGGAGAAAAATAATAACCCTAATATAACTTTATATGTACAATTGAAAGGATATCGGGAGTATCTAAAAATACAAAAGATCCAATAATAGTCGGTCAAATTAGACGGAGTGCATTTAAAGTCATCCTTAAATGCTACACCACCTTATAAATATACACCCAAATGAACTAAATGAACATAATTATAAATATATTCGTTTTTAAATATTTTCATAAGTAATAATATAAGTTTTACTAAAAATTGAATTAGTTACGGCATATTTTTATAGAAGTTCCCATAAAACAATTTTATTTTTTTTATAAAAATAATTAATTTTGACTGAAAATTGTTTTTAGCAATGCGAAAGTGAAAATATTCAACCGAAAGAAAAAGTGAAAATAGAATTGGAAAGGGCAAAAACAGAAGTTTTCTTTTGGTATTTTCGTTGCAACTTCCGATATTTTCTACAATCATCATGACTATAGTCTATAGACTAGATAGAAGCTCCTTGGGGTCCTTTGGACTATCTACAGAAATGATTACTTAAAGAAGCTCGAAAATGCCGCCATGTCAGTTGATCTATTAAATCATAGTAAATGACAATAAAACAAAATTTATTAAAATAATATTTATTAAAATAATTAAATTTCAAAAAACAAAAATATAAGAGTAGCTCGTTTGACAAATGTTATAACGAATCTCATTTTCGCTAACAATAAAACTTAACTAAAGTAACACAAAAATATATGTCTATGTTTATCCAAAAAAAAGACTTTCAACTGAAAAAAGTTACTGATAATTATTCATTTGGGGAAGAATAAAGCCAAATGAATATTCTTAATTTTTATTTAAATTATTTTATAATATAGCTAAATACTATATATTTATTATGTTTTCTATTTTTTACAAAATAATTTTTTTTACATACATTCCTCCTATTTTGAAATTTGAAAATATCATTTAATTTAAAACATTTATTTTTTTCTAGAATGACATCTAATAATGGACAAAATAGTATAAGTTTATTTCTTTGGTATCATTAGCAAAACTACGAAGCCTGGTATATAATGTTTTATTTCTAGAATGACTCTAAATATCCTCTCGACGAACCGTGTACATGTGATAATTACGCAATCGCACATTCTTCAAGAGTCTAAGGAGTTTGACGTGATCCTATAAGATAGGACCATTGGTTGGCCAAAATCGTTAGTTTGGATCTTGTGTAAGTGCATTGCTTTGCTATTATAAGTGTGGTGTATTTTTATCTTAACCAACCCACTTTTGGATCATATTTATAGTCATGATTCAATAGACGTATAAGGTTAATCTCAAGTGATCTTGTTTTTTCTTGAATAAATATAATTATAAAGAAAGAAGTATTTGTTTATGAGAAGAAACATTTAAGAAATTATATGTTTTGAAGTTGATGAGTAATTGAATATAATCAATTAAAATACACTAAAAAATATTAAAGACTATAAGATATCACCGAAACTTGGTATTATAGTTTTTGAGAAGTAGGAACAAATGTATATTTTCTTATTTTTAGTGTTATTTGAAATTTATTGTACTTGTTCCATCTAAATAAAATTAAATATGTTCCCTCGTTGATGTATATTTCTCCACAATATGAACCAAGTAAATCATGTGTTAACTTTATTTTTTATTATTATTTCATTCTTGTCGAGAACATTAACTTTGTTGCATAAACTATAGAGTCGAAGTCAAAATATTGAATTCTAAGCAAACTAGTTAACCAAAACTCGGTTTCAGTTTTCATTTATCTTTCTTGTTTGTGTAGGTGAATCCTACTAGATACAAAGTCTTGAACAAGTTCATAACTTAGGAGTTTTCTTCACAAATGTTTTAAATTAGACTATATCAACCATATATATATTTAAATGATCCAAACAGATCTAAGTATAATTCAATTCTTTATATGTTGTTGGGAAATCCAAACTTCGAGAGACTATGAACTTCATATTCATTGGGAACAACAAGATAAAAGAAAGTGTGAAATAAAATTTTAAAAAAACATAGAATACGCTGTTTAACGTGATTCAATTTTATAAATAATCATGCATCCACTCTCTTTTAGAAAACAAGTAAGTTACAGAAAAACTCCTCAAATACAAATAGTTCAATCACTATTTGTTACAATTTGCTACAAAGATAACATGATTCGTGTGACTTTTTATTTTAATGCTTATCTATCATCTCACTTCTCTCTTAAAATACCTAAAGTTTTCTCTCACTTAGAAAGAACAGAGACTCATCTCACAAATTAATTCTTTATTCACATTATTGCCTCGCAAACCCTACCTTTGTGTATCTTCTTCTATTTATAGGCTTAGAAAAAACCATAACTATTCACATGACCCTCTAGATTAAATCACATTAATCAACAATTGTAGTGAAGTAATAATCTTTTAAAATATGAAGGCTCATAAATTAGAAAATCCAAATTAATAGGAAACCTAATTAAAACAAAAGACCCAACTAAGAAGAAATATAATTAATAAGAATTCCAATTAGTATAGGAAGACCAAAATAGGATACCCAATTAAATTGAAAACCCAACAAATAGAAGAAGCACATATTAGTTAAGAACTTAAGCACAACACCATTTGAAGCATCATCCCATAAAGTACTCTACAATATTGGAAGCTTCAGATCATAAGGCATAGACACCATGCCACTTGATAGGACATCAATATCATGTCGTTAGATAGGGCATCGACAACATGCATATACTAAGTCTCAACATTATCGATTAGGTTATCGGCTTAATAAAAAATAACTTATACGTGGTCAGACAAACTCACAGTTAGTATCTAACAAACGTATTTTTACATAGTTTTTTTGCCACAACTCTATCTTAAGAGAATCTAACAGTACCCAACAATACATGTCGATGGTTTACCCATCTATGGCCCATATAGTCATTCGATAATCATTATTTTATGAGTTACTCCTTACCTATACTTAACAACTCTCCACATAGACTTATAGTAACTTCAACATCTATTACATCCAATGTTCTACTATTTAAAAACCAACTCACCTACATCTCATAATTACACAAGTCTCATGCGGTTTGTGAGCTTTGAAATTGATAATACATTGGTTAAAGAATCTGACGGGTTTTCTTCTCTAACAATCTTAACTACCTTCATTTTCTCTTTATTTACCACGACTCGATTGAAGTACAATTTGATATATATACATGTTTGGTTCTGGAATTTTGGATTCTTCATTAAATAAACAACACTATTGTTATTGTATATCATAACCATATATTTCTCAATACAAGTGAGTTCACTCAAAAATCCATTTAATCAAATAACTTTTTATGTGGCTTTCTTAAAACCCATATATTCGGCTTATGCAACCTTATGCATAATCGAAGTCCACATACCCTCTTTATATTATATTAGTCGCATCTTTACAATTATAATATAACCTTACAGTAACTGATCTCTTAAAGTATCTGATGAGAAGTTTAAGTAAATGCCAATGTGGTTTCCCCATATTTGACATAAATCTGCTCAAAACACTTATAGTGTAATAAAAATTATATCTTATAAAAATCAAAGCATACATAATGATACCAATAACATTGACATAAGATATATTCAATATATACTTATTGTATGTAAATTCGGTTGGTGATTAAGTGACACTAAGTTTGAATTGGGCACTAATAAGAGTTATAACCGCTTTGGCTTTGAACATAGAGAACTTTCTTAGAACATTTTGTGTATATTCTTGTTGAGCTAAGAATAAATACATATTCAGATTGTTCATTCTAATATCACCACCAAGTATCCTCATAGCCTTTCCCATATTCTTCATCTCAAACTCTCATTTTAGTTGAGTCTTTACCGTTTCAGTCATTTTTCTATCTCTTCGAGCTATTAGTATGTCATCCACATATGATAACAATAGGACTTGTATATTCATGTCTATTTTTCAATTTCAATAGACACAATTGTCATAGAAGTTGCAAACATATTTGATGGATCTCGTCAAATAATCAAATATTATATTCGACTACATTTGTGATTTATGACCTATATATGGTATCTTTAACAAACACAAATAATTTTTATACCATTATTCAAGCCATTTTGGTTGACACATGTAAAATACATCGTCCAATTCACCATACAATAACACAATATTAACATCTATTTGATCAAAATCAAATATAGTAACAATTTACAAGAAAAAACTCGATGAAGAATTGATTCATCACCGATGATAATATCTCATTGAAATCAACACTCTCTTTTATGTAAAGCACTTGGTCAGTATACTAGGTTTATATTTGGGTAGCGCAACACCGTGAATACTTTAATTTATCTTGAATATTGATTTACTCCTAATAATATTCTAACATTTTATGTTGTTTTATAATAATCTAAGTTATAATATTCTTAAAAGATCTCAGTTTTTATTTTATGGTCATAAGGCACTTCTCTTTAACACTTATCTTGACATTATCGTAATAAGTTTCGGGGTTCAAGAACGTCTCTATACATTTCAATAGATTAAGCATAACCAATTACATTGATAAAATTGTACTTATGTGGTTGTTTGATTGATCTTCGTACTTTTTACCTCACCAATGTATAACTTTTAAGATCATGTTTATCTCATACATGATCATTTAAATGTCTTGGAACACCAGACCTCGACCAACTCCAAACTCGAATAATGGTTAAAATTCCTATGTACGAGTCGACAGTAAACTATATCCAAAATCATATTTAGTAGATTCATCAGTGGCTTTACTTTATAAATCTAGTCTATTTTCAACTTCACATATTTTCTCAGCATACTAGGTTGATTTTTCACCTTCTTCTTCAATGACATGACTTCTCATCGAAAACCACCTCTATGATTATCAAAGGTTTATAACGTTAAAATTCAGAATACTACAACCAAAACCTTATTACTCCTTACGGATAGCAGAGGAAAAACACTTTACCGTTCTTGTTATAAGCTTATCTTGCTTCACATTTGCGTAGGTAACACATCCAAATAGTCTCAAATGTTCAAGTTTAGTTTTCTCTCAAGTTCGGGCCTTTTGAGAACAAAAAAACTTAAGCGTGGTAAATAAAATTATGTTGATGATATATGCAGTCGTTGTCACAAATTCTCCCCATAACCTCCACATATTTCAGTTGTATGAAGCATACATCTAACATGTTTCCAACATGTTTTGGTTAATTTCCTCAGCAAGCTCATTTCGATGGGAAATCCTACTTATGGTTCAGTGTATACCAACGCCAAAATTTGCACAAAATATAGTAAAATACATGTTCACATATTCCAAACCATTGTCAGTTTGAAGCTTAACACTCTTCTAGTTTGATTATCTACAAAATCTTTCCAGCTCAAAAATGCATAAAATACTTCATCATTGATCTTCAAAAGTATTACTCATACCTTCATGTAATAGTCATATATCAGTGACATAAGCTACCTTGCACCACCTATGGTAGGTTCTCATGTCAAACCCCAAAAGTCATAATGAACATAAATCACTTTAGTGGTTATCTGGTTGATAGGAAAAAACTTCACCATCGTGCTCAAACCCAAAATACAATTTAAAAAAACTAAAATTTTAAAATATGGTATCATCAAATAGCCTTAGCTTACTTAGTTTACCGAGACTTTATCACTTGAATGCCCCCAATAAATGATTGCATAACCCAGGAGAATCCTTCAACACACTAGACACACATCTACTACTACAGAGCCATCAATAACTAACACATCATTAGTCATATTGGATTTCATAATAATAAAGGAGCCTTGCAAGACTTTAAGTCTGTCATTCTTCATCCGTATAGGTAAACCATTCCTCTAATAATATCCCAATAGAAAGAAAGTTACATTTAACCTATGGTACATGGCCTTGTGTTGTTAATCACGCTCTCAAGTCCTATAAACTATTTGAGCCGAACGATTCCAATCTCTTTAAAGATACATAATTCATCATTGCCGATGATGTCCCTTTCGCAATCGAACATTCTCAAGTCTTCAAACTAATACTTATTAGAAGTCATGTGAAATGATGCATCCAAATCTAGAACCCATTTATCAATGTACTTGCAATAATAAGAAGTTATTAACCTATCAACATACTCACGATCATTATATATTATGCAGAATCTCTTGATTCAGTCTTTTGATATTTATTTTCATTTTTTTTCTCCGAAAAATTCCTAATGATATGTATTTTTTTCTTATATACCCAACACATTAAGTTAGAACCGTCCCCAACCTTTTTTGTATTTTGGTCGAGAGTTTAATCTCTTATTGTTTGGATCGTTCTTCCCAATATGGTCCATCATACTAATTGTGTGCATTTCAGAGTCAACTTTCAGAATAGTCTTCTTTTGGAGATATTTGGAGTTCAAGGTGCGCTTGACTTCAGCTACCATAGAAGAGTATTTTATGTCGATTATGGTGTCCATGAAGTGTTTATACCCCTTCGGCAAATAGCTTAAGAGGATGATTTCAAGATCCTTTTTATTTACCTTTATAAAAATTGTATTCAAGTCAATTATGATTCGGTTTCAATCATCTAGGTGCCTTCACGTCACTTTTCCAATATCCATAGACATCGTGTAAAGTTGTTTCTTGAGATAATTGTTTTTTCTAAAAAAATTCTTAATATATAAATCACTTCTAGTCGATTCCATATCCCCAACATCGTAGGCTCTTCAGATAACTCACGCAACACTTCATATCCCAATATTAATATGAGGGAACTTTAAGCTTAAGGCACTACCACGACATCAACCAGTGTAGAACTCTTGTTGATAATAACAGTCATTCCTTTATGTACTATGTACATTTTAAACTTAATTCTCCAGAGGATAAAGTCATCAATTTTTTTGAACTTTTTCTAATCTAAGCTTTGTGGAACTCATCTTTGTGGTTTTCGGTTTCCAAGCGATATCTGTTTCTCTAGCATTCATATCAACGATAAATCTAATCCTTCTAATGTTGCTCCACGCTCACCGCACCACTTGTTGGGAAATCCGATCATCCAAATACTATGAACTTCATAATCGATGGTAATAACAAAATAAAATAATGCATAAAATAAATAATAAATAAATAAACATAATAGCTAACGTGGTTCAGATTATGAAGATAGTCTTAAATTCTTGAGCAACGAACACTCTATTTTATTAAACAAATAGGTTACAGAAGACTCTTCAAGCGAAAAAATTAATGATGTAATAGCCCACAAACAAAACATTCAAGCGTAATATAATACTAAGCAGTCAACTCAGTAAATCCCGCAATTTAGAGTTTTGTCGAACCAAGTGCTACAATCCAAAAAAAAACTAAAATACATAAAACAAAGCAAAATTATAAATAAAAAAGAATTATAGTTAATCTAACCATGAAATTTTGGTTTTAAGATATATGAAGAGGATGTCAAAAAACATATAGTTTAAAAGATAAAGGAGACGATGAATTCAAAGATTCTAGTGTTCTTTTCCTATCGTATGTGGTAAATTACAACACCAAAGAAAGTGAACCATAGGTAAAAGCGAGAAGGTGGCTACTTCACGACCACTATGAATTAACTCGGCTAATCGTGACCATTAAAGATGAACTAAAATTTGGTGTCGGAAACACCCAAATACAATAAGTGAAGCCATATTCATAAAGAAATGTGATTTATAGATTTACATACGAGTTGCAAATGACGTTGTAGAGAGATAAGTTGAGGCACACACTTATAATCTTATCATGAGTAGATAATTTATCAATCATACGAGTTAATGAATGAAAGAATGACGTAAAATATTATATTTGTATCACACTAACCCATGCCACTCGATACAATGAGAAAAAATACATATGGTATGGTATGTACCTTAATAATAAAGTTGATATTCTGGTTTTGAGAAGCCAACAATGGATATCATCTATATCAGTACAAAATAGGGAGTAAGATAATTATGTCTCAAATTTCAATGAGATTATGATGGTTTCCTATGTTTCGCGATAAAAATTAGGAATGCCACTAGTAGTGATCATTCAAAATGATAACGAAAACATTAGAATTTCTATCGAGACTTGAACTAGGAATAAGTTTTTGCATGTAACGGAATACGAGAATGATGGGAAAAAACTATACATCATGCCATAACTATGTAGATTTTTCATTACTTGTTATCACATTGTAAATTTTCATCACAAGAGGCCTAATACGAAGAATGTTTCTCCAAGTTCATAGTGAAGATGAGATAAAGTTTATGTTATAAATGATTTTTTTTCAAGTTTTGTATGATCACACCAAATGAAAGAGTTTTTCCACTTACAATATACCATAAGTGTTTAAAGATGATCGTCTTATTTATGTCAAAGATCTAAGGTCGTCCTCATGGATGGGCAAGGTGGGTAAAGTAACTTTACGTCAAGAAACTTTAGACCCATAAACCTTCAGTTGGTGACATGATCAAAGGAAATGATGAAGGTTTTGGCTCAAGTTTATGAGGATCTTGGTACGTAAGATTAAAATCGATGACCAATACACTTGGTTAACAAAAATGACCAAATTAATGAGTTGAAGCCTACCAACATATGAGAGATTTTTGGATGTCTAAAACCTAATTATTGATATTGGTTTATCAAGAAGAGGATAACACTCATTCGATGATAGTTGATCTGTGATAAGAGAGACATCAAGTTACTTAATACATAGAGTACCAACATTATAGCCAATATATTTTAATCATCTTATTTCGAGACATGAAGCCAACTTTAGAGAATAAGATGTGACTCTTTTTAGGGTTGGACTGGAGGCCCGAGAGGTACGATAATTTATCAAGATTATACTTGATGAACTAAAGATAATGAGAGTCACCAAAGTTGATAAAACCATAAGATCATCATCAAAGTTATTGATAGTTAAAATCTTATGGTATTTTCCATGAGAAAATTAAAAAATATATGTCATTTTTCTCCTTAAAGATTTTAGAGATGATTTGCATAACTATGATAAAAAAAATGAGAAAATAATATCCCCATAAGGTTTTTTTCCTTCTAAAATTTCCATAGAGGTCACTATTGATATTTACACTACAAGTTGGGGTAAAAGATGCACTAGATAATACATGAAATTATATTTTCAAAATAACCTATGACAACAGGAATTTAAAAAAAAGGTTATTTAACATTATAAAAAAAATTACGAAGACAAATTGGAGAAAACCTCCCAGATCTTTGTTATCTGTTTGATAACCTTTGAATAATTCATGGGAGATTAAGATGTTAACAGAAGTGTTATGCCAAAAGACAAAGGTATATTGTGATTTATAGATAAGATCATATAAGAAGTCATTGATTATGTTGACAAGAATTTTAAAAATTAACTTATATATAACATTGCAACAACAAATGAGTTTGAAGTCCGCAACAGAAGAAGGGGTGTCAAATTTAGGAATGAGAAAGATATTACCTTTATTATAATAAGGGTTAATAGAATCAGACTTTAAGAATTTGTTGACTTAGTTGTAAAGATCATCCTCTATAATATTTTGAAAAACCCGGTATTATAGTCATCAAGTCGAATGATTTTTTTATTATATAAAAAATGCGACATTGATTTCTTAATTTGAATTCGGACAACTCATGTGGTTTTTTATTTAGGTTCGAGTTTAAAGATAATGAGAGAAACCCAGGAATGTCCGGATAACCATAAGGACTAATGGATTCTATAACGGTATATATAACCAGTAGTTGACATAAGTTTTAGCAACAATAGAGGGAATTATTTTGAGCTCTCCCGAGCTTTAGTGATAAATACAATTTTATTGAGTATGATTTGGGTTTTGAGGTTGTTGCGAATTTTTTTTATATTATGGTTTTCAACTTAAGCCAAAAATTTATGATTTTTTGATAAAAGAAGTACCTTTTTAAGCTTGCTGAGGAATATGAAAGACGATGAGGCTTCGATCTTTGTCGAGACAAAGATTAGGTTTATGGGTTAAGGGATAAGTTTTATTGGACAAAGAATTTATCATTTTAATCGTTGAACATTGAGGTGTTAATATCACTAAAATCATAACAATTCCACACATATCATTTGAAGTCGAGCCAATTGAAGTGATACAAATGCATACATTGGTAACAAGAGAGATGTTCCAACTAGTGGAGATAATATTTTTAAATTTAGGACGGGACTGCCATAAATTGAAAAACTTAAAAAAAAAAAATTATGCGAGGGTGATTGGTGTCAAAATCAAAGGTGACTGATGTGTGGTGAGAAGTGCAAGGATGGACATGTAACAAAAAACATTGAAAAAAAAACTCATCACATTCATTATTGACAAGAACATAATCGATTTCAAAAAAAAATATAGGATGGGTAAGTGGTTTGTTAAATCATGAGTATAAATAACTTGAAGTATAGAGATCATGGAGTTCTGATAACAACAACTAATGAAATCAACAATGAAACCATTTTTTACCCCGAAAGGGGTAGCCGAGTTGGTGAAATAAGGCATACTCATGACCGCTTCTATTGTTGATGGTTTACCTTATCTGCACTCGTTGAGTAGAAAAAAACAATGAAAAAATTAATTTCAACTTATTAAATAAAATTATGATCCATAACAATAATTATCCGGAAAAACATTCGTTCAAACCCCGTCTCACATTAATTAAATGTAAAAATATAATAATATATATAAACAACAATATATTCAATCTAATAAGAAGTTTCTAAAAAGCTAATAAAAACGATATATACGACCATTTGAATAGCTATTTATATTAATCAAAATAATTAATTAATCTAATATAGTATTGATATAATTAATATCAGTTTTTAAACTAATTTAAATAACTAATTATAGTAATATCATTGCAAATCCACTGACTTTGGTTCGGTTTTATACGAAAGCAATGAACCAGTTTAATTTATAAAATGCTTAACGTTAAACTGTGGCACCAAAAAATATCAAGTAGTCTTACTTTTATATAAAAGCCAATAAGAATAATGGTTTTATACGAAACTGGTATTGCCGGTATTTTATACCCAGCACCGATTTCCATCATGAATCATAGCTTTTAATCTTAAAATTACCATATTACATGCTTAAAACAAAAAATAATAAATTTGATCTAAAATGTTATAAAATTTTAAAATATAAATATATCCAAATTCGTTTTCGTATGTAATAAACCCAATAACCAAATAACCATAGAACTTCGAAACAGGTTTTATTCTGAAAGAGAATTGTTTTTTTTTTTTTTTGTCTTTATTTACCTAAACAAGATAAAAGCCATATCAATATCAGGCGCTGTTTGGTTTATAACAGACGCTGGAACCGTGTAACAGCGAAATTCTGAATTATTGATGCGGGTGTCATTAACAGACACGACAATGATCTGCTGCTTCTTCTTGTATATGTATCTCCGTCTACTACAATTTAATTTAATATATACACATAATTTTAAATTTTAAATATCTTCCGAACATCAATTAAGTAACAGCCAGGCAAAATTTAAAACAATTATATATAATTATTCGACTATCTTAATTTTATATATAATCATTTCTCTTTCATTTGTATTATCAAATGGTTAAAATGAAAATAAATGGATATAAAAAAACCAATTAATTATGTTATTTTTAATTAATTATAATAGTATTATTGATTAAATAATGTTTGATTATATATAAGTTTTTTCGAATAAAGTTTTAGGTTTTTAAAAATTTATACATATATTGGTTTTTTCATATTTTTCAATCAAAAAAATATGTACAATTTTCTTTTAACAAAAATACCTAAAAGTTATTGATAAAAACTAAATTGACTACTAAGATTCCAAACTATTGGCAATAGAAAAAAAATATATAGATGTATTTTCAATAGCGCCATATTCATCTCACACCAATGTATTTGAAGAAAGAAACAAAAGGTTGTTAAATGGTTAAAAAAATATGGGGTTGTTACACATCCGTTAATAAAGTGATTCTAACCCGGTAAAAATGATTAAGTTATGTTACTATTTCATTTTTCGATGAATTGCAAGTTTTTGTTTCTCTTTTGATTAAATATTTCTAGTTCATTTCAGTTATTGATCTTGAATGTTTACATTGTTTTTTTTACAAATCAACAATTACATTCTTTATAAATCCACAATTGATATCAAAGCTTGTATGAAATTATATGATGAAAGAAACGAGTGAAATAACAAAATGAATGAAGCTAAGGTATTGACTAATATTCATCACTTTGATGGTCATCGGGAGCATTGAAGTGAAATGATGGAGAATTTGTTGCTGGCTAAGGTGTTATGGGGAATAATTGGACGAGGTATTAGTGAGCCAGAAAATGAGACTTTACTAAATGGTAGTCAGAGGAAATTTCAGTGTCGTGTCACAAAAGATCAGTTGGTAGATGGCTAAGACCCTGAAAGTAAAGAGTTTAATGAAAATCAGAAAGGTCTTAGATATGCGAGATATGTGTGGTATAAGGTATACAGTATGCACGTTCAACTTAAGGAGAGATTGAGGGAATAAACATGAGGTTCTTTAATGGTTAATATGAATACGATGTTGTTAAAAGTCACTTAGTAAAATAGTTCTAAGCAAATAAATGACTAAGTACCGTAATTATTTCATTTTTAATGAATTGCAAACTCATTTTTTCTCTTTATTCAAACTTTATGTTTATTTCAGTTTTTGTTCTTGAATGGTTACGTTGCATTCTTTACAAATTATTGATTGCACTTTTTACAAACAATAGTATTTTGGACACATATGTTGTGATAAATAATAAAGATCTTTATAAAATCGTATAAAAAACTACTCCGACATAATTTGTATCGATAACAAAATAATGGTCGTAGACCTTTCCATCATGTATGAGTTTTAATTATATCCAATATATATTGTACCTTTGAATAAAATCACTATGAATTCATTTTGTTTCTATAGAGCTTCAGTTTTTAGTTATGGCTGATCGTTTTACAATTTTTCTCACTCTTTTCTAACGTATTTATTCGAGTGTATTATGTTTATCAGCCTTTAAATGTATATTATATGATCAAATATTTATTATTTATCGGTGAGGTGACCAAAGTCGTCAATGAAATTTGACCAGAATCGAACCAGTAGTGATATGGAACTAAATCTGTAAAACCGGGGTGAAACTGAACCCATATAATTGGTAAAACTAGTATAATTGATACAAATATGAACCGGTAAAACTGGTAGATTCACTTTTTTTAATAATACTCTACTAATATTTTTGTAGTAAAATATTTTGGTTATAACTTAAATGTATATTCAATTAATCAGATAGTACTTAATATTATTTTAATAAAATTATGTAATTATATTTCTTATTTGATTACCAAAACTAGTATTCAATAATAATATAATTATATATATACTAAAAAATAGATGTCTTTTTAACTGTATTAAACCTAAACCGAAGCTGAGCCAAAATCGGAAGCGAACCGAACATGACGGATCATATCAGTTTTATCAGTTTTAGTTTGGTTTTGTAACCTATAACCAATTTTTTTATCGGTTTAGTTCGGTTCAAACTATTAATTTTATCAGTTTGATTTGGTTCGGCCTGAAATCGGATCGATAATAACTTTAGGTGTGACCCTGATATGGTGGTAGTTATATTGTATTTTTCTACTTTATGTCTTAATATATAAAATCATGTGATTGTTATATATTAAGGATTCATATGTTTTGAGCTTATTAAACAAATTGGTTATTATTATTCTTAGGATGGAGATTTTTTTTCATTTGATTATATCACTACATTATAGATTTTTAAGATATAACTTTCTATAGCGGATAAACCTTATATATTATTTTGTGATATACCATATTGCCCCCATTTTGATTGAGCGAAACGTCAACCTCTTCAAGGTTGATGAAAGATAGATCTATATTTAACAACAACATTCTAAGAAAATATATTAATAGATATCGGTAAGTTATCCGGTCGTACCCAAACAATAATATTCCATAATTCTATCACTTGGATGATAAAAAATTATATTGTTGACGATTCATTTCTAAACTAATTTGAAGAATGAAGATTTTAGCCATATAACATGACAGGTTGTTGAGGCGTTCAAGTAGTCATAAAAAAGTATTATGGCTTATGTAATGTATTATAAGATAAATTTATATGATGAATATATATTAAGGTTTACAAATTGTTAGCTCCTATTTTTTGAAAATATTCATTTTATGAATAGCTTTTTCAGGTAAAATATATTTGCAGCATTTGGCATAACCAAACGAGTGAATACGTCAAAAATAGAAGTAGATAAGGCATATGTATGACACTTTTTAAAACTTCCTGTATTCGGTGAGTTGTTAGAAATATAATATGTAATGTTTTAGTTGGGTGTACCTTTATAATATATCAAGTTCACTCAGACCCTCCGAGTTCCTTTCGTTACCATGTGTTGTAATAGATATGTGTTTCATTTTCTCTCAATGCACATAAAGTAGGAGTGTATTGTAATTGTTGACTATGATACTTTTAATATGATAGGATCTAACTAAAATTGTTCTAACTCGTAAGTCTGATTGTAAATTATAAAATAAAGGCTAACCTGATTATAATAGTTGGTCGAGTCATAACTCAAATGAGTTGAATGCTAATGGACAACGCCACTTGCGACAAGGTCATTGACAAATCTTGTTAAGTCATGAAGTTATTGTTTTAGATTGTCCATAAAATCATTGAGAACCAATTTGACTCCTTACTCAACCTTAAGGTTAAATTAGGTCAAATTTATTTTACACATAAATTATATTATTTTTTCCTAAGTGTGGATTTCAGATGGTTCTTTCGTTGGTTATCATTTTAAAAAAAAGTTGATTTTCAACGGTGAAGAGTTACGATTATGAGTATAATTGAAGTTTAACTAAAAAGAAACCGAAATGGTTATAATGTTTTTTGTCACTGCAAAAATATAAAAGCAAAGTAGCATTGATTAAAGAACTGAAAATAAATATTTGTGTTATACTACTATTTTGATATATAAATCAATTAAATGTTTATCTTTTTATGAATGAGCTAATGATTTATACTTCTTTTACTTGCACTTATCTTAAAAGATTTGTCACTATCTCTTATACGATGGTTCATTTGTCCATTGCGATCAAGTATCAAAAAATTAAACAACAATATTGGTGTAAACCAATCTATGAAATTTCATTATCATTATTAGATTTCAGTAACATAATACTTTGACATGTTGTAATGTATTGATGTTATTTTATCTTAAGAGGGGATGGCATGTGAGTTCATTTAATAACCAAAATCTGTAGCAAATAACATGATGAAACTCGTCATTTTAACTAGACTAAATATTTGATGAATGACATAGCTAATCATGCGAGCATCGTCTTAAATGAAATGAACACGTGGAAAATAGTTTTCAATGTGAGGTGAGTAGTTTGTAGCCAGCCAAAAGTTAAAATGGTAATAGACTTTTACATTCGATCGTCGTCGAATATGTCGTTCAAAAAAATATCATTTTACTTCCACTTGAGACCAGAAGCATCTATAATTACGACCAATTTGAAATTCTATATATAGTTATATAGTATTATAATCAACTATATATATTTATAACATTGGACTGAAGCTAAAAAATACTATGACATCATCTTGCAAAACTAATTTAAGATTGGAAATTTTTCATTAAAACAATATTATTTATATCTAAAATCACAATTCTTCAAATTTTATAAAGCATTGTCATTGTTTCAGAATAAATTTTATATATGCATGTTACAAATAAATGTGGATGATCAGTAAAGTATGATCTTAGAAAAAAATATTTATTGTATATATTAAAAATAATTTGTTTTTCGGTTGTTATAAATAAATTAGACAACTTATTCTTATATGAGGTAAGTCGGTAACCAAAATTCATAACAAATTACATGATGGAACCCTTAGTTTTATATTAAACTAAATATTTGATAAATAACTTGATCGTTCATGCAAACATATTCTTAAACAAGCTCAGTATGTGGCAAATCATTTTCAGTGTTATACATGTAATATTATTTTAAAACGAGTAGTATTAGTTTATAGTCATACAAAGGTTAGAGTGATGATAGACTTTTACATTTGATCGTAGGTATCTTAAATAAAATATTTTTTTTTCTTATGGGAACATCAATTTGCTTTAGCCAAAACCAAAAACATATAAAATCACGACCAATTTAAGATTCTAAATAAAATTTGACTATATTTAGTCAACAATATATCAATACTATTGGACCATCGTTGAACAATATTATAACATCGTCTCGCATAACCAAATTATGAGTGAAAAAGTTATTAATTAAACCTAAAATATTATTATTCTTCAAAATTTATAAGATATTCTCGGACTTTTCAAATAAATCTTATATAATCGTGTTAATATGAAATATGGATCACAAGTCAAATATGCCTTATCGATTGAATATATTGAAAATAGTTTTGTATTTTGCTTGTCATAAGTGTTTTGAAACTATTTTTTTTCTTTTTAACTATATTTATAAAAATGTTTTTGATACACTATGGTGGAGATCTATCCGAGTTATATTGTTTTGTTGTTAGTTAAAGGCAATATGAATGGTTATTTTCTTCAGTATTACTCTTATTTTCCTCACTGTAAGGTGAAATCATGATTTTGATATTTTATATATAAATGTTAAACTGAAATATGGATAACGAGTCAAACATGTTTTAGAAAATATTATTGATGGAATATATTGAGAATAATGTTTTAGAAATTACTATTGATCGAATATACTAAAAATAGTTTTTTTCCAGTTGTCATAAGTGTTTTAAAACTACTATTTTCTTTTAAACTATATTTATAACACGTGATGGAGATCGACACGATTTATATTGTTTTGTTGTTAGCTTTGAGTAAAAAGAATGGGTATTTCACTCAATTTTACCTGTTATTTCTCTAAATCTACGGTGCAATCGTAATCTTGATATTTTTCTAAAGAAGTCAAGAGAAAAATTCACCCTCGTATAAATTAAACTTCAAAATATATTTTCCTTGATTTTTCACTCGAGCTTTCAAAAATGACAAAGACACACTACAATTCACCATCTTCGACCTTCATTTCTAAGTTCTCATTTATCTTTCAGTCTCAAATTTCATATTAACAATGGTGTGGTAAAATCCGATTAAATAAATTTGAATGTTACAATTATTATGTATATCAGTATGATAATAAAATAACTCGATATATAGTAATAAAATATTGTTTATTCTAGAAGATAATTATTACATATAATAAAAATGTTATTTATAAGAAGAGGATAACTAAAAATTTCTTTAAGTCACATATTACATACACTAACCAATTATCATTAATTACATGATTGTGTTGCCAACCGTATTGATAACACGTATAATTTATGACCATATTATTATTTAGCTTCCAAGTTACAACCCAGTTAAGTACTTGGTGGGTTGGGCAATTAGGTATGACATATTTCAACCTTATTAGTAACCCTCATTTTCTTTGTGAGAAACCGAATAAAGACTACAATTTATTGAATATATGAAATTCTTTTTATCATGGTTCTGTCAAGACGGAAAACTTAATCTTCCTGGTTTGTACACTTATTTCTTGAGGCTGGATGTTCTTGGTTCTTAGTTCTTGGTTCTTGGTTCTTGGTTGGGTGACGAAACGTATCACATCACATCTTTAGTCGGACTTCTAAAAATCTTGGGATACGTTAGTGTTACATTTGGATGAGTTGAACTTACTCTAGCCAAACAAAACCTCAGAGATGTCTATGGATTGGTTCGTGGTGACCATTTTCCTATCTTGTTAAAACCCATTCGTTGGCCAAAACCTCCATTAAGGAAAAGTCTTTATTTTGTTGATGATAAAAAAATACAGGTAACATATAACATGCTACTAGGTTCATTAAAATACTTTTTTGAATCAAAATTATCTCGTATAAGCTTCAAATTGCTTTGAACTGCTTATAGGTATAAAATAGTAGCCCCATAGCCTTTTTGAATGATGAAGAAATGACTAAACCAGCATGGCCGAAGTAATAGATGTGTAAATAATAAATGGTGAAGGTTTAGCTTTATTGAGATGTTATTTCCTTCAAATTTATAATAATTAAAGGTATCTCATGTCTGTTTTTACCTAGAATAATATGGATGCCTACATAAATAAAAGATAACACATCTATGTGGCATTTCAAATAGTATATGGCCATAATGGAAGGTGTTTTTTAAATTGGAGGGTTGACTACAATTAATGCAAAAAAATATCGGTGAAGAAACGTTGAAGCAATAACATATAACAGAAACGTATGTAATGAGTTAAGCTTCCACGTGTATAGGTTGTTTCATCACTACTTTGGAGGCTTCCACGTGAGTGAAATCCAAGTCCTTACCCTTCAAGTAGATCGCGACAACAAAATATGTAAGGTTATGATTTGGGTACATAAAATATAAATATTACTCGCGGTTGCCAATTGTTATTTTTTGTTCTAAATATTTTCACTCTGGAAAACTAAAGTATCTTTTCATTTTTATCAGTGCTAAGCATACTAAAACTTGAATGCTTTATTACAAAGACAATATCGTATCATGATTATCATTTCGATTGGTTTGAAGTAAGTTTTGTAGTCGGTAAAAATTGCTTAATATGATGTTTAAGATCGTCGGTCTTATTATATTTGTCTACTTTATACTTTTATATTTTAGAGGCATGTCTCTAACTACTATTTATGAGGCTAATGGGTACGCGATCATATATTATATCATCTCATATGCCTTCTATCCATCGTAACCATAATTCGACATATTTTGGATATATGGGTTAACCAATGACGTCGATGGTTTGTTCTGATTGAGTTATTGTGAGCTTGGCTTGGGTATCAAAATTGATATGTCGAGGTTTCAGGAAGCCACTGCATTGGTTTGATAGATAACATTTGAGATCGTTCATGTTCATAAATCTGGCTTACCATGTTGCTTCATTGTGATGATAAGAACATAGCTAGATTCTCTCATTAAATGGGAACATCCCCACCTATAACGATGATGCTTACTAATTCTAACTAATTACTATAAATATCGATCTTTGTACTCTCTCATGAATTCGATAGAAAAACATCAAGGTACCTTGTACTATGATGATTTCAACAATAATTTTAATAGTATTTTCATATGGTGCAGTGACCTCTTTAAGATTACCGTTATCAAAGTTCACGATATGGTCCACATTTTGGTATAAATAAGCCAAATTTTAGCATCGATGTTGAATTTTGAGATAAAATATATATTATTTGCGGGAGAAGTGAGTATTCATTACAAGGGTAGCTCATCCGATAATTATTAATATAACTTGAAAATTTGGATCATGATCCATACACTCTCACATACTTCATATATTGATTGTATTTCCAATCTCAAATGTATCATAGTTGGTTTTTTATGTGAGGTAACTTGGTTTTGGATACGTATGTTGGGTCTGCTAAAATGTTTTTTTTAAGTAAAAAGCGTTCAAACCTTGATAAACATAGTCAATTTATCATTGACTATAAAATTTTGAATCTATTCATTTAGGTTTGCGAAAGTATATTGTTATGTGTCCATTTTCATTGTGATACTTGCAGTATTTATTAAAATGTGTTTTCTCATTAGGAATTTATAGCTTTTCATTTTGTTAAGAGTTGACTGGATCCTTTGTTTTGTCATAAATGACTGTCATATTTTCAGTAAATTTGGTAGTGGAAGTTTAACCCATATTTGGTTTTTTGGTTTTAACATTATTATGATTTTTATTATTTTGATGTGATGATTTTTTATGGTGGTTTAGTGGGGGTGTTTGGATGTTTGAATTAAAAGGAATTTTAGCGGTTTAACTATGTTAGATTTAAAATGATAAGAAGGGTACGCGATAGACCATTCTGGTAGCCTCGTCTATATTGTTCCATTCACATTTATTTATGTCTCCACCACAGTTAAAAATTCACCAAAATTCAAGGTCTTCCTCTTTATGATGTATTCGGCTAAAAGACCGTGAAAGATTCCTTACATATAGGCGACACATGCAACAATCTTGTGGGACTTCCAAGTTATTTTTAGTTCAGATGAATCATTTTGTGTCCACGTATATGTAATATTTGGCATCATGTTTACGGTTGATAACATAATCTTCATACTTTAAATTAATTTACTACTAATGAATTGGTTTTTGAACGATGTGTAAAATGTTTCAAAATTATGTATTGGAGGAAATTGGTTGAATATGAGACGTTTCCACCAAGGATTGTTGATAGAGCTCTATATAAATTCAATAATATTTTCTAAACCCGAGTATATCATTCTTTAAATTCTTAATGTGGTGTTCGGAATCATGGGTCGCATCTTATTTTTTCATTTTATATTGGTTAAATTTTGGAGGCATGTCTTATTCGAGGTATTACATGGGCCAATGGAGATGTGACCACATTTCATTTTGTCTTATGTGCTCGATATCCATGCTAATCATAGATCATATTTTATATATGTAGGTTGACCAATGGGTTCAACGGTTGGTGTTGACCAATGTAATGTGTGTATGAATTAGGTAACACATTGTGATGTTAAAAGTTCGACTAACCATCGCAGTGGTTTGTCGGATACCCTATATGGTCGTGCGTGGATTCATTTTGCTTTATTTATTAACTATAATGATGAGTAATGGTTTGAATTCTCTCATATAATAGAGATACTATCACATAAAACAATGAAATCTTATTCATTTTAATAATTTTTTGTTAGACTAAACTTTTGAATTTTCTTGCTTTTGAAATTTTGACACGAGAGCGACGAGTTTGGTTATCTCATTTTAACAAGTTATTTTAGGGAAAGTATATACCACTATATCATCGCGGTTCACGCATCATCGTTTTGAACATAACATTTCAGAGGTTGACGCATCATCGTTTTGGACAAAACATTTCGGTTAATAAAACATTAACGAACAATGGGTTTGATTTGTCAAAATCTTTTCAACTAACCAATATATAGATAGATTATTAGCTTTTCTATAGCTATACGTTGAAAATATATATACAAAACTCTAACCGAACAAGAATTATAACTTTGAAAACTAATAACTTATATAATCGAATAATAATACAACTAATATATATATGACCACAATAATATATCAATAGATAATAATAATGATAATAAATTAGTTTATTTACTTAAATTATTTATTATCAAACAACTCGCGATTAAAATTCGTAATTTAAATTTAACGGGAGATACGATTGAATTGAAAAATACCCAACTTTTTTTGTCTCTATAAAAATTCAAAAGGTATTTGAATACATAATTTTAAAGGTTTTTTGGGATAATAGTACTAAAAATCATAAAAGATGCAAGGTAATGATACTTGCACTTAATTAAAGTATAATAAACCTAATATGAGAAAATTAAGCTAAAAAAAGTCACATCTTAAAAAGAATTAAATAAAATGATTGCATATTTCAATCACAATTATTTAAAAGAGAGAATATAATTTAAATTTAATCTCTTTTGTCTTTTAATAAATTAAATCTGCATAGTAAAATAAAAAGAAATACATGATTTTTAAAATAGTTTTTATATTAATATAAAAAAATCACTCATTAAGATCTTATCTAAAAATTTATCATTGGTTAAGATTAAAAAAATCAACTATCTAGTATATTTTTCTATTTTTTAATTTGAATTTTTAAAAGTTTATATCTTTTAAACGGTAATCGAGAAAAAAATATAAGAGTACCATCGATTTTGTTTTTTACACACGAACAAAACTAGATCCATGAATGATATTTTTTGAGTTTTTTATAAAAAAAATTGCGAGAACAGTTAACCTTGATATCACATCTAGCTTTTTTGTCCCCTATCTATCATCTAAAATTTATATTTTACATTGATCCCGTAACTAGTGGTCTCTCGCCTCTGCATCTCTTGTACCGCAACTAACAGTCTCTTTTATCTACGTCTCTCATTTATCGATTTCTCGTCCCTCAACTAGCGGTCTTTCTGTTGGAATTTTTAATGTATTAAGAACTAATGATATACAGAACATGGAGATAAGACAAAAGAAATAAATAGATTTTGTTATTTTGTATTATTGTTATTGTACACAAAGTAGTATAAAGTCATCTTATACATGATATATATATATATATATATATATTAATCTAATTATTAATATAACTACATAATCATTCTAATTAGACTAAATAATAGGTAGTTAACTGAATAACAATTCAACATTCCCATTTCAAGACGAGACTAAAGAAAGCGTGAAGGCTCGTATTAGTCCCGCAGAAGCTTGAAGACCCCTCGCCTAAAGACTCATCAGTTTCAAACCCCTCGGTTATAGAAGCCTCATCTTCAAGATCCTTGTCTAGAGACCCTTGGTATCATACCCCTCGGTTACATAAACCTCATATTCAAGACCCTTTTCTAAGGACCCTCGGTTTCAGACCCCTCGGTTATAGAAGCCTCATCTTCAAGATCCTTGTCTAAGGACCCCAGTTTCAGACCCCTTGATCACAGACGCCTCATTTTTAAAATCCTTGTTTAAGGACTCTCGGTTTCAGACCCTTCGAGATTACCCCTTAGTTTGAGTACCCCTAGGTTTAGGAACCCCATAAGTTAGAAATAGGTCCTTTTTCTAACAAGAAGTAATCTCTATTTTCACCTTTGCAAGTCTTTCGTTAACTTTGACGTAGCCCGATTTCATACCTCTCGATTGAAATACACCTCGGTTTGGGAACCCTCTCGGTTGATCTTGGTCCATTCAAGCACATTGTCGTGCCATCTTATCTCTTAAAACTTGCATGCTTTATTTTCTTTGCATTCATTTTGTCTCCACCTCACCATTAAAGCATATAGTTGGTTATGTTGTCTCTTCAAAACCAGAAAATACATTTTATTTTTCATCAAACAATAAATTATATTCTTTTTATTTTATTAGTGCTTGAATTCAAGAACAATCTCCTTTGCATTTCGTAAAATATTTCTTGTATAAATAAGGGTAACCATTATCATAAAAAAATAAGTGGCAATTTCACTTGCTTAAATAATGTGTCACTTGTATAGATCTCATCATTATTACTACAAACATTTTTAGTAGTTTAATTTGAGAAATAATATGTGAAATAAAGTAAAATAAATCACAAAAAACACTTATATTTGATCGAATCTTAGCCATCTATTGACATTCACATTTGACAATTGCAAGAATATCATTGTAAGAATACTATTAATTTGATATTAATTATTTTCCCATATATCTCCATCTAAAAAAATAATTAAATTTAAATTATGAAAACAAATTAAGAGAGTTTATTGATGTTACTAAGAAGGCTCATCCAAAGGCACAGCATATCAAAACAAGTATAGTTTATGATTCCTCTTATATTGAGTAACATTTACTCCTTTAATACGTTACCAGCCATTCCAAACTGGAATTTCAAAAATAATTTCACAGACTGCTCATAGGTCCATCCTCGTTTTAAAAGACGCTACCAAACAACATCCCCAAAAATCTCATTGGTGCAAGCTTTAGTTAACCTTCCCATTCTGGTTAAACACTTAATGATATCTGTTGTCGTAAAAGGAAAGTAATATATGTCAGTATTATAGTAGTCATATCGTTTTTCCTGCTACCAATACCCACTGTGTCTATAAGCATCTTTGAGGCCAAATATGTTTTTTAAAGCAAATATATATTTATGAAACTTTTCTTCTTCAATGTTTCTTCATCTTCTTCTACATTCAAGAATTAATAAGGCATTTAGCAACAATCTACTCTGATACCATATTAGGTTATTGAATGCATTAAAAACTACAGATAAATAAAATATGAAGTAAACTGAAAAGAAAGAGAGAGATTTTATTATGTCGTATTATTTTTGTTGTACAAAGAGTAGTAGACATCTTATATAGTATATAGCTCCTAACTAATCAAACTACTAATATAACAACCTACTAATCATTATAACTAGACTAGCTAATATGAATTTAGTTGACTAACAATTCAACACTTTCGTTTATGTGTCTCTCATTTATCGGTCTCTTGTTCCGCAACTAGCGTTCTCTCGTCTATGTGTTTCTCATCTATCGATCTCTCGTCTTCATGTCTCTTTTCTAAGGTCTATTGTCCCGCAACTAACGGTCTCTCGTCTCTGCGTCTCTCATTTATCGGTCTTGCATTCTGCAACCAGCGGTCTCTCGTATATCGATCTCCCATCCCGCAACTAGTGGTCTCTCGTCTTTGCATCTCTCATTTATGATTCTCTCGTATTGCAACTAACAATTTTAAGTTTTTGCGTCTTTCATTTATCGATCTCTCGTCTCTGCGTTTCTCATCTATCATTTGCGCATCTCTCATCTCTTGCAAAAAAATTGAAAAAATATATTTAGCGGATCTAGTTTTGTTCGTCCTACATATATAAAATATACACATACATTATGATTTTATTTAAAAATATTTAAAATATCATAAAAAATAATTCAATCTTAAATAATAAGTAGAGATAAAAGATAATAAAAAACGATTAAGAGATAGTAATAGTTTAGTTTTTAGAAATATTTTAATGTAAAACCAAAAAAATACCGTATATTTAGAGAATAGATGAAAAGAAAGAAGGAAATAATTTCTTGTTCTGAAAGACTTTTAGAATAAACGACAAACTCGTGAATTTTCTTTGGCTTATATATTTGTTACTCCAGTAATAAAGTTAGGGAAATGAAACGTCTGAACAAAATTCTCATCCAATAGTGCCGCCTACCCACAACAAAATAACGGTACTGGTGGATTGTGTTTCGAGTGCTGGTACCCTTCCACAACAAGAACGGTATTTTGTTTATGCTGTTATTCAACTTTAATAATAATAAAATATTTTCCGGAATCTTCAATTTAAGACCTAAGTTTTCAAGAACAATTTTATTTTATTATAATTAAAATTTAAAACGCATTTAACTATATTTAAATAATCTGCCAGGCAAACACCATCGATTGAATAATATATCTTAGAAATAAATATTTTTTAACCTTTTCTATATTTTATAGTTAATATATTTGGTTTTATTTTTTTATTAAGAAACTTACAAAAAAAATAAACATTCTAACTTGTATATTTATCGACGATCATGTTATACAAATCTAAAGCTAATTTAAATTTATCCAAAAGACGCATTTTATTCAAGTTTGATTTTTTTTATTAAATTAACTCTCAAATTTTATTTAACTACAACACTGACATTAAAGAAAGAAAAATATTAATTTACCAAAAACCCAAAAGAACCCTAATTTACTATCGTGTTCATAAAAACACTTTATTTATTATATTGAATTTCATATTGTTAAACATCCAAACATCTTCAATAATACGTTTTTTTTATAAAATATAAAAATAATTAATACATACAAAATATATACAAAATTAACACATAAAAATAGATTTTTTTTTATAAAGCATCAACAATTTTTTAAAACTTCAAAACATAAAAAATTAACATATAAAAAATTACTACTAACTAAATAGACTAGATTAATATTTTGACAAATAAAAATAAATCGATTATTTTTTTTCGAAACGAATTATTATAAAAAAAAAATTTATAACTTTTTAAACCAGTAGCACTATAGGCGTTAAGCGCACAACACTAAGCACCTATGGTGTTAGTGTTGTTTTATTAACAAAGCTACAATTTTTTATAAGAATAAGTGAGGGTTAGAGAGAAGTGTTGAAAAAAATAGAGTGGATGTGGTTTAATAGAAAACAAATATCCTTACATGCCCTCAAAAGGATAGTTTGGTCAAAAAATGGTCCAATTATATCCAATGAGGGTTAGATTGGTTTTTGGTATACATAGTCTAACCATTTTATCAATAATTTAAACATGAACCATGTTTTAAGATGAATCACAACGACATACTAAATAAATGCAAATTTAGATTTATTTACATGAGCTAACCACCCTTCATTCTCTTGACATGATTCTCAGAATGATGGAGGCCAATGATGGAAAATTGTTCTTACCTTCCAGGGTTAAGGCCCCCACCAAGATGAAGAACAAAAAGAAGAAAACTGCAATAGAATTGGTTCAAGCGGCTACAGAAGAGACTAGTTCGGGGAACCATGGAGGAATTGATGCAGCCCTGCTCAAAGCAGTAGAGTTTGAAACAGGGAGGGAGGCTGGAGGGTCGCAGAACCCACCAAATCCCCCTAAAAAGGACAGGAAAAGGAAGGCCAGGAGTGATGAGAAAGCTGCTAAAAAAAAGAAGGTCACCCTAGGAGAAGAAATAATTCTTCATCCTTCAGAAATCCAACCTCCACCAGCCCATGTTGATCCCACTTTGCACGAGTAAATCCCAACAGATCTCACGTCCTGAGAGATTGCTGGGGGAAGGAGTGATAAAGTGGACATCAGTGCCCTTTAAGACATTGGTTTGTATTTTAACGACTTTGAGAATGATGATTTTACAGGTCCCTATCGTACCTCAAGTTCTTCTAATATGGTGACCTTTAATGGTAAATCCTTCTCCGTATTCGGAGAGTAAAATGTCTCGAGCCACTCCCTCCTCGGTCATATCCGGCCAATACTCGATCTGGAAAGGCACGTGAAAAGTCAGACCAACCTTATCAACTCCATCACTTCTGAAAAACAATTATTGTCAAGCAATCTCCTAAATGCTCAGAAAAGTATTGAGGAACTGAAAAAGGAGATTGAGGCTTTGAAAAAGGATAATGAGGATTCGGAAGCTAAGCTAAACACATTGGAAACAGCCATAACTGAGCTTCAGACTAAGTACTCTGACTTAGAAACCTCTTCTTCAAAAGACCTCACAGCGTTGAATGAGGAGCTAAAAACCAAGGATGATGTCATTCAAACCCTAACCAATGAGAAAACTAAATTAGAGAGCACTGTTTCGGGGATGACCAAGGAAAATGAGGTCCTGAAGAGCAGGCTATCAGAGCAGGCTATTAGAGCAGGGAATGAGAAGTATGCAGTAGACTCCTTAGAAAAACGAGACGATGGGGTTAAGTCTGATATGGTGATGTTGTTCCATGAGACATTCCCTAAGAGGACCCTTGGTCCCTTATGGAAATATGTGGAATACGAAGACCTCCCATTTCATACTATGGCAGATGGTGATAAGCACAACTACTCCAGTGGAATAGATTCTACCACTGATGACGAGAAAGGAACAGGTGAGAGTTCGAGTGCCAAACTCAAAAGCCCTAAAAAAGGTGATGGTGGTGGTGAAGGAACGTTTGAAGGTAACAAACCCTAAGGTTTTATCACATATTATTTTTTGTCTTTCTAAACATTCAAAGTCCTTGGATGACCAAGGCACATTTTGTATTATTATTCGGTTAAAGTACAAATAAGTCTTTTGAACACCTAAAGTCCTTGGATGGCCAAGACATGTTTTGTATTCCTGTTCAGTTCAAGTCCGAATAAATTTTGGTGAGGTTTATTTTGGGCTGAGGGTAATTTAGTAAAGTGTTTTGAGTATTAAATGTTTTGGTGTTAAGTAGTGAGAGATTTGAGCAGTTTGATTGTATTAAATGTTCATTATCCTCATTAATGGAAGTGGTTGGGGTATTTATACCCTTAATTAAGGACCCATGGGCTTTCGGGTCAAGTTATGAAACAAGGTCGAGTTTAAGGACCAATTTACTTATTAAGGTGATTAGCACATAGCTTAGTCAAAAGGTGTTTAGGTGTTTCTTTAATTTTGTCCTGTCCGGATAGTTCAGTGGCACATTTATGTCTGAATTACCCTTATCCTGATATCTCAGTAGGTTGTCCCTGTATAATCCGAACTCATCAGGAGCCTATTTTTTAGGCCTTGTCAAATATCTTTGGCATGACTAAAAAATTTACTTAGCTAGTGACGATTTTGTCCGACATGCCTGTGCATCTAATTCGATGTCCGTTCGAATTGACTTTTTCCCAGAATTCTAAGAGTCTTCTTTTGGATCGTGGAACATGTGTCACAATTCGATTCGACCTACCAATCGTTTTACCTAAATTGACGCTCTCACTAAACCTATAAAGTAACCTATGCATTTAATTTTCCCACGTCTGCGCCGTCTTTAATCATTGCAAAACCTCTTCAACTCCTCTTAGGTAACAGTTACTTTTTTCTACCAATATATAAATATTTTTTTCACTATTCCATTACCTTCATCACTCAAAAACCTTCTAGAGAGATTTCCACCCTCACTTTCAAACTCGTTCTTGGATAGTTTTATGTTCACGGTTAGAAACACTCTTGTGAAAGGCGGCTGGTTGAACTTATCAGAGTTAGAGAAAGCAAGAAGAGTCGAAAGGGAGAATTGTATCGCTGCTGGTCTCTTAGTCTCCCCAAGCGAAAAGTCTGGTGAACCACCGCAGGAAACTGACCAAGGGTCATCCTGCTTGATACGTCTGTTTTCTGAAGAACGTTCTTTAATGGAAAAGATGTTCGGACAACGATAGAATGAGACTGAAAAATATAGCCTCATTTTCCTTGCAGCAATCACTAAGGCTAGTGCCAGCTTTTCAAGCTTCAGGTACCTCTTCTCAGCATCTATCAGGCTCTTGCTGATGTAGTACACCGTACGAGGATCATTGTCCATCTCTCTTACCAACACTACACTAATAGCATATTCGGACACAACCAAGTATACATAAAGTGTTTCCCCTTCTACAGGTTTGAAAAAGGTTTTTGGTGAAGACAAGTGCTTCTTTATTTCATCAAAAGCTTGGTTGCACTGTGAAAGCCAGTTGAAATCTTTAGCACCTTTCAAGGTCTGAAAAAACGGAGCACACTTGTCCGAAGACCTTGAAATAAAATAATTTAAGGCAGCCAATCTTCTTGTTAGCCTCTGGACTTCTTTAATATTTCAAGGGGGTCCATCTTCAGCAGAGCATCAAACTGATATGGATCAGGTTGTATCCTTTTCTCACTTATTACATACCCCTAAAAATTTCCAGATTGCACCCTAAAAACACACTTTTCTGGATTCAGCTTTAAGTTTACCTTAGTTAAGTCGGCAAAAGTTTATTGAAGATCAATTATGTACAAATCTTCTTCTAAGATCTTAACCATCATATCATCGATGTATACCTCCATATTCCGGCCAATCTGATCAACAAATGTTTTGTTCACCAACCTTTGATAAGTAGCCCCAACATTATTCAACCCAAAAGGCATCACTCTGTAACAATGAAGACCCCTATTTGTAACAAAGGTAGTGTGATCCTGGTCATTCGGATCCACTTGTATCTGGTTATACCCAGAGAAGGCATCCATGAAGGAAAATAATTTGTTTCCAGATGTCGAGTCCACCAGCTTGTCTTTCCAGGGGACTGGATAAAGATCTTTTGGGCAAGCTCTGTCGAGGTCAGTAAAATCGATACACATACGCAATTTTTCATTCTTTTTCTTAACTAAAACTGGATTGGCAGTCCATAAATGATATTGGGACTCTTTTATCTGCCCTATCTTAGTAAGTCGATCGACTTCTTGGACTATTACATCAACTCTCTCCTTAGAAAAAGCTCTCATTTTCTGCACAATAGGTGCAACATCACTTCAGATGGACAACTTGTGTGATATAACACTTGCAGGAACTCCGGTCACATTAGTATTGCACCAAACAAAAACATGCTGGTGATCTGCCAAATAGGATAACAATTTCATTTTTAATTCTGACGCCATATTGGAACCAATCTTAACACTTTTACATTTTGTCAAACAGTGGGTTTCAACTTCTTCAATCAGTATTAAAGCACCAGGGGCCTCTATGGGGTCATCAATTTCACCTTCCCCCTCAGAAGGCTCCAATAACTGCTAATCTTCATTAACCCGAACTGCTCCCAAAGTTTTAGGAGCGAGTGCAGTTGCATAACACTCCCTTGCTATCTTTTGGCTACTCCAGACAACTTCCACTTGCCCTTGAACCCCATACTTCAAATATTGGTGGACTGTTGAGGCCACAACATGCATCCTAGAGAGCCAGGACCTCCCAAAGATTGCATTGTAATATATGGGGCAGTCTACCACAACGAATAACACCCTGACCAGCTTTTTGAAATTCCCTTTTCCCGATAACACTTCTTCTTCAAATTCTCTGATTACATCCGCAGAGCTTCCTGTAAAGCCCACAATGGTTCTGTCTGACCGTTGAATAATAGCCGGATTTTTCATCTACTTGTAAGAACTTAAAAAGAGAATGTTGGCTGAGCTGCCAGGGTTAATCAAAATTAGTCTGATATCGTTGCCCCCAATATATGCTCCTATCACCACTGCATCCTCATGAGGCCCAGCAATGTCCCTTAAATCGTCCTCATCAAAGACTATAAATGGAAAAAGAGTTTTGGAATGGTAAGAAGACATGCCCTCTTCCAACTGATTAGCTAGATTATGAATATGCCTCTTCATTGATGAAAGGAGTGGGTGCCGTTATGGTGTCCCCTCCGAAAATCAATAAGTGACTCGAAACACTAATGAGTCCGGACACCGTTTTGACCTGTTCAGTTATGACCCCCACCTTATTTCGAGTTGGGTCAGGATCCAAATACTCTGAATCAACATCAAATCTTTCATGGATCACCATTGCCCCCTCCGGAGTCGATGTTCCCGCATTGTTTGTAGGGCCAGCTCGAGGAGCTTTGTCAGGCCTATTCCCACTTCTTCTTTTGACATAGGCCCCCAACTTGCCTCTTTCAACGAGATTCTGTACTTCCTGCTTCAAAGTGATACATTCTTGGGTATTATGGCCAATATCATGATGATACTGGAAAAAACAAGTATTACGACTCTCTGCAGGAGATTGCAATGCTGCTGGTTTCCGGAAAGGGACCTCATATTTAGTCTTGTCATAAATGGTTGCCACACTCTATTTTAATTCGGCAAACCACTCCGGTTGAACCCAAGGACCTCTTTTATTCCTTGACTGCTGGCTCTGAGCTGGATTTGGGTTAGACTAAATCTGTTGAGCCCTATTGGGCCCTTGTCCGGTCTCTTTAGCTTTGTCTCCAGGCTGGTTTTGGTTTTGAGCTCCTGGGGAAGACCTCACCTGAAGGTGCACCCTAGTTTTCTTAGTCTCATCCGCGTTGATATGCTTTCCCACCTGGCTTAACAAACCACCCCAGGTCATGGCCTTCTTCCTTATCACTGAATCAGCTAGATTCTTAGGGTTTAACCCTTATCTCAATGAAGTTATTGCCACTTTCTCAAAGAAATCAGCTAACCCATTCTTGGTATTTACGAACCGACTTATATAGTCTTTTAATGACTCATTTGGTTTTTGGGCACAATGGACGATAGTATCTCCAGTGCCCTTCACCTATTTACTTCCCACAAACTGCTTTCGGAAGGCAAAATAAAATGTATCAAAGTTTCTGATACAGCCCTGGGTAAACTATTGTACCACTTTAGAGCACTTCCCGTAAAAGATTGGGAGAATTCCCTACACATAAGTTTGTCATCATCATCAAAATTCATCATGAAGTTCTTGAAATGCTCCAAATGATTGTCCGGATCTTTACTCTCATCATATTTCTCAATTTTAGTACTGTCAAACCTCTTGGGTAGGTTTCCGGACAGGATCTTGGCAGACAATGGTGATCGTCTCTAAATTCTACTACGACTAAAGACTATGTCTTCATTAGGTGTTGAAAAAATACTTGGTTCATCATAGAAAGTAAAATGATCAATCAACAGCTGATCCACATGCTTGTGACTATGGTTGTGAGATGACCCTTTGCCCAAATGCCTTTTAAGTCTCTCATGTCGATCTCTCTTCCTTGAATATTTTTAACTAGTTTCTGTTTCTTTCTGGATCTCCCCTCATCACTGCTTGATGACAAAGACTCTTCAAGCTCAGTCTCGTTCGTAAAGCTACTAGAGGACTCAGAATCTGAGCTTTCCACCGGCTTAGACCGGTGAGACTTCTTAGAACTGACATGAGTTTTTTTGTACTTAAATGAGTCTTTGCTGATGGATCATTCTCCCAGGACTGTCAGTATGATGGATGGTTGTCCTTATGTCTGGCTCAAAAAATTTATAGAACAAATCACATATGAACAATCCGAGTGTCTAGAAATATATTGCGAATACACCTTTTCAATTAAACTCTCGAAGAATCCGGTGATGCATAGACACTATCTACGGGATTTTAGAAATCAAGAAGTTATGAAACTGGTTTATTATGGAACAGAAGAACAAGTTGCATATATAAATGACCAAACCAGTGAAGCTGAAGACGTTTGATAAATGTCGAAGTTCACTTGGAGTGCAAGCACTAAAAGAGTTGCTTTTGAGTCATATCTAGTTTAAAGGAGAGATTTGTTAGAATTAATTGAATTATTAATTGATTGAATCATTTTATTTAATAGTTAAACGTTACATCAATTAGTATTTTAGACGTTACATCAACTTTACTATTTGGACAATAAAAACTATCATTTATTGACTGGAATATGTACCGCTGCTTGTATTAAAAACTTCTTATCTGAAGCTCAAATTATTCATTTCTTACCTACTCCGTTTATCGCCGTATTGCTTTAAACTTATTTTTACTGTTTTTTTTTAAAGTAGGATAAGTGTGACGCGCTTTTATTTAATTACTTTGATATTTTTGGTTTTAATAAGGAAATAAAATTACTAGAAAGTAATACGTTACTTATGTTTATAATCGTAACGGATTGGGTAATACTTAATGTTGTAAACATGGAATACGAATCCACAGACACACCAAACCTAATAAAGAGTTCCTAAAAAATTATTGGATGTATACCATTATAACTAATAGAAAAACTAATATGGAATGATTTGTCTAATTGAATAATTTTAAGACATTGAGTTATAAAAATATATAAGATTATAGTTAACCTATAAATAATAAAAGTTTTAATTGATTAATTACATAATTTCAGGAGACTATAAAAAAAGAAGTAGAAATTAGTATTCAAATATTGAATAATTGTATATGTTTTTGACGCATTATATAATCTCTTATTCTAGTTGGATTATAATAAACTATTGAAGACTTATCTACGAGATTGATAATAACAAAAAATCACCAAATTTCAGTTAGGTTATTTAAATTAATAATTTATTCAACTAACTCATATTTTCACGTTCAACACTTGAGTTAAATTAAAATTTTAAATATCGAATTCAGGATATGATTGAATTGTAAAATACCCGATCCAAATTTACGCGATAAATTCCTTTTGAAAATCTGATACAAAATTTAAAAATTGTATGCAGTTTTTAAATAGTTTACCTAGAGAACCAATTGTATAAAATTCTAAAACATTAAAGATAGAAAGTGAAAATCAAAAACTTTTTTAATATTTTAAAATACATGGTGGACCAACAACGGTGGTTTTTAGTCGTATATATAACTTACTACAAATTTTTAAAACGTTTGTCCAGTTATGTAAATATTAGAACACTACGAGGATGCAGGGTAATGATAGACAATTGTACTACAGAATTAAAGTCAATCAACTTAATCACGAAGGAAAAACTTTAGATAAGGAAAAAATATTGTCCTAACTTAAATAGGAAATTTTTAGATAAAGTGATTGAAATCAATCACAATTATTAAGAATCACATGATAAAAAGTTTAGACTTTAATACTAATATGACTATTTCTCTTTTTCTTTAAAAATTAAATAAGAAATATATAATAAAAAAGTTAACAAAAAATATATTTTAAATAGGAAATTATATTTAAATATTCACTCAAATATTATATAAACATTTAGTATTTCAATTTTGTTTAATTACGGCTTAAATACAAATATCATCTACTAAATTTCTATATTTAATACATGATATTATTTTAATACAATAATTACATTCACCTTTCATCAATAATTATGTAATTAAAAATTTTCATTCTTATTTTTTTTTTTAAAAATTTATATTTAAAAAATTTATATTTTTCAAAAAATATATGAAAGTATCATCGTTTTTTAAGACAAACAAAACTAAATTCATTAATGATAGTTGAGTGCGTACTAGTTTCTTTTTAATACTATAATATATTTATATAAAAATAAATATATTTTTTAAATAATATATTTATATAAAAATAAATTTTTTTAATAATATATTTATTTATTTGTACTATTAAAGTAATGAAACGTTTTGTGTTTTATAGTTTCCCAATTCCCACTACAGAAATTTCTCAGCCAATAGTGTCGAGTGTCTGCCCACAACGGCAGTGGTGGATTCTGTTTTGAGTGTTGCACATCTATAACGACCAATAATATTGTTTCGGAAATTTAAATTTAATACCCAAGTTTTCAAAAATTATTTTTAGGATTAAAATATATCAAAACTTTAATTACAGTTTAGTATTTAAAAATTTATAGATCATATTTTATATTTGAAAACTTTTTAATACAAAATCATAATACACTATAAATAGAAGACTCAATATTTATAAAAAGAGACCGAATAGGAAATTAATGAACAACAAAGGTTTAAAAGAGAGTAAAACCAATTAAATTACACATTAAACAGATTCTGAACGGCCTGTCAATTAGTGGGGATTGGATTTACTAAACTACCCTCTTCCTTCTTATTATAGAAGTTCCCTCTCCCTTTCAGTGAGTGATCGTGCTTCAAAAACTTTTTTTTGTCCTCTGAAAATCTCTCTCTTTCGCTTCACTTATTTTGTTTTTTTCTTCCGATAGCGAGAATGTCGAACTCAGGCCGTGGTTCCGGTGCTTCTGGTGGACGACGTGGGGGTTCCGGTGGCCAGGGTGGCAGATACGGTGGTTCCGGTGGCACCGGTGGAAGAAATAGTAGTCCTGGTGGCCGACACGGTGGTCCTGGTGGCCGAAACGGTGATACTGGTGGTCGGTTTGGTGGTGCTGGTGGCCGACATGGTACTGGTCCTGGTGGTTCTCGAGGCGGTTACGTTGCTTCTACTGACGCTGGAAGAGGTTGGGGAGGCGGAGGACGTGGTAACTTTGCCGGCTCCGTCGCCGGTACCGGTGAAACTTTGTACCCTCCTTTATCGTCGGCTGCTGCTGCTCCATCATCCTTCCCGCCACTTGGACAGGCTCCTCGTCCATCTGTTGCACCTCCGGCTGCCTTGGTTCCTCGTCCCGTCGTCGCTCCGCGTCCCTCTCCTCCACCAGTATCGGTCAGTCCAACACTATCGGCGACGGCGTCCACTTCCCAGGGAGCATCATCTTCATCGGGTGGAGCCGTGTCGGCTTTGGCTGACTCAGTTGAAAATCAGTTGACACTGGTTCCACCAGTTTCATCTAAAGGTATACGGTTTCCGGCAAGGCCCGGTTTTGGCAGTAGCGGAAAGAAAGTATTGATAAGGGCAAACCACTTCCTTGTTAAGGTTGCTGATAGAGATCTTCATCATTACGATGTGAGTTATTTTTGCTCTCTTTTATTTTTAAATTTTATATATAGCAGTAAATAACTATAATTTTTTTTTGGTTTTGATCGATTTGTTCCTTGGTTTCTTCATATATTCATGTTTAAACCGCTTTTTTATTATCAATAAAGTGAAGAAGCAAGGTGTTTTTTTTTGTCTTTTAGACTCTGTTTTTGTTTATGTATCGTTGACCTAGTAGATTTTGATTTCGTCGAAATACATTTGTAGGTGTCTATAACTCCAGAGGTTACATCCAAGACCATCAATCGTCTAGTTATCGAGCAGCTAGTTAAGCTCTACAGTGGCTCTCACATGGCCAATCTCGCACCTGCTTATGATGGCAGAAAGAGTCTCTATACTGCTGGGCCTCTTCCCTTTGTTTCACAGGAGTTTAATGTCAAACTACCTAACAAAGATGGATCCTCTTCCTCGAGGTTTTTTTTTTTTTTTATAGTTTTGTTTGATTACTGTAGTTTTAGGTTTAGGTTGATTTATATGCGTTTTGCGTTTGCCATTTGTGCAGGAACAATGATCGGCAATTCAAAGTTGCTGTCAAACTTGCTTCCAAACCTGACATGCACAATCTCAAGGAATTTCTGCGAAGTAGACAAACCGAAATGCCACAGGACGCCCTTCAAGTACTTGATGTTGTTCTTCGGATGATGCCTTCTTCAAAGTAATTTTAGATTTGTTTCATTATAGTTTTGTGTTGATGGTTTGTTTCATGTTTTATATATTTATATATTTTTGTGTTTATGGTAGATACACAACTGTGGGTAGATCTTTCTTTGCCAAATCCTTTGGAAAGGGTGATCTTGGTGATGGTATTCAGTACTACTCTGGTTACTACCAGAGTTTGCGATTAACCCAAATGGGCCTCTCACTCAATATAGGTAATTTGACTGTAGCTTTGAAGATTAGTCAAATATATTCAAAGAGTTGTCAAAGATAAAGATAATATACTTACTTGACTGTTTGATATCAATAACTTCCCTTGATTATGATTTGTAGATGTTTCTGCTAGATCTTTCTATGAGCCACTTGATGTGCCGGATTTCATTGTAAAGTATTTGGGCATCAGAGACTTAAAAAGACCACTATCTGACCAGAATCGCAATAGGGTATTCTTATAGTTTAACGACTGTTGTTTCTCTCTTAATAAGTGGTTCTGGCTATAACCTATTTGGTATCCATGTATCTTTTGCGAATTAAATTGCCAGGTAAAGAAGGCTCTCAAATCTTTGCGGGTGCAATTATCTCATCAGGACTACAAGAAGAGTGCTAAGATAACAGGCTTGTCTTCGCGTCCTATAAGCCAATTGACGTTAGTTTGGTTCTTTCTTTGCCGTCAATATAAATGAACTGTAATGTTTGAATTTTGTTTGCCTGCACACTATAATTTCTATATTTGCAGATTCACTCTTGGGGACACTACCACTGTTTCTGTGACAGATTATTTCCGTACAAAATACAATTTCGAAGTGAGGTTACCCAATATGCCTGCTCTTCAATCTGGTAGTGATTCAAAGCCTGCATATTTCCCAATGGAGGTACTTTTTTTTCTTGTTAGTTGATGTTTTTTTTATTCTATTTATCCAACTATTGTTGCTGTCTACTAATGTTTATTTGGCTTTTCTTGTTTTGCAGCTATGTAGGATTGCAGAAGGGCAGCGGTATACCAAAAAACTAAACGAGAAACAAGTTACTAACTTGCTTAGAGCAACCTGTCAGCGCCCAGATCAGAGAGAGAATACTATTAAGGAGGTTTAGATTTTCTTTTCTAGTTTTTTCGATTAAATAGTATGCTTCTTCAAGATTTATTCAAGTATATCTTACACTAAGCAGCAGTTTTTAACTTGAATTTTCCTTTCAGACTGTTGCAGGGAATAATTATAGCCAGGATAAACTGGTGAGCAATGAATTTGGAATGGATGTGATAAATAACCTTGTTACGTTGGAGGCCCGGCTTCTGAATCCTCCGAAGGTAATTTCTGCTGCTCTTCCATTGGAGTTCTTTTATTTACCTTAGTTTTTTCAGCATGCACTTACATTCTTCCCTGCAGCTTAAATACCATGATAGTGGCCGTCAGCGTGATGCTACTCCCCAATGCGGCCAATGGAATATGCTGAACCTGGTAAAACACTGATTCTTGATTTCTCTTATAATATATGCTAGGAGGTTATGAGTTTGGCCTTTTATCCATGCAGACATTGATTTTAAACTAGAATCTCTGATATATTATTTTTTGTTTCAGAAAGTTATTAATGGTGGCAGAGTGGATCATTGGGCGTTTATCAACTTCTCCACAAGAGTACATATTAACGCAGCTTCTAATTTTTGCTACGCTTTGGTTGAGATGTGCCGCAACAGAGGAATAGTATGACTTTACTTCTTTTTTAAGGTATAACTTTCGTTTCCCTGATGAGTTATCTTATATCTTATTCATATTTTGTTTACAAGGAATTCAACCCAGAACCTGTGATTCCAATGGACAATGGTAACTCACGTAATATTGAAAAGAGTCTTACCGATCTTGCTGCAAGACTTCCAAAAGGGATGAGACTACAGTTGTTGATCATCCTTCTACCAGATGTGCGCGGGCAATATGGTCAGTAGTTTCATGGTTCATATATTATTAAATGTAGTTTCCTGAGTTAGTTACTGAGGTCCAGCAAATTAGTATGTTTACTTTAACATGATACGCAACAATTATTGTTAAATATCTATTACAATAGCAAATGCAATCTTATGCTTAGTAGTTTTTTAAGTTGATGCTAAAATTTCTGTTTATTTTACAACCTTGTTTCGGCTTGGGTCATTCTACCCTTATTGATGCCTTTCCTAATATTGGATCTTGCAGGCACGATCAAACGGGTATGTGAAACAGAGCTGGGAATTGTCTCACAGTGCTGTCAGCCTCAGCATGCAATGAAAGTTAACAATCAATACTTGGAAAACGTATCACTAAAGATTAATGTCAAGGTTTATCCATTCACTTTTGCATTGGCTGCTGATTTTTTCATTTTCTTTTCTTAATTATTTTCTTTGCATTGGTAGGTTGGAGGTCGAAACAATGTGCTATATGATGTTCTTTCCAAAAGACTTCCTGGGGTTAGTGATCGCCCCACTATCATATTTGGGGCTGATGTAACTCATCCACAGCCTGGCGAGGACTCATGCCCATCTATAGCTGCTGTATGTCTTGTGAATGTTTATTTCAGATTTTGTTTGCATTATGGTTTTGTTTATTTATATATTTATAAAAGTGGTTTCTTAATACAGGTTGTTGCCTCAATGGACTGGCCCCACGTCTCTAAGTACAGAGCACTTGTCTCTGCGCAGGCTCATCGGGAAGAGATTATCCAAAATTTGTATGAAAAAGTTACTGATTCTGAAGGAGTTGTAAGACAAAGAGGCATGATAAGGTTAGGGTATATCAAATGTATTTGTGTTGCTTTGCATTATTGAAGGATTAATTTCTTGTTTCTTTTTGCAGGGATCAGTTAATAAATTTCAAAAGGTCCACTGGGCAGAAGCCGCAAAGGATTATTTTTTATAGGTAAACCATTTATCATTTCCTTGTATTTTCTGAATAAAAATAATGTTAGTGATATTTTTAGTATGAAGGTGACAGCCTTTCTTTACTATAGGCTGTTCTAAAACTTCTTTTTATTTTATGTGACAGAGATGGTGTGAGTGAAGGCCAATTCAGTCAAGTTTTGCTACATGAGTTGGATTCGATTCGAAAGGTATTGTTGTTGTGATGTAATTCAGTAAGTTTTGATAAACTTTTTAATGTTATCTTAGTTAGATGTATAATGCCTGAGTTGATTTGATTTGGTCTGATTTTACAGAGTTGTTAATACTATGTTCTTTTTTATAGGCTTGTAGCACCCTAGAGGAGAATTATCAGCCCCGTGTTACATTTGTTGTGGTTCAAAAAAGACACCATACCCGTCTTTTTCCCGCCGACAATAATGCGGATAAAAAGGGCAACATCCTACCTGGTAATTCAACTTTAGTTCTATGTTTTGTTTAATGTAATTTTTTATATTCCTATATCATACCACCGGTTGTCTTTTGAGTAAGTAAATTTTGGTTTCTCTTTTATGGTTAGGTACCGTGGTCGATAGAACTATTTGTCATCCTACTGAGTTTGATTTTTACTTGAACAGTCATGCTGGAATCCAGGTGAACTTTCTTCTTTCACTGATATTGAGGATCTGGTAGTTATTCATATTTTGTGTATGTGTTTACTTTATTTTTGTATTTTATAGGGAACTAACCGGCCAGCGCACTATCATGTGTTGTTTGATGAAAATGGTTTTACTGCAGATGGATTGCAAGAATTAACCAATAGATTATGCTACACGTAAGAAAAGTTTTCTTGGTTAATTTGGTTTCTTATTTGCTATCAAATAACTTGTGTTACTAAATTTCTAATTTTATTATCAAATGATTTCTCATCAGCTATGCAAGGTGCACTCGTTCCGTTTCAATAGGTTTGTTTTTTTTTTTCTATCCCTATTATTGTTGTTTAATTGTATGTTTGTATCGTTGTTGGTTAATCGTTTATTAATCTAATTCGGTATATATTGATATTCTTGTTTAGTACCTCCGGCATATTATGCGCATCTTGCCGCATTCAGAGCCCGTTACTACATTGAGGGTTCCTATGGCGAAAGTGACTCGGCCACTGGTTTAGGTGGAGCTGGAGCTACGCGGAGGGAGGCGCCATTTAGGCCCTTGCCGATAATTAAAGACAATGTTACGGAAGTGATGTTTTACTGCTGATCAAGTTGTGTGCTTAACTTTCGTTGCCTATTAATTGATGTTTTGTTGGCTCCATGTCTATTGAGTCTCTTTTTTGTGCTACACAAACTCTTTGAGTTTCTTGGTCTGTGACATTAAAACAGATTAGCAAGCAAGTAAAAATTACCATTGAAGCTTTCATTTTAATTATAGGTTTTGTCTCCCATGTCTCAAATTTTATGTTTTTATTGAGCTCCCTAAAACACTGGTTTCACCTTAAAATTGATTTTTATAAATTCAATCGTCTTTTAATTCAAATTCAATGTCTTTTAAATAAGTCACTTAAAAAAAATTCAACACAACATCAAGGATTTATCAATAATCCAATCTTTGAGCCATAACCAAATCTTCATCACCAGAGCAAAGAAATTATAACCATCGACAAGACAAATCCAATCTTTGAGCCATAACCAAATCTTCATCACCAGAGCAAAGAAATTATAACTCGACAAGACAAAAAAAAACTTTCGTAGATGTTTTTAAAGTCCAAAAAGAGCATCTCAGACATAAAAAAAGTCTCTTTCTATCAAAAAGAGGATCATTGTGTTGTTGTATTCGATAATCAGATAAGTGTCTTTTGCATATCATCTAAAGCATACATAAGTTGCTAAATTTTTATGTGGGAAACCCAGTTGAAATGATTTTAAAATATTTTTAGATTCATTTAGGTTTATAGGTCATTACAATATATCACTAAAAGACTATAAACATATTTTAATTGAGCTGGATAACTTAAAGGATATTAAGAAACTATGGTCTAGAAATGTTTATGCTCAAGGAAAACACCCTCTTAGAATATTGAAATGGAATCTTGAGTTTAACCCGAGAGTGGAGTCTCCCCAGACTCTAGTATGAGTCTCATTTCCCAAAGTACCCGAATTCATTTATTCCCATGATCCCGTAACTCAAATTGCAAAGACAATTGACTTGCCTTTGTCAGTTTGGGTTCCTAGCAAAAATAAAGCCAACTTCAACTACTATAAAGATCTTGTAATCAGTGACATTTCAAAAGTCCTTCCTAAAAAACTTTGCATAGGTTTTGGGGAAGATGATAAATTATGACAATATATCTCTTATGAAAAAATGCCTAGTTATTGCAAAAACTGTGATCATATGGGTCATAAAGAAGCAAACTGTAAAAATGATCAAATCTCTCAAGAGAGGTTAGCTGAAAATGATATTCAACTTAACTCTAATTAATATTTAAATCATCACCAGTTCAAAAGTTGAAATTTGTAGTAATATTAAAAAAAGAAAATGTTACCACTAAAATAAATGTTTCCAATAATCAAAATAACCAAAATGACTCTTTTGCTTATGATAAAAATCTTATTGATCAAAACACAACTATGTTAGAAAGTATAAAGAGTAAAAGAAACAATTTTAAGAGAGACAACATCTTGACAAACTCTGAAAATGAAAATAAATTAATAACAGAAGAAATAAGACTCATATTAGTGAATTTGATGAAGATCTTAGCAAAAACGTAAATGAACCTATTGATGAGAGAATAAATGACAAGAATGAGGAATCTTGGATCTTGTGCTTGATGTGACTAGAGCTAAAAATGTAGAGAAATAAAGTAGAAAGAGAATGTATTAAAGAATGTTCACCTACCCAAGAATAAAGGGGCTCCCTTATTATGTCATAGGCAGTCTTTGATTATTTCATAATTAGTCATTTACAACCTACTTTATTTACACATTGTTCTCTAATAAATAATAAATGCACTAATGTGTATATTTCACTTCTTTTTTTTTGTAATTAACTCATTTTCTATTGGGCTCGGCGAATTACTTCCTTATCAGTAGCCCCCAGTCTTCAAGAGCGTCGGGAATGAAGACTTATAAATAATTCAGTCAAAATGCCTCTGACCACACTACCTCGGTATCGCATCACCTAAAGCTTAGGGATGAGCCCCTCGACCGACCGCTTTCTCCTAACTGACGACCAACCTCTTACGCTTCTTAAAGCTTCGGGGAAGGCTGCGAAGCGCCCCCCATGCTAATGAACTCATTATGGGCCTAGTACCGATTCCGACTAATGGATTCACTATGGGCCCAAACGGATCATCGGGTCTTGGAAGAAATACCGGACATGTGGAGCCCATCTAGCATGCTCGCCTGTACTAGCTGGTGCAGGCCTACGACACTAGCCTGACAAGTGCCTATGGCGTGCTTTGTTGGGTTGAGTCTACACGTGTCATCTCCTCATTCGAAGCATGCTCGTCTGCAAATCTCTCCAAAAGACTCTTCGACTTCCCGCTGTTTTTTGTCGTTTGGACTCCCCCATGCGTAGAATGGTTAAGGCAAACTGCCTATAAATACTTCATTCAAAAAATAGCTTCCTCATAGAAATCTTAGAGAGAGAAAGTCCCCTTGATCGTTCTAGAGAGAGAAAGTAGTGTTTATGAAAAATAAGAACCGAAGCTTAAACAGAAACCGAAGAAGAAAAATGAATCAGTGTTTGGGTTTATTGACTGGGCTAGTATTATTGATCGAGACGAAGAATACCGAGCCGCTGGATTAATCTGGAGTTCTGACACAAAGCCTTTCGCACCCGTGCCTCTCCCCCACGACCCTGTTTTACCTGATCCCGTTCCTGTAGAATCATTCATTGTGCCCGAGCCCGTTGTCATTCAAAATCCTGAAGCCATCGTTATTCCCTCCAGTAGAATTTCTCCAAATTCTCCTGTTGCCCCATAGTTATCAGTGGCGTGCGGCGGTCTGTGGCGAAGAGGGCTAAAAAGCCACAGCGACGAGGCGAGCGGCGAGGCGATGACCACATGACATGCGGCGATCCATTACTTGAATAATATTTTTATAGCACATAACTGTAATTTAAATAGTACTATTTAGACATTTAGACTAACAATAACAACTTAAACATCCAATTACATAATTCTTAGAACATCATAGTCAAATGACAAACACATTGACTGAAAGATTAAATTATAAAACATCCAATCAAATAATTCTTAAAACATCAGAGTCAAATGACAAATATAGACTAAAATACATCATCGCCTGATACAACATCTTCACACCTCTCATCTCCACAATGTTCTCCATTTATATTTCATAATAGAGTATCTTCTTCTTCTTCTTCAGAGTCTTCATCAACAAGCCTCTAATCTCTTATGTGAGCCGTTGGAGACGCTAGATTCTTAGATTGAAGATTGTAGTCTACTTCATCAACCTCAACAGCTCCAAAATCAACTCCTTCCAAAACATCTTCATCTTTCCAAAACTTAGTTTTTATTTTTTATTTTTTTAGTTCAAAAATAAATACCAGGCCTAGCGCCTCGCCACGGTCGCCACGACGAGCGCCACAACCGCCATGGGCGCAATGGCGAGCGCCACGCTAAGGGTCTCGCGACGCCTCATCCTAAGGCGATATCGCCTCGCCACGGCCGCCAAAGACCGCGACGGCCCGCCACGACCGCCACGTGACAAATACGTGTTGCCCATTCCAATCGCCCGACGCCTTCGTCGGTAAACGCTCCTACCAACTTGCCCCCTTTTCTTCCTAAACGCCAAAGCAAACAAAAGTTTCTTTTAATGGGAGACTCCAGCGCCTCTTCCTCTCCGGTGGGGGGCATCTCACTTGAGATGGTCCAACTAACTCCCACGATCCGAGGGTTTCGCACTGGTGTCAATACCGCTGCTACCCCTTTGGTCGTTGTCTGAAGTGATTTTGATCGCCAGAACTTAGAAATAGAGCGCGCTCGCCAGCAGCGAGAAAATGAGTCAAAGCCTATCCGCACCGGTAATAGCTCCATCTTTATACATCCACTTTCTCAATCGGTCAATCCACAAGTGACCGGTTCCCATCTGCCAGAAGCGGATGGTCCTACTTGTACCGGAGCTATTCCAATCGAAGGCACTACTAAGCCAGAAGCAAACGATTTAGCTGGCTCGGGCAGTAATCCCGCAGAGGAAAATGAAGCGGGGAAAGGTGTTGTTGCTGCAAGTGGTAATGCTGTTGCTCCTCCCGAAGAGCCCCTTCCTCCAGAGATAGAGGCCGTCATAACCACCACATATCATCGGTTATTGCCAATGGACAACGTCATTTCCATTTTTGAAGGCAAGTATCTGTACTTCTTCGCTGCTGAACAGGTGGAGCTTCTGATCCGGTGGGGAATCCCGGAATGCATCAAAGTACGATTCCATGTTCCTGGGGAGACGCCCGTGCACGTTCGGTCTCGGGAGATCGTTGTCTTTACGAAGCTTTTCAACTGGGGTCTTAGGTTTTCTCTAGACCTTGAGATTGCTCGGTACTTTGAGGTAATTGGTATCTGCCCCTCACAGCTAACGCCCAACGCGTGGGATACGCTGATGTCGTGTATCATGGCCTCTCGACTGTCGGGTCGCATTATGCCGATGAAGGAGAATATCGCCATGTCCGGACTTTTCAAATCACCCAAGTCACCTTTCTTTTATTCTTCCTTAACCAACACTTAGAAGATTGTAAATGATTTTCTTGAGGGCGACAAGTCCTGGAAGCATCAGTTTGTCTTCCTCAGTGGCTGTTGGGAGAACAGTCGTCCATATACTAAGAAGAACCCGAGGCGGTTGCTGCGGACATGGGTTCCTGATGGTAATCATTATTTTTTTTACTGACCGACCCTTTGTTTAGTGTCTAGGGAGTTTATTGAGGGGCTGAAAAATGACTAATTTAAGGCCGCCAAATTTACCTTCCAAATCTTGAAGGAATTCGCCCGAAAGAACTAGGGTCGGGCATTCCATCGCGGCTTCAAGAACACTAACCTGATCATGAGCAACCTCTGGCGTTGCTCTGATGAACCACTCACATGGGAGCAGCTGCGCCAACCACCCAGCTTGGTGGATTCGGTGGCAAAGACAGACGCACTTGATGCACACTTGTTCATTCCCAAACGTAACAAGGCGCCTAGCAAACGCTCAAAGTCTGACGAGGATGCCGAGCCGAAGAATGCCAAACATGTGGAGGCCGACGCTATTGGACAAGGGGTTGGAGTTGTCGCTGAGGCTGAGGGTGCTGACCGGCCTGAGGAACCAAAAAAGAAAAGGAAGCAGAAAATTGTGGCTGGGGGTGACGAAGCCAAAACGCTCAAAGAAGGAAAATGAGAGTGGTCTTGCCGACGCTCCCGTCCTTGCGGACAACGCGATAATCCCGGCGCTTTTTGAGCAATATGAAGACGTTAAGGGTGGGGATGTTGCTGCTCACGCAGCAATATCGTTTGAGAAAGATCCGGTAGTCGTGATTCCCGACGACGACGAGGTCGGGGGTAAAAATGTTGGTCCTTCAAAGGCATCGAAAGCTGACGGGGCTTTATCAAGTGGCACCAAACTGCCAGTCCTGTCCGTTCCTGGGAGCCCTCATACCTTTGCTTTGCGGGAAAATGATGTGTTGTCCTTGTCCTTATATAGCATGATTGTGCCTCTGACAATGAAAGAGATGCGCGCCGGTGAGCTAAACCAAAGGCTGACAAATGCGGAAAGGAGAATAGCCGTGCTTGAGGAGGAAGTCAGGAAGAGAGATGCGGAAAAGAAACTCTTGGAAGAAAAGCTTAAAAAGGCTGAAAACACCTTGGTGCGGGTCACGAAAGACCGCGATGATCAAGCTGGGCAATTGGCAGTGACTAAACTTCAAAGACGTTTCTTCCGTTACTCCGCAGCGAAGAAAACGAAAGAGATTGTTGACCTTAAAACCGCCAATGCTCTGTTTGCCGACAAGTGCAAAAAATGGACGGATAAAGAAACTGCCGAGGCTTAATCTGCTTATGTCTTGATCTTTCACAACCGTTTCCCCGACCTTCCCCCTTGGGTCAATGTGGTTAGATGTCCCCGAGGCCGATCGCCCATCCGGTGTGGTCTGTGAAGATGAAGAGTCGGACGCCACATAGACCGATCCTGAGGATGAAGACGCTTGACTTCTCCTTTTTTTGTATCAAACTTTTTGTAACCCTTGGGGTCTATTGAACCCTTTTGAATGTCTTGTAATCGATGATTTTAAAATATTAAGTTTTCCCATAGCTTCTTCGGTTGTTCATCATTATGCTTCTGCAAATTGATATTTGATTGAAAATCCTCTTGTAGGATCGGGCACAAATGTAGAAAATTTGATTGATATCTTAAAAATGTTCATAAGGTCGGGATCAAAATGTAGATCAGTTAAAAACTGAAAAACCTATTAAGGTTCTGTTGATTAATATTTAATTGAAAATTTTCCCATAGGGTCGAGAACAAGATGTAGATCAGTTAAAAACTGAAAAACCTATTAAGGCTCTGTTGATCAATATTTAATTGAAAATTCTCCCATAGGGTCAAGAATAAAATGTAGATCAGTTAAAATCTGAAAACCATATTAAGGCTCTGTTGATCAATATTTAATTGAAATTTCTCCCATAGGGTCATGAATAAAATGTAGATCAGTTAAAAACTGAAAAACCTATTAAGGCTTTGTTGATCAATATTTAATTAAAAATTCTCCCATAGGGTCCTGGGAGTAGCCCTAAACGGTATGCTGTCAGAGCCACGTTCTCCTCGCAGCGGTCAAGGTCGGTCTTTGCATCGATAAAACACCTGGTGTAGTCCATGAGGCTCTCTCACAGTCTTTGTTTACAGTTAACGATTGTGTCACCGTTGGCTCGGAAACTTTTGCTTCCCACAAATTGCTAACGGAACATCATCCAGAACATCCCAAAATTCTTTATACAACCCTGCGGTAACTGGTTGTACCACTTAGATGCCCGATCCTTGAAAGTCATCGAAGAAGCTCGGTATAACAACTTGTCGTCATTATCGAAACTCAACATGAAATTTTTAAAGGCTTCCAAATTGTTTTCCGGATCTCTTTTGCCGTCGTACTTCTCCAATTTAGATATGTCAAACCTCTTCGGGAGGTGTCCTGACAATATTTCGTCTGATAACGACGATGCTCTCTAATTCATTTCAAATCCGAAAGAACCGCCGCCGAGCCCCTCGGTAGGAACTCCATACAATCCTTCATTGCCTGGGTTGATGAACTGACTACTGACCCAGTACTCATGAGTCTGACTATTTGACGGCTGCCACTGAACCTGGGGTAGAATCACTCGCTCCTCTCTACTGGCCGTCAACATTTCTTCTTTTTCATTAGAAATTGGCATTCTTTTTTCGGTGTTGTCCTTCTTGAACTTGGGTGAATCAGAACGGGGTGCCCTATTACGTCGGGAATTATATTTTCGCGCGCGTTTGTTTAGTCTTTCCTTGCGTCGGTATTCTCTTCCTGACGAATCATCCGAAGTATAATTAGCAGAAATAACCCGGTCATCCTTTTGATATCGCCCGGGCATCGACACGGTAGTCTACACCCGTAGAGCCTTCTCCGCGGTTGTCAATCATCGGCTCTTTCCCTTTGCCTTTCCGAGCTCTTTTGTCATCTAAAGCCCTCTTCTTTTCAGCGTTCAGCTTCGCGATGTCCTCTATTAACTGTCTCCTAGTCATGATAAGAGTTGATCGCTTATCCCGACCATGCGCATAATTTTCACGGTCCGGTGCCTCTTCGCCTTTGGACAACAAAATGGCTCGGGCCACCTCTCTCACAATCCTCTCCCCAGTTACCTCGTCATTCATTGTTTAAGATTAAGTCGTGATTTTCGAAGAAATTTTTTCTCTTAGGTATCACATGTTCCCACAGACGGCGCCAATAATGAGAGAATAAATGACAAGAATGAGGAATCTTGGATCTTGTGCTTGATGTGACTAGAGCTAAAAGTGTAGAGAGAGAAAGTAGAAAGAGAATGTATTAAAGAATGTCTACCTACCCAAGAATAAATGGGCTCCCTTATATAGTGGGGAAAGTGGGACCCATTTATGTCCTAGGCAGTCTTTGATTATTTCATAATTAGTCCTTTACAACCTACTTTATTTACACTTTTTTCACTAATAAATAATAAATGCACTAATGGGTATATTTCACTTCTCTTTTTTGCAATTAACTCATTTTCTATTGGGCTCGGCGAATTACTTCCTTTTCAAATTTATCTTGGTAACACTTACCAATTTTAAAGATTTGGATCTCCTTAATAAAGATCATTCATCTCCCAAAATTCTCTTTGCACGTAGTCTTCCTTTATCGCCAATAAAGGACATCTATCTGCAAATAATGAAATTAAAAGTATGAGTAAAAGATTATAAATGTAAAAATCAGAACTATCAAGGGACCTCTAATATACAAGGCCACCAATTTCAAAGGATCAACTAGATCTTTAAATCAATCATCAAAATGAATGTCTCCATTCTATTTGCTTTTGCCATTAGTGTCCTATCAGATGTCTAAAATTAATCTCAAAATCTCTTCTATTATTGCTGCTTCTCAAGCCTTTGTTGGGCTGTTATTTTGTAAATTCTATGAATATGAATATAATCTAATCATCATTGAATTTGATTCCTTGTTATTGTTCAATATTATTTCTTATGTTTTGGCTCCCCATCTTCTTAAAAATATAACATATTCTTGTTGAATCTTTATTTTTTTAAATGACTATACAGCTTATCTCTTGTGACCAAATATGTGATACTTCTCGAGTTTCATCTGGTTATTAAAGATCATGATATCTATGAATTTTTGAATTCTCAATCCCTGCAGAGTTTTAAGACTATCATTTTTCTAAAGAGCATCATCCTTTGTTATTTAAGATTGGAAGACTAATATCTTCAAAATTAATTTCTGCTCATGCTTTAATTAAATTGGTTACTAACTTCTTCTTGACAGGCTTCTCCTGACAAATTATATAATATACTATTTGATTGCAGATTCACGTACAAGACTAAAAAGCCAAAGAGTAGCTCAACAAAGATCAAGATTTTAAAGGCTTAAGCAGAAAACTCTCTCATATTAAAATCTAATGATTCAATTAGAGAAAATACTTCGCAATGAAAATGCAAATGAAAAAAAACTATCAGATAAGTTTGATAACCAAAACATATGAAAGATTGGTCATGAAGACTTAATCTAGAAACTGGAAGATGATGGATTATTCACTTAGTTAACTTATTGATATCTCTTCAAGGAATTGGATCAAGTTTCCAACATGTTTTCTTCCTGATGAGGAAAGATTAAAACATCGGCAAATCATTACAATATGTAAAAGTTTAGCTTTACGCTATAATTTTTATCTTCCTTTGTATCAAGTCTATATCAGACTATCATTGTACTTCAAGCCTTTTGGCTCTTCTCTCAATACAAAAGTTTTTTTATTTTTTAAAAAAATTGTTGTGTTTTAAAAATTTGTCTTTATAAATTAAGTTTTATAAAAATTGAAATTTATTTTATCAAACATATATTTAAAATTAAAATTAAAATTTGATAAAAATATTTATATAAATAAATTTAAATAATATAAATTTAATTAAATATTAATTAGACCAGAAAACATTTAACTTTTTTTTATCTGATTTTATGGGTTTTTAACTTTTTTATTTGATTTTTATGGTTTTTTTGTTAAATAAAGTCATAAAAACTCTAAGTTAAGATATTATTTAAAAGTTTAACCATTTTGTTTATAATTATACAATATAAAATGGTTATAAATTTTTTTTATTAAATAAAGGCTAAATCAATCCATGTAATACAACAAGATACCACGACATTGAAAGTTGCCAATATAGCATACTGCATGTTAACAATAAGTATTAGTATTGCTCTAGGTTTTATCTAGGGCTATACACTTCAATACATAAACACATTTTGATAGATCTTAAACTGCTGGATCTTATACACATTTGATATATCTCTCACCTAATTTTGGACCAATTTACCCTTTTCAGAAAACCTAGGTATAAAAGGGTTTGATAAATCTCTCACCATTTTTTTCCTCTCTTTCTCTCTCTCTCTCTCTCTTTAGAAAGATCTCAAGTACACCGTTCAACCCATTTCAAAAACTCGATTTTTGAAGAATCTAAAGTCAGGAAAACATAAAGGTAAGTAATACAAACATCATGGTATAATTTTTTTAAGATTTCATTGGGTATAAACTGCTGAAATTAGGTTTATAAGTTTTTTAGGTTTCGATTTCAAAAGTTCGATTTTTGTATGATTTTAGGTGTTGTTTTGTTAGATTAGTGATGTATTCTTGTTAGTTTTGGTCGGATCTATGCCTATGTGTTTGATTTTGTGTGAAATGAGGTCGCTTTGGTAGGTTTCTAAATTTGGGGTTTGGGTTCTGTTGGTAGCACGATCGTGCTACCAGTTTGGATTTGGTCGCACGATCGTGCGACCAAGACGACATATCGTCGCATGCGACAGACAGCTTAAGTTGTCTTATGCGAATCAATGACTTTTATGAATGCTTATTTGGTTTTGTCTCACTAATACATATTTTTTTATGTAGTCTTTACAAGATGGGACAGATAAAGCAGAAAGTTAAAAATCCGTTCAAGAAAATGAGGGAACGTGATCGTTTAGCACGTGAAGCGGAAGAGGCGGCAGAGGGTAGAGTTTTGCCCGAGCCCGAGGATGTAGAGACAGGTCCCAACGAGGGACATGCTCCTGGTACGCGTACTAGACGACGTCTCCGTCGTCATGGTAATTACATTCCTACTACTGATGGTAGCACATGGGCAGGTTCTTCTTTGCAGCCACCTGACTTTTGTTACGATGACAATGCAGATGCACCAGATGATATGGAGGGGGTGGAGTGGGAGGAGGCACATGATGCCTCACATTCACAGTACGAGGACGATGCACCTCACGCACCAGAGGCAGCATCCTACGCACCCGCGGGTGAGGATCAGGATTTTTTGTCGGTGTTGCCGCATGTCCCGGCTCTCTTTCCGGATTACACCCAGCACGAGGCTTTCAGCGTCTATCACAGAGATGTAAGTATTATACCTTTATATTGTATTATCACTTTATTACGTGTTCGATACATATGTTTATAATTATTGTTTTTTCACGAATTTACGTGTTTGATACATATTGCAGGATAGGGTCACCCTGCGATGCTTCTCTATGTACGACAGTCTCCGGAGATGGGACCTGACACAGCAGATCAGGGTAGGGGCAAGGGTGATGGAGACTATTTTTGGCCCGCTCGTCGATGCACTCTCCCGCTGGCATACCAACCTCCATTTGGTGGAGGCATTCTTAGAGCGATGGCATGAGGAGACTTCTTCATTCCATTTCTCGTTCGGGGAAATAACAGTCACATTGGACAATGTCTACGTCATCACTGGATTACCGGTTGTAAGTAGGTACTTTGATGCTTTACCTTTTGACTCGGAGGTTGAGAAGCTTAGTACTTATGCTGACATGCTAGGTGTACGACCATCTGAGTTGAGTAAAAACCTTAGGAATGCTAGTAGTGTGAACCTTGGGTGGCTGCGCAGTACTTTTAGTGGTGCTAGATATAGTGATAGTAAGATCACATATGAGAGGGTAGATCATGCCATCCGTGCCTACATACTGTATTTGTTAGGTACCACCATATGTGCAAACAAAACTGGCAACAATATTCCTTTAGATTACCTCCGATTCTTGAACCAATATCAGGGTATGCATAGGTTCAACTGGGGTCAGTTGGTTTTAGCAAAACTGTACCACTCCCTTAGTCATGGATCTCTCCATGGTACGGGAGGCATTTGCGGGTTTATAGGGATGCTCGAGTCGTGGATATTTTCCCACTTTGTTCAGCTCCGAGCTCCACCGTTTTGCAATTACGACATCTCTATGCCCCATATGTACCGACATGCGCCGCAGAAGATTGGTGTCTCTCATGATGTGCGCAGGCAGATGAGACATGCAATTTCGACATGCACAGAGGCAGATGTAAGTCATATTCGTTCATTTTAATTCTAAGTACTTTTATTAATATAAATGGCTAAATTGTTCATTTTTTTTATTTACAGGTCATGTTCCTTCCCTTCATACACTTACGGGACCATTATCCATTCCAGGGGGTGACTTGGGTTGAGTTGACGCTTAAGGCGTTCGACGTGGTTGTGCCGTACTACCCTGACCGTGTCACTCGACAGACGGGGTTCGTACAACTGATTCCTAAGGTTATACGCCCTTTTAAATCGAAGAAAACAGGGAAGAAGATGGTCAGTAGATACCCATGGGACAGACACTTGTGGAGGGATTGGGATAACCACATGTACACTCCTGATGGCACGTTATACCGTGGTAGTGGAGAGAGTGCTGACCCGATGTACTACATTTGGGTGAAGAGGAGGCTGTGGTACATCGTTAGCAGTTCTGCACCAGCTAGAGGTCCTCGGTTGGAGCCGCAGGGTGGTGCTAACTTTGCAGGATACGAGCAGATTGCTCGGTTTGCTCCATCAATACCGACGCTGGAGCACGCAGATCTTGTAGAGACCGCCCTTCACATGTGCAGGATCGCTGAGAGGTATAGACGTCACTGATTATTACTCGCAGCACACCTTTGTCAGACTTTCCGATGTTAGCACTATATTTTTGTAACCGGTTTATTTTATTACTGCTTTTATTTACTGTATTTGATGACTAATTTTATTTATTATATTTTAATTAATTAATTAGAACTACTTTTATATATCAGTTAGCCCTAACCCCAGCCTCCCACAAATCAAATCAAAATTATATTATCATATTAATAGATTAACATCTAAAAAGATAGAAAAAGCACTGGTTTTGTTGTTCGATAGTAATCCGAAAAGACTCAAATCTACTTTTAAATGTTACTTAGACCTAACCACAACCACCCACAAATCAAATCAAAATTACATTATCATATCAACAGATAAACATCTAAAAAGACAGAAAAAGAAAGCACTGGTTTTGTTGTTCGAACATAAGAAATATAACAATGGCATTTTTGTCTTCTTCAAGAAGATGTTTTGCTCTCAATATTTTATCTCTCTATTTTTATTATCACGCTCGATTGTTCCTACTCTCCACAACATTCCTGTTGTGTTAATTAATAATAAGGTAATTTCAGCGACAGTTGAATGCTCAAGCTGTGTAGTAACAATTAGAACTTCTACCATTGAAAAATATTATACGGTAAGTTTTGCCTTTATTTTTTATATTATTTCTTTTCATTGTATATCATTTTATTATCCACTCGCAGCATACCATTAGTACGAAATATAATGTCAACTTAAAATGAATCACACACTCATAATTAAAATGAAACACACACTCATACTTAAACTGAAACACAAAGTGCGTCGCGTGCGACCGGTGTTCTATTTGACTTAAAAACTAACATTTCAAATAATCACATCAACTATAATACATAACACGTTAGTAGTCATTTTCCTACTATATTACATCAAAATTACATTAACTATATTACATGAAACGTTAGGCAAAATAACTTAAAACGTTGTACAAAAGCATTTCAAACATCGTCTCTAGTCAAATCTGTTACATGTGGTTTTTCGTTCAAGTTGATTTTCCTTGCGGGCATTATCTGTGTAAATTTGTTCAACCGCCGGTAGTAGGAATGCGCCCATTGATTCGCTTCCTCGGTTGCATAAGCGGCCCAACAAGGGTATAATGGCGGCAACGGTCCATCGGGTGGAGTAGTAATCTACAAGAAAAAAGAATAAATGAATGCATTAGTAATGATAGCGTAACCGCTTCTTTAGTCTACCCTTAGCTCTAACCGCCTCCCTGTGGTCTACCCTTATGATGTAGACAGTTTAGCGCTGGAATTTATGAAGACTGGTGATCACCCGAAGAATACGGTGAATTGACAGTTTGGAGCTCCGGTGTCTGATTTTGACCGACAACACCTTGTTTTGAAGGAAACGACGTCACGAATGCAAGTCACCAACTTCGCTTGTGAACTATGGGTTTTTTGAGCATTCGGGCTCATCTACGAGCTTATTTCGAGTTTTTAATACTTTAGGATATTTTAGTAATTTTCATATTTTTGGTTTTAGGGTTTCAATTGAACCCTTATATAAACATATCTTCTTTACACTATTTGGGGAGTTGTTTTGATTAATAAAATTAGGTTTTATCCCTCTATCTAGCTTCTTTTGCGTTTCACTCTGAATCATAGTGATATCAGACACAGGCAGTCCTGCGAGATGGTGCGAGGAAGAACCAGCGGTCGCGGTGGCGCTGCAGTGGCTAGAGATGCAAGTGATTTCGGTGATCGTGAAGTTGCTGACCTATGCCCTCTTCTACTGCTCCCAATATTGTCACCACCTCTCATACTCACCGAGGATAAACTTATGGGGTAAAAAAGAAGAAGAAGCAAAAGAAGAAGCTTACCTCAGCCTTGCCTTCGAATATAGAGGACATCTTAGGCAACAACCTTCGTGAGATCAAAACCAAACATTTACTTACACTCTACAGGGTAAAGTAGAAATACTTCCACCAAACTGAGGAGGTGAAGCTAAGGGACTGGTGGGCGATCCCCGAATATATAACAATTCGATTCCCAACTGTTAGAGAGATGCCCTTGTCTGTTCGTAACCATGAGTTGGTTCTCTATATGGATTTCATGAACTGGGGTCTTCGCCTGCCCCTTGGTCCTACTTTAGTCGAGTATTTCGACCTGATCGAACTTTTCCCATCTCAAATTGGTCCCAATATGTGGTATACACTTATGGCCTGCATCATGGCCTCCAGGATATTTGAGACCAAATTCTCAATGGAACAACTCGACTCAATTTCAAGCGTGGCCAATAATTCTCACTATCCCTTCTACTCTCTAGGGCTTGCAAGACAGTATAAGGTGGTAAAAAAATTATTAGAGGCTGACAAGAAATGGGAACAACAGTTCATCTTTATTTCTAGGCTGTGGGAGACCAATTTTGAGAGTTCTAAGGAGAATCCCCATCAACTGACTTTGGAGTAGACCGCGCGAGGTTCCGGTTTCAACCCTTTATTCTGTTTTACTTGTTCGAATTAACCTAAAACATATCCTTGTGAACAACTATGAAAGGGATTTACAAAACCTTCAAGGACTATGCTAAATCATCAAAAGATGTCTTTCAGAAGTTAAGCCTCTAGGCCGGTGCCAATTGAAGCTACGAATTCCATAAATGCTTCACGCCCACAAATTTGGTTAGAATCCATCTTTGGAGGTATGATCCAGTTTAAAATAAATCCTTGAAGGAGTTCATGATACCCCTCCCCCCTCGGAGAATGTTGTTTTCAAACGTTTAGAAGGTTCAGACAATATGGTCTATTTGCCCACCAGAGCCAGGGCTCCCAGTCATCAGGATGCTGAGAAATATGATGGCAAAGACAAAGAGACTGAGGATGATGCTGGCTCGGAATTCGATGTCTCGGAAGAACGACGAACTGAAATCTAATGGGAACAATAGATTAAGGTCTAAGAAAAATAACCGGTTGAAGTCCGGGAAGACCAACAGGTGGATGTTCGGGAAGGACATGAAGCTAATACTCGAGAATAAAACCAAGTGGATGCTGACTACAAAGCAGTGGTCGAGGTGAGAACATCTGAGAGGGAAGGTGCTGTGAGGCCATATAGATTTTCTTCTCAAGAAAAACAGAAGAAAATTATTGACAGTGAGGAAGATGATTGTCAACTCGGACTTTAGCGTGGATTTTGTTCAAAGTAAACACGTTATTGGTCAAGGGAGTCAAAAAGAAATCTATAGGGAAGGCAAAAATCTCTCCCATGCCTCAGCTTATTTTGATGTTTACAAAAATGACTTTGTTGCGAATGAGGTTGCTTCGCGCTGCTTCTCTCCTCGAAAGGAAAGCCAACCGCAAAGATCGTGATAAAAACGAAATCATTCAAAGGATAGTTGAGGTGAAAAACTTGACCGTTGAGGTGAAAAACTTGACCGTTGAGGTGAAAAACTTGAAATATGAACTTGTCCGCTTAAAGAATACAACTGAAAATTAAAAGAAAGCCTATCGAAAGTAAGTAAAAGATGAACTTTCTCGCGAGAAAAAGGTATCTGCTGAGCCTCTGAGAAAGATCACTTCTTTATAGATTAAACTTCCCAAAGAGAAAGAGAAGTACGGCAATGAAAATGAGCGTTTTATTACTAAGGAAATCAAACAGAACACCCTCGTCGACGGTCTATTTGACTCTTGTGAAACGACTCACCAATATTTTGAGAATGCTGTCAAGGAAATTGAAAAGATTACCGCAGAGAATGAGTCCTTGAAGAAGAACTTTAAAAATGAGAAGAAGAAATTCTTTGATGCATATGCTTCCGACTGCGTTTCTCGCCTCGAAAAAAGAGATGCTAACCTTAAATCAGCTTTGGTTCTAGAAATGCATGAATGTTTTCCTGACTTGAAGCTGTGAATCCTTTGGCAACGTGTTATATAAAAACATCGTCCATTAGGAGATTCTTTGGAAGATCTAGTGACTAGTAGTGACTCAGAAAATTCTTCTTTCGACTCTGATTCTTAAGAAGATAGGAAAGAGGATGGTGCTCCCGAAGAAAATTAGAGTTTATTACTTCTTGTGTTTATAATTCATCTTTTTATGTAACCTTTTCTTATTAATCATCGTTTGGGCCCTTGGTCGGACCTATTGAAAAACTTTTACCTAGTACGGTTTTTCGCTTTGTAAAATTTCTAAATGATAAAGTAGTTTGGTTATGTTTTGTTCTTTGTCTTTTTGTGATGAATTTATGCTATCAACCAAACTTTATCATATGAAATAATTTTTAGCTAAAAAAATACTCATGTTCTTATTTCAGACTTTTTCATATGACAGAGTCATTTGTCGACCAACATTCGATGATTTTCCCTTTAAATTCAAAATAATGAGCATTACAGACTGCCATCTATTGGGTGAGTATTATTCTCTAGCCTTCATTGGAAGGCTTTACTAGTTCAAAATAATGAACATTGCACTTCAAAGATTATTGGATGACCCTTCTAACTCAAAAGATGAACATTATCACCCCAAAAGATAATCTTTTGGGTTGAAAATGATAAACACTATGACCCAACATTCTTGGATTGTCCTTTATGCTAAAAAAAGATGAACACTACCATCCAATGTTCTTTGGATGGTCTTCTTACGTTCAAAACAATGAACACTATTGAGATAAGTTTAAGATGGAATATATAAGTCGGATATTAAGGCACCTCATTAAAACCATCCTGCGCCACCATGGTAGGAGATATTATGCCACCGATACTTACATAAGTTAATATAATTTTTTTTAAAACTTTACACATTTATAATAATTAAACCTTGCGGTGTTCAATGTTCCTGGGTTGGGGAAGATCTCTTTCTTCTTTATCTTTGAGCCGATATGTCCCTCACTTGACTTTCTTTGTTACTGTGTACGGACCTTCCCAATTAGGAGCTAACTTGCCAAACCGTTTTTTTTTGTATGAAGGAATACCTTTCTTAACACTTTAACCCTTGCTTTAAATTCTCGTCTCATAACCTTTGAAGCATATAGACTTCTCATCAACGTCTAATAGTGTAAAGAATTCAGTTGTGCCCTTATTCTTTTTTCCTCTACCAAATCTAATTCTGTGCGTTTTCCCTTGTCATTTGTCTCCTCAGAATATTCATTGAGCCTGTATGAAGGGAAGATTATCTCAGATGGAATCACTGCATCCATTTCATAAACTAGTGCGAATGGATACCCTTGCGTTGCAGTTCAGGGAGTAGTTCTGTAAGCCCATAAAACTTATTGTAGATAATCCGGCCACTTTCCAGCCTTACCTTCCAAGTTCTTTTTTAAACCATCTAAAATGGTCAGATTAGTTAGCTCGATTTCGCCATTCTCTTGGCGATGAAAGAGTTCCGAGAACAATTGTTGTATCCCCTTAGAAGCACAAAAAACTTTCATCTTTTTGTTTTCGAACTGTGGTCCGTTGTCCACCGTTAGTTTCTTCGGTACCCCAAAACGACAATAGGTGTTGGAAATAATAAATCTAATCACAACTTTAGTTTTTTTCCCTGCCAAAGGTTCAACTTTCACCCACTTAGAGAAATAATCAATTACGAAAATGACCGTCTGTCGACCTCCAAATTCCATTGGTAATGGTACGACCAAATCAATGCCCCATCGGTCAAATGGCAGTGATTCAGATATTGACTCGAGATGCACACCCGGTGCATGGATTGTGTTGGAAAATCAGGTGTCACATTTTTTAACTAATTCCTTAGCATCCAAGGAGAGAATCGACCAACGATACACTGCAAGAAGAGCTCTTCATATCAACGTTGTGTACCCACAATGTGCTGACCCTTCCCCATCGTGTAACTCTGAAAGTAGCATTTATGATTCATCTCTTCCTAAACATCAAAGTAAGGGCGGCTAAAAGATGTTTTATATAATACATCTCTGAGTACAACATATCCATATGCCTTAGAACGTATTCTTTTAGTTATCACTTTATCGACTGGTAACACATCGTTGACAATTTGTTTTATTTAATATCAGTCCTCCAATCTTTTGCCACACTTGTAAAAGTTTGAAATACTTCAACAGACTCTTCAACTATTTCAGATCCCTTTACTATAGAAAGTTTTTTGTGTGTGTAATAATCCAAGGGTATTCTTCTGAATAAGAAGCTTTAGCCAAAGAATCAACCACTGAATTTCCAGCCCTATGAACATGTTCGTATCTGATGCCTTCGAAAGCCAACGTTAAAACCTTCAAAGCTCTCAAACACTTCACTAAATGATCTTTTCTTGCTTTAGATTGGCCAGATTCATGGTTTATAAGGAGCTGTGAAATCCTTGTCAACCTTAGTTTTTTAGCTTCGCATATTTTAGCAAGTCTTAAGCCTGCCAAAGAAATTTTGTACTCAGCTTCGTAATTTAATAATTTAAATCTGAATCGGATGACTTGATACATTGCAATTTTTTCAGGAGAAACCAACTACACCCCTGCTCCGCATCCTGACGAGCTGAAACCCTCATCTGTTCGGATTGTCTAATTTGCTCCAAATGTTTCCTCATCAATTTCCATATATGTTCGCTCGGAGTGAAACTCAACTAAAAAATGCGCTAACACTTGTTCTTTAATGATAGTTCTTGTCTTGAACTCGATATCGAAGTCTCCTAGTTCAATCAACCACTTAATCATTCTTCTCAACGCATCAGGCCTTTGTGGCATGTTTTTCAATGGAAAAGATGTTTGTACAATGATAGAGTGGACCTGAAAGTAAGGTCTCATTTTTCACGCAGTGGTGACTAACGTAAGGGCTAATTTCTCTAACTTCAAGTATCGCTTCTCAGTATCTAGAAGACTTTTACTCACATAACAAACTGGTCTTGGAGAGGTATACTTTTCTCGGATCAGAACCGCACTTACAACAAGATTTGACACTACCAAACATATATACAGCTTCTCCCCCGGATTTGGCTTTGTCAAGATTTCCGGTGAAGAAAGGTATTCTTTGATATGATGAAAAGCTTATGAACATTTTTGGGTCCAATCAAAACAAATTGCTCTTCTTAACACTTGGAAAAAAGGAGCGCATTTATCCGATGATCGTGATATGAACCTGTTCAGCGTTGCCAATTTCATGTTAGGAATTGTACCTCTTTGATCGTTTTTGGTGGTGCCATACTGCTCAGAGCCTTTAGCTGTACCAGATCAACTTCTATTCCATGCTCACTAACTATGTACCCTAAAAACGTTCCAGATCTTACCCCGATTGTACACTTTTCTGGGTTTAACTTCAAATTTATCTTGGTTAAGTTAGCAAAAGTTTATTCTAGGTCAACCAAATAGTTCTCATCCCTTGAAATTTTGACTAACATGTCATCAATTATACCTCAACGTTTCTCCCAATTTGAGTCTCAAAAGCTTTATTTACTAAACGCTGGTACGTTGCTCCAAAGTTCTTTAACCCAAATGGCATTACCTTGTAGTAGTTTCGACCTCTTCCAGTGATTAAAGTTGTAGTCTCGTGATCTTTTGGATCCTTTTAGATATGATTATACCCGGCATAAGCATCCATGAAAGATATTAGTCGGTTTCCAGAGATATAGTCAACTAACTGATCTATTTTGGGTACATGGAAAGAATCTTTGGGACAAGCTCTGTTTAGATCAGTGAAGTCCACACAAATTCACCACTTGTCATTATTTTTATTTACTGGGACCAGATTAGCAGTCCATAAAAGATATTATGACTCACGTATGTGACCCATTTTAGTCAAACGATCCACAGTTGCCATGATAGCTTCAGAATTTTCTTGAGAAAAAGATCTTCTCTTCTGTATGATCAGACAAACATTACTTTGTACTACAAACCTATGACAAATAACATCCGCTGTAACCCTTGTGACATCCCTTTGTACACGATGCAAAAAAATGTAATTTCATTGATAAAAACTTGATTAAACTTTCTTTTACCTTCACAGATAGTTTCGTGTCACTTTTGAGGCTTTTACCCATAGAGAAGACATGGTCCTCAAAGTTTTTGTCTTAGACCATGAATTCGTGGGCTTCATTCAGATCATCCACGAGATCAGAGCCTGAGGGAACCCCCGCTGACTGCTATTCTTTCTTTGACTCAACCCCCTTAATCTGTTTAAGGGCCAAACTGCTCGGTAACACTCTCTTGCAATCTTCTCGCTGCTTCTAACTGTTCCCACATTGTTTCCCACCACGTATTTTAAATATCGATGGATGTTCGACGGTACAACATGTATTTTAGATAACCAGGATCTTCCAAAAATAACATTATAATATATATAGGGGCATCTACCACAACAAAAATAATGTGCCTATGTTTTTGAATGGTCCCCATCCCAACTTGACCATTCTCCGACTACATCAACTGTAGCCCCGGTAAATCCGACATCTTTCGGTCCGGTCGTAAGCTCGTTAGGGGTTTTTTGATCTGGCTATAAGTAGTCATGAACATAATATTGGCCAAACTGTCCGTATCAATTAGAATGTTTTGTATCTCATTCCCAACTATCTCTGCCACAATAACTACCGGGTCCTCATGTGGACCAGCTATATCTCTCCTATCATCATCTTTGAAACAAAGTATTGGAGACAGATATATATACAATTGTGGTGAAGCGGATGCTTCCATTTGTGTTGCTAGACTGACAATATGTCTCTTCCAAGAATAATTTGATACCCTTACAACAATATCTCCTCCAAAAATTGTTAGATATTCAAAGAAAGCACGCAAATTAATAATCTTTCCTCGCATTATCAACTCTTCTACTACGTTTATGTTGTTTCTGCCCGGTTTTGGGTCTAAGTACTCGGTGGCGATGTATAACGCATCAATAGATTCTTCATCAATTGCTTCCGATATCACTAAAAACATCTTCTTGCTTTAAGACAACTTATTATTTTGGAGAAATTAAGGAATTCTTCTTCACAAATAAGGTTAACTTTCCATTTTCTATCAAGTATTGTATATCTTTTTTCAATACCACACAATCCTTCGTATCATAACGGATGTCCTCATGATACTAGCAGTATTTATTTTTTCTGTTCTCCCTCAGATTCTGCATTGGAAATGGCTTACGAAAATGTACATTCGAACACACTTCCTCAAAGATAGTTGCCACACACTCAGTTAAATCAGCATAATGAGCTGGCTGAACCCAGTTGTTTGACATAGGTCGTGATGAGTCTGAATGTTGCTACCTCTCCGGACGGAAATAGTTTAGACTAAGATCACTGGATCGGACAGAACAGTTCGAACCCTTAGCTCATTGGACTGCCCGAATTATGACTAAAGTACTTAAAAACATAAACATTTCTTGACTTAGCTCATGGGTCTTTGAACATGACCCGGGTCCATTAAACATGACCCGAAAACCCATAAAAGCCCAAATATAAAGGTATAAATACCCAACCACCTGCATTAAATGTGGGTAATGAAAATTAAATACAACAAGACTGCTTAATTCCCCCTCTACTCTCTACTCAAAACATTAAACACATATCAACCTTCACAAACTCTAAACAAATTACCAAATTACCCTCAGACAAAAATTAACCACACCAGGTCGGACATATTGTTGAGTGTTGACTACTGGTGCATACTCTTTCACTCTTTGAGGTGCCTGACTTATAACTTGAACAGGTGCTCGAGGTCAGACCATACTTGTTGGTTGTGACACCTACTGTGAGACATTTATTGGTGGTGTAGTGCTTCTTGCCATCATCAGATCTTGATAAAACTGATTCAGATTCAATTGTGATATAGACTCTAATTCTGATGCCCTGGTTTTTCCACCAAGATTCATTTTTCTATTTGTTCCAATTGAACGTCATAACCTGTGTTTATGCTACATTATCCTTCATTACCTCAGGAAGAAAACCCATTCGAAAGACAACTACAGCCACTTTATCTTCGCAGAATTCGCTGTATTTTTTGACTTGGATGAAACGCTTTGTATATTCTTTGAGACTTTTCTGAAATTTCTGTCTGCAAAAGATTATAGTATCCCCATTTGCTCATTATTTTTATTCTTACAAAATGCTGGCAGAACATACTCCTGAACATGTCGAAATTCTTAATACACCCTTGAGGTAAAAATTTATACCATTTTGACGCAACATTCTTGAAAGTTTGGGAAAAATCCCTACATAACAACTTATCATCATCATTATCATAGTTGATCATTAAATTTTTGAACTTTTCGATGTGGCTGTCCGGATCTTGTGTTCCATCAAACTTTTACAACTTGGAGATATCAAACCACTTGTAAGATGACCATACTTAATTTCTGTGGAGAGTGGAGATGATTTCCAATTATGTCCTATTTTATACGCACTCCCCCCCCCATATCTGCATTCGCAGTCGCATCCAGTCCTTCTTTAGATGGAAATGTATATTGATTACTAACACGGTAATCTTTATTATAGATGTTAGATTGAATTTGCCTCTGAGGAGTTATATGTACTTGTCGACTTGCATGTATGACTTTATCGGGCTCTTCGAAATATAACTTTTTCTTTCCATGATCACGCTTTTCCTTCCTTGAACCTTAGTTCTTCGAGTAGCTCGACAAGAACCTTTGTGCCCCCTCGAGTCTCTTTTTTCTGTGACTAGTTTTATACCGAGTATCTGTATCCAAAGACAGAGATTCATCAGAGCTAAAATAAGTATATTCACTGGATTCTGTTGATTCATAGAGGTGTCCAGACCTTACTCGTCTTTTGGAAGAACGATGATTTTTTTATTGATGCCTTTTCTCGGATTGAGAAATATTTTGGCCTTGGTTTGCTATTGTCCGCTCTCGTCAGACTTCTGACTTAATTCTCCACGAACTGATTATTGCTTCTTCCCAATATTCAACCTCTCAATATCTTCTAGCAATTCTTTCTGCCTAGCTACCAAGACAGATGCTTCGAGTAGCTCTTCAACATATTGACCATTATTGTTTCCTTCATTTGTTACTTGTTCCTTAATCACGAGATCTCCAAGTGAGTCTGTGATCACATATTTTTTGGATCAGCCTCTAGCTCTCCACGAACTTCACTCCATTACTCTTACGATTCTTTGAGATTAATTTTATGGTTTTGGAACGATGATTCCGGGTACCAATCGCGTTCCCACAGACGACGCCACTGAAGAATTCAGTTATTTTTTAGTTATTAATTCTACCAATAATATGTTCGTATGATAATGTCCGTCAAAAAAATATTCATATGAGGTGCTTTTAGAGGTAGAAACAGAGTGATTTAGAGAGAGAAAGAGACAAAATGAATAAATGTATCAATCATTGACTAATCATTGGACCTTTTCCCGAAAAGGAAATTTCCTTTATATAGTACATGAGGGAAGCAATGAAATTACATAATTACCGTTGTTTTAGTGGATCTCTCACCTCACTCTTCTATTATTCATAAACAAGTTTACTAGTTGTTACATCTGGCTCCCTTAGTCTTTATGTTTTCCTTAGATTAGTCTTTGGCAAATAATTACACTAATTTGACCCTTGAATTTATTATATCAATGATTATTTATCACCATATTTTCCTTCCCTTATCAGGTCTAGTCCGTGATCAGTTACTATATCTTCATTCAGATGAAATTATACAGTATTAGCGTTAGGTTTTCAGATACGGACAATCGGCTTAGGAAAAATCATATTAGCATTACTAGGCTACTTGAAGAACCAACGTTATTCTTTGAATTTGTAGCAAAATAATGCTCCATTATAAGTCCAAAATTGTTGTTATAATCCTCTTATTTAAACCATATATAAATCTATAACCAAAATTATAAGTGCATGGCTACAGATTTTATAATTATGTTACTTCTGTAAAATAGTACTCCATTATTAGTCTACATCTTGATATAACACTCCATTACAAGTCTCCAGTTTATATAATACTAATCTTAAGATATCTTAATATATTATTTTAAAAAAATATTTAAAAAAATAAAATGTAACCAATCAAATTTAATATTTAAAACATATATGAAAATAAAATAAAATATGTTATATAAAAAATATTTTCGAAAAATAGACGAAAATAAAATAAATTTTTATATAAAAGATATTTTTAAAACATAGATGAACATCTTAATATATTCTTTAAAAAATATATTTAAAAAATTAAAATTTAAAAAATTTGATTTAATATTTAAAAGATATTTAAAAAAATATATGAAACTGAACTCATTTTTTTATATAAATGATATTTTTGAAAAATATATGAAAATAGAATCAAATCGGAAGTTGCTCTTAACCAGCATGTCAAGGAAATGAGTTTTCTCCGAAAACAAATTCCACCGTTTTTAACCCTAACTCGCCCCTTCTCCCTAAATCCATAAAACTTTTATAATGCACCATGAAATTCAATCTCATCTTGAAGTTAAAAATAAATTATCCAAAATACCTATGTTCCATCTTGGGAAAACAACTCAAGTACTCACCCCATAGATCAATTTTTTAAATTTGTAAGATTACCCAAACACAACATATCAAAAGACTCAACCTTAGAGGATTTACCTAAGCTTCCCCACTCGAACAACTCTCCATTCAAGAATATATCTCCAAATCAACAAGAAATGGGCCTAATCCGGTATTCAAAGAGGATCCAAGCTCAACTAAACATAACCAATATGGTATTTGGCAGAAAAGAAGTTTCGATGACATCGTCAAACCAAAGAACAAATTTCTTTTCATGAATATGTTGACTTTAGAATAAATAAGATCATCTTGTTTTCTTCTTCAAGAAAGTATATACGAATTCTCTTCTTTCTTTATCTAAATTCACAATAATCGTAATTTTTTTTTTGGAAAACCCAAATTACCAAATTAAAAAAAAACTTCTTGATTTATTCAAATTCTTAGGTTTATATAGTCTATATTGATGAGTCCGAATGTTGATACCTCTCCGGACGGGGACAGTTCGGACTAAGATCACTGGATCGGACATAGCAGTTCGAACACCTAGTTCATTGGACTGTTCGAACTATGACTAAAGTACTTAAAAACCTAAACACTTCTTGACTAAGCTGCTTGCTCTTCTACTAAGAGCTAATGGGTCTTTGAACATGACCCGGGTCTATTAAACGTGACCCGAAAACCTATAAAAGCCCAAATATAAGGGTATAAATACCCAACCAACTTGCTCGAAGCAATCAGCCAACCCATTCTTGGTGTTCACAAAACGACTTATGTATTCTTTCAATGATTCGTTCGGTTCTTGGGCACAATGGATTATTGTGTCTCCATTGCCCTTTAATTCTTTACTCCCAACGAACTTCCTTCGAAAGGCCACCCAAAAAGTATCGAAATTCTTGATACAACCTTGTGGTAGGCTGTTATACCATTTTAGAGCACTCCCCGTAAACGATTGGGAGAATGCTCTACAGAGTAGCTTGTCATCATCATCAAAGTTTATCATAAAGTTTTTAAATTGTTCCAAATGGTTGTCTGGATCAGTACTGCCATCGTACTTTTCCATTTTGGTGCTATCAAACCTCTTAGGGAGGTTTCCGGATAGAATTTTAGAAGACAACGGAGATTGCCTCCAATTTCGGTCACGACTGAACACAGTATCTTCATTGGGAGTTGCAAAGATACCTGGTTCATCGTGGAAAGCGAAAGGATCCATCAGCATCCGGTCTACATGCCTCCGGCTGTGAGATGACCCTTTGCCGATATTCTTCTTCAGCTTTCCATGTCTATCCCTTTTCCTTGAGTATTTTTTTATCAGCTTTTGCTTCTTTTTAGTTCGACCCTCATTGCTGCTAGAGGATAAGGATTCTTCAACTCCCTCATCATCCGAAGAGCTATCAGAAGACTCTGAGCCTCAGTCAGAACTCTCCACTGGCTTAGACCGGTGAGACTTTTTGGAGCTGGCATGAGTCTTTTTGGTACTCACATGAGTCCTTGAAGGCTCATGCTCTCTGGGGTTATCGGTGTGATGAGCAACTGACGCTTTCGATTTTTCTTTCATGCCCATCTTAGCCTTTTCTGCCCTCAGAGCTTCTATCTCGCCTTTTAGCCTATCGCGCTCCTCGATAGTGTATTCATCGTTTTCACCCACCACTTCGAGCAAAGATGGTGGCACTTCCGGGGCGTCCGGATTCATTCGGACTGACTTTTCTTGTTGGTTTTGAATGCTCGATTCAGGAACCTTCGTGCTCCCAGTGTGGTCGCCAATTTGGTGTGGTTAGTTTTTGTCTGAGGGTAATTTGGTAATTTGTTTTGGATTTTGTGAAGGTTGGTATGTGTTTAATGTTTTGAGTAGAGAGTAGATGGAGAATTAAGCAGCATGGTTGCAGTTAATTTTCATTACCCATATTTAATGCAGGTGGTTGGATATTTATACCCTTATATCTGGGCTTTATGTGTTTTCGGGTCATGTTTAATGGACCCGAGTCATGTTTAAAGACCCATGAGATCTTAGTAGGAGAGCAAGCAGCTTAGTCAAGAAGTGTTTCGGTTTTTTAGTACTTTTGTCATAGTTCGAACAGTCCAATGGGCTAAGTGTTCGAAGTGGCCTGTCCGGTCTGGTGGCCTTGGTCCGATCTGTCCCTGTCCGGAGAGGAAGCAGTATTCGGACTCAACATTAATGACTAACAACATTATTTTAGATTGTCAATTGGAGGATCCACGATTGATTGGATCCAAATACGCATGGTCATATAATTCAAAATGGGAACTTCTTGATAGAACCTTGATTAATGGCTATTAAAGAGATTTCTTTAATATCACAAATGTGAAAGATTTTGCCCAAACTGGCTCAGACTACTCACCTTTGTATATCAGTGTCTCAACCCTTTTCCAACAAGCCCAAATCTTCATTTAAATTTCAAAATATCTAGGTGTTTCATAATGATTTCCTACAAACTGTAGAAAATAATAAAAATCACATGCATAGTAACCCTTTAAAAAGACTCAAGTAAAAACTTAAAACCTGGAATATAAAAGTATTTGATAACTTATTTGATAACATTTCAAATTTTAATATAAATGTCCAATATGCTGAACTTTGTCTAGAAGTATCAAACAATATAAAAAATCAAATAAACTTTTTTAAGGCTAGGGGTGTTCATTGAAATCTTCTTGCAAGAGAAGAAATGTTATGGGAACAAAAAAGTTCTTCCAATTGGGCTAAATCTGGTGATAACAACACTAAATATTTTCACAATTTTGTTAAAAAAGACTAAAAAAATAGAATCCATGATATTAAGATAAATGATCAGTGGAATGAAGATCAATCACAGATTCCTACTTCTGGCATTGATAATTTCAAAAACCTATTAACTTGTCAATCTAGCAATACCAATCTGGATGAGATCAAAGACTTAACTTCTCATTTAGTTACTTATCGTGAAATTAATGTGATTATTTTCCCTCATAATTATGAAGAAATCCATTCCAATATCAATCTTAATACAAACAGTGTTCATGAAATTGATGGTTTCAACTCCAGGTTATATATAATATGTTGGTCTGTTATTAGATATGAGTTATGTGAAGCTATTGGAGCTTACTTTGATAAAAAAAATTGCTCCAACTGGTATCTATGCCACTACCATTTGCTTAATCCCCCAAAAGGAATCTTCTTCAACCTGGCAAGATTATAAACCTATCAGTCTTTGCACAATTTTCAATAGAATTGTGTTTAAGATCATTAACACCAAACTAGTATCCATCATTTCAATTGAGCATGAAGGTTTTATTGATAATAGAATCATCAAAAAAACATCTTCATCGCCCATGAACTTAACAAGAAAAAAAGATGTGCAAAAGGTATAGACAATGTTAATTTTTCTCTATAATATTAAATTTTGTCTTTAATGACAGAGTGATTGAGTTAATAAAAAAGGTATAGACAATGTTAATTTTTCTGTACTTATAAATGGGTCTTCACATGACTATTTCAAATCCAGCAATGGTGTAAGGCAAGGTGACCTTTTATCATCCAATCTTTTTATCATTGTTGAATAATATTTTTTAAGATGTTTGAAAAGTCTCTTCCTTACAAATAACTCAATGTATTACTCATCTGTAGACTCTATCAAAATTTATCGCCTTGCTAATTCAGATGATGTTATCATCTTCCTGAATGGTTCTTTAACTAACATAATTTTTTTGTAAATTCCTTGATCACTATCACTCAATATCTGGTCATTTAATTAATAAAAAACCTTAATCTCATCTAAAAATATGAACAAATTTAAGAATCAAAAGCAGTGAAACTATATATTGTTTCGCTCACAACTATCTTCCCATTAAATACTTAGGCATCATCATTCACAAAAATATAAACATTAGATATTTTGATGACTTGGTTTCAAAGATAAGATCTAAAATCATAGATTGGGACAATAAATTTATTTATTTTGGAGGCGGATTGACATTAGCTCAATCTGTCCTCATGACAATTATAATTTATTTCATGCAAAGTAGTTGTATTCCTAAAACAACTACTAAAAGAATTAGTATTTTAATGAACAAATTCCTTTGAGGGTCTAAATAAAATCGTCACCCAATTATCTGGTCTAACTGGTCTTCCTTATGTAAATCATTTGAAGAAAATGGTCTGAATATAAGGACGCTTTCTGATATTAAGAAAACATTGTCTTGCCATATTTGGATGACATTCAGAGATCACAAAACCCTATAGGAACAGTTGATGCACCCAATCTATTACCCATCATCCCATCCTATTTAAATACACGTTAAACCAAATGATTCTATTGTTTGGAAAATAATTATTAAAGTCAGAGACACTGCTGAACAATCCTTATTTTGTAAAGTTGGAAAAGGTAATATTGACGTTTCGCTTGAAAATTGAAATAAATCTCACCATTTCATCACCCTTTGAAACCAATAGAACAATAATTAATATAAATGGACTTTGATCTCTGATTTTTGGTCAAATGGTTCATGAAACCTGGACAAACTCAAAGATAAAATCCTTCCCTCAGACATTAATAGAATTTCCAAAATAATTTTATTTGATTCAAGTAAAGATTCCATCCTCTAGAAGTTATCTAATGATGGATCTTTCTCATTCAAAAATACTTGGAAATCTATAAGAGATATATACCCAAAATTAACCATTCGCTCTAAAAATTGGAACAATATCACCCACAAGAAGTGCCCCTTCATCCTTTGAAAAATTCTAAAGGGTTCTATTCTAGTGGACACTATTATGAAACATAATTTTTTTTCTTTGGCATATAAATGCCAACATTGCTCCAAATCAGTGTCTATAACTCACTTATTTGTAGCTTTCCAAATATCTTGGGTAGTATGACAATACTTTGCATAAACATTTGACATCTTTATTGGCCAACATATGTCACTCAATCATAGAATTCATTCATGGTTTATGTTAATTAACCAAACCATTCATATCAGATCAATCATTCCTACACCATCTGCTGGACAATCTGGTCAACTCGTAACAACTTAAAATACAAAAGAAAATTTTCTTTTCTAAAACCTTAATAAACAAGATCAAATTCTTTCTGGTTAACTTAGATATATCTAATTTTGTTAATTATTCTCATTGGTTTGGTGACTTAAAAGTAGCCAAAAGAAATTGGATGCTTCAATCATATAAATATCCCTAAGTCTTATTTAGTAGTCAAATATCCCACCTTCAAACAATTGAATAAAACTTAATTGTGATGGTTCTTGTACTTCCTCTAATGAATCCAGTAGTGAAATCGTCATCTAAATCATTATGGCAATCTTATCAAAGACACTGGTCATTTATATGGAAAAAGACTTCTCTGATTTTTAAATTTAAGGTTTTGGTTGATGGGTTACTTGTTTGCTATGTCAACAACCTAATTCATGTAGACATAGAAACAAATTCAGTTTTTGTTCACTAAAACGCTAGGGTCTAGTTTAACTTTATGTTTCGTAGTTCCTATATTGAATTGTTGTAGGAAACTAATCACGCCTTAAATCAATTTAAAACATATTTTAAGTGACAAAATCTAGCTACTAATTGGATCTCAAAATGGTGATTAAGTCCAAATCAAATTCTGAATTCTCCCTCACCCAGGCTCATGTCTCTCAAAGCTATAATATATTTAGAAAGCTTAAACTTAGCATGAGTTATCATGACTACCATATCCAATAGTAATTTATTTTGCAAGTACTTCAACTCACTCACTAGAGGATTTCTTAGCATTTGGGAACTGATGGGATCAAAAGACCACTCACTGGTCTTTAAACATCATGCATTAGAACATCTAGACCTTCAAGTACTTTAACAAACTCATGGTAGATTTATTACAATTGGAAACTGAGAGGATAAAAGATCCACACAATGGATTTCAATCAATGGGAAATTGATCATTTTGCCCTTTCAAATATGGGAATAGGTCCCTAAGTATGATTGTATCTCATGTGACTTCAACATAAATTCAGAAACTCAAATTAAGTATCTTTATTATGCATCCAACATGTAATTCTGGCCATTGGTAAATCAATATAATTTTTTTTTCTCGAAGAAAAAGATGGAAATAAAATAAAATTTGTTATATAAAAAGATATATATTTTTAAATAGATAGAAATAACATGAGTTTTTAACATAAAAATAGATGGATATAAAATCAACTTTGTATCAAACGTAATTTATAATATAAATAAATTATTTTATTGAAAAAAAAAATTAAAAATATTTCAATATATATTGTTTAACAAACATGTTTATAAACAGATTCAAAAATAAAATCAATTATTTCATATATTTTTAAAATATATTATTAATTAAAATATATTTTAAAAGATATAAACAAAAAATTGTGATTTAAAATATACTTTAAAAAATATTTTAAAAGATATGATTGCAGTAAATATAAATTTGCTAACTAAAAATAAGTAAATGTATTTTTTCATTCTTAAGTGGCACTCACTAACATTTTACATAGAGATGACAGTGGATCGGGTTCGAACCGGGGTTCGAACAAACCAGCTTAGGCCCGTTGTTTTCTTACTCGAACTTGAACCCGACCCAACCTGTCCTGCAATGGGTTAAATATTTTTGGATCCGTGTCCGACCTGTTCATGTCCGCGGATCATTCCGACCTGATCTCGACACATTAATTTTACTATTTGTCTTGTCCAAACCGGTCCGACCTAGCTCAAACCCACCTCAAACTTAACATTATTTTTAATTTAAACAAAAGTTTTAGATATAAACCAAAACAAATATAACTAAATAAAAAATTAAATATTATTAGAAGAAACACACATAAATCTTTAACAAAACAAACAATAAAATATATCTTAGATAGTATGGAATAACATATGAAAACAAACATAAAACATTCTTGAAAGTTTTTCTAGATTCTAATAGCATTATAAATTATCAGCACCACTTATCATAATGCTTTCATCTTCATCTTCATTATCAAAATCATCAAAAAGAAATTGAAATGTCGATTCCAAATTTACTATAGCTTATGGTTGATGATTCCACTTCAAACAACATCATTTTTCCTACTACCAATAAAATCATCAAATTTCGAAGAATGTTTTTTTTGTCAAACTTTGAGTAACCGAAAACGTATTAGAAACACTAGATTCATGCCCAATAGTATCATTACCATATTATTTAACCAAATCATAACATATGTATTTAATTCTTTTGACCTCTTGTTCTGCCCTGAGACGATAAATCAAAGAGAAATAAAATGGCACAACAACCATCTTATATCTAGGATCTAAACTGCATCAACGCTTATTATTCCATTAATTATGTTCCAATAGTTGCTAATTTTTTTAAACATACGATACACCATATTTTTAATACTTAAAGAACTTATAGTGGTGAACCATTCTCCTAATATTATTAGAATCTCATTTAGAGTATCAAATTCCACATCGACATCACTAAAATTTAAAATTAGAGGATAATTTGTTAGTATAAAAAGAATTGCATCTTTTTCAACAACTATCGGTGATTGACTTGTGGCTATTGGTGGCTCAAAAATTTGGTAAATTGTTTGGTCAAATTATAATTATTTGCTTGTGAAGCATGATAAGATGTCAAAATTTTGTTACTTTACATATAAACTTAAAGCAACAATAGCAAAACATAATATATATATATATATGCAGAGCTACATGGTTTCTTGTAGGTCCCAAGAACCCAGTTGTTTCTATTTATAATATATTTAGTATTAACTAATAACAAGTAAAATTTAGTCTAGTGGAAGATATCAAATCCTTAAACCCACACGTTTATAGCTGTACCTGGCCCGTTATATGTTCGGGTTAGAAAAAACTCGACCGTATCAGACCGGCTCGGGCTGATTTGAACTGACTCGGACCAATATTGTCATCTCTAATTGTACATAATCGTTTTATCTCCCCCCCACTAATTAGATTAGAAAAAAATTGTGTAAGTTTTTTTATAATTTTATGTAACTTTGAATTTGGGTTATAATGTTTCCAATATAGACTTTAAAATTATTTCTTTAAACAAAACAAAGAGAAAATACATACCTTAAAACCAGTTCAAGAATGTTTAAAATATGCAGTTGGGGGCCGGGTTGGGGTTGCTCGAAGTAGCCAAAAAGTGGCTAGAGAATGTTACGTTACTACTTCAGCCACAAAAGAATTAAAGAATGTGGCAGCCAAGAAAGAATAACAATTACTAGCGTACTTTTCAGATTCAAGAAAAATGGATGATCCAATTAAGACTCATAGTGCGGTTATTCCAGACTAAGATGTTAAGTCGTATAATTTCCCAGATGGAAAATTAGTTAGAATTGGAGCCAAGTTACCATTGACATTGAAGGAAAAAATATTGTATTTTCTATCTAAAAATTTGTATATGTTTGCTTGGTGTATTGAAGATGTAACAGGCGTACCTTCAAACATTATTTGCCACATGTTAGCTATACGATCCAATGTGTGTCCTGTCATACAGAAACGAGAAATTTTTTTGTGAAAAAATCTAAATCCATTATTAAAGAGGTAGATCCACTGATAAAAAATTGTGCATATTCGGAAATCTCAGTACCATTATGAACTGCAAACCCGGTGGTTGTAAAAAATAAGAATGAAAGATAGCGTATATGAATTGATTTCATAGACCTAAATAAAGTTTGTCCGAAAGATCCATTTCCTATCCTCTGAATAGATCAATTAATACATTCCACTTATGGTCATACGCTGATGTCATTCATGGATGCATTTACTGGGTACAGTCAGATACATATGGATCCTATGGATCAAGATAACACTACGTTCGTAACAGACAGGGGCCTACCCTGTTACAAAGTTATGCCATTCCGTATGAAGTATGTTGAGGCCACTTATCAACATCTGGTAAATAAATCCTTTGCCAGTCAGATTGGAAGAAATGTTGAGGTTTATATTATTGATATGTTAGTAAAGAGTGCAAGGGATGAGGATCATTTATCCTATCTTGAAAAAAAATTCTCAAATTTGAAAGTTATTAATTTTAAGTTAAACCCCAAAAAATGCACGCTCAAACTACTATCCAATTTTTTTGGGTATGTTATAAGCAAAAAGGGTACTTAAGTTGACTCAGTACCATAGAGGGCACTACTCGCTATGGATCCCCCCATATCTACAAAAAAAGTCCAGATTTAGACCAGAAGGCTGGCTACTTTAAACAAATTCATATCAAGGTATTCGGATAAGTGTGCTCCATTTTTCTAAGTCCTAAGAAATGCTAAGGAGTTTAATTGGTCTTCGAATTGCATTAAAATAAAAAAGCACTTGAATTCACCAGAGACGGTAACCAAGTCAATAATGGGTGAAAGATTGTACATTTACTTAGCAGTATCCGATTACACGGTGAGTATAATTTTGGTTCGAAAAGTTGATGGATACTCTCGACTTGTTTACAATGTTAGCAAAAGTTTGTTGGATGCTGAAAAAAGATATTTGAAATTGGAAAAGTTGGATTTGGGCCTTGTAATGGCAGCTAGAAAAATGAGACCCTATTTTGAAGTACATATTATTACTATTCAAACCTCTTCTCTACATTAAAATATTCAACAAAGGCCAGATTTGTCAGGTCGGATGACCAAGTGGTCAGTTGAATTTGGAGATTATGTTATTGATCGTGCCCCTTTTGATTGCAATTAAGGCACACATTTTACCACACTTTTCAGTTGAATTCCATTCAGAGCGATTGTATATTGAATCCACTATTGAAAAGCCTATAAAAGAATGGGTAGTTTGAGCAGATAAACGCCAAGCATTTTGGGTTTGAGGGCAAAAATTAATTTACTATATTTTTTTGGAGATTTGATGTACCAAACAATACCCTTTTATTTTAAAGCATCAAATAATGACGCCGAGTATGACACGACAATAGCAGGGCAAAGACTTTCCCAAATTTGTGGCGCTAAATAATTTGCTTAATAAATAATTTGCAACTACTCATATATAAGGCCAAGGGCCAATTCAAAGCTAAAAAGAGAATTTGGTAAAGCATTTACAGGTATTGAGGGAAACATCGGCTTTATTCAAATATCTCCAGTATAAGCATGTGCCACGGGCCAGAAATTTGACAGGTGATACCTTAACTACTATTACTTACTCCGAAGTATATCCATAGATCTTAATACAAGAATTTCCTTTGATAGTATCAAACTTTGAAGTTGGGAAAACACTAAAAAGATTTTTCAAGTCTCAACAATCACGAATAGAGAATGGAGGCATGCAATTAAATAGTTCATTACTTAGGAAAGTTTTCCCGTTAGTAAAGTGTTGGCTAAGAAGATAAGGTTTAAAGCACACAATTTTTAGTCTTGGGGGATGTCCTTTATAAACAAATATATTTAGCATGCCTTTACTATGATGCATTGGATATAATGAGTCTTATGTAATCTTATCTGAATTACATGATGAGGAAGATTCCACCTGGTGATGATCAAATATGATCAAAGGGTATTTATGGTAAGCATTTGGATACTAATTTTAATTTTGAGTACTAGGTAGAGAGATAATAGAGGTTCTAGCTATTAATAAATAGAGAGAGAAAATCAACCAACCCATTAAATGTTGTTTTGGCTATTTCTAAGATAATTAGGCTCCATGGGCCAATTGAGTTGGGCCATGTGTATGGGTCAGTTTCATGAGCCCCCAGGCCCAAGAACATATGAAACTAGTACACAGCTTAATCACTAAGCACCTAACTTACGCAAGGGTTGTTGTTGGGTAACCTACCTCTCCGGGTAAAGTTGTTACAACTTAGTCTATAGAATACAAAGGAGTTCACCCTTACAATAAGAATTTTAATCATTCTGAACCTACCTCAACCTCCCAATCATTCACATTACCTAGTCATTCTCCTCAGTCAACCAAGTCATCCCCAACCCTACGAGCCACCGGGCATAAAACTCCCTCAAATTTCGTCGATATGGGGTCAAATATGGATGAGAGCACTTCACGCAGAGTTACAAGACTTTCTAAAGCAAAACATAAGCCTTATACATCAAATAAATCAACCCAACCGCTCACAGTTACTGACAATCTCTCACCACAAGTTTCGATCATTGAAGGAACCAACCTCCCATCGGGTTCAAATACGGAAGAAAATCCTACAAGTGTAGCCGTTACATCCTCTTAATTCAAGGAGGAAAATCGGAAGCCTCAGCCTAATGGAACTTCAGAACAAAGGCCACAGATCATGGAAGAAAACATGGAAGATAGTGACGAAGACACCCATCTCGAAATATCTGGCGAGACTGGGGAAACTCCAAAGTCAACAAGAGAAACAAATCCAAAGGCCCCACAAGCTGGTGATGATAAGGGCAAATATAAAGCCCCCTAAATAAAATCTGAGCCGCTTCCTCGATCTCTCATTGGACGAGTTGGGCCTAATTTCACTAAGGTTATTGTCATATATCTTTTGGCATTACAAAAAATATCTTATATATATTTCCAAAAATCCGAACTGGAGGGGATTCGAGTTAAATGAGGATTCGCTCATTCAGTTAGGGTTAGGCTACCTCAATTTGGAGAAACTCTGATGGACTGTAGGGCTAGTAAGTTGGTAATTTATACCAATGTGCTCAACTGGGGCCTTTCGCTTGGTTAAGTTTTGTCCAAGTCAAGCTATCCCCAATGCATGGTTTTCGTTGCTAGCATGCATCATAGCCTCAAGGCTATCAAATATTTTGATGCCTATGGAACAACTGGTTGTTGTGGCTTATTTGTCTCGTAACGGTTATATTACTTTTTATTATTTCAATATGGGGAATAACTATAAGATGGTAGATGACCTCTTAGAGGTGGAAAAGATTTGGAAAATCCAGTTCCTCTTCATAAGTGGTTCTTGGGAAAATGGCAACAAAATTACCTCCAATGGAATTTGAGCTTGCTCACAAGTACTGAAAGAGTTCACGTAAGTCTTTTCGGATTTTCGTTATATTTCTATCACTTCCCGTATTTCTCGTGTTTTACCATCGATTTATTGTATTTCAATTATTCTGAAGCCCTTTTTACAACACTTGGAGGCTTCAAAAGTGATATTTGAGTTGAACCAATGAGCCAACGAAAAATGGTCCAACGATTTCCATAATTGCTTTACCCTTTGTGAGGTCCCATCTTTGGAGGATCAATCCGGTTCGGGAACTCTCATGGGAGAAGTTTACTACTCACCTTCGAGTTGTTGAAATTCTTAAAAGAACTGAGGCAGACGATGGAAAAATTATTTTTGCCAGCTATAAATAGAGCTCTCAGTCATCGAAATAAGAATAAGAAGAAAAATGATGGTTCGTCACAGTTTGTTCCTGAAACATGAAATGAACGGCAGCTTGATAAGATAGATGCAGTCTTATTGGAAGTTGTTGCTACTATTGTCGAATGAAGTAAAGTGCCATCAGAATCCCCTGCTCTTAAGAAGAAGAAATGGCATAACATGAGTAGATAGGGTAGAGATAAGAGAGATAATAAGAAGAATAATAAGGGGGTTGGTTTAGAGATTATACTTCATCCAAAAGCTCCTCCTCCAACCATCCCAGATGATGTTCCTCCTCATACAGCTACAGTATCCGATCCCCCTTCTCTATTGCTTCTCCAAACTAATAGGCCATCTTTTGGAGATGATGATAAAATAAAATACCTAGGGAACTTTAATTCCGATGCTTTTGAATTTGACTTTCCTGAGTCTACCAATATTGTGGTATATGGTGGGGTTACCTTTGAAGTGTCCACGAAAATGATGAGCTGAATTATGCAGTTTTGGGCCATGTGAGGCCACTCATTGATTTACTAGACACGTGAGGTATCAGGTTGAATAATTCACTTCCCTTCGGACTTGGAACCATAGTCTGAAGAATTCTATTGAGTAAAAATGTAATGTTGAAAATCTAAGCGGAGAAGTGAAAACCGTTAAAGAAGAGCTAGTTCAAGTAAAATCTGAGCGTGACAAGCTATAATCTGATTATAAAGGATTACAGTTATCTACTTCTAAGGAGATCACCTCTTTAAAGAATCAGCAATCTGATGATAAAGCTCCCATTCAACGCTTTTAGAAGGAAATGCAAAAGCTTAGTATACTTGAGACACATTTTCAAAGGCAAATATCGTGGATTAATGACAATTCAGACACCTCATTAAAAACCCCAAGGTAGGAAAAAGTATGCCCCATAATATTTATATTGATCTAAAACAAAGTAAATATTTACAACATAATTCTATTCTAAAAATATAACCTTAGATCGACATTCCACAAATGCCTCAAAGGATTGTCTTCCTGATCAAATAGCCTATATGTTCCTTGCTTAATCTTCTCATACACAGTGTATAACCCTTCCCAGTTTGGAGTCAACTTTCAAAACTTTATATCTTTGATACTGGAAACATTTTTCTTAAAACTATGTCCCTTATTTCGAAATTTCTTATTCGTATTTTAGATGCATACTTACCAATCATCAAACCCTGGTAGTGAATGGTTCTCAAGTGGGATTTTATTTCTTTTTATTTAATTAGATACAACTGAGCTCTTATTAAAGCTTTATTATCTTCTTCAGAATATTTTTGAACCTTGAAAGGAGTAGTAACTTCTATTGGTGCAATTGAATCTATTCCATGAACTAATGCAAATGGAAACTCTTGTGTGGCGGTGTGAGGAGTGGTTAAGTAGGCCCATAGTACCTCTTGTAAGTAGTTTGGACATTTACCAACTGCTCATTCTAAAATTATTTTTAAGTCCCATCAAGATAGTTTATTCGACACCTCTATTTGTATGTTGGCTTGGGGGTCAAAGGGCGAAGATACGCAATGTTGAATTCCTCTCGATGCGTATAACATTTCTATATCCCTGTTGTCAAACTGAAGGTCGTTGTCTGTTGAAATACGTCTGGAAATCCCAAACCTACAATAAAATTTGGATATGATAAATTTAATTATTGCTTTGGAAGTCATTCCGAAGAAGGGTGCAGCTTCTATCCACTTTGAAAAATAATAAATTTCCAAAATAATAGTTCGACGCCCTCCAAAAGCCATCAGAAGGGGTCCAACTAAGTCAGGCCTCTATATATCAAAAGGTATTGCTTTGGATAGTGACTCTATCGGAAAATGCTGGCACATGTATCGCATTTCCATACTTGTGACAAAGATCACATCTTCTAACTAACTCTTTAAAATCTGTCATAATAGATGGCTAATAACCCTATCAATAAGACCCTTCGGGTCAAAGACTTATAGCCTCAATGTACTGATCCTTCCCCATCATGTAGTTAAGATAAAACGATTTAGGACTCATCAAATCTGAGGTAACATAATAAAGGCTTACTAAAAGACATTTTTATGGTGGAACCCTCTTAAAACCAAAAACACGTGTGCTTTAAACTTTGACTTCTTATTAAACCCTTTATCTTCTAATAATATTCCATTAGTATAAACTCTTGGATATTATATCTCCAATCTCGACTCGCTATGGCTCATATTTGGAAATTCTCTTCAGTATTGATTTATATTTGAAGATGTGTGACTATATAAGGACATTCTTGTACAATAATCTTAGGGTATGATTCAAAATATGCAATAGTGGCTAGAGAATCAACCATCAAATTTTCTGATCTCAGCACGTGCTCATATTTAACATATTTAAAACCAGTAGAAACTTATTTTAACATCGTTAAGTATTTCATAAACCGATCTTTCTTGGTTTCAAATCGTCATTGTGCATAATGAAGGATTAACAGTGAGTCACTCAACAATCAGATTGTTTTGGAACCACATATCTGAGCTAACCTTAGTCATGTAATAGCTGCTTCATATTCTTCTTCATTATTAAATTCTATAAAACTAAAACATATAGCTTGGTACATTGAATCCCCAAAGAGGGAAATCAAACAAATTCCAGCCCCACATCCCATCATACTAGAATGAACATCTGTTTGAATTATCCATTCTTTCTTAGGCTATTAACTTGATATTCCTCATAAGGTCTTTTTCGAGTGGAACTCAACCTGGAAATTGGCTACAACTTGAGCTTTGATTGCTGTTCGAGGAGAAAATTCAATATCATAATTCTCTCACTTGACAAACCACTTAGTCATTTGACCTAGCATGTCCGGGTTTTGTAACACAATTTTAAAAGGAAAAAAAGTTCAAACTGTGATATAATGCGCTTGGAAATAAGAACTCATTCTTCTGGTCGCTATTACCAAGTATAAATCTAGATTTTTCAACTTAAAGTATCTTCTCTCGATTTCCAATAAACTCTTACTAATGTAGTAAACATGGCGGGGATAGATGTCGCTTGATTTCGAGGAATGCTTTATTCTAATCTGGGGACCAATTGAAGTCTTTGACAATTCTCAGTACTTGAAACAATTGCGCGCACTTATCCGATGATCTTAAAATAAACCTATTCAATATTTCCAATCTCCCAGTTAACAACGGAATTTATTTAGTGGTCCGAGGAGGATCCATGGATAATACGCCATTCAACTAATCTGGGTCAGCTTGGATCCCTTTTCTCACTAATGATGTAGCATAGAAATTTATCGGATCGGACACCAAATGTACACTTCTCCGAATACAAGTATATGATCCTGCTACCTTGGGAATTTCACCATCATGTCATTAATATAAACTTCAATATTTCTTCTGATTTGGCTTGTAAAGGTTTTATTAACCAATCATTAGTAAGTAGTCCCAACATTTTTAATCCAAAAATGCATTATTTTGTAACAATGAAACCTTTTGTTAGTGATGAATGTAGTATGGTCTTGATAATTTGGATTCATTTGTATTTGATTATACTCGGCAAAAGCATCCATATAGCATAACGGTTTATTTCCAAAGTAGAATCCACCAGCTGATCTATTCAAGGCACATAAAAAGGATCTTTGGGGAATTCTCTGTTGATATCTATAAAATCAATGCACATCAACATCTTTTCATTCTTCGTTTTAGCAAGCACCAGATCCGTAATCCATAGTGGATACTGGGATTCTCGAATGTGCCCCACATTAGTTAGTCGATCCACTTCTTTGACTATGTTTTCAAAATTTTCTTTAGACTACCGGACCTACATCGGATCATACATATAGTTTATGGAAAATGATATATATTGGAACTTCAATTACATCCTCATTGCACTAAAAAAATATGTGTAAACTTTTAGATACGAAAAATAACGATCATTCCTTTATTTGTGATGATATTTTGGTTCCAATTCTGACATTCTTCCCTTTTGTCAGACTATGTATTTTGAGATTTTTAACTGAGATAACAACACTAGGAGTCTCCCTTGGATCATCTATCTTGCTCGGATCCGAAGAGGAATATAGTAATTGATATTCTTTTTTAGTTGTCATAGTTTCCAGTGATTTGGAGCAAAAGCGGTGACATAACATTCCTTGGCCACTTTCTGGTTGTTTTGAACCACCCATACTTGACTTCCAATCGTATATTTTAAACACTGGTGAACAGTTGATGCTACTGCATGCATCCTTGACAACTAAGATCTCTCAAAAATCGCGTTGTATGAGGTCGGACAATCTACTACCATAAACAAAACCCTTACCAATTTCTTAAATGGTCATTTCCCTAACAATTCTTCACCTTTGAATTCCCCAATTACTTCAGCAGAGTTGTTCGTAAACCCCACTATAGTCATGTTTGACCGTTGAATAACCGAAGGATTTTTAATCTATTTATAAGTTGATAGAAATAAAATATTTGCCGAGCTACATGTGTCAATCGAAATTCTTCGGATCTCAGTGCCCTCAATAGATGCCTCTCAATAAAAGCGAGGAAAAAATATAGAAACAGAAAAATCGACGCATGAACATGCATAAGTTGTGCAAATCCACGAAAGAACGCGGGCGCAATTTTTCACAATCTAGGCATGTGCATCTGATAACTCCACGCATGACTGGTTGCATTAGAATACCTGATGCATGCATCCAACAGCAAGCCTGCCTACAAAATTGAAACCTAACTTCTACCATCGCAAACCCAGCAAGTAACATACCACAATGAAGATAACAACCTAACTTAACATATACATCTAACCAAAGTTCGAAACAACAACTGAAAAGATAGGAAAAAAATATTTATAACCGAAACTAAACTGTAAAACTCTATAAAACAATCAATACAAATTCAAAACAAATTACACCATAATGTAAACACAACAAACCTTAACATGATTGTATGTTTGAATTTGATAAATTTGAAGGTTTTAAAAAACAAAATTAGAGAGGTTTTCGGGTTTCGAAGAGAGAAAATAGGCTGAATATGTAAATAAAGGTTTTTATATGAGTGGCATTACCGTAAATATTGAAGGTCTCGTTATAAGGAAAGAAATCTCATTATAGCCAGATCTCGTTTAAAAAATGAATCTTGAATTAGTATATTCCTTTAGCAAAAATTTAATTCATTTTTATCTTATTATATAAACGCTTTCCAGAAAATATTGGCACCATTGTGACCAATATTTTCTTTGTCAAATAGATCCCAAAGTGGTTAAAAAGAATAACCATAGTTTCCAGACTATTGGACACTTCACAAAGAGACTTCGCATCGTATTGTTTTGGTCCAATTAAGAAACTAACATTTTGGAGGTGACACTATGGCTGGAAATACCTATAGCTCTCGAAAGAGGCATATCGTGAGTCTAATCATATAACTGGTTGGTGGAATTTTGACTCACCTTTATGGAAATAATTCTTGTATTTTATTCTTTTTTATGAGAATGACTTGAAAGGTGTTGATGGCACCATGAAGATGCGGTTGTGATTGGAGGTAAGATAGGAAGAAGTGAGATCCAAAATATATTCATTGATACTAACAGTTCTACCAATGTATGGTTCTTGTTAACATATGAAAAAATACGGGACCCCACGGTAATCCTTTGTTTAGAAAGGAATATAATTGGATTCATTAGTGTGATAGCTAATGTAATTGGGGAGTTCGAAGAGGAAATATTGGTGGGAAAAAATACATTTAAGAAGAATGTAAGTGTGTTATTTATGGTGGTAGCTAGTCCGACGACATACAGTGCAGTTTTTGGTAGATCTTGGTTATAAAAAATGCACGCCATAACTTCAAAGGTTCATCAATGTTTGAAATATGTGGTCGGAGATCGCGTCGAGATAGTTTGAAGCAGTCAACCGATAGCCCGTGAATGTTATGGCACAATCTTATGCACTAAACACATTGTTAATATTGAGGAGATGAAAGAATAGCAGGTAGAAGGGTTTATCTTGGATTCCGAATGGGTAGATGGTCTGAGGGGGGCCTTGGATCATTAGTAACAGATAAAAAGATAGAGGCATATGTATTCCCCGAGAAGAAAAGTTTGAGGACCGGAACTCTATTGCCACCTCAGATGAGGAAGCGTTTAATAAAGTACTTGTAAAAAAAATAGGTGTTTTTGCTTGGAATACTGAGGATGTCGTGGGAGTTTCACCTAGCATAGTTGGTGATATCGTGGCAAAAGTTGAGAGCTTTGTTTCTTGAAAAATCAGCAGCAATTGTAGCATAGGTGGACCGACCTTCAAGAATGGGTCATATAAGAGAAGCTCAATATCCGTTATGGACATTGAATCAAGTACTTGTAAATAAAAAGAATGGTAAATGGAGAATGTGTGTTGATTTCAAGGATTTGAACCGAACTTGTCCGAAGGGCCCATTTCTTGTTCAAATGATCAACTTGTTGACTCAACTTCGGGTAATAAACTCCCCTTGTTCATGGACGCTTTTGTTGGCTATAATCAAATGCAGAGGAATCTGAGGGATTAGGAAAGCACTTTATTTATCACTGATAAGGGGTTGCATTGTTATAGAGTGGTGTCTTTTGGTCTTATAAATGTGGGAGCTATTTATCAAAGATTTGTTAACAAAGCTTTTGTTACTCAGATTTGACGAAATATGGAGGTATACATAGATGATATTCTTGTTAAAAGCAGTGACGGATCTAGGAATTGAAGTAAGGGGGGCTAAAATTCTCATCGAATTCTCGTCGAATTTTATCTCTAACATTACTATCAAAATTAACAATAAGTTGGCGTAGTCCTGGATCACTCACTATATATTCATTTCAAATGAAATTCTACACTATCATCATTAGGTCTTGATATAGAAGCACTCGGATTAGGATGAATCATATTATTATTACTCGAGTTACTTGAAGAACCAACCCTATTCTTTGATTTTTTTAGCAAAATAACACTCCATTATAATACTATAAACAAAAATATCTTATTATAATATGATATTATTACATATAAATATATATTTAACAATAACTCTCAATCTATCTTAATATATTATTTTTAAAAGATATATAAAATAAAATAAAATATAACAAAACCAAATTAATATCTTAAAAATATTATTTTTTTGTGTAATAAAAACTTAAATTAATTGAAAGTGTTCATAGATAATCTTGGGGCATACCCCGCAATACAACAACTACAATAGAAGTCTGTAGCATGACAAAGAACTAATGTAAGACAGATCGAAGTCTAACATGACAATAAAGCTAATGTAAGACAAATCGAAATCTAAATGCCGAACAGGTATGGCACATGAGATATGACATAGAATCAAAATCGGGCTGAAGAGATGAGGCGTGGGTGGTACAGAAGCTTGAAGCTGACTCCGAGTGCTTCCAGTCTGAGTCCACGCTCCATCTTGAAGAAGATCATCTGCAACAAGTATAGAAAACAAAAGTAAGTTAGAAAAGAATTAAACTACGCCGGCCAGACAATCTTGGTACCATGAAATCTGTATCGGAGATCCGATAAGATATGGTGAGAGATAGAGGAGGCCAAGGCAGGCGCAGATCCAAAAATTCTTGAATTTCGCTCCTTCCAGATGTGGTAGACTACCGCGTTGAAACATGTGCGCCAAATACAATGGTCACGCATATTAGCCCAACTTGAGGCCTCGAGAATCCAAGATTGCCAACTCAAAGATTGGAAAGGGAACCCAAGTTTATTACTTGCAGCATTCCAAATACTCAGAGTGAAACTACATTCAAAGAGGATGTGAGATATAGATTCCAAGTCAGAGAAGCAGAAAGGGCAATCAGTTAGGGTATTGTAACCCCAACTAATAAGCTTGTCTCTGGTTGATAGCTTGCCCATAATAGCCAGACAAGAAATGAAAGAATGCCGCGGAATATTGAATTTGTTCCAAATTAACCCCGCCCACCCCATTATATGGGCAAGCGTGCGAATAGCATTGTACGTGTCCTTGATTGTGAAGATGGTGCATCTGTCCTTCACAGTCTAATATGGAACATCCATCAAGAGAGAGTTGGGTTAGGGGAGAGAGAGGATTAGTCTGTTGATTTCTTCCAGATGACTCCGGCTACGAGCTCGAGCCGATCTTAAGTTGACCGGCCAGTTCCATTCACCATTACTTATGATGCCTGAAACCTTAAGATTATTACCCATTCTAGAGTCTGGAATTATGTCTGTGTTATAATGCTCAGCAATCGATGGGGAGAGGAGCCAAGGGTCATGCCAGAAGGAAGTACTCTAGCCATTTCCGATAGCCACCCTGAATAAAGAACGAGCCAAAGGGAGGAGATGGAGGATTTTCCTCCAAATCCAAGAGGGGGAGGAGCCTAAGGAAACGTCCCAAAATCTGTTATTTTTAATCTTTTCTGATTTGATCCAATCACACCAGATAGATTGGGACTTATTACTTACAATGGACCAGAGGTGCTTAAGGACGGCCGCCTGATTCCATGTTTTTAAATCTAGGATCCCAAGGTCGCCCTCTTAAAGGGAGTGGTAATGGTGGACCAGGCTACCTTAGCCTCATGGGTTTTCATAGCAGGTCCAGACCAAAGGAACCGACGAAGGTACTGGGTTAATTCTTTAATTATTATAGAAGGAAGAATAAAAATCAAAGACCAATAAACCTGACCAACGAATAAAACCGATTTGATTAGCTGGAGACGACCCGCGTAAGAGAGGTGTTTAGCGGTCCAAGATTCAATTCTAGAGGTAATTTTATGCAAAAGGGGACGGTTTTCCGAGTGCGTAAGTCTACCAGTGAGGAGGGGGACTCCTAAATATTTTACCAGGAGAGATCCTTCAGGAAAATCCAGAATAGGCAGAAGATCCAGTTTAAGATCATCGTTAATGCCGGATAAAAAGATATGACTTTTATAACGATTGAATTTAAGACCAGAAAGAAGATAGAAGTCGTCTAGAGCATCTTTAATGAGAGTAAGGGAATGAGTATCACCATGGCAGAAAATCATCAGATCATCTGCAAAGCAGAGATTAATGATTTTTTGTTTGTGGAATTTCCAATGAAAATGGATATTCTCATTAAGACTTTTCTCTCTAAGGATGCCGGAAAGCACTTGCATAACAAGTACAAAAAGAAGGGGGGGATAAGGGGTCACCTTGCCTCAGACCTTTTTTGCCTTTGAAATTTCCGTGAAGGTCTCCATTAATAATAATGGAGTAAGAAGGGGAAGAGATGTATTTGACAATCCAAGAGATAATTTTCTCAGGAAAATGCATCGCAATAAGGACATCAAGGATGAGATGTCAGCGAACGTTATCAAAGGCTTTCATTATGTCGATTTTAAGGGCAATTCGTTTGCCCCTACCATCGGAATGATACCCTTTAAGAAGCTCTTGGGAGAGGAGAATATTACCGTGTTCCTTCCACAAATGAAAGCCGATTGGAAATAGTCGATAAGGTAAGAGAAAGAGACTTTTATTCTGTTGGCCGAATTTTAGAAATGATTTTATAGACAACATTACATAAAGCAATTGGTCAGCATTCCTAGAAGGCGAGTCTATTTTAGAGATGAGAGCGATGGAGGTGACATTCCAAGGTTCGAAGAGAGAGTCAGAGAGGAAGAATTCTTGGACTCCTTTACAAATGTCTGGGCCCACGATGTTCGAAGAAGATTTAAAAAAACAGGAATTAAATCCATCAGGGCCCGGGGATTTATCGCTATCGATACTATGAAGAGCAGATTTAATTTCAGCGCAAGTAATATCTCGAATCATAAAATCATGGTCTTCAGAATTAACTTTCGAGCAGATAAGAGAGGAAACTTTTTCCAGACTAGGGTAGGCCACGGTATATTTGGTCCCAAGGGATTTCTCAAAAACGTTAACAAAAACTTTTGACACTTTCGAGGGGGAGGTTTCCGGACAGAATTTTAGAAGACAACGGATTCATTTGAAGATGTGTGACTATATAAGGACATTCTTGTACAATAATCTTAGGGTATGATTCAAAATATGCAATAGTGGCTAGAGAATCAACCATCAAATTTTCTGATCTCAGCACGTGCTCATATTTAACATATTTAAAACCAGTATAAACTTATTTTAACATCGTTAAGTATTTCATAAACCGATCTTTCTTGGTTTCAAATCGTCATTGTGCATAATGAAGGATTAACAGTGAGTCACTCAACAATCAGATTGTTTTGGAACCACATATCTGAGCTAACCTTAGTCATGTAATAGCTGCTTCATATTCTTCTTCATTATTAAATTCTATAAAACTAAAACATATAGCTTGGTACATTGAATCCCCAAAGAGGGAAATCAAACAAATTCCAGCCCCACATCCCATCATACTAGAATGAACATCTGTTTGAATTATCCATTCTTTCTTAGGCTATTAACTTGATATTCCTCATAAGGTCTTTTTCGAGTGGAACTCAACCTGGAAATTGGCTACAACTTGAGCTTTGATTGCTGTTCGAGGAGAAAATTCAATATCATAATTCTCTCACTTGACAAACCACTTAGTCATTTGACCTGGCATGTCCGGGTTTTGTAACACGATTTTAAAAGGAAAAGAAGTTCAAACTGTGATATAATGCGCTTGGAAATAAGAACTCATTCTTCTGGTCGCTATTACCAAGTATAAATCTAGATTTTCCAACTTAAAGTATCTTCTCTCGATTTCCAATAAACTCTTACTAATGTAGTAAACATGGCGGGGATAGATGTCGCTTGATTTCGAGGAATGCTTTATTCTAATCTGGGGACCAATTGAAGTCTTTGACAATTCTCAGTACTTGAAACAATTGCGCGCACTTATCCGATGATCTTAAAATAAACCTATTCAATATTTCCAATCTCCCAGTTAACAACGGAACTTATTTAGTGGTCCGAGGAGGATCCATGGATAATACGGCATTCAACTGATCTGGGTCAGCTTGGATCCCTTTTCTCACTAATGATGTAGCATAGAAATTTATCGGATCGGACACCAAATGTACACTTCTCCGAATACAAGTATATGATCCTGCTACCTTGGTAATTTCACCATCATGTCATTAATATAAACTTCAATATTTCTTCTGATTTGGCTTGTAAAGGTTTTATTAACCAATCATTAGTAAGTAGTCCCAACATTTTTAATCCAAAAATGCATTATTTTGTAACAATGAAACCTTTTGTTAGTGATGAATGTAGTATGGTCTTGATCATTTGGATTCATTTGTATTTGATTATACCCGGCAAAAGCATCCATATAGCATAACGGTTTATTTCCAAAGTAGAATCCACCAGCTGATCTATTCAAGGCACATAAAAAGGATCTTTGGGGAATTCTCTGTTGATATCTATAAAATCAATGCACATCAACATCTTTTCATTCTTCGTTTTAGCAAGCACCAGATCCGTAATCCATAGTGGATACTGGGATTCTCGAATGTGCCCCACATTAGTTAGTCGATCCACTTCTTTGACTATGTTTTCAAACTTTTCTTTAGACTACCGGACCTACATCGGATCATACATATAGTTTATGGAAAATGATATATGAGGAAAATATCTTCATCTTAGTTTATGCAAAGCAGAGATTAATGATTTTCTGTTTGTGGCATTTCCAGTGAAAATGGATATTCTCATTAAGACTTTTCTCTCTAAGGATGCCGGAAAGCACTTGCATAACAAGTACAAAAAGGAAGGGGGGATAAGGGGTCACCTTGCCTCAGACCTTTTTTGCCTTTGAAATTTTCGTGAAGGTCTCCATTAATAATAATGGAGTAAGAAGGGGAAGAGATGTATTTGACAATCCAAGAGATAATTTTCTCAGGAAAATGCATCGCAACAAGGACATCAAGGATGAGATGTCAGCGAACGTTATCAAAGGCTTTCATTATGTCGATTTTAAGGGCAATTCGTTTGCCCCTACCATCGGAATGATACCCTTTAAGAAGCTCTTGGGAGAGGAGAATATTACCGTGTTCCTTCCACAAATGAAAGCCGATTGGAAATAGTCGATAAGGTAAGAGAAAGAGACTTTTATTCTGTTGGCCGAATTTTAGAAATGATTTTATAGACAACATTACATAAAGCAATTGGTCAGCATTCCTAGAAGGCGAGTCTATTTTAGAGATGAGAGCGATGGAGGTGACATTCCAAGGTTCGAAGAGAGAGTCAGAGAGGAAGAATTCTTGGACTCCTTTACAAATGTCTGGGCCCACGATGTTCGAAGAAGATTTAAAAAAACAGGAATTAAATCCATCAGGGCCCGGGGATTTATCGCTATCGATACTATGAAGAGCAGATTTAATTTCAGCGCAAGTAATATCTCGAATCATAAAATCATGGTCTTCAGAATTAACTTTCGAGCAGATAAGAGAGGAAACTTTTTCCAGACTAGGGTAGGCCACGGTATATTTGGTCCCAAGGGATTTCTCAAAAACGTTAACAAAAACTTTTGACACTTTCGAGGGGGAGGTTTCCGGACAGAATTTTAGAAGACAACGGATTCATTTGAAGATGTGTGACTATATAAGGACATTCTTGTACAATAATCTTAGGGTATGATTCAAAATATGCAATAGTGGCTAGAGAATCAACCATCAAATTTTCTGATCTCAGCACGTGCTCATATTTAACATATTTAAAACCAGTAGAAACTTATTTTAACATCGTTAAGTATTTCATAAACCGATCTTTCTTGGTTTCAAATCGTCATTGTGCATAATGAAGGATTAACAGTGAGTCACTCAACAATCAGATTGTTTTGGAACCACATATCTGAGCTAACCTTAGTCATGTAATAGCTGCTTCATATTCTTCTTAATTATTAAATTCTATAAAACTAAAACATATAGCTTGGTACATTGAATCCCCAAAGAGGGAAATCAAACAAATTCCAGCCCCACATCCCATCATACTAGAATGAACATCTGTTTGAATTATCCATTCTTTCTTAGGCTATTAACTTGATATTCCTCATAAGGTCTTTTTCGAGTGGAACTCAACCTGGAAATTGGCTACAACTTGAGCTTTGATTGCTGTTCGAGGAGAAAATTCAATATCATAATTCTCTCACTTGACAAACCACTTAGTCATTTGACCTGGCATGTCCGGGTTTTGTAACACGATTTTAAAAGGAAAAGAAGTTCAAACTGTGATATAATGCGCTTGGAAATAAGAACTCATTCTTCTGGTCGCTATTACCAAGTATAAATCTAGATTTTCCAACTTAAAGTATCTTCTCTCGATTTCCAATAAACTCTTACTAATGTAGTAAACATGGCGGGGATAGATGTCGCTTGATTTCGAGGAATGCTTTATTCTAATCTGGGGACCAATTGAAGTCTTTGACAATTCTCAGTACTTGAAACAATTGCGCGCACTTATCCGATGATCTTAAAATAAACCTATTCAATATTTCCAATCTCCCAGTTAACAACGGAACTTATTTAGTGGTCCGAGGAGGATCCATGGATAATACGGCATTCAACTGATCTGGGTCAGCTTGGATCCCTTTTCTCACTAATGATGTAGCATAGAAATTTATCGGATCGGACACCAAATGTACACTTCTCCGAATACAAGTATATGATCCTGCTACCTTGGTAATTTCACCATCATGTCATTAATATAAACTTCAATATTTCTTCTGATTTGGCTTGTAAAGGTTTTATTAACCAATCATTAGTAAGTAGTCCCAACATTTTTAATCCAAAAATGCATTATTTTGTAACAATGAAACCTTTTGTTAGTGATGAATGTAGTATGGTCTTGATCATTTGGATTCATTTGTATTTGATTATACCCGGCAAAAGCATCCATATAGCATAACGGTTTATTTCCAAAGTAGAATCCACCAGCTGATCTATTCAAGGCACATAAAAAGGATCTTTGGGGAATTCTCTGTTGATATCTATAAAATCAATGCACATCAACATCTTTTCATTCTTCGTTTTAGCAAGCACCAGATCCGTAATCCATAGTGGATACTGGGATTCTCGAATGTGCCCCACATTAGTTAGTCGATCCACTTCTTTGACTATGTTTTCAAAATTTTCTTTAGACTACCGGACCTACATCGGATCATACATATAGTTTATGGAAAATGATATATGAGGAAAATATCTTCATCTTAGTTTATGCAAAGCAGAGATTAATGATTTTCTGTTTGTGGCATTTCCAGTGAAAATGGATATTCTCATTAAGACTTTTCTCTCTAAGGATGCCGGAAAGCACTTGCATAACAAGTACAAAAAGGAAGGGGGGATAAGGGGTCACCTTGCCTCAGACCTTTTTTGCCTTTGAAATTTCCGTGAAGGTCTCCATTAATAATAATGGAGTAAGAAGGGGAAGAGATGTATTTGACAATCCAAGAGATAATTTTCTCAGGAAAATGCATCGCAACAAGGACATCAAGGATGAGATGTCAGCGAACGTTATCAAAGGCTTTCATTATGTCGATTTTAAGGGCAATTCGTTTGCCCCTACCATCGGAATGATACCCTTTAAAAAGCTCTTGGGAGAGGAGAATATTACCGTGTTCCTTCCACAAATGAAAGCCGATTGGAAATAGTCGATAAGGTAAGAGAAAGAGACTTTTATTCTGTTGGCCGAATTTTAGAAATGATTTTATAGACAACATTACATAAAGCAATTGGTCAGCATTCCTAGAAGGCGAGTCTATTTTAGAGTTGAGAGCGATTGAGGTGACATTCCAAGGTTCGAAGAGAGAGTCAAAGAGGAAGAATTCTTGGACTCCTTTACAAATGTCTGGGCCCACGATGTTCGAAGAAGATTTAAAAAAACAGGAATTAAATCCATCAGGGCCCGGGGATTTATCGCTATCGATACTATGAAGAGCAGATTTAATTTCAGCGCAAGTAATATCTCGAATCATAAAATCATGGTCTTCAGAATTAACTTTCGAGCAGATAAGAGAGGAAACTTTTTCCAGACTAGGGTAGGCCACGGTATATTTGGTCCCAAGGGATTTCTCAAAAAAGTTAACAAAAACTTTTGACACTTTCGAGGGGGAGGAAACGATGATATCATGGTCATTTGAAATCGAGATGATTTTATTTCGGAAGAGCCGAGCTTTGATGCTTTTGTGAAAAAATTTGGTATTCTTATCGCCCAGTTGAATCCAATTTTCCCTAGATTTTTGTTTCAAGAAAGATTCTTCAGCTCCGCTTAGAAAAATGAATGAAGCAGAAGCCTCCAATTCATTTGTAACTAAGCGAGGGTTGAGAGGGTCGGAGACTAATTTTGATTGAGCCTCAAACAGGTCCTTTTGAGCTTTATCGGCTATGGAAGAAATGTCACTAACTCCTTACGATTTAACAAAGTTAATACAGATTGCAATCGATATAACTTATCAGTGACCATCCTCGTCCCCAAAGAGGAAATAGGGGAGTTCTAACTGGTGGAAATTAAGTCCTTATAATGAGGATGAGATTGCCATATGTTAAAATAACGAAAAGGATTTTTCCGTCTAGGACGGGGAAGTCCAAGATTGAGAGTGACTGTGGTATGGTCAGAAGTGCGAAAATGACCAATGAGAACGTGGGACATGGGAAATAAGTCGTCCCAATCAGGGTTGACAAGGACTCGATCGAGTTTGGAGAGGACAGGGTGGGCTGGTTGTTTGTTAATCCAGGTATAAGGAAAGCCAGATGATTGAAGGTCACTAAGCTCGCAATGGTAACAACAATTGTTGAAATCATCAATTGCTGAGGACCAAGAGACCGAAGAGCCAAGTCGCTATTCCAGATGGCGGATAACATTAAAATCCCCAAGGGAGACCCAGGGGATGAGATTATCCTGATTAGAGATGGCTATTAGGTCATTCCAGAGCGAAATGCGATCCTGAGCCTCGTTAAAAACATAGATTGCAGTAAGCTTAAAGGAGGCTTTGAAGTTATGACAGTTGGTCATACAGTGAATAAACTGAGAAGATTGGGAGATCCTAGTGATCGTGATGACACTAGGGTTCCAAGTAATCCAAATTATTCCTAAAGGGTGGGAAGAGTGATTAGTGATCACATGCCAAAACGGCACCATACGTCTGATAATGGGGTCGACATTCAGAATTTGGACTTTAGTTTCTACTAGGACTATCAAAGATATATGATTGGTAATAATAAAGTCGGTGGCGTCTTTTTGTCTAATCGGGTCATTGAGACCTCGAACATTCCAAGAAGCTATATTCATGAATAGGAGACTTACAGTGGATCAGTTGATGGTCCTGTCGGAGGACAATAACTTCTTACCCTTATCTTTAGCTTCATCCGTGCACATCCTTTTGGGGGGCGAATTCACCTCCTCGCCAATCTCCACTTCCTTATCCTCAGAGATAGAAGGAAGTCTAGAGTCCATCTCTGGATCTATCTCAGAAGGATCTTCCTTAGAAGATGTTGTTACAGAAGGGAAAGGGGAAAGCTTAATGGGCCCTTTCTTGCACTGATGAGTAGGATGCCCAAAGACTAAACAGTTTGCACACTGAGGAGGGAGGCCCCGATATTCAAAAGAAACAGTGATGGGTTTTCCTCTGATTTTGAAAGTGAGCTCAAATCGAATTGGAGGGCCCGCTTTTATCATCATACAGATACGAGCAAAACAGAGTTTTTTCTTTCGCTCAGTCTGATGATCCACATAGAGAGGAGATCCAATGACCGAACCAATGTTGTTGAAACCCTCTCCGGTCCATAACTCAAGAGGGAGATTAAAAACTTTTACCCAAATCGTAATTTCAGTGTGGGGGTCTTTGATAAGGGAGGCAAGAGGTTCCCACAGTTTCAAAATCATAAGATGACCACCAAAATGCCAAGGGGCTCCCTCTAGCACCTTTTTTGCCATCGCCTCGGAGCCAAACTTGAAGAGGAAGTAACCCTCAGGGAGGGGTTGAAATTCCAAGAGGCCAAACCTTTTCCATAAGGAATCCACATTAGCTTTAAAAAAGTAAGATTGGAGGGTTGGTTGAGAAAATATCCTGAGAGAGAGGCCTTCCAAGATTCCGGAGATCCCAACGCCGAATTATTCATAATGAATTCATTTCCAATTCTTTCCATGTGTTGAATTCCGATCGCCAGTGGGGAGCGATTATCACTATGCCACGCAGCAATACTAGCATAAGAGGAAAGTGGAGACGAGTTAGGAAGCGAATTTGAACCAGATATACCTCGGGAGAAGTCCTTTGAGGAAGGAGGAAAAGAGGGTTTCGGATGAGCCAATTTGTATTTTCTCCCTTTTGGGCCTTTACAGACATTCCCGAAGTTACGAATGAGAGAATGATGAGAGATGGAAGCACCACGCCCAAGGAGGCCTTTCCTATTGCTTTTTCCGGGCCTAGAAATAGAAAGGACCTTAGTGGGCCCGATTTGCTTGGAATATCGGCCCAACAAAAAAAGACCCGAGTTGTCTGGTGTATCATCTAGAGGACACAATCTGCCCGAATTGATTTCAACTGGGCCTGCTGATCGAAGAGGACTGCCTAGTCCAAAAGCAGAGGCGGTGGTGGACCCATTCCCAAAGCCCATCAAGCCTAAATCCGAGTGGGTCGAGGACTCCATTCTAATTCTGCCCGAATTTCTCCCAAGGCCTAGAGGATGAGATACTAGATGATGAGAGGCTATTCGATCAATCGAACTAGGGTTTTCTACCCCAAGTCAGTTGTGAACAGGCAGAGGGGATATCCCTAACATCTTGACCGGGAAGACAGTGGCGCTCGAGGATTCCAGTTGGAGTCTGCCCGATTAGTTCCCAAGTCCCAGATGAGACGATGACTGGTGATCACAGGCGATTCGATCGATCAGACCAGGAAATCGGTTGAGAATAGGTACAATGGTATGTTCGCTCGAGCCCAGAGACAGAGAGGGTGCACTTCCAGGTAACCCTAGCGCCTTGTCTTGGATGACGGTGGACGGAAATCGATGAGGGAGGACGGTGGAGTCGCGATGGAAGGATCTCGACAGGGAGGCTTTGCAGCCAAAGAGCCCTAGAACTGGGTCCAAAGAGGCGAGCGGCTGTTGACAAGATATATAACCGCTGAGATACCCAGAAGGAGTTTGTTGGAGATCAGAGGAGGCGAAATCATGACCAGAGGGGTTGAGAGGATGATGGTCACTCTTGAGCGAGGACGGAGAGGCATATCCATGATTGGGGGAGGCACCAGGCTGAGAAGGGATCTGCTCGAGAGAGTTCAGGATTCGGTTGGACCGAGAAGGGCTGCTTTGTCCTAGGGTTGCAGGCAGGGCGACGGTAGCAAGGAGAGGAAGACAAGGTAAATTTTCAATGGCTGCCACAAGGTTGGCGTAGAATCCCAGGCTGGAGGCTTGAACGGAGGAGCTTCTGGGGATGGAGGAGCTAAAGTTACCGAGCTTTGGTGGAGACTGTCTATATCCAGAGGAGACAGCTGAGAAAATGGAGGAGGGGAGCAGAGGAGGGTCTGACTCAGAAGAAGGTAAGAACTTTCCCATGTTTGTCAATGTTTCTGACTGGAAAATTAGATGTCTCTGGCCAGATTCCATGTGGAATCTGGCCATAGCAAGAGCTTGTTTGACGTATGATTCATGCAGGGGAGATATGAGATGGCTTGGAGGATCAGCGGAGATCGAGTTGGGGTGGGCAGATGCAGAGAAGGATGGAGCGATAGGTGGGGGAGAGTGGGGTGCGGTGGCAAGGTCACGGATGGTGGGAAGGGGAGGGAAGTTTGCAAGAGAAGATGAAAAACATGATGTTCGAATAGGTGAGAAAGTACCAGGGAGACCAGATGGCTTGGAGGGTCTCAAAGAGACTGAGGAATAGAGAGTGAGTTTTGAGAGAGGTGTGGGTTAGGGGTTTATAGCAAGGGTGTTTGTGGCTGGTTGAAGGAAAGCTGCTAGTCCAAGGGAGGTTAGACCTAGGTGGTGTTAGGACTGAGGGAAAACAGAGATTAGGTACAGTGCAGGGTTTAAGGGCATGGGAAAGAGAAATCTCTGGGATTAGGTTATAGGAAATCCAGATGAGCTTAAAATAGGCATGAGGAGCCTTGAAAAATGAAGATATTAGAAAGAGGTTATAGAGACTTACCAAAAGAAGGAGAGAGAGGCTGGTTTGCTTTGGGAGGTTCTCATTAGGGTTTTGGGATGGGATGGGTTTAGTTAGAATAACTAAACCAGAAAAAGTACTAGAAGTTTGAACCAAATACAGAGTTAAAAAATAATCAGCCTTACAGCGAGAACACATTAAGGTCCAGCAGAAGATGGGGATGGAATGAGGGTTTGAAGTAGTTAAAGATGGAATAAAAGGTTGCTTGAGAAGCAAGACAGAGGAGGAGGAGGTAGATTGGGGCTTCTTGGCTAGGCTATTGAGCGAACTGTTAGAGAGGCAGATTTGACTTAGAGGGGTGTGGATGAGGATTTGACAACTTGGTACCCATAGTTGTCCTAGAGGTAAGGACTTGGGTGAGAGGGGGAGAAGCCCAGCAAGTATCCAGGTTGAGAGGACGTTGCTGTGGAGGTGGACTTTGAGAGAAAAAGATGGGGTGACTCAAAGGACTGGGAAGGCACTTCAGACATCGGGCAGGATGAGAAACAACATGGAGAAACCATTAATCAAAGGTATCCTTAGCCGAACAAGAAGAAGAAATAAACAAATAAAATGAAAAATGATTATTTAAAATATACTTTAGAAAATAATTTTAAAAAATATGATTTAAGTAAATAAAACTTTGCTATCTAAAACTAAGTAAATATATTTTCACTTTCCTAAGTGACCACAAATCAGATGATAAAAAAATATTGATTATCAAGTGTTTTAAGATCAAAATAATAATAAAATTTGAAAAGAAAACAAAAAAAAATACATACCTTAAAAATAAATTGGTGAAACTCCTTCGGATCTTTATTTTCCTATTTTCTTTAATTTCTTTATTTAAATATTGTCTCATTCCAACTCATTATCTTTTTCTAAATCAAAGTAAGAAATAAAACATAATTAATTAGAAAGATTAAACGAATATAAAATCAAAACAAATTATGGCAAAAAAAAAAGAATACTTACAAAATCAATCGAGTTCTAATATTCAAGAGATTGAGATGCTCGAGACTACATCCAACCATTTATAAATATCAACTTAAAATTTTCTTTTAAAATATTCAAAAATTTTGTAAATTAAAATTTCCACTGAGACTTTTAATCTAAAAAGTTTCTTAAAAATAGTCAACATACTAATTTTTAAATTAAAATGTTTCTACAATTATTTCAGACTTTAAATTTAAAACATTCCTAAAAAACAATTATTATCTTAATTTTTTATTTTAATATTATTTTTATTACCTTAAAAAATTATAAAATATATATTTTAGGTAAGGGGCATAGAATTTTTACTTTGATATTATTTAAATAAATATTACCTTAAAAAAATTTCAAAATATATATTTTTATTTTAATATTATTTAAATAATTATTACTTTAAAAAAAATATAAAACATATATTTTAGATAAAGGACCCGACCCAACGTAGATCCGCCGCCGTCACTTAAAAGTACCAAGATAATCATTTTCGTAATTTGCAAGAAACATTTTCTAATCTAAGAGTCATTGATTTGAAATTTAATCGGTAAGAATGTACTTTCGGATTCTGAAAATATTTTGGGTTACATAGTCAGTGAGAAGGGGTGAATTTTTGTCGCAGAACTAAATGGAAAAAAAGAAAAGACATTCGAAAAACTACATCCTGACTTAAAATCAGCGTGTATATGAAGATAAAACTTAAATGCAAGTGTTTAAACTATATTTTGCAAGTTATTAGTAAAAAATCCGAATCACCTGTAGAAGAAATTTAGAACTACTTTTCTAAAATTAAGTTAATAGTATATAAAGAATATGCATTGGAGAGAGAAAGAAGACACCAGCAACAAAATTTAGCCCATAATTCACTAAAAGCTCTACTATTATCAAATGCAAGACATAATTTACGACATTGAGGTAAAATATAGGGTTGAACTATATCTGTACCACATTTAAATGAGCATATTTTCCTTCTAGAGTCCTATAGCCGTAAGCGACTCCTGAACAATCCTATAATTTGAAAAAAATATCAGTCTATATCAAATAAATTATATAGTAATAATTTAAATAATTTTGAAATTCAATAAAGGAGCAATTCTTACCTATATTACAGCAATTGTCATCTAATTTATAATATTTTTCTTTTCCGGAGATATGAATACATTAGGAAGCAACCCACAATCGCGCCAACAACTATCCCAGCTGTTGTTAGCCAAAACGCATACTGCATCAAGTCAAAACCAAAGATGAGCAATAACACAGAGACTCAATGAACGTACGAAGCATAAAGTTCACCATCCTTGGAAGAAAATATACCACATGCTCTTCAAGATAGGACCTCAGGTTCATGCCAAATATACCTGCAATACCAAAATGAGCTCTTTAACTGAAACAAGAACGAATATATTGATTATCTTTGCATTCTGTTTTAAAAAAATTCAAGCCAGCATTTGATCCTATAAATGATTAATTCTTAAAATTTGAAACCATTAAAATAGAGACAAAGACCAAAGGTAGTCGGTATATATTTTCAGATACTTACTAAATAAATCCAGCATCTTAGGCTTTTATTTTACTACTCACGAAGAAAATGCATTTATAAGTAGTCAGTTGTTATTATACAACTCTTTATTGTTAGGGTACTATCAAAGTCTAATATCAATTCTAATATTAGTTTAATATGGAAATATCAGTTATGTATGTAAGTAGGTGAACAGAAACTGCATCCATAGCCCTCGTTCCTAACCCTGCTTATTTTTAGCTGTACCCTAGAGTTTGCCAAAACTTTTTGGTATACCAATACTAGAATTTAAATATATGGACCTTCTAAAGCATGTAACTCATGCAGATGTTATACGAAATAAATCACCAACGGGTTATACAAGCAAATTATAGCGGGAAACTTATGACGGTGCAGCATATAGTTTCTTGATTAACGACATACCTGCAACTAGAGCACCAAGTGCTACACAGAATGTCCCAACCTGTAGAAGCAATTCAACTCTGCTAACCTCAAGCCTCCGTGAGCTGATATATAAGGAGGTTAATTATGTTACATTATTATATGGACAAGAACTTCCAATGATGGTAGATAATAGTTACGATATGTGGTGAAATTCCTTGGCCTAGACAAATCAACTCAAACTATACAGCATGTCTTGGTCTTACAAGTGGGTTTTAGTTTGGTTTCAAATTGGTTTATTCAAATGATTATCGGCGTTCTAAAACGCCAATTACTTAAAAACAAAAGAATACCCATCACATTAACTGTATCCAACTACTATATGTATAGTTATGCAGAAACACAAAAATTATACGATACCTTTGGCGGGCTGCTATTAGAGTATATCCTCTCAGATGAAAGACAGATAACACTCCAGTGATTAGTAAACAATAAGTTGTACCCACTAACATGATGTGTAAAGTTGATTCATTCCCCTTTCAAAGATACACTATAAGATGTTCACCAATCCAAATTACAAACAGATTGGTGATACCTAACCTACACGATTCAAGTAAATCAGAACACCTAAATACCTTAAATTGACAGCAATGGAATCTTCCATTTCTCGTGCAGAATCAAGAAGCCTCTCAGCCTGACCATGACACGACTCACACCTGCAAACACAGGACTACAATGAGTTCACAGGAACGACGCCTAACCTGAGTTTGTTTCTATCATGTTAACCGCGTGGCCATGTAAAAAAGGCATCAATTCCTTTGTAGTTTAAGGAAAGGGAGGATTTAAGCTACTGTCTATCAAATACCAATTTGTAGTAAACACAACATGTCATCTGTTAAACGAGGAAACAGCTTCTTACAGTCGTTATAAGGCAAAAGTATTACAATTTACACAGCTAATATTGGCTCGTAACTTGGACTTGGTGTTTGCGAACAAAGGTTGATGATTCATGAATCTAAGAAATATTACAATCCATCAACCAGATCCATTGATCACATATATTCCACTGCAGTAATAGTATGTAGTATGCAGTTGTATATAGGAGAAGAAAAAAAGGATAGAGGAGCAGAAAATTATAAGTATTGTGCCCCTCGACAACGTACACTATTAAATGCGGGCTAATGTTTAGTACCATGAAGCTCAGGTAAGTATGGAATGAAAATTGATAAAGCCAAAAACGTTAGCTGGTAGAGATGCCTTCAGATCTTAGTAATGTTCGCGAAGTATACAAAACAGTGCTGTGTAAATACGATGCACTTTTAATTACCATGGTACATACCTTTGAAGATAATTTTCCAAAAGCATCTCGATTTCTTCTTCTTCTTCTGTAGATAAATAAAACTTATAGCCGATTAGATCAATTATTCCTCTTAGATGTCAGGGAGATAATCTTGCGAACTGGGGTCTTTCTTACCCTCAGCAATCTGCTTCTCTAAGGGGACAGAACATTCTACATCATCATTTCCCCTTTTGAGTGTGCAATTCCTTCCCATTATACATATACGCCGTATTTCTTGTGGATCCTCTAAAAGATCAAGGAGCATTTGCCGAAGAGCCCCAGCCCTTGAACCTAATTCAACCTTGCATGATAAAATGAAATAATGAGTAACTGGATGTCTCAATGTATGAAATGAACCTTATTCTTTTTTTTTTTTGGTATTGAACCTTATTCTTTAAAGTACACTATACCAGCATTTGCTTGCTAATACGAAGTTGCTCCAGTACATCGCCAGTTAACCGGGTAGGCAACACCTCGAGTAGAGCTACAACCTGAAGCAAATGACATGAATCCAAGTATTGCAAGAAGAAAAATGTAGACTACGCGAAAGGTCAGAAAAGAATATACACACTGTTTGCAGAGACAAAACAAAAGAACGGTTAGTTGTGGAAAAATAACTGTACAGCCTGATTAGACAGGATACAATAAATTTTTCCTTCAGGCATTATACAAGAAATGACTTTAGAAAAGGATTCAGTTGAAGGATCTATGTAACTGAAATCAGAGCATATTATGCTTTTTGGTTGGACTCTCTCTCTTCTCTAAAAAAGAATTTAGATTCCTGCCATCCTAGAACTATCCAAAAACATACTATAAAAGAATCAAATTCTGTTCACAATATGCATCTGATGCTCCCTTGACACTATACATATAAGTAATTCACAGGTTCAATTCAAGGACTACAAGTTCTTTTGAGATGTGTGCTGAAACGAACAAAATATTAAGAGAGAAAGAAAATAGTAACTTACACGAGGTTCAAGATGCATTAGCCTCTGCTCCAATCGCTGTATTCGTGAGAGCAACGCTGCTTCAACGACCTAAAAACCATAGGAAAGCTTCTTAACAGCCCAGTAAAGCTAGTATACACAACACAAGAATGGAGATGTTCCTATCCTTGGGTTTTTTTATGTCATGAACAATAAAGATAACTTCTGTGTTCATGCAATAACAATCTTTGATCAGGGAATGATACGGCAGGACCAATATATTGTAGTACCTTCACCTAGTAGCAAAAACACAATTTTTTAAGCACCAGACTAACCTCAAGCTCGAAGGGCATGCATGGCCCTCCATTCACATTCTTAGGATTTAGTCGAGGCAACAATAAATCCATAAAAGCTTTCCCTCCTTTACTGAAATACTAACTCATACAACAAGTGTTAGTTTATTCTAAAACTACTTAAACAACCTAAATTAATGGAAACAAAAGATAAAAAGATAAAAGAATATGAATGGTTACCGATTATAATCAAATATAAAGACACACTCTCGCATTGCTATCGCTCTTAATGAACCCAGGTTTAGCAGAATAGCATTTTCACGAACCTAGAGCACCAATCAGAAATATTATATATTCTTATATAACTATACGAATAACCGTATGAATACAAACTTATATTATAACAATGACAAAAATAGAGCACACGTTAATATAGGACAGAAGGTGGATGGAAAACATTTTATCCTGCGACATCACATAAATTTGGCTAGCCAAATACGAATTGCAGAATGCAGGAGACAACGTAGTTCTACATGAACAACCATAGAACACAAGGGGACAAGTTGACATAATACCAGCAAAGTTGGCGCCGAATTTGTCAGAAACAAAGATGGATCAACACTCCGGATATCCCTTGGACGAAGTCCTGTTGACGCAAAGACATTGGTTAAAAATGAGAAAAGTAATTTGGACATCTTAATAGACCAAGGATGTGAATTCCAGTACAGATATAAACATCGATTATGGAGAAGTTAGAAGTATTCATGCATAATTAACCCATACTTATACATACCTTGTAGGCATGGATGGAAATTACAAAAGATATACTAACCTAATGACTCAAGAGATTGTAACCAATTTTAAGTCAATCAAAAGTGGCTTGAGAGCAAAAAGACAATCCATCAAACTCGACAACACTATAAATTAGTGTAAGAAATACTGAACTCACCACTTGACTTCAACAACTGACGTCTGTTGATCTTCTTAGTAGATACCATACCGTTTGGCGTCACCTCTATCACCTTTTGAAAAGAAATAGAGAGAGAGAGATAAACAACCCAAGTAAGTAATAACAACAATACTAATAACACCATTGTTTCATTTCCAAAGGGAAGTAAACTGGCATGGGGCACATTCGAGTAAATCAATCTGTATAGCAGCAAGATTAGATCTATCACTATATACAATGAGTTCCAAAAATATATGTTTCTCAACTAATAACTCCAAAACCTGCCTGAGTCAACACCCTAGTCTATACTTTTCAGTTCCTATACGCTGCAACTTCATTGAGCATGAGAAGTGAGAACACACACTATAATGCTTGATCATGAATTAAACAACAAGAAGCACAAAATCAATATAGAAAAACACAGATTTCACTTCCATTTTGGATCGATAGCTATACATTCCTAGCCCTAACAAACGAGAATAACCTCATAAACCGGCTCTCGAATCCCAAGCGAGAGAGGATCACTCGAAGAAGTTAAAATCCTCTGGCTTGCCACCGTACTCAACTGCTGCACAACTGTTTCCTCTTCTCCTCCTCCTTCTGCGTCAGTACCGGTACTCTCCGTCTCGCACAACCGACCTTCCTGCTTCGCCATACACTTGGCTTTCCAGGAAAATGCTTGTACATGCAGAACACTCGTCCGACGAGATATTTGAATAGAAATTGAAGAAAGCGGCCATTTAGGATAACCGATATTGAGAGATTGAGAGAGAAATGGGGAGTGGAGTAGATTAGGTATCGGATATGAAGAAGGAATTACAGACATTTTAGGTTTGCGTGGAAGCTTCGATCATGGAGATTTTTTTCTTTTTCTTCTTCTTCGTGGACTCTTGAGTTGATGGATAGTGTGTTGGAGATTTTGGGTTTGTTTGATTGGATGGTTTAAAATGACGGGTAATGTTTATTAATTATTGGATTTTGGTGTTTAAGTTTATAAAGTAGGTCACTCTCACAACGGCTAATATGTGTGGCTTAAAACTCTCTGCAAATACCAAAATATATGCAAAAATAAAAGGATGTCTATATACTAAGCGGAACCAGAAATGAAAACTAAAGGGTGTTGAAAATTATTTTGAATACAATGTTTTTCCACCCCTCCATTCAAAATTCAGAAAATAATATAGTGGTATCGTTAGAAAAATACATTTTTCATTATTTTACTTTTAAAGAAAATACCTTCCACACTATTATATCAACTTTTTAAACAAATATTGTTTATGTAAAAATAATCATAATATTAAAGTGATTCAAAATGGAACGCGTACCATTAGATTTTGGCAAAACTATGATCACTATCGCCAATATTTAGATTAATTTTAGTCCAATTGCCATAAGGTAAACCACATAAAGGCTCACGCAAGAAAGTGTATGTAGAGGTAAGGTAAACCACAGGTTCAGCCGAGAAAGTGTATGTAGAGGAACTCGAACTCATGATCTTTTGGTCACAAGAATGCCATACTTAACCAACTCGGCTACCCCTTGGAGGCTAACTAATACGGTTTTGAAAGTTTTAATAAGGGATACGATAAATGTCATAACCTTATCTAATATTTTTATTTTAATATAAAATTCTTTTTATTATAAACTAAGTCTTCGCAACTACCTATAAATTGATTATATGGTTACGAAAAATATAATAATTTTATCTGTTTTTTTATTAGACTTATTTAAGGTTTATGATTATACATTGAATTAAGTTTTAAACATTCAAAATTAAGTATATAATTATATTTCAGTTCGGTAAAAAAATATGTCGATGCAAAATCGGTTCTTGATAACTTCGATAATTTTTATAACAATATGTTAACTTTGTCTATAAATTCTATTTTAATATTTTATTTTGGGTTATGCTATATCTCATCTATGTTTATTGGATATGTCACTTTTAGATTTCAGGTTATTTTTGTTAGATATCTCACCATTTTTTTATATTTATACTGTTTTTACAAAACAACATTCATATACAGTTTGGTTAGATATCTTACCATAAAATTTTAAAATTTCAAATCGCTTTAGAAAACTTCAAAAACAGTATAACCATAACTTACATGTCATCATCCACCATGACTGTAGTAATAAATATTATACTGTGTTTATTATATAATTATTATATTTGGTATTTTGAAGGTTTCAGTTGGGATCGACTCATGATCTGAATCAATCGACAAATATTCTTGCACGATCGCCCAAGACACGTTATATGAACATGTTATTAGTTCCAAAGCATCCACCAAAGGGTTTTCGGCCTTTCGAACTTGCATGTAAAAAACATTGTCGAACAATTGTGTTTGACTTTTTAAAACTTTGAAGTACTTTACCAAATGCTCATTGTGAGCCTCTACTTGTCCCAAATCACGTTTTAATCAGAATTTATGAGATGTGGATCAAACAAACCCTTCTCTTCCCGCAAACAGATGCCAAACCGATTTTTGTGATAGCAACTTTGTATTCTAACACATTGTCGAATCTTAGAAACCGAACTAGATTGCTTGACTCATCGCTTCCGCTATTAAATGTACTCTCGTTTTGCACATCCTGAGATGTTCAATCCCACACCCATTTGTACCAAACATAATGGTTGTAAGGTCTTAAAAATGGTTTGGGTCTCTCTGCGTGGTATTTTGTCAGAAAAACAGCAAAAGCCTGAGCTTTAATGGTTGTCATTGGCTCATAAGAAATGTCAAAATCTCTCAATTTTACCGACCATCTAGTTAAACTTCATGAGATGTCAGGCTTCTGTATAATATTTTAAAATGGAAAAGAAGTTTGAACTACAATAAAGTGTCCATGACTTCAAAATGGTCTTATCTTCCTAGATAATACAACAAAAGCTAAAGCCATATTTTCCAACTGAAAGTAGCACATTTTCGTTGGCAGAAATATTTTACTCACATAATAAACGGGATTTCGTCAATTTGTTCTTCCATTATTGGTACCACACTTACAACATAATCAGAAACGACTAGGTAAACATACAAAGTCGCTCATGAAGTTGGTTTCGATAATGTCTCTGGAGAAGCCAAATGTTGCTTTATCCTTTCGAATGCCTCCTTGCAGTTCTTGATCCACTGGAAATTAGAATATTTTCGTAGAACTTGGAAAAGTAGGTCATACTTGTCCAAAGAGCAAGAGATGGAACGATTAAGTGTCGCGAGCCTGGCCATTAACACTTATATTTCTTTAAGCATACATGGAAGATTCACGATGGTCAAAGCCTCTAGTTGCGATGGGTTGGCATGAATGCCTTTCTCACTAACTGGATACCTAAGAATTTCCCATAATGAAACCCAAAGGTTCCTTTCTCATGTTTGAGCTTTAAATTTACGACTCTCAGATTTTTGAAGGTTTATGCCAAGTTGAGAATGTGATTTAAATCCTTGCTACTTTTCACCAATATATTATCAATGTATACCTCGATGTTTCTTTCAATATGAAAGGAAAAATTATGTTTTACCAATATTTTGTAAGTCACTCCAATATTTTTCAAATCAAACGACATAATTTTATAACAATGCATACCAAAGTTGGTAGCGAAGGTAATGATTTCTTGACTCAAGTGATACATTTGAATTTGATTGTAGTCTTTAATGGGTAAAAGTTTGTTACTATAGGTTGAATCCATCAATTGATCCACCCTCATAACGGGAAAATGATCCTTCAGACAAGTTATGTTGTTATCCATGAAATTAACACATATATGTCAACTTTGTCCTTATTCTTCACTATGACTAGGTTAGTAGTCCATGTTACGTATTGAGACTCGTTGATGTTCATCACACTGGAAAATCTGCCCACTTCGGCTACTATAGATGCAGACTTCTCAATAAAGTAAGATATCATCTTTTATGATACTTGTCGTACGTTCGAACTAATCGATGAACTATGATATAATAATATTTAGTAGAACCTCAATTACATCTTTATTAGACCAACCAAACACGTCCAAATTCCTCATTAAAAATTGATTAACTCACTTCTCAAACGTTTTGAAAACTTGATGTTAATCTTTAAACTTTTTTTTTCTCAAAATTGATACACTTCAACATTCTCTTCTGGTACAACGAAGCTGAGGGCCTTTCTAATATCATCAATTACTATGACCCCCACCAAAACCCCCCAAACTGTTATTTCATCTATTTTTATGTATTTGTTCTTAAATTTTGGATTTTCCTTTTTTTAAGTGTTAAGAATGTCGCATAACACTCCATAACCATTTTTGATTGCTTTAGATCACCTCTACATTGTATTGTATCATATATTTCAAATACTAGTGGATGGTCAAGGAAATGACATGTATTATATTCAGCCATGACTTATCACAAATTCCATTATATGAAGTCGAGTGATTCACCATCATTATAAGTACTCCCACCATTTTCTTAAATTCACTATTATAAAGGATTAAATTTATCTCAAATTCTTCATAAGCATCTGCAATTGCCCCATAAAACCAACAATTATTCTATATGATTGACAAATCATCGATGGGCTCCTCATTCTGTCATAGGTTCCTTTGAATATTATGTTTGCCAAACTCCTGATATCTGATCAATTTGGATATTGTTGGAAGCAATATTCATACTAATCCCAATAATATCTGAAGGGCTTTTTAGATAAACCAAATAAAAGATAATAGGGGAACAGTAGTGGAAGTAGAACCATGACTCAACTGCATGCCTAGTAGTTCATCTATTGGGCCCGAGGGTTTATAAGGGAGTGACCCGATTATAAGGTTTGACCCATAAGGCCCATGGGTTAAGAAATAAACAACTATAAATACTCCAACCAATTTCATTAAGAGGGTTGAACTTTTTCTAAAAAAATTAAATGCAAGTACACGCTTCTTTTATCTCTATACATTCTACTTAGATAATTAGTACTTAATTGATAAACTACTAAAAAGACCCTTTGGTTATAAATCATCCCCATCATATTGGCGACCACAATGGGAGCGTGAGGTGCCTGAATATCTTTATTCAAAACTAGTAAGTAGAAATTGCAGTTTATATACTATCAGAATATGGATCTTAACATACACGATGTTCCACCTCCTGAAGTTGAAGGTGTAAGGGAGAATAATGTACACATCATTGTGTCTAATGTAAATCACAACACAGATGAAAGACAATTCTTGCAGGATGAATGTGATCAGCTAAGGGCCAAAATTGAAGCTTTAAGGGCCTATAAGCAAGTTAAAAAGGCAATAAAGGAAACGTATGATGTGTGTGGTGTGTCTATAGATGTGCATAAATACATTGGTCAATCTCTTAAATTTCATGGTAAATCTAAAAAGGCACATCAAACTAAACAAGTTATAACTGCATTGGACTCGTCAGATGATTCATCCACTAATTTTGGTTCTGATGAATATCAGTCGTCCAGTAGTGAAGAGGGCCGTTAAAATAAATAAATTAAGACTAACTAAGAAATATTCAAGGAACATGGGCATAAGAGGCAAAACGAAAAAGAATAAAAATCAAGGAAAAATAAATGGTTCAATATATTATAGCATTGACCATCTGTTAAGTGATCAATTTGCTATTCAATCCAAACCAAGTACTTTTGCTGCTCCTGATGAAGATACAGTGGTTAATCACTACCACAATTGGAGGCAGTCACCATTATTCTCAAAAATACTTTCTGGACATCTCTCCAAACGATTTGATAGTTCAAAGATGGAGAAGTAAGATGGAAGTAAAGATCCAAACAACCACTTTGAGCAGTTTAATAACTTTATGATGAACTTTGATAATGATGACAAGTTGCTATATAGGGTTTTTTCACAAACCTTGAAAGGAAGTTCCATTAAGTGGTATAAAGTTCTCCCACATGGACCTAATAAAACTTTGATATGTTCTGGGTGGCATTTAGGAGGTAATTTATGGGAAATAAGGAGCTTAAGGAAAATGGTGATACTATTATGCATTGTTTGCAAGAACCGAATGAGTCATTAAATGAATATATCATTTGATTATTGAATGCAAATAATGGGTTAGCTTATTGTTTTGAACATGTGGCTATTGCCTCTTTGAGACAAGGATTGAATCCAGGTATGTTAGCTGACACAGTAACTCAGAAAAAGCCAATGACTTGGGGTGGGTTATTAAATCTAGTTGGAAAGCAATTTACGGTTGAGGAAACTAAGAAATCTAGAGTACCACGTCAGAACAGGTTTGCTGCTACAACTCAATCCTATACCAATGTTAATTATATGCTTAAGGAGTCCAGACAAGGATCACATTAGCCCATGCAAAGTCAACCAAAAATCAAAACCAACAAGTTAGGCCCAAAAGGAGCCTGTGGGTTAAGCCATAATGGTTTTCCAAACTGGGTGAAAGTGTAGCTACCATATATGATAAGACTAGGAACTTAGTACACTTTAGAACGCCAGCTCCAATTCAGTCTCTCATGGAGAGTCAGAACATTCGTTTTTGTAAGTACCACAATAATGTGGGTTATGATACACATGATTGTATAGTATTGAAATAAGAAATACATAATCTTATGAAAGAGGAAAGTTGGATGCCTTTGTTAAAAGAAAATAAGACAATGGACAAGATAATATTATTCCTCAGCCTAGTAACAATGCACCCCAAACAACTCTACCAACTACTCTAATATAAAGTATGAGGGCATCCATTTAAGAAGATACCACAGTGATTGTGGAAAGATTTGATGCAGATTCATAATATCTTAACCCTGATCCAGATCAGAATCATATTGGGGTAATTGTAGATAACGCTGCAATGATTTTCGATGTACATAAGTTTTTCGAATCATTAACTATTTTTAGAGGAGACACAACGACGACACTATCAAGTTGTTCAAGGAAAAGGCATGTTAATAGTTTGACCACTCAGTTACAAGGAATGATGTCCACACATCTTTACCAAAGCCCTGCTCCATTCATTGTTTTCAATGAAGATGATTTGAGATATATTTCAGGGTCACATGAATATGTTGTTGTGATATGAGCATCTATTGGGGGCAATAATATACGTCGGGATCCTGATTGATACCAAAATTCGGCGAATATATTGTTCTTGATTACTTATAAGCAGATGAAGAATCCATCAGTCATGCAATATTCAAATGGAACCATTGTAGCCTTTAATGGGAGTTATGCCGATGTTATTAGGGAGTTTGAAGAGGAAGTATCCTTGGGTAAAAGAGAATTTAAAAAAAGGTAAGGGTATTATTTATTGCGGTTGATTTTCCAACGTCATACAACGTTATATTCGGTAGATCTTAGCTCTCAAAGATGCATGCAGTAGCTTGCACTGTCCACCAGTTGTCTAAACTATGTTGTGGGAGGCCAAGTAGATGCTGTCCGAATCAGTTAGAAAATAGCTCGTGAATGCTATATTACTGCTTTTTCCTCAAAGACATTGGAGGTATGTACAATTAATAAAGCATAACAATTTATTGGAGCCTTCTACCAATTCAAGTGAAGTAGATGATCCAAAAGAGGCTCCTAACATTATAATTCCGATTGAAGAAGTTGAAACTCATTGCCTGGGCAGAAGGTAAAAGTGTTAAGGTTGGAGCTAAGTTACCATTAAGGTTAAAACAAAAATTATTATCTTTTTTATCTAACAATCTACATGTATTTTCATGGTGCAATGAAAATGTGATAGGGTTGCCAGCCGACGTGATTAATCATAAACTATCAGTCTTATCTAATGTTAGGCTAGTGGTACAAAAATTAAGGATTTTTTCTAAAGAAAAATCTGAAGTGATTGGGCAAGAAGTAGATCGGTTAACCAAAATGGGACATATATAGGAATCTCAATACCCTATTTGGACAGCTAATCCAGTGTTAGTTAAGAAAGATAATAGAAAATGATGTATATGTATTGACTTCATAGATCTAAATAGTACTTGACCTAAAGATCCTTTCCCAATACCTCGGATAGACCAGCTGGTAGATTCTACCTCAAAATCATACTACTTTTATTACTGATAAGGGGCTCCATTGTTATAAAGTGATGGTGTTAGGATTAAAGAATACCAGAGCTAATTATTAATGGTTGGTGATTAAGACATTTGTCTAAAAATTGGTAGAAATATAGAAGTTTATATAGATGATATGATGGTGAAAAACCCTAAGGAAGAAGATCACATACCTGATCTTCGAGGATATTTTTCTAACCTAAAGGCTATTAACTTGAAGTTGAACCTTGATAAGTGTATGTGCGAAGTCCGACATGGAAAGTTTCTAAGATATACTATAAGTGAAAAAAGGATTCAGGTTGATCTGGATCAGTTAAATACTTTATTAGCCATGGATCCACCTCGGAATACTAAAGAAGTCTAGATACTGACTGAAAGATTAGCTACTTTGAATTGGTTTATTTCGAGATCATCGGACAAGTGCACTCAGTTTTTCTAGGTCTTAAGAAATGCTAAAGATTTTAATTGGTCCCCATATTGTGATCATGCTTTCCTTGAAATCAAAAAGCATTTTTGTTCTCCCAAGATATTGTTCAAGCCAATTTATGGATAAAGACTTTAAATGTATATGACTGTATCAGAGTATGCAGTAAGTGTTGTGCTGGTAAGAGAAGTGGATAATTAGTAATTACCCACGTCCGGTATATTACATAAACATGAGTTTATTAGAAGCTGACAAAAAGTACTTGAAGTTAGAAAAAATGGCTTTTGGCAATAGTGATAGCAGCTAGAAAAATGAGAAGCTACTTTCAAGCACACTTTATCACGGTTCAGACCTCTTTTCCTTTAAAGAACGTGTTATAAAAGGCTTGCATATTAGGGAGGATGACTAAATGGTCAGTTGATCTTGGAGACTATGATATCGATTTTGCACCTCGAACTGCAATCAAAGCTCAGGTTGTAGCTGATTTTTTGGTAGAATTTCATACTGAAAGACTTTACGCAAAAATCTCAGAGTAACAAGTTTCATAAAGAATGGGTAGTTCAGACAGATGACGAGTCTAGTACAATGGGATGTGGAGTTGGGGTATGTTTAACTTCACCTTATGGTGATACTATGTACCAAGCTATATGCTTTGGTTTTAGGGCATCCAATAACGAGTCGAAATATGAAACATCTATAACTATTTTAAAGTTAGCCCAATTATGTGGAGCAAAAAGGGTCAGGTTTGTAAATGATGCTCAATTACTTATTAATCAAGCTCAATGGCAACTTGAAACCAAAAAAGATAATTTGATAACATATCTACAAGTGCTTAAGAAAAATGCCTCAAGCTTTAAAGACATCCGATATGAACATGTCCCCGATCGGGAAACACTATGGCAGATTCTTTAGCCACCATAGCCTACTCTGAAGCATACCCTTGGATCATAATGCAAGAATGATATTCCATTGATTTAGTTCAAGGAAAAAAGATGGGGTTGAAGAGAATATGATCATATCCATCACACAATCCAAAGATTGGAGATATGAAATCCAACAGTTTATTACCAATGACGTTTTACCTTTAGATGATATTTTGGCTAAGAAAGTAAAGTACAAGGCTCGGGGTTTTCTGATGCTAAGAGGTGTTCTTTATAAAACGTCTTGTAGCAGGCCCTTCTTGCGAATTACACGATGAAGATTGGTCAGCACACCGTGGTTACAAAGCTTTAACTATGAGAGTTTTGTTAGGAGGATACTACTGGCCTACTATATGGCAGATGCTAAAGATTTGGTAAAATATGACCCTCGTCAAAAATATGGAAATGAAATCCATATGTCGGCGATTCCCATGGAATCAGTATCAGAACCGATACCTTTTGATAAATGGGGATTTGATTTAGTTCGGCCCCTTCTTATGGCTTATGGTGGCTGTCAAACTATAATTGTGGCGATAGACTACTTTTCTAAGTGGATAGAAGTTGCTGCTTTGTAAGGAATAACTTGTAAGGCACTTATTAAATTTATTATCTCCAGTATATGCTGCCGATTTGGAATTCCTAAGCGTATTACTACGGATAGTGGTCCTCAGTTCGACAACAAAGACATGAAGGAATTTTGCACCTCAAGAGGAATTTAACATTGTTTTTCTTCCCCTTTTCATCCTCAGGCTAATGGGCATGTTGAAGTTGCTAATCAGACAAATTTGAAGGGTTTGAAAAAAAGAATTTGGAAGGAGCAAAAAGAAAATGGCCAAGTTATTTACAAGAAGTTTTCTGGGCCTACCAAACCACTCATGATACGACTACTCAGGAAACTCATTTTGCTCTTGTTTATGGAATTGATGCAATTACCCCCATTGAAGATACTTTTCCTTCATTTAGGGTACACAATTATTCTGAACATGATAATTGCATGACTATGAGAAGTCAGTTGGATTTAATTGAAAAAATAAGGGTAAAGGCACATTTAAGAACAACACACTACCAAAAGTTGATGAGAAGTAGATTTGCATCTAAAGTTAAAACAAATAGTAAAAACCTTGCGGTGAACATAAACCTTAGAAAATATTGAAGAAGATGAAGTTTTCTCTCTAAATTTAAGTTTTGAATTTTTTTCTCAATCTAGAAATAAGAAAAGGTAAAAAGCTTACTTATATACTAAAAGATCTACTTGAGTGTTTCACCTAAGGGGAATGAACCGACTAAGGTAATAATTAAAGTCTACCAGTTATAGCCCTCTATCTTTTTAAAATTCTAGATGTAAATCCCTAGAAAAAAATGGCTGATAGGTCTAACTGCAAGTTGACACGTGTAACGAAAGTCTGATCATAAAGTAGCAACCTTTGAGTGGATTAATAGACATTTGAATTCACTTCGTATGCAGATGATCAGTTCAAATATTATTTGATACAGTTAGCTCTTCCAAAAGTTTTTAAAATAGCTAAAGGGGCTATATGATCAATTCAAATACTGTTGGAAGCAATGTTCATACTAATCCAAATAATATTCGAAGGGCTTTTTAGACAGACCAAATAAAAAATAATAGGGGAACAGTAGTTGGAGTGGAACTATGACTCAGCTGCATGCCTAATAGTTCATCTACTGGGCGGAGGGGCTCATAAAAGTGACTCGATTATAAGGGTTAACCCATAAGGCCCATGGGTCAACAAAGAAACAACTATAGATACTCATACCAACTTCATTAAGAGAGTTTGACTTTTTATAAAAATAAATAAATGCAAGTAGACACCTGTTGTATCTCTCTACCTTATACTTATCAATTTAATTCTCAATTGATAAACTACTAAAAAGACCCTCCGATCATAAATCATCCACATCACTGTATATCAAGATTCTTCGGATTTATTCCATCGCTACCGAGGATTTTATCAAGATAGTGTCCTCGTGCGGACCTAAAATTCCTCATAGGTCATCATATTCGAAAATAATTGGAGGATAGGGAGTCCGACTTTGATAATAAAATGTTCTTATTTGGAATTGAGGTTTTTAATATTCTCACATGTCTTTTTTCTAAAGGAATTTGTAATTTCATAAACATAATCTTTCCTAACAATAATAAAAAGCCCTAAAAACGCACTCAGATCATCCATACCCAAAATAACACAAACCACGTGATTGTCAGGGTCTGAATCAAGATTCTCTCCCCCTGGAGATCGCTCATACCACATGACGGTCCATGTATGCATTTGAATATTCGTTTGTTAAATCCAATAATGCCTTCTCAGGGCTAACATTTACCATTTTATTCTCCTCTTTTATAATATTAACCTACCCTCCGTCCCACCTGCTCCAAACAACCTAGATCCATTCCAAATAGTTTTTTGAGGTCCTGAAATGTTGTTTCTTACGTATTCCATTATTGATTAAACTCTAAATTTTTTTAATGTTATACAATCATTTGTCCAGTGATCAAGGTAATTATGGAACTTGCAAAACTTACCATTTCGGTTCTCTCAAGACTTACTCACCGAGGAAGGAGGCTTGAACTGCACTTGTCCTTTAACCTTATGATAAATTTCATCATACTTTTAGTCAGTTAGGTTAATTTTTTAGGCCTCAACCACTTGTTCCTTTGGTTATTTCGAGCTTTGCCTGACATCCCACTCCGACTTGGAGGATACTATACTTGTTTTTTACTATGATCCTGAAGCAATCGAGCCTGACACAAGTGTTGCAGGAGGAAAATGGAAGGGATACATGATTTTTTGTTGCTATATTACTTGAGATGCTATGTATGCACCTGGAGTGATTATTATAATCAATGATAAATGTTGATAGTTTTGCCGAGGTTAGTCGTCCGAAATCAAGACGTATGGTCTCTTCAATCCTAATATGTGATTCTACTTGTGCCAACAGATCCTCAAACGTTAGAGCCATCTATATCATGTCCTTCTCAACTAGTGTTCTCAAGAGAAGCCTTTATTTGTACGAACTACAAGCCACATACTTGTTGTAATAATTGAAGATGTTTTTGGTATGTACAAACCATTTAGCCTAATCTCTTAAACACTTCATTTTTTACCGTTTGTAGTGCATGATGTGGTCATTATATCCCTTTATTATCTTTATCCCACAAAGCGATGTTTGAAGAGCGTCCAAATCATATCGAAGCAAGTTATAGACTCAAGAGTTAGATGATTAAAGCAACTCAAGGCATTACTATTTAAGGTCATAAGAAAGATCAGAACTATAGTTTATCATCATAACATTCCCAAACTGCTCGATATGATGCTTCAGATTTTTAGTTTCGTCATACTACTTCATCTTATTATTATCAAACCTTTGTGGTAGCTTAACCATCATGAGCTCTAGGATTAATGAGAAAATATTTCTTCAGTAATATTGACTATAGAGAGCATTATTTAATCCATCATTTAGAGCGGAGTGAGGGTTTATATGGTACTACGATCCAATGTGAAATATTAGTATTGGGCTGCCATATATCGACCCTGTCTCAGAGTTGTTTACCTGATATATCAAAAGCTTTTTATCATTAATGTTGAAAACTGACCTGCAATCCTGAAACAGAAGGGTGTACTTACGGTTGGGACCCGAGAGGTAAGTTAGTATGAGGATTCTGAGCGTGTAGCTGTTTTACTGGATCAAGCTAGGTTACTCGACATCAACGACCATAGTCGAGGCATCATGGGTCGTCTTCCCATACTCAGCCTCACGATCCTTTCGTGAATGTTTTCTAAATTCTCTCATTCCCATATCCCATGAATGACGGCTACATAAAATACGCTCATGATTACTTCGATGATGCTTTCACCTATAAGGAGATGAATGTTCCTCACTGTCACTGATCGTAGGAGACATGTAATGACGTCTTACCCAGTAATCTCAACTTAAGCTTTTATAGCCCTCTTTAGGTTCACAAGGTCTTGTGAAGTCGATGTCATCATCCCTTGTCGTTTCAGTTTTTTTTACATGAACCTCATACCGTACGCCTATACGTCTGTTAGCTAGTGCATCCCTCTCAGTTCAGATGTCAGCCACTTTGGCCAATGTTTCTCTCTCATCCCGGAGTGCCACAATTTTGCCCAACAGTTACTTTTTCTGCTCTTTTACCCGTGCTTATAAAAGAGTCGAGTTAAAAAGGTTTCTCGAACCTTCTCGTACAACCGCATTCCTCGATGTGAGAGACATATTCCCTAATCACGGAGTAACCATAATCACGTGATATGCTTCGGGAGATAGAGAGTGTCAACGTTATTTACGGTGTCTGGTTTTGAAGAGGCTTTCAGGTACTGACTCGAAAATAACTACCACTATGATTGCCACTAATGAATCTAGATTTATTAAGAACATTTTGAACATGTATGATTCAGACATGTCTTAAAAAACTCACAGCTTCAGCTTCATGTATTACTATTAATTACAAAACCAATTCACTTAGACACACTTGATAAATAAAAAAATTACTAAAAAATAATAATAAATAGTTTTGAATATAGTAATAAATGTTCATCCATCGTAAACAAGATGACAAATATATTTATAATGACAAATTTGAATGATTTTAAATCTAATCTTTGTACATATACAAAATCCTTACAAAAGGATAAATATAAAAAAAGAACCAATACAAAACTGGGTCCACAACCTAACTAATTATTTCACCTCCAAAAATTTCCGGAATAAATGCATTTTGTAACTAGATATACGATGGAAAATATTTTAGCCTCATTTTTTTATATTTTATTTTAAGAAACATCACGAGAATAACAGGCGGCCTTTTTCAGACTAAATTTTAGAAGGTAGTACCGACCTAATATTGGTGATTTACAAACATTAGTGTTGTTCTAAACGTTCAAAATCTCATACTTATTTCACCTTTTAACTTGTTTACCTAGTGTAACTTTGTAAGATAAAATTAAGAACTGAGCCTCGAGCTTTGAACTTTAGAGGGAAATCAGAAAAATCCAAGCACACCGAGCACACTCAAAGGTTTGTCTATGGCACTACGAGAAGGAATAACGCTAGGAACCAAACCAGAAGATGAAGACGATATTGGATTCATTCACGACGGACCTGCGCATCATCCTGATGCGCCACCCGACGAGGTAACCCTACACTTACACTGACTATGATTCATTTCGATTCGCTTGAAGAAATCATCACCATGCCTGGTTTATGTAATTTGACGTTTATATGCAAGCTTCGCTGAAGTTTTTTTGGTACATTTGGTTTAGAGGTAGAACAGTATCCGTTAGCAATTTTTCATTCTTTAAGCTTTGTGATTACAGTTTTCAGGTTGATTTGTTGTTATTGATAATGATTATTGAATAAGAGCTTGTTCAAATTATTAGTGATGGTCCTGATGGATGGAATATTTGATTCTATAGGTTGTTGCTTAATAAGAATACTTTATTTAGTTCCTTTGCTGATACAATTGAATGTGCATCGCTTATGTGTGTGTGCAGTTATTTGATGTTTCAACCACAGTCGATCCTAGCTATATCATTTCTTTGATACGAAAACTGCTTCCAAAAGGTACGAGGAATGGTGGTAACTCGGTTGCTGATAATTTGCGAGGCACAGTTACTGACGACACGGACAAATGTGTGGGTTCGGTTAGGATGGACACTATAGATGAATCTGCTTGTGAAAGAGATTGTGAAAATTCAATGGAGAGGCGTAAAGGTTTGAATACTTCGGTAGCAGAAGAAGAGTGGGAACAGCATGGTTGCATATTATGGGATCTTGCTGCTAGTAAAACTCATGCTGAACTTATGGTACTTGATGTTGATACTTTACGTTTTATATCTAGGGTGTTTCTTCTTCTTTTCCTTTCAGTAGCATGCCAAGTCACGTTGAAGCTCTTTAGACTCTGTACGGGGACTAAGATCATATATAATTTCCAAAGAAGAAACCCCGTAAACTATAATGCCCGATAATAGAACATTAGTGAGGTTTGGCTAGCTTTGACTGCATTCTTCAGTGGTTCCAGCTACTGACGCTGTTAAATATCTTTTTAGTTACTGCAATTTGATATTCTAGGTTCTACATTCCCTTGACTATGCAGGTTGACAACCTAATCCTTGAAGTGCTTTTGGCAAACCTGACAGTTTCTCAATCTCTTCGTGTTACGGCAAGTGACATTCACTTCTTTAGATTTTGAATTATGCCTGCTAGGTCAAGTTAAGTTGATATAGCCTGTAGTTTTATGGTCAGTGTTTGTGATACTTTTTGTTGTTTTTTTCTCACAGGAGATTTGCCTTGGAATCATAGGTAACATAGCATGTCATGAAGTTCTCATGACACGTATAGTCTCTACTGATAGGCTAGTCAATGTTATCATAGAGCAACTGCTGTTAGATGACACTCAATGCCTAAGTGAACTTTGCAGGTAATTCAGTTAACGGTACTAAGACAAGTTTTTCATCTTCGTGTATCTAGTGTTTAATGCATTCTACATCTTGACAATGAAGGTTTATCTTTACTTAACTGATACATATATTCTCTAACCTGTAGAAAATTATGTCGTATGTCCTTTGATAACTCACACATGTAAAGGTTGTCAGTTGTATTGGAAGGCTATCTTTTGCTCTTTGCAGTATCTTTTTTCCTGTCTCTGCAACCTAGCAATGACACATTAGTGAGCAAGACTTTCATATTTTTTGGTTCACTTCCCATTTGTTTTCCATTTGTTTTTGGTCTACTGCAAAAGAATGCTGACCAATTATATGTATTTCTGGTTATATTATATAGTAGCTTATGGGAATTATATGCAGGATATTAACTTCAGGTGTCCAATGCACTGAGTATATAATTTGGGCTCAGTCATTGCAGTCTGAACATGTTTTGCGCCGCATTTTATGGATCACAGAAAATACTTTAAATGCACAGCTTATAGAAAAGGTACATATATGTTTCTAATTCCTACTTTTTCTGGATACAATCAATATTTAGCATACAGGAGATGAGATCACCCATAAATATTAGATACGTTGTATATAATATATAGGAGATGAGATCACCTGTAAATTGTAAATACTTAAATGATATATGGCTGTTTTGTTTGGACCAAGAATGTAATAATAGCAGGTTGCATGTAACGTATGACAATCTTTTCAACTTATGGCTGAATACATATCCAAACAAACGATAACATGACTTCAATAGTTCAGCTATAAGTAAATTTAAGTTTGACAAAAAGGTCTCCCCTTGTTTTGCATACATACTCTAGGTGGAATATTGTGCCAACTGCTAACCGATAATCTACATATGGAAAAGTATTGAAATTCTACTTTATCTCTCACTCGGAAACCATCTGGTATACTTAAAGGTGTGTAAGCTATAATGTTCTTCGGTTTCTCTGTAGATAATTAAGTTTGCTAGAGATTTTTTTACAGAGTATTGGATTATTTTTAGCAATTCTGGAAGGTCGACCAGAGGTTGGGTCTATCTTAATACCTTCTTTGATGGCCTTCGGTTTAGCAAATGTGTTGGTTGATCTATTGTCTTTTGAAATGGCCAAGTTTATGAGCGAAAGACTACCTGAAAGGTATGACTTCTGTTCATATATGTAAACTGAGATACATTTAGTTTAATAAACTTGTGCTGAAGGGTGTCAACTGTTCACAGAACAAATTGGGTTCTCTGCATCAGTTGCTGTTGCTAAGTACTGGTTTCTTTTCCCTTTAATTTTTTTTAAAGATATGTTGAGAAGATGATTTGGCGTTTTTGATTCGCATGATACATTAAATTACGTCCAATGAAAACTTGCCAATGTATCATAGTGCAACCTTATATTGAATGCTAAAATTCTAATAAATCGTGTCTTTCAGCTCTAGTCACGTATAACAACAGTAGATACAATTTAAGCGTCAGATATGACCAAGTATGTTTAGTTTCTTATTCCTAGAACAAAGGCTTCCTAGTACTTGAAAAAATATAACCATGTTATAAGTATTGGGAGTGCCTCAATTTTTCATTCCTAGTCAAGTACTTTTGGCAAAGCCTTACTAATCATGTCAGGTCTACATAACTAAGGGATGTCATGCCATTTATGTTAGCAATTGTTTTGTCTTTACTTGTTAATAGAATTAAATAGTAATAAATACTTGTAACTCTTTAGCATTTCTATTTTGAAACTATATGTTTGTTTGGTAACAAATTAAGTTTTTGCTCAGCCGTGGGTTCTTTTGTGAGCATTCACCAATTTGAAGATATCCGCATTTTGATGAGCACTAGTTCTAATTACACAGAGGAAGTAATTAATAGCTTACATTGTACGCCACAGTTTAATTAATCCGTATTGGTTCTAGTTGCAGCAGCTATTTTCGGTACAGCCTTTCACCTTGGTTACTTTTTTGGTACCAGTATGATATCTGGCAGGCAACGATCATTGTTTCCTTATATTGTTCTAATAAAAAGTACCAGTCAGGCATTGACAACTTTAGTTTGTGCGCTGACGAGCAATTGCAGATTCTCTGTTCTTGATGTTATTCTTCGTGCGATTGAAGCTCTTTCAGTTATAGATGGTCATTCGCAAGAAATCTGCTCAAATAAAGAACTGTTCCGAATAGTTAACAGTCTCATCAAAATTTCTGATAAAGCTGACGTAAGTTTTAACTACTCAATTATTTCTAGCAACAAGTCCTAAATGCAAATGTATACAAGTGTAATCCTTCTTAAACTTAATGTTAATGAAGAACCCTACTAATGGATCAGGATCATATGCTTTAATTGATAAAGCAACTTTTGCTTTTCTTTGAATCCTGATTGTAAGTTTCTTGATCTGTTGATGGAAATCTTGTGATTGCTCTTGTCTCATCCAAGTTTTGCTTGGATTCTTTACAATTTACAGCTAACTATTAAACTACTATTGTCGCTTCTTTGTAGGTTGCCACATCTTGTGCTACTGCTGGAGTTTTAATTGCAAATATACTATCTGATACACCTGATTTGGCTTCGGAGATCTCACAAGGTAATTAAGTACCATATTTAGCCGAGTAATAATAAAAGTGTATATACTTTTAACATATGCTTTGCTTGTCTATAAAGTTTGTATTTTAACTAGATGCGACACTTTGGATCATGCAGATTTTTCTTTCTTAAGTGGCCTGCTTGATATTCTACCCTTAGCATCAGAAGACTTGGAAGCCAAGAAAGCGCTCTGGAGTGTTATTGCAAGATTACTAGTTAAAGTTCGAGAAGATGACTTAAACTTTTCAAGTCTGCATCAGTATGTGCTGGTTTTCCTAAGCAAGTCTGACGTCATAGAAGATGATCTTCTTGATAAAGAATTGGATGATTCTTGTCATGAAAATGAGCGCTTACAATCTTCAAGTACCAACTCAAATGCCCGAGTGCTATCTGTATCCTTTCTGAGAAGTTACTTTCATACATCTAGTGTACCAAACCTTTCAAATCTTTTGTTAGCCCTAACTGTTACAACAGATAAGAAGAATAGTTTGTATATTGAACCGTTGGAACTCAACTAAGAATTATCAAGAGGCGAACAAGGGGATAATCGAATGCTTTCCATCTGAAGTTCAAATCAGAAGGCTTGTGGACTTTTGTCAAAAGTATATCGAGTAAGCTAATTTCTCTAAACGACCCGAAGCTCGAACTTTGGCATACATGCTAATACGCTATAGAATATAGATATAGGATTTTCAAGTTGCGGTTAAGCTCAAGTAGCCTCAACTTGAGCTTAGTTTAGCATAGGTCAGCTCAGACCAAACCTCGAGCCAAAATCGAGTTCAATTACGTTTTTCTAGATTAACATGGTGATTGAGGAGATATTGGTTAGCTTTCTTGATGCATGAGGAAAAATAGATATATTTGAGCTACGAGCCAAAATAGCTATTACCTCCTCTCTCTGATCATGCCTCTCTATTGATATTGTTACAACTGTATCAATGCTTTGCATCATTACATTTTAGACTTTTGTTTCGCGCGTATAATCCGTAGTAACGTTTTGTACAGTTAATGGAGCTTTATCTTTGTTCAGGCATTCCTTAATTGCCTTGTGTATCTGGCAAGTTACTTCATTTTGAATTTTTTGTTTATCCTCAAGTGTTTATGTATGTTTCCAAGGTAGATCATTATGCTTCGATTGATGGCTCTTTCGTCACAAGTTTCCACATTCCACAATGGCGAGGGGAAGACATGTTTCACAGAGGCCAGTCTGCAAGGATTGACAGGGTATGACCCTGAATGTGCATCTTGTGTTATGAGCAATATCGTGGCAATTCATATTCTACAATCGTACTGGGGTTGTGGTTGCTTGAAGTGAGTATACATACACTTTGATATGATGCGTCCGGGCTTGTTTATTGTAGACTGTTATTGCCATTGTCAATTGTTACTGATGGAGTAATTATTTCTCATAGTTCAGGTGTTTTAATATTTTTGCACTCCATCTATAAATTTAGACGTGTATATTGTAATCTCACGATTGGTTGTCTGGTGATCTGGCTTAATCGTTAAACAAACTTGGCTGTGGCTGTGGCTCTCTTTAGATTAAATTGCTTGGTATTTATATAATAAAAGCTGCACGTTTAAAATATACAAGATTGTGCAATCAATAAACAAAATAATTGATCAATTGTGTTATTTACTGTGAATCAACTAAAAATTTGAGAAGAGTTTAGGGAAATTGTATATCTTAAATCCAGATAACATGGCTAATTCCAAATAGCTGCTGTATATGCATCGGATGTTTTGTAGGTTGATGCAGCTGGTTGCAATGTTTGGAGATTGCAACAATGATTGAGCCAAGTGTTGGTGTTGGGTGGATACAGCCGGTTGCGAAGCTGGTGTCGAGTTTGATGCAGTAGACTGCTATCAAATATTTTAGATACAAGTTACAACCAAATATTTCAACTATGGTTAGAAGCAGCACCGGCAGCTAGTGCAGGACGGACGGTCAAATATTTTGATTTTACGGAATTTGGTCAATACTTTGAGCCTGATATTGGATCTTGTCGACTACTATTAAATACTCCAATTTCAATATAGATGTGGAGGTTTAGGTACGAATATTAAGAAAAGGGTTAGGCTAAATTAGGGCCAAAAAAATGTTAAGCATTCCCAAAATTTAGAGAATCTTTTTAATTCAATAGTCAAAGACTATTTTGCCTTTTGACCAAGAATTTTTATTTTTGTCTTGTAGTGGAATGTGGGTATGGTTAGCCAATTCTTGAAGAACACAAAATTTCTCCTCCAAACAACCCTCTTATACTCTAGCTTTAACAAAAATTTCAAAAACTCCAAAAAATTCAAAAACTCCTAAAATTTCAAAAACTTCAAAAACTCTAAAAAATTCAAAAACTCCTAAAATTTCAAAAACTTCAAAAACTCACAAATAAACACTTGAAGCTCAAAAAAATCATCACTTTTTTTTATAAATTCGGAATAATCGAAGGATGGACTCTGGATTTGAGAAGCTTGCTGAGGAGCATGGGACTCCAAATATGGTAGTTTTCTAACCAATTTTTTTTGTAAAAGTTTCTATTTTGGTAGACCTTCCACATTTAGAAAGTTAGAACCCGACCTCCCCCGCCGGTTTTGACCCTCCAACCCGCCGGGATGAAGAACTCTCATTTGTAGAAGATGAAGGTTCCCCGCCGGGTGAGGCCGTCCCCAACCGCCGGGGAACGCCATGTCCACCCGCCGGGTGAGACAGCCATACCCGGCGGGGTTGTAGCCTTGCACACCGGCGGGGCAACTCGTTATAATTTGGACTTAATCCAATGTTAAAGTGAAGGATTATCCCCGCCGGGTTTGGAAACTTCAACCGGCGGGGTTGGCTACCTATACCGCCGGGGCTGACAACCTCAACCGGCGGGGTCTGGAGCTGTCTCCAAACTCCAATGGAGTTTGATGTAGAACCTGACCCCCGGCGGGTGGGGAATTGTCAACCGCCGGTTGACTACATCCCCGCCGGTGGGGGAATTTTCAACCGCCGGTTGACAATGTCCCCGGCGGGTGAGACCTTTACAAACCGGCGGTGGGGTTTTGTTCGTCCGTTGGGTTTTGGCTTTTTTTATCCACGCTCGTATTTGATGCTTCTTTTTTAACACGCATAGGGTGATGAGTCAAAGGATTATTTGATTAGTTCGTGCATGGCGAAGGAGGAGGAGGAGGAAATACCGGTGCCTTGCTCCGTCGATTATAGCGAGCTGTTCAACACCAAAGGACAGTACTACTCCCGGGCAGACCTTATTGAATGGGTTAAGGAAACCGCATCGGATAACGGGTTTGTGATTATTTTACGCCGATGCGATAGACACGATCGCAAAACTCCGAGAGTAGAGTTTGTGTGCGAAAGATCCGGTGTTTACACAAAACTCGTAGACCACAAGGATCTAAAGAGGAAGTCTACCGGAACGAAAAAATGCGGATGCCCGTTCGCCCTTAAAGGAAAGAAGATGGGTGATGATTTGTGGGGAATAGAGGTTGTGTGCGGCGTTCACAATCACGATACTGCATCCTACAAAGAAGGTCATTCCTACGTGGGACGGTTTCAAAAAAAAGAGATGGATTTTGTGGTTAGTTCGAATAAAATGGGATCCCGTCCTCGTGATATTCTTGGTGGAGTGAAGAAATTGAACCCTAAGAATTCTTCTACAATCCGCACCGTGTACAACGCAATACTAAAACACCGGAAGCTCGAGAAAGGTGGTCGGTCGCAATTCCAATACTTGTTGGGTGAACTAAAGCGACTAAACTACTACGAATTCCATAGAAAGTCCGAAGACGGAAGCGATATCATAGGCGAGCTTTTTTTTTGCGCACCCGGTTAGTTTGGATTTGTTACGGACATTTCCGAACGTCATTATAATGGATAACACGTACAAGGTGATCAAATACGGGATGCCGTTGTACGAGGTCGTGGGTGCGACTTGTACGGGGAAAACATTCTACATTGGATTTGCTTTTATGTCGAGTGAAAAAATCGAGGCCTACAAGTGGGTGTTAGGATGCTTACATTCGTTGATGGTAACTCACTCCATCGAATTACCATCCATTGTTTTGACGGATAGAGATTTGGCGCTTGTGAATGCGGTGGAGGAAGTGTTCCCCAATGCGACGCACATGTTGTGTCGATGACACATCAACATGAACGTCCTAGGAAAAACAAAAACGATCATAAAGGAGAAGGTAGTGTCCGATGCCTTTTTGAAAGTGTGGAACGGAATGATGTTGGCGGAAACGGAGTTAGCGTACGAGAACTACCGGTCGGAATTGCACCGCGATTTCAAAGACTATCCGAAAGCGATTGAGTATACCGAAAGTTGGGTGGGGCCGTACGGTGAAAAGTTTGTCACGTGGAGAACTAACAAGTGGATGCATTTTGGTAACCAAACCACAAACCGCGTGGAGAACGCTCATTCGAGTCTCAAGCGTTTCATCGGTACGAGCAAAGGTAACTTTGAATCTTTTTGGTTGAAGTTGCATACTTTGATTGAATTGCAACACGGGGACATCAAGGCTTCCTTCGAAAAGAGCCGGTTGTTGGCCCTACATAAATTCACAAACATTGTGTACGGTTAAGTAAAAAACAACATCTCCCACCATGCAATGGGAATTTTGGCCGACGAAGTCGAATGTGCCCGGAACATGACAATCGCACCGGATATGCCTTGCGGTTGTGCCATACGAACTACGCACGGCATGCCTTGCGCCCACGAAATCTATGATTTTGTTGCGAAAGGGATAGAGGTGCCGCTTGAGTTGTTTCACGAACATTGGAAGAGGTTAGACATCCTAGTTCGTACCAACCTCTCGACGAATGAGCAACTTAAAGCAAAGCTTGACAAGCTAGTATCCGATGTCATGGCGTCCAATGACGAAGCACAGATAGAGCACATTTATAAACAATGGTTTGTCGTCGTCCATCCCGAAACAACTAACATTTTGGAGCCGTTTGTTAAGCAAAAAGCGCGCGGTCGTCCACCTAACAAACGTAAGTTATCTATTGCCGCCGATGATAAATCCACTAAACGCGACAAAAGTTGGCACGAACATGTACTTAAGGAAGAAAATGATAGTACGCCATCCTTGCTTGGAGACTTCAAACTTCCAACCGAAACCTCGAGGAAAGGGAAAAAAAAGGAGCCTAAACGTGGTTCGTCGACCACCCCCGCTCGTACGAAAGGTAGCGCTATTCGAACGCAAGCAAGTGGTACAACGCTTAGTAGTGGAACGGTGGGTTGTAGGTCAAGCTCTACGATGCCGGTGAAGGCAAGTTTTGTGGACCCCAAAGGATACATGAACCAATTCCCGAGCTATTTTACGCCTTTCGTAGAGTCCATTACCGATGTTAAATCCGATGGGCATTGCGGGTACCGCTCGATAGCGTACGCCTTGAACGGGCAACAAGATGGGTGGAGGTTGATAAGGGATGCCCTTTACAACGAGCTTATGGATTACGCATCGGTCTACGTAAAGATTTTTACTAGCATGGAGGATTTGATTGATGTTGCGGAGCGTGTGAAATGTTCAAGCGATGTGGGAACTAAGGACCATTGGATGTCCATGCCCGAGATGGGAGTGGCAATCGCATCTGCGTTTAACTGCATACTCCATTTTGTTGGGGTATTCCGAAATATGGATGTCGGCTTCACTTTTCTTCCGCTAAGAGGTGCACCTCCTCCGATGCCAAACCGGTTGGAAATCGGATTGGGTTGGGTCAAAACCAACCATTTCGTGAACGTAAGTATTCATACAAGGGGTACGTCAATGGTAATTTTAATTTCAAGAAATTTATTTTATCGTGTTTTTGTTTTGTAGCTTGGGATTAAGGCGGAGGCCCCATGTGCTAGGATACATCCTTGTTGCCTAAAGTTGCGTTCACCAGAAGCTGAAGGTTGGGCATTGCCGATTGCATCTCGTTGCAAGAAATACGAAGAGCTTAAAAATAATTACCCCGAAGTAACCAATTTATCCCCTTTTGCTTGATGACTAGACGATTGTAACGAATGTAAACCCTGGATGGTTTTATACTTTTATGGTTTATATGTTTGGATGCTTTTTATGTTGAAAACAATAACACGTTTCCATTCTTAATATGATGATTGCATTACAACATTGAAAACATTGCATTAAAACATTACACTTTAATTTAAAGCATTGCATAATTAGAAATACATAAGCACATAACGAAAACCAAATGATAGATAAGCTAACTCCGGGTTAGCATTGCACGTTCGGTTTTACGGGGTCGGATAGTTCATCCCGAATCCATCAGAGTCACTACTTTCCTCGGGAGATGAGTACGTTCGAACGGCGCTGGCTATTGCATCGGGTATTTCGTTCTCGACCCGCTCTATCGCTTCCGACACCATCTCCTGCGTAATTGTAGTCTGCAATCCCATGTCGAATACCCTTCGGACTTTGGTTCGGTCTTCCCAAGGAAGTGACTCGATATTGAAAGTCACTGTTTTAAGATAAGCTAACCTATCGGTGACTTCTTCGCGTGCACGTGGTGGGGGCATTAAACATCCTGCACACGATGCCTCCCTACCGTGGTTGAAGAACATTCTGCACAGAACCGCATCGACGAAACCAGAAAACTCCTCTTGCATCGTAGTTTTGACGTAGTCGAATGCGCATAGTAGGCTTGCATCTTCGTACACATTCCAGCCGGAATCATCCATTGTTTTAACTTAAGTGTTTAGTTTCATCGAAGGGTTACAGTATTTATAGAGTTCATAGGTGGCGCAATCATACAAATAGTGGGCGGGAAATGCTCTTGTTTACCCCGCTTATTATTTGTTGGCGGGACATTTTTTGGCGGGACATTTTTTGGCGGGAGTTTATGTGGCAAAGTATTTGGCGGGAGTTTAATATCTATAAAATAAATTTCCTGCCCACACAACAAGATAAACCCTAAAATAACGTGTCTCTGGAACGAGTTCGAATATCAACTCAAACATAACAACTAAACATAACATAAACAACTTAGCATTACATAAACAACATAACACATAACACATATAATAAAAACATAACATGTTACAACAACATTAGGCAACATAAATTATAATAACACGTTCGAATACGACACATTGCGCTATTAGTAGTCGTAACGCAAGCTGTTTAAAACATCGTCGCCATCCTCCCTTGACATAACCATATCCTCCACATATGCTACCATATCCCTAGTGATATAGTCGCAGACGGTCATGTCCCAGACCTTTACCGCCTCCTCTTTAATTCTTCGCGGCATGAACAACAACTTCGTGAGGGGCTGCACAAAGAGGTAACGTGCCTTGATTTCGTCACGGCTGCGCACAACGACACCTGCAGTTTCTAAATAGCCGTAGTTGTAATACATATGACACAAAACCCTTTCAAAAAATGCATCACTCCTATCTTCACCCAACTCAGCCCGGGCATCCTTGACTGCTACAAGCATGTAGTAGTCTTCATTAGCGGTAAACTCCATTTGTTTCTAAGTGTTTGATGGATGCCATGTTGCTCGTTAACACTTGTGTATTTATAATGGAAGTATATCGTTGGCGGGAGTTTCATTTGGCGGGAGAGTCATATGGCGCGAAATATTTTTGGGCGGGGGCAATAATTGTATTAGGTCCCCGCCGGTCCATGACTAGTCAACAGCCGGTTCACCAATCCATATAAATCTTATAATTTTTTTTAAAAAAATATACTTACCCCGCCGGGGTGGAATTGTCACCCCGCCGGGTGACAACATCCCCGCCGGGTGAAAATTGTTGCACCGGCGGGGACGGTTAGATTTTTAAAAAAAAACTACCAAGTTTTTTTTAACTTGTAATGGTTGAAACTTTACGATCTTTTGTTTGTTTAAGCCTACAACGTGGATGAATATATTGATTGAATTAGATAACGTAAAGTGAACGGCAATAACGAACTATAATTAAACAAACACAATGTATTCATAACTTCAAACTAAAATACAACAAAGTTTTTAAAGTAACAAACTAACCCAAATGTCAACAAGTTGAACGTAACGTAATGTTCAAAACTAGAACAACAAGCATAATAAAAATCCAACCATAATAATAAGAAGCCACGGTGCGGTAAGCTCCATAACCTTCCTCCCAAAAGCCACTATCTCGTCATTCGAGTCGTCTAACGGCCGAATACGATTAATCGTATTCACCACATCGACTGCCGACGTCTCCGTAAGAACCCGAGGTGTGATATTAAACCACCCATACTTCTTCACGTACGCCTTGTACTGGGGGGACGAGGTGTGAGTACTCCCTTCCAAAGGCCTCGAATACCTATCGATCACGTATAGGTGCTCCCTCCACTGTGTCCAATGCCTAACCTGAACCGGGTACCGAAGATGGTCTCCTCTACCAAGACCGGTTCTAGCAACGAGGGGGTCGAGCGGCTTTTCTTGGATCCAACCGAACTGGCGCATCACTCGGTCGGGGTGATATGCCTCGCTCACCATCATTAGGCGAATAGGGTTTCGGTACAACCCTATTGCCTGCTCCGGCCATACCTCACGGACATCCTCGTAAGGTCGGAAAATAACCTACAAATAAAATTATTTCAACGTCCAACATTTTATATAAAGTAGATTTATTTAAATAAACGTAAAAAAAGAGAACTTACATCCTTTTCTCCTTGCGGCGCAAGGATCTCACGGTAGTACGGCTTCCCCCGAGCTAATGATACCGGGATCTTTTTCGGCAACCACGCAAGCATCTTCGGATCTGTCGGGCTATAACCACTGTTCACTGGCGCGCGGAAGACGGGGAAGTGGTCATAGACCCAACACTCGAACAAGGCCGAGAAGCCGACCAAGGTCTTCAAGGAGTGCTTCGAGATGCCTCCCAAACTCTTGTACAACCACACTAACGCACAAGTCCCCCATGCGTACTCACCAACCAACTCTAAATCCTCGAGGGCTAGAAGGAAATCGCACTGGATGTTCTTCTGGCTCGTGTTGGTGAAGATCGTACACCCGAGGAAGAACAGGATATATGCCCGAGCTGCTGCCTCCTTCATCTCCGGAGTGCAGGCGGTGTTCGAATCTAAGTACGCTTCCCCCGAGAATGTGGTCCTAAGCCATCGGAGGCCGAATCCGCTCCCGTCATGAGCCTCCATTTCCTGCTGCACATCAGCAGCCGAAACTCCCAACAGCTCCCCATACCGTGCATACGTCGCCTCTATCGGATCAGGCCGGAAGAGGTCAATGATTCTCCCCTCAACCGGGAGGCCCGTAATGACATACACGTCGTCCAGTGTCATCGTCATCTCCCCAAAGGAGAACTGGAACGTGTTCGTCTCCTGGTGCCACCTCTCACCGAAGACCTCCGCCAACTGGACGTGGTTGTTGAAACTCGGTAAATGCCGCATCAAGGGCCAAAATGGGGTCTCCTCCAGGTACGCCCTAACCCCCACTTGTTTGCTAAGGTCCCACTGACCAAGCAAACCATACTTCGACTGCACCGTAATGCCCGAGCGCGCCTGTAAAAAAATTCAAAAATAATTACAATGTTAAAAAATGAATTCAAGTAAACAAAAAAATAATAAATTAATTAACTTACATCGTTTTTGAAGGCGTAATACGCCTCGTGCTGCGCATACTCGGGGAAGAGAAGCACATTATTTTGGGATAGGAAAAGATTTTTCCATCCCTACGCATCGGTTGGAGGCCCTTCGGGACGGACCTCTCTTCGAGGTGGTGGCAACGGGACCTCCGCTTCCTCCTGCTCCGTATCCTCCTCCTCCTCGTCCACTAGGGCACGCCGGCGGATGGGGAGCACCTCTCGTGGAGGAGAAGATCGTCGACGGGGGGCATCCCTGGTGGCATCGAATTTCCGATGCCGCAAAGATCGCTCGGTCGGATCCTCGCGCTCCTCGCGCTCCTCGCGCACCTCGCGGTGGGGGCGAACACGCTCTGTCCGATCCCCATGTTCCGGCCTAGCGGCGACCACCGCCCGTCGGCTACTGCCTTCACCTTTTTTTGCCGCCTTGGCCGCCTTCTCCTTCGTTAGGCGAGGTGCTTCGTGTTGGCTGCAAAACATTAGAGAAAGAAGTTAGAAAATTTTATAAAAAATACAAAAAAATAAATGCAGAAAGAGGGTAGCAACAGGTCTCCCCCGCCGGGTAAGGAATTTTCACCCGGCGGGTGAAAATTAAACTATTTAATATTTTAGTTTTCACCCGCCGGGTGAACCACGCTTCACCCAGCGGGGACAAAGAACAGACCTGGGTTTTCCCAGGTTTGTTCTTGGTCCCCGCCGGGTGAAGCGAGGTCCAACCGGCGGGGACCAAAAACAGACCTCGGAAAACCCAGGTCTGTTCTTGGTCCCCGCCGGGTGAATGCCCTACACCCCGGCGGGGGAACACGAAAACCTGCAAAAAAAAAGGTTGAAGACAACCCAAAACCTCGAAAACCTACCTAAATCAGCCACAAGCAACCTAATCTAGCATACCCTAGCATTACTAGACAACTATAAACAACATATAACACTAAATCAGCCACAAACCTAGCATCAAAATCAAAAAACCTAACCTAAACCAAATATAGAAAGAAAGTTCATTTAAGAGTAAAAACTTACTCTTTTCCTTTGCCCATTGTAGTTCTTGAGTTGTTGTTGATGTGTAGAGATCTTCGGATTTGATTTTGGGGCTGATTGTAGAACTTTGGAGTTTTGAGAGGTTTTAGGGTTTTGAGGTTGATTTTGGGTTGGGGCTGTTTTAGAAGTGGGAATGCTTAGTGTTTAGGGTTTTGACTTAGTAAAAAAACGAAGGGTTTTTTGGGTATTAGTTTGGGGCTACTTATATTTTTTATGGGTATGCTTAAAATTGGGGCTGGTTAGCCAATTGGGCCCCAATTTAGCCATACCCTTAAGAAAATTGTTTCATAATATTTGTATGAAACTATATTCTACATCTTTTAATGTATAGAACATTTTCCAATTTTTTTAAATAATTTTTTTGTAATAAAAGTTTATTTTAGTTAAGCGATATTTGCTTTTTAAAATTCAAATAAGTTTAATATTCATTTTAAAAGATTAAACTAATCTCAAATATAATTTTAAATTATTTATCATTTTGTATATCATTGTCATTCAAAACAAACAAACATATAAGAATTAGAAAAAAATCATAACCAAATCTTTTGGGAGTCAAAATTCCTAATTTTCTTTAAGAAACGTAAATCTTGAATTCAAGATCTAAAAACAATTCTCTGAGTCTTCGATTCAATCTTACAAGAATAAAGAGTGATTCATTTATAAATCTCATCATGGAAGAAAAAGAGACTTGATGGTCGATGAATTTTCTCCATCTTTGTCAGAGATTGAGACGCAAAATCAATGAACCAATAAATAAATCGACATAACGAATCTACCCAAAAAATGCATAAATAAATCAAGCAACAAAGAGGCTTGCATTAGAGGAGACAGAAGCTACGCATATCAATTACCAATATTGATCAAAAACCCCAAAATATTGAGAAAAATGGACCCGTCCGATTCAAGAAATCATCAACAATTTATTAACTATTTAATAAAGCCTCTCCAACTCAGAAGCAAGATCAAACATCGAATAAGAATAAAAAAAATAAAGCAAAAACGTACGTGTATACAACCAAAATCAAGAACTCAGAAATCATCTACGACAAAGTCCAAACCATCATTTTCATTGAGCTAGATAAGTTCAATCTACTCTTAATATCTAAATTCACATTGATTGCTAATTTTCTTCTGATAGACCTAGGTTGAACCAAATTCAAACTTTTCTCGAGAGTTTCCAAGTTTTTTGGACAATTTAGTAACTCTCAGTGGGACTATAAACACCTTAATTAAAGTAGATCATTTAGAAGATATAAAAAAAAATATGGAAAATAAATATTTTGACCATAGGTCAACATTCATTAAGATTGTTAAAATGGTTTACGGGATTCATTCTAAAAATTGAATCTCCGATAACCCTTGTTTGGGTTTCGTTCTCCAGTTTACCTGAATACATGTACAATCATGACACGATTGTACATATAGTTAAAGTCATACGAATACCTTTTTTCTATATGGGTACCCTAAAAAAACAGGATCAAATTCAATTGTTGTAGGGCTTGATTGGAACTGGATGTCTCACAACCACTCCCTCAATATATATATATATATATATATATAGGTTTTGGTGATGGAAAAAGTGTTAAGAGTGAGTAAACTTGATCATTTATCCCACATCGCTTAGACTGAACAAGTACTTACAATATATAAGTGAATGAAATATCTCAACTAAAGTGAGGCCTTTTAGGAGTGAACCAATGCAAAACCGTGCGAGACTAATCGCCTATGAAGACAGAGTTGGAGTCAATAGAAAAGAACGGAACTTGGTTTCTCACAAATCTTCCAAGTGGAGCAAAGAGAATTGGTGTTAAATGGCTTTATAAAACCAAGCTCAACGAGAAGGGAGAGGTTAAAAAATACAAAGCTCAATTGGTGGTCAAAGGCTATGCGCAAGAAGATGGCGTGTTGGGATACTATTCGTACGATGCTAGCTGTAGCAGCTCAAAAGAATTGGTGTGTTTATCAGTTAGACGTAAAGAGTGCGTTTCTCTATGACAAACTAAACAGAAGGTGTGTTTGTCCGCTTTGGGCGATTAGTCCCGCACGGTTTGGCTCTTGGTTCACTCCAAAAAGGCCTCACTTTAGTTGAGATATTTCATTCACTTATATATTGTAAGTACTTGTTCAGTCTAAGCGATGTGGGATAAAAGATCAAGTTTACTCACTCTTAACACTCTCCCTTAAACTTGATCCGCGGAATGGCATATACACTCTATGCATTCCGCCTCACTCAATACACCCATTGCATGGCTTAGAACACAAGTTTCAATCTTGATCTGATACCATGTCAGAAATATCTCCACCAACTAATGTTTAGGAACTCCTTTATCATTCAAAATACACTGCACCATATTCATTATTGTCCGGTTCTTGCGCTCAGCAATTCTGTTTTGTTGCGGAGTGAAAGATGTAGTGAGTTGTCTGCTAATTCCGGCTTCCTCACAAAAATCAGTGAACTCATTTGAAGTGAATTCACCGCCTCTGTCCGTTCGTAGACATGCTAGCGTTTCTCCACTCTCATGACAAAAAATATATCCATACCTTTCTGCTAAAGTCATCGATGAAAGTAAGAATATATCTCTTGTCGGAGTTCGATGCTGGAGAAATTGGCCCACATATATCAGAATGTACCAGCTGCAACCTCCTTGACGAACGCCACAAACTTTGTTTAGGGATACTCTCACGATGTTGTTTACCAACAAAACAACTAACACATTTCTCAGCTTCGTTGGTGCTCAGATGTGGTATCCCTTTGACCATATTCTGATATTTGAGAGTTCTTAAACCTTTGTAACTTAAGTGCCCATACCTTCGATGCCAAAATTATAAGCTCATCCATTGCTGTTACTTTCAAACATTTCTCAACCGTAAACAAGTTACCTTTTGAGGCCAAAATCTTGAACAATTTATTTTCCGTCATTTTTGCTTGCATAACCAGCCCTAACTCCGGATGATAAAACTTGCATACTTCATGATGTATCAAAATCTTGCAGCCTTTTTGTACAAGTTGTCCCAAGCTTACCAAGTTACTCGTTAATTCTGGTACTAGATATACATCTAAAATGACATGAGTCCTTCCATTGACACGTAAAGTTACATCACATTTTCCAATTACCGAAATAATAGAATTGTTACCGAGTTTTACGGAGGATTGAAACTCTTCATCAAGCTTTGAAAACCATGATTTGTCTTTTGTCATGTGGTTGGAACAGCCTGAATCAAGATACCACACAAATTTTCTTTCTTCTGGAACTAGTGTGTACGCCATTAACAAAACATCACCTTCCTCTTCTCCAATCTGTGTATAGTTCGCCTTCTCTTCCATAGGACATTCGTATGAAAAATGTCCAAGTTTGTGACAACGATAGCATTCCACCGTTTCCTTGTTAAATCTACCTCTTCCTCTTCCTCGGCCAAATTGTCTTCCTCCGCCTCGTCCATTTCGATACTCGTATGAAACTTTGAGTACATGTTCTTCTTCTACTATTCTTGGCTTTCTCATTTTTTGCTCATGAACAAGTAATGAGCTTTGCAAGGTATCGACTGATAAACTGTCAATATCTTTCGATTCTTCAATTGAACACACAATGTAGTTGAAGTTTTCAGTCAGAGTTCGCAAGATCTTTTCCACAATTTTGACATCTTGCATATCATCCCCACAGTTTCTCATGTCGTTTGCTACCATCATCACCCTTGTTAAGTAATTGGAGATGGATTCTTCATTTTTCATCTCCAGCAATTCAAACGTTCTCCTCAAAGTTTGTAACTGTGCACGCTTCACTCTTGCATTTCCGTGATATTTGGTCTTCATAGAATCCCACAACTTCTTTGACGTCTCTTTCAAAGTTATCATCTTAAGAATTGATTTGTCAATCGCATTGAACAAATAATTCTTTGCCTTCAAATCCTTTAACCTTGCATCGGCAAGGGTCTTCTTCTCTGCTTCGGTCAATCCTTCTTTGTTAATTGGTTCATCAATTCCATCTTCCACAACATCAAAATACTCCTTTGACCGAAGAATATTTTCCATAAGGAGACTCCAATGGTCATAATCTCCATCGAATTTTGGTATATAAGGTTGCCCAAAATTACTCGATTCTCCCATATTTTCTACGTGTTTGCTCCCTTTCTCTTTTAATTTAATAGATCTGATACCAAATTTGTTGATTTCAGATGAATAAATCTCAGACAAAAGCTATGAAAAGCTTTGATAATTTTATTAGGTAATATAAATGACTATTAAATAGTCAAAGATTTAGTACACAAAATGAAACTAACACATAAGAAGAGAAACTGAAAGGACAATAAAAAACGGAAACACAATTAAATGACACAAACTTAAAGTGGAGTGTAACTCCTATCTTGACCAAATAAAGCATTAAAGTCCTAACACTTATTAGATACCTCTGCTGGTAGATGCATCTCCGCTATGTCCTTTGCTAGTACATGAACTATTGGATCCCTCAAATAAAACATTAAATTCCTAACAAAAAAATTCCCCCAGTCCATCACATATGGAGGAAAACCATTCTACTGCATAATTTGCAAAAATCTAGGCGACCATGCTAAAGATTGTAAGAAAATAAGCAAACAACAAAGAAGGTTTAACTTATAAACATTCTTCCAAAACAACTAACATTTTCGAAAGTTCATCCCCTGATTCCATCTTCCCAACAGGGAACATGGATTCCTAAACAACCAATTAAAATTAAATATATTATTTTTCAAAATACTCCAAATAGCTCATTGAAAAAGATTATGTTAGTAAGAATAATAATCTTATTACTCAATATAAAATGGTAATAAACTCAACAAATTTAGATAAATCATTGAAAGAGAGTAACCACAAACATAACTTAAATAATTTAGATTACAACATAAAAATAATAGGAAACAAACATAAAAACAAAATACATAAAGTAACAAAATAAAGGATTTAAATCCAGACATAGACTCTCCTGAAGTTCAAAACAATGAAATTATTGAAGCCTTTCATACTTTAGAAATAAACAATAAGTTTATCTTACATTAAATGAATTTGAGAATCTTGCTTCCAGCTCTGAATCCTTTATACCATAAAATAAAGTTACGTTCCTTTGTCCCATAATTCTAAAAAGAAAACAAAAATGATTGACAATACAAAAAGCATTAGTAAAAGGATTAGAAAGTCTAAAACAAAATCATATAGAGGATCTCTTAATGAAAATTTGATCCACTTAAATAGATAAGCTAGGTCTTTTAACTCAAATTTCAAATGACAATAAAGATTCTTAATTGGAATGCTAGAAAAATAGGCAAAAAATGAACAATACTTAGAATAAATTCTATCATCAAATCTGAGAGAATTGATCATGCTACAAAAACTTTAGGTTTCCATTATGGCTGCTGTAATACCAGTAACAAAATTTGGATAATGTGGAGGGAGAACTTCCATATTAGAACTCTCACTGATCATGATCAATTCTAACATTTGCAAGTTAACCAGACTATCTTTAACAATGAATTTCTTGTTACAATTATACATGCAAAATGCACAAGAAATTTAAATCTAGGTTTATAGAATAGTTTAAAGGAAATATTTAATACTAATCAAGAATGGTTAGTCCATGGAGATATTAATGTTATAACATCAGCTGAAGAACAACTGGTTTATTCTTCATTATGTACCAAAAGCATAGATGGATTCAATGAAACTATCATTGACTTCCATCTTGAAGATGTTAGCTTCACATGTTCTAAATTCATATGGTCTAATAATAGGATCTAAAAAAGATTAGATAAAACATTATATAATGCTGCTTGGAGGGAATACTTTGATATCACAATGGTAAAACATCTGGCCAGAACTGGCTCAGATCATTCACCATTGTGCATTTCCATTAATTCTAACACAAACAAACCTAATAAACTTTTAAATTCCTTAACATGTGGATGATCCATCCTGAATTTATGAAAATAGTAGAATATAATTGGTCAGAAAATATATTTGGACCTTCAATCTAGGTATTCTGGGCTAAGTTAGAAAACCTTAAACAAAAATTAAAACACTAAAACTTGAAAGTTTTTTGGAAACATGTTTGATGTTATAGCACAGTATGAAGAAGAGGTCAACCATTTAAAAACTTGTTATGAAAACTCTAAAAAACATAAAAGATAAAATTAGACTATCCAAAGCCAATGCAATGCACCTAAACTACCTGGCCAAGGAAAAGGAATTATCGGAACATAAAAATGCCACTTTCTGGTTCAAGGATGATGACCGTAACACCTTTTGTTTCCAATATTATATACGAAAGAGAAGTGCCAATAATAAAATTTATAAATCTGGAATGAAGATTCCTGAATTGAAGACCAACCCTCACTAGGTAGTTGATGTAGATTATCTTGTAAGGAGCTTAACTTCTCAGTCTACACATAATAATTTAGACGACATACATAGTTGTATTTCTAGACTAATACAATACAATCTATATCTCTTCTTTACTCATACAGTTGATGAAATTTATCAAATATTTCATTGTCTCAGCCCAAATAGCGTGGCTGTAATATTTGGATTTAACAATAAATTTTACTCTTCATGTTCGTCCATTATCTATAAATATCTAAGCAAAATTATAATAGCTTATTTCAATGAACATTCTATTCCAAAAGGGATTTATGCAACTGCATTATGCATGATCCTAAAAAAACTATCCAATGACCTGGAATGATTTTAGACCCATAAGTCTCTGTAATGTTTTAACTGAATTATTTTTAAAATATTAAATAATAAACTTTCAACTTTACTTCTTAAAATCATATCAAAAGAACATGGGGGTTTGTAATTGAAATGAACATCCATGAGAACATATTAATTACACCTGGACGGTCTCATGATCTAGCTAAGAAAATCAGAGGTGGCAATGTAATATTTAAACTTGATATAAATAAAGATTTGGATATAATATCATTTAGCTTTATTGTAAATATAATATCTTGTTTTGGTTTCAGTAATCAATTTACTAAACTTATCAAAAAAGGCACTGAATTTGTTCGTTTCTCAGTTATTATAAATTACACTATTTATGGATATTTTAACTCCACCAATCGTGTAAGGCATGGTGATCCCTTGTCATCCAACCTTTTCATCGTTGCTGAAGAATACTTGATAATATAAATTTAAAACGTATTCTATGAAAATATTTACATGAGATATGAATCAACAAGTAAAATTAAAATTCATTTCCTTGCCTCCGCAAATGATATAATCATCTTCATGAATGACTCTGCAAATAATGTAAAACAACTCTGGGAATACTTGAAACATTATCAAAATATTTCTAGTCAATTAATTAATAAAAAAAAATAACTTTTATAATTCTAATGAGTATCGATATAAGTAGTATTAGTACAGTTGAAACCATCACTGGCTTCAAAGATAGCTTTCTGCTTATTAATTATCTGGGCATAACTATTCATCCAAGTAACAAAGTGTGTTACTTTGATAATCTGGTCTAAAAAATAAGAAATAAAATCTTAGAATGGGATCGCAAAAACTTATCATTTGGAGGCAGAATTATTCTAATTCAATCTGTGCTCATGGAAATCCTAACATATTATGTCCAAAGTTATGGCCTTCCAAAATCTGTCATTAACAAGTTTATTTGGAAATCTAAAGAAAACAAAAATATTATAATTTGTCCCAAATAGAATAACCTTTGTAAACCATATGAGGAAGATGGTTTAAATTTCAGAAAGTTAAAGGACATTCACAATTCTTTCTCCTGTAAACTACGGTTTACATTCAAAGATCATCAAATTTTATGGTCAAATTTGACGCACTCGATCCACTGCCTTAATAAGCATCTATTAGAAACTTACATCAAATCTAAAGACTTTAAAATATGGAAACGTATGCTTAACATTAGAGAAAGTGCTGAAACTTTCATTTACTAAAATGTAGGCAATGGTAATATTAATTTCTGGTTGGAGAGATTAAGTCATATCCATCCTCTAAATAAGCTTCCAAATGATAATACAAATTTATGTGTGGGTGTGAGGGTATTGTGGGTAATTGTATAGTGATGAATTAAAATTTTGGGTGAGAGGTAGAGAGATAATAGAGATGTTAGCTGTTAATATTAAGAGAGATAATCAACCAACCCAAATGTTATTTTTTTATTTATAGGAAAAATTGGATCTATGGGCCAATCGGGCCGAGTTATGAATATGATTTAGTTTTATGAGCCCCCAAGCCTAACAACATTCGAAGTAGGTACACAACTTAGTCATCAAGCACTCACCTTACTTGGCATAGTTTTTATTATAAGTCTAAAATTCCCTCTGAGGAAAATCCGATGTTAACCTCGAATATATCTGACCCTATCACAAATAACTGATACAATGGTGAGAAAATTTATCAATTCTTGGGAAAACAACAATTGGAACTTAGACAAACTAAAGGAAATGTTATTTCTTCACATATACATATAATTTCAAAATTCAAATTCCACGATGAAAAGCTAATATAATCAAATGGAAGGCATCTTCCACTGGTTTCAATTTAAAAGACACTTTGGAAAACATCAGAACAAAATATATAAAATCTATCATATATAACAAAATATAGAATTTAATAACTCCAAAGAAGTGTTCATTCACTCTTTGGAGAATTCTAAAGGGATTAATAAAAGTAGACACTATTCTTCAAAATAATTTTTTACTACTGTTCAAATGCCAATTTTGTAACAATAATCCATAAACCATCTCTTTGTTCAGTTCAATACTACCTGAGAAGTATAGAAATACTTCGCAGGTCTCTTCGGTATATTAATTGGAAACCATATGACTATTAAACATTTAATTAGAAGTTGGTTTTTATAAACCAACTATACAACACATATAATGACAATCTTACCATCTATCATTTGTTGGTCCATTTGGTCTGCCGGAAACAAATCTAAATATAAAAACCTATTTATATCAACCAATAATATCAAGGACAAAATACAATATATATTAGTTAAACTAGACTTTGCTAATCTTATTACCAATGAGTTATGGTTAGGGGATTTAAAAACAGCTCATACTATGAGTTATTTCCACCATCACACAAATAGTATGAAAGCCTTATATGTAAATGGATTCCTCCTATATAAAGCAGACTTAAATTAAATACTAATGGTTTTTGTTTACATAATGCTGAATCTAGTGGTGGTCTACTAATCAGAAACTACCAAGGAGTTATACTAAACTCTATTGGTAAATTGTATCGAAAACAAACTTCCCTTATAGCTGAATCAAATGATCTCCTTGATGACCTTATAATATGTAGAGATCTGGGTTATAACCAGGTAGATATTGAAATAGACTTAATAATCCTACTTAAAACTATAGCTAACGGTCTAGCCCCATGGTACCTTACCCCAATCGTAAGTTGTTGTCTACAATGAATATAAAACACATTTGTAGGGAGAAAAATAATATTGCAGATTGGATTGCGAAATGGCCCCTTAAATGCAAGACTAACTGCAACCTGCTCAACTCAAAGCTATACTATTCTTGGAAAGCTTAATAATGAAATATTTAAGACTTAAAAAAACAGTTAATTAACAAAATAAGTTATCAATATAGTATTCTTCTCGAGCTCAATAAATGTCTGGATCAATTTAGTAGATATAACTATTAGTTTTTCCCAAATAACGACATCATCCTAATTAATATAGTGTGAATGTATTGTTAGTTGATGAAAAATAAATATTTGACGAAATATAATTTTGAAAAAGACATTTTAATCTAAACCATGATTTAATTCTCTCGTTTAAAATTAAAAAAAATCATCGTATTTTTTTTATGAAAGAATAAACTGTTTTCTTAATCAAATTAATTGTTTTAAATTTTAGGTTTTTAGATAAATTATTGGATTCTTCGTCTAGATTTTTAGTTATTTTATGTATTTTAATTCCGTTACACTAACAATAAATCTTAGTTATTTTATATATTGCGATGTCGTTGTAGTAGGAGTGAGATAATGGATCTATTGTAACCTCAATATGTTTTCCAATAAATCTATAATCTTAGTAGTTTTCGATATTGCATATAGCCTGATAAATTTTAGATTCATTCGGTTTTGAAAAATGTTTCAGTTTCGTATATAACTCTATTATGTTTTATTGGAGGCCAAAGTTATTTCCTCCATGAAAATTATTATTTCCTCCATATTTTGAAGAAACCTCCATGTTGTTATTTCCTTCATAAAGGAAGTTACACATTTGCCCTTTCACCTATTTTTTCTTCACAAAACCATTACCCTAACATACCATTACCCATTCAGTACAACAAAACCCATTCTTCACAAAACCGGTACCTTACAAAACAGATTCGAAGAAAGAGAGAAGCCTTGGAGAAGAAAACCCATTCTTCACAAAATAGTACTCTACAATAACATAATCGAATAGAGAGAGAAACCTTGGAGAGAAAACCCATTCTTCACAAAACCAGTACCTTACAAAATAGATTCGAAGAGAGAGAAGCCTTGGAGAAGATATGATGTTTATCGGATGTATTTTTTTGTTTATCGGATGATGTTTTTTTGTTTATCAGATGATGTTTTTCTTTTTGAAGAAGGTTCTGTTACTAACATGTTTACTTCCACTGTGGGTAATGTATTTGGGTTCAAAGCGTTGTTTGTTTATCATTGTTGTTTAGCCTTGTTTTAAGTGTTTAGAGGTTACGAAACAATCAAATTTTAATATACACTGGTGTTTTGCACTTGATTCCGAGATGGCCACTCAGAATCAGGTGCAATGTCCCAGTGAACAAATCATCACATTATATAATGGGACAGAGAGTTTGCAACTGATTCCGAGTGGCCTTCTCGGAATCAGTTGCACATTTTGTTTTTAAAATTGCAACTGATTCCGAGTGGCCTTCTCGGAATCAGCTGTTTCTTGGTTCCAACTTGTTTGCAACTGATTCCGAGAGGGTCACTCAGAATGAGTTGCAAACTCTCTGTCTCCACATTTTGGTTATAACTTGGTAAAAACAAACTGCACTTGATTCCGAGTGGCCCTCTCGGAATCAAGTGTAAAACCCCAGTATATATTAAAAAAGATTCCAATTAAGAGGCTATATGTATATGCAAGTGTATATATATATCATGTCAGTGAAAGTTAGGGATTGGCTTTAGAAAAGGTTGAGAAGTGTAGAATAATGGATCTGGGCCGATTTTATTAAGGCACCTTCATGATTAGAACAGCACGTCTCTCTCTCTACACATAAAATACGGATTATGGGTTCCAAAAGGCAGAAAGAAGGCAGGGGTAGAAGATGATGCACATGGACTGTTTATTGGTATCTTTTTTTATTCAAGAGACAATCTAATCTAATAAATACATGAAACTAAACTAATGGAAGTTTTAAGCTGGAAGTTTTCACATGGTTGCTACAAATGGATTGATAAAAGATACCAAAGTGAGCTTTGGTGTCTCGTAATTGTTGATAATTATCGAAAAATGAAATTATTAGATGGATTACAAGTTATTAAAATATGTATGATATGTAGGGTTAAAAAGGGTTTAATCTTATGTTTTTATACAGTAGGACAATCTATTTCCCTAATGGCACCTAACATTAAATTTGAATACAAAACAAGGGTAAACTAGTAAAATCACGTTTCACTAGTTTTAGAGATTTCAAATTATGGAGGAAATAATAATTTTCATGGGGGAAATAGCTTTGGCCTTTATTGAATGCTATTAAGTACTATTTTTTTTATTATATCAAAAAATTAACAAAATAATTTAAAATATTTAAGGGTGAACTATCCATAAAAAACTATTATTATAGCCTGATAATTTTTTTATATCACTATATTATTATTTTTTATTTATCAAAATTGGAATTTTATTTCATCATGGGAGAAATTACAATAAGCCTTAAAAGGTAGGGACTAAAAAAAAGTTAGACAAAAGCTAACTTTACCTTAGTTATCAACCTAACTCTCTAAATCAAACCTCTAACAAATAAACATTCCCAAACAAAACCCTAGAAAAACAGTCCACCGAAATCGGAGAGCACAAGAACCAAATCGGAAAAATTCACTCAGATTAGCTAGGAGAAGAGAGGTAGCCAATGCCCAAGCTTTCGAGAAGAAGAACAGAGCGGAGCTCTGTTGGAGCAGACGATTGATCGATTTCAATTTTCTGCTTACAACAAAGTGTCCACTTAGCTAACCAATCGGCGACAAAGTTCTGGGAACTGGAGACGAATTTGATAGTCATACACGGATGAAGGAGACGTCTACAGATTGGGAGTAGCTTGGATAGATGCCAAGGGTATCTGCCTTTAGCCAGGTAGTCGATTATCTCCTTGATATCGGTCTCGATATCGACCTTCTCCCAATTTCTGTCCTTACGAATCAAGAGTCCATCCAGAAGAGATCGAGCCTCAGCCATCAAAGGAGGGAGCTTCCCAAATGCGGATCCTACTCCCAGCTCTAAATCGCCTTGATGATCCCAAAAAATAACCCACCAGAGGCTTCACTAGTGTTAGAACTAGCTCCATCTACATTGAGCTTTCTTCTTCCTTCAAGCGGGTGAGTCCATTTTACATATTTGTACTTATTGGTCTCATCATAAGCTGAATAGCAACCCAAGTCTTTCCCAGCATCAATAGCTTTAAGCCAGTGCTTCTTTTTTAGATTTGTGTCCATACTGCATATCATCCTATTATTATAATAAATAGAAGATTCAGTAGTGATAGCCTTGTTCATAAACTTCATGTCATTTCTAAATTTCCAGATAGACCAACAGATTATATGAGGCAGAACATGAGTGATATGAACTCTAGACTTAGAAAACCATAACCATTCCCTAATGATATGGGTTATGCTCATATATGGTTTAATATTTTTAAAAATATGACTGTAATACTTCCAAATTGACCAAGATAGGTTACAGTTCACAAAAAAATGGTTTCTACTTTCACAGTTATGGCAGAAAACACACTTAGAAGCTAGACTAATATGTCTTTTTGTAAATTAACATCAATAGACAGATTTTTTTAAAATAGTTTCCAAGTAAAGAAAGAACACTTCTTGGGGGTTAGATGATTCCAGGTCTTCTTATATAAAGAAGATTTATTGTAGTGCCTTCTGACTTTGTCCCAAGTGAGCTTAGTGTTAAACTCCAGGTTAGGAGAAGTAGACCACACCAACATATCGTCTTTAGATGGATCAATCTTATAGAGAGAAATTTGCTGAATTCTGTCTTCACTTAGGAAGGTATTCAGCACTTCAAAATCTCAACCATTGTCTTTCCAAAACCTGTTAACATTTTGCTATAAAAACCACGTGTTAGAATCAGTATTCTTATAATCAAAGATTGGAGATTGGTTATGCCAATTCTCCAACCAAAAGTCCACATTTCCCATACCAAGAATCCATTTTATGTTAGGTTCAGCAGAGTCTTTTATGTTAACTAATCTTTTCCAAATCAAGGAACCAGTGTTAAATTTAGCTTTAAGGGGATGACAATTTCTATTGTAAATGTCTTTCACTAAATTAGCCCAAATACTGTCTTATTTTCTGTATTTATACCAGAGCCTTTGAGAAAGAGTGGTTTGAATATCATTGAGACTTCTTATATTCAAACCACCTTCATCAAAAGGTCTGCAAATATTTTTCCAAGTTGTCCAATGGATGGTTTTGGTATCAAACTTGGACCTCCATAAGAATTTGTTAATTTTTTTTCTATTTTATTGATAATTGACCGAGGGACAATAGATTTATGCATCCAATAATATGGTAAAGACATAAAAATAGTTGAGATAAGAGAGAGCCTTCCCCCAAATGATAAGAATTTGTTGTCCCAATCCATTACTTTGCTATTGACGTTATCTAATAGCTTTTTGAAATTTCTTTGCTTATTGTTGCAGCTCAAAGTGATTCCCAAGTAACTGATAGACAATTTGTCAGTTTTGAATCCAGTAGAAGTTTCCAGCTCCCGAATTCTGTTTTGATGAAGTAAATTTGAGGTAATAACATGAGTATTTTCTTTATTAATAATTTGTCCAGAGATAATCTGATATTTATCAAAGATGTCACTAAGCAGCATTATAGAAGAATTCATACTGTTAGTAAAGACCATAATATCATCTGCAAATGAAATACTAGGCAACACAATAGAGGATCTAGAAGCAAAATTCATACTAGGGTTTTTAATATAGAGATTTATCAAAACCCTAATTAAAACCTCCTCACTGAGGATAAATAAACTTGGGGACAAAGGGTCTCATTGCCTTAACACTCTGGCAGAATTAAAATAACCAAAAGACTGACCATTTATAAGAATAGAAATAGAGACAGAACCGATCATTATTTTAACTAATTGAATGAAATTATCAGAGAATCCAAATTGCATTAGGACTTTAAGAGTGAAGGGAATAGACATCAGGTCAAATGTTTTGGACATGTCCAATTTGACCATGATGTTACCTTTGGTAGGCTATCTACTCAGATCATAAACCATCTCATTTGCCAGTAGAATATTATCATGAATTGAACGACCTTTGACAAAAGCCCTCTGAGTAGTTGAGATAATTTTGGGAAAAACCTTAGACAACCTGTTATTTAAGAGCTTAGAAAAGATTCTATTAGTTAAAGTACACAGTCTAATAGGCCTATAGTGATTCCAAAAGGTAGTATGGATTGTTTTAGGGATAAGACAAAGACCCGTTGCAAAAATTCCTTTAGGAATGTCACTACCAGACATAAAAGAATTAACAACTATGGTCAAATCTTCTTTGATGATATGCCACCAGTCTAAATAAAACTTCACATTATAACCATCAATACCAGATGCACTGTCTGGATTGATAGAGCTAATGACATTCCATAGCTCATCATAAGTTGTAGGCTTCAATAGGTCATAGTTGTTTTCATCAGTCACCAACTTAGGGATAGAAGTCAAAAGATCATTTTCCAAGCAAAGGTTTTCATCCTCAATAGATTTATAAGCCTTTTTAGAGTAAATGTCTTTAAAAACTTCACAGTAGAGTCATCTATCTCATCAGAATTGTAAAGCCAATTTCCATCTTCCTTTATAGCATTTATAGCATTCTTTCTTCTCTTTTTAGAGACATAAGAGTGAAACATCTTTGTATTGTTATCACCCTTTATGAGCCAACTACTATAATATTTTTGTCTCCAATAGTTCTCTTCGTTTCTAAGAGTCTGCAAATAAAGACTGTTAGCTTTCTTTAAGTACATATCAGATGTATTATTGTTGAGATTAGAGTGCATAAGCTCAGCCTCCTTAACCATAGATTCAGTCTCTTTAACCTTATTGAAAACATTTCTAAAGCAATTTCTGTTCCACAATTTAAGACAACTTTTCAGTCTTTTCAATTTAAACCAATAGATTTCACTAGGAGACCCACTAATTCTTAAATTCCAATTCTTTTTACCACCTCTAGAAAAGAAGAGTCATTTGACCAAATGTTCATGTATTTAAAGTTTATGTTCATAACATTAGGCTTATAATAAGTATTAGTATTAGCCATAATAAAAAGGGGGGCATGGTCAGAGCATGTTCTGACCATGTGAGTAACCTTAGTAATGCAGAAGATACTAGACCAATTAGCATTAAACAAGGCTCTATCAAGCCTTTTCCACTTAAAGCTTCTGTTCCAAGTGAATTTGGGACCCAAAAAACCAACATCCTCCAACTGGCAATCATTTATAGTTTGAACAAAGTCATTTATACTATTATAATCTATATGCTTACAAACAATTGGCTCAGCAGATGATGAGATGACATTAAAGTCACCCACCACAAGCCAGCCACTATTAGTATTAGCAGTAGATCTCAGCTGCTGCCATAAGTCCATCCTTAGAGTTCTGTTACACTTAGCATAAATAACATATAAAAGAAAAGTAATGTTATTAGCAGTAGTAACTTCCAAGCTTAGGCACTGATCATGATTAGTAATGATATTAAAACAAAGATCAGGGCCCAAAAAAACCCAAATTTTATTTGAAATATTAGAATAATGACTTGAAAACCCTAACAATTCTGCTATAGAAGAGATATTTTCAGAGCTTGTTAAAGGCTCTTGAAAAGCAAGAATGTTAATTTTTTCTTTAACAACCATATCTTTTAATCTTCTGATAGTAGATTTGTTATTGACACCACGCAGATTCCAATTAATAATCTTTATCATTGTCAGATATAGACTTGTTCTTCCTGTTGGCACCACCGTACTTGAAAGATTTCATTATTTTTGAACTTGGTTTCTTTATCTTCTTAGCTGACTTTAGTTTCTTTTTCAGGATAATACTGAAGTCCTGATCAGTTGAAGATGGGTTCTTCTCAACATGGGATAGTTGAAGACTTCCAATGTTGCTCTGTTTTGGAGAATAAGAGCCTGGTATCAAGTCATCATTTACAAGAAGATCAAGTTTATCACTTTGCTCTTGAAGATGTTGAATTGCCTCGATGATCTCAGCATCTTATGGGACATCAACCTTAATATCCTGTTGTATTTCATTGTTACTGCTACTAACCTTTTCTTGTATAGTGTCTTGAGTCTTAGAATTGATTTCAGATGTAATTTCAATTTGTTTGTGAACAATAATAGACTTCAAGTTTTGAATAAATTCTGTGTTTGATTCCACAGTTTCATTCCTTTGTTTCTTTTCAGTCTTGAGGCTATCATCTTTCACCAGATCATCCATATTCTTTACCTTTTCATCTTGAGCATTTCCCTTTTTACCATCAGAGTTAATTCTTTTCTTGCATTCCATATCGCAGTGACCCAAATGGAAGCAACCATAACAATATGGCGATACATTTTTATACTTTAGATTTATCCAGCATCCATCGTTATTTCCAAATCCGATCCATATACTATTATGAATCTTTCTTGATAAGTCAAGCTCGATTAAAGCCACCACAGTGTCCTTATAAGCTCTGTTTTCTTCTGGGATTTCAATCTTGTATACTTTGCCTAATGTTGAAGCCACTTCTTTCAAGATACCCTTATTATACAAATACTCAGGCAGCTTTTCGAATTTAGTCCAGACCAATACAGATGGGTTTTCGTACTTTGGGTGAAACTCCGGTGACCATCTCAGTATCCGCATTGTTAGACCTCCGACTTTCATACTCTTCTTGACCACATTTTGCATACATCCTCATCAAGATTGAATTCCAAGAACACGTGATGAGAGTCCCAATTTATAGTTCTGACCATGCCTTTAAACTTCAGTGAGCTGATGAAACTTTCGAACACCAATTTCTTTGGTAATCCAAGAGAGAACTTACCAATCAGAGTTGTTTTTGATTTCGAAACAAGTTTTTCTTTGATTTCTTGATTAAATTGGATTGAAACATGGTCAGATTTCAAATTAACAGTTTCTAGTTTGAATTCTGCCTCACTGATTCTTGAGTTTTCTTTTCGAAACAAATCTGCATATTGTTTCATGTCTGTTTTGTTACCAGAACTCTGTTTTGCTGTTGAATTAACTCCGAAAATTCCTCTTCAAACAGGATATTATCTATTATATCCATGATAGAGATAAGAAGGATGTAGAAAGGCTTAGAAGTAAAAAAGAGAGAAAGATAAGAGAAAAGGTTACATAGGAACGGCACCGGAGACGACGGAAAAATTCAATTCTTAGAGCATCTCTTGATTAGACCAAAAAAATATATGATCCGACCAAAAAATATATAACTATATTATGTTTACGAGTGAACATTTTACTTTTTTAATAGTGGATCTCAAAACAACATTTTTACATTTCAAAAAGCATTTGAAATTTTGAATGCTTTCGCAATTGCCTCCCATCAAAACCATATTTTTCAAGTAATTGTGTTTATACCTCCTCCTCTGTTCCAATTCGGCGACAGGGATAGAGAGAGAGAGAATGGATTATAGCTTAGCAGCATTGAAAGTGTTCTGCGCACAGCTGCACGAAGCCAAACTAGCACCTTCCCAGAATGCCACCACTCTCGGTAGCATTCTCTTCCAACGAGCATGGTTACAGGTTCCTTCTTCTTCTTCTTCTTTTTTCATTCACTCAATACTCCAATGGATCTAATCCAATCCGATCATCTTCCTCCATTCGTTACAGGGCGTTCTAGTCTCCGCCGCAGACGATGACGCTTCCGGTCGTCTTATACTCGACGACGGCACCGGAGTTCTAGAGCTCAGCCTCTCCGCTGACTTCGGTTTCCGTTCATGGACTTTAGGTTTTCCAATTCCCCTCGTTCTTTGAATTGCTTCGTAGTCCATGACATGAAAATTCGAGTTTTGATTTTACGTGTATATTGGTGTAGGGTTGTATGTGATGGTGGTTGGTGCCTATCAAATCAGGGCTGGTGACATTCCATTGCTTAAGGTTCATTCTTCCTGTATATCAATGTCTTTGCTTTCAAAGTGTTTGATATATGGCATGCTCTAGATTCACACATCTCTAGATATTGACTAACCTTGAGTTAAAGCTCAAGTAATGTAGCCTTGAAATCTGAAATGCTATTCACTTTACCATTTAAAGCATTCACGAAATATAGTTGGGAAGATTGATCTAAGTTTATGTTTCGTAACTTCTATTGGCGTTGAGCTGAATCACTAAGTTTAGGAGGATGATACATATAGTTGGAGTCGTGTGGCTGAGTAAGGACTCACCGTAGTTTATCGGTATCTCTTTTACCACCTAATTGAATAACGACACGAAAGAAGGATATAGTTATAGAACTACTAACTAAGCAGGCATGGCCGGTTGTTCATAGGTCTTGCTCATCAAGGTATAACCCTAAGGTCCTGAATTAAACTCCTGTTTAACCACGCCTCAACGATTAACTTCTTATATCTAATTGGCACATGTCTGCAAGGCAGTGGCTTAGTGGAGGTCGAGCAGAACAGGAACAGCCTGGTTTGACAAGATGCCACTGCTATCGCAATAAATAAGCATCTCATGAAGGTGACGACGCTGTGTTTTGTTTTCAGGTTCACAAAATTGTTGATCTCTCAGCAACTCCGGATCGAGAAGCAATGTGGTATCTTGAAGTTTTGGAAGCATACAAATTGTTCTATCAGCCATTAATAGAAGAATTCTCTTGAACTATGTGTCAAATCTATGTACTCTATAAAACCCTTGTTTCTATAAATTCTAATGTTCCATTTTGATCCATCTGACTTTCTCTTTATCTTTGCAATACAGAAGAATGCAGTCATGTGAATGAAATATTCGGCCTACTCCGTTCGATAGATAATACATTAATAAACGACCAACCAACTTGGATAAACACAGAAGAATTACATATAAATTTGGCACCAAACACAAATATTTGATCCATAAAGAAAATTATCACAAATGATGTGAGATTAAGTTCGATGATTATGTGATAAGAGAGATGCCAGCAAGCAATAGATCATTCGCAATAATCTGATTAGCAGATTCGGTAGGGTGGAAGCCATCCCAAAAGACATATTCAGTTGCGTTAGAACACGTCCCGACTGATTTTGTATTACAAAGTATCGCCGTCTCCAACAGTCCTGTCCCACAGCATGCTCTTCTTGCTTCCGCAAAACCTATACAACCACCATAACACGCGTTTTATGAGCTAAACCTGTTTATTATATAACAATCAGTAAATGTTTGCATTACATACCGTTTTCAGTGGGTTTAGTGACGAGATTGTAGAGAGATTGGTAGATGTCGAAAACGAGCAATTTGAGACCAGAGAGTTGTGTCTGTAAAGTTTGGGATGTGGAATTGAGCTTGTTGTTGAAGGAAACTGCGTTGTTGTTAAGATCTGCAACACATTCATTACTATGTGGACTAAAAATTGTGATGGCTGCTGGTAAGCAACCCAACGGCGGTAGTGTCGTTACACCTATTCTCCTTGCTCCTAGTTTATACAATTTCTTTCGCAAACAACAAAAACAAACACATATAACCAATTTAGTATTATGGATAGCAAAAACAGAACAATACAAAACCGAAGACCGAAGATAAGAACCTGAATAAAATCTGCATAGGACTTCATGAGTATATCTGAGAACTCATCAGGAGTAACCACTTTGTAAAGCAAAGGATTAATATAATAGTTTTGAAGAAAATCACTGCTTCCAGCACTAACAAGGTAAATCGCACCAGAAATTATCGAAGAAGCATTCGAATTCCCTACAATTCCTATAAGTCTCCTCTGGTAATCTTTGTAGTTCTCAAGTTGTTGGGTCAATGAGATTGCATGCTACATAAACCAATACTAATCAGACGAAACAGCGATATATGTCAACAAAAACAATATCAAACAAAAAATATAGTTACAACGATGATGCGAAGTTTACGTAAAGCTTGGCAGTGGGATCATAGTAACCAGAAGCACCAGAAGCAAAGTTAGCACCAGTGAGAAGCCTATTATCTTTAACTTCTGTCTGAAGGTAAGGTGGTGGGTAAGAAGTGAAGCCTAAATTCTCAGCTGCAAATTTCAAAACCAAACACATTAGTCATCATCATCACAAAATATTACAACATAGTATATAGTAAGTACAGACCTGTGAAATCTGTAGCTAGTTTGCCATTACAGAACCTGCCAGTTGGTGCATGAGTAGAAAAGTCTCTACCATAAGGAGGGAAATTAGATTTAATGATAGTGTACAAGTCATTGTTGTTTCCTACATCAGCCACTGAATCACCAAATATGAACAATGCTGGGACAAGAGGTTGTCCATTTCCAACTATTGCAACCAAACTCAAAACCACAACAGCAACAATAGGTTTTAGACAACAAACCATGTTTCTGGCTTTAGACTTTTGAGACAAATGAGAGAGGAGAAAGAGAGAGATGGAAGTGTAATAACTATTGTTGTCTTCCAACTTTATTTATAGTAGAGAAAATAAAATTAGGAGGTTAATTTTATTAAAGGATTTGGTTTTAGGAGGGTGATTTAATTATTGGGTATTGGTGTACCATAATGGCTTGAGAGTTTTTGTGTGTGTGAAGTTTCTTTGTGTAACTACTAAGAAGTGTGTTTTACAAAGTTGAGTTTCTTTGTGACTTTGTTTATGATTAACTTATTACTTTTGGTACAATCAAGGAAAATGTTAAAAAAAATACTATGCTATCCAAAAATATATTAAATTGAGTGATGGCTCAAGGTGGTAATAGTCAATTAATCGGTAAATCGCCTGATTGGTATTTTTACTATTCATTTATCATTTTGTTTTGGTTTGACTACATTCGGGTCTAAAAATGTTAACCAATTGTAAAAAATAAGAGGTTTTTAAACTTTTATTATTTTATTTATTTTTACCCGGCGGCGGAATCTTTTTCAAACGCCGGATGACATCTTCTCACCCGTCGGATCAAACATTCCCTGTTGGTCGAGAGGATCTCATCAGATCGGATAAAAAAGCCCCTAATTTAGCCGACTTTTTTTTCCCGATAAAACCGCGGTTGTTATTCAATGAGTGTTGAATAGTGCATATGATAAACTTTCGGTCTAATAAACCACACAACTACTCAAACCAAAAGATATTTGTTGGAAGGGTCGAATTTGATCAAGAATTCATCTAGTCCACCAACTTACCTATCCCTTTCAGATAATTATAGGCGATTTTTTTTCCAGAAATAACTCAGTCGCTATTCAATGAGTGCGCGGTAAACCATCAACCTGATGCAATAGCCTGCAAACCAACGCCAGAAGGTAAACCACACGAGGTGATCATCAACCTAATACAATAGCCTGCAAACCAACGCCAGAGGATAAACCACACAAGGTGACAGACCCATAAAATACGTTTGTAGAACGACTCAGATGTCGTACTCCACCAACTCGATTGTAAACTATTTGACTTATGATTTTAATGATAATTTTTGAAATCTTGTATGAAAATAATTTCAAATATTGTTTTTTGAAATATTCGTAATTCTCAAATCATAAATCAAAATTTAAAAAACATTTTTAAAATTTCCAATTGTAAAATCTTTGTAGTTCTCAAATATGTTTTTTTGGTTTATGATTTGCTTACCACCCGTCTAATACCATCTATGATATTCTAAAGATTTAAATTGATCCTGGATTTGAAACAGATTCAAACTAGGTAATTGTATTAAATTTTTGGGACCGGTATGCGTTATTCTTATAGGGTATTTTCTTGGTAATGAAAAGTGGTTATTTATTGTGAGAAGCAAAGTGGCAATAGTCGCAGAAGAAAAAAACAAGGGGCAGTGAGTTGAATTAGATTTAGAGTGAGCTGTAAAAGCTTGTAAATTAGAGGTCTGGCTCTGGCAGGCGTGCATTTACACTCTTATAAGAAATATATCGGTTGTTGTGACTTTTAACTTAATTTCGGCGTTGTTTCGTGTGCCAATTTTCTTACAAATTCTTTACTCCTCTCTCTCTGCGTGATCGATCGCAATTAAATTCTGGCTCTGATTACCAATTCAGTTTACAGGTTGAATTTGGATTCGTGATATAAAATTGTTTTGGAATTTTTGAGTGAAAACAATTTTTGTGGTGATTGTTCATGGGATTCAGTTTAGTTATGGATTTTGAGACAAATATATATATTTTTAGAAGATTATTATAGAAAAAAAAAAGAAAAAACAAGTAACCTATTCATAACCATCGCAACATTAAAACAATTTATCAACAACCATCCAGAGTTTGAAAAAAATATTAATAGACATTTTGTTTTAAAATTATTTTAATAATCACTTGAATTTTTTTTGGTAACCATCGTATGTCCGGTTTGTTGTTATGATTTGTTCCATTAGTTTTTTTCTCATTCGATAAATATGTTTTTCGGTTTGAGATCATTTTTTTAGATCAGTATCTTTTGTACTTGTTGATCGTTTGTTTTTTTCTTCTGCATTTATCGATTCACAAGTATTTTTCGTCAACTACTTTTGTTATTTTATTGTTTCGAGTTATTTTGTTGTCGTTGTTGTATGATTATATGGTTGTTTTAGTTATGCTTATTTTTTGATTTTATACATTCACGTAAATATTTTGACAACCATCTGAAAAGATTGATTCGAAATGTTTTTTTTGGGGGGGGGGGGGGATTTTTAGTTTTTTCTCGTTCGGTTGCGTAATTAAGTACATTTTGGTTGCATAATTAGTTAGTGTGTTTTGGTTGCAAAATTAAGTACATTTTTTGTTGTGTAATTATGAAGTGTTGCTGTGTTACGAAATTACGTGTACAATAGTTGCATAATAACTATTTTATATTTTGTTTTTCAGTTGCGGAATATATAAAAGTTGGTTGTGAAAATGGTCTAAATTTGTATTTTATTTTATTTTGTTTATTTGCAGGTTTGTAATGTCTTAATTGGTTATTTTAAACAAAATAATCAGGTTTATCATTACTCGAAAGATTGTATGAAGCTAAAAAAATAGACTCTGGGGTTTACAAGTATCATACAAACAATGGTGTAATCAATATGACAAATGGCTCGACTGTGTGTATCAAAGACAGATGCAAAATGGGTTTTACATTCTCGAAGTAAGTGCTGTTGTGGGCGATGCTGTAGTAGCATGATACAAGAAGTAACAACCAAGATCGGTAGGATCATAATCAGTTATGGTATTATCGTTTTGTTCACATAAGTGAAAGAAAATTGGTTGTTTTGGGAAATAAAGATTTGTTATAATCATTGGGATTTTATGAATACTGTGTGTTTGGGAAACAAACTAGAGTAAAATTTATCAAGTCAATTATAAAAAATACAAAAGGTACAATGGATTATATTCACTCATACCTTTAGGGCCCATACAAAATTCCATTAAAGAGTAGAGCTAGCTACTACATTAGTTTATTCAATGATTATTCAAGGATTGTGTAAGTTTATTTTATAAAAAATAAATATGAGACTTATTCAAACTTTGTCAAATATAAGACTATGCCTAAGAATAAGAAAATAAGAAAGATCAAGTGTGTTAGAATAAATAATAGGTTAGATTTTTGTAGTCGTGAATTCAATGAGTTCCGTTATACTGAGAGAATAATGCGTCATTGCACCTCGTAAACTTGATTGTAAGACACCTTTTGAGATTTAGTTTGGATCACCGTTTGATTACGAAAATTCGAAGGTGTTCGATTGACTAGTGTATGATCCACGTGAGAGATGGTAAACTTGAGCCCATGGTAAAGAGGTGCATATTTCTAGGAAATGTATATAGGTTATGATGTACCGCTCCAAAGTCTTCAGTTTTTTCCATTAATAGAGATGTAACTTTTAATGAATCTGCTTTGCTAGACAATAAATATATGTAAGAAAAATGGCGGAATCGGGATCGGTTCTGAGTAAAAAATTGAGACTTAAAGTAAAAATGACTCATGGATAAATCTAATAATTCTAATAGTTCTAGGGTGGATTCAGGATCAGGAGATGAAGCGTCAACATCGGATGATAGCTAATAATGATGCGTCTGAACTATAATAAAAAACTTATAACATAATATCGAGAAGAAAAAAGAAGCTTAGACCATAAAAAATGTATGCAAACCTAGTGCATATGTTGTATCAGTTGTTGAATAAGTTGAGATGCAAGAACCTAGTAGTTATAAGGAAGGTATAACAATTTCAGAAGCAGATCGGTGAATCGATACTATGATAAAAGAGAATGAATCTCTTTATAAGAATCAACTATGTAAGCTTGTTGATTTTCCTAAATGATATAATGTCGTATGTTGCAAACAGTCATTAAAGAAAAAGGATGGTAACGTAGAGGTTGAGGCACATTGATTCAAGGTAAGTCTAGTCAATAAAGGTTTTAGTCAAAGGGAATGAACAATTTAATACATTTATGGTGTCAACGAGGTTCACAAGAAATCTATATAACAGTTGTGTGTATCATCAGATGATGTCAGATGATTCTTATATTAAAATTTTATTGTATGCGGATGATATGATCATCTCATTACTTATTGAAGTATGTCACACATTGTGAAAATAAAGAAGTAACTTAGTGTCGTGTTTTAAATGAAGGATCTGGGTATGACAAAGAAGATTCTAGGTATGAATATTTCCAGGAACATAAGCGAAGGATCGTTAACTTGTCGCAGCGAAGCTGCATTGAGAAAGTATTACAACGATTTAATATGTTTGATAGCAAGACAATAAACATCATATTTGCCATTCTTTTCAAATTGTATGCAGTAGGATTGATTAATGACGATATTGAAGCTAAATATATAATAGGTGAAGTTGGTTTAGTAATAAACTATAATTATTAGTCAAATTTAGATTTAGAGACAAAATAATATATTTCATCCTAAGTTAAGAATATGCTAACTTAACAAAATATTTATAGCCTTTGGTTATGTATTGAAAATAAGATTCACATCTTATTATATGTATCATAGTAATGTATTTTTAACGATAAACAAATGTATAAAACCTTATACAAATTAAATTATTTATGTAATTTATACCTTATATAACTTTGGCAAACTTAGCTTAATCTCTCTCATTTATTTGCTAAATATAATTTGTCAAACTACAGATTGTGGTTCTACATCGCTCAATTCAATATTTGACTCAACAAAAATTATACATATCACTTGGCATCATCTGTGCGGATCATGGTTCTCAAAAAATATTAAATCTTCAAATACATTTTTAACATAAAAAAGTGAGTCACACCACGTTGAAACCATCCGCTGCCGAGCTATGTGTTCTAGTACCCTATCCTCAAAATATAACGATATATAGACAATATACGTTCCATTCATTTCGAATAACTCCTCACTCTATACATGGTGGCCAACATGTACAATTCTAAAGTTTATTTTTGCAATTCAAAATAGGAAATTTAGTGTAAAATATATATATTCCTTCACATAAAACCTAAAACATTTTAAAACTAGGATGAAATTGGAAATGACCCTACATCGTCACAACCAAAATAAAACCAATAACCTACTATAAGTTCATGGATGTTGGAGGTCAACCTTTACCACATTCAGAGAATTTTGAACATATTAAACTACGCATTTTCTAATAGAATTTCACTTAAGTACTTTTAAACTTATTTTTTTTCTCTTAGTATATTTTTAAAGTACATATATACCATTTTTTACTTCAGTTACGAGAAACACTTTTTGTTGATAATAAAAAAATTCATTTTAATATTTTAAGTGTTTTTATATTTATATAATATAAAAATTAAATATTTTATGTATTCCGCTTCCAAACCAAAACCATAACACCAAAATGCATTATGCTTTAGGCTTTTGAGGTGAGGCGAAAAACAAAGATATTCATTATATTTACGAACCACGACAACTAACCAATACTTTTGAAAGTATCTGCAAGTAAACTTTTTTAATATGAAAACATGTAAGAACTAATTAATTACAACTAAAATGGTATGAATACCGTCGAGAACATTCGTCTTCTGGTAGCCGATTGATTTAAATAAGGCCAAAGCTATTTTCTCCATGGAAATTTTTATTTCCTCAATCTTTTGAAATCTCTAAAACTAGTGAAACAGGATTTTACCATTTTACCCTTGTTTTGTATTCAAATTTAATGTTCGTGCCATTAATGAAATAGAATACCATAGCCAGTAAAAACATAAGATTAAACTAATTTTAATCCTACATATGGAAGATTGAACCCTAAAATTAACCCTAAAACCAAAAAAAACATCCCAACGAAGACGGAAATGTGTTCAACGGATTTCATTGGGGCCGACATTCAGGAAGTTATAGGTAGTGCGATTGCCATTCAGATTCTCATCCGTGGGGTTTTGCCGCTTTGGGCTGGTGTTGTGATTACGACGTCGGATTGGTGAGTTGGGCATGATCTGTTTCTAATTTTATCAAGTATCATTACAAAAGAATCGCCAGTAGTATCGTACGTACTGCATATCCAGCAATTGGAGAAATGCAGTTCATATTTGACTTGAGCTTGGTCTAGAGTAATAGTGCGTTTGATTTTTTTTTTTAAATTCACAATTTTTTTCTGATTACTTCTTGTTCAGTGATTCGCCTGCGATATTGACTTTCACTAAAATTCTCGTTCAGTGATTGCTTAGAGTACTTGTTTTGTAAGACCTCATTTTAGCTCTATAGACAAATTAGTATTGGAAGAATTAGGTTCAGTTAATTGGTATGGTAAAGCTTACTGGCTCGCAAGACTTGAGTTTTGTTACTCTCATATTATTTTGCTAGCTATCTGCTTACTGTTTTTTCTTTTGCATACAGTTTCATATTTCTATTTCTGGAAAATTACGGTGTGAGGAAATTGGAAGCTCTGTTTGCAGTTCTGATTGCGACAATGCTGTATCATTCGCTTGGATGTTTGGTGACACGAAGCCGAGTGGAAAAGAACTTTTGATAGGTAGGTAATAGTTTTGTAAAAGCAAATAGGTTCTACATTTTCAGGCTCATTTCTTTCTTAACATTTCTGTGTGATGTTGTTGTTGGCAGGTGTTTTGCTTCCTAGACTCAGCTCTAAAACAATCAGACAAGTATGGAGGAGGTAATATCCCAATTCTTTATATTTGGGGAATCGGGTTATTGGCGGCCGGACAAAGCAGTACGATAACAGGCACAATCAGTTATACATTTATTCAGTTTCTGGCTTATAGATATCGATAGAACTCTTCATTATACATTTAGTTGGAACTGAGTAGGTTTTATTTTGACTGATATTTTGTAGACAAAATCAGTACAGATTAATAAAAGTGTTCAGGAACTTCGTATTTATTCAGTTTCTGGCTTATAGATATTGAGAGAAGCTTGTCAAGTTTCTCGATTCCAATGCTAACTTCGTCGCCAGCTCACTTTTCTCTCACCAATAATCTTAATCCTATAATGCGGCGTCCCAACCATATCTGAATCGTTTCCGGCATTCGGAACGGATGATGAAGAGCCGCGCAAAAATCTCTTGAGTAGTTTTCTTGGTCCCATACTACAAACATAAAACAATATCATATCACATAAAATAGTATCTACAATGTAAAATATATCAAACCAATATCACATAAAACATCACATCACAAGGAAAAAAAATTTTGCCCGGAGCAGCTGATTCCGAGTGGGCCTCTCGGAATCAGCTGCTGCTCGGAATAAAAAACAGCAGCTGATTCTGAGTTGGCCACTCGGAATCAGCTGCTGTTTTTTTTAAACCGGAGCAGCTGATTCCGAGTGGGCCTCTCGGAATCAGCTGCTGCTCGGAATAGAAAACAGCAGCTGATTCCGAGTTGGCCACTCGGAATCAGCTGCTGTTTTTTATTCCGAGCAGCAGCTGATTCCGAGAGGCCCACTCGGAATCAGCTGCTCGGGCTGAAAAAAAAATTCCAGCACAGTTAAAGATACCAATTAGAAACCCTAAGCGATTCTAACAAACAAATTAAACCCCAATGGAAACCCTAACATAGAAATCTAACAACTACCCAAACCCTAACCGAATCTAACATAGAAATCAAACAAAAACAAAACCATAATCAATTCTAACAAAGAAATCTAACAAAGAAATCTAACAAAGAAATCGAATCTAAACCGAATCTAACAAAGAAATTAGAGAAAGTTTACCTTCTCCAAAGGCTTCTCTCTCTTGGACGAAAATTGCTTGGTAAGTAGGTGGTGAAAAAGAAATGGGTAGAAAGAAGGGATAAGTTGCTGTAGAATGGGTAGAATAGTTTAGTTAGGGTTTTTTTCTTTTAATTGGTGAATGAATAGGGATAATGGGTGAAAGTAAGTATAATAATAGGTGAAGGTAAAATAAATAGGTAAAAGGGCAAATATATATTTTCCTTTATGGAGGAAATAACAACATGGGGGATTTTTCAAAAGATGGAGGAAATAAAAAATTTCATGGAGGAAATAGCTTTGGCCTTTAAATAAAAGAAAATAACATTTTGGGCTGTGTTTATGTTCCTATAGAACGTATGAACACCATAAACTATCATCAACATCATTGATTTGGATTACTACTAATTTATTACCTATAAAATATATTATTAGATATTGCATCATGATATATTTCTCAACTATCATAAAAAATGATTATCTTGAATATTTGAAACAACCTTAGATTATGTAGAGTAGAGTTTGGGCATATAGAAAAATCTGAAGGGATGTATTAAGGATTAGAGGATTAAATATGTTACATAAGGATGATATAGATAATAAAAAAGTTTGAAAAATCTCACGGTCATTTAAGTCAAATGACCTGAACCAATTCTAACTAGAGCTTTTATTGGTTCGATTCGGATTTTGACGGAAACAGACCGATAAATTTCGGTTTTAGTTTTTGAAATCGGATATCCGTTAGGTTTTCAATTCCGTCCGACTCGGTTCGGTTCAACTTTGGTTCGGTATGTTTTGGATTCGGATTTGGTAGGTTTTCAGTTCAGTTAGATCTGATTCGGTTTGTTTTGGTTCGATAAGTTTTTAGTCCAGTCCGATCTGATTCTGTTCGGTTCAATTTTTGGTTCATATTATTTGGATTTGGTTCTAATCTGGTTCAGTTCGGACCGATTTCAAATCGAATTATAAAAATTAAATCTAATTACTATTCAATTTTCAATTTGTTACTTAAATAATTTATATAAACATTAACGGTTATATATTTTGTTATTTTTATTTTTTTAAATTTTGATCATTAATTATTAATTTTGATAATAAAATAGATAATAGTCTATATTGGTTTTCGATATTTATCATGGATTTTATCAGTTTGATTCCAAATCGATTATACTACCGGTGTAATGGTCTTTTCAATTTATTCCAAACTCATTTTACTGTTTTGATTTTTTTACTAGTGTTTATTTTGACGGTCGGACCACGAGACCTGCGACCGGAAAGTCGAGATGGACGGTACCCAGTAACCCCACCAATGGAAGGTATAAAAGAAGGGAACGGGCCGAGGTATGAGTTCTGGGTAGAAGTTCCATTCGGGTTTTGAAAAGGACTACAAGCGGGTAAATGTAGTTATGGGCTTCGGTTACGTATTTGGGTCAGATTTGGGTTGATACTTTTTTTAACGAGTTGGTTGGTTAAAATGGGCATGGCCGTATGGGTTTGCGGGTAGGATAGTTATTTAGGTAGGTTTAGGGCGGTTATCGGTCCGGTTCGGTCCGGGTTTTGAAGGAATCGGACTGGACCGCTAAGCTTATCGGTTCGGACCGGACCAGACTGTTAAGCTTTCGGTTTTAATTTTTGGAACCGGACCGAACCGCTAAGCTTTCGGTTTGGTTCGGTCCAGTCCGGTCCGGTTCGGTCCAGTTCGGTTCCGGTTTCGGTTCGATCCGAGTTCGGTCCGGTCCCGTTTCGGTCCCGTTTCGGTCCGGTTAAAAAAATAAAATCAATTAAAATTGATTTTTAATTATTTTTTTTATTAAAATAAATGATATAAAAACTAAAGTTTATAAGTTGATCTTTCATTTTTTAAAAAAAATTGGTAATTAACTATTAATTTTGGTACTATAATTTATAAAAGAATATATAATAATAATAAATAAGCGGTTTTAATGGTTTTATTGGTCCGATTTCTTATCGGTTCTACCGGTTTATCGGTTTCATCGATTCGATTCCGTATCGGTTTCTTTGGTCCTATCGGTTTTATCGGTTCGGTTCCTTATCGGTTCTATCGGTTTATCGGTTCTATCGGTTCGTTTCCTAACCGGTTTTTTTGTTTCGATTTCTTATCGGTTTTCGGTTTTTAAAAATGGAACCGCGAACCGAACCGTCGGTCTTTATCGGTTCGGTCCCGGTCCGGTTCTCGGTTCCGGAAAACCGTTGACAGCCTAGGTAGGTTATTTGGCTAGATTTGTGAGGTGGGTTTCAAGAATGGGTTGGTTAGTATCAGACGTCGTGGATGGGTTCTTTGGGATAGTTTTTTAAGATTTCCTAGTGGCCAGCTCTACAGCGGCCAAACAGAGACTTTGCATGCATTTTTTTCAGGACTCTGATCGTCCTCCTCCATTTTCTTTGCCTTGAGGTGGCTCAGCCGAACGGAGAGACACTTGTCAAGTGCTGGAGAGTTGGGTACGGGGAGTTGGTTTGATCCCGATTTGCCAGAAACTTTGCCGACCAAGAAAGTGTCAACGTGTTTGGTCGGTTTGACATGGCAGAGTGAGAAGCCGATTTTACGAGTGCTGGCCACCTTGATATCACACGTGGAGAATCGGCCGACAGTGAGAACAAACGGGACTATTTTTTTGCTTCATTCTTACAAGACAACAACTTTAGATAGTATTTTAAGTTGGTATTGAGAGGCTTTGGTCTATCATTATTTTAAGCTAACAAATTTTGATTAATTTTCATCCATAATATTTTTTCGGCCACTAATCAGCCACTAATCAACTGATGCGGATATGGTAAATATTTTGAAGCAATACTTTACAAACCAACACAAGATGGTAAATCACTTTGACAACTCTAACAAATTCAAGCAAGAAAACATTTTGCAGAAGGATTTGAATCCATGAATTTTTATCCAAAGCAGGCTTTACTCTACCAATTCGGCTATCTCTCGCGGAATCATCCAAATTCTTATTCGTTCTGTCTAGACATTTTAATGGTTGTAACGCAGTTTTTAGTAATAATTAATCCATTCACTATCTATTTTTGTCAAAAATAATTTTTCGATTAAAAGAAAATGTGTGGCGTAGTTTTTGATTATTTATTTTTATAATATATAGTTTATTGATTAAAAATTGCCCGACTTTTAATTCATTAATTACTATTTTCGATAAAATTAGTTTAATATCTATTTAAAAAACTAAATTTAATCGAAAAACTATGAAATGCACTAGCTAGCATGTGAGTTCCGAGTGTTGTGCTTGGTTTATATTGAGTTGTAGTCTTTTTCTCCCAATCATGTAACAAAATGATAAAAGTACTAATTTTTTATGTTTTGTTTTGATTGGGGCACGTAATTCTTGGTTACGAGAAATGCCACCTCATAATATGAGATTCTTTTATCTATTATTATGAGTATTATTGGTGTAAAATAATGTTATAAATATAAGATGGTTAATATTCGACCAAAAGATGACATCTTGGCCTGTTCACTTGCAGTTCTGATTGTCTTGCGAAACCGACATCATTATATGACTAATCTATTACCAGAGTAAAGCTGTTGGCTCAATACTCAACAGACAACCTGGAATAAACATGATTTATTCTCAGCTTAAATTCCTTCTACATGCTGCAATTATAAAAGGAATATGTAGATTGTCTATTGATAACATTTTAACCGGTTCATCTATTTTAGGCTATTTGATACGGTTTTATTTTTTGATACATTTCTAAAAAAATATCGAGAGTTATATATATTACAAACTTTGCTTCTTTATTCAATTCAGATTTGGATAAAGAATAAAGTTAGTAGATCTATATAAAATTCAAATGGATTTAGTTAAATGATTATTAATTAACATTAAGCTAATTAACAGTTATTTTACAAAATATTATAATAAATTGTTGGAATATATTTGTTTAATATATTTATGGGATGTTAATAATTTGGGTCGACATGTTAAATAAACATAATCAATTAGTGTTTTAAAGAAGTCTAAATTAAAAGTAATAACGTTAATTATTTAATTAACTAAATTTGATTTACGGGGGATGGGCTAAGTGTGGTAATCGGGTTGAATTTGGACATTGCGATGAAAATGCTCAAATCTCAACACTTAACACTTAAGTTTGAATTAATAAATAATGGATATAAATTGAATTATCAATTTATATCTGGTTATGATCCCCGGACCAAAAGAATGAATAAATGATGAACTTTACAATATTGGGTTTCACATTGTAAAGACTATAAGTAAGGGGTTAGGTTTAGTAAATTTCATCATCCTAAACCCTAATCAAATAGACGGCCGCTTCCTTCGGTGTCAGGAAATATTTCTCTTCTACTAACTCCTTCGGTAGGTTTCTCAATTTTATAAACAGAATCGCTGAAGAACGCAAAGAACAAAATAGAATACTAGATGGAAAGTAGCAAGCAAACCCGTAATTGTTATTGGTTTTCTTATTATTCATTAGGTGAATCCACAAAAAAGTTTCATATATATTTTCAGCGTTTTTTTTATGTATTATTTGATGCGATTTCGAATAATATATAACACAAATCATAATATATGATTTATTTATTTTTGTTAAACTAAGTTCAAATATATAGTTCTAATTTTTATTTTAAGATATTTTTTGTTATAATATATTATTATTACTCCCTCCGTCTTTCTTTCTAGAAGAAATATTTTGTCTCGTAATATTTGTCTTTCCCATTTTCCAATGCAAGCATTGATTACATATATTCTACTTCCAACCAATAAAACCTATTTCACAAGTTATTAACACCACCAATCAAATTTACTTTCTTTTATTTTTTTTCATAATCATGATTACTTTTCTTAATATTGACGAAAAAATCGGTATCATATTTAGATTTAGGTTTTTTTTTTCTGCTTTACCTCATGTTGGTGGGTGATTATTTTAATTGTTTGTTAAAAGATATCTTTCTTTTTATTGGTTTTTTACATTCATGGTTTTTTAAATCAATTTTAAGGTTTTTAAACATATGAATATAATAAATTTGTTTGTGCCGCATTCATATTCTTTTTATTTTCTATTTCAACACCTTTTGCTTTCGTTGTAGTCGGTTTTTTTCTCTTTTTCGAGCAATTTATGTATTTTTGTTTTTTTTAAATCATCTCAGTGGGTATTTTTTGGTAAACGACATTGACTATGCGTGTTTTTCTATGCAACGAAGAGCATGCTTTGTGACTTTGATTCAAATGTTGCGGTCCACGATGTAAAACATCGGTTTTTCTTGAACATTTGGCTTAAAAAAAATTGGATTACGCCATCATACCCTTAATATATATTTATTGTAAGGACCGACTCATTTTAATAAGTATACGACGTAAGATTAATCGTTTCTTAAACGTTATAAAAAAAATTGAAAATCAAAACACGTTAAATGATTTGACTTAAAATAGTATTAATTTATATATAACTTTAAATCCACTTCTATCTACAATCTCTTCCTCTAAAATTTAATAGAAGCATCGTTATGATCTACCTTTTCTATAAATAGCCAAATATGATCTACCTTTTCTATAAATAGCCAAATATTTTTCCATTATTCTCTTTTCGGTCTCTCTTTCTAACTTTCTCTTTTTTAAATTCACCAAGAATCCAAAATTTACTAACTTATTATTCAGTTGATCATCGTCCATCTTTATAAAATTTATTATTTTATTTGTGTTTATTTTCTTTTGAAATAACTTTTAGAGATTTTTATTTTTATGGGAGGGAAAATGGGGAAATGATTTTTTAAAAATTGTTTTTTTTGTTGTATGTCTATTGATCAATTTGATTTTTAAAATGACCATCAAATTGGCTCATTCAGGAATATAGATAAGGAATCCAATAGCTCATGCAATATAAATTATGGCTTAGTATTGTTATTCTAAAAATAATATTTAAAAAAATAATATTTACCAACTAGTATTAAAAAAAATATTGCTTTTGACAAGTCAATAAAAATGAATAATGATACATGAAGTTTTCAACTAATAAAAACTAGTAGTCATACATTAAGTACTCCATCATTATAATCATCAGAATAAAACGGTGTTCTTCTTGATTATAAAGCAATTCATTGCCCCTCATACGACCTCTTAGAAGATGACGACACAGACTCTGAGCTTCTTGGTCTTTTATTTAAATCATAACACAAACCTTATGGATATGTTCAAGAATATGAACTACCATTTATTATGTATAAATGAGGGCTCCCTGACAATACAATTATTAGATTACCTAAGAAAATGACATTTGCAATGTCTTTAGTAACTTATTAAAGTAGAGATGTATATTTCATCTTCATCATCTAATCACGGAATTTATTAATTGTACAGTCCCCGGCACGTGGTATTTTCCTGGTCCGCGGTGTGTAGTTTGATTTGATTGTATCCGGCATAGGCATCCATAAATGACAGTAGTTTGTTACCCGACGTTGAATCCACCAGCTGGTCGATCCTAGGCATCGGAAAAGGGTCCTTCGGGCAGGCCCGATTAAGATCGGTAAAGTCTACACACATTCTCCATTTTCTGCTTTTCTTTTTTACTAGAACGGGGTTAGAAATCCATAACGGGTATTTCGCTTCCTCGATATGTCCGATGCTGGTCATCCTCTCAACTTCCCGCAGAATTACGTCTGCTTTTTCGGGGGAGAAACGTATGCATTTTATAATACCAACTTACTCTTAATGGTTGGAGAATATGTTTCACTGTAATTATTGCCTATAATCTTTTAAAAATTCCTATAAGTATTGAGTTACATTTAACCAATGTTAATTTTTTAATTTTTTTAAAACCACATTCTATTATTTAGTTCTACGTATATTTTAATATACTGTAAGATTTCTTTTATATTAGTAATTTTTTAATAATCTACTGCTCAAAAAGAATTTGGACAAGTTAAAAGAAGATGAATGCAAACATGTAGACCAAAGTATCAATTTTATTTAATCTTTATTTTCTTATATATCATATTTTTATCTTTTTAATTTTTTTTATCTCGTCATTTGCAGATCGTGCTATTATCACCCAAAATTTTTATGAACTTATTCATGATAAACTAGCCTTAAAAATACCATATGAGCAGTGACGGATCTAGGAATTGAAGTAAGGAGGGCCAAAATTCTCGTCGAATTCTTGAATTTTATCTCTAACATTACTATCAGAATTTTCAATAACATATTAGGTTTTGATATAAAGGCAATCAGATTAGGATGAATCATATTATTATTACTCGAGCTACAAGAACCAACAATATTCTTTGGTTTAAATATATATAGATATATATCTAACAATAAATTTTAATGTATCTTAATATATTATTTTTAAAAGATATATAAAATAAAATATAACAAAACCGAATTTAATATCTTAAAAAGATATTTTAAAATTTAGATAAAAGTAAATAAAATTTGTTATAAAAAACATTTTGGAAAAATAGATGAAAATATTAATATATTATTTTTAAAAGATATCTAAAAAAATATAACAAAATCATTTAATATATAAAATATATTTCAAAAGATAAATGTATAAAATATATTTTTAGAAATGAAAATAAATTCAATTTTTTATATAAAAAATATTTTTTAAATACTTATAGATAAAATCAAAATTTTATGTAAAAATTATATAAAATTAAAATCAAATTATATTAAACATAATTTATAATATAAATATATAATTTTATTTTAATAAACAAAAAAAATATTTCCAGGTCTTTAAACTAAGTAAATGTATTTTCACTTTCCTAAAACACAAATCAAATCATAAAAAAATATTTATTAACAAGTGTTTTAAGATCAAAATAATAATAAAATTTAAAAAAAAAACAAAAAAAATATACATACCTTGATAAAATAAATTGGTGAAACTCCTTCTGATCGTGTTCTTCATTTTTCCATTTTCGTTAAGTTCTTTCATCGAAATATTCGTTCCTATGCAGCAACTCATTATCTTTTTCTAAATCAAAGTAAGAGATAAAATATAATTAATTAGAAAGACTAAACGAATATTAAATAAAAAAAATTATGGCAAAAACAAATTGAGAATACATACAAAATCAATCGAGTTCTAATATTCTAGAGATTAAGATTCTAGAGACTAGATCCAACCATTTATAAATATCAACTTAAATTTTTCTTTTAAAATATTCAAGATTTCTAACTTAAATTATTCCTTAAAAATAGCCATAATCCAAGATTTTGTAAATTAAAATTTACACTTTAGACTTTTAATCTAAAAAGTTTCTTAAAAATAGTCAACATACTAGTTTTTAAATTAAAAAAATTCTACCATTATTTCAGACATTAAATTTAAAACATTCCTAAAAACAATTATTATCTTAAATTTTTACTTTAATATTATATAAATAGTTATTATCTTAAAAAAATTATAAAATATATATTTTAGTTAAAGGGGCGTAGAATTGTTAGTTTAATATTATTTAATTATTATTACCTTAAAAAAGTTACAATATATATATATATATTAGTTAAGTGGGCGTAGAATTTTTATTTTAATATAATTTAAATAATTTATTACCTTAAAAAAATTATAAAACATATATTTTAGGTAGGGGGCCTATATGAGGTTGTATACGAACTTTGGAAATGTGAATATCATTCCTTATTTATAATAGAAAATTTTCTTCTTTCATAATATTGGACCACGATTGAGCTAAAAATAACTACAAATTAAACAATTACCATTGTTGAACGACTTAAGAAGTAGAAATAAACAAATATTAACTTTTATTACTTAAAAATTAATCACATTTGAATAAAGGTTTGCATATCTATTATAGAGTTTTACATAAAAATAAATTGATAAATGAATGACACGTGTAAATATAGACACATGGAAATCATCAAATAATGAAGTTGTTACAAATATGACTAACATACCATATATTTAATATTATTAAAATACGCAAAGATTTCTTTAATCATCTTCAATCCTTTTAGATCCTTCTTATTTTATTCAATCAATTGTTGTTAAGGCTTCATCTTACTTGTGTCGCTAAGTTTAGTCTGTCATCACGTTTATCTTCCTTTACCTAACTTCTATCATCTTGACACTCGTGTTATATCATCATCTTGTTTATCTTGCTTTATTCTCATCTTCAGTTTCAGATTTTTTAACCTCTTGTTTCCATTTTATTTTTCCTTGCTTCACATTCTAATTTAGCTCATTCTAATCAACATTCCATATAGCTTGTCATAACTAATTTCATTATTTAACTAATATCATTTGTAGCTTATAATAATAAGTTTTATTATATCATCTATTATAGTTTATCATTAAATATGAGTATGTATTTATCTTCCAAAACCTACCTTGTATATAAAGGTATATATCTTAGTAAAATATACCATTTTTACCTTCTTCTTCACCGCGTGACCTACACGATGATGAAGAAATTTGTTCCACAACCTAGACGATGACATAGTAATTTTTCATGCAATCCACGCGAAGACGAAAAGTTCCCATTGCACGGTTCTGTGCGAAATGCTAAAACACATTTGTTTTTTAGAGATAGAGTCAGTCGAAACATTTTTTTTATTCTGATATAAATTTAGATTTCTTAAGTTGTTCGATTTTGGGTGTCGACTATGTTCATTGGTTTAATGATCGTAAGTTTTATTTTTTATCAATAAGTTAAAAAATAAAGTGCATAGTTATACATATGTAAATTTTTCAAATTTCATGGCAAGTTAAAGCATAAAAACAACCACTCTTAATGATAAACTTTGATCTAATAAACTATTATTATATAATTAATTGAAAATCATAATTTTTTATAAAGGTAAATAAGGCCTAAAGACTGATAACAATGTTTACTAAACCCTCGGGGGGGGGTGCACAATACATAAAAAGCTTTTTTCATCCCTTCAGGAAATCCACCATCGAATCCGCTCTATTTGGTCATCCAGTCAGCACGATAATTAGCTTATTCATAATCATGGTTGAATTATTTGACAAGATCTTTTTACATACCATAAGTACATCCTCAATGCGGATCCTAATACCTTTATCATCTTTCACTATTTTTATTGTAACTCTAGAGAGTCTGTTTCCACAACAAGCACCCCATACTTGCGGTCTAATTCTATATTTAGCCCAAATTATAACGCATGAATTTCCACCTGGAAATCCGACCTTACCAAGCTTGAACTCGTGAATTCACCTAAAAATGAGTCATTCACATCCAAGAACACTCCTTCTATACTCGCTGTTAAACGATCGGACCACGAGCACGCATCCACGTTGAGTTTAACTCCTTACTTAACTTTGTCCATTTAGAAGTGTAATTCATAACTAAACTATAAAGTTTCATTAACCTTTTTAATCATAACTCAGATGTAACCTTTAGTCGTGTTCCAAACCATATCTCGAATTTTTTCCTAATAGACGGTTGCCTCACACTGGATTTACAAATACTATTATTCTTATCCAACCATATATGTCATACTATAGTCAATTCAAGAGTTTGATTTTTTAGGCTCTTGGATTTTTCACGCCACTTTAATAATTCGTTTCACCGTCTTTAATATCTTACATTAACTCGTTCATTTACTGGTGCGAAAATATATATATTATTTTTGTCCACCTTGAAGTTCATATGATTTTCTAGTAGATACCATATAACTTGTCATGCTCTCGATTTATTTTTAAATCTACAAGACTACTCCATGATTCCCAAAGATCTTCGTATCTCTCAAAATCTCAAAATAAGTGAATCGTCTATGGAGTCCTAGCATGTCAATTGTAAAAAATTGACACTTTGACACCTCGTCTCACCAAATTAACCGTCATCAAAAGAATATTACGTACGGCACGTCAAAATAGTACTTGTACTTTTTACGGAAACTTGAACGTCCAAAACTTTTTCCACTTGAATATTGTCTCCTCACTCACATTTTTTATAAGGTGACTTTGAGGATTCCTTAAGCTGGAATTGCTATTTGGACTCAACTATAAGATGTAAATAGTTAAATTATTAATAATATTTTAGGTTTTTAATTTTTTATAAAAACAAACAAAAATTAGGTATGATTTTAAATTTTTAAATATAATATATTTGCGTTTTGTTTAGCTAAGGATTCACAATTAATTTATTATTTATATTAAATTAATAATTTTATTATCAGGCGGGTGGATAAAATTTAAATCTTAATAATTAATTTGTTATTTATATTAAATTAATAAATTTATTATCAGCCTGTGTGGATAAAATTTAATTATTAATCATTACCTAATTTAATTATTAATTATTATTTTGAATTATTTTTATTATAATACCAAAATAAATCTATAATCTACACTTGGTTCACCTTTAGGGGTCTATTTTTTTATATAAATTTTAAAGACATTTTAATACCAAATATTTTAAAAATATCTAGTATATTCTAGTTACTAATTTATTAACCCCAATTTCATATTTTATTTATATAACCCTGGTTTTACGTAGGATGGGAATGAGTCGGAATGGGTGCACATATAGCTAAATCTGTAACCCATCCCGTCTATTTTTTTTTTCAAACCCATCCGCGGTTATCCATTGACGTTATGGTTTTATTTAAAAAAAACTACCCACTAGTCTCTAGATTAAGCCAATTCTATAAAAAAAAACACTACAACCTAATGCCAATTGTTATTTATTAATAATTAATACATAGTTTTTGTATATGTTAGAAAATCATTTTATCTTATTTTAATTAATTATATTATTAGTTCGTCTTGAGTTTGATACTAAGTGAAGAAAAAAAGAAAAAAAATATTTTAAAAATATAAATCATCAAATTTAATATTTAAATGTAGAATACCAATTTGTTATCTATTAATAATTGATATATGATTTTGGTCTATGTTAGTAATCTTTTTATTTGATAAATAATATTATTATTATTAGAAAATAAAAATAAAAAGTAGAAATTAAAAAATCAAATTTATTGTTTAAATGTAGAAAGATGTTTTTCAAAATATACATTGTTTAGTGATAATTAGCAAATATTTTTTATTTTTATAATGTCATTAATAATTAATATATGATTTTCTTATATGTTAGTTTTTTAAAATTTAATTAATAATATTAGACCGATATTGATAGTATATTTTTGCAGAGAAAAATAAAAAATATTAAAATAAATAAATTGAGAAGTTAAATTTAATGTTTAAATGTAAATAATATTTAAAAACATACATTGTACATATTGGCAAATAATATATAGTTTTTGGTGTTACAAAATACATACATACAAAATAAATACAGATACTAATATTAATAATTTTATTTTAAAGTTTGATAAATAATATTAAATAATATAATATTTTATATAATATTAACTTAACAGGTACCGTCGGGTATTACCCAGTGGGTCGGGTTCGGGTTGGGTACCCGTGAGAAATTTTTTAAACCCGTAACTCATCCTCTACGTGACGGGTAGTAAATTTTCAAACCCACATCCCATTCCATCGGGTCGGGTCGGCTCGGGTACCCGCGGGTTCGGAAAAAATTGTCATCCCTAGTTTTACATTTTTAGTTTCTTTTGATATCAATTTATTTTATTTTAATACTTCTAATATTATTTCACTATATTTTAAAGTTAACAAATTTATTGGTCACGACTTTATTTTTATAAATAAAATCATAAATGCAAACAAATATTTTAGGGTTAGTAACAAGATATTTAAAAATTTATGTAATTTCCTGATATACTCGAACATAACAAAAAAAATAAAAAAATAAGTCAGTGTTAGAACATGTATTTTCTTATCGAACCAGATAAAAATCAAACCAAACGTGACGATTCTAGATAACTACGAGACTCAAGAGTAAAAAAGACTCCCAAAGCCATATCATTATTCATAAAAAGAAGCATCGAGATTTTTAGTTTTTAACCTACACAATTTTCACGTTCTTCTAAAAAACAACAATTTCACGTCCTTGTTCTCAGAATATAAATGTTGTTAAAGAATGCGATATGAAAATATCTGCAAGCACAACAACAATTCGTTTAAAACAACTGGTCTTTTCAAAAACAACAATTTCTTTTATCTTTAAAAAAATATAAAAATACAATATTAACCCTGATTTCATACCAAGAAGGTTGGTTAACATTATCTTATAATATTTTAAAAAAATTGATGAATACTATAGAAACTCGTTATTGATTTGTATATTTTTTTAATACTACTAATTAACAATATGAGTATTAAAAGAATTAATGCTGCTAATTATCCGTGTTAAATTTTTAACGATATTAATTTAATCTTTTTAACAGTATTTTTCTAACATATGATTTAGACCATTGTTTGATTTGTCTCATAAATATAAACACAAATGTAGTTTTAGTTTTATTTTTTAAATTATAATTCAAAAGGTACAATTTTTTTAAAAAATAATTTTATTTTTTACAAGTTACCGTACAATATTAAAAGAGGGGTATTGAAGTATTTTGTTAGGTGTTTGGTATCAAATATGGATAATCATCTTATTTGATATGAAATGTTGATTTTGAACTAATATTGAGACTTTTATAGGAGTCATCCTATTACAATACCAATAATATTTGAATGGGTTATGTTAAATAAAAATATATAATTTTAATAAAAATGAATTTAGACCTCTCATCATTCGTATTGATTTTTATATTTTAAAAGAATTAGTTTTTTGTTAAGTATTTCATATAATAAAAAAGTATTTTTAATTTTAAAATAATTTATAAAACCCAAAATGTAAATATTTTTTTTTTGTATTTTTTGGTATTTGGTTTCGAATAAAAAATAAAATTTATGTGTATACATCATATATAACAGTACCAAAATATTCGATTTACCTTATCTTTTAGTTGTTTAAATCATATCTAATTTATATTTATATGTGTCTCTCTATAATATGGATCGCTCTATAATATGGATCGCGTGAGGCATCGTATTTGATTTTGTAGGGTGCGAGAACAAAAGTATTTCATTTAGAAGAATTTTTTTACTTAAAAGGTAAAGTGTAGTCGTTGTTTGGAGTTTGGTCATAGTTGAAGTTCATGTCAAAAAGTCTTATAAAATTATTGTAACTTTATATTTTTTTGTTATTATTGTTTCTATAATCTGATATTTTTCTTGAAGTAGTGTTGTTTGATTTCTATTAGTGTTTTTTGGAATTTTTTTATAATGGCATACGAGTTACGAGATATGAGATAAGTTCATGGTTAACTATAACAGATCAATTCATAACCAACTACATGCGATGTGCGAGATGTAAGACCAACATATAATTGACTATATATGAGGGGTGAGATGCAAGATAACTTCATAATTAATTGTCAATAATAAATTCATAACTAACTACATGTGAGGTGCGAGTTGCAAGACCAATACATGATTAAAAACATACAAAGTGTGAGACACAAAACAAGTTCATAGATAACTATAACACGTCAAGTTATAAAAATTACAAGAGAGGCGTAATATGCAACAATAATACATAATTATATACATGCGACATGTGAGATGCAAGAAAAGTTCATAATTAACTATACCAGTTCAATTCATAACAATTTGCATGCAAGGTGCGAGACACATTCATAATTAATTAAAAAATATCAGTTAATAACTAACTACACATGAGGTGCAGGGTGTGAGACTAATACATATTAACTACATGTAAGGTATGAGATACGAGACAAATTGACAGTTAACTACAAAATATCAAATCATATTTAAGTATATATGATGTACAAGATGCAAGACCAACAAATAATTAATTACAATGTTACAATTTTATAACTAACCAAATAAATAAATCATATGTGAGACCAATATATGCGAGATGTGGGATGTGAGTTTCAAATTAAAGAACAATTCTAAATGAAAATTTAATAAAAAGTTGAAAATATAAAATATAGAACAATTTTAAATTCAAGTTAAAAAATAATAACAAACAAAGTTAAACTTGAAACTTGACTTAAAATGCAGAGTCTTTACACCTTAACGTTATGCCCTCTGACTCCTTATAGAGGAGTTCACTTCTTTAGTATTGTTGTGATTATGCTCGTTGGGATCCACTTCATCCTCTCAAGTTCTTGATAGACGCTGGTTGTAAGAACTCTTACTAGATCACTGGGGTGGAAGCCACACATGAATGTTCTGGGAGGAACGAGTTTTGCCTCTACGACATGGGTTTCGTTAGAATTTTTTTTTGGTAATTTCAGACCCAGTCAAGGTAATTTTAGATTCAACATCATCAAATCCCAAATATTGAGCCAAATTAAAAAAATTGTCCTCATCAAATGCGTTTATATATCTCTTACAATTGTTGTCACATTTTATCGGGGGAGGTGGAATAATGGGTTATGTGTTCGACCATTATGCATGTTTGAGATTCAAGACCAATTTATAACTAACTAGACAAATAAATCATATGCGAGATACACGATACATGACATGAGATAAATAAGTATATATGACGTGCGCGATGCGTAGCCAATTCATAATTACATGAAAGATCAAGAAAAATAATAATTACATGAGAGATCAAATTCATAACTAACTAAGTGCAAGGTGTGAAATGCTAGATGTGATACACGAGACCAAACATATTTAACTATATTTGAGACAACTTATCAGATGAAAAAACATTTGCGAGATGTGGGACTATGCTATATTACAAAATATATACAAATAGTATTTAAATTTACCATTTTAAGAAGTTATAATATTTCAAATACTAGCATTACATAACTATTTTACTGATATTTGATTGTGTTTACATTATTAAGAATTCAAGAAATATGTAAAATAACTCTCCTCTTCTTAGTGTTTAAACTTCATCAACTTCTTTTTTGAAATTTCGCTCGTTTAAATAAAATCGTTAGTCTACGCGTGAAATGAGAGACTAATTCATAACTAACTACATGTGAAATGAGAGGCTCGAGACCATGTATATCCAAATTAACGTGAGACTAATTCATAACTATACATACGAATAAATTAAATTAGAACCTAGTAACACTTACAAGTTTTTCTACAGTTTTTTTTCTGTTTTATCTACTAAGTTTTTGCCATGTGGTATCATCAGGTTTCAAATTTATTGTTGTTGCCTCTTCGAAGTATGTTATCATTAATGTCAAATGGTTGATTCTGCCTCATGGTGTTTTTTTGTGACAATTGGAATTATGAAGTAACCTTTTCTGAACGTATGTAATACATCATGAACTATTGGTGTAACATATTGACCTATAATTATCACTGACATGTAGTAAATTTTATGATTCTTACTAGTACACTTCCAGGAATAGATCTTATTTTAGTAGGATATATTAGGTATCCATCAAAGTTAAGGGAATGTGCCTTAAATTATTATTTTTAAATTATGCAGTATATATAATCGTCAATAACCTATGTAATGTCAAAAGTGGAAAACACAGTAAACTAATTGCAGAATAAAAAACCACGCGTACAAGTAAGTACTAAACAAAATTTACATTGTAGTCCAACTTGACTTCGGTTTCTATCTCTATCATATTAGTAACAAAAATATAAAGTGATAATTTTTGAACTGTCCACGCTGATGGATCATCTTACTTTTCTCCTTTTTGAATCATTGCCAATTTGCAGTATTCGTTGACATCAATTAATGTCGTTGTTTTGTTTTCAACTAGCCAATTCTTTTTTCTCGATTTCAGTTACATAAATTTTGGGATTCCAATGTTAATTGAACTAATCAATTCAAATTAAGACCTTTTTCACAATTACTTCTATAAAATATGAAACCATTATATTAGTAAATGAGTAGTAAGAGATGCATTACAAGATATGTGAGATAATAGATGTGATACAATGCACAACTAATTATGTGAACGAGATGCGAGAGTAGTTATAAATTTGGGGTGCGAGATGCGAGATGAGAGAGACAATATGTGATAAAATGTATAGCTAACTACATGCATTAAATGTGAAACTATCTTATAAATTTGGAATTTGAGATGCGAGATGAGAGATGCTAGAAAACGTATTAATAACTATATGTACTAAATACATTACTAATTATAAATCAGGAATGTGAGATGCAAAAGTAGTTAACGACTTCATACCTCTTCCCCACTATATATAGTATTAATGACGAGTGTTTTGAACCCAAGCTCAAGATACCAACTTATTGCTTGTTCTCGCAACTATATATAGTAGTAATGGCGACATAACTAAACCACCAAGCTCACAATATCAACTTACGCATGTTCTCCCAAGAACCCGAGTGATAACGACGTTGAAATACTATCATCTGTACGGTCGTACACTACACGCGGTAATGACACCACCAATGGTGACACATGACATTGTAATTTCTACTATTCAGACCATTCCTCAGATATGATCAATTCAACAGTCACTTGATTAATGGTTGTGATTAATTCATCAATTTCATATTTTTGAACATATTAGTGAAAATAATTCATTTTAGAAACACATATGAAAATTTAGACGTCTTCAACTACAAATCCATACACTTAACTCCAGTAGTTGGAGCTTTGCACCTTTGGTTCCAATTAGTTATTTCACACTCGTTCTCTATTCTAAGCTTCAAATCAAGAGGTTCCTAAAACATGATTCATGTATCCGCGTAACCGGAATTGTTGGTCTCTAATACCAACTGATAGCGTGGCAGAAGATTAGAAGAGAAAGCAACGATAAAACCCTAACCCTAGGTTAGAGAAATAAGGAGACTCAGATAAATAATTCCCAAAATTTAATTAATCAAATTCTGACGAAAAAATAACGTATATAATGCTTTATATAGCACTACCCAAAACCCTAATTCCAAATAAGGGAAATTACATAATTTTTTTAAAATAAAATAAATAAATAAAATTAACGTTAAATAATTAAAATTGGTTTTTGAAGGCTTTACGGGTCAAATTTGGGTATCAAACCGTGTGACAAATTCAGAGTTTTGAAATCTGACGGGTTCGTCGAAATCGTCAATTTGAGTACCTGTTTTACCCAATTTCGATACCTCAGAGAGAAACTAGTATGTCCGCAGTCTTCCCTGCATCATCCTTCTCCGGTTGGGAAGAATTCAACCTCGACTTCAAAACTTTGAAACATTGAAAGCACTACAAAAACATTGGCGTTTTCACCTCCGATTGCATCTGATAGCATGGCAAAAATTTAGAAAAGAAAGCAACGATAAAACCCTAACCCTAGGTTAGAGAAATAAGGAGACTGAGAGAAATAATTCTCAAAATTTATTTAATCAAAGTCTGACGAAAAAGTAGGGTATATGATGCTTTATATAACACTACCCAAAACCATGATTCCCAATAAGGGAAATTACATAAATGTTGTAAAATAAAATAAATAAAATTAATGCTAAACTATTAAAACTGGTTTTCGGAGGCTTTACGAGTCGAATTTGGGAATCAAATTTTGTGACAAAGTCACGGTTTTGAAATCTGACGGGTTCGTCGAAATATTCAATTTGAGTACCTCCAATTGCAACTGGTATTGGAACAAATGTGTGAGAGGTGATAATCTGAATGATGTCGCTCTTGTCAAGAAGTGGTTTCCTAGCTTTGTCTAGTTTTACAATGTCATCGGCATTAATGTGATGAACAGTAATAAGTTGATCCATGCCAGCTTTATCAACCCACTTACTAAGCACAGCAGCACCCTTGCGCGTGTAAAAAGTTTTTGTATTTCCATTTCCAGACTGTGCTTGTTGTATCACATCAAGACCCTTGCATAAATGAATAATTCCTCTTTTTTGAATACTAGATGGCTTCTCAAGTTCTTCAGAGTATATTTATGCCATCAGATTCAAAACACTGCAATATTCTACTTTTAACTTGTTATTCTTTCTTTTATTTCCCCAAGCATCACCCAAAACTCCTCCTCCAGGTTCGATTATAAAACCTAATCTTTTATCCATTAAAACACTATTCTTTTCTTCTATCAATTTATTCATAATCTCAAACACAAAAATACCATCTTCCATTTTTCCAATACAACAACATGTATCCACAGAAAACCGAATCAAAGGTTTGATTTTAGGATAACATATAATACCTGGAAGATGCATCTCCATAATAAAAGCTGCTACTTTGCAGTCTTTCTTCAATAGAATTTCTGAAGTGATGTGGTCTGGTGTACAAAAGTCTGAGATAATATCTCAATCTACAAGTTTCTCCTCAATATTAATTAGATCTCCATCATCCCAGTCATCATCATACTCATCATACACTGGTTTGTCAAAAACCGGTTCAGATACATCTTCAAAAATATTTTTATCATAGACTGGCTTGTCAAACACATACTCAGACACAGTTTTAGCATCACAGCTAAGATCGGCAGCTGATACAATTTGAGCATGAAACTCCTTAACTGGTGGTGGTTTTGGAGACACTGTTCTAGATGACACTAATATAAACTTGATACAATCTTTCACAAAACTGTATCGATTTGTTCTACCATCATAAGTAGAATTCCTCTTAAATCGCCATAGACGTCCTAAAACTAGATGGCAAACGTCCATAGGAACTACGTCACACCATGCTATATCTTTGTAATTACCAACAACAAATATAATTTGACAGCGTTTAGAAACCATTACCTGAGTGTACTCTATCAGTCCTAACAGTATGTACGAGTATGTAAGAGCTTTAATCTTCAGCGCCAGTTTCTGAACAGCCTCCTCTGAAATCAGATTCTCATAAATGTCTGAATCAATTACAAACTTGCAGATTCTTCCTCTAATTGTGCAGGTAGACTGGAAGATGTCGTTCTCTATTATAGCCTTCAAATCAAGAGGTACCCGGAACATGATTCCTATATTTGTGTAACGGGAAATGATGGTCTCTGATACCAACTGATGGCATGGCAGAAGATTAGAAGATAAAGCAACGATAAAACCCAAACCTTAGGTTAGAGAAATAAGGAGACTCAAAGAAATAATTCCCAAAATTTAATTAATCAAAGTCTGACAATAAAATAGGGTATATGATGCTTTATATAGCACTACCCAAACACTAATTCCAAATAAGGGAAATTACATAAATGTTTTAAAATAAATAAATAAATAAATTTAACGATAAACTATTAAAACTAGTTTTCGAAGGCTTTATAGGTCGAATTTAGGTATCACAAGTCACAGTTTTGAAATCTGACGGGCTCGTTGAAATCTTCGATTTGAGTACCTGTTTTACCCAATTCCGATACCTCAGAGAGAAACCAGTCTGTCTGCAGTGCTACATCAAGACGCCTTCAACTACAAATCCATACACTTAGCTCCAGTAGTTGGAGCTTTGCACCTTCGGTTATAATTAGTTATTTCACACTTATGCTCGACATAACTCTCCCATAAACTAATGGAAACATCTCTAACTTTAAATTTTGATTGAACATCCTACCATTTAGAGATACAGTATTTATAACTTCTAAATCTCTATTTACTTAGACCTTCGATTTTATAATCTAAAATAAACTACATACATTACTTTTAACCCACACTTAAAATAAACACCTTATGATTTAAAACTTTATTTTATTTAACAAAGGAATAGTTACTATTTAAGACCCAAAATCAACAAACATATCTACATATTCTCTTTCATTTATTTTATTTTCAATTTAAATTTTTTTTGGTTCATATCTTTTAAATCATAACTCGGGAAAAAAGATCCAAAAATGCTAATGGTTTTGTTTTTTTAAGATGAACAAAACAAGATTTATTCATGATATGTTTTGAAATTTTATAAAAAAATATATTTTACATCGGTTTCTCATTATATGGTTTATTGGTTTCACATCTATCATATGCCTGGTTTCGTATATAGCATCTAACATATCTTATAGTTGACCTGGTTTAACATCTATCATAGTTGGTATGGTTTCACATCTAACATAGTTGCTTAATTTCGTATCTAGTTGTACAAAAATTAAAAAGGTTTCGCATCTTCTTCGTAAAAGTCATCTTCTTCGTTCACACTGTAAAATTAAAAAATTAAAAATTTGTATCTTTTAAACCGTAATCGAGAAACAAAAATCTAAAAATACCATTGGTTTTGTTTTTTAACACGAAAAAACTATATCCATTCACGATATATTTTGATTTTGTTTAAATTATATTTTACATTGGTTTCTCATCATATGGTTTCGCATCCAGCATTTATCATAGTTGTCGTGGTTTCTCATCTAGGAGTACAAAAAATAAAGAAGTTCTGCATATAGCAAAAAAAAGTTTCGCATCTTCTTCAACAATCATCTTTTTCATTTCACTGTAAAAACTTTTTCAAACACATTTTCGAGAATCACAAAAAAAAACATTAAAAAGACAGACTTGAATGAATATAACATTTCAACTACAAATCAAAATAAAAAATAGATGAAATTTCAAAAATCACGAGTAACACAGAATTTGAAAACCAAGAACAACTGCAGAAAAATCGAGTTATATGAATTAAAAATAAAAAAACAAACGTCGAAATTAAATAAAAACACAATCAAAATAAAAACTACAAAGAAAATCATACAAAAACAAAAAAAGAAAAAACCGAGTTGAAACGCAATCTTTGCAAAAACTGAAACCGAGTTAAAAATTAAAATATAAAACTTTATTAAAAAAATATTTGAGTCTTGCAAAGTAAATAAATAGAATAGTTAAATAGTTTTTTTTTAAAATATAGAAAACATAGCTAAAATCTTAGTTTTTGATATTAAATGATAATAAATTTATATGTCAGTATACCAAACTAAAATTTTAGGATCACCTCGTCTTTACTCCTGCTTATCCATGTAAATCTTTGCAAACAAAAAAAAATCTCAAAGTTTCGAGACAACAAATTTTTTCAAGTGATACGTACTATCAAATCGAAATTTTACACGTGGCATATAAATAGAGCGCGTAGCAACACAGATTGAAGTATGGAGAGTTTTCACGAGCCCATCTCTGTCTCTGGTTTTCCCTCTTATAAATAAACAGGATCTACTAAAACTAATCCAAATATCTCGCATCCCTGTCCTCTCTCTCTCTCCATACTCTCTCACCTTTTCGTTATAATCTAGTGAGAGAAACCACCACAAGCTCCGTCGTCCCTTCATTCCATCACAGAAAGAGAAAACAAAAATATCACCGACAATTGTTCTCGAATTTTGATTTTGCTACTTGAAATGGCGAATCGATTGGATCTTGACGGGAGGCCGATTAAGCCAATGACGATTTGTATGATCGGAGCCGGAGGATTCATCGGCTCGCATCTGTGCGAGGAATTGCTGTCGGTGACGCAACACAAGATACTTGCGCTCGACGTCTACAACGATAAGATCAAGCACCTTCTAGAGCCGGACTCTCTGCCCTGGGCTGGCCGGATCCAGTTCCACCGACTCAACATCAAGCAGGATTCCAGGCTTGAAGGTCTCATCAAGATGTCAGATCTGGTATTATTTTATTTTCGCTCTCGATTAATGATTCCATGCTACATAATTTGTGTATGGATTGGAATGTGCTTACATTTATGCATATAGATCGGGAGCGATCTTGTTTAATTTAACATTTCGGATTTTCTTTCTCGATGAATTTACATTTATCTATGTTTTTATCGTGAATGTTGTTTTGTGATCGATTGAAATTGAATCTGTCGTGGATTTATGTTTGTTGTTCTTGAGATGAGTGGTTTTGCTTGAGGTGTATGGTTTTGGAGGTTGATTTGAAATTTGATGGATTGGTGCTGTTCGTGTTGCATAGGTTATCAATCTCGCTGCTATATGCACACCAGCTGATTACAATACTCGTCCCCTTGATACTATCTACAGTAACTTCATTGATGCTCTACCAGTTGTAAGTAATGTTGGACTTTACCAGGGTTTGTGTTTTCTCTAATAAAAAATTAGATAAAGAAGTTGATGTTGGTTTTGAGGGTGTGCTCTAGACATGTGATTTGATGATGTTTGCTGGTTGGAATTGACCTTTTTGTAGGCCAAGTACTGTTCGGAGAACAGCAAACGTCTGATTCACTTCTCTACTTGTGAAGTGTACGGAAAAACTATTGGGAGTTTTCTTCCAAAGGATAGTCCTCTCCGTCAGGTAAACTCACACGCTCATCCTTCTTTTCCGATTCCTTTCCCATTTTCTGTTTATTGAATTTTCAAATAGTCTATGGCAGAACTTATGCTTCCGCATGACAATCATAGTCTTTAGAAAACATCATTTCATGTAGGAGTTGCATGTTGTGAAGGAATTAGCTTCCTTTAGTATGTGAATCGGTTAAATAGGGGATTTATTGTTGGTGAAGCTCCTTTTCACCCTTTGTCTGGCATACACTTTGATAATTTTGAAGTTCTTATGTTTGACTTGAGAATTAATTGTAATGTTGGATTGGTATGAATTTTATGCTCATGAAACCTTTATATTTATCCGTGACCGGTTATTTTTGACATCTTTCTTAGAGTCTCACGTTATGTCTGTTCTTATCAGTTCTAAAGATCATTTGTGTAATTGTATTACATATGGGATTTCTAGAATTTTTCAAGTAATGAAAATGAATTAGAAACTAAGGTAGTTAGAATCAATTGAAAATGTTAATATGAATGAATCATGTATGAACTCTGTAGACAGCATTGGAGTTTTTCTGGTTCCAGAGTTGAAAATATAATGCAGTTTTAAGTTATCATTCTGCTGTGGCTAAGCTTCTCTATAGTTGCTCCTGTCGCGATTAAATTATACATTAGATGGCTTACATTTCTTTAATAGTTTCCCTGTAAATGGCAATCAATGAATTTGTTCTTAATACTCTTGATGCCATAAGCTGTTATTGACTTATTAAATACGAAATCGACTTCTTAAGCATGCATAAGATATGGTTGTCTTATCAGTTGGTTTTAAAAGCACCTTGCTTGACATGTTTTCTTTGAAATATATTGATTGCATTTTGTCACGTTCTAACAGGATCCTGCTTACTACGTCCTAAAAGAAGATACCTCCCCCTGCATTTTTGGTGCCATTGAGAAACAGAGGTGGTCGTATGCATGTGCCAAACAATTAATTGAAAGACTCATTTTTGGTAGGGAGCTTTATCCATCATACTTCATGCTTCGTGGTACTTGGAAACAAAATATTTAACTGACTTTTACTTTTATTACAGCTGAGGGTGCAGAGAATGGACTTCAGTTTACCATTGTGAGACCATTCAATTGGATTGGACCCAGGATGGATTTCATTCCGGGAATCGATGGTCCAAGTGAGGGTGTTCCAAGGGTTCTTGCATGCTTTAGTAATGTGAGTTTGGATTCCTTTTAAGCTCTTTAGTTCATATCGTTCTAATGTAACTTTCAGCTGAGACAATATTCTCTTTTTTTTGTCTCAGAATCTCCTACGTCGTGAGCCTCTCAAGCTTGTCGATGGTGGTGAATCACAGAGAACATTCATTTACATTAAGGATGCTATTGAGGCTGTTATGCTGATGATTGTATGTTACGATGATCTTTACTTTTGCTCTTCCTTCATTTTTGTTTATTGAACTGCAATTGAATTTGGTTTTCTATACAGGAAAACCCCGACAGGGCCAACAATCATATTTTCAACGTTGGTAACCCTAACAATGAAGTTACAGTGAGGCAGCTTGCTGAAATGATGACTGAGGTGAGGCATTGTTTTAATAACAAATATCGTTTTCTGATACTGGTTTTATGTCAGGCATTTGGGATTGGGATTTATGAGGTTTACTGCATGTTCAGGTCTATTCCAAAGTTAGTGGCGAAGCTCCTATTGAGAATGCTACTATTGATGTCAGCTCCAAAGAATTTTATGGCGAGGGATACGATGATAGTGATAAGAGAATTCCAGACATGACCATCATAAACCGACAGCTAGGTATTTATCTACCCCACTGGTCACTACCTTTGTAGGTTATTTTTTAACTCTGTAATTTGAATTAATGTATCATAACTTGTGTATCTATTTCATTCAGGATGGAACCCAAAAACGTCACTTTGGGACTTGCTTGATTCAACCCTGACTTACCAGCACAAGACTTACGCTGAGGCTATGAAGAAAGCTTTGTCGAAACCAATTGCATCCAGCTAAAGACAAAGTTAAACTCAATTTAAATAGTAGTTAATCAAAAGGTTTATTTGTTAGCAGGGTGTTTCAATTCTTTTGAGGAAGTTTCAAGAACAGTATATCGATATGGATCACCTGCACTCGCCTCATCTTTCTTTCTTTCTCATCTTTGTAGTCCGGTAGCTTATACAAGAAAACCTTGTTTTGGTTCCTTCAGGGATGGCTTGAGCTTGTCATTCCCCTGGTCTGTGTTGTACTAGTTACTTTGTTATGCATTTGTGTACTTTTGTTCTTCAAACTATTTATATTATTTATAAACTTCATCTTCCTGATTCATGTTTTTATATATATTGTTGTTTTAGTTTCGATTTTAACGTAGCAACGAAATGCAAGTCAGTTGACCTGAACGCAGCAACGAAGTAGCCTTCTTTACACTATCTTAAGCGCTCAACTGATGAATCCGTGTAGAAAACGTAATTCAGTTGGTCTGAACGTAGCAACAGGAAGTAGCCTTGTCTTTGGACTCTCTTAAGCGCTCAACTGTGTAGAAAATGTTAATCAGTTGGTCAGAACATAGCAACAGGAAGTAGCCTTGTCTTTAGACTATCTTAATCAACCAAGCGCTTATGAACTCTGATTATATACAAATAAATGCTTGGTTGGTCTAATAGCCATGGTTCAAATAGTATGGGACAATGAATTGTATCTCTTAAAAAATAGGGGTTCTCTTGTTTTATTTTTTTTGCGATTTTCATTTTTCATTTTTTAGTTTTTGATTTTGTCACAACTAAAATTATAAAAAATATATATTAATTTAATCACATTTTTAATTTCAAAAAATCAATTATATTCCTAAATCTACTAACAAATACTTGTAAAAAAAATGTGGATAAAATGATTCAAGATCTCATTCAATTCGTCCAAAATATATATTTTTTTAAAATTCTCTATAAACATATAGTTTCATACTAGAATCTAGAAGAAACTGCTAGCATTTAATTCGATACCAGCGGACCATGACAAAAAGTAAGTCAAGAACCGTCTAGCAGAATATGGTACCACGTACTGGTTTTTGTATCGTCGGGTCTGGCATCGGTTTTTTAGTTTGTTTTTGGGTAATAATGGTTTAAATTTTGTTGAGATTGTCTTTAAATACTAACGGCATGTGATACAGGTTTTGGCTAAATTTTGTCCATAAAAATTATAATTAGCTCTAAAATAATTGGGAGAATTTTTTTTTACATTCTACTATTTTGTCTCCGACTTACGTAGATTCCGTTTGGTTACCTGCCGGAACGGACCTGTTCATCCGGTAGGGAAGTGTTTTTGACCTTTTTCGTCGGATGAAAAGGTCCGCTCCGGAAAAGATAAGAGGATATTTTTGGTGAGCTCTTCACTTTGAAAATTTGGAGCGGATTTATTTTTATCATAATTAGACAATTTTATCAGATTTAGACAAAGCTTATGATATATTCATGTAAATATTTATGTATGTTTGTAATTGAAGTGAATTATGTATCCTATTTTAATTAATAAAATAAATTTATATTGCCAATGACGCACCAAATGTATTGATATATAAATTTTGTTTGGTGTTGCGTCAACAAAAACAACAAATTGAAATGTGAAGATCGAAAATAGAGCACGTAACACCAGTCAAATCAATCAAATGACTAGTTAAATTAGTTTGTTAAATCTAATTTGGAACTATTTATTATTATATTGTGTTTATGTTAATGATTGGTTGGATTTTATCTATGGGAAACCAACTAAAAACAAACATTATATTTAAAACGATAATATTAAACATCAAATCCCAAAAAAATAATACCCAATACACATATAATAAAACAACACAATAATATCACAATCGAATTTAAACAGCACGATCGAATTCAAAACAAAACGACGGGAGAATTCAAAACAAAACGACTTGTTGGATTTTATCTATCGGAAACCAACTAAAAACAAACATAAAATTTAAAACGATAACATTAAACACCAAATCCAAAAAAAATACCCAATACACATATAATAAAACAACACAATAATATCACAATCAAATTCAAACAGCACGATCGAATTCAAAACAAAACGACTCGAGGATGAACCACCATTAATTTATACTATAAAACTCTTATCAAATCCTCTAGTTCATGAAGCATATCCCCTATATGGAGGGAATTTACTTCACTATCATTTTGTTTCTCCCAATGAAGTGTAGATCTTATAAAACATACCTCTAGTTATTGAAACATAATATCGAAAGAGATATGCATATTCCTCTCTATATGATCATAATACGATAACCCTTTTCAAAATTAGCATATTCAAGAAACTCACACTTTCGAGCACAATTATCCAACTTTCCTCGTTTATGTTTTGGTATATGAACAAAGACAACACATCTAAAAACATGTGGTACTACGTATGATATTACACGGATGGTGATAAGATAGTTAAATTTTTCAGAAAGGGGCATAAAATTTAATGACCCAAGATGGTGTGTGGTTTATCAAGTAAGAAGCAGATTTTAACGCCTCTTTCCAATAATTTAATGTCATATTTATTCCAAAAATAGATGAATGAATAAATTCTAGAAGTTGTATATTCATTCCTTCAGTTAATTTATTATTTTGTAGGATATAAACATTAGAGGTTTGATGTTAAATATTGTTATTTGATAAAAACTCTTACATGTCATTACTAGGTAAATTTTATTGCATTATCAAATTGATACATTCGTATCATTTTTTAGAATTGGATAAAAAACATATGATAAGTTTGTAAAATATATAAAAGAATCCAAAGCCAAGCTAGTTGCCAAAAATACAAAGTCAAACCCCGTCGTTGATGTCATAACTACATGTTACTATTTGCTTCTTCAATTCCTCATACACATTAGCAAATATTTTATTTGCTATAATCACAACTAAGAATATGACGATTCATTATGTCTTGAAAAATACAAAATTGAGGCCAAAACGTCCCAATACATATAATTTCAAGGTGATCATACTAAAAAACAATACATTATACTTTATAGCGTAAACAATAAGGATAAAGTTAAATGTTACACATTCAAATATGTACATGGAACCTTCTTCAATTACAGGAAATGAACCATTATTTATTGTGTGTGTAGAGATGGGTTGAAGGTGTTATAGATAATGTTATGCTATTGTCATTTATCAAGTGATCTAATGTACCAGAATCAATTAAGCATTTATTATTCAAAAACATTACGAATAAAATATTAAATTTTATGTTCATACCTAACTAGGAAAGATTCACTAGAGAATGACTTATAACAATATCCTTCTTAACATCTATGTTCTTCTTGGTCGGTTTTTAAAATCACACGACTTTGCTTTTGGTCCACTTCTGAAAGGCCTCAGATTAGTTGAGATATGTTCTTACTTATATATTATCACACTGCCTTGTTATTTAGCGTCACTCTAATCAAGTACCACTTCTTAATACACTCAAATCAGTATGATATTATCCGTTTTGGCCCAAAGGTCCGCATAGTTGTGCTTTTGGTCTACTTGTAAATGAGTAGTTGAGATATGTTCTTACTTATACACCATTGATTATTCCCATGTTTAACCGATGTAGGATGCGGGACTTTGATTAACACCCTTAAAAAGTCATATTCTTAAACAAATTACCACTTTAACCTCTTCTTAATTGACTTTCATCTGCCCACTCTAATCAGGTTGCTTTCCCACCTGACCCATAGAGATTTTCGACAGATCTATCTGCTCACTTCTATCAACATACTGACTTGTTCCTTAACGCCACTCCAATCAAGTATCACTGTCTTGATATACTCCAATCAAGTCACATTAGCTTGATGAGCCACATGCACTCCAAACTAGGTCATACATGTGATCTTATAGAGCATACTATTCACATTGAGTATGGTTGTTGGTTCATCATGTTCAACATCCAAGAATTTCACCCATATCACGTTCTGTTTGTACCTAGAGCTCTGATACTATCTATTGGGAATATGGGCACCGTATATTCTGCCTCCATATATAAGTAAGAATAATCCAGTCTTAACTAGTATAAGGCCTTTTGTAAGTGGACCAAAAACAAATATGTGCAGGCTTTCGAGTCTAAAGTGGACAATATCATACTAGTGTTAAGATTGGATTATTCTTACTTATATAAGTAGACAGAATATGCGGTACGCATATTCCCAACAGAGTTTCCACCATCTTTTTCTGAATTGACACCCTTCGCACTCCCTGATAAGATTATTCCAAACTAAGTGAAGGTCTTTTCAAAAATATTAACCACACACTTGATCGTACATATTATTCAGTATATAGAGGACTATGTGAACTCTAAAATGTCCTACATATTTTTGTAAAATGACGATAGACTGACTTTCTCATTTCACCATGTTACTGGTCAATCTCTTGAAAAATTGATATTAATAATCTTAATAAATCGCAAGAGATCGACTAGTTCTTTTTAGAAACACTTCCTATGTAACTCACATATTTGAGTTTTATATTTATCAATATACATGGCTTCAATAGAGTCCTTAAATTCCTTCATAATTTTGAAACAAAAATGTTTATTAGTGTTGTGGTAAAGTAATCATTCGCAAGTGAAAAAGTTAGTAAACTATGTGCTTTTTAAAAATCTTTAACAATTTTTGGAGGTGATACTATTTCAAGAACATCAAATTATTCTCGAAATAGGTACATTGTAAGTTTAGCAACTCAGCTAGAGGCATGAGCTTCACCGCATTTGTATATGAGTTCATATCCATTACTTTATTTTGAAGATGATGACATGAGGTATATGGTTGGTTCGCATGAGGATGGTTTGGTAATTATGGCAAATATTTCTAGGGATGAGATATGAAGAATCTTGATAGATACTGGTAGTTCTGCTAATGTAATGTTCATGCCACTTATAAAAGAATATTGAATCCTCCTACAATACTTCAGTCGGATTGGAAAATCTTTGGGTTTACTAGGGTAAATGTAGAAATGGTCGAATAATTTGAAGGAGTGGTAGAGCTAGGACGAGGACCGTTTAAAAAAGTAGTGACGGTGTTTTTATTATGGTCGATGCGCCAACGTCTTAAAATGTGATATTTGAAAGGTCTTGGTTATCAAGAATGCACGCAGTGGCATCAACAATTCACCAATGCTTGAAGTATGTTGTGGAAAACAATGTTGGAACGATTAGTAGTAGCCATAAAATGACAAAAGAGTGTACTTAGAACAGATATGACCCAAAGCAGATCACGAGGGTCGAGTCAAAGATGTCATAGCAGTGGTGGGGTCTTTATCGGGATTTAATCCCGTGGATTATTTGAGGGAGACCCCCGGGTTTTTGGTCCATGAATTTGTTTTGAGGATCATGTATTTTAAGATGGGAATAGTTTAAAAATTGGCACAAACTTATCTCCAAAAGTGAGAGAGAGTTCAATTTTATTTTTTTTCAGCAAGTCTACATGTGTTTGTATGGTACCAAAGACGTAATAGGGATTCATGCAGATATCATTTGTCACAGGTTGGCAATTCGAAGTAGCGTGCGTCCAATTATCCAAAAAATGAGGTATTTTTCTCAAGATAAATATGAGTTCATCATGTCCAAAGTAGATAGTTTATCTATGGTTGGGCATATACGAGAATCACAATATTCTCTATGGACCGCTAACCTAGTTTTGGTAAAAAATAAAAATAGTAAATGGCGGATGTGTGTGGATTTCACTGATTTAAATAGAAAATATCCAAAAGATCCTTTCCCAGTTCCACAAATTGGATTAGTCAGTAAATGTTACTTCACTGAACCGACTACGTTCGTTTATGGATGCATACGCTAGGTATAATAAAATCTAGATAGATCGAAAGGACCAAGAAATTACTTCGCTGATCACTGGAAGAGGCTTATATTGTTACAAGGTTATACCCTTTGGATTGAAAAATTCTAGGACAAGTTATCATCATTTGGTAAACAAAACTTTTAAGGGTCAAATCGGATGAAATGTTGAAGTGTATAACGATGATATGCTTTTGAAAAGCACAAGGGATGGAAACCACTTTGAGGATTTAGAGGAAACTTTTGCCAACCTGACAAAGATAATTTCAAGCTAAATTTAAAGAAGTGCACATTCGGGGTGCAGTTTGGAAAATTACTTTGGTATATAGTTAATGAATATGGAATAAAATTTAATCATGTACAACTGAATTCTTTAAGCACTATGGAACCACCTATAATGATCAAATAAGTACTGATTTTGATAGGGAGATTGACAACTTTGAATAGATTTATCTCTGGATGAACAGACAAATGAGTCCATTTTTTCCAATTATTGAGGCAAGAAAATTATTGTAACTAGACCCAAGAGTGTTGAGATGTGTTTCTCCAAATTAAAGAGTATTTGTATTCACCAAAAATCTTGACAAAGCCTAACCCGATGAAAAAATTGTGCGTCTCTATAGCAGTGTCAGATTATGTTGTAAGCGTTGTTTTGATTCGAAAAGAAGATAATTTCCCACGAACAATGTATTATATTAGTAAAAGTATTTTGGATGCGGAAAATGGGTATTTGAAAATAGAATTTTAGCCCTCACATTGGTAACTGCTGCTCGGAAAATGAGGTCTTATTTTCAAGCTCATTCTATCATTGTATAAATATTGTTTCCACTAAAAAGTATGTTACAACGACCCGGTGTGTCAGGTAGTGGTCAGTTGAATTGAGAGATTTTGACATTGAGTTTTGAACCTCAAAGTGCAAGCCTTAGTAGATTTCATAGTTGAATTTCATTCTGAACGGTTAGATATAAAGATAGACAGAAGGGACAGTCCGAACAGAGGGGGGGAGGGGGTTTAAGTGCATCAAGAGGTGGAGCATAAGTGCAGTTGGTCTCTCCATATGGTATTACAATGTATCAAGCTATCTGTTTCGGACTTTAAGCATCAAATAATGAGGCAGAGTACAAGGCCACTTTGCCAGGCTTAAGACTTTCTCAGATCTGTGAGGCTAAAAAAGTTAGGCTAGTAAGCGAATCGCAACTTCTTATAAATCATGCATCTGGCCAATCTAAGGCTATAAAAGATCATTTAGTGAAGTATCCGAAAGGTGTTAAAGGCCTTAATAATATTCTTCAAAAGCTTCAGGTATGAACATGTTCATATGGTATGATATTTTGTGGCTGATTCTCTGGCTACTACTTCATATTTTTTAGAAGTATCCTTGGATTATCACACAAGATATTCCTTCGATATCAAAGGGGGTTGAGTAGGTAATAGGATCATTTAAAGATTTTCAAATTTATACAAGCAACAAAAAAGATTGGAGGAATGAAATCAAAGAATAATTGATAAATGATATTTTTCTCATTGATCAAGTAATGTCAAAGAGAATATGATTCAAGGCATATGGCTAAGTCGTACTCCAAGGTATCTTATACTTTTAGCATGCCGTTTCTTTGATTCCTTGGAGAAAATGAATCACAAATGATATTGTTTGAATTATATGACGGGGAAGGGTTCGCACATTGCGGGTATAAAACCTTGATACAAACAGTTTTTTTCATAGGATATTATTGGCTCACAATCACTTCGGACACCAAAGAATTAGTTAAAAGATGTGGCACTTGCCAAAGATTCGCTAACACAATTCATGCACCAGAAGTACCTCTCGATTTAATATCTGAGTCATTACCTTTTGAACGATGGGATATTGATCTGGTCGGGCCTTTACCGATGGCATCTAGGGGACGACAGACGATAATTATTGCGGTAGACTATATATCTAAGGGGGTGCAAGCTGAACCCTTGGCATGAAAAAAAGCTAAAGATGCGATCAGGTTTATTGTTTCTAATATTTGTTGTCGTTTCGGTGTTCTGAGGAATATGACGATAGATAACGGACCACAGTTCAAAATTAAGGTTTTTTGTTCTTCTATAGGAATACAAATAATCTTAAACCTATTGCACCATCTTCAAAGACCTATCCAACACCACTAATTTCATTAACCCAACAACCAGTAACAAGTGTTTTATTCTTGCGATAAATAACATTAACACCAAAAGTTTGACTAGTTTCTCCACAAACAATGTCTTCATTTGAAGATTCAAATACAATTTGAGCAGTTTCTCTAATATTATCACCAACAACAACACCACCTTCAACTTTAATAATAACAATTGAAACATCCAAAGTATCAACAAGTGATACCAAATCAATTAAATCACCATCACAACCTAAGATAACGTTTTCTAGGTCACCATAACAGTATCTTAATCTAAATTTACACAGAATCAATGTATAATATCTACTTAAAATAAATTTAAGAATATCTTCAAAATCATCAAACATGCCAAGATCATAGATTGCAAGTTCGCCATTTAGTTTAAAAATACACAATCAACTTCTAGACATCGCGTACCTGCATTTGACAGAAAAGTTTGAATATATCATTACAGTAAAGAATATGAATCACATATATGAGTACAAGGAATACATATATTTCACATCTATTAGTAGAAAATAATACAATTTTTTCGCAGCTAACAGTACATAGGTTTTGCATCTATAATACAAATGAACACCAACGTTTGGCATCTAGCAAAAAACAGTTTTGGATCTACTAGTACAAAAGAATAAAAACGTTTTCGCAACTATTAATATGTAAAATAAAACCGGTTTCGCCTCTTCTTACTGCATCTTTTTTGTTTTAAATCGTGAACTCTTATTCGAACATAAATTTTCAGAAACAGACAAACACACTAAAATTGACCAAAACCTTACTGCAATACAACAATTACACTACATTAGCAAAGTAGTACTAGAAGAACACCAAAAATCACAAAAAAAAAAAGATCTCGATTACTGATGCAGACAGTTCGGTGAATTAGTAGTTTGGAGCTCCGGTGTCAGTTTTTTACCCACAGCACCTTGTTTCGAAGGAAACGACGTCACGAACGCAAGTCACGAGCTTCGCTCGTGAGCTATGAGCTTTTTTAGGCATCCGGGCTCATCTATCCTCTTTTTTCGCACTTTTAATACTTTAGGTTATTTTTGTAATTTTCATATTTTTAGCTTTAGGGTTTTGCTTGAATTCTATATAAACCTATGTTCTATTCATTGTTAAAGGAATTGTTTTGTTTAATAAAAATTAGGGTTATCCCTTTTTAAGCTTCTGCTACGTTTCACTCTCTTTCATTTGGTATCAGACACAGGCAGTCCTGCGCGATGGTACGAGTAAGAACCAGCGGTCGCGGTGGCGCTAGAGTGTACCGAGATACAAGTGATGTAGATGATCGTGAAGATGCTGACCTACGCCGTCAGGTAGCCGATCTTACCCGGCAGGTGGCTGTTCTTACCGCCAAGCAACAAAGCACAGAGGTTGAGGGAATGGTTAACCCTTTTGGGGAGGGGATCGACCAGACTACTTCTCACCCACGCCGCTGGGAGCTTGGTTTCAAGATAGACGTCCCGGACTTTGATGGCAGCCTTAAGGCGGAGGCACTTATCGATTGGTTATCACAGATTGAGGAAGTCCTGGACTTCGAGGAGGTTCCGGAGGAGAGAAGGGTCGCATTAGTCACCATTCACCTACGCGGTAGGGCACAGGCTTGGTGGCAGCAGGTGAAGCAGAACCGCGCGCGTGAAGGCAAGGATAAAGTCCAAAGTTGGGAGAAATTCAAAAGAAAACTCCGTAAGGCTTTCCTTCCCTACAACTTCGAGCGGGAACTCTACCAGCGACTTCAGAATCTTCGTCAGGAACCCAGATCTGTGGATAAATATACCGACGAATTCTATCAGCTGCTGGCTCGCACAGATGTGACCGAGTCGCCGCACCAGTTGGCTCGCCGGACCCAGAAGGTCAACATTCCTGACTTGGATGGTGACATGGAGGAGTCGCCGATACTCAAACATCCACTCTTTGATGAGTATGAGGCTGACAACGAAGGTGAAATTTTTGATGAAACTTGGTCGGAATTAGGAGATCCGATTTATGATGTATATGGGGATGAGGAAGAAGACGATCCGATTTATAATGTATACGCTGATATTTGGATACCACCAGCAAAAATCGCATCTTCTTTCGACAAGGTAAACATTAATTCTTTCTCTAATCCTAGAAGAAAATCAAAAATTAAGATTAAAAAATTAAAACCTTTGAAACAAAATTTTTGGTCCAATAAAAAAGACAAAAATTTGGAATCGAAATTTTCAACGACAGCGGATAATTTTGGAGATTATTCAACACTGTTCTTGCCGCCATCCAGACCTCCTGAAGACACTCACTCAGTCTTTATCTTGCCACGGATAACCACCATGACCGCCACAATCGAACTACCTGCATCGTATTCATGGCAGGAACTTGACCCAGACCTCATTCCACTTTCGAATTTGCTGATCCTCCCGCACGAGTCTTTCGATCACGATAAGGATCCGATTTATGATGTCTACGACGAGGAGGATGAAGATGATTGGATAACACCAAAAGACGTCTTATGCTCTTTCGATAAGATAAAATTTGGGGATTTCTGTACAAACTGCAATGTTATTGTCAGTGGGCCTTCTTATATAGATTATTCTTAACTTCGCATCATCAAACGTAACATCAGATACACTGTTGATTTAATTCTCACCTCGAAGGTCTTATATAGCCATGTTGTGATCGGTATGAAAAAACAATCTCTGTACAGAGATGGCTGGAACTTATTTTAAAAGAACTAATACCTCAGTTGTGGTCATCCACCTTGATAGAAGACCTGTATTGGTTGATCTTTGGACTTCTGTTCCATCATATGTGGTGGGTATCAACGGGGTCCCTAGAACACTTTCCGCCACAGACAATGTGAACGACGTTAAGATTTTCTTGGATTTCAATGTTCCTATTCTAAACTCTATAGACATTGATGCTATGAACGAGGAGGCTTTCACCAACTACTCCAAGCAGTACGAGACTGAAAAGGGTAAGAAGAAATCACAGGGTTTGTACGCTTTCACTCTTTTCTCTATCGTTTTCGATTCCAACTCGGGTTATATGTATAACCATGATTCTGTTGATACTTTGATGTTACATGAATCGATGACTTTCACTGGTGATTGTAATTGTGATACAAGATTGGGTAGGAATGATTATATGCAGATTCCAGATTTGGTGGACTCTAAAACTGTGTCTTCAGTAGTTAATACCGTTGTGTTTAGTTCTTGTTCATGTGCACCTAAGGTTTTTGATGAAATGCCCGAAAGAGACAGTGTCGTGATCGTTCTATATGCTAAGTATGGGATGAAGAGTTTGGGTGTCAAGAAATCCCAAGCTTCTGCTATCATACGATATTGCAGATTTTTGTTGTTTGGTTTCGAGGAGAACGAGTTTGAGTTGCAGATGAATAAGCTTCTACCTATAACTGCTGCTAGTTCTTCGGATTTTGTCTCTTTTGATGGTATCCTTCCTATAGGAGTGCAAGGTAGAAACATCAACTGTTGGGCACAACAAACCTTAGTGGAATTAGCAATGCACATTGCAGATACATCCGGGACCTATGATATTCAGGCGTATAATACCTTCTGCAATGTGTTTATCATAATATCACTATTAGCCACTTTGATTCCGGAAGAGCATCCACAGTTGGACAACTATGTTCAGGCACCAACAACAATTGGCATTTTAAATGCATGTCTTGCTGTCACTGGTCGCGGGGCTCCTGCACTTCATAACTCGGGGTTTGCGGGTTCTTACTCAAGCATATGGAAACGAAATTCTCTTTCAACCACCCTTAACATTATTATATATTGCTTAGTAAAACTTGGGCAATATGACAAATCCATCGAAATGTTTAATTCCATGAGAGAGAAAAGAACAGAATACCGCCCTGATGTTGTAACATTCACTAGCCTCATTCATATGTATTCTGTATGTGGCCAGGTAGAAAAATGTAAAGATGTATTTGACACAATGCTTGCAGAGGGCCTAAAAGCTAATGTCGTCTCCTATAATTCTTTAATGGGTGCATATGCTGCACATGGAATGAGTGAAGAGGCACTTTCTGTTTTTAATTTGATAAAAAACAACGGTTTGTGCACAGATGTTGTAACTTATACTTGTTTACTTAATGCGTATGGAAGATCGCAGCAACCTAGTATGGCGAACGAAATTTTTCGTATGATGAAGAAAGAGAACTTGAAGCCCAATCTTGTCACGTACAATGCCTTAATTGATGCATATGGATCTAATGGTTTGCTAGCTGAAGCTGTTGGGGTATTGCGTTTAATGGATGAAAATGGGATCAAGCCAAATGTTGTTTCAATATGCACCCTCCTGGCTGCTTGTGGCTGTTGCGGTCAAAAAGCAAGAATAGAAACTATACTTTCTGCCGCAAAGTTAAGAGGTATCAAGCTCAACAGAGTTGCTTATAACGCAGCCATTGGAAGCTATATAAATGTTGGAGAACATGAAAAGGCTATCGCTTTACATGGAACTATGAGGAAAAAGAACATTATGCCTGACTCTATTACATATACCATCCTGATTAGTGGTTGCTGTAGGATGTGTAAGTATCATGAGGCACTTGGGTTTTTTGAGGAAATGAAAACTTTAAAAATTCCTTTGACAAAGGAGGTGTATTCATCTGTAATATGTGCCTACAGCAAACAGGGCCTTGTCACTGAAGCAGAATCCACGTTTAACATGATGAAAATTGATGGTTGCGGTCCTGATGTTATCACGTATACTGCAATGATTCATGCTTACTTTGCCTCAGAAAGCTGGGATAAAGCATGGGCGTTATTTCAAGAAATGGAAAGCAACGACATCAAACCAGATTCTATTGCATGTTCTGCTGTAATGCGAGCTTTTAACAAAGGAGGTCAACCCTCTAAGGTTATCGCTCTGGCAGAGTTTATGGAAGGAAAAGAAATCCCTTTCATTGATGCGACTTTCTATGAAATATTATCAGCTTGCAGCATTTTACAAGACTGGAAGATAGCCAGTGACCTTGCCAAAATGCTGGAGCCTTCTATCCCTATGGTTTCCATCTTCTTGGAAAAAGTGGGAAAATTCAGCAAATGCCTATGGTTTCCATCTTCTTGGAATCAGATTTTGCATCTTCTTGGAAAAAGTGGGAAAATTCAGCAAATGCTGAAGGTGATGTATGGTATTGTGCAAATTGAGCAAATGCTGAAGGTGATGCAGGTGATTCTTCTGATGGGGAGACCGGGTCAGATTCGAGGGCGAATCTTTTCTATCCCGGAGGGAATGATGCAGACAGTTCGGTGAATTAGTAGTTTGGAGCTCCGGTGTCAGCTTTTTACCCACAACACCTTGTTTCGAAGGAAACGACGTCACGAACGCAATTCACGAGCTTCGCTCGTGAGCTATGGGCTTTTTTAGGCATCCAGGCTCATCTATCCTCTTTTTTCGCACTTTTAATACTTTAGGTTATTTTTGTAATTTTCATATTTTTAGCTTTAGGGTTTTGCTTGAATTCTATATAAACCTATGTTCTATTCATTGTTAAAGGAATTGTTTTGTTTAATAAAAATTAGGGTTATCCCTTTTTAAGCTTCTGCTACGTTTCACTCTCTTTCAATTACCTATTTCGAAATAAAAAATTGAGTTACTTAACCACACAAATCGACTTATCTAAATAGATATCCAAAATCAAACTTCGAAATCAAGTAAAAACACAATCAAAATCATACGAAAACGAAAAATATACACAAAAAATCGAGTACAAAATTGAATCTTTATTTATAATATTATGGTAATGTTCTATTTCCGTAATAGAATAGAGAAAGGAACAAATTAGAAAAAAAAGATGAAATAAGAAACGCAAAAACTTTTATATAATTAAGTAAAAGTATTTAAAATATCATTGACTTTTAAATAGATATATATTTGAATCAACTTGGTCTTTTTCATAAGTATATAAAATTATGTGTTTTAAGTGGATAATAGTATTTTTTTGTTTTAATTTAGTACTAAATCTATTTTAAAATTTATCTTTTAAACTTTTAAATGATTATTATTTTTTAAACTTTTAGACGATTGCTGATAAAAAGTTTTATGATAGATGAATATTTATAAATTAATCTACTTATGATCACAATTTACATTTGGTAATTGAAAAGTTAAACTTTGATCAACTACGAATTTCGACTGGGGCTAGAACAACATTGCAACTATTTAACAATATGGTACCGTTGTTATTATACTCCCACAACTCGATTTAATATTTCGTTTAGTTTATAGTTGTAGGTGAGATTGATTGAAATGACATGGCATGTGAATGTTTTGGATATTATCTTAAGAGATTTCATATCACGAAAAGCATCTCAAATAGAAAATGGACCACTTGTGCTGTGTATATACAGTGGGTTGTTATACTTGGTCGGACAAGCAGCTATGGTACAAGAACTAAGCTGTTGTTTGTGCTATTATCATTTTATTTTTGTTGTTCATTCGGTGTCTTCCGGCCACCTAGCTGGATAAATTATTAGTTACATATTTAAAATATGGATTTAATATCTATAATTAAATACAACTTTTATTGATCATCTTAAATTTTATATATTATTATCGAAGATCATCGGATCGGATAGGATCGGATCAATTATTATATTATTTAGTTTATTTTTAATATACTAAATAAAGTTTTTTTGTTAGCATATTTTTTTCAACAATTCAAATTAAAATGACGAGTTTTTTTATTTTTTATTTTTCTCTTTTTCACTATCTATTCCGATTTAAAATATTTACCGTTTTAGATAGTAAGATCACTTTAAATAAAAAATAAATATTTTATACGTTTAGTATTAAAAATGTAAAAGACCGATATATAATTGTGAAATGCGAAATCATGATTATATTTATTCAATTTTTTTGTTTAAATGCGAAATGTGAATCGAATGTTAAATAATAATAAAAAATACAAATCATAAATTAAAATTTTCTTGTTATTATCTAAATGCGTTCGAAATACTGAACTATAATTAATTGATACGACAAAAAAAAATTAAAGAACATTCTTTTTAAGATACGAAACCAATGTTTTCTGGATTTTTTTTTAGAATTATAATTAAAAAAATAGAAATTCAAAAAGTTAACCATAATTTTTTGTATGTGATTCAGATAAAATATTTTTTGTATTAAAGATGTTTTTATTTTAAAATATTAGATAGCTTTTTAGATAACATGAAAATAAATAAATACTAACTAATAATAAGTAAATTTTGGACAATGTAGTAAATGAGAACTGCGTTTCTTTAGTATATATATAATATTTTAAAGTAGAAAATGGATCTTCTCTAAGAATCAATTTTTTTATTCCTCATCTTCTCCATTGATTGCTCAGTTAATGCTTAAGAATTGATTCCTCATCTTCTCCAAGAACAACATCAAAATCAACTCAACCATCAACATCATTTGTTGATCTACTCAAACCAAGAACTACTTCAAATGATATATAAACCTGCAAAAATTCAGTACAAAAACGATTACATATACATTCTTATGCGCTCAGAGATTCTTTAGTGAGGCTTAGAAACGAAGATGTTCGTATGCAGGGGTCAGACTAGAGAATATTCGTATGACGTAACTGTGAATAGTGAATTGCTAGAAATGAAAAAGACAAAAGGAATAAGTGTTGTAATTATTATCCAATCATTGGCCCCTTTTCCCAAAAGGGAATGTCCTTTATATAGGAAAAGAGGTGGAGGGTGAAATTACATGTTTACCACTATAAGAATGGATTTCTTACCCCACTATTTTACTATTTACAAACAAGTTCTAGGGGACTATCATTTAAGTCCCTCATTTCTTATGTGTGCTTTACTTGGGTCCTTAGCCACTAAATACATTAGCCTTGGCCTTATTAGTGGGCTACATTACATACTAAACACCTATATTTTCCTTCCCTTATTAGTAGCCCCCAGTCCATGTGCAGTTCTCTGGACGTGGACTTGAAATACAGCTTAACGCTGTTCGGATCGGATCGGGTGTTACCCTGATCGGGCGCTTTGCTTTTTGAGCGAATTTTATCGGGATCAGATTTCATCGTGATCGGATCTCGATTCCTCCTGGTGAACTTCTGACTCGGATCGTGTTCTGCCTTACTGACCTTACCTCTTGGCCAAGCTGATGTCATCTAAATAATCATTTAATGTCAGACGCGCGTGCTTGGTTTTGTTGTTATCGAATCAAAAGTTTTTTTTGGCGGCGCAACTGTCATGACACGTGTCATGATGTCGTTATGCTTCAACTGTTCACATTCTCTCCAATTGCCTATATAAACTCCAATTTCTCTCTTAACAAAGGTTTCTGATTTTCCTTAAACAAATTTCGTTCTAGAGAGAGAAACTGTGCCAATCAAAAAAATTAAGTTTGTATTTTCATGCCTAAAGAGTCTCGTTATATTGGAAAGTATAAACTTTGGCGGTGGTTTCATAACTCTAATCGGATTGGTGCTGCTGGGCCTTCTACTGCAAGATAATATCCTTCTCATGTCGATATTTGGGAGTCTAACTTTCGAGATAACTGGGCTCCGATCCGTGAACGTTCTGCTCGGCTTGCTCGCGAACGTTCTGCCCGACTTTCTGCATCCTCCCCTGGTCAAACACACCCTTCAAGTGGTGAGGTTGATCTCTCTGCTTTTCTAACTCCTTCGAATCTTCCTTCCCGGTCTTCCCCCTTCGTCATAATGGGTGAGGAAAGAAAAGTAACACCGACTAAAGAACATCAAGACAGACCTAAGAGAAAAAGATCGTCGGATCCGGCCGTTAAATCGGTTCGAATGAGGATTCCTTCCTCGGAGACAACTCCCTCTACCACTCCCCAAGACTCTCCTCAAACGACGCCAGATGTTAGTCCTCGAAAAACTTTGTCTAGGGGGACTCGGGTGGAACCATCTCTTTCTTCCATTCCAGAAGCCTAGGAAAAATCTTTATCCGATGACCCTGGAAATGTTGCAGTGATTGAGGCAGAGCCTCTTCGGGTCGTTCTTACCGACGCCAACCCTTCGGAACCCATAGATGACCTTTTCACTCATCCAGGTGAAACTTCCCTGGTAAACAAGAAGAAGAATAAAAAGGCACGTTCGTCGGGCCTGCCCTCGAATCTGGAAGATATCCTGAGCGATCATCTTCGTAACATCGAAAACAAACACCTTTTTAGCTTTGTATAAGGTGAAGTATAAGTATTTCTACCCAACCGAGGAGATCGAGTTAAGGGACCGATGGGGTATCCCTACCAATATTACGATCTAATTCCCTATAGTCGGAGAGACTCATTTGTCGGTCCGCCCTAATGAGTTGGTGCTTTACACAGAGTTGATGAACTAGGGTCTCCGACTACCCCTTGACCCTCTTCTGGCCGATTACTTTCACTTGGTCAACATTTGTCCTTCTCAAGCTGGGGCCAACATGTGGTACACCTTAATGGCTTGCATCATGGCGTCACGTCTCTCCGAACATGCTTTTACCATGGAGCAACTTATCGTCGTTTCTGGGGTAGCTAAGAACTCCCACTACCCCTTTTACTCACTCAGTTTTGCTAGAAACCTTAAAGTGATAAAAGATTTTTTAGAGGCTGACAAAAAATGGAAGCAACAATTTCTGTTCATCTCCGGGTTGTGGGAGATCGGGTTCGAAAATTCCGAGGACCTTCCTCATCGACTTACCCTGCAGTGGACTGGATGAGGTAAGTATTTTTATCTAAATAGTTTCCGACCTGCTGCCTTCGGTAAATTCTGACTGTTGTGTTTTTCAGCTATGAAAGGAATCGCCAAGTCTTTTAAACGTCACGCTAAATCCGGTAAAGCTATTTTTGAGAAACTGAGCCTCTGGGCTGGTGAACACTGTGACCACAAGCTCCATCAAAGCTTTATGCCAATGAACTTTGCTAAGAGTAACCTGTGGCGATTCGACCTTAGCCAAAAGAAGACTCCCTCGGAGCTTATGGTGGTTCCTCCAGGTGATGACGTCCTTGCAAGGTTGGAACGTTTGGATAACGCAGTCTATCTCCCTACTCGGGCTTGAGCTCCAAGTCATCAAGATACAGACGAACCCGAGGAAGGTACAGAAGCAGATACTGAGGATGATGTTGAGTCCGATGACGATGCACCCGACGCTCAGGGTAATTTCCAAGAAAGGGTGCATGTCAGTCCTCCCTCAGGAACTAAGGGTGATCATGATGATGCCCAAGTAAGTTTGCCTCTGGGTATGAATCCATCAGATCCTCAACCATCATCCCATCTCGCTCCTCAGGTATTTTCTCCCTCCTCTCAACCTGACAACCAACAAGATGATGCTGATAACCGGGTTAAGATTAGAACTCAAGGTCGTGTTGGTGCCACCCGACCACAAACGTTTATAGCTGAGGAGAAGAAGAAAAAGATTGCTGAGAGTGGGGGGGGGGGGGAAGAGTGACAACACCAATCGTCCGAGTCAGCCACCATCCCGAAAATTTGTGATTATCGATTCCGACTCTGGTAGAGAGTTTGTTTCCACCCGGGAGAGAGGTCAAGAGGGTGGTTCTGATGTGGAAGGGTATTGTTCTCCGAAATCTCCTTACTTTAACGTTTATGGCAATGACTACGTGGCGAACGAGCTAAATAAGCTACTGCATGCTGCTGCTCTACTCGAACGCAAGACGAATCGGAAGGATCACTATAAATAAGAAGTTATTGCGAGGAGGGCAGAAGTAACAACTTTAGCATAAGAGGTTTCTGAGTTAAAAGGAAAATTAAATGACTTGAGCGATCAAGTGGCGCTGAACAAAATGAGATATCTTCTAAAGTAGAAGGCTTAGTTGCTGAGTCCGACAATCTGAAAAAAAAAAGTCAATGAGCTAAATGAGGAGTTAGCCAAAACATCAGAAGTTACCGCCAAGATGCAGTCTCTATCTTCCGAGTCCGAAGAGGTGAAGAAAAGAGTCAAAGAACTAACTGATGAATTGACTAAGGAGAAAAAAACCTCCGATGAGCGCTTGACTACTATTACTTCCCTTGAGGCTGAGCTTTCCGATGAGAAAACAAGGTTTGACGATGAAATGGAGAATTTTGCCATTAAAGATGCCGAGCGCGATACTACCGTTGATGGTCTTCTCGAAGGTTATTGCAAAGTCAAGGTATACTTCGAGAATTGTGTTCAAGACCTTGAAAAACTATCTGCAGCCCATGAGAGTTTGAAGAAAAACTTCGAAGCTAAGAAAAAGGAAAGTCTTGATGAGTATGCTGCCAATGTTGTTGTTCGTGTGGAGGAGCGAGATGCCAAACTAAGATCAACCATGGTAATGGAGATGTATGAGAAATTCTCAGACTTAAACCTTGGGAGACTCTGGACTCGAGTCATCAAACAGAATCGTCCCACTGGAGTATCTATGGAAGGCCCCGAATGTAGCGAAGACTCGGATAGTTCTTCGTCGGACTCAGATTCTCCTGCCGGTAGCAAAGGAAATTCAGCTTCCGAGTAGCTTGTGTTGGGTAGTCTTTATCTTGTTAAATTTTGTTGTGTGATTTTTGTGACAAAAAATCTTTAGTGTAATACTTTCCTTTTGTTATTGGAGATGTGGATTAATTTCAACTGAGGGTAATTTTGTCTGAAGTTTGGAGGTATTTCAAGGGTATTTAATGTTTAGTAGATTGTAGTGAGAGATTTGAGCTGCCTGATTGTATTTAATTCTCATTACCCTCATTAAATGAACGTGGTTGGGTATTTATACCCTTAACCTTGGGCCATATGGGCTTTCGGGTCATGATTATGAATTCGGGTCGAGTTCAAAGACCCATTATTTGTTAAGTAGGTCGGTAATTAGCTTAGTCATGAAGTGATTAAGTTTTTAATACATTAGTTCAGTTCGGATGGTTCAGTGGGTGGATCTTGTCCGAATTGCCCATGTCCGGTCCTCATAATCAGTGGTGATAAAATCCAGACTCATCAATTGGAACTTTTAGTGATGCTTTCTTAACATGGTATTTTACTCATACTTTTCTTACTTTGATTTGATTGTTGAGTTTAAATACTCTTGAGATGTGTTTTGAGTTCAAAAGGATGAACTTTCTAGTCCAAACTTCTTTGGAGTGTATTTTGAGTCCAAAAAGATGAACTTGCTTGTCCAAACTTTTTTGGAGTGTGTTTTGAGTTCAAAAAGATGAACTTGCTCATGTTTTTAAAGAATGCACTAAAATTTGATATTAAGTCGGCTATTTAGGCACCGCATTAAAACCTTCATGCGCCACCGGGGTAGGAAAGAGTATGCCACCAGAACTCACATAAACTGTTAAATAAAATATTTACACATCACTTAATCAAACTAGATAAGCCTTTAGATTCTCAATATTCCATGGATGGGGAAGATCTCTTCCTTCTTTATTTTTCAATCTGTATGTCCCCGGTTTCAACTTCCTTGTAGTTGTGTATGGCTCTTCCCAATTTAGGGCGAGTTTCTTGAGTTTCTTGTCTTTTGTGTGCAGGAAGACTTTTCTTAGTACCATGTCCCCCACCTCGAACTCTCTTCTTCTGACCTTCGATGAATAACGACTTCTCATTAACGTTTGATAGTGCAAGGAATTTAGTTGAGTTTTTCTTATCTTTTCTTCAATCAAATCGAGTTCTGTGCGTTTTCCTTTGTCATTCCCATCCTCGGAATATTCACTTAATCAGAAAGATGGGAACGTTGTTTCCGATGGCACCACTGCGTCCATTATGTATACCAGCGCGAAGGGCGATTCATGTGTTGCTGTCCGAAGAGTGGTCCTGTATGCCCATAGCACTTCTTGTAAGTAGTTTGGCCACTTCCCTGCTTTGCCCTTTAAATTATTTCTTAGGTCGTCCAAGATCGTTTGATTGGTTACTTCGACCTGACTGTTCGCTTGGGGGTGGAATGGTGTCGAGAAACATTGTTGTATCCCTTTGGAAGCGCAGAAAGCTCTCATTTCACTGTTATCAAATTGGGGGCCGTTATCCATTGCAATCTTTCTGGGTATGCCAAAGCGGAAACAGATGTTAGAAATGATAAATTTGATTACATATTTTGCCCTCGTTCCTGCTAATGGTTATGCTTCCACCCACTTGGAAAAATAATCCACAGCAACGATAATCGTTTGACGTCCCCCTGATGCCATAGGAAGTGGTCCGACCAGATCTATCCCCCATCGGTCAAAAGGGAGAGATTCCGATATTGATTCTAGAGGTACCCCGGTAGGTGGATCAAATTCAAAAATCATTGACAAGTGTCACATTTCTGCACTAGCTCTTTGGCGTCCGTCGAGAGGGTAGGCCAATAGTATCCTGCCAGGAAAACTCTTCGTATCAATGTCTTGTATCCACAATGAGCAGAACCTTCCCCATCGTGTAACTAAGAGAGTATCAGCTACTACTCATCCTTCTCTAAACAACGAAGTAATGGTCGACTAAAAGATCGTTTATACAGGACATCTCCGAGGATGACGTATCTGTAGGCCTTGAAGGGTATTCTCTTGGCTCTGACTTTATCAACAGGCAGCATGTCATGGACTAGAAAATCTTGTATTTCGCTTCTCCAATCTTTCGCTAAAGTCGTGGATATCTGGAATGTTTCGATGCAATCTTCCTTTGCTTCGGATCCCTTGACTATAGACGGATTTTCTATTGTCACTATCCACGGGTACCCCTCCGAGTAAGATGCCTTGGCCAATGAATCAGCCACTGAGTTTCCTACCTTGTGGACATGCTCAAATCGTATGTCTTCGAACTCCAAAGCCAGCTCTTTCAACACTCCCAGATACTTTACCAAATGATATTTTCTTGTCTCCGAACGTCCGAGGGCATGGTTCACTAGGAGTTGAGAATCACTGATCAATTTAACCCGTTTGGCCCCGCAAATCTTTGTTAGTCGTAATCCGGCCAGGGCTGCTTCATACTCTGTCTCATTGTTTGATGCTTGGAAACCGAGTCGAATTTCCTGATACATTGCGATGCCATCCGGTGACGTTAATTGTACACCTACTCCACATCCCAATGAGCTAGAACCCCCATCTGTTCGGACTAGCCACTCAGAGTCAGATTTTTCTTTTTCCATGTCTACAATGTCTCAATTCGAATGAAATTCCACTAAAAAATCTGCCAGCGCCTGCGCTTTGATTGTTGTTCGTGGTTCAAACTCAATATCGAAATCCCCCAGTTCTACCGAACACTTGGTCATCCTTCCACATACGTCGGGTCTTTGTAGCATACTTTTCAAAGGAAAAGATATTCGCACCACTATTGTATGAGCTTGGAAGTATGGCCTCATTTTTCGAGCCGATGTTACTAGGGCGAGGGCTAGCTTTTCCAACTTAAGGTATCTTTTTTCTGCATCTATGAGGCTTTTGCTTACATAATAAACCGGTTTAGGAAAGCCAGTTTCTTCTCGGACTAAAATCGAGCTGATTGCATAGTCGGACACTGCCAAGTATAAAAATAATTTTTCCCCCGGATTCGGATTTGTCAGTATCTTCAGGGACGAAAGATGGTGCTTGATTTGATTGAAGGCTTCAGAACATTTTTGAGTCCATTCGAACCGGTTTGTTTTCCTCAACACCTGCAAGAAAGGAGCACACTTGTCCGACGACCTGGATATGAATCTATTTAAAGCAGCCAACCTTCGAGTTAAAATTTGCACTTCCTTGATGGTTCTAGGTGGATCCATAGTACATAGGGAGTTTAGCTGCAAAGGATCTGCTTTGATGCCCTGCTCACTGACTATGTAACCTAAGAACTTTCTAGATCTTACTCCGATGTGCACTTTTCTGGGTTCAACTTGAGATTTATTTTAGCCAAATTAGCAAAAGTTTCTTCTAGGTCAACCAAATGATCTTCATCTCTTAAGCTTTTAACTAATATGTCATCAATATAAACTTCCACGTTTCTGCCAATCTGACTTTCGAATGCCTTGTTCACGAGCCGCTGGTACGTTACCCCCGCATTTTTTAGTCCGAATGGCATGAATCGGTAACAATGTAGACCTCTTTCAGTTATAAAAGTCGTGATCTCCCGATCCCTTGGATCTATCCGGATTTGATTGTATCCAGCATATGCGTCCATAAACGACAGTAAACGATTTTAGGAAGTGGAGTCCACAAGCTGATCTATTCGAGGGACCGGGAAAGGATCTTTAGGGCAAGCCCTATTCAAATCAGTAAAGTCGACACACATCCGCCATTTGACATTCTTCTTTTTTACCAAGACCGGGTTAGCAGTCCATAACAGATATTGTGATTCACGGATGTGGCCTACTTTCGTTAGACGGTCTACTTCTTCCATTATCGCTTTTATTTTTTCTTGGGAAAAAAATCTTCGCTTTTGAATGATTGGGCGTACGCTGTTCCGAATAGCTAATCTGTGACAAATGACTTCTTCTGGCACTCCTGTGACGTCCTCTGTACACCACGCAAACAAATGTAATTTATTTGAAAGAAATCTGACTAAGCTTTCTTTTACCGTAGGCGATAATTTTATTCCTATCTTGAGACTCTTTCCAGGGACAAACACACGATCCTCAAAACTTTCATCGGGGACCATGAATCTAGGGGACTCCCTCGGATCATCAACAGGATCGGAATCCGAAGGAGGCCCCCTTTGATTGCTATTCTTCTCTGCATCCGACCCCCGCCAACTACTTAGGGGCCAACGCTGCCTTGTAGCATTCTCTATCCATTTTCTGACTTGATCTTATAGTTCTGATGTTACTTCCCACTACGTACTTCAAGCATTGGTAGATTGTAGATGGCACATCATGCATTTTATACAGCTAGGACCTTCCAAATATGGCGTTGTACGATGTGGGTGCATCCACTACAATGAACAGTACTGTCACTATTTTCTTGAATGGTCCCCTGCCTAGCTCCACCACTCCTTCTAATTCTTCGACGATGTCCGCGGTTGCACCGGTGAACCCTACTATCGTCTTGTCAGATCGTTGGATAGTTGGAGGATTGGTATCTTATTGTAGGTGGTCATGAACATGATATTGGCGGAACTGCCCGTGTCAATCAGAATCTTTCTTATCTCGTTTCCGGCTATCTCTGCTCCGATTACCACGGCATCTTTGTGTGGACCATCAAATTCCCTCATGTTGTCATCCTCGAAGCAAATAATTGGCGACGGGTTCCGATAAAGGTGCGATGAAGCACCCGCCTCCAGCTGCGTTGCTAGACTAACAATCTGTCTCTTCCTTGAGTAGTTTGATATTCCTGCCATTGTATCTCCCCCAACAATGGTTAGTGATTCGAAAAATGAACATAATTCACTGACTTTTCCTTGAGGGATCATTTCCTCGACCATGTTTACGTTATTCCTGTCTGGCTTCAGATCAAGATACTCTGTTGCCACATCAAAGACATCTAGAAATTCTTCTTCCATCGCATCGGAAATCATCATGGTACCATCTTGTCTTGGGTTGACTTCTTGTTTGGGAGCCAATGCAGTGTTCTTCTTGACAAAATCCATCAACTTACCATTTTCTACCAAGTATTGAACCTCTTTCTTCAAAGCCACACAATCCTTAGTGTGATGACCAATATCTTCATGAAGCTGGCAGTACTTGTTCTTCCTGTGCTCCCTCGGATTCTGAAGAGGGAAGGGTTTGCGGAAATGCATATTTTCTCGTACTTTTTGAAATATTGTAGAAACACACTCGGTTAATTCAGCATAGTGAGCTGGTTGGACCCATCTATTCGAAGTTAGTCGTACATACTGTTGAGCTGTCGGACCCGCCTGATGGTACTGTTGGTTTTGAGTCACCCGTTGAGGGGTTTGAGGTGTTGCTTGAACTGTCTGAGTGCGCGGTCGGACAGTCGTAATTGGTTGAGCAGCTTGGGGTAGGGCATTCACCGTTGTCGTACTTGCTCTGGCTAGGTTCGGATCTTGATAGAATTGAGACATGGACTCTATCTCTGAGGCCCTGGTTTCTTCGACTAGAATTCTTTTTTCTATCTGATCTAACAGAGCTCTAAACGTTATTGCTTGCGTTTCTGCCGCATTATCTTTCATCACCCCCGGAAGAAGACCCATCCGGAAGGCAGCCAACGCTACCTTATCTTCACAGTACTCCATATCCGTCTTTACTTCGATGAATCACTTGGTGTGCTCCTTCAAAATTTCTCCAATCTTTTGCCGGCTGTAAATGATGGTGTCTTCGTTAGTACGAAACTTCTTGCTTCCGAAGAAGTGCTGTCGGAACATGCTCCAGAACATATCAAAATTCTTTATGCACCCTTGAGGCAGTCAGTTATACCAAGTAAAGGTTGCGTTCTTGAATGTTTGAGAGAAAGCTCTGCACAACAACTTATCGTCGTCATCATAGTTGATCATGAAGTTCTTGAACTGTTCGATGTGGTTGTCTGGATCATGGGTCCCATCGAACTTCTCTAGCTTATAAATATCGAACCATTTAGGAAGGTGTCCAGAAAGAATTTCTGGGGAGAGAGGTGACGACCTCCAATTATGTCTGACCTTGTAAGTGCTCCCCCCCTGACCATCATTTGTGTTTGGAGAAGTAAAATGGTTACTGACTCTAAAATCTTGTTGATAGCTGTCGGACTGAGTATGCCTCCGAGTAGTAGCAGGGTCCTCGAAATGCATTTTTCTTTTACCAACATCGTCTTTCCTCCTCGAACCACTCCTTTTCCTGCTGGCTCGATGAGTGTGCTTATGATTCCTCGGATCTTTGTGCTTGCGCTCCATCTTATATCTTGAGTCAGTCTCCGAAGAAGAAGAATTATCGGAGCTTAACAAAGTGTATTCGCTCGAATCGGACGGCTCATACTTTTTCTCGGATCTAGTACGTCTTTTAGAATGTCGATGGCTTTTCCGATGTCGGTTTTCTTTGGGTAGCACAGCATCCTGGATCTGGTCGGCCTCGACCTTTTCTTATCGGACCACGGATCTGACCCTTTTCATGCTTGCCACTATAGTATCTCTTTCAGCATTTAGTCTTTCGATGTCTTCCAACAACTCTCTCTGTCTGGCCAGCAAAACTGATTCCTCTAAAAGTTCTTATGCACATCGATCCGGAGCATTACCCTCGTTTGTGACCTGCTCCTCCATCAGATGATCTCCAGACTCGATACCGACTAAGTTTTTGGTCGGGTTAGCCTCAATCTCTCCATGCATTTCTGTATCCATGTTTTTTTTTGTTTTTAGTTTTTAAAGTTTTAGAAAACTAATTATGGGTACAAAACGTTCCCACAAACTGCGCCACTGATGCGCTCAGAGATTCTTTAGTGAGGCTTAGGAACGAAAATGTTCGTATGAAGGGGTCGAACTAGAGAATATTCGTATGACGTAACTGTGAATAGTAAATTGCTAGAAATGGAAAAGACAAAAGGAATAAGTGTTGTAATTATTACCCAATTATTGGCCCTTTTTCTCAAAAGGGAATGTCCTCTATATAGGAAAAGAGGTGGAGGGTGAAATTACATGTTTACCACTATAAGAATGGATTTCTTACCCCACTATTTTACTATTTACAAACAAGTTCTAGGGGACTATCATTTAAGTCTTTCATTTCTTATGCGTGCTTTACTTGGGTCTTTAGCCACTAAATATATTAGCCTTGGCCTCATTAGTGGGCTACATTGCATACCAAACACCTATATTTTCCTTCCCTTATCACATTCAATATTCAAGGGAAGATAAAGAAAAGTTAATGGAATCTACAAGATTCTCATTAATTGGAAAATTCTCAACTGGCCTCCCCAAGAAACCTCTCCTAACCAAACTTATTACTGAACCAAAATTCAAAGGAATTCAAAATATATCATCTTTGATTTCCCATCACCTCTTATTTGAATTTAACCTTAAGGAGGATTCATGCAATCTATGAAGCAGAACAGCCTGGACTATATGTCAAACTGCCATGCGAGTTCTAAAGTGGACACCAGATTTCAATTCAATAATAAAAAGCCATGTAGCACCTATCTAGTTAAGAATATAAAAAATCCCTGAATATATCTTCAACAAAACAATAATAGAGTCAATTGCTGCTTCGATAGGTAATCATATCAAGACATGGATTCCTTAAAGAAATCAAGCTCTATACAATGCCCAATGCATTTGGATGAAGTTAACCATAAAGGTATTGACAAAATCATCCATATTACCTATGTGTATGCAAAATTCTAGAGACATAACAGAGTTGCCATTTGGAACACTTTAAGAAAATCTCATTATTTGTTAAAGAATGGCTAGTATTGGGTGATTTTAACTCTATTTGTTCTCCTATAGAGAAGATTGGTTGTCTAACTTATTGTCACCAAAGTGTAGATGATTAATAAAATGAGAAGGGATTGCTTACTAGGAGATGCTGGTTTTGTAGGTTTTAAATACTCTTGGACTAACAAAGTCAAGTGGAAAATACTAGATAGTGTTTTGCTTAATCAAGATTGGTTTGGTTATTTTGCTAAAACAAACTTTACTCGTATAGCTCGTACTTGCTGATATCACACTCATTTAAGCATAAAAATCCCAAAAGATAGAACCAATTACAACAAAAGCTTCAAGTTCCTCAATATGTGGACCCTTGACAAGAATTTTATTCAAGTAGTTGAGGAGAATTAGAAGAAAGAAATGAATGGTTTCCCTCTTTTCATTTTTAAAAAAAAAAATCAAAAGGCTCACTTAAAAACTGGAACAAAAATTACTTTTGGAATATTTTTCATAAGATCCTTGCTACTAAACAAGCTGTTAAAGAGTGTGAAACTATCTTACAATCTTTTAATATCATGGCTGATAAGAACAATCTCTCTAAGGCCACTGTTGAACACCTTCTGGCCCTTACCATGGAAGAAAACTATTGGCACCACAAATGCTATTCAACATGAATTAAATATGGATACAGAAATACTTAAGTCTACCACAACTTTGTCAACAAAAAGAGAAGAAAAAACATAATTGCCAGCATCAAAATCAACAATACATGGATTAATGATGAAGATCAGATGAGTCTTTTTGCAAACTTTTACTTCAAAAATATGATGTCCTCACTCTCTTATAAAAATTCTAATGAACAGTATGATATATTGAATGATAGTTGGTGAGGTTTATTCTCGTCTGAGGGTAAGTTTGTAATTTTTGTTTAGAGTTTTGTGGAAGTTTGTAAGTATTTAATGTTTTTGTAGAGAGTAGAGGGAGAATTAAGCAGCCTGGTTGTATTTAATTTTCATTACCCCCATTTAATGTTGGTGGTTGGGTATTTATACCCTTACACCTGGGCCTTATGAGCTTTCGGGTCATGTTTAATGGACCCGTGTCAAGTTTAAGGACCCATGAGCTCTTAGTAGGAGAGTAGGCAGTTTAGTCAAGAAGTGATTAGGTTTTTAAGTACTTTAGTTCTTGTTCGAACAGTCCAATGGATGAGGTGTTTGAACTGCCCTGTCCGGTCAGGTGGTCTTTGTCCGAACTGTCCCTGTCCGATGAGGTAACAGAATCCGGACTCATCAGTAGCCCATTTTTTAGGTGTTTGTTCAAAAACCTTTGTCAAAACCTGAAAAACAGTCTGTTGTCAGAGGTAGTTTCATCCGGACAGGTCTTTCTAATTGTGTTATGGTTTTATCCGGACTGAAAAAAGCTCTTTGAATCTAAGCGGTTTTTTTCCAAAATTCATGGGACACGTGTCTCCCTTTGGTTCGTCGCTTTAGTCATTTTTCACCTTGAATTTCGCACCCACCTTCTCTGAAAAGCAACCTCTCCATTAATGAAGGTGACATCAGCGCCGTCTCTTAATCATTGCTAATCCTTTCGAATTCTCCTAGGAATCAAAACTTCTTTTTGAGGTTTACTATAAATTAAAACACTTTTCCACTGTTTTACTATCACTTTCATTTTCACTTTGCTAGTTTTCAGAGCTTTCTCTATCAAACACAAATTCTTTACTTCGGTTGTTTATGTTCATGGCTAGGAACGCTTTAATCAAAGGTGGGTGGCTCAATCTATCTAAATTAGAAAAAGCAAAAAAAGTTGAAAGGGAAAGGCGCATCGCGGCAGGCTTACCCACTTCCCCCATCGACAAACCAGCAACCTCAACTACAGAGCCTGACCAGGGTTCCTCCTCTACAAAAGGTGTCAAACCGAAGAGATTGTTTCAAACCAGTCTTTCTCCTATCGTCTCAGGTTCCTCGGTTCAAGAGTCAGAACCCACTGTTGAACCAGGTTTAACAGTTACCAGTTTTAAAAAACCTTCCCCATTCTTAGCCATGGGGTCAGATTCTGATAATTCTCCTAACAAGCTGGTTGATCGAAGAAAAGGTCGGCTTGTCAAAAGGCAGGCTTCCAAAGGCACCCCTTCAAAATTCGGCGCCAAGGGTAGCAGTGCAGGGTCAGAAACACCCATAAAAGTACCCCAATGACAGGCTGTCCGGTCCGGAGGCTACTAATTCGAGCCCCCGAAGAGAAACCTCCACATCAGAGCCCCAGCCGGAGGCTAGAGTCCAAGAGAGTACTGAAGCTCATCAGTCCGGAATTCAGGCTGAACCAACTCCAAACCTCTCCCTCACAAAGACAACTGAAAACCCTTCCTCAATAATGGAGGACTCTATCGAAGAGGCTCCATTCGAGTCTGAACCCTCCGGACAGACTAGCGATGCTGTTGCTGCCAAAAAGGATAAGGGCAAAGAAAAACTGTGCCTTAGGCACCCAGATCTGCCAGAGATCCTCGAAGGAAAAGTTGGACCTTGTTTCCATAAGGTGAGTGTTAAATATCTTCTCACTTTACAGAAAATCAACTATGCTTTCATCCATACAGCCGAGTTGGGCCGGATGCGTACGAAGTGGGGGATTCCGAAGAATGTGAAGATCAGAATCCTCATAGACCCCGAAACCCCAATGGACTGCAGACTCAGTGAAATAGTCATCTTCACTGAGCTCTTTAACTGGGGTTTAAGGTTCCCATTGGATCCGGAAATAGTTAGGTATTTCCACCTCATCAAGCTCTGTCCTAGTCAACTAAGCCCCAACGTCTGGTACACACTTATGGCCTGCATCATGGCCTCCAGGATCTCCAGGATTCCTTTACCAATGGAGGAATTCGCAGTTGTGGCCAGTCTCTGTAGAAAACACCACATTCCCTTCTATCACTTCAACATGGGTGATAATTATAAAGCAGTGGATGATCTGCTTGAATCGGAGTTCATAAGCGGCGCTTGGGAGAATGGGAAGAGAATCAAGGCTGGAGTCAACCCAAGTCTCCTCACCAGCAGATGGAGGAGTGATCGTAAGTATCCTATCTTGCATTTTTTACTTTTATCGAATTTACCTAAACTGACTGGTCTTGTCTTTTATCTTAACAGAACTGCCCAAAGACTTCAATGACTACCTAAAGTCCGGGCAGACCACTTATACCAAGATCAACACTTGGGCTGCTGAAAAGTGGGGGAACCGGTTTCATGATGCTTTTACATGAGGCAATTTTGTAAGGTCTCACCTCTGGAACACCACTGGCCGGAGGGACCTGACCTGGGAAGAACTCACCACTCCATCCCCTCCGGATGTAGTCCTCAAGAGAACGCATGCACCGGACGGGTCATTATACTTTCCGGGTCGGGCCAATGCCCCGAGTAAAATGAAAGGCAAGAAGGGGAAGGGCAAGAAGGTTGCAGGTGAGGCTAACCCTGCCGAGGTGGAGGAGGCTGCTCCAACAAACCCAGAGGGGCCAGCCCCAAGCCAGATTGATGCTACTCTGTTAGAAGTGGTAGAGCATGAAAGTGCTAGGGAAGAGGTTCAATCCCCAAAACCCCCAAGGGTTCCTAAGAGAGACAAAAAACGGGGAGCAGAAAGCAAGGACAGGGAGGCAAGAAGAAAAAGACCTCCAGGGGTGATGAACTTTTTCTCCGGCCTCCGGAGCCTCTCCCCCATGCAGACCCTACTGATCCAACACGAGCAGAGGAGATCCCTGGTGACTTTCAAACCGACGAGGTTGGAGGAGGTGACCTTAGCATTGATGGTGTTGACATCACCGGGCTTGATGGACTTTGTGACTATTTTGCCAACCTCCCCTGAGACGATATTATAGCGCACTCCATATTGAGTAATGTTCAGCCAATGCTTATTTTGGAGAAACAAGTTCGAAGTTAGACAGACACTATCAAAGATCTCAAATATGACAAAGAGAGACTGTCCGATGACCTTCTTACTGCCACTCAACATGCTGACATTCTCAAGGGAAAAACGAGGAGCTAAAGAAGAGCCAAGAGGGGTGGATCACAAAGGTTGCCACTTCAGAAGACACTATCAAAGAGCTCCGGGAGAAGCTTTCCGGATTGGAGAAAGATCTCACCTCTTCGAAAGAGGAGGCAAAGGCCAAAGATCAAGTCATCCATAACTTGACAAATGACAAGATCGCGCTTGAGAACACAGTGTCCAAGGCTGCAGAGGAGAAAGCAGATCTGCTAAAGGAGCAAGAGGCCAAGATTCAGGCCAAGATCGATGCCTATGCCAACAATGTAATAGACAGTCAAGAAGAGATGTATGCCAAGGTGAAGTCAGACATGGTCTTGCTTTTCCATGAGAAGTTTTCGAAGAGGAATCTGGGAGACTTATGGAGTTTTGTAGAGTATCCAGACCTTCCCTTCCACACAATGGCCGAAGGTGACAGGTTCAACTTCTCCAGTGCATCCTCATCTGACGACGAAGAAAACACTGGGCAGAGCCCAAACGAGGAGGAGGACGATCCTAAGAAGAAGAAGAATACAGATGAGGCTGAGCCATCTTCAAAGGCTCAGTCTTAGAATTTGACTTATCTTTTTATCTTTTATGTTATCTGAACTAAAGTCCTTGGAAGGCCAAGGCATTTTTGTAATTGTGTCCGGTATTTGACCGGACAGATCTTTTGTTTTCTCTGACAATTTAAACGTCCTTGGAAGGCCAAGGAACTTAAGTTATTTCAATGAATATCTTTGTTCTGCACAACTCTTGCATCCTTTCAATTTTGGTGGCTAGTGTTTAAATAGCTTTTAGTTATTTCATAAGCATTCTAAAGTGAGAGTGTTTAAATTCTCCGATGACAAATGTTTAAGTAGTCATCATTCTTTTAATTCAATCCGGATGGTATGACAAAAAACAAAGTAAGGACACTTCAAAAAAAAAATTAAGAAGGCATCAAATTTTATTAAAAAGCTTGGGTACCTCATTAAAACCTCCCTGTGCCACCAGGGTAGGAAAGAGCATGCCCCCAAATATTTACATGGATTTTTAAACAAGTAAATATTTACATAGCTTCTATTCCAAGTACATCCGGAGATGCTCAATATTCCAAGGGTGATTTAAAACCCTTCCATCCTTGTCTCTTAGCCAATATGTTCCAGGTTTAAGCCTTTCAATAACCATATAAGGTCCTTCCCAAGTTGGGGCAAGTTTGCCGAGCAGCTTCTCTTTAGTGTGTAAGAAGACTTTCCTCAATACCTTGTCCCCTGGCTGGAAATCTCTTCTTTTAACTCTAGAAGCAAATCTGATTCTCATCAGACCCTGATAGTGTGCGGCTCTAAGGTGAGCCTTAACTTGTCTTCCCTCTATTAGGTCAAACTGACCTCTGATTGTCACTTCGTTAGCGTGTTCGGAGAAGTTGTGAACCCGAAATGAAGGGAAAGTTGCTTCTATGGGAGCTATTGCATCCATCCCATAGACCAAGGAAAAATGTGAATCTTGTGTTGCAGCCCCAGGTGTAGTCTGGAAGGCCCACAAAACCTCTTGTAAATAGCTAGGCCACTTCCCAGCAGCCCCTTCCAAATTCTTCTTTAATCCGGACAGTATAGTTCTGTTAGCCACTTCAACCTGACCATTCGCTTGTGGGTGGAAAGGTGAAGAGAAACAATGTTGTATACCCCTTGAGGCACAGAAACTCTCCATTTCCTTGTTGTCGAACTGTGGCCCATTGTTTGTCATTATCTTTTGTGGAACACCAAATCTGCAACAAATGTTGGATAAAATGAATTTTATGACAGCTTTTGATGTTGTTCCTGCCAGGGGGGCTGCTTCAATCCACTTCGAAAAGTAATCTATAGCAACAATTATAGTTCCGCGTCCTCTGGACACCATAGGAAGAGGTCCCACTAAATCCAACCCCCATAAAGCAAAAGGTATAGGCTCAGAAATTGACTCTAAAGGGATGGCTGGGACATGAATTTCATTGCTATATCTTTGGCATGGATCACACCTTCTCACCAGCTCCTTAGCATCCTGCATTATAGAGGGCCAATAATAGCCAGCCGATAAAACTCTCTTTGTTAGAGCCCTGAATCGACGGTGAGCTGATCCATCACCATCATGCAATTCAGAGAGGACTACTTGAGACTCATCATCTCCCAAACATCGCAAAAGAGGTTTAATGTAAGACTTTTTGTACAAAACGAGCCTTGTGCTTCATTTTTGAGACTACATGATAAAACCACGAGCCTTGTGCTTCATTTTTCTTGCTAGTGATTTATCTGGAGGCAAGATGCCATCGGAGAGATACTGCAGGAGAGGAAATCTCCAATCTTGAGGTTGTTTCATCTGTACATCGAAAATTTCTTCTTCTTTACCCATATTAGGTTGAATGGAAGGCCTCTCCAGTACATGGATCCAAGGATATGACTCAGTGTATGCTATGGTTGCCAATGAATCTGCTAGTTCATTTTCTGCCTGGGGTATATGCTCATAAACAACGCTTTTGAACTTAAGTGCCTCATTTTAAAGAAGAAGTAAGTACTTCACTAGTTGCTCCTTTTTTGCCTCAGATTGACCTTACGCATGGTGGATAAGAAGCTGGGAATCACTCATCAGCTTGACCCTTTTGGCCCCACAAATATAAGATAACTTTAAACCAGCTATAGCTGCTTCGTATTCGGACTCGTTGTTGGAAGCCCTAAAAGCAAAACATATAACCTAGTGCATCTTGTCACCATATGGAGAAGTCAAGCATACCTCTGCACCATATCCCATAGTACTTGATCCACCATCTGTCCGGACGAGCCAGATCTTTTTATCTTTCATCTCAGTAGTTCGCTCTGTATCCCTATCAAAGTGGAATTCAACTAAAAAATCAGCCACAGCTTGGGCTTTGATTGCTGTTCGAGGAGCAAAATCAATATCGAAGTCCCCCAATTTCACTGACCACTTAGTCATTCTATTTGAAATTTATGACTTTTGAAGAACATTCTTCAAGGGAAAAGATGTACGGACGATAGTAGGATGAGCCTGAAAATAAGGCCTCATCTTTCTTGCAGCAATTACCAAGGCTAATGCTAATTTTTCGAGCTTTAAATAGCATTTTTCTGCATCTATCAAGCTCTTGCTGATGTAGTACACCGGATAGGGGTAATTATCCACCTCTCTTACCAATACAGCACTGATGGCACAATTTGAAACTGCCAGGTATACGAAGAGTGTCTCTCCATCAACATGTTTAAACAAAGTCTTGGGGGAGGACAGATGTTTCTTAATCTCATTGAAGGCCTCATCACACTGTGAAGTCCAGTTAAATCCCTTCGCACCCTTTAAAGTTTGAAAAAACGGTGCACATCTGTCTGAAGACCTTGAGATGAATCGATTTAAAGCAGCCAACCTCCCAGTCAACCGTTGTACTTATTTAACATTCCGAGGAGGCTCCATTTGGAATAGAGCATTAAGCTGGTCCGGATTGGGCTGTATCCCTTGCTCACTTATTATATAACCTAGGAATTTCCCGGACTGCACCCCGAACACACATTTCTCTGGATTTAGCTTTAAATTCACTTTTACTAAGTTAACAAAAGTCTCTTGGAGGTCCGTCAAGTGTAGTTGTTCATCCACACTTTTCACCATCATGTCATCAATGTATATTTCCATATTTCTTCCAATTTGATCAGCAAAATCTTTGTTCACCAATCTCTGATAACTAGCCCCAACATTTTTCAATCCGAATGGCATCACCTTGTAGCAATGAAGACCCCTGTCAGTAACAAACGTGGTATGGTCCTGATCATTCGGATCTACTTGAATTTGATTGTACCCGGAGAAAGCATCCATGAAGGATATTAGCTTATTCCCAGAAGTGGAATCTACCAGCTGATCAATCCGGGGGACTGGATATAAATCTTTTGGGCAAGCCCTATTGAGATCTGTGAAGTCAATGCACATACGCCACTTGCCATTTTTCTTTTTCACCAAGACCGGATTTGCAGTCCATAAAGGATATTGAGACTCCTTTATGTGCCCCATTTTTGTGAGCCTGTCAACTTCTTGGATAATAACATCAGCCTTTTCCTTGGAAAAAGCCTTCCTCTTTTGTACCACAGGTGCTATGTCCCTCCGAATGGATAGGTGATGTGATATAATATCTGCTGGAACCCCTGTAACATCAGTGTTGCACCAAGCAAAAACATGCTGATGGTCTTTTAGAAATTTCAACATCTTAATCTTCAGTTCGAATGGCATGTTGGACCCTATCTTAACACTTTTTCCTTTTTCCAAAGAATGTGTTTCAACTTCTTCAACCGGTATCAATACTCCAGGGGTCTCTCTAGGGTCATCAATTTCACCCTCACCCCCAGAAAGCCCCTCAAACTGTTATCCTTTGTTGATACGAATTGCCCCCAACGTCCGTGGATCCAGTGCTGTAGCATAACACTCTCTTGCAATCTTTTGACTGCTTCAGACAACTCCCACTTGTCCTTGAACAGCATATTTCAAACATTGGTGGACTGTCGAGGCCACTGCATGCATCCTAGAGAGGCAAGACCTCCCTAAAATAGCATTATAACAAGTGGGACAATCCACCACAATAAAAAGTACCATGACCATCTTCTTAAAAGGGCCCTTGCCCAACAAAACTTCCTCTTCGAACTCCCCGATCACATCTGTTGAGCTTCCAGTGAAACCCACAATTGATCTGTCCGAACGCTGAATTACGGCTGGATTTTTCATATTTTTGTAAGTGGTTAAGAAGAGGATATTGGCTGAGCTTCCAGTATCCACCAAGATTCGTCTTATGTCATTGCCCCCAATGGATGCTCCTATGACAACAACATCTTCATGAGGGCCAGCTATATCTCTCAAGTCATCTTCATCAAAAACAATGAAGGGAAATAGAATTTGTGACTGATAGGAGGTCATGCCTCCTTCTAGCTGGGTGGAAAAAGTATGAGCGTGCCTCTTCCTTGAAGAAGCAGTAGGAGTTGTCATAGTATCCCTTCCGAAAATTGTAAGTGACTCAAAAAACTTAAAAAGCCCGGAGACTGTTTTACAACGTTCCTCAATGGCACCCACTCTATTTCAACTTGGATCAGGATCCAAGTATCCTGATTCTACATCAAATCTTTCTATTATAACCATAGCTCCCTCCGGAGCATCATTGCTCGGACCAACCCGATGAGTATTATCATGCCTATTACCTCCTCTTCTTTTGACATATGCCCCCAGCTTTCCTCTTTCAATCAAGTTCTGAACTTCTTGTTTCAAGGCTATACAGTCGTCAGTGGTATGGCCTGTATCATTATGGTACTGACAGAAAGAATTGTTACGATGTTCTCTAGGAGACTGCAGTGCGGTCGGCCTTCTATAGTGTACTTCTTCCTTTGTTTTGTCATAAATGGTGGCCACACTTTCTTTTAACTCTGCGAACCACTCCGGTTGAACCCAAGGCCCTCTCTTATTTCTAGATTGTTGACTCTGGGCAGGCGCAGATGGCTGAGATTGAGCTTTAGCCCTGTTGTGCCCTTGTCCGGTCTCCTTTGCCTTATTCCCGGATTGATTTTGGTTGGGGTTTGGTGCAACCGGGGCAGACCTTACCTGCATGTGCATCCTAGTTTTCTTTATATCATCAACATTGATTTGCTTTCCGACTTGATTCAGCAAACCTCCCCAAGTCATGGCTTTCTTTCTGGTCACTGAATCAGCCAAATTTTTAGGGTTTAAACCCTGTCTCAAGGATGCTATTGCTACTTGGTCGAAGCAATCAGCCAGTCCATTTTTGGTGTTTACAAAACGACTTATGTATTCTTTCAACGATTCGTTTGGTTCTTGGGCACAATGGATTATTGTGTCCCCATTGCCCTTCAACTCTTTACTCCCAACAAACTGCCTTCGAAAGGCCACCCAAAAGGTATCAAAATTCTTGATGCAACCTTGAGGTAGGCTATTATACCACTTTAGAGCACTCCCCGTAAATGATTGGGAGAATGCTTTACAGAGTAACTTGTCGTCATCATCAAAATTCATCATGAAGTTTTTAAATTGCTCCAAGTGGTTGTCCAGATCAGTACTGCCATCGTATTTCTCCATTTTAGTGCTATCGAACCTCTTAGGGAGGTTTCCGGACAGAATCTTGGAAGACAATGGAGATTGTCTCCAATTCCGGCCACGACTGAACACAATATCCTCATTGGGAGTTGCAAAGATACCTTGTTCATCGTAGAAGGCAAAAGGATCCATCAGCATCCGGTCTACATGCCTCCGACTGTGAGATGATCCTTTGTCTATATTCTTCTTCAATTTCCCATGTGTATCCCTTTTTTCTTGAATACTTTTTAATCATCTTTTGCTTCTTTTTGGATCGGCCCTCATCACTGCTGGAGGACAAGGACTTTTCAACTCCATCCTCGTCCGAGGAGCTACCAGAAGACTCTGAGTCTGAGTCAGAACTCTCCACTGGCTTAGACCGGTGAGACTTTTTGGAGCTAGCATGAGTCTTCTTGGTACTCACATGAGTCTTCGAAGGCTCATGCTCTCTAAGGTTGTCGGTATGATGAGCGACTGATGCTTTTGACTTCTCTTTCATGCCCATCTTAGCCTTCTCTGCCCTCAGAGCTTCTATCTCGCCCTTTAATCTACCACGCTCCTCGATGGTATATTCATCATTTTCACCCACCACTTCAAGCAAAGCTGGTGGTACTTCTGGGGCGTCCGGATTCATTCGGACTGATTTTTCCTGCTGGTTTCGAATGCTTGATTCAGGCACCGTCGTGCTCCCACTGTGGTCGCCAATTTGGTGAAGTTTATTCTCGTCTGAGGGTAAGTTTGTAATTTTTGTTTAGAGTTTTGTGGAAGTTTGTAAGTATTTAATGTTTTTGTAGAGAGTAGAGGGAGAATTAAGCAACCTGGTTGTATTTAATTTTCATTACCCCCATTTAATGTTGGTGGTTGGGTGTTTATACCCTTACATCTGGGCCTTATGGGCTTTCGGGTCATGTTTAATGGACCCGGGTCAAGTTTAAGGACCCATGAGCTCTTAGTAGGAGAGCATGCAGTTTAGTCAAGAAGTGATTAGGTTTTTAAGTACTTTAGTTCTTGTTCGAACAGTCCAATGGATGAGGTATTCGAACTGCCTTGTCCGGTCAGGTGGTATTTGTCCGAACTGTCCATGTCCGATGAGGTAACAGAATCCGGACTCATCAATAGTATATTTAATGTCATCCCTAAGGTTATAAATGATGCTGACAATAACTATCTTTTAACTAAGCCTTCTGAAGAGGAAATTTTAACTATTATCAGAAATCTTAAGCCATCTAGTGTTGTTGGCATAAATGGTTTTAATATATGTTTTTTCATAACTTATTGGTCTATTATCAAGAAGGACTTGTGTAATGTTATGACTTCATTCATTCATGGTCAAGATATTCCTAAAGGAAATATGGCCACTGGAATTTGCTCAATCCCTAAATCTGATAATCCTTCTTATTGGAATTAATTTAGGCATATTAGCTTATGCACTATTTTAAAAGAAATTATGTCCAAAATATTAAATAACAGACTATCTAAATTGCTTTCTAAGATGATCTCTGAAGTGCATGAGGGTTATGTTAAGGGGAGATCCATACTAGACAATATCCTTATAGTTAAGGATCTTATCCATGACTTAAGTAGGAAAACTCAAGGTGGAAACATTGTCAGTCTGTCATTAAAATTGACATGTTTAAGGCATTTGACAACCTGTCTCATAACTTTATCATCAAAGTTCTTCAAAGTTATGAATTCAACTATAAGTTCATAAACCTTATCAAGAATCTAACAAAATCTGTATTTGTATCTATCTTAATTAATGGCAAGGTTGTAGGTTTCTTTAAAACTAACAGAGAAGTTGGACAATGAGACCATTTGTCTCCAAATCTATTCATTCTTGCTGAAGAAGTTTTAGTCAGGAGGCTTAGTTATCTGTTTAAAACCAATAAAGCTCTTACATATTCTTGCAGAAGCAAACTAAACATCTTATGTTTAGCTTTTGCATATGACTTTCTTATATTCTCTAATGGACTAACATCTTCTATGAATTCTATAGGTGTTTTCTTGCAGACTTATCAAAACATCTCAGGTCAAGCTCTTAACAAAAAAACCAAGATTATTACCTCAACATGTCTTTTACAAGACAAAATAAGAGCTATTGCAATTCAGACCTGATTTAACACGGGCTTCCTTCCTACATCATATATGGGCATTACCCTCAACTCTAACAACAAAATCAACAACTTCTCTCCCCTGATTGATAAAATCAGAAGTAAAATTATGGATTGGGAGGGCAAGAATATTTCCTATGGTGGTAGGCTAACTCTAATTAAAGCGGTGCCAATGTCTATTATTATTTACTAGATGCAGAGTTGCAGGTTTCCAAAGACTATCATAAACAAGATAGAGAAAGTACTTAACAAATTCATGTTGGGATCTCATTATGATAACAACAACATCCACTGGTCTAGCTAAACTTCTAATTGTAGATTCATGAGTGAAGGTGGACTAAATTTAAGAAGCTTCAAAGATCTCCAAACTGCATATTCATGTAAGGTTTGGATCAGATTTAGAGACAACAAATCTCTTTGGGCTAATCTTCTCCGCAACATCTATTGCAAAGGAAAACATCCCCTTCAGCTCAGCTACACCCTGGCTGGATTGTTACGACTTCACCTAAAAATGGTCCCAAACCTGGAATAGGCTTTTTGAAATTAAGAATCTTGTTGAAGGTCAGATCAGGTGGATCTTTGGTAAAGGCGGGGTAGATTTTTGGCTTGACAATTGGTGTGACAAGACTTCTCTTATAAAGTTTGATGAAGACTCCGATAACAGATGGTTCAATAACTCTATTGTTAACTCTCACTGGAAAAATCACTGTTGGAACTTGGATAGTATAAGACCGCTCCTCTTATGTACTAATATCAATTTAATTTCTAATTTTAGAATCAATTATACGGTTGAGGATATCATACGTTGGAAATATTTAAAAGATGGTTCTTTCAACATTAATGATGCTTTGTAAAGTCTATAAGACCTATCATCCTTGTTCCTCTCTATCTGACATAACCTGGAATCAAGTCACCCTAATGAAGTGCTTCTTCTTACATTGGAGAATTCTGTAAAACTTTATTCATACTGATTCTATAATGCAATTCAAACATTTAGTCTTAGTATCTAAATATCAATTCTGCAAGAACTTAGAAACTACTGACCATTTATTTATTTCTTGTAGCTATGCATGGAATACATGGTCTTATTTTGCTGATATATTCAAGATCAAAATCAATAAATTCATGACAATCAAACATATGTCAAGAAACTGATTATGGTCATCTTCATACAAAATCTATATGAAAAAATTCTACCCTCTATCATTAATTGGGTCATATGGCAAACCAGAAACAGGTATTTTCAAAGGAAGTCAATTCTCTTCTAAGTTTTCTATCTTATATATTAAGTATATCATTAACAGTTTAGATTGCTCTAATCTTATTAAGAAGAATTTCAGAAAATGCAGCAACAACAACGGGATGATACAATCATAACACTTCCAAGAAGAAAGCTACTTACCTTTGTTGGATCTCTCCAACTCAAGGCATATGCAAGCTCAATATTGATGATTGTTGCATTCAATCTGGTGAATCTAGTGGTGTCATCCTAATCAGAGATCACAAGGGTTCTATAATTCATGGTTATGGCAATACGTATGGCAAGTTATCCCCAATTCAAGCTGAAGCCTGAGTTCTCAAGGATGATCTCCTTATCTATAAAATCAAATGAATCAGTAATGTCGACATCAAAACTGTCAGAGATATAAGTATCTCTCCTTTCTTCTGGCCAGAATCCCAGACCTTTGGAGTCTGTCCTCGATAGTATTAGGAATTTACTTTCTCCTTCTATGATGTAAGATGAAAATCAATTACCAAGACTTTCAAGCTCCTAATTAGCTGCTAGCTATAACCTTTCTAGAAAGTTTTGGCATTGGATACTTAAGACCCCTCTGACTGTTCTTACCGATTGATACTCTTAACTCGGATTGATTTATTTGCTGTAATTTTATAATCATTTCAGGCTTGGTTTCTACTGATTTTTTCTTCCTCTTTGTGCCTCGATCCTCATGCTTTAGTTTTCGGAGCTCTCATGAATCATCCTCTTCTGCTTCCCTGTTTTAATAAGTGAGGAGTTTCCCAGGCCCTTCTCTAGATTTGAAGATTCTATCACAAGTTTGACTTTATAATTTTCTCTCAATCTTCTTCCCTTAGTTGTGCAAGTGATTCTTATTCGAGCTTGGTTCAGTAGCTGCAAATTATTCCTTTATCTTGTTTAATTCATTTGGAGGGAACTGTAAATTAATTTTTCCTTTTGGCGCCTTTAATCTATTCGTATGATCCTCTTGTAAGGATTTTATTGGATATGTTGTAAGTCCTTTATTATTGAGCTCTTTTTATTCTAATCAATTTCCTTTAGATTTAAAAATATATATATAATATTTTAAATTAAAATTGATAAAAATGATTTCATCAAAGGGAAATGAGCTTTTACATGCTTGGAGTATAGCTGGAACACTAAAGCTTCTACATGCTTGGATCGGATAAAAAATTTACTAACATTTTTGGTCGATGTATATTTTTTTTTGTATAATTTTATTCTTTTAAGAATTCAATCCTAAGACTTCAAATATAAAAAGTTAATTGAATAAATATATCATTTTAGAACAATTTATATTATGTGTTTCATTATTTACGTTAGAAAAATCAATAACAAAATTTATAGAATAAAATTAATAAAAAGAATTAATCATGAAAATATAATTCAAATGTGGTTCCGATCGTGAAGAAATGTTACATCTACGGATAACGAATCCAATTTATAATTAGGACTCAAACACTAAGTATTCAATAACTCTTTATTTCTTTTATATTAGCGGAGTCTCTCCACTAAACATCTACCTTACTACATTCTATACAAACATCTTCTGCCTCGTTAAACTATCTACTCTTGGTATCTCCTACGAACCATCTCAATTAATAAAAAATTCAATTATTATAAAAAATCCATTTAAAAAATTCACACTTATTTAAACTTATTTAAGTTTATATTTAACTATTTATTTATTTAATAAAATAATTAATAATATTATAATATTCGGCATTTGAAAACATTGGTTAAAAAAGTTGACTCCCACTTTTCTAAAGGGCTAGGCTAAAATGAGACCCCAAATCTTTATAGTGAGACCCCTAATTCAAAAAAATTCTGCAATTGTGAAATTACCAAATTGCCCCCACATATAAAAGCACTAATTTTTCCACCCACTCACTTCTCTCTCTTTTCCTCCTCTCTTTCCTACCAAAACTCTCTCCAAAATTCAAACAAACACCCACAACAATTAATTTCTGCAAACTCCCACAAACATTTAATACACATTAATTATATAAACTTAAACCCAATTACTCCGAGCATGGATTTAAGCGACTTAAATGACGATTGGAGCTGCAACGCTGATGATTTCCTTTCGGAGGAGGAGGAGCCGCTTACTGATCACTTGGAGAGCGTTGCCGAGGTAAAAATCTATATTTTTTCAACACAGTACGTAATTTCGCAAGTTCGTGCCTTCGAATGTACACTTCCACGCATGAACATGCGTGAAAGATGACAAATCTTCGCATGATTGTGCGAAGATTTGACAAAATCTTCGCATGTTCATGCGAAGATGTGGCCAAATCTTTGCATAAAAATTCGAATATTTGACAAAATTGATTTTGCATGCCTTTTTGGTTAGATTTTGGGTTCTTCTTGGTTTTACATGTTTTTTTGGTTCAATATTGGGTTTGTCTTGGTTTTACATGCCTTTTTTTTGTTGAATATGGGGTTTGTCTTTATTATTTGAGTTGTAAATACATGTTTGTGTTTGTGTAGGATGCCGCCGAAGCACCATGTCACATGGCGGATTATAGTCAAATATTTAAGACGGATAAATTCTTAACGAAGGCGGAATTGATCGAATGGGTTGACAAAGAGAGCAAGAGTATAGGGTTTATTGTCGTGGTAGATAAAGATGACGATGGTAGTAAAAACGGTAAAACACCGCGGTTATATTTTAAGTGCGAGAGGCACGGTGTTTACAAGCCGAGGCCTAAACCGGGGATTGTGAAGAAACGACGAGATTGTTCATCCAAAAAACGCGGATGTCCGTTCATGCTTAGGGGCAATCCGGTGTTAGAAGAACCCGGCTATTGGAAATTGGTAGTTATAATTGGAAAACACAACCACCAACCCTTCTTGAATTTGGATGGTCATTCACGGGCTGCGAGGTTAAAGGTGGAAGAGGAGGAGTATGTTCGCAAACTCACAGCAATCGGTTCTCGGCCAAGAGATATATACCGTGGATTGAAGTTAAGAGATCCGGAAAATGTATCTAGTATGCGTACCATCTACAACATGCGGCACAAACACCAATTGGTTGATAAAGCGGGCAAATCCCAAATGCAATACTTGTTTGGTAAGTTAAAGGAGCACGAGTACTATGTTTGGGAGCGCACAAACAAAGAAACCGACGAAATCCTAGAGTTGTTTTTCGCACATCCCACGAGCATCGATTTGTTGCGCACTTTTCCTCAAGTGCTTATAATGGATAGCACGTACAAGACTACAAGGTATAAACTTCCTTTGGTAGAAATAGTTGGCCAAACTTCGACGAAAAAGACCTTTTGTATAGCTTTTGTTTTTATGAGCTCGGAGAAAGAAGAGAACTACACGTGGGCAATGAGCGTTCTAAGGAGAGTGATGGTCACCAACATGTGCGCATTACCAAATATTATCGTCACGGATAGGGAGTTGGCTTTAATGAACGCTATCGATGAGGTATTCCCGGATGCAACTCATTTGTTATGCACTTGGCATATAAACAGGAACATTTGCTCATACTCTAAGAAAGTGTTGCCCAAAGCGGACATGGGGGAGGAGTTCTTAGAGTTTTATGTCGCGGTTCAACATTCGGCGACGATCGAAGAGTATAAAAAAAACCTTACCGACCTTCACAAAGCCTACGCATCTTGTCCTAAGGTTCTCGAGTACTTGATGAAACAATGGATAGACCCTTACGGACACAAATTCCTTAATGTCTACACTAACAAGATTAAACATTTGGGGAACCACACTAGCAATCGGTGAGTTATATTATCATTGATTTACATTACTATGTTTAACTAGTTGTTAGACCTGTAACTAATCTAAGTTTATGGTTTAGGGCGGAGAGTGCGCACTCTAGTCTAAAACGGGCTATCGGCACAAGCCTATGCACTTTTGAGCAATTTGGGGATAAAGTTCATGCGTTGCTTCGCATTCAACACTCTACCATCTTCGAAACGTTTGAACGGAGTTTGTTTCGTCCTAGACAAGCATCTAGGGGAGCTATCTTTCGCGACATCAAAGGTAAGCTTTCATGTACGGCCATTCAAATATTAGAAGAAACTATTAGAAAGGCCGGGGATTTGTGGTTCACTCCCGCAAAGTGTGGTTGTGTAATTAGGACAACACACAATTTTCCTTGCGCGTGTGAGTGTGATGTGATCGCGAAAGAAGGTTGGTCGATTCAAACGAGTTAATGTGATGTTTATTGGAGTACTTTAGCGATCAAGCCTAGGGAAAACGTTGGTACCGAAGATGAGCTTACGAGAAAGCTATCCTTAATTGATAGTACCATACGCGGTTACGGTCCACAAGTGCAAGATCACATCATAAATAGGATGATGCAAATCCTAGATCCCGCTACAAGCCATGTGTTGGAACCTAAGGAACCGGTTGTCACGAAAGGTCGGAAAAAAGCAGGTGTCGACAAGTCAACTAAGCGGAACCCATCCGGGTTTGAATACCCTAGTGTAGGCGCTAGTAGTACTCCCGCCACGATAGGTAGCACGGCCGCGTCGGCGGTTAAGGCATTTATAGTACGCAAATGCAAAGATAAAGCACCACCACCGAAAAAAGAGAAACCGACTCGATCTAGAAAATCGAATAAAGGAAACGGATTGAGCGCCTACGGGAGTTGTTTTACCGAGTACTTGCACGAGTACTTAGCTACCGTTGAAGACGTTGCTCCGGACGGTAATTGCGGATTTAGGGCGGTAGCTTTGACGATTAAAGGCAATGCGGACGCATGGGAGGAAGTGAGAAGGGATTTGATGTTTGAACTTTCAAGTCAACGTGATCTTTGGGAAAGGGTTTTTGACGGTGCGGAACGTGTTGACAATCTATTACGGAGATTGGATTGTTTTAAAATGTACGAGAGCTGAACTAGGCACTGGATGACATTACCCGACTATGGGTTGGTGATAGCCACCCGGTATCAATGTATAGTATACCATGTCTCTCTCCAACTATCATACACGTATCTTCCTTTGCGTGGTGTGCCTCTAAGATCATGTCCTATTGTCGAAGTTGGCATTGGTTTCGTCCACGGTAATCATTTCGTGAAAGTAAGTAAACTAGTACATTCTTGATAGTTAGATTTCATTTTATCAAATAATCCGCGACGTATTTAATGTTTCTATATAATTGAAATTTTTAGATTGTATTAGACGGACCGTTGCCGGATATATACCCAATGTGGTTTGCGTTCCGCAGTTGCGCTGAAGTTACAAATTAGGTCATACCAATAGGCGTACGTCTCAACAAGTATCACCAAATTAAACCAGCACAACCTCCGACATTAAACGATGGGGATCATGAATGCTACGATTTGACCGGGGATGCATAATGCTTTGTTGTATTGTAATATTTTGTGTTACTTATTTTTTTTTAATCCTTTGGAGAGACATTTTGCCACCTCCTACTACTAGACTTGTGTTGTTTTGCCTGATAATAATTATGACTTTTACTTTTGGCCTTAATAGGTACCCTTTGGCCATGATTTTTGGAGGAAGGCCAAAAAATTTTAATTTTTTTTTTGGATTTCCAACCTCAAATGTTGTTAAAACCATGTTTTGAAACCATTGGCGAGCATGAAAGTTCCAAAAAAAAATTAAAAATGCCCCAAAGCCCTTCTTTTATTTCTGGGCAGTGCCTTTTTTGGCACACGTTTTCGTGTGCATGTACAAGGCACGAGAAATGGCGCGTGCAAATGTACATGCACACGAAAACGTGTGCCAAAAAAGGCACTGCCCAGAAGTAAAACAAGGGCTTTGGGGCATTTTTAAATTTTTTTTTGAACTTTCATGCTCGCCAAAAAAGGCACTGCCCAGAAGTAAAACAAGGGCTTTGGGCAGTGCCTTCTTTAAATGGTTGGAAAAGCAAACGATCCATTGGTTTGCAATTAATGTACCTCTGTTTGATTTGTTCACGGTTACGCACAGCAAAACCTTCAGTTCCTAATCGGCCGTAGTTGTAGTACATGTTACACAAGACTAGCTCGAAAAACGCATCGCTACTGTCTTCGCCCAACTCACGCACGGCAAGTTTCACTGCCTGAAGCAAATGGTAGTCCTCATGAGGGGTAAACTCCATTTTTGCACTGTTTATGTTTGACGAGTGATAAGCATACGCTTATAAGCTCGTGGATGTTTGGGCGGGAAATGCTGTAAACGCGTGTGTTTTTGGCGGCAATATGTTCACGTGTCTCGTTATAGCGATACGTCTAATAATGGAACTTACGCTATAATGAGACCCCTATCTTAAAAGTCTTAGGTGTCGCACAATCATTCGTCAACATGGATTACGCTATCCTTATCTTACAAGTGTATATAATTGATACAAGGTTCAAAAAGACGTTTTATATGCAGTAACAATTATAGCAAATATAACAATTGCATTTGTTTTACATTCAGATACGTAACCCTAAACTTGGAGTTTCAAAGATGGAGTTTGAACAAACATTCGAAAGTTATATAAAAAAAAGTAACAAATTAACAAAAAACATAATTAAAGATCGAACAAGTAGCACATCGCAAAAAATAATCCGGTCAAAAATAAACATCACATATAAATTCTAAAACTGTCAACAAAAAAAACATAAATGATAATCAGTCTCTGTACTCGTGAGATATGCGGTATATCTCATCCAAAGGATCCCGGAAGCTATCAAAAGTAACGCCGGGGTGTCTACGGTCGTACTCCTCCATCTCCAATATACGCGAAGTCAGCTCGTGCAGTGTGGTCGCATGTGTGTGTGGTGTAGGGTTCACCCCAATCTCCACATCATCTCTGTCAGCCTCTGGATCAGATATGATGTACCATAAGTTCCTCGTAACCCACGAGGAGTAGACCACAGTGGTACCATCCTCCTGACCAGGAACATACGTCGCACCCCTCAGACTCTCGTGAATACAGTGCGACTCCCAGTTATCCCAACTGAATGCATCCCAGAGGTAGAGGGTGTTCGCACGACGATGCCTAGTAGAACCGGTGAGAAGAGGACGCAATGGACCAGGAACCTGTATTTGAAACAATAAGGCTAAACTATGTACCACACATGCGCAATACAAACAATATTAATATTTAGAGTTACAAAATATTACCTGCTGAACGCGACCAAACTGTCTAGCCACCCGCAGCGGATAGTACGCCTCGACAATGTCCGCCGCCTTCAGCGTCGCATCTATCCAGGCTATATCAGGGCTACCTCGAGCAGTCCGCATGGTCGTATACGGCGTGAATGATACCTGTAAAATATTCAAATACCATTTATCATTATTAACTTAAATTATATATGCGATAATTGAAATGAAACTGATTACAACTTACATCCTGCTCGGTGACCATTGTATCCACGGAAGCGCTGCTCCGCAGATAGGCGACGCTGCACAGGTGGGCGCTGAACTACCTGTAAGGTCCCTCTCTTACGGACCCGGACACTCCGAGAAGTCTCACCGCAATCGGCCTCCTCAGTCTCATGGTCCGTGTCGTAGTCTCTAGCGGTAACTGGAGGACTTGGGCGAGGAGGCATACTGCAAAAGACAAAACCAAACAATTAGAAGAGTTGAAACTACAAAAAAACAATTAAATCTTGAAATTGCGAAAATTCGCAATTTAGTGAGTGGATTTGGGAAATCCACGCAGAAAATTGCGAATTTCTGCACAGAATCCACATTGTGTGGATTTGGTATTTCCACGCATGTTCGTGCGTGGAAATACCGGATGCACGCATGTTCGTGCGTGCATCCGGTATTTCCACGCACGAACATGCGTGGAAATACCTGTTCGAAAATGCAACCCCCAAACCCAGATCTGTGCTCGAATTCGACCCTAAAACTATAACCCAACACCCTAAACTATCCTAGTCTCCTAACTAACAACATACATGCCCTTAAAATCAAACAAATCAACACCAAATACATAAAAATCGAATTTTTCTATCCGAATGGAAAACACTAAAAATCACTAGAAATAACAATGTAAAATGGAAAAAAAAAGCACCATGAAGTGTACAATCCATACCTTAACAGCTTCGTCGAGTTGGATTTCAAAAAAAGTCACCGGAAAAAAATTGGGTTTTTGAAAGTAGAGAGAGTTAGGGTTTCGGGGGAGAAGAAAGAGAAGAAAATCTGAATCTTAGCTATTTATATCGATGGCATTTTGGTAAATAATTGGGGTCTCACTATAACCAACCCGGGTCTCACTATAACCGGGTCTCACTATAAAGATTTGGGGTCTCATTTTAGCCTAGCCCTTTTCCAAATTGTCATTTGTCCAAATAGGGTCTTACATTACACGTTTGTGTTTTTAACAAACCAATCATCACTCCCACTTTTCCAAATTGTCGATGTCATTCAAATTCTGTCAAATAATACTATTGGGCTCGTTACGTCAACACGTTTTAATTATTTAAAAACTTATTATTTATCATTTACTTTAAACTTTTATCTAATCCATTTACTCAACTCCGTCCATTACTTTTAAAGTAAGATCTTATCCGATTTAGTCTATTAAAAAAAATGATTCATTAACTTAATAACCTATTTTTGCTTGTTAATTCAAACAAACCTGATCCATCTCTCACTAAATCCCGATTTTGTTTCCAAATTGAATTTTATAGACCAGAAAATATAAATAAATTTATCTGAAACATCATGATAGTTTAAAAAATTGGAAATTTATAAAAAAAAATGCATACACAACCTGTCTTAATTTTTTAATCATAAAATACAAATAAAAATAATTATAGTAGAGTTTTCTATTCTTCACAAATTTCTTAATACAACTATTGATTATATGCGGAGTTTCTATTTTTTATTTTTTAAGATTCATTTTTTTATTTTCAATTGAAGTTTTAATTGCCAATCATTAATTTTCCATATCTCGTTCAATCGTATGAACAATCTAATTTATGGGTTAGTTCTTCTTTGTACACCATGAGTTTCTATAATAAAAATCAACATCCAATTTTTTGCAAAGAAAAAAACAGAATGGAAAAAACCGATATCTATTTTTTTAATTCTAAAATCATGATTTCGGGAGAATATCACGATTTTAAATGCAATCTAACCACTGAAATTAAATTCGGTCACAATAATGGTTGCGATTATAATCTCACACCTACCATCCAATAACTCCTTGATTCCACGTACAAAAACTAAAGCAAAATAGAATTTAGACTGATAAAAAATACCACTAATTTATTCATGTTTCGCGTTTGTATCAAACTAGTCTTCAATGTTCAATTTTATCTTCTACTAGACTTTTATGGGTCAGAAATTTACATTATTAGTCCCCATACATATGAGTATTGAGAGGTTGACATGTAGCTCAAACATCAATATTTTGTCACACTATTGCTCCCAAAAATATGAAAAATGTGGTTATGGAATTAGGGATTTAAGAGAAAGACTATGTGTTTCTCGAACTAGGGTTTTAGATTTTTGGATGACCAATAGTGAGACAAAATGATGATGTTTGGACTATCACATCTCAGCTTCTCAGTATTTGCATGTGAAAGGGGACTAATAATAAAAATTTCTAAAAATTAAAAAACTAGTAGAAGACACAAATGAACAAAAAAAACTAGTTTATACAAACTCGAAATATATAAAAAAAACTAATAATAGTTTTTAACCTAATATTTTTTTAACATTATTTGATCCTCACATATCTCGATCAATTATCTTTCAAATCCAGTGGTGGTTCAAACTAGTCAACGCAATCACACTTACATGATTTGGATGTCTTTAGCCTTTTAGGTAATTAAAACTAAATCTGGAAGAAAAATGAATTATTAAGTTTAGTTAAATTAATGGATATAATTTAGTTATTAAGTTAATTGATTAGTCTGTTTTTCGAATTTAATAGATTGAATTATTTTAATTTCAACATAATGGGTTATATTGGATAAATAGATTAGATAAATATAAAATATAAATAATAAAATTCAGTTTTTAAATAATTATAACGTGGTATTTTATGTGGGCACTAACGTAACAAATACTAAAATATTATCAGAAAATTTAGACAACGTCGTGATTCGTTGAAAGATTATATTTGCAACATATTGAAAATGTGGAGTACTAATTCAAATATTGAGATAAGTGGAAATGTAAGATTCTAATCACGTTTATATATATATTCGTAGCTATTATAAATATAATTTGTTAATTATTAATTACATTTTTGGTCAAAATTAAAAAATTTATTAATGGGTATCAGAAATAAAAGGCCTAAAATAGTGGGTTTATTAATCATACAATATGTCTTTTGTAGACAATGAAAATAAAATGAAATTTTGGCGGTCATGATTCCCTTCTTAGAGGTTGATTTCTTTTTGGTTGCTATAAATCTAGTGATGAGGGTCTGAGAAAGGTAGGAAATAAGATTTTGATAAGCTTCGAAGACTCAATCTAGGCAAGGATTTAACTTCTCATAATAGCAGAGTCTGAAAGTAGCTATCGAGCTCGATCCATTGGATTTCTTGAGTTAGTAGATAAATTGAGTATTTCTTTGCCAATTATCTATTTAAATAACACTAAAGTAGTATTGAAGATAATAAGTGGGCATTGTTTTGCTTTCCAGAAAGCTTATGAAATGGAGATTGATATCAGGAGCCGATTAATTCCACGAGCTGGGAGCAGAGCACGATCATGTAGAGGATGTTGGTGGTAGATGATATGAAGGTAAGTTTGGTATATTCTTGAGGAATTTGTAAATTCAGAATTTGAATTCTGCTTTGAAAGATGTTAGATATGAGAGATAACACTATTTTAATCTTAAAGCATAAAAAGGATACGAAACGTAGTCCTTTAATTATTGAAGGAGTTCTCTAATTATTCTTAATTAGAGGTTGTCGAGCAATGTTATAGCTCGGAGCTGGTTTGGAAGTTGAGTGATATTTATGTCTTATTTATTTTTGCATTTCATTGTTCATTTGGCTAAACAGTGGGTGTTCATGTTCTATTATGTTAGGGTGGCAACTTATTCCCTACATGTTCCTTGTAGATACGAAAGATAGTTGAGTTTGAAATAAGAGTTTCCTACAACAATCTAAAAGTATTGTTAAAAACCAATGGGATTTGTTACTAGGTAGCATAACATATATGATTTTCGAGTCTATTTCAATGTCAAAGTTAGATATATGCATTTTATAACATAGAATGAGGCCATCCATTAGATTTTTACATTCAACAGAGTGAGATTTCCATATAGTCTACCTATTGATGCAATGATTTCTCCGTTATTGAATCCAATAATAGCTCCACTTGTAACTTCACCGTTAATCAAACAACAAGCGTCAGTGTTAAGTTTTAATCTTGATTTTGATAGGTTCGAATATTTTTGGAAGGGTGTTACTGCTTTATCCGGAGGGACAGTTTGGGTATACTTTACAAAACCTATGGTGAACAATATGATCTGGTCAATCATGATTCAGTTGTATGCTAATACTATTTAGGGTCTGGGCTCTAAAGATTGACCTAAATTCGAAATCTGACCCGGAAAGCCCATGGGTCAAAATATTAGTATAAATACCCCGACCAACTTCATTTAATAGGTTAGACTTTATCAAAAAGATTAAATACAAGCATACAGCTCTCTTATTTCACTACTCACTACTCAGAAATTTATATTCAGCAAATTGGCGACCAAAGTGGGAGGTGACGGTGCCTGAATTTTATATTTAAAACCAGTGAACAAACCAGTTCGGATGGATCCGAATATACAAAATGCTCCACCTCCGGAGGTGAAAAGGGTAAAATAAAATAATGAGTACACTACAGTGTCTCATGTGAATTACAATGACAATGAAAAACAATCCACGCAAGAAGAACGTGATCAACTAAGGGCTAAAATTGAGGCTTTAAGGGCTAAAAAACAAGCAGAAAAATAAATTAAAGAAAAGTCAGGTGCATCAACACTCCATCCTACTGATAATTCTGGTGAGAATGAGAAGTCCATAAAGAATCCTCTCAGCTCTATGAAAACACGGCGGTTCAAACGAGTGGAGAGTTCCACATCAGAGTCTTCTAGAAGTTCATCTAATGATTCAGAGCTTGAGGAATTAGTCTCATCCATGAGTGATGAAGTTCGTTTGAAGAAGAAATTAAGACTGACTAAAAATTATTCAAGAAAAAGGGATAGGAATGGCAAACTCAAAAAGTACCAGACAAAAATGAAGGGTACAACCGATCAGCATATTGATCGTTTATTAGTCAACCCATTTTCCTTCCAATCTGAACCATATATTTTTGTTATTTCTAATGAAGATATCGTGTTTATTCGCAGTCAAAATTAGAGGCAATCACATTTTTCATCAAACAAACTCTCCACAAATCTTCTTAAAATGTTTGATAGTTCTAAAATAGAAAAGTATGATGAAAATAAAGATCCGGACAATCATCTTGAACAATTTAAGAATTTTATGATGAACTTTGATGATGATAACAAGCTATTATGTAGGGCCTTCTCACAAACCTTTAAGGGAAGTTCCTTCAAATGGTATAATAGTCTTCCTCAAGGTTCTATAAATAATTTTGATATATTCTGGGTTGTGTTCCGAAGACAGTTTGTTGGAAGCAAGGACCTTAAAGGTAATGGTGACACAATTATTCATTGTGCCCAAGAACCGAATGAGTCATTGAAAGAATACATTAGTAGGTTTTTAAATACGAATAATCGGCTGGTTTATTGTTTTGAACAAGTTGTAATTGCCTCTCTAAGACAAGGTTTAAGTCTGTGTAATTTGCTTGATTCAGTAACCCAAAAGAAAGCTATGGCTTTTGGGGGGCTGTTGAATCAACTCGGGAAGTAGATTGATGTTGAAGAGACTAAGAAATCTAGAGTGCCTCGTCAGAACAGATCCACTACCATGGTATCAACTCCTCAAACAACGACCCAGCACGGTTACAGATCAAAGAAAACCGGGCAGGGGTCTCATTGGCCCAAGCAGAATCAATCTAACCGAAATGAGCATGTTAGAAGTAAAAGGGGACCTTAGGTTCAACCTGAATGGTTTGCTGAGTTGGGGGAAAGTGTAGCAACAATATACAATAAAACTAAATATGATGTACACTTTAGAAGGCCATCCGTACTACAGTCTTCTAGAGAGACCCGAAGTACCCGTTTCTGCAAATATCATAATGATGTGGGGCATAATACCCAAGATTGCATAACCTTGAAGCAATAGGTGCAGAATCTTATTGAAAGATGTAAATTGGGAGCTTTTGTTAAAAAGCAAGGGGAAGCAGGCTAAATAATGTACAATCTAACACCAATGCTTCCCGAATGACTCGTTCAGCAGCCCCTGGAACATCCAGACAAGAGAATGTTATGATGATTGTTGAAAGGTTTGATCCAGATCCGAATCGGAATCAGGTAGGGGTGATAGTGTATAAGACTACTACTATATCCGATCAGGTAAACTATTTTGAATCTTTAACCATATTTGGGGGAGATACTGTGACAACACCATCAAGTTGTTAAAAAAAGGCATGCCAACAGCTTGACCGCTCAGTTGGATGGGAAAATGTCCACATATCTATACCAAACTCCAGATCCTTTCAATTTCTTTGATGAAGATAACCTAAGAGATATTGTAGGGCAACACGAAGATGTTATGGTGATAAGGGCATCAATTGGTGGAAATGATGTACACTGAATCTTGATTGACACAGGTAGTTCGGCAAACATATTATTTACGAATGCTTACAAACAGTTAAACAACCCCTCAATTATTCAACGGTAAAAATGGACTATTATGGAATTTACATGCAGTTCGGCAGATGTCATTGGTGAGTTTGAAGAAGATGTAATATTAGGAAAATGACATTTTAAGAAAACAATGAATGTGTTGTTTGTTATGGTTGAATTCCCAAAATCTTACAATGTTATCTTTGAGAGATCTTGGCTTTCCAGGATGCATGTTGTAGCCTCTACTGTCCATCAATGTTTGAAATATGTTGTGGGTTCACAGGTTAGTGTTGTCCAAAACAGTCAGAAGGTAGCTAGAGAATGTTATGTAACAGTTATTGCCTCAAAGTCTTTGGAGTCGGTCAAAGTTAACAAGGAATAACAGCTATTGGAGCCTTCTACCGAGGAGAATGAAATTGATGATCCAATGGAGGATCTTAGTGTTATAATACATATAGAAGAAGTTTAAATCCACTGCATATCAAAAGGAAAAATGTTAAGATTGGTACTAAGTTTCCAATAAGTTTGAAACAAAAGCTATTGTCTTTCTTGTCGGACAATTTGCATATGTTTGCATGGTGCAATGATGATGTGACCGGGGTACCTACTGAAGTAATTTGCCATAAATTATCAGTCTGATCTGATATTGGACCATTAGTTCAAAGAAGAATGTATTTTCCAAAGAAAAAGCTGATGTAATAGTACATAAGTGGATCGGTTGACCAAGATGGGTCACATCAAAGAATACCAATACCCATTTCGAATTGCTAACCCTGTGTTAGTTGATGAAAAGAATGGTAAATGGGGCATGTGTATTGAATTTACTGATCTTAACCAAGCATGTCCTAAAGATACCTTTGCTTGTGCCTCAGATAGATCAGATGGTAGACTATACATCATGGAACAAGTTGTTGTCCTTCATGGATGCCTTTTCAGGGTATAATCAGATACAAGTAGCCACGAACGATCAGGATCACACTACTTTTATACTGATAGGGGGCTTCATTGTTATAAAGTGATGCATTTTGGGTTCCAGAACGCTGGAGCTACTTATCAGAGGTTGGTAAATAAATCATTTGCTGGCCAGACTGGCAGAAATATGGAAGTATATATAGATGAGATGATGGTAAAGAGCCTTGAAGAGGAATAACACATATTTGATCTCCAAAAGACCTTTTCTAACTTGGAAACCATCAATATGAAGTTAAACCCAGAAAAATGTATTTTTAGGGTCCGAACTGGCAAGTTTCTAGGATATATCATAAGTGAGAAAGGGATTCAGGCCGATCCGCATCGGTTAAATACTTTATTGGCTATGGATCCTCCTCGTAGTACTAAAGGATTAACTGGACGGCTGGCTGCGTTGAACAGATTTATTTTAAGATCATCGGACAAGTGTGCTCAGTTTTTCAAGCTTTGAGAATGCTAAATACTTTAATTGGTTTCCCTAGTGTGATCAGACCTTTCTTAAAATCAAAAAACATTTGTCTTCACCCAAGATTTTGTTCAAACCTAGTCAAGGGGGAAAACTTTTCATATATTTGGCAGTATCAAACTATGTCGTAAGTGTCGTTCTGGTAAGTAAAGTGGATAATTACCCCCGCTCAGTTTATTATGTGAGCAAGACTTTATTGGAAGCGGAAAAATGTATTTAAAGTTAAAGAATTTAGCCTTGGCATTGGTAATAGCAGCCAGGAAAACGAGACCATATTTTCAAGCACATTCAATTACGGTTCGAACATCTTTCCCTTTAAAGAATGTTCTCCAAAAAGCTGATGTATCAGAAAGAATGACCAAGTGGTCAATTGAGCTTGAATATTATGATATAGATTTTGTGCCCCGAACTGCAATCAAGGCTCAAGCTATAGCTGATTTCTTGGTAGAATTTCAAACTGAAAGGCCTCACGAGAAAAAAATAAGATAAAAAGTCTAAAAAAGAATGGTTAATCCGAACAGATGGTGGCTCTAGTACAATGTGATGTGGGGCTAGAATTTGTTTAACCTCCCCTTTATGGTGACACCATGCATCATGTTGTATGTTTTGGTTTCAAGGCATCTAATAATGAATCAGAATATGAAGCGGTCATTGCTGGGTTACGGTTAGCTCAAATATGTGGAGCAAAGATATTCTGGTTGGTAAGTGACACCTAGTTGCTTATCAACCAGGCTCAAGGGCTATCTAAAACCAAAAAAGATCAATTAGTAAAGTATCTGCAAGTACTAAGAGTAGTTGCCATGGGCTTTAAAAACATCTGATATGAACATATCCCTAGATCGAAGAATACTATGGCATATTCTTTAGCCACCATAGCTTATTATGAATCCTAACCATGGATCATCATGCAAGAATGTCCCTCCATAAGTTCAATTCAAGGAAAATGAAAGGAATTTTAAGAGAGTTTGAGTGTATCTGCCACACAATCCAAAGACTGGAGGTTTGAAATACATCAGTTTAATCTGATGAGGTTTTACCTTCAGACAAAGCCTTAGCTAAAAAAATCAAGTATAAGGCTCGTGGGTTCTTAGTATTGAGGGAAGTTCTTTATAAAAAATCTTTCACCGTGCCACTCCTTCGTTGTTTAGGGTTTGAAGAGTCTCAAATTGTCCTATCTGAGTTGCATGATGGAGAAGGATCAGCACATTGTGGCTATAAAGCCTTAACCAGGAGAATTTTTCTAGTAGGATACTACTGGCCCACCATCATGGTAGATGCAAAAGATATGGTTTGGAGGTGTGACCCTTGCCAGAGATATGGGAATGAAATTCATGCACCAGCAGTACCTATGGAGTCAATATCCGAACCTATCCCGTTTGACAGATGGGGCTTGGACTTAGTTGGACCTCTCCCCATGGCATCCGGAGGTTATCAAACGATAATAGCGGCAAATGATTATTTCTCCAAGTGGATAGAAGTTGCACCACTAGTTGGAACCACTTCTAAGGCAGTTATAAAGTTTGTTATATCCAATATATGTTGTCGATTTGGAATTCCCCGACGAATTACCACAGACAATGGGCCACAATTTGATAATAAAGATATGGAGGCATTTTTCACTTCCAGAGGAATTCAACACTGCTTCTCTTCCCCTTTTCACCCTCAGGCTAATGGGTAGGTTGAAGTTGCTAATCGGACAATTTTAACATGGTTGAAAAAAAATCTAGAATGAGCTGTTGGAAAGTGGCCAAGTTACTTGCAAGAAGTATTGTGTGCCTACCGAACTACTCCACAGACGACAACCCAAGAGTCTCATTTTGCCCTTGTTTATGGGATGGATGGAATCACACCCATAGAAGCTATTTTGGCATCATTCAGGATTAAAAGCTATTCCGAACATGCTAATAATATGGTAGTTAGTAATCAGTTGTTATATCCAATATATGTTGTCGATTTGGAATTCACCGACGAATTACCACAGGCAATGGGCCACAATTTGATAATAAAGATATGGAGGCATTTTGCACTTCCAGAGGAATTCAACATTGCTTCTCTTCCCCTTTTCACCCTCAGGCTAATGGGTAGGTTGAAGTTGCTAATCGGAAAATTTTAACATGGTTGAAAAAGAATCTAGAATGAGCTATTGGAAAGTGCACAAGTTACTTGCAAGAAGTATTGTGTGCCTATCGAACTACTCCACAGACGACAACCGAAGAGTCTTATTTTGCCCTTGTTTATGGGATGGATACAATCACACCTATAGAAGCTATTTTTGCATCATTAAGGATTAAAAGTTATTCCGAACATGCTAATAATATGGTAGTTAGTAATCAGTTGGATCTGATTGAAGAAAAAAGAGTGATGGCATATTTAAGAACGACACACTATCAGGGTTTAATGAGAAGTAGATATGCATCCAAAGTAAAGAGAGGAGATTTTCAGTTAGGAGACAAATTAGTAAGAAATGTCTCTTTACACACCAAAGAAATACAATTCGGAAAATTGGCTCCAAATTGGGAAGGCCCCTATACGGTATGTGAAAGAATCAAGTCAGGGACATATAGACTTTAAGACATAGAGGGCAGAGCTTAAAAACACCCATGGAACATTGAGCACCTTAGGTTGTATTTAGAGTAAATTGTCTTATAAATATTTACATTCTCATACTTCGATGTAAATATTAGGGGGGCAAACTCTTTTCTACCCTGGTGGCGCGGGAAGCTTTTAATGAGGTGTCCGGTTTTCAATCAATGGTATATTATGCCTCTATTCAAGAGTTGTTATGAGTGTGATAAGATCGGATAGATTAATACTTATTAAACACTTTGGCCCTCAAATGGGGTATCTTTGAGGTGATCGGATTCATCAAACATATAATCAGATTTATTAAACACCCATGATCGGATTTATTCAACACTTTCATCATTCAAATGAAATATTGTTAAAATGATTCAATCAATTAAACATTTAAACAAATCAGTAAAATTAAACTACCAATTAAAGATTAGTCAGAAGAAGAAAAAGAAGTTTATACGAAAGCAAAATTAGTATTATATCCTTATCGGAATATTTCTGATCTAACCCAGCAAAAATAACTTGGTCATCCAAGGACTTTGGTTCACAAAACAAGAATTAAAAAGGATAACAAAATGCATTGGCCTTCCAAGGACTTTATTTTTTAACATAAAAGTAAACGTTATAACCTTAGGGCTTTGCCCCCCTTAGTTTTTTCCTTACCTACATCGTCTGTGGGACTCTTAGTATCAACACTTGAGCTTTCACTGGTTCCTTGGTCAGAGTCATCTTCACTTGAGTAACCATGCTTATCACCACCCGACATGGTGTGAAAGAGTATCTCCTCATATGGTACATATTTCCATAAAGGTCCAAGGGTCCTCTTTGGAAAGGTCTCATGGAATAACAGAACCATGTCCGACTTAACTCCCTCGTTTTTTTTTTCCAAGAAATCCACCACACTGGTATCATACTTCTCTATCACTGTTGTTATCTCTTGAGCTTGATTCTTCTTTAGAAGGGCATTTTCTTCTTCCTTCTCTTTAAGAAGTTTTGCTAGATTCTCTATCTCTCCGGATAAAGTGTTGATGGTGTTTGAGTTGGTGGTTTGTTGTTCCTGCAAAGACTTGATCTTGGTAGAAGTGATAGTTTCCAGTTTGGAGAGTTTGGTTTGAAGATTTTTGTGGGAAATCTTAGCCTTTTGCAACTCAGACTTCAGCTTCTCTTTATCTTTACTTAAAGTTTCGGCTCTCAACTATTCGGATGAAAGAGAGCCTCTCAAGTTTTAATTTTAGAGTGGTCAGGGTTTCAATGTTCCCGACTTGTTCTCTGACCTGCCATTCCAGATCCATTATTGGCCTAATAAATCCCAAAACTGCATGGCCTAACGTATCTTGCTCGTTTTATATCTCGAAATATTCACCATTATAAGTGACAACGTTGGCAATTGTAGCCTGAGGAAAGTACCCAACAAAGTCATCCTTGTCAAGATCGCTAAAATACATATTGCGAAACTCATCTAGGTTGACCTTTCCTTCAATAGATGGTTGGTTAGCTGTTGGAAACACAAGAGAAGGAGGGTCAGATGGTGCCTCTACCTGTGGAGGAACATTAGTTGGGAGAGAAGTATTATTGACCGAAGGGCGGAGAATCACCTCTGACTGTAGGTTACTCTTGTTCTTCTTTTTGGCTCTTCGGTCGCCACTTTCCTTAGGCCTTCTGTGACTTTTTCCCTTAGCCTGAAGCGGCTGATCCGATTCCCCGGATTCCTTAACTTTTTCAGCCACTACCTCTAACAAGATAACATTTATCCCTTCAGGATTCTCCAAACTGGCTCCTTCGGGATTCAGATGAGATGGGTTAATTTCAACTCTCTTCTTCTTCATCATCTTGTCTAGATGACTATGAGCTTACTCCGGACTGGTAAGTAAAGCATGCTATCCTTTGCCTCTGTCCTTTTTAGTATAACATCTGCTAGAGGGGGTGGTCAGTTGTTCTCAGGTAAGATCTCTGCTTTCATTAGTGTTCCACAAGTGAGCCCTCAACATGTTTCCCGAAGTGAAACAGTTATGAAAGCCAAGCCCCCAGTTCTCTGATTCCCATTGATTTAATTTGGAAAATGTAGATTTTCCTGCCTCAAAATGCTCAGGAAACATCTTTGAAATTATTTCAAAAAGACACGATAATCAGTTTGGTCTAGACAACACCTAGCAAGCATTACCTGAGATCCTCCAATACCTAGTCAGTTGACTTGGATTTGTTTGATAGTTAATATTTTAATAGTTGAGCTCCTCTAGAAACTGAGTCCTCCAAGGTTTCTCAGCCTCTAACAAATCATTCACTATTTTGTAATCATTTCCCAGGTTGTAGTGATAAAAGGGAATCAGATGAAATCTACATAAGCCACCCACAACAGCAAATTGCTCCATGGGAATTGGAATCTTTGATAACCTGGAAGCGATTATGCTGGCTAGTAGGGTATACCAGGCGTTCAAACTCATTTGGCTTGGGCAAAGCTTGATTAGATAAAAGTACCAAACTACTTATGGGTCCAAGGGAAAATGAAGTCCCCAGTTTAGCACTTCAGTGTATACCACCAGTTTATTTATCTTGCAATCCAAGGGAGTCACCGGTATAATTGGAATCCTGACTTTAATTGATTCTGAGAATCCCTACTTTATTTGTATTTGATCTAGTTCGACGGTGTGTGTATACATATAGTTAATTTTTTGAAGGACAAACAATACTTCACACTGAACTTGCAAATATTTGCCCCAACTTTCCCCTTTAAGCACTCTGGGAGTGATTCGGTGTTAGGCAGTCCCACATTTTTCCTATTTGACCGATCTAGTATAGTATTTTTTTTGTATGTCCGATGTCTTCAATGGGGTATCCTCCCCACTGTCTTCCATATATTCTTCCATTATGGTCAACCCTTGTTCGGTCGATTTAGCATTTATGGCCTCTTTTTCAGTTTGGGTGGCCTCATCATGGGGGGGGGGGGGTGTCCGGGTTCGCAAGATATTGTCCAGTAGGGTTTAATGATTCCGAACTAATATTCTTGGAAAATGAAATGGTTATCTTGGGCTTGGAGAGTCAGATGACTCTCCCGGGAGTAACATCTTCAGTATCTGATCCCATAGCTAGGAAAGGTGAGGGTTTCCTACTACTAGAAACTTCTTTTTTCTTAGGAGAATAATCTAAGGACACTAGAACTGAAGGTTCAGATTCGAATGAACATAAGGTTGGGCTAAAAGAGGATTTTCGAGTTATCGATGTTCTTGATGATGATGTTCTCTTATCCGGTTCTGGTACCGCTTGGTTAACTGCTCCACCAAGAGAAGCAGGGATTCCGGCTGCGATTTTCGCCTCCTGTCTTTCCTTTTTTCTCGTTTTTCCAAATCAGATAGGTTTAACCAACCCTCTTTGATCAAAGCGTTTCTGGATGTGAACATATAACTTCCTGAATATAGAGTAAGATCGCAGACTCAAGCTTTCTCTTTCTACAAACACAAACTTTCTCTCTCTAGAAAATAATTCTGATTATAAAAAAACAACCAGTAAAATGGGTTTATATAGAACTGAAAACTACTTGAGAGTTTATTTTAAGAGAGATTAAACGGTTCAAATAATGATTAGGGGCTATTAAGCCTACTGAAATTACTTTTTGAAAAAATAGGTGCAAGTCCCAAGAAAGAAAAACGGCAGAGAGGTCGAATCAAAATATGACACGTGTTAGATTTCAAAAATTATGACTGTTGGCTTTTCATATCGAAAAGAAACCGCTTCAAATCCGATCAGGGACCTTTTTCTTGATAACCAACCCTTTAAAGAGACACTTCAGACACGTTCTAATTTAGCTATTTCAAAAAAAATTAGAAGAGCTAAAGAGGCTACTGATAGGTTCAGATGTTTTTGGAAGGGTGCTAATGCTTTATCTGGAGGGGCAGTTTGGGTATACTTTACACAACCTATCGTAAATAATCTGATCTGGTCAATCATGACTCAGTTGTATGCTAATACTATTTAGGGTTTGGGCTTTAAGATTGACCCGAATCCAGAATCCAACCCGAAAAGCCCATGGGTCATAAAATCAGTATAAATACCCCAACTAACTTCATTTAATAGGTTAGAACTTTTCAAGAACATTAAATAAAAACATACAACTCTTTTATCTCATTACTTAAAAATTAATATACAAACTCCCCAAAATACCCCCCGATTATAAATTATCCACACCAGATTCCATAGGAAGAGACAAATGGAAACAGTTAGCTTTCTAAGATGATTTAATAGGCTGAAACAACTTAAATCAAAGGCAATGTTATTTTTCTTGAGCCAATGTTTTCTATTTAGAATGAAATATTGGCCTAGACTTCTAAGGATATTCTTAACATGAAGTATAATGTTGGTAGAAGTGACTTTATTTTGTTGGAATTTAGCTTTATTTTTGTGATTCAAGATATACGAGACTATGATAGAAGGCATTATAGTGTGCATATGAGTATATTTAGGGGATGACTCAAACCAGCTTCTGACCATATGATGTAGATTCATGTGTTGCCATATTCTTATGCTGAAAAGCATCTAAAATAACTCCAAACTTGCCAAGCAATGTGACAATTGATAAAACATGATTTAAAGTTTCAGAGTTGTTGTAGTGTTGGCATTTGGAGGCCATTAGTATGTTTATGTGTTGTAAAACATTGTCATTAGATATCTAATTATGAAGCATTATCCAAAGAATAAAAGAGCACTTCTTTGGAGTAATAGCGCTCCATAATATTTTATAAATCATTGATTTATCACCTTTGACCCTAATTTTATCCCAAGTGTCTCTAATATGTAATAACCCATCTTTTGATAAAGACCTAAGAGCTTATACTCGCCATGCTCTTTGAGTAAGATCTTTTGAATTCTATAAACAACAGTGGAGAGACCTAGGTTGTATAGCTTGTTAGTGTTCCAAGTGTCATTGATGAAAAACTCATTGACTTGGGTCTTGTGTGTACCATGAGTCGTTTTCTTCTAAGCTTAGAGAGATAATAGGGTTTGAGTTACACCATCTGTCTAACCATAACTCAAAATTTCCTTGGCCTAATTACCAAAAGATGAACTGATATGCAATAGGTCTGATATTAAAAAGTCTTTTTCCAAGTATTGGAGATGGTCCGGGTAGAATTGATCTACTTTGGATGCTTGTATTTACAGTGTTTGTTGTGCATAAAGTTGGCCCAAAAAGATTTGTTCCTTTTAAACTTATGCCAAAGCTTACAAGAAAAATCAAGTTTCATATCTTCTAAATTCCTCAAGTTTATACATCCTTCATCATAGAGCAGACAATTCTTTTTCCATGAAGACTAGTGAATGGCTTTGTGATATTAATTAAATTATATTGAATTTTCATATTGAATTTTTTATAAAATTATAAAAATTTCAAAAAATAAAACTCTAATAACTAATTAAATTTTGATAAATTTTAAATCTTTTAAACTAACATAAATAAAACTCTTTTAGTAGATAATTTAAATATATAAAAGGCATTAAAAACGTATGGATAATTGATAAACTAAAATAAAAATTTAAATATTCTACTATGAATTTAAAATTGATGAATATACATAAGGTGTGATGAATTTAGATAAAAAAGAAAAGTACAGAGAATAATAAAATATAACACCAAATAAAAATTTAACAATAATAATAATAAAATTATTCATTATACGAAACTTATCGTGAGATTCTAACTCATTATAAAAAATAAAATATTATAATATTTATTTTTAGTACTTATAGATATAACAATATATTATAAATATTTTTGACATATTCTTATTTCCTTTATATATTCGGTTGAATAGTACTTGGACCAATCGAATAAGTGTTTGGTCTATAATAGCTCAACTGAATCGGTTATGGTCTTGTAGTGCTTTGAGCGAATGAACTGTAATCTGGTCTGGATCATATGGACCAGATGATTTACATACATTTGGTAGTCTTTTAAATTTTGCGACAGAATCGAATGAATACTAATCTAGAAAAGCAAAATTGGATGAACTGTAATCGGATGAATACTAATCGGATGAACTGTAATCTGGTCTTGACATATGTTTTGCCAAAAAGCAAAATCTTCAAAAGTAACTACTAAATAATTATAAATTATGTCATCTTTTAATGATTTCAAAGTTTTTTATTTTTATAAAGAATCTTGAAAGATTAATTGTAACAAACAATTTCATGCAATAATTTGATGTTGACACGTGGCTAAAGCATGTGTAAGGTTATTCAAACCCACGTGTGTTGCTGTTAAAGTTACTTTAACTCAAGGTGTTCGTGATGAAACAACCTCAGCCATTGATTTTGGTAGTCCAACTTGTATAAATATATTTTTTCTCTATTTCTTCCAATTTTTTCACAAAATTAATATTACAAGTCTTGCTTCCAGCTTTGATATTTCTTGTTTCTCTATTTAGAGTTTTCAAATTTATCTTTATTTCACCTTTATCAACTCGTTACTTGTGCTATTTCTTCATGATTTGATTTAATTTCTTCGTAAAATGATAAGGAAAAGATACGCCAGTCCTGTCATAGACATACATTATTAAGGCAATAACTCAGATTTTGACGAAATAGTAGAACCTCGTGTTCACCACCGTGAGGGAGTTTGTGTGAATTATTTGATTTTTGATCATTTTTCAGTTATACCTTAGCACTTGTTCCATATGATTAAACTAAGCCGTTAAAGGTAACATACATTAATTTTTATCTATTGATACTGAATACATATATTGTATTCAATACATGTACGAGTATATATATTTTTATGAATATAACTGAAAGCAGTAATTTTAGGCTATCCAAATTAATGTCAATGTTCAATTTCCACAATGTGGTGAAACCCTTTAGACAACGAGAATGATGAAGTATTATTTTTACTTATATTCTTGATAAAAATGTTAGGTTTATGTTAAGAAAAAATGATGGATTTATTTAAGTGAACTAGTATATTCTCAAGTTAATTAGTGTCGAATACTTAGATTTTGTTGATGACGAGCATTATCCTTGTCTGAAAATTTTATGGTCGATTTAGCCTTAATAATTTCCTTACATTAAATAGTATTATGGATTGTAATGTAACATTTTCAACTAATGTGTCATGCATGATGTTACAAATGTTTTAGATGATCTTCATAACTTTAACAAGGTATGGAAGACCAAATTTTTCTATATGTGGTAGGAGACGAGTATTAAATAAGATGCTCATATTTTCTCTCAGATTTGGGAGCCGAATGATAATTCTCATGTTTATCTTTCATGACCTCATGTATTTATACAAATATCTTGTACTTATTATTTCTTTTATATTGTTCTCGCATTGCATAAATCAATCTAAAAAATCTAATGGACTAGTAAAAAAACAATATATTAGGATTATGGAAGTGACAACTAATTTATGGTATCATTACACAACTCTACTAATTTATAAACAATTTATGAGTTGTGGTATTTGGTAGAAAAATAGTGTTACTAGAAAAATATTTAAAAAAATGGCTCCCAACGTTGTTAGAACTAGGAGTTCCCCTGCTAAAAAGGTAATTGTTAGGCGTCATCCTGATAGAGAGCAACTTGCAACACTATTGTTTTTTAGGTTACTGCGCTCAAATTCTCTGAGCCAAAAAGAATAAAACATATAACTCCTCACACTATTATAAATTATTGGGAAGTTTCAATAAGATATATTATTGATGGAGATAAATTATATGACTTGGGCATCAAGAGGTTTGTTAATGAATACAACATTGTTGATGACTTGAAATTTGTTTATCGTGAACGAAGATGTGAACATCCATGTTACCAAGGCTCAAAAAGAGGATCTGAATACTTTTTTGGATTTTCAAACAGATGATGCGCTTACTTCTATCACTCGGGAATTTTTTTTACCACCTCCCGTATTGAAAACAAATGTTGATTCTTTTATGGAGCCAAAGGCTCCAACGAGACCCAAATAGGTTAGTTTTGTCACCATCATAGCGGATCTTGTTTATAAGTAAGCTTAAAAGATAAGTGATAAAGCTCTTATTAATACTAAAAAACTGGTTAATATTAAAGATGATGATCGACCTGCTAGAAAATGGAGAATTCTATTAATATTTCATCTTCATAGAATAAAATATACTAAAATAAAAATTGAAACGAATCACAATCTTGGATCCAAATCATTATATTATAGGAAACTTCTACAGAAAAAAAGGACTGTAGGTTTGACATCGACGTAGAGACTTTTATGGCTAATGTCATGTATGGTGATTAAGCATCTTTGCCATTTGCGACGCCGAATGTCGTATCTGAAGCCATTAATGTTGCTGATATATCGAATGTGAGCAAAAATCAGTTGATTACAACTAAACTTCATTTGGGTATTGATGTATCTATGATTAAAAATGATCATATTGAAAATGGTGATCAACTGAAGACAAATGATTGTGGAAATAATATGGAAGTTTTGGTAAAATATAAAAGGTTGTTAATATTGGTTTTTGCTTATTATATGATGGCGACCTTATGAATATTATAGATAAAAAAATTCAGAAACTCATACTTTAGTTTTAAATAAAATTCTGTAAGGTATAACCAATCCTGCTACTATGTCTTTTGAATTTGTTCATACATATGATGTTTCAGCCAATCGTCCAACATATATCATAAATTTAAACTCTTTTTTACATCATATTCCTGAGTTTCTTAACCATACTGATGACACGACGGAAATAGAAGAAGAAGAAGAAGAAATGATAGATGAAACCCTAATTCAAGGGTAACATGATGAAACCCTAATCTAGAGATAACAAGTACTGAGATTTTCATAGATAAAAAGTATATTATTCCAAAAACTTAAAATAACTTAAGGCATATGAGGCTTTATATAGGAGCTTCTCAAACCCTAAATTAGAATACAAGGAAATAAAATAAATATTCTAAAATCAAATACAATCAAATCTTAATATAATTATATTTGATTTGAATAATATAATATATTTGAATAAAATAAAATAAAATAAAAAAGGTGTGTGTTTGGAATTTCTGGGTACATCACATACTGTCATTTATAGTAACATAAATGTTCATGTCTATTTTGATATCCTAGATTTAATCAAAAGATAAATGCAGTTAAAATTAGAGGTAATTATTTGGTATTGTTATAATTCTAGTTTTTGTACATCTTATTTAATTAATTAAGATGTATTAATGGTGTTGGCTATTCTAAATATATTTTAATTTCTTCACCAATGACTTAACCATCTCCTCACTCGCGTTCTAGATTTGTGCTCTTTGTTTCAGGACATTAAAGGTTCCATTAAATATAGTTCAGAAATGAAGGCTATGTTGGATCCCAAAAATAGAAGCTGAATTACTAGCATAATTACAATATAAAATTATTGTTGGAGACAAGTTGAAGATATGGTGTGATATTAAAATTTCCATGAAGAATAAGTTATAAGCCGAAAAGAAAACCAATTTTCAGTTGAAATTTATTTTCTTTTGAAATATTTACAGGTGGAACAAGAGAAACGCGATAATATGTATCCCGCCACCAAATTATCTTCTTGTTAACAGGAATTAATGAATGTGGCCATAAAGTTAAAGATTAAGAAAATTTTCTAGCATCCGAGCATACTAATTATCATAAGTCCATGGCGGTCCTAAGTGAAATACCTTATGATAAAACTTGAATGCATATTTAGAAGAGAATATTAATCTCTAAGTTACATTGGATAGATAAATATCCATATGGGCTAAAATTATAACAAGATTCCAAGCAGATTGGTGGTCCATTCTTATAATGTCATATGAAAAGTTGAGTCAACTTTAGTCTTTGAATTTCATGAGATACACCTTGATATATTATTGGATCGATGTGAAATTATGTTGCTAAAAAAGATAGACCTCCGACATGTCGTTGGACCGATTCTCCTAAGCCTTTTATTGGATCGATGAAATGAGGTTATTGTGTAGCTGATTTATTAAAAGAACCTGAGGAGAAAAAATTTAGCAACAATAATTATTTTTCTCATGACGATGATGTTCTAAAAAAGAGAAAAATTATATATTATCAATATATCCAGGTGTCTCGAGCCAAATTCTTCTACTTATCGTTACCGAAGCTATAGTTTCCCTCGTTGTTGAAAATATCCCTTTAGTTTCTTCAACTGAAAATATCCATCCAGTTGTTTTGAATGTGATTCCAACTCTTGTAGTCAATTACGCTTCGACATGCACTCTTAATCATATTTATTTTAATCATCGTGTATTTTTATTAGCTTATACCATTTAGTTATGCTTATGTTAGGAACCAAGTCTATTTTTGAGAAATTTTGTATGGTTTTATCCTTTGTAATGAATTTATTCACTTGGGGATAATGTTTTTTCTCATATTTTAACAACTTAAAATCATTATTAGTCTCTCATGTTTTGTATTTGTATCAAACTAGTTTTTTATGTTCACTTTTGTCTTCTAGTGGTCGTATATATTTTAGAAATTTACACTATTAGTCCCTCATCACATGTGAGTACTGAGAAATTGACATGTGGTAGCCTAAACATCAACATTTTTTTATCACTATTAGTCCACCAAAAATCTAAAATCCTAATTCGAGAAACACATCGTCCCCTACTAAATCTGTAATTTCATAACTCGCATTCTTCATATTTTTAAAGGACCAATAATGACAAAACAATATTGATGTTGTGGTTGTCATATATGTAGAGAGACTAATAATGTAAATTTCTAAAATATAAGGGATCACTAGGAGACAAAAGTGAACTTAAAGAACTAGTTTGATACAAACGCGAAACATGTGGGACTAATAGTGATTTTCATCCTATTTTAACTTATAGTTAATATTTTACATTTTCCGTCTAATATATTTTATTTTTCATTTAAATTTATCAAATTCATAGGCCCATGTAATTAGAATCATCCATGTAGTAGCACACAATCCCTGAGTGACCATACATACCATAGATATGGCATGTAGGCTTTTCATGAGTGCATTTTCATTCGTTTTCTTTGTAACATCTTCCTTTTTAATTATTTTGATTATTGTTTCGACCCCTGAATTCTCTACTTTGTCCTCTGTGAAAAAAATGTTTAGTGTTATGTACATGGTATTCATTTGGTTTCATCCTTCTGATTTATTAGCAATTAATTTTTTGTTGCTAAAATCAAGTTAGATGTAATATTTTGCAGATTGTTAAGTTGTTAAAGTATGCTCTCAAAAATTAAGAGGGCAATCTGTAGCTCAAGTCAGTTGATTATTTCTTTGTCAACTAGGCTCACTACAATATTAGTGCATTCTAAGTCTAATATAGCTAGTACATGTTTGGTCAAATCATCTAAAAAGATAGATTACATGTTAAGGTGAAACTGTTTGTTATACTTTTCATCTTATTCAAATACTTCTCTATTGTATAAGTTTCTTTCATATTTTTCTGAAATTCTGAATTGAAGAAAGTAACTATTGATGTGGAGTGTGAACCGGATAGTATTGTAGTAACATCCCATAATTATTTTTAATATTTCATCTTGCATCTATTTAGATACTATTTCAACACTCATTATTTTATATAGTCAACAAAAATAATTAATATGTTGTAACCTAACTTTTATATTATGAGTGCTTTGTTTCATATTATGAGTTCTTTGTTTCAGTGATTATTTACAAAATTGGTCGTCGTTGTTGTATCCTCCTAGTTTGTATATTTTACTTATATGTAACACCATATTTTAAAGTTAGTAATCTGATTTGTTATTATTATTTTGTTGTTTATAAATAGTTTTATAGATATTTTCTAGAAAGTTATTGAGATTATGCTGAAAATATGATAATTATTTGATCTACACGAAGGAGATAAATGTTACAATATCAAATGAAAATTAAGGGAGAATTTAATTAAATATTTTGTGTTTTCAATGAACTTTTAAAACGTGTTATATCACAATATTTATGCGAGCCTAAATTTATTATATGTTTTACTGTTGTTTTTTAAGAAACATATTGTGTTTAATTTTCTTTTGCGGATATTGTTAACATAAAAGATTTGTTTTTTTAATATAAAAAAAAGGTTAAGTACCATTTAAGACCCAAAACCCTAACTATTATCCACTCGAGACCCATATTTTCATGTTTCTTTAAAAATACGCGTATTAGTCAAATATTTATCATTTAAGACTCACTTATTCCCTAAATACCCTTGCTCAATTTATATAAAAAGTTTATAGACTCATACTTCACCTTTTTCTTTATTCTCTCTGTAATAAAACAGTATGTTTTTTGAACCAATCAACTACTTCTTATAGCCTATACTCATCCATTGCAGAACGAGTCGAAAGAGATCGTACGAACATAACAAAACTTAGCAAAGTGACTCATTCTCACTCGAAAGATAAATCCATCTTTGAATTGATATAAACGTCAGATCAAAATGAAACAAAGTAAAAATCTATAATACGATTGCAATAGAAAACTTATATCTATCACCAACAAAACAAAATTAATGGAAAAACACAATAAATGGACATGGAGAAATTACTTGCCTGATGACAAGAAAACTTCTTAAGGTTGGAGTCCTGGGTTTTATTAGGCACCAATTGAGCTCCATTGGAGTTTCCGGTCTCTACACCACCCATTGCTCGAATTAGGAGAAGAAGATCGATTTGATGTTTATTTATTGTAATTCAGTTAGTTTTTCATCGATTTTAGTTTGATTTTAAGTTTATGACATGTATGCGTCGAGTAAAACGGTTCATGGTTAACAAGAAGGAGATGCGAAACATTTGTATATGTAGTACGTACTAATAGTTGCGAAACGTGTAATTCTTCTGGAATGGTAGATGCAAAACACAGTTTTGATACATGCGAAACGTTATTTGTTCTTTTAAAAAAATAAATTTAAAAAACATCAAAACATATCATAAGTGGTACTAGTTTTGTTCGTCTTAAAAAAATAAAAAACAATGGTATTTTTGGATTTTTTTCGGAGTTACGGTTTAAAGGATATAAACTTTTAAAAATAATTAAATTTACAAGGTAAACGAAGTAGATGTGAAACCTTCTTTGTTTTGCTAGATATGAAACCTTCTTTATTTTGCTAGATACGAAACCTTCTTTGTTTTGTTAGATGTGAAAGTTTTTATTTTGCTATATGCGAAACCTTCATTATTTTGCTTGATGAAAAATCTTCTTTGTTTTGCTAGATGCGAAACATTATTTGTTTTGTTAGATGCGAAACCTTATTTGTTTTGCTTGATGTTCATATACTGCAAAATGTGTGTAAAATATATAAAAAAAATTAAATCAAAATATATTATGAGTGATACTAGTTTTGTTTGTTTTAACAAAATAAAATCATTTACGGATTTTTTTTAAATGTTAAATTTTTTAAATTGTGATTTAACGATAAATTTTATTTTCAAAATTAAATCCTATACTTGTCAAGTTACAGTTTAAGCTTGATTTATAGATTCGATTTCTCCAGTAAAATAAATTATTTATTACTTTGTGAAGAATCAAACACACAAAACACCCAGATAAATAAAAAAGAAAAGAAAAAGATCTTTTATTCTTCCTCTTCATCAATTCATTCTCATTCTCTCTATCTATCTGGCATCTCTCATGTCCTAATCTATTTCTTTTTCATTGTTATTTCCTGAACAAAAAACAGGACTAGGAGTAGTAACTTGGGATATTCTATACTTGTTGATGATGACCTCGAAAACTTTATAACTTTCTTCCTTTTTTTTTTTTTTTTTGAGGTTTACGTTTCTTCTTCTTCACTTTTAGCTATTCCTTTTAGCTTTTGAGTCCATTGCTAATCTTGGGTTCTTTAGTTTTCTGTATTTGTTTTGATTAACAAAAAACAATAGAGTGTCATTCTCTTCGTTTTCTATGAGCTGTAAAGTACCACTGATTGTTTATAAAAATATTTTTTCTTTTAATTATTTAAATCAATTAAAATATCAAAATTTTCCATGTTTAACGCGGTGAAGATTAGTACAAAAAAAGGGTTTGGTGGGTTTTGCTAAAATAAAGCATTTTTTATTAATATTTTATTTTGATACAGTATTTCGAAATTGGAGGAGTTGGGTGTTTCTTCTTTTCTCTCCCATGGCCCCTGCTCCGAAGGTCTCTGAATTTCGTAAGGAGGGCAATGACTGGTACTCTCTTTCTCTCCCTCATATCCATCCCCAATTATTTTTTATGTATATAGTTTATGTTTTATGGTGTGTAATTCAATACGTTTGTTGTTTTATGATTAGTGTTGAGTTTTGGGTATTGGGTATTGATCAATTTTTTTACTTTTAAGTCTATTAGGTTTCATTGATCGTGTTTTAGATTTCTCAGAATTCTGTGTCGGTGTTATGTTTTAGATCAGAATTGATCATGATTATGTGAAATCGATCAAGAGTAGTAGGTGGGGTTGTTGATTTCGGGTGAAGTGAAATTTTTTATTTAATTTGAGTAAGATAATAAGAAATTGTTTTTGTTTTTGTTTTTGTTTTTGGGGGTTTTTTGCAGGTTCTGCAATGGAGGATTGCCAAGTGATATCACTGTTGTAGTTGATTCTGTAAATTTCTACCTTCATAGGGTAAGCCAGTTCACTATTCTAGCTTAATCTTTCATTTTCTAGAACTAAATTCTGGGATTCACTTCAAAGAGTTAACATGAAGAGAATTATGAACAAGATCATTCACTAGTGTATATAGATATATAAATGTGATTTTTTTTTTTACTGTTATGGGGTTGGATGTTTATAGAATTTAACAGTTTTTACATGTTAAACCAGTTTCCGCTTGTGTTCAAATGTGGGAAGATAGCAAAAATATGCGATGAATCCGGAAGTACAGACCTAAAGGCTTTGACCGCCGTGCTTGAAGAATTCCCTGGTGGCTCTCGTGCATTCTTGATTGCTGCTAAATTTTGTTATGGTGTTCGTGTTGAATTCACACCAAGAAACGTTGTTTCTGTATTCTGTGCTGCAGACTACCTCGAAATGACAGAGGAGTATGGTGAAGGAAACTTGGTTTCGCAATCAGACGACTTCTTGCACAAGCAAGTGCTACGCAACTGGAAAGATTGTATATTGGCTCTTCAAAGTTGCGAATCGGTTTTAGCACAGGCTGAAAAGCTGCATATAGTAAGCAAATGTATGAATGCTCTTTCGATGATGGTTTGTACAGATCCAAGTTTATTTGGATGGCCTATGATGATGTACGGTACTCTTCAAAGCCCAGGCGGAAGCATTTTATGGAACGGAATAAACACGGGTGCACGAATACGTAGCTCGGAATCTGACTGGTGGTTCGAAGACATCTCTTATCTCAGTGTCGGTTTGTTTGAGAAAGTTATTAGAAGAATGGAATCGAGAGGTATACGACCCGAACAACTAGCAGGTGCTGTAATGTATTATACGAGAAAGTACGTTCCGGGTATTAGCCGATGGCAAAGGGACAAAAGCGGAAAAAGTAGATCGGTCGCGAGTTTTAGCTCGACACCACCCTCTGTCGATCAAACGGTTTTACTAGAAACAATCACAAAGATTCTACCTTCAAAAAAAGGAAAATCTTTTTGCCGTTTCTTGTTGGGTCTTCTCCGCGTTGGGTTGATATTAGGCGTGAATCGTACATGTTTAGATTCGTTAGAGAAGAAAATAGGGATGCAGCTAGAGCTGGCAACCCTTGAAAGTCTTCTGATTCCGACTTATTCAGATTCCGATACTTTATATGAGACTGACTGCGTTGCAAGGATAATTCATCATTTTCTGATTTCTGGATCGGTACTGATGTCATTTTCTCCACCCTTATTAGGTGACGAGACATCTCCAATGCTAGAACCGTTAAGAACTGTGGCTAAGTTGATAGATAGTTATATTGCCGAAGTTGCTTCTGATGTAAATTTAAAACCGCGAAAAGTGCGATCTCTTCTGGAGGCTCTTCCAGAATCTTCCAGAACGTTGCATGACGGGTTATACAGGGCGCTCGATATTTTCTTCAAGGTTTGCATTTTATAGTACCAACTCTAGTCATTGTTTCTTACTTGATATACATTTTGCTACTACTAATGGGCGGTCGGATTTTAACTTATTTTCTGTTCTGCTTCAGGCACACCCTTGGCTTCCAGAGAAAGAGAAAGAAGAACTTTGTAACATTATCGACTACAGTAAACTCTCAATCGATGCCTGCGCTCATGCGTCTCAAAACGAGAGGCTACCCCTTAGAGCTGTTTTCAAAGTTCTCTTCTTCGAACATATGCATTTACGAACAGCAATAGCCAACTGTTTCCAAGTAGTAGATGCTGAAATCCCCCCTGCAGCCGACTTGCGGAATCAGCTAGTTCAAAGAGGTGAATGGGTGAACGTGGTGCGCCAAAACCAGGTCTTGAAAGTCGATTTTGAAAATACGAGATCGCGAGTCGAGGAACTCGAACAAGAATTCTCCAGAATCAAACAAGAAATGAAAAGGGTATCGAAGTCACCTAGATCACTAAGTTCACTCGCGTTAGGATGTAAGCGTCTTACTCAGACCGATAACAGCGAAAGCAATGCATCAACTCCAAGACCATCGCATGAGCAACCACGCGCTTCACATCATACAAGAAGACCATCGCAAGAGCTAATACGCTCGTTGCATCATTCAGGGCATCGGAAAAGTTCCTCGCTTTTTTGACACCTTATAGAAGAACATACTGGACCGGAAAGTACAGTTGATAGTAGGTCATAGTATATATTATTATTATCATTACAAGAACTTGAAATTGAAGTCAATGGCTCTCATTTTACACATATATTAAATGCTTTTAATTTATTTATTTATTTATTTTAGTGGTTTGTTGCTCAGCTCATTATAAAATTCCCAAAAGGTAGCCGAATTGGTTGAGTAAGGTATATTTTTTATCAAAAGATTATCCAGAACCGGGTAACCGAATTAGTTGAGTAAGGTATATTTGTGATCAAAGATTATTCGAACCGATTGATAAAATATATTTGGGATCACCGGTTGAGTAAGATATATTTGAGATCAATGGTTATGAGTTCGAAAGATATTTTTGGGATAATGGTTATGAGTTCAAGTGTTTTTACGTATGCTTTTTTGGCTGAGCATGTCATTTTGTGTATATTTGGGATAATGGTTATGAGTTCGAGTGTTTCTACGTATGTTTTTTTGGCTGAACATGTCATTTTGTGTGGTTCTACACTTTGTGTGGTTCTAACGTTGATACGCCTTTTTGGCCGAGCATATCACTTTGTGCGGTTCTATGTTGGTTTGTAAGCTATTACCTCATACGCACGGTTTATCTTGTACGCACTTGTTGATTAGCGACTGCAAATTCCGTGAGCGCTCATTAAATAGCGGCGGCAGGTTCTCTAAGGCTGTATTAACTTAGTTACTTAATAAAAAAATATCATGGGATGAATAATTGAAATATATAGGTAACGTAAAAATGTAATGGATACTTAGTAATAGTTATCAAACCTATCAACAATCGTCGCTTTGGCCGAGTGGTTAAGGCGTGTGCCTGCTAAGTACATGGGGTTTCCCCGCGAGAGTTCGAATCTCTCAGGCGACGAAATTTATAATTTTTTGTATTTTTTGTTTCAATTTTTTATTATATATAAAAAAACGCCTTTTGAAATGTGCGTGCCTTCTTCTTCCTCAGTCGATCAAATACTCATCTTTCTCCTGAAAACCTCTCTTAAATTTCTCTGCTTTGATCACACTGTCACTTATTTTTTGACAGACATGTCGATTTTCGCTCCATGCGTCAAATCACTGAGCTTCCCATCCTTCGAAGCCTATGGTGGTGGTGGTAGTAGAACTAGCGTTGGTTCCGTAAATCAGTGTATCGAGATCAGATCATTCTGTTTCCCTCACAACTCTAAGATACAACCTCTACAATCCAATTCCACGGCGTTGAGTTTTGTCTTCCCTCCGCGTCATTTTGGAATCTACTGTGTTAACTCAGATTCTGTAGCGACGGCGGTCGTCGATATGAATGAATCTAGAGTCTCTACAAAGGATGCGGAATCTAAAGTTGACGGAGGCGATGGTGGTGGTGGTAACGGGAGTAATAATAACGGGGGGAGCGGTGGTGATGGTGAGGGTGATGGAGATGGAGGGGAGGGTGATGCCGACGAGAAAGAGTTTGGGCCGATTTTGAAGTTCGAGGAGGTGATTAAAGAGACGGAAGCGAGAGGGGTGACTCTGCCACAGGATATGTTGGATGCTGCAAAGACGACTGGTATCCGGAAATTGTTCCTTTCTCGGTACCTTGATTTGCAGGTCTTTTTGTTCTTTATAGTTTTCTATTGACTGATCGATCCTTGTTGTATGTATTCTTGATGTGAAACAATGGAGCATGAGATAGCTTTTGGCAGTTGTAGAGATCAAGTTGGCTAGTTTTTAAAGAAGTGTGACCAAATTATATCTATTCTATTGTTTCAAAACTAGTTTGTTGTTGGCCTTTTGGGTTACCACGCTGCCGATTTTGACGATGTATGTAAACTTTTTCCCCAATTTGAAATTTGTGCAGGGTTCGGTTTGGCCGCTTGGATTTTTAATGCAGTATTGCTCTATGCTGCGAGACAGAATGCTGGCTGATCCGTCATTTCTTTTCAAAGTTGGAACCGAGGTTTGCTTTCAGTGTTCTTAGTCTTTTACTTTCCGGATTAGATACAAATCATACATCTATGCAAAATGTAGAAAAGGAATCATAGGATTAACTATGGCAAATGGTGTATCAGGTAGTTATCGACACCTGCTGTGCAACATTCGCAGAAGTTCAGAAAAGAGGAAAAAATTTCTGGTCTGAGTTTGAGTTGTACCTCGCAGATACTTTGGTTGGTATAGTGGTTGACGTTGCTTTAGTTGGAATGCTAGCTCCCTATGCTCGTATGGGACAGCCATATGCTCCATCAAGAGGTCTATTAGGTAGTATGCAACGGGCTTCTATGGCTCTTCCAAGCAGGTAACTGCTGCATGTATCACTTTATATGTTGGATGTATCAAGTAGTTAAATGTATGACATGTCAATCTAATGTTGGTTCCATGATGATAGATAGACTTAATTTTGAATGTAGATTTGCTTAGTTTGAAAGGCGAGTCCTTGTTAAACGTGTTTCAAAATGAAAATTTAGGTGTAAGGAGCTTGGTTGACTAGATCTTTAAAGATTTTGTTAGATCGACAACATTAACTGTGATGATTAATCTTGGTTCGCAGTTCTGGTGACTGTTGATATCTATATCGTGGCAAGCTCCTTTGGCATGTTACAAGTGTCATTCTCGTATCAAGTTCTGATACCTCAGTGAGCATCGCGCTGGGTAAACATATCATAAAAACAGTGTAACTTTCACCTTTTCAGTGTCTAATCGAGCACATCAATGTTATAATTTATATTGACACCTCAAAAAGTATAATTACGTAGGAAGTCCATAAATGATAATCACCACTATTATATGAGTCTCAAGAAATAATGAACTTTTCTTATCTTACTTGTTAGAAAAGCCCCTGATATATAGAATCCATTACTCTGCTTGGTGCAGTGTTTTTGAAGCTGAAAGGCCAGGATGTAGGTTCTCAGTGCGGCAGCGTATTGCAACCTACTTTGTCAAGGTATGACATGCCAGAGTAAACATATTATATTTTGACTACTCTCATACATCCTTGTTTTGGCCCTATTTTATTAGCACTTCTTTCTACCATCTCAGTGCTCCATACTAAATATATTGATAAAAGTAACAGCAGCCTTTTATTTATTCTAATTTGATAATTTAATTTATATTCGTTTCTGGGGCCAGGGTATACTGTATGGTTCAGTTGGGTTTAGCTGTGGTCTCATCGGCCAAGGCATTGCAAATATGATCATGACTGCAAAAAGGTACTTCTCCGTCTGATGCTTCAAGTTTCCAATGCCATTCCATTACCGTCTCAGATTCTCAATGCTATTCTTTAGGTTTACCAGGTCTTTTGTCATAGTAAATGTATGAAACGCTTTATAGTTATTATTACATAGAATAATAGTATATAAATATAACATGGAATGGTACTGCTACTTATTCGACATGTGAACAATTATATAGCATGGCCTAAAGTTAGCTCTGGTAGTTAAAAATCATTGGTGTATTATACTAAGGATGAAATAACCATGGTTGCTTCACATAAATATGCAATCTTCTTTCCTGTTTTTATCTTGGTGAATGTACTGTACTATGTAGCATTGGTTGTTTATTACTGTCTTTGATATATTCATACAAGTGGTGATTGGTAACTCTAGATTTTTCGATTTGATCAGGAACATAAAAAAATCAGAAGACGATATTCCTGTGCCACCTCTTCTGCAAAGTGCTGCACTTTGGGGTATGTCTAAATTTAAACTCTCTGTTAAAGATTTGTTCCGCGTTATCAATGTAGTATAATCCTATAAATCTTGTTTTCAGTGTTTTCTTCGGTGTTTTAAATATGTAAACTTTTTTCCCTATTTCACGAAACGGAAGTATTAGCTGGCAAGTTTTAAGCTTAGAATTACTATTTAATCCAAGTTACAATACCTCGATGAAGTTGTGCCACGGAGATAGCGCATTAACCGTTGGTAGCATTCTAGTGATCTTTATATAATTAGTAATAAATAGCCAGTAGGAATCTCCTGATACATTCTAGTGATTAACCGTTGACTGTCTTAGATTTTATACCGAAATGTAATGTTCTGCAGCTATAGATAGATTGACTGAGGTAGCTAGGTCTCTATCTGTTTTTAAGCTTTCACTTTTGCCTGCTAATTGGTTTATTACCTCGTTATATAGGTGTTTTCCTCGCATTGTCTTCAAACACTCGTTATCAAGTAGTTAATGGGTTAGAACGCGTGGTTGAATCATCATCTTTTGCGAAAACCATCCCGCCTGTTGCAATAGCTTTTACCGTAGGCGTTCGATTCGCCAATAATATCTACGGTGGCATGCAGTTCATAGATTGGGCAAAATCGAGTGGGATACAGTAAATAGAAGAACATAACTCATGGGATGGTATAGTTCTTTTGAACCTTTTATAGGATCTAATTTATAAATCCTGCTGAAACAAGAAATTTCCACGCCAAACAAGTGAAAACCTGAAAACCTCTGCTGATAATTATTTTTCGGCCTTTTCATAGGAAGCCATCTGGACTAATATACTTTCCACTGCTTTGATTGGATTTTTGTTGTCTTGTATGTTGAACCTTATTGTTCGATGTTCCATATATGTAATTTTAAGATTTTTCTTATCAGTACTTGTATAGTTGATTAATGGGAATATTATCCAATTACTACCTGAACCGCAAATTTAATTACCAATAAATACACTGTATTATTCTAGTCACATTCTATCAATAAAATATCCTTAATTAAGATCGGACGAGTAGCCAACAGTACTCAACAATAGATACGTCACGAATCTTCAATTATTTTGTATTGATTTCACAGATTCAGATAAATTACTTTTCAAAATTTAAACGGGTGATTTTTCGTAAGGTAAGTCAGTTTGTATTAAGTAATGCAGTTGTTTGAATTAGTATTAAGAATAACGTCTTTATGTTTTTATGTTTTAGCCGGTCAATCTATACTTAGAAAAATTGTTGTAGTAAAAAATGCTTAGGATAGGTATAGGAACGACCGGTTCATGTTTAGTAGATGGGTCAAGTTATATATATTCAAATGTGGTTTAAGTATACCCAATTTTGAGTTCACCCTCAAAGGTGGTATAAGTTTACTCAAATTTTGACAAAAATACCATTTTCTAGGTATATAAAGTTTTTTTTATTTTACTAACCCTCATCCACCTCATTTTTTCTCTTGCCTTCTCTAACTTCTCTTTAATACCTTTAAGGTCTCTCTAAATTATCCGGCGAACTAAAATATGGAAACTTAGTCTTGATATCAAAATTAGGGTTATGGTTGAATTAGGTAAAAAAAATCATAACTTTAGAGTGTTTGGAGGCCATTTTTATGATTTTTTTTAATAATTAAATCTTTAATTTTTATTTTTAAAAAAAACTTCCAAAAAAACAAGTTTTGATTTTGTGTTTTTATTAGAAGAAGTTTTAAAAAAATTGAAAAGAGTTTGAATGTTCTTGAGGCAACTTTGAAGGTTCAAGAACAATTTGAAGAATTTCACAAAATTGTAGTAATATGGGGTTTGATCTAGTCGAGTTGTGTTTTTTTTATACATAGCAAAATAGATTGTTTTATGAATTTGGTGTATCTAGGATATACTTAGTGTTTTTTTTACTTAGTGACAATTCGGATATTAAATGAAAGTTCAAGGGTTTTCCGTTCTAAAAAAGTCAAACAAAAATCAACTGTGTTTTTTGGGTACACTTAAACCACATTTGGGTATATATAGCCATACCCTTAGTAGATTTGTACTAATTTTTTCTATAAATTTTACGGTTGAAATTGGTTAGGATTTTTTTAAAATTAACTTGTCAGTGTTTTCAAGTACTTCTAAGTTGATTTGAACTTATGTTTAGCAAGTTACTACCGTTTGCTTAAAAAAAATTGATGTTTTTATATTTGTATAAGTTAATTTGTTCGTAAATTTTTGAATTGGAGAAGTAATAAACTTTAAAAAAATTATGACTAGTTTTTTCGTAATAGTAGGTTATTAAATTCAGTTTTGTGAATAACGATGATTACGTGCAAAATAAATTTAATTTAATTTGTATAAATTGCGATTGTCATAAAAAAAACCATTTTCGCAAATCAAATCGTCATAGTTTTTATAAATTAATTATGTCATGAATTTTGTAAATTCAACGTGTACGTACATACATAAAATTTAGGGTGTGGTCGGATCCCATCTTATTTTTATTGGATCTCACATCGTTAGATTTTATATCGTTTTGTTAGATTTTACATCTATTATGGACAATTTTACATAATAGTATACTTTGTTTTATGATTTGTTGATTGATTAGTGTGTAAAATTGATAGAGCTGCATTTAAGATATTTTTTTTGTAGAAAATGGTTCAGATTTGAGTGATTTAGGTTTTAAAGGTTTCGAATGAATTTTATGGTATTCGTCGCACACATTGCGCGTTGAAACTCAAAGTCATCGCATACATCGCGTGATGACGATGTAGTTTATCGCAAACTAACGTGCGACGACGACGTGGTTCATCGCGCAATCTATGAGATAAAGATGGCATTGTGGATTTATTTCATGCTATTGTTTGCAGCTTCATTGTTAAATTTGTGATATTTCGGTATGCTTTCGTATATATCATGTTCACTTCGTTTCATATGTCCTCCAACACTAATACATTACATATATAGTTTTAAAGTATATAGTTTGAGTAAACATTGGTAAATTTATGTTTTGGCTTTTTTATACATAAACTAAATCTTGTTTTTTTAGTAGATATGGTTAGAAGTAAGGTGAGAGAGATATAAGATACCCTCGTCGTCCCCCATACAAGCATCATGAGAGCTGATTACCTGAGTTGATCCTACTTCTCATAGCATGTGACATACTCACCATGAGAAAGTTGTGGAGTCGTCATCTAGCAAGGATACTTATTTATATCTTCCTCATGCAAGTCGTTCTAAAGCAAACAAGAGTAGTAATGGACCATTGTCCAGAGTGCAGACCCTAAATGATGTGTTCTCACACACCAATCCTCGCGTATATGGCTTGTATCCGGAATACAAGACGCACAAGGCTTACAGTGTCTTTCAAAATTATGCAAGTTTCTGTAAGAAAAACTAATATTTCATTTTATTTTTGTTTGACTAGTATTGCTTCATATATTTTTATTAATTTATTTTCATGTGTTTTGTAGCCTTGACTATCATTAAGTTGCTTCTCTATGTACGACATTGTTCGACAATGGGATCTAAGTCGTTAAACTAGAGCACGATAGCAAATTATGCATACGTTGATCGGGCCTCATATCGACTGTCTCGCCCGTTGGTATACATGATTGAGGTATTTATCGAGTGTTGGCATGCAGAGACATCATCTTTCCATTCTTTCACCAACATAACAGTGACTCTTGACGACATCTATGCTATTACGAGTCTTCCCTTATAAGGTATTCTTGCGATCTCGTTGAGTATTCTAGTGAAGATGAGAGGTTCAGGGTTTGTTCTGCTATATTTGGTGTTAGCATGTAGATATTAGTAAGGGTGGGGAAATGTTCATCTATCGTGGTTCTACTAAACGCTATCATAATGATACTGCGATCGATGAGCATGTCATAAAGATGAAATATTGGTGCAGTCATAAAGAGGGCCATATCAGTATAAACAATCTCGAAAGGAAGATAATGATTTGAAGGAAAAAACTGGAGATACCATAGTGGTTTCAGATGACTATATATACTTTAATGGTTTAATGGTCTCTTTTTGAATGTACGATAAAAAGTGGGTTCTCGATTCCATAGTATGACTCTATATGACCTTTTAGAATTGGTGTTTGAATACTTGAGAGTGTTTAAAGGTGGTAAGGTTATATTGGGGAATGACGAGTGTTGTATTATTAAAGAAACTAAGAGTATTGGATTCAAGCTATCCACTGGATTGGATAATTATTTAATAAATTTGAGGTATGTCCCTGAACTTAAACGTAAATTTATGTTTATAAATATGTTAGGTGATGAAGGATTTAAGTCTAAGGGTGTAAACGGCTTACAAGATTCACATATTACTATGGAGGCTAGCCGAACTTATGGTGTTTTAGTTTTGGATGGGACCGGAGTGGAAGGTGCGTCTAATGTCCGGAATGGTTTTGCTGAGATACGGCTGAAGTCCTTCAGAGGATTTCCAAAGCAGGTGGAGATTCAAGCCGAGAAGTAATTAAAGAGGTTTAGAACTGACAATGGTATGGTATTAGTGAATGGACCATCAGGTAACTATTATTCTAAACTTGGTATATCTAAGTGCAGAATCTTGAGAAGTAATCCAAACTATGGAATAGATGAGAAGATGATTCCGACCATACTTAAGGAAATAGCAGGCATGCTTCTGAAAAATGCACTTAGCAAAATATTGAGTGAATGAGTTGTCGGGATAGCTAAAATCATCATCAATGTGATTCCATTGACTTTCGGTTTTCATGGAGATGTAAAAGGTGTCGAAGGTGAAGGTAAAGTTTATATGGAGTTTCAACGTAAATGTGAAGTTGAGGATGTTTCTGTCGCAACTATTTTTGGACAGATTTCATGTTCAACCTCTGTGAAAGAAGTTCAACCATTGCAGGTATTGGGTATTTGCCAAATATTTGATGGCCAAAAGTTTCAAATTTTCAAATTGTAGAGCAACAAAAAGAATTTGCATGGACTGTCAACTATTGCTCGATCTTAACTTGAGGAAGGTCAGGTGGATGTTACTATTGCACTCTTGGATGTAGGAGGTCAAGAGACTGGCCTATTCGCAAATATTGTCTCAACAAAGTTCACAAATTGCATGGAACTTGATTACTCCGAAGATGCAAGTGCAGTTTGTCTCTGGTAAGTGGTTAGAGCATCGGGGTAACGGATATTGGAGTCATTGTGAGCCTAGGTGGACAATTTTTAAGTATAGGCTCAAAGGGACTGAGGCATTTCAAATAATATGACTTGGTGTTGAAGTTATATAACTTGGTGTTGAAGTTGCAACTTAGTGTCATAGGCTAATACTTATAGCTAAAGTTGTATGCTAAAGTTGGGACTAAGTACTGAAGTCTGGAACTAAGGCTTGAAGCTGGAACCAAATGTTAAAGTTGAAACGAGGTACCAAAGGATAGAACTAAGTATTAAAGTCGTAGAATGTGATTGGTGCAGTTCAGGTGCACTGTAAGGCCTACAGGTGAGTAAGCTGAAGCTAAAGAAATCAAAACTGCTGACTCTATGTGTCGTTGAATTCTCAACCAGACTTAGGTATATGGAAGTCTAATGAAACCTACTAGTTGAGAATATATTAACCAAGAATATTAGTTATTTCTAGAATGGAGTGTGCATTAGATTCGTGCTAGACCGAAGGTGTAATAATTGTTTGGTCGAAGACTTTTAGATATGGTTGATGAAAAGCACATGATCACTTGTATGATGGAATTCTTAATTGGATGGTTTATTTATATAGTTGATTAAGAGAATTAATATGGAGCGTATATTTGAGGAAAATACATGAAGTAAAAGCATGCACTAGCCAACGGTATGAGTCAGGAAATGTTACCACTACCCGACAGTCATGCATATGTCAGTGTGGCAATCCAAATTTCCTCATTAAGTTGGGCAAGGTATGTACCTGCTGAAGTACTATTTTCGAGAATGGTGTAAATTTCTCCACATAATTGATTATATATAAAGTAAAATAGAAGATTGAAGCCTTTGTAGCGGCAAACATATGTAAGGCATGGAGAATTTCTAGTGAGAGAAAATTCTTCAGTTTTTCTTGAGAGTATAGTGAGGTAAAATATTAACAATTGAAGATACTCTGAGATCCATATTTACTTTTGTAAGTTGTGAGTGTTTTGTAACAAATATGAGTCGTTGAGTCTTTAGTGTTTAGAGAGTCTACTAATAGCCTCCAATATATAAATGGTGTTTCTTGCCCGTGGATGTAGGATTTCTTAAAGGTCTTAACCATCTTAAATAGCTTATTGTGTGTTTTATTTATATACAGTTTTTTCTTATTAGCTTTTTTCTTAAAATGGTAAATGGCCAAAGTTTTGATTACCTCATGCAACCTCTCAACATTGTTTTGTTCACCAACTTCAGCATGAAGTGGCTAAATGTCAGCCTAGGTAATTCTTAGTATACTGAACTTGTTTGGATAATTTTGATTTCCTTATAAAAAGAACATGTCAAATATGTACGATTAGACACGTGAACCGGTTCGTCTTTTACACTAAATTATATCGATTTAACTTCATATCAAATCGACTTATTATGAGCAATTTTTTACCTAACCCGATTAGATATTGTTAGAGAATTAATTTATTGGAAGAAAATAAAAAAAAATCTAGATCATTATGGAAGAATAATTAAAAGTGCGGAGAAGAGACTAAACTTTCTGAGTATTCTATGATATTAGTGCATATATTTTTTAATTTGAATATTTCTTACCATATTCTTTCTACTTATTTTTGTATATTCTTAAAACTCTTTAAAAATATATTATTCAATAACATTTTTTATAATCAACGGTAGAACTCTATATAAGGAAGAGAGTTTTATTTTCTCATTTAGCAATAAAAACAATTATCTAAATATTTATTATGCGATATTTTCTCTCTAATTTTAACATGGTATCAAAAGCATAATATTCATGAACATATATTTTTGCCAGAAACATCATAATCATATATATATATATAACTATGTTACTTCCTCTTCAATGGCTTATAATACAACTTTTTATTCCACCAACGATCATGTCATTATTCACAATTCTCGAGAACCTTATTATTCTTTCCTTACACTCAATCTCTCTAATATCATCAAATTATCAACCACCAATCCACAACAACCAGGCTTTACCACTATGATTTTTCACCATGATCAATGGCAACCCAAACTTTATTTTGGTTATTTTCAACCACACGAAAACTCAAGGACATACTACCAAATGATTCCCAATGTTTTGGTTTGTCATTAATAAAAAATTACCGAAATTATGTCTTCAAGGTTTTGATGGATATCACCCATCTACACCCGGACAACCACGAGCAAATCATGTTATTCCTGACAACAACACTACAAATATTTGGCCATTGGAGAATGTATTATCTTATCATGTCACATATAACTTGAGAAATTTCTCTTCATACATCGTACCAAATATTTGATGACTATGAATCGGCCTTTAACATAACTCATACCTGATGAGTCCGAATTCGAAGAGCTCCCCGGAAGGGTAGTCCAAAGTAAAACTCCCCGAAAATCGGACAGACTCCAAGACTATAATCCGAACAGGACTGTTTGATCCGGACAGGTGATTTTGGACACAGCGAACATAAGACGATTCGAACTATGACTAAAGTACTTTTAAACCTAATCACTATCTGACTAAGCTACCTGTGCATTTGCTTAAACTTCATGGGTCTTTAAACATGACCCGGGTCCATGAAACTTGACCCGAAAGCCCATAAGGGCCCAAATTACACACTATAAATACCCAACCACCAGCATTAACTATGGGTAAGAAAAATTAACTGCTGCCAGGCTGCTCAATTCTCTCACCACCCTTAAAACACCTTGAAATACCCTGAAATATCTTGAAACACCACCACATCACCGTGAAACACCCTTACGCCGCCTTAAAACTCCACTTAAAATTACTAGCCTACCCTCAGGCTACTTTTATCCACACCAAATTGGCGACCACAGTGGGAGACGACGGTGCCTGAATCAAACATTCAAAACCAAGTAAAAGAATTCTGTCCGAATGAATCCGGATAATCCAGAGCTTCCACCAGCTTTGCTCCAAGTGGTGGAAGAGAACGATGAATATACTGTCCAAGAGCGTGACAGGTTGAGGGTTGAAATAGAAGCTCTGAGGGCTGAGAAGGCCAAGATGGGCATGAAGGAGAAGTCCAAAGCATCAGTTGCTCATCGCTCTGATAACCCTCGAGAGCATGAGGCTTCGAAGACTCATGTGAGCACTAAAAAGACACATGCTAGTTCTAAAAAGTCTCACCGGTCCAAGCCTGTGGAGAGTTCTGACTCAAGTTCAGAATCTTCGGACAGCTCTTCGGACAGTGAGGGGAATGAAAAGTCCTTGTCCTCCAGCAGTGACGAAGGGCGAACCAGGAAAAAACAAAAGCAAGTTAAAAAGTATTCCAGGAAAAGAGACCATCATGGAAGAATGAAAAGACACATTGGGAAAGGATCATCTCACAGCCGGAAGCATACAGACCGGTTGCTGATGGATCCATTTGCTTTCCATGATGAACCAGGTATCTTTGCAACACCTAATGAGGATACCGTGTTCAGTCGTGGAAGGAATTGGAGGCAGTCTCCACTGTCTTCTAAAATCCTATCCGGGAACCTCCCCAAGAGGTTTGACAGCACAAAGATGGAGAAGTACGACGGCAGTACTGATCCGGACAATCATCTGGAGCAATTCAAGAACTTCATGATGAACTTTGATGATGATGATAAACTACTCTGCAGGGCATTCTCCCAATCCTTTACGGGGAGTGCTCTGAAGTGGTACAACAGCCTTCCTCAGGGTTGTATCAGAGATTTTGACACCTTCTGGGTGGCCTTTCGAAGGCAGTTTGTGGGAAGTAAGGAGCTCAAGGGCAATGGAGATACCATAATCCATTGTGCCCAAGAGCCAAATGAATCATTGAAAGAATACATAAGTCGTTTTGTGAATACAAAGAACGGGCTTGCTGATTGTTTTGAACAAGTGGCAATAGCATCCCTGAGACAGGGTTTGAACCCGGGCAACCTGGCCGATTCAGTAACAAGGAAGAAAGCCATGACCTGGGGTGGATTGCTAAATCAAGTCGGCAAGCAAATAAATGTTGATGAAACAAAAAAGACCAGGGTGCACAGGCAGGTGAGATCCACCCCGGTAACACCAACTCCCAATCCAAACCAGTCCGGCAACAAAGCTAGAGAAACCGGACAGGGGCATGGAAGAGGAAAAGCTCAGTCTCAACCAGCTGCTCCTGCACAAAGTCAACAGTCTAGAAACAAAAGGGGGCCGTGGGTCCAACCGGAGTGGTTTGCGGAGCTCAAAGAGAGTGTGGCAACCATTTTCGAGAAAACTAAAGATGAAGTACACTACAGGAGACCGGCAACCTTGCAGTCTCCCAGAGAACATCGAAACAGTTCTTTTTGTCAATATCACAATGATATTGGCCATACTACTGATGATTGTATAGCCTTGAAGCAAGAGGTTCAGAACCTGATTGAAAGAGGGAAGTTGGGTGCGTATGTCAAAAGAAGAGGAGGCAACAGGCCTGATAACACTCACCGGGCTGGTCCAGTTAATGCTGCCCCAGAAGGGGCCATGGTAATTGTTGAAAGGTTTGATGTGGAATCAGAATACTTGGATCCTGATCCAACAAGGAACAGAGTGGGTGCAATAGAGGAACGTTCCAGGTCGGTCTCCGGGCTCATTAAATTCTTTGAGTCCTTGACAATTTTCGGAGGGGACACCGTAACAGCTCCTACCACTTCATCAAGAAAAAGGCATGTTCATAATTTGGCAACCCAACTAGAAGGGGGCATGACCCCTTATCAATCGTCAAATCTATTTCCATTCATTGTCTTTGATGGGGATGATTTGAGGGACATTGCTGGTCCTCATGAAGATGCTGTTGTCATAGGAGCATCGATAGGGGGCAATGAGATAAGGCGAATCCTGGTAGATACTGGGAGCTCGGCCAATATCCTTTTCCTGGATACTTACAAGAAAATGAAAAATCCAGCTGTGATTCAAAAGTCAGACCGATCGATTGTAGGTTTCACGGGCAGTTCAGCTGATGTAATTGGTGAGTTCGAAGAAGAAGTATTGTTGGGCAGAGGCCCTTTCAAGAAAACAGTCAGAATACTTTTCATTGTGGTGGACTGTCCCACTTGTTACAATGCTATTTTAGGGAGATCTTGGCTCTCTAGGATGCATGCAGTGGCTTCAACAGTTCATCAGTGTCTAAAATATGCTGTTCAGGGGCAGGTTGGGGTTGTCCGGAGCAGTCAAAAAGTTGCAAGAGAATGCTATGCCACTGCCTTGGCTCCACGAACGCTGGGGGCAGTCCGTATGAATGACCAATAGCAGTTTGAGGGCCTTTCTGGGGGTGAGGGTGAAATTGATGACCCCAGGGAGACCCCCGGAGTGTTGATCCCAGTTGAGGAGGTTGAGACACATTGCTTAGAAGAAGGGAAATCTGTCAAGATAGGGTCCAAAATGCCACAAGTATTGAAAGAACAAATGTTAAAATTCTTAAAAGACCATCAGCATGTTTTTGCCTGGTGCAATGCTGATGTTACTGGAGTGCCGTCAGAAGTGATTTCTCATCACTTATCTGTCCGGAGAGACGTAGCACCAGTGGTGCAAAAAAGGAGAGCTTTCTCAAAAGAAAAGGCTGATGTCATTGTACAAGAGGTTGACAGACTCACAAAGATGGGGCACATTAAAGAAGCTCAGTATCCTTTGTGGACTGCCAATCCAGTATTAGTAAAAAAGAAAAACGGTAAATGGCGAATGTGCATAGACTTCACGGATCTCAATCGAGCTTGCCCAAAAGACTTGTATCCGGTCCCCCGGATAGATCAGCTGGTAGATTCTACTTCTGGGAACAAGCTACTCTCCTTCATGGATGCTTTCTCCGGATATAATCAGATCCAGGTGGATCCAAGAGATCAAGAGCATACCACTTTTGTTACTGATAGAGGATTACACTGCTACAAGGTGATGCCTTTTGGTTTGAAGAATGCTGGGGCTACTTATCAAAGGTTAGTCAATAAAACCTTTGCTGATCAAATTGGAAGAAATATAGAGGTTTACATTGACGATATGATGGTGAAAAGTGTGGATGAGCAGCTACACTTGTCCGACCTCCAGGAGACTTTTACCAACCTGGCCAAGGTGAATTTAAAGCTAAATCCTGAAAAATGTGTGTTTGGAGTGCAGTCCGGGAAGTTCTTAGGGTACATTATAAGTGAGCATGGAATCCAGCCCGACCCGGACCAGCTCAATGCTTTGTTTCAAATGGAGCCTCCTCGAAATGTTAAAGAAGTGCAGCGGTTAACGGGGAGGTTAGCAGCTTTGAACAGGTTTATCTCTAGGTCTTCGGACAGATGTGCTCCTTTCTTTCAAACTCTGAAAGGTGCAAAGGGGTTTGAGTGGACACCACAGTGTGATGAGGCGTTCAATGAAATTAAGAAGCATCTGTCCTCTCCGAAGACCTTATTCAAACCAATCAATGGGGAGACTCTATTTGTGTACCTGGCTGTTTCAAGTTGTGCCATCAGTGCTGTGTTGGTTAGAGAGGTTGATGGGTATCCTCACCCCGTATACTACATCAGCAAAAGCCTGGTTGATGCTGAACGGCGCTACTTAAAACTTGAAAAATTAGCGTTAGCCTTGGTGATAGCTGCAAGAAAGATGAGGCCTTATTTTCAGGCTCATCCTATCGTAGTCCGGACATCTTTCCCTTTAAAAAATGTCCTTCAGAAAGCGGATATTTCGAGCAGAATGACAAAGTGGTCAGTAGAGTTGGGGGACTTCGACATAGACTTTGCTCCTCGAACAGCAGTAAAAGCTCAGGCTGTGGCTGATTTTCTGGTCGAATTCTATTCTGATAGGGACTCAGAACAACTTGCTGATTCAAAAGACAAAAAAGTATGGATTGTCCGAACAGATGGGGGATCCAGTGCCATAGGATCTGGGGCAGGAATATGTCTAACCTCTCCTTATGGGGACAACATGTTTCAAGCTATTTGTTTTGCTTTTAGGGCGTCCAATAACGAGTCCGAATACGAAGCAGCTATAGCTGGATTAAAATTGGCTTATATTTGTGGAGCAAAAAGGGTCAAGCTACTAAGCGACTCCCAATTGCTTGTCCACCATGCTTTGGGCCTATCAGAGGCTAGAAAAGAGCAGTTAATCAAGTATTTGCTTCTTTTGAAAAATGAGGCAATGAAGTTTAAAGCTGTTGTCTATGAGCATATTCCCCGGGCAGAGAATGAATTGGCAGACTCATTGGCAACAATATCATATACGGAGTCCTATCCGTGGATCCATGTGCTTGAAAGTCCTTCTATTCAACTTGATGAAGGGGAGAAAGAGGAAGTTTTTGAAATACAAGCAAATAAACCTCAAGATTGGAGGTCTCCACTTATACAATATCTGTCTGACGGTATTGTGCCTTTGGAAAAATCACAAGCCAGAACGTTAAAGCACAAGGCTCGTGGTTTCATCATGATTAGAGAGATCTTGTACAAGAAATCCTATAGTAAACCTCTCCTACGCTGTTTAGGAGATAATGAGTCACAAATGGTTCTCTCCGAATTGCATGATGGTGAGGGATCAGCCCATTGTGGATTTAGAGCATTAACAAGAAGAGTGCTTCTCTCCGGATATTATTGGCCTTCAATAATGAAAGATGCCAAGGAACTGGTAAGAAGGTGTGACCCATGCCAGAGGTACAGCAATGAAATTCATGTACCAGCCATTCCTATGGAATCAATTTCTGAGCCTATCCCTTTTGCTCGATGGGGATTAGACTTAGTTGGGCCTCTCCCTATGGCGTCCGGAGGACGCAAAACCATAATTGTGGCCATTGATTACTTTTCGAAGTGGATAGAAGCAGCCCCCTTGGCAGGAACAACATCAAAGGCTGTTATAAAATTCATCTTATCCAACATATGTTGCAGATTTGGTGTCCCTCAGAAAATAACAACAGATAATGGGCCACAGTTTGACAACCAAGAAATGGAGAGCTTCTGTGCCTCAAGGGGTATTCAGCACTGCTTTTCTTCCCCATTCCACCCACAAGCCAATGGGCAAGTTGAGGTGGCTAATAGAACAATACTGTCCGGCTTAAAGAAAAATCTGGAAGGGGCTGCTGGGAAGTGGCCTAGTTATTTACAAGAAGTCTTGTGGGCATACCGGACAACGCCTGGGGCTGCCACACAAGAATCACCTTTTGCCTTGGTCTATGGGATGGATGCAGTAGCTCCCATAGAGAAGACACTCCCCTCTTTTCGTGTTCATAACTTCTCCGGACAGGCTAATGAAATAGCAATCAGAAATCAGCTTGATTTAATTGAAGAAAGGCGAATAAAAGCTCATCTTAGAATGGCACACTATCAGGGCTTGATGAGAAGCAGGTTTGCTTCCAAGGTTAAAAGAAGGGACTTTCAACCAGGAGATAAAGTATTGAGGAAAGTTTTCCTGCACACCAAGGAAAAGCTCTTCGGAAAGTTGGCCCCAACCTGGGAGGGTCCGTATACTGTGGTTGAAAGAATCAAGCCTGGCACATATTGGCTGGAAGACAAAGATGGTAGGGTTTTAACTCACCCTTGGAATATTGAACACCTTCGAATGTATTTGGAATAAAATTTATGTAAATATTTACTTGTTAAACATCCATGTAAATATTTGGGGGCATACCACTATCTCTCTCTGGCGCCACGGAGAGCTTTAAATGAAACTTGGAGCTTTTTTGAATAAATTTTCTAAGTTTTTACAAAATTCTGTTGATTGCCATACTACCCGGACTGAAAGATCTAAGGGCTATTTAAATTCTAGCCGGAAAAATTAAACACTCTCACAATGAGAAGTACTTAAACAAACTTTAGAATAAGAGAAAGGTTGTGCAAGATAAAACATTCATTCAATAAACTTAAAGTTGCCTTGGCCTTCCAAGGACTTTGTGAACAAGTTTAAACACAATACAAATATCTGTCCGGTCAAAACGGACAGCATCACAAAAAAGGAGCCTTGGCCTTCCAAGGACTTTGGTTCAAACAAACATTAAACAAAACAAATTACCATTTAAGGTGGAGCCTTTGAAGATGGCTCACCCTCATCAGTTCCCTTGGTCTTAACATCGCTTTTGTCTTCAATGACCTTCTTTCCTTTGGGGTCAGCCTCTTCTTCTCCCGGACTCTCTCCGGTTTCCTCCTCATCACCAGATGAGGATATATCAGTATACCCTTCATCAACCATGGTCCAATATGGGAGATCGTCGTCATCCACATAACGCCATAAGTCCCCAAGTCTTCTCTTCGGGAACTTCTCGTGAAATAAGAGGACCATGTCAGACTTTACCTTTTCGATCAGTAGTTCTTCACTCCGTAGCATCTCCTTGGCATAAGCATTGACTTTGGCTTTGATCATGGCCTCTTGATCCTTCACCAGGGCAGCTTTCTCACCAATAGCCTGAGTCACTGCATTCTCCAAAGTAAGTTTGTCAGTAGTCAGATTGGTGACAATCTTTTCTTTTGCTGCAGTCTCATCTTTTGAGGTTTTCAAGTCTTTCTCCAACTCGGACAGCTTAGCCTGGAGATCTTCTAGGGTTTTCTCCAAAGAGGCAACTTTTGTGTTGCTCTCATCTTTACTCCTCTTCAGCTGCTCGTTCGACTCCTTAAGCAAGTCAACCTGGGTAGTGGCACCCCGGAGGTTATCGGACAGTTTTTCCTTCTCGGACTTAAGCTCCTTAATGGTTTCTGCCTGACTCCGGACTTGCCTTTCCAAGGTAAGCACAGGTTGCACATTGCTAAGGAGAGAGTGAGCTATGATATCCCTTTCGCTGGAGACCAAGAAAGTTTTGCCATTAAAATTTACCGTGTTGGAATTACTTGGAGGAACATATGGCCCTGCAAACTCGTCCCTAGACAAACCAAGGAAGTAGTCACCTAGAGGACCCAGTCCGGTGACATCCACTTCATCCATGTTGATCTCTCCCCGTTCAATGTCATCAGTGTGAAGCTCCCCTGGAATCCCTTCGTTAAGGTTTTCTGGGATCTCTTCGGCTAATGTAGGATCAACTGGAAAAGTGGGCTCTGGGTCCCGGAGAGCAAATTCTTCTTCTTGAGAAGTTTTCTTCTTTTTTACTTCTCTCTCAACACCCTCACTTACTTGTTTACGGGTTCGTTTGGAGACCCTCGTAGGTTTTGAGGGAGTCTCTCCGTGCTCTTTACTTTCCACTTCTACCACCTGTAGAAGGCTTGCATCAACTTGAACTGGAATTGGCGCCTCTGTGTCAGTCAGGGCCTTTTTCTCTGAATCTCCTGCTGTTTTCTTCCCTTTCTTCTTCTGGCCCTTCATCTTACTTGGGGCTTTGGCCCGAAGAGGGAGGAAAAGGGTCCCATCTAGCTCGTGAGACCTTCTTAGCACTATGTCATCATCAGGAGGGGTGGAGAACTCCTCCCAGGTTAAATCCCTCCGACCTGTGGTGTTCCACAGGTGAGATCTGGCTAAGTTTCCCGGAGTGAAAGCCTTGTGGAACCGGTTCTCCCAGTTCTCTGCGGCCCATGTGTTTATTTTGCCACAGGTAACCTGTCCGGCTTTCGCATAGTCTCCGAACTCTTTTGGCAGTTCTGGCAAAACAAAAGAGCAACTAGTTAGTGAAAGCTTAAAGAGAAGAAATTCGAACAGAAACTTAAGGAAAGAACTTACGATCGCTCCTCCATCTACTTCGAAGAAGGCTAGGATTCTCCCCAACCTTGATCTTTTTCCCGTTCTCCCATGAGCCACTTATAAACAAGAACTGGCTCCTCCACTTATTCTCCGATTCTAGGAGATCATCAACTGCTTTCAGATTGTTCCCCATATTGAAGTGATAAAAGGGGAACTGGTGGTGTTTGCACAGACTGGCAACAGCAGCGAACTCTTCCATTGGAAGAGGAATTCCGGACAGCCTGGATGCCATAATACATGACATCAGGGTGTACCATCTGTTGGGGCTCAGCTGCGATGGGCATAGCTTCACTAAGTGGAAATAGCGCACTATCTCCGGATCCAATGGGAACCTGAGTCCCCAATTAAACAGCTCTGTAAAAAACACGATCTCATTCCTCTTACAATCCATCGGGGTCTCTGGATCGATGGGAATTCGGATCTTTACGTTTTCAGGGATCCCCCACTTAGTGCGAAGCCGTCCCAAGTCTCTAGTGTGAATAAATGCATACTTGGTTTTTAACAAAGATAAGAGATACTTAAACTCTACCTTGTGAAAGCAGGGCCCAACTTTCCCTTCAAGGCACTCCGGCAGATCCGGACGGCTCAAGAACGAGTCCTCTTTGCCTTTCTTGGCAACGACTATGGTAGTATCAGCTTGTCCGGACGACTCGGACTCAAACCTAGCCTCCTCAATGGAGTCTTCCATCCTCTCCTCCATAACTGTTGGGGGAGCTTCTGCAGAAACAGCCCGGGGAGGGATGAAGCTTGGTACAGCTGATCCTCCGGACTGGCGACTCGTTTTATGTTTTTGAATTTTCACCTCAGCTTGAGTCTCTGAGGTCGAGGTTTCCTTTGGAGGTAATGGACTGCTGGCCTCCGGACCGACCGGCCTCTCCCGGAGGGTCCTAACAGTTGTTCCGGACCCAGACTCACTAGTGTTTTTCGAGGAGAGTCCCTTAACCAGTCGGCTTGGTCTTTTCATGATCAGTTTCTCTGGGGAATGATCAGAGTCGGACCCCATAGCTATAAAGGTAGTTTTCTTCCTAACACTTGTAACAACAACCTCCGGTTCGACGGTGGGAATTGACTCTTGGACTGATGAGCCAGAAACTATGGGGGAGAGTGTTGAGTGGAAGAGTTTTCTGGGTTTTGTACCTTTTGAAGAAGACGAACCCCTATCAGATTCTTCGATTGAAGTGGCTGGTCTCTCAACTGGCGATGCTGGTAGCCCTGCTGCTATCCGTTTCTCTTTTTCAACCCTTTGAGCTCTCTCTAATTCTGAAAGATTGAGCCAGCCACCCTTGATTAAAGCTGTTCTTGCTGTGAACATAAAACGATTAAGGAAATCTCAAGGTTTTAGAAAGATGAAGTTTTGAGTAAAATGGCAAAGTGAAAATGATACTGTGAAAGATGAATAGTATTTATAGTAAAGGTAAAAAAGGGGGTTTGATTCCTAGGAGAATCCGAAAAGTTGAGCAATGATTAAAAGACGGCGCTGACGTCATCAAAACCATTTAAAGAAGTTACCTATTCAATAAAGTGGTGTAATTTTCGAGGTAGAAAAACGGCTGGAGTGGCCAACCGGAGGGTGACACGTGTCCCACTACTCCTGACAAAGAACCGTTTGGAATTCGTAACGGTTGGCCTGTCCGGGCCTGTCTCAACTCTCTTCGAATCAGAGGACCACTTCCGAAATCGAACTGTTTTTCAGTTCTTTAACAAGGACACTTGTTCAAATACCTAAAAAAGGGGCTCCTGATGAGTCCAAATTCGAAGAGCTCCCCGGAAGGGTAGTCCAAAGTAAAACTCCCCGAAAATCGGACAGACTCCAAGACTATAATCCGAACAGGACTGTTTGATCCGGACAGGTGATTTTGGACACAGCGAACATAAGACGATTCGAACTATGACTAAAGTACTTTTAAACCTAATCACTATCTGACTAAGCTACCTGTGCATTTGCTTAAACTTCATGGGTCTTTAAACATGACCCGGGTCCATGAAACTTGACCCGAAAGCCCATAAGGGCCCAAATTACACACTATAAATACCCAACCACCAGCATTAACTATGGGTAAGAAAAATTAACTGCTGCCAGGCTGCTCAATTCTCTCACCACCCTTAAAACACCTTGAAATACCCTGAAATATCTTGAAACACCACCACATCACCGTGAAACACCCTTACGCCGCCTTAAAACTCCACTTAAAATTACTAGCCTACCCTCAGGCTACTTTTATCCACACCAATACCGGTTCTACCACCATACCTACTTCCTCTTGTAACTTTACTTTACAAAATATTATGTGTGTTCCTTTTATTAATAAAAAAACTTAATTTCAGTGTACTAATTTTACACTCATAACTATTTATTTATTGAATTATAACCTTTTGTTTTTCACGTGAAAGATCTAAATGTTGGGGAAATATTTTTTATAAGAGAACCTAAGGATTTTTTATATTAACTTTCAATTATATTCCTTTCATTTTCCTCTCCAATATTGCTTTCATTTTCCAATGTGAAGACCACTTTGTCCGATTATCACTCCAAACTAGGTCATAAACCATTTACTATTATGAAAAATATTGTTTCTGAATTTTATTTACCATTGTCAAGCCTGTTAACATGTTTCATACATTTTTATGCATCAATATTCAATTAAAATTTCATTATATTCTTCGACTTTAACTTTATCTCACCGCTTAAACTCATCTTTTATGATGTATGGATCTCTCTCGTGTTTCTTTAGTTGACGATTTTAAATATCATGTTTTTTGCATCATTATACACGATAATTTGGTATTATCCCCTTAAACAGAAATCATATGTGTATGATGTCTTTGTGCGTTTCAAAAATAAATTTAAACACTAAACTGTTACCTTCTATTCAGATCATGGTGGTTCATATAATAAAGCCCCTGATAATTTCATCTCCACCAACGGTAAATCTCATCTTACAACACCACCTCATCCACCAAAACATAATGGTTTTTTATGATCCACATCATCGTCATATTGTTAAAACTTATATATATCTTGTTATATCCAATTCTAAAACATACATTTCTCACCTTGTCCAATTTCTTGAAAACTTATAACCAATTGCAATTCACCAATCTCACCTAGTTTGTCCCACCGCATAGATCATTTCCAACCAGCTTCCCCGATTCAAACTATACCAATTTCAAGTAGCTTATTCAATATGACTCCATAATGGGAACCCTCGTGTCAATATCATTTACAAAATGCACAAACGATACATTGTTCTTCCTCACCAGTTAAATGTCAATCCAAGTCTACAAACCTTCATTTACTCCAATTCAGTTTGGTCAACCTCCAAGAAACCATTGTTCATTATCTACCACTAAAACCAGACAATTATGTTGCCTAACTATATCATAACCCACCTATCAAAATACACATCTCATGACCACTAGAGTGAAAACTTTACACACATATACCATTAACCAAGATGAATCTCGCAGTTATTCTTTTACACCATCTGACATTGAGCCTTATATTATTTCCAAAGCCTTAAAAGATCCAAAATAAATACAAGTTATGTATGATTAATTTTATGTTTTTGTTCGAATTAGAACATAATAGCTTGTTTCATCTACTTCTTTGTAAAATTATATTAGATGTAAGTGGGTTTTATGTATCAAATGACTATTTAATGGTTTCACATTTAATCTTGAGCTAGATCAAATGGATGTTACTACAGTTTTCATGCATGGTGAATTGGAAGAGACAAGTTACATGTATCTGCCAAAAAGGTTTAAAGAAGAGAATCAAGGTAATGTGTATTTATCTAAATGAAAACTCTATGGGTTGAAGCAATCGTCAAGTCAGTGCAATATAATATTTGATTATTTAACAATCGTCAACTCAATCATTTTGTCAATGTAAGTAGTCCATGTCTTTGTTCGAATTAATTCACAATATGTAGTTAATTTTTATCCTTGAATATTTTATTTGTTTTTTTATATAGACTTCCATTGCGAATGGCAGCGTATGTGCAAGGGTACATCCTTGATGTATCAGATTCTATACCACAGAAACGATAAAATAGGAATTATCGGTTATATCTAATTATAAAAGATATCAAGATATTCAAATTTGTAACGACGTGGTCATCGACCTCGAAGTGACCGATATAGAAGAATTCGTTTAATATTGCATGCACCTTTTCAGAATTATTTGTCATTGTAATGTATTTAGGCTAAAGACTTATTTGTTTAATGTTCGTTTTATGTTATTGTGCTAAATATTTAAAAACATCAAACTTTAATTGCTAAAAAATTAATATAAAATAAAAAAACATGAGAATGGCTATATTACACATAAAATGAAAAAAACATCCAGATAAAATACCTTAAACATAAATATGTGATACAAATAACACAAACACTTCATGAAGAATAATATCACAACATATCTATTTCTAAGAGGTAAGCGTCTTCATGCACTTGTTCCAATATATTTTCAACGAGGTTCGAGTCCACCTTTTGTCCTGCATTGTGCGAGAGGTCAAAAATCCAAATATTTAGAGCAGGTTCATATATTCGAACTTGATAGATACATTTAACATCAATACAAGAGGAGAATACCTTACGAAGATAATATTTAACTTAATAGAAACTACAAAATAGTAAATACAATATCTTAAGAACATAAAACGAACATTAAACATGAACTACAACAATACTCATAATTTTAGTCAATCATATCCTTCATTAAATTCATATTCTTCAATAGGTGTGCAATTTCTTGACGCATCGACTTGTCCTGCGAGGCACTCCTCCACATAACCAATCATATTTTTGCAATGAAATCATTAACTTTTAAATGAGACGGTTTAAATGTCTCCTGCCTAACTTTGTATGAGAGGTTGAAGACCCGAACTATTGGTTTTTATTTCAAATAATTGTCTCTGGTAGAGACTTCATCATGAATGCGTGGAGACAGAGATGGAGCTCGTGCCCTTTCGTACATGTATAACATTTACACACAAGTTCATTAAAAAACTCATTGGTAGTCTTGTCCGACCTTGTTCTTTTCATAATATTTGACGACTTATAGTAAGTGGTTGTTTTCTTCAAAAGTCCATTCCATATCCAAAAAATTACACGTTTGATTAGTTATATTATTTGAGAAACGAAATAACATAATATATTTTTTATAAAAAAATTAAATAATGAAATTAAAAAAGTTGTAATTAGTTAGAGTTTGTGTTTTGATGATGTTAACGGAAATAATAATATACATTGACTAAATAATTTATTATAGTCAATATTCAAACGTAATCTTTTATAGATATTATTAGATTAGATTTTATTATAGTAGACTAGTATAATAATAAGATATTTTCAGAGCCTATATATATGGCTTTAACTTGTACTGATATTCTAAGTCATAATAAATCTTTTCTAGTTTTTACATGGTATCAGAGCCATTAGGGTTTCTATAAAAAAAGAATCTAGATGGAGGAAAGGAAAAGTATGTCTCATAAAAAAAAGTAATATGGATTGAGAAAAGGAAAAGTATGTCTGATTTGGTTCATGTGATGACAAAAATCACAGAACAAAAATTGAACGAATCCAATTACTTAGATTGGAGTAAAACGATTCGTATCCATTTACGAAGTATAGAAAAAGATGACCATTTGAAACAAGATCTTCCTACGGATGACACAGCCAAAAATTGGATGTGTGATGATGCTCGCCTTTTTCTTCAGATAAGAAATACAATCACTACTGAGGTACATAGTCTTTTGAATCATTGTGAATACGTTAAAGAGTTAATGGAATATCTGGAATTTATATATGCGGGAAAAGGTAATATATCGCGTATCTATGATGTTTGAAAGTCTTTTTATCGTACTGAAATGTGAATACGTTAAAGCGTTAATGGAATATCTTGAATTTATATATGCGGGAAAAGGTAATATATCGCGTATCTATGATGTCTTAAAGTTTTTTTATCGTACTGAAAAACAAGATAAGTCTCTTACGGCATATTTTATGGAGTTCAAACGCATCTACGAAGAACTTAATATTTTGTTACCCTTCAATACTGATATTAAAAGTCAACAATTGCAACGAGAACAAAAGGTTGTAATGAGTTTTCTTGCTGGTCTTCCTTCAGAGTTTGATAGTGCAAATTCTCAAATCCTCGTTGGATTTAAGATATCATCTCTACATGAAATTTTTGTTAGACTTCTTCGAACCGAAAACAATAATCAGCACAACCTGTCACTAGTGCATTAATCAGCACCAATAAACCTGGTTTTTCTGATAATCGGGATGGTCATAATGGTCGTGGTGGTCGCGGCGCTTATAGTTACAATAATCGTGGTAGATCTGGTGTTTGTGGTGGTCGTGGTGGATATAACGATTATGGTAGTCGTGGTAGATCAAACTATCGTGGTAATCGTAGTGGGTACAGTAGTCGTGGTGGATACAATAATCAAGATGGATACAATAGACATAACAGTTCTGGTAACCATTGTGGTGATCTAAACAATGTTGAATGTTTTTACTGTCATGAACGTGGTCATACAAAGTGGAATTGTCCTCAACTACCTCAACAATTTGCTAATATGGCAACGAACGAGGAACCTCATGTGCTTTCCGCTGGGGAATATGCCCAATTTTCAAAGTACCAAGAGTCTCTAAAGTCACAAGATCTTACAAATCATGCAGCTTGTGTGTCAGGTAACTCAACTACATGTATTATTTCTTCTTCATCTGATTGGGTCATTGATTGTGCTGCCATAGAACATATGACAGGTAATAAACAAGTTTTTACTTCTCTTTCAAATGCACATCATTATAATGTCACATTGGCAGATGGATCTTCATCTCGTGTTTTAGGTTCAAGGACTGTCAATCCCACCAAAAATATCTTTTTGGCATCTATTTTACATCTCCCTCTGTTTTCATTCAACCTTATTTCTATTAGCCAACTCACTAAAACACTAAATTGTTTTGTTACATTTTATTTCGATCATTGTTTGTTTCAAGATCTTACGACGAATACAATAATTGGTAGAGGTCATGAGATTGGAGGTCTCTACTATCTTGATAAAGACTATCATACACCTACTGCGCGTTCTAGTATTACATCTCCATTTGAAGCACATTGTCGTATGGGTCATCCATCTTTAATCTCTTTAAAACAACTTTATCTTAAATTTTGGCATTTGACATCATTAGAGTGTGAGTCATGTAGATTTGCTAAACATCATCGTCTTCCACATATCCTCGTATTAATAAACAGGTTGCGTTTCCTTTTGAAATAGTTCATTCAGATGTTTGGGGTCCTTGTCCCGTTGTTTCTAAAACTGGTTTTAAATATTTTGTTAGTTTTGTTGATGATTATTCCCGTGTTACATGACTATATTTAATGAAAAATCGTTCTGAGTTATTTTCAATATTTTGCACGTTTACTGCAGAAATGAATACCCGATTTAATTGTCTTATTTGTATTTTAAGAAGTGATAATGGTAAAGAATATTGCTCAAATGCATTTCAATTATATATGGAACAAAAAGGAATGATTCACCAAACTTCGTGTGTGGACATGCCATCTCAAAATGGTGTTGCTGAAAGAAAAAATAGACATCTTTTAGAGGTTACTCGTGCACTTCTTTTTCAAATGAAAGTACCAAAATTGTTTTGGGCAGATGCTGTTTTCACTGCCTGTTTTTTAATTAATCGTATGCCGTCTACTGTCATTATAAATAATATTCCATATTCCGTGCTTTTTCAATCTAGACCTCTATTTCCTAGTTGAACCACACATTTTTTGTTGTACTTGCTTTGTTAGGGATGTAAGTCCTACTCGTACAAAATTAGATCCCAAATTCTTAAAATGTATTTTTTTTTGGATATTCTAGGTTTCAAAAAGGCTATAAATGTTTTTCCCCATCTCTTCATCGTTACATAGTATCTAAGGATGTTACATTTTTAGAACATGTTCCATTTTTTCCTAGTTTGTCTAATGTCGATCCAGAAACAACTACTGTCGATGATTTACTCATGTACACCACCGTTCAAAGATCTGATGTACCACCTCCACCATATTGACCTCCTATTAGATATGTTTATTCTCGACGTAAAGCACCTCGTCCATCATTTCCATTACCAATTCTTTCGTCTCCAGATCCTGCTACAAACGATAATAAGTCCACTCCTGATCTTCCTATTGCTCTTCGAAAAGGTAAGAGACAATGTACTTATCTAATTTCTTCTTTCGCAAAATATGATCAATTACCTTATTTTACCCGAGCTTTTATTGCATCTTTTGATTCTATTTCTATTCCAAAAACTGTTCACGAAGCATTATGTCATTCTGGTTGGCAAGCCGCAATGTTTGAAGAGATAAAAGCATTTGAAGACACTGGTACTTGGAAGTTGGTTGATTTACCCAATGGAAAGAAAGCTATCAGTTGTAGATGGGTGTTTAATGTAAAAATGAATCTAGATGGGACGCTAGCTCGTCTCAAAGCACGACTTGTTGCAAAAGGATATGCTCAAACCTATGGTGTTGATTACTCTGAAACCTTTTCTCTGGTAGCTAATTTTACCTCTATTCGTTTATTTATTTCTTTAGAAGCATCAAATGATTGGCCATTACATCAGTTAGATATTACAAATGAATCTTTACATGGAGACCTCCAAGAATAAGTCTATATGGAGCAACCACCTGGATTTGTTGCTCAGGGGGAGAGGGGAAAGGTATGCCGTTTGTATAAATCATTGTACGGATTAAAAAAAAGTCCCCGTGCTTGGTTCGGCAAGTTTAGTGATGCATTAAATGAATTTGGGTTGAAAAAGAGCAGTTGTGATCACTCTGTCTTTTATAAACGTTCTCCAAATGAAATTATACTCGTTATTGTATATGTAGATGACATCATTATTACTGTGAATGATAAAAGGCATTTCATTGCTTAAAACATTTTTACATTCGCAATTTCAAACAAAAGATTTAGGACCATTGAAGTATTTTGTGGGGGGTTGAAATAACAAGAAGCAACAAAGGTATTCTTTTATCGCAAAGAAAGTATGTTGTAGATTTGTTGATGGAAACAGGAAAGCTACGAGCAAAATCATGTAATACACCAATGGTTCCTAATTCGCAATTACTAAAAGATGACGGAGAATTGTTTAGTGATCCAGAAAAGTATCGTCAATTAGTTGGAAAACTCAATTACCTTACAGTAAATCGACCAGATATTTCATATCCAGTCAATGTTGTAAGTCAGTTTATGTCTTCTCCAACAGTTAATCATTGGGCAGCCCTAAAACATATCTTGTGTTATCTCAAATCAGTTCCTGGATTAGGATTGTGGTATGGCAGTATTTGTCATACAAATATAGAGTGTTTTGCAGATGCAGATTGGGCTGGATTTAAAGCTGATAGGAGATCGACCACTGGTTACTGCGTTTTTGTAGGGGGTAATTTGGTATCTTGGAAGAGTAAGAAACAAAATGTTGTATCGCGATCAAGTGTTGAAGCTGAATATAGAGCCATGGCTCAATCTATTTGTGAGATAATTTGGATTTTTCAATTGTTAAATGATATTGGCATCAAGACTACCATGCCTGCGAAGTTATGGTGTGATAATCAAGCGGCGCTGCACATTGCGTCTAATCCTGTCTTTCACGAAAGAACGAAGCATATTGAAATTGATTGTCATTTTATCCGCGAAAAGATACAACAAAATCTCATTCATACGAGATATATCAAAACAGGAGAACAACTAGGAGATATAGTCACAAAAACGCTCAATGGATCACGGATTACTTATATTTGTAACAAGTTGGGCATGATTAATATATATGCTCCAGGTTGAGGGGAGTGTGATTTCGTTTCAGTATTTCGATCAAGCTTGCACTTCAAGTACTTCAGTTCAAGTTTCAAAGAGAACGTTATTATCAAAGCTACGACAGTTTTAAGTACTTTCGCACAAGCTTGAGAGGAGCGTTAACGGAAATAATAATATATATATATTGACTAAATAATTTGTTATAGTCAATATTCAAACGTAATCTATTATAGATATTATTAGATTAGATTTTATTATAGTGGACTAGTATAATAATAAGATATTTTCAGAACCTATATATAACTTTAACTTGTACTGAAATTTTAAATCATAATAAATCTTTTCTAGTTTTTAGATAAGAAAAATATTAAAAGACCGGAAAATGCAATTAAGTTTTTAATCACATTGGTGTATCAATAATATACTAAATATTGTTAGTCAGTATTTATACCCAAAAACCAGCCGGTTAGACAATTGTCTTGCTACATAAGCAAACGTTATTGACAGTGAATAGTAAATACACATTGCACTACCACTAGCAGTAAGTGTTACCACAACTGTCAGTGGAGCTGCGCTAGCAGCATATCATGTAACTGCTGCCAGTATTTAGACCGGAAAAAAAAAACCACACGCTAAGGGTTTGGCTTTTCTTTCCAAGTTTTATTACGATTTTTTCTTGTTCGCGAGGAAAGAATACTCCTAATCTCGTCGTTCGGAGAACAGCAGTTAATAATATGTAAAAAAAACGTAATAAAACTCAGAAAGAAAAGCCAAACCCTATAGGAGGATATATGTAGGAATGAAATTAGAGGTGAAATAATTGACTGTATGATCGATTCCCTTATCCATACCTCAGAGGACATACTAGTTGCTTACATTTGCGGACTACAAGTCATATATGATACATACAAATTCCATATTTAAAAGTTACATTTATATTTATTCAGAACATACATCAGATCTCAACTATTTCTTACTTATTTTATCAATTGTTCAATCGCAAAAGAGTCACTCACTCACCTATATCCATGCTCAAGAGCAATGGAAATCCTCGAAAACTGGCTGATTGTTGACAGCAACTACATATCGAAAGAGTAAAAGGAGATGTCTCGGTGAATAACAATTTCCGTAGTGAAGTTATCATGTAAAAAGCATCTTAAGCTCTTCAATACGAGCAGTTCGAACTTCTTGATCTGTCAAGGCTCCCGAAATCATCCGTAGCTTGCGTGCTTGAACTGCCTCCATCCTCTCCTCAACCGAACCCTTCATTTAGTACCAAAATGATGAGACTAAAATCACTTCAAATTGCAAATTTTAGCAACCAAGACTTAATTAATTAGTGTACCTTCACGATGAACCGTCTAATCATCACCTTTTTAGTTTGTCCAATGCGGTGAATACGCATAACTGCTTGTTCTTCTACCGCTGGATTCCACCAAGGATCCTAGAAAACAAAATTTGGCTAAACAACTAACATGATTCTTATAATCTTATTATATTTTGATAACTTTTATAAATTTAATCCTAAAGACATTTGGATGGTTAGTGTGCACGAGCAATGCAAGGCCCAAGGCTTGCACCTTCGAGCACAAAAGACTCTTTTGCTAAAACACCTCAAGGCTTAAAAGCATCGAGACCTCTTAGGCCACAAAGTATGAGGTACTAAAAATTATTTTCGAGGATTGTTTAGTGAAGTCCCTAATTAGCATACATGGAAAAAAATACATCTAGACATGATCAAAGAGAGTTTATGATTGTACAAACCATGACAAAAGCATTAGAAGCTGCCGTCAGATTTATTCCAACACCGCCAGCTTTCAGGGACATCAAAAGTACCTTTTGAAGCAAAACAAAGAATATCGAGCTTACAAATGTCTTGGTAAATTCAAATCACAAGCGAGACATAGAGGAAAAGATAAATTCACATACCAGGATACTGTTATCTTCTGAAAACTGTTTTATTACTTTCTCACGTTGCTGCTGATTTAAAGTCCCATCCAAACGAAGAAACGGAATGCAACTCCTGCACCAAAAAACAAAAGGTACACTAGCAGTTACCTCAGATGTTCTAGATGATTGTATAGTATATACAGGTCTTTATATCACTAACGCAAAAACATCATAAAATAAACAAAAAAAAACATTAGAATCAAGAGTAGCAAATGTCACGGGCTAAGCTGGGCCGTGACACAAGGCTAAGCTATCCCCTGATCCAAGCTTATAAACACCCAAAACAGTTACCGAGAAAGAGCAATTTGCAGGAGATCCAAAAAGGCAGTCCACTGGCTGAAGATAATACTTTTGGAGCTTGAGGAGCGAAGAGTTTCAAGTTGTTGCAGAAGAGCAGCTACTTTAGACGATTCAACCCAGTTTTTGTCAACATCAATTTGAAATCTACTATTAGTTGGAGCTGTGATTAAATCTTGTCTTGTGATGCTTTTCCTATGAAAAGTAAAAAACCTAACTTTAGTCTATAACTCAATAATTCCTGCAGAAAATATCTAAAGACAGACACTGAAACCAAATTTGATATAGGAAAATGACAAATAAAGCACTTAAGTACCTACAAACAGGACATAGACCAGAATTTGGATTTTGCCAACTTGCTAAAAGACACTCGCGGCACAGTCGATGAGCACAAGGCGTCAACACCGCATCTTCAAATGCTTCAAGACATATTGGACACTCCCCTTGTTCTCCCTTACGCAGTTCCTCGACAACCTCCTGAACATAAGCTGTTGAGGGGACATTCTTGGTCTCCCCTTCCAGCTGATTATCACTGCCTTTGAGAAATCGTTTAGCTAGTTTGTTAAGGTCAGAGTATTCTTGTGTATCACCTCGACTGCATACATTGAGATAACCCAAAATCATGTATGTATATAGATATGTGTTTATGAATCATCTATTTTTTTGTTGTCTGAACAGTAGATTTAATTTTCTTAAAAGTTTGCAAAACAGATATTCCAAGAAAGCCTACAAATTTATTTACTGTTGTCCGCATGATGATCATGAGTAGGGGTGCCCGCAGTCGCAAAATTCGAGTTTGGCCCAAATCCGATTTGTTAACAGTTTAATTGGATTTGAAGTTAAGAAAAACTTGAAGACCACCTTCCTAGACAGCAATTTTAACCTGAATTTATATTGTATTGTCCCCTCCATAGGTTAGACAGTACAGTAAAGACTTGAAAGGATGATAGTCAGCATTTTCCAACAACTATGGCCAATAAAAAGCCCTAGACATGAAGTGCACACTATAGGTCTGGATAGCTAGTACATAAATTATTTAGAGCCACACAAACTATCTACACTCGAAAAACAGCATCATCTTCCATATTCACTACAGTACGCAACATAAATAGCACCATATCAAAGACAGATAATTCTTAGTTCTATTTGGCTTTTCTACATGTCTACCTGTTTCTATATAACATAAGGGAGTGTTTAAAATTTATACCTCATTACTAGAAATGGATGGTCACAGCACTGTCGAAGACGCAACAGTAATTCCAGTATAGAGGCATAGTTATGAAGAACTCGTCCTTGCTCAACAAATTGGTCAAATCTCACCTTAAAAATTACATCATCATAAGATCGAACAAACCATATATAATAACCTGAATGCATGACACAACTCAAACAAACCGAACCTTGGATTTTTTAAACAGGGCATCGTAGAAGTCTCTTTCAGCCTCAGAGAGCTCACAATATATCACCTGAGCATCAGCTGGAGGGAGGACCAGAATTGGCCTAAAACAGAAAAAGAGCTTTACAAGAATACACAAAAAGTTGAGTGATCAATTATTATGTGGTTGATCAGTTTCCATACCTCCCTTCTCGATCAGTGCTAGACTTGGTTCTCCGTAGCATAATTGATTTTAAAATAGATTGAACCAGCTTCAATCCTCTTTCATCACCCTCTTCATATGGCTTCTGAACGAGTTTATTCCACCTAAACCATAGTAGAAATAAAGACAAAAACAAGGACACGCATTGAATGAACATTAGTTACACACACTGATCACTGATGCTTAAACCCAGGTACACTGAGATGGAAACTAGGGTGAATAAAGAGTTTTAGGAGTTAGTTGCATATGCTAAAAAGGTTCCTACACTATTAAACTGCTTCCTATTAGTATAGAAGACTACCCAAAATTTCAAGCAGATATTTTTCATCAATGACAGTGTTTGTGCAATGACATATATATCAATAGAGGCAAATCTTACCATGCCCAACTTCCCCAAGGTTCCACTCTCAAAAACCGAAGAAGACTATAAACATCCTCCAATTTGTTCTGTGCAACAAAAATAGGAATACCAAATAAATAAAAACAGAAAGCTTGTCGTTCATACTTTCATAATTTGAACCATCTATCCTTAAGTGTAAAGGGATATATCTGACAGTGGAGGATTAAAATGTTACGGCATTTACCACAAACATAAAGCGACTACAAGAGACCTTATCCTATCTGCTGCATAAAGATCTATGAGATACAGCATCTGCTACACACAGATGTATTCAATCAAATGAAAAAACACATTTTAAAAGCTGAGATGTTCATCTACTCGACAAGCATAAAAAATCTCATAGACCAAAATTAGATTAAGGAACCTTGTATGGATAAAAAATCACCTGGATGGGAGTACCAGTAAGACACCAGCGGCGATCAGCAACCAGGGCAGTTGTTGCCATGGAAATTTGGCTCTTAGAAGATTTTATAGTATGGGCCTCATCGAGAACCACTCTAAACCACCTCACTGAGAAAAGTCCTCCATTATCTTCAGCATTCTACAGAAAAAAAAAACAAATTAAATTTTGTTTGTGAAACACTTTATTCAAGTTTTATCAAACATATGCAGACACAGCACTAAACTTGTCTTCAAACAACCTCTGCCGAAAATTCTGAAGCTACAACTCCATAAGTGGTGATAACAACATCACTCTGGGAGAGAACCTTTGCATCTTTTGGTCTACTTTGGCCATAATGAACATACACAGAAAGGGTGCCAGACACTGCATGAGTTTCAATCTCTGCCTGCATATTCAATAAGTTCAGAAGGAGGTACTAGGGAATCAAACATTCAGATCGAAAGAACCCATCAACTGTAGGAAAGAAGAGATCTGATCATAAACATCGAACTGAAGAAACAAATACCTTCCATTGGCCAAGAAGAGTCATGGGGCAAATGATCAGGTTTCCACCATTCAGAAGCGTGTTTTTCTGCTTCACCTTGTCAAAGCCAGAAAATTTTGACCTTTTCTTTGCCGGATTAGGTGATTGATCTAAACCAGTGATTTCATTGCCTTCAATAGAAGGCTGAACTATGCATTGACTACGTGATACTCCACTTTTGTCTGAATGTGTAAGCAGAAGAGCTATGGTCATAATAGTTTTCCCCAGACCCATAGCATCAGCCAAAATCTTCAAAATAGTAGCAAAGTTAAAAATCAACAGCAGTGACTGACAGACATAGAGAAAGAGAGAAAAATTTGCAGACGCACCCCTCCTCGGGCCATTTGAAGTGTACTTGGAAATTCTGTAGTAGCATCACCGGAAAAGGAATTGACATAGATAACAAGCTCCCTCCTATATAAATAAACAGACCATGAATACTTGTCGAACAGAATAAACAGTGGGCAGTAAAAGACAAGAGACCAACAGACGTACTTGTCTGCTAAGCGATAGGCCGCCCAGCATGGGTGAAGGGTTGTTCCTGCCTCATCCATGCTATGTCCCATCTCTAACTGAGTCATCCAATGAAGTGCCTGCTTTTGATACGAACGAAGTTCACACTGAAGAGTACTGGGCGGTTCCATTTCCTATGACAGCAACAGTTTCATATCACTTGCCGCATTAGCAGTCTCCAGCATTAGGCTCACAAAGAAAGCTGACTAACCTGTAACTCCGAACTATTCCCAGCACCAACAATTTTGTCAACTTCAGCATCTGAGATGCAGTCCTCATTGTCAACTTCATTTCCATCTTGTGACTGATTGTTGACCTTTTTAGGTAATAATGCCGTTGGTAGACAAGGCCTGTCCTGTTTAAAGACAGAAATCCAAGTTGGATGCAAATGCTAGCAATAGAACTTTTCTATAAAGAATATATATTAATAGTATATTATTCTCTACCTTTGAATGCAAAGGCTGCTTACTTGTGTACAAATCACCAGGAGTAAACCCTGCCTAATGATGCAACAAATGAAGAAATCAGTCACCCTAAAAGGACAACTAAAAGAGAAAATAAGGCAATCATGTAAATTTTCATTCAGGCCTAATTAGTTATTCCCATATAATTTCACATTCACGGTGACGAAAAGAAAGAAAAAACACACACGTTAATACCTTCTTGTAAGGAGTCAGACCAAGCAATCGAAACAAATTGGGAAGAGGATGGACGACGGACTCCTCAGTAGCAGTACTGGCTGTCTTTAGAGAAGTAGTATTGTGATACTTAAGGAACATGGAGCTATTCATATACACACTGAATAAATAACAAAATTCATATTCATCAATGGCAGTGTAATTCACCATGAAATAAACCCGTCAGCTCTTCAAAATCCCAACAAATTACAAGGGAAAGGTACAACTTATCAGAGTACTACCTTATTGACAATTGAATGGTATCCATAATTCCCAGCACATCAGGAGCAGAATTACAACGCCCCTCAATCCTAATCTTTTTGTCCCTCACCAAAGGCAACAGACACCGAGCCCATTCATTAGGTATTCTTCCAATCTGCCAGCAAATTTCCATATAGAAAACCAACATGTCTCAGTTCACAATTTCATCATAAATTGATGACCCAACTCATTCAAAACAACAAAAAGAGAAATACCTCTCCAGAATTCCCAGTAGAAAACCTCACAATCTCTGAACAAGCGACAGCAGCTTGCCTCCCTCGCCCAAATCCCTTCCCGGACGTCAAAGAACCAGTCTTGGACGGAAAAGTAAACACAATTTCATCGCCAGCCTTGATTTTTCTCCCTTTTGACGTCGACAACCCCGCGACATCCCCACGTCCAACGAACCACCACTCTTTCCCACACGAATCCGGAACTCGGTCATCGCCAACATCGACATTAACCACACTACTCGTACTAACAGCACCATTATCACTACATAGACGATCACTACACTCCCTAACCGATCTTTTCGATCCAGAAACTGCGGTTTTAGCGGCCGGGCTTGTGATTCGAGGGCTAACGTCAGGGCTTTTGAAATTGGGAGAGTCGAAGATAATGTTTATGGCGGCAGTAGGGTCGTGTTTCGCGAGGTGTAAGGCTCTGATTATGTCCATGTCGGAGTAATCCGAACCGACGATTAATCGAACGGTCGATAAAAGCTCCTCTGTAACTTTCGTTCCCATGTTGTTGAGTGTTTGTTTCAAACACCTAACCCTAAACTTTTAGGGTTGGATCGATTCAAATTTGGGGAAATTCTTTGAAATGTAAGAGATAGATAGAGAAATGGGGTTTGCAGTAGAGAAGAAGAAGAAAAGTGTTGAGGATTTCAAAGGCGACTGCTAAGTTCCGCAGAAGCGCACGTTAGAGGAAATTTTGAAGGGTTGTGTAATGGCGGGGTAAAGGTTGAAGATGGCGGGAGGTTTCAATGTAAATAAGAAACGCGAATGCGAGAGACGGCGCACGTGTCCTTTTTTGGTTTTTGCTCATTGCATTTCTATTCTACTTTCATGCTTAATTCCAAGAAGGCTTTTTTTGTTAGAAACGAGTGTCGAAATGACTAATTTATTATATTTGAGGAGTTCGAAACTTTGGATTTTTTTATTTTTGTAATCGTTTAATTTAAGGTTATATTAATTTGAAACGATGTTTAATTTATAGTTAAAATTCGGAGTGGATGACTTTTTTTATGAATTTTAAATTGTAAACTTAAAATGTTGGATTTTGATTTCGAAAGCCAAATTTGCCCTAACAGGTTGGATTTCAATCTTTTTCCATTCACGTTGGTTGTAATATAATTGCACGTTATCCGATTTTGTATTATTATTTTTTAGAAATTATGTTTTTTATTAGATTGAATACATAAACATCGTTAAAACTATTTTAGTGAAGTTAAAACATTGAATTATATCATAATTCTGAAGTTAGCGTTATTCGAAAATAAAGGGGCAAATATATATTTGGGAGTCGAACTGAAATTAGAAAAAACAGGAGATTCGAGCATCGATTGAGAAACTTAAAAAACAAAAATTGGGACTAAAGTTTCATCGTAGATTTGACCATAAAAATTTAATTTGAAATTCCAATCTTTATAATATAATTTATTTTTTTCTTATTCCAATCTCTTTGATTGGTGGAGCTAAGGTTAAACTCTGTCATGGAAGATCTTTCAAAAAAAATCATCTTCTTCCATTTATAATAAGTTGTGATACGCTCGAAGTCTTGAGAAGCTCCAAACCATAACCTGCAAGGTTATTATCATGTAATATAATATCAATTATTAGTTGCAAAGTTAATAGAATGAGCTAATTTTGAATTGAAATCTCTTTGACATAAATAAAAGAGAATGATACAGACTGGTTTGAGGAGTAGAATGGTTCAGCACTTCGTGCGAGTTTTTGAAAGAAAAAACCATATGACTTGAGGAGTTATATCTTGATTTGATTGGAATTCGAGTAAAACATTAATCGAGTCTACCTTTTTTTATAAAGATTATAAATCCAGGAAGAACGACCCATTAGAATTTCAAAAAAATAAAGAGCTATATATGTTTTTTCAGAAGATTTTATTTGCCTTAACAGATATTTCAAGCGCAAGTACTTAATGCTTTCTATTTTTTTCGAACCTTCTATTTTTTCTTAAAACAATATGAAACAACTCTTTATATCATGGAAATAGTGCTTTGTTTTGTTGAGGATAGATCATATGTTATCGACAAAAGGTCGTGCAATTATTTATATATAACATATCAAGGTAAAGTTGCATAAATTGTTAGTACAAAACAAAATTTTATATAATTAAATAAGTTTGCATAAGTTGAAGATAAGATATAGATATTCATAATATTATTCCTTAATCTTGATGTATCCAAGCCCTATATTTTTTAGAAGGACAATAGTCATTAGTTGGTCATGGACATTATTATAATTGAAATCTTATTTTATTTTGCATTGCCTAGTCCATATGGCCAGCCATTTTGTTGTCTTAATTTGATCTATGTGGATATGAATGATATATATTTGTTGATATTATATTCCTGTAACACTTTAAGAGAGGATAAAGGAACCATAGAGCTTTATTGTTACTTAGCATTTCAATCAATATCATAGAGTCATATTCTATTGTTAGGTTACTAATATTAAGGTTCTTACATATTAGCAAACCATCAAGCAGAGCCTTTCCCTCGGCTAGTATAGGAGACAACTTACCATATAATATGACAAAACTAGCAATCAATTCACCGTTATGATTCATTATTAAGCCCATCCACTAGATTCTTCATTGATGCCACATAAACCATTAATATTTAGCTTAAACCATTATTGCAATGAGGACTCCAACTAAGGAGACCAATTTTTTTCATTTTGTTTAAGTGATTGAAACATCTGAGTTCCATAGTTGTCTTGTAATCCTTTGTCTAGTGTTTCCCTTTGAGTTACCCAGCATTGTCCAAGCTACATATTTTTAATATAATTGATGATGTAATTAGATATAGTCGTATAACTATCATATTTAGCATGGTTATTTGCCATATATATCCCGTCATAATATAAGAGGAATTATAGATCTTAAATGCACATTCTTATTGAGAGACCAAAACCAACATCTTATAACATGTGTTATAGTCATATCTCTTTCCAAGGTGACGTTGAATAATCTAGAAAAGTATGACCATACAACTCAAGCTAGCTTGCAAGATACAAACAAGTGATTAACGGATTCAGACTCCTCATAAAATAGACATTTAGATATCGTGGTTATATTTATCTTTTGAAGTATAGAGTCAACTGATACCCAATTATTAAGTATCTTCTATAAAAGTACATAGCACTTTGTGGGGTAATGTCATTCCAATTGTTTTTGAATAACTTGGACTTATTACATTTACTTCTCAACCTATTCCAAATTTCTTTAGTATTAAATCCATTGGAGTTAGAAATCAACCACTTAATTTCCTTAACATACTGATTGTTATCTTGTTGATCGCATAACTTAATAAGATGAACAGTATTGATCCACTTATTTAACCAGAAGTATACCTATTTTTAACCTATTATCCAACCTTTTCTCTTATTCTGGCTAATATTTTCAATTAGTTGAATACTGTTTTTTAATTTGAAGTGGGTGTTCATCCTTATAGTATACCTCGAGAATATACCTAGCCCAAATAGTTTTTTGCCCTCTATATTTATATCATAATTTACAGGAGAAAATGTTTGGGATATCATAAAATTTCTTGATGTTCATACCCCTCTCTTCATATGGTTTACATAGGTTGTTTAAGTTAGTCCAATAAATTTTATTTAAGTCCTAACTAGATTCTCATAAGAGCATGTTGGATAAACTTTGAAGTTTTTTTTATAATAATCTTAAGAATTGAACAGCTCTGCATCTATTATATATAGATTGCTATCAGCACATATTGGAATAAAATTAGCCTGCCACCATAGAAAAGATGTTTACCTTCCAAATCCTCAATTATACTCTTTATATTAGTAATAAGATCATCATAATTTATGGATTTATTGTTAGTGTTTATATAATCTCAATATATAATATTGGTAAGTGGCTAGTATGGACACCATAATGAATACCATTCATATTAGTTATTAACTATGGAAAAAAAGTATAAGTAATCACTTTAGTTTTATCTTTGTTTATTATTTGACCTGAAACATTTTTAGAATGATGTAAGAAGTCACATGGAGTGTCAACATGGTTCGTTGATCCATTTTTTAAAATGAGCAAGTCATCTGCAAAGGCTAAACATGGAATCATCATAGTTCATCTTGACCTGAAGTTCAAACTTTTCCTAGATTTAAACAAACTTTGCATACCCCTTATGAGATACTCCTCAGTTATGATAAAAGGGCTATGGGATATAGGATCTTCTTATTTGATGCCATTAAAATCTTTGAAGTAGTATTTAGCCTTACTATTCACTATTATAAAGTGGAAAACTTGGGTGATTGTATTAAGAATTAAGTCAATAAACCTTAAACTAAAACCAAAATAATCCACTATCTTTAATATAAACTTGTGAGACATTTTAATAAAGGCCTTAGAAACGTCAGCTTTGATCGTGATATTACCCACTGACTTTCCTTTTAAGGTATTGGGAAAGTTCCTTAACTAGTATAATATTATCATGAATGTTATTTTCATTCACAAGTCCACCTTGCTCATTCGATATAAGTTTAGGGAGAACCATATATAGCATATTGTTAATAAATTTAGAAATTATTCTATTTAATAATGTGCATAGACTAATTAGTATATACTCGTTCCAGTTTAAGGATTAATTATCTGAAGGATCTATGATATAATAGTAGCATATATACCTTGAGGAGTTGTCTGTCCATTGAAGAACTCCCTTATTGCAGCACCAAAATTTATCTTAATGATGTTTCATCAAGTTTGATAAAACAAGTCGTTAAATCCATCAATCTTGATAACTTTTTGAATCTTATTTTGATAAGGTAACTCCATTAGCATTTTATTGTCTTCATCAGTAATAAGATTAAAAATGATATTTATAAGTTTTTGATTCATCTGGCTTGTAAGAATAGCTTTAAAATGAGATTCTGCTAAATTATCCAATTATTCATAATCATGGATCCAATTATTTTCATCACTAACACGTAATATTTGATTATTTCTCAACTTATTTTTAACATAGTTATAGTACAAGGATGTGTTTATTTTTCCATCACAGATCCAAATTGTATTACATTTTTTCTGCCAATAAAGTTCTTCTCTTTTTAAAACGTGGAGGTAAACAGCCTGATCTTTAGCCAAGTATATTTTATCCTTCATGTTTTTAGTCTATTCATACATTTTTTTCAAGATCTTTGACTTATTCCTCAGCTTGAATAACATAATAAAAAAATGTTCCCAAAATGCTCTCAGTTCCATCTTTTTATCAGTTAGCTTCAATCTTTCCAACTTGTTACATAAAATAAACATTGGTTGACCATCTATCTCAATTATCAAATTTTATTCGACAATCTTCATAATATCTTGGTGGTTTATCCACATATTTTGGAATTTAATGATACATTTATGTTCCTGTTACTATCTTCAAGAGTGATGCATATGAGGGTATGATATCAACAGCTTATATCCATGTATCTAACTCTTGTTTCATGAAATTAATAAGTCATACATTATTGGTTGGGACCCTACTAACTTTTTTCATTTCCTCTTGTTAGACCAAATGTATTTTGTTCAAATAAAACTTGCATCTTTTAAACCACGATCATTTGTATCATTGTTAAATTCTTATAAATTTCTCAAGCATAATTATAAACAATAAAGTTGTTCATGAGCAGTTGAGATGATATTAAAGTCTCTCATCGCGATCCATTTTTTATCATTATCAGTCAAAGCCCTTAAATGATCCCGTAGCTCTAATCTTTGAGCCCTTAAGCATTTAGCATATACAATGGTAACTATGAAGATTTTATCTAGTTTTAAGTGGTTAACCTTGATATATAAGAACTGAATATGATTGGAGATGATATCCACTTTGAAATTTTCATTCCATATTAGCCAAATTTTGTTATTTATATCAGATAAACTATTTTGGAAACCTATACTTTTAGTTACATTGAGCAGATTATCGGCAACTATAAGAGGTTCCTGAATACCCAATAAATTAATACATTTATTCCTTTTGATAGATCTTAACTTTTTTTAGACTTTATTTTATATACCTTGGATATTATAGTTTAAAATATTTATAGTCATTTGAAACTATTTGAGGTAATCATGTTTGGCTTTTTCACTTGAGAAACCTTAGTAGTTAATCTGCTTTTACCCACCTTTCCTTTGGCATTTTTTACCTTATTGCTAATATTCCCTTTTAATCTTTTTCCGACTTTAATTCTTATGAGTTTGAGAGATAAATTACTTAGGTGAATTTTTTTTAAGCCATAGTTTTATGCTCATTTAATATATTCATAACAACGCCTATCTCTATTGGTTGAATGGCCTTCGTAATATCAGACTCATTAACCTCAATATTTTCTATTGTAAATTGTTGATATTATTGTCTTGATAATTGTTTGCTTCATGATTATTGTATTTACTACTTGAATCCATTTCTTTTGTAGTGTCTTGAGAATTCATCTATCATGTTTGATCATTTATACTTTATCGATCCTCTAAATTATCTATTATTTTTTCTTTTGCAAATGATTAATTTGATTTTTGGTACATATTTTGAGGTATTGTTAGATGGCTTAAGGCTGGTAGTATAATATTTTGAGGTATTATTTAGAGGCTAATATGAGTTATCCCTCAAGTTTTCCTTAATAGTCATCAACCTCTTACATTATGAATCAATGTGTCATAAACGCATATAGACCTTATAAAATGTATGAATATCTTCATACTGGATGTCAACCCAACATTCATTATTGTCTCTGAAACCTATATAAGCCTTATTGATAGGATTCCTGGTAATATCTCATTCCATTAAAGTCTTACAACAATTATGCATAGCTTTGTGATTTTCAAGAACCCAGACTTTTAGCAAACTACTAATAAAGATGCAATATTCACAATGATTCATTTACTGAATAAGAACTGATGGACATTTAAAAATCTTATCTAAACATGAGTTGTTGAGCTTCCGATTTTATAATGAAAATAGGGCTACCATTTAAGCAATCTCATCGAAGAATCACTAACCTGTCATACATTTCTTTTTTAGATCTTACAAAGATCATCTTATAAAGTGAACTCAATTAAGTTATGCCTTGAGTCTTAAGATGTTGTATTTACTTCACTCGCGACTTTAAAAAAAATTAAAAATTGCTAAATATAAAAAAGTTTAGGCTTATCTTCAGTAAAATTTCCAACTAATGTGTATTTTGAAGATTCCAACAGTTTCTCGTTGTCTTTTAAGAAGAATTGGATTACAATGTGATCATATATTTCTTTAGTTCTCATGTGTTGAAAAACTAGTTTTGTAATGGTATCTCTAACAATTTTAGCATATATTTTAACCGAGTTGATTAATCTATTATCCTCCTTGTTTGTTAAATCAAATATATAATTGGTTTTTAGGTCAAAATTTTGCTTGCCAATGGTTATTGTGATATCCTCTGTTTTTTAAAGGTATGAAACTAATTTATCCAGTTTTTCTTTCTCCAAGGAATCGTGTGTTGAGGCATTGTTCTTCTGTAACAATTCTTGTGTTGTAGCCTTATTATTTCTCATCGAATATTGTATTTGCATCTTTTATAATATATGATGAGAACTTTGTTTTCTTTTGCACTAGCAAGCAGTCAGTGCTCTATTATTGAATTTCTAGTCATGTTTTCAGGTTCTAATCATAGAGCTTTAAGAAGCTTGATATCATTCGTTAAAATTATTACTACTCCCGATTTTGATTTTTTAGATCGAGCTTAGTTGTATTAATATTATATTTATTTATGGTTGTGTTATTATAATGATAAAAATATAAAAAAAAGTTCCGAATTTTATTATTTTTGGTGAGCATTAACCATCTGAATACATATAATTGGTTAAAATTACAAGGAGGTCAACTAGATTAAACCGATAACATACTATTCGAGAATTTTCACAACCCTTATGCAACAACCATAGACTAATGATTCATTGTTGGAAGATGATGAATCAATGATAAACCCATATATAGATCAACCAGTCATAGAGCTAGAAGTCATGGCGTTTAAATTAAGATTTTCTCATATTCTGAAATTATAATAAGATTATTGAATTATAGATCGTATCATGTCTATCGCAGCACGGTAAATGAGTAATGTTTATTTTATAATTTTATTTTTGATAAAACCGTTCGAAGATATGGCATGGTTTGACTATATTATTAGTTACACATATAATATAGATTTATACATGCTCAAACCCGTAGTTCGACAATTTAGTCATATCAAATGTATATCGTATCATCCGAGTAAAAATGATAAGAAATGTATAAGGGGTAACATGTTACTAGATTATAATAATTCGATTTGAATGAGATATGACCCTCACATTTTATCAACATACCATATAAGAACAACAGTGTTTGAAGGTTTGGACATTCATACCACGGACCGAGACTAAGATAACTTTGTTTAGAGAAGTCTTTAGTATGTTGTATCCTTTATTCAGGACGATGAAGAGTTACTGGGTGAACAAATACACAATACGCACAGAAATAACATGTGTGTGGGGCATAAGAGGGTGGTCGTTAAGTACAAGGACTGATACCGTGATATGTCGGTTTATGAAAGAAATGATGCATTGTGGGACACCGATGATATATGTAATTTGTATGTAAATGAGCGACACATGTGATATATTATATGTTTTGTGTTATCTATTATTATCGATTGTGATATGGATACTTTAATAGATCATGTGGTTCAAATTTATGTTCTATTTTGTATTAAAGTAAAATAATAAACTAAAAACAACAAAAAATGTAAAAAACATTAACATACATCATGTTTTTTTATAAAATTTTAGGTAAGGTATAAAACAACATATTTTATTTTTAAAATACAACCGATTTTGACCAATTAGATCAAAATCAAACATAATTGCTATAGATTTTTTTTATAAATTTTGAACCTAAATAATTTATTTTGAATTTTTATTTTCAATTTCAAAACTAATTTCAACATAGATAGTCTAAATTAATTATAAAATAATAAATACATATGATAACTGAGTTTGACCAACATAAATTTGAGTTTTCAAAATAACAATGTAGTTCAATTTGATAGGTCAAAATAAAGTGCATAGTTCTTTATATTTGAACTATAAGAAACATTCAAAAGACAGCTAGTTTTTACCACACATGTCACGTTTAATTGTATTTTTAGTTTTACAATTTGTAACTTTTCGACCCATACTGTTGAAATATTTGCATTTGGATAAAAAAATCATATAAATTTGACCACATAGGTCGAAGTTAAATGTATTTCTTTTAAATCAAGTGATATGTGTTGGTACATTATTGGTTTGTTTTAATCAATTTTATATACAACTATTTTAATATAGTTTTGCATTGTTTCATATATATTGATGGGATGAACTATATAAATAAATATAATTTTTTGAATAAATAAAATCTTTAAGATTTACAGTTGAGTTGAACTTCCAGATACAAAAATAATTTTTTAACGATGCAATATTCATGTTTTTTCAAACTTTCCATTGTGGGACATCATTCAAAAAAGTTGGGTGTGTGTGATTATGTTTTGACATGAACTTTTAAATATTGTAATATAACTCCAATAAGATGAACTCTGAGTCTTAAAAGGAAAATTACATATATTTTCCTAATGATTTTATCTTTATTCAGTTCTAAAATGTTGTTTTTATATTTTTTGTATCTCTTGCAAGCAAAAAGTAACTTTGGATCTCACTCGTGTTTTGTTTATCGTAATGATTTTTTCATTAACATGCCTCTTAAACATTTACTTGTGCGTTCAACTCATTCTTCAAGCTTTATTTATTATAACATACGTGAGTCGTGAATATATACGAGTGATATTTTAAATATGATATATTGTTTTAATTTGTTTATGTCTCATATAATACTTGACAACTAAAATAATCAAGAAAAAACTATTTTGTAAAGATATTAAAATATTAACACCCAATGAAATAAGTCAAATTTTAAAACAAAATAATTTATTTTGACCTTGAGGTTCGAAATCAAGTGTTTTCTTAAGGTGAGTGCGATTCAGATGGTTAATATTTAGTAGTGTGGGATAATATGTAGTTCCAAAACGGGATGAAATTAAATTCGTCGCACAACACAAAGCTTTGACGCATGTGGTCGAAAAATTGATGATGTTGGAAGTTGCTCGACCCGGTTATATGATTGTGGTTATAAACAATTAAGAGTTAAAATGTTAAAAATGTTAAAAATGTATTTATACATTGATTGCACTTGTTCGGCTTGATTTGGGTTTGAAAATAATTTTTTTATTTTCCATAAAAGATATTTATAAGATTTTTTTGGGCTTTTTTGTTAAAATCGAATGAAAAATACATTTGATTTAGATTTGATATGATTTGATTTGTTACGTGTGAAAGATGAAAAATTTAAAAGAACTAGTAATATCATTTGTAAACTGGAATGAGTAAAAAAGACAAAATATAAAAACATATCGAGTTGAAATAATTCTAAAAATTGTGTGATGTGTCCAACCAAAACTATTAAAAACATGTATTTACTTTGCTTACAAAATATTATAATTGTTCACTTTATTGTTTTCATAAAACAAAATGCGAGTCATTAATAGATATTAATATATACATTAATGACTTATTTTTTATATACAATGTCTCTTATTATATATATATATAATACGAATGAGTGCCACTATTTATGCAATTTTTTTTACTGTAATAGATTTTAATTTAATTCAATCAATTTTTTAAAAACAAGTCTATAAATATAATAAATAGTAAATTACTTAACGTGTGTCCTAAACACCGGTTAGCAATTTCAAAATAAAAATTATGACCATTCATTTAAACATTTTATTTATTATAAGATTATTTTAGAAGGTAATAAACCAAGTTATTTATTTTTAATTTTTTAAAATTCAATGTTTAATTTGAGATTTTTTGTATTTTTATTATTTGATCATAAAATCACATCCTATAACCGCTAAAGATAACGAGTCGATACGTAATTTGTTTATTATTTTTTTAAATTGCGTGACTAACTTATGATCTTCACATTTAACAGATTATCGTATCATCAAAAGTATTTTTTTTGGTTCGCTACTCTCTCATATATATATATGGAATAATTTTTTGTTCTTTTGTGATTTTAGCGGTTAGTAAATTTATGCATTTAACATCTTAAAAAAAGTTATATACTTCACCATTAATACTAATTGTTTTGGTTTTATGCGATTGTAGTTGGTTAAATATTATTTATTATTAAATCGTGTGTTGTTTTCATATTTGTATAACTTATTTTATATAATTTTTATGATTTTTCAATTGTAGTTGGCTAGATTGGTCCATGTATTGATTGTATATTGTTTGCATATTTTTGAATCTTATTTCATACTTTTCTACAACTATTGTTGTTATAGTTAGTTAGACTGTCTATTTACTAATTGTGTGTTGTTTAAAAGTTTTTATAATTTATTTTGTACTATTTTTTGTAACTTCTGCAACTACAGTTAGTTAGGCACGGTTTATGTATAGATTATGGATGTTTGCATGTTTTTGTAACTCATTTTATACATTTTTTTGCAATTCGTTAAATTATAATTAATTGTGTATTATGTATTGATTATGTGTTATTTGCATGTTTATATGACTTATCTTATACTAGTTTGTGTAACCCTTGTAGTTGTAGTTGGTTATGTATAATATATGTATCATTTGTGTGTTGTTATAATATTTTTTTACTTGTTTTCTACTAATTTCGTCAACTTTTGAAATTACAGTTGGTTACGTATTGTTTCTGTGTTCATTTTGTATTATCTGCATGTTTCTGCAACTTATTTTGTAGTAGTTTTTGTAATTCACGGACTTGCAATTTGTTGGGTATAACTTATGTAGTGATTTTGTGTTATTTGTATATTTTTGCAACTTATATTGTACTAGTTTTTGCAACTATTTAACTTTTTCAGGTATGGTTAATATAATGATTATGTATTGTTTGCATGTTTCTCAACTTGATTTATATTAGATTTGTAAACTTTGATAGTTACAGTTGATTAGGTATATTTTTCGCAATTTATTTTATAATAGTTTTTGCAACTTATGCAAATAATTAGTTATGTATCGCTTATGTATTGATTGTGTGTTTTTCACAAGTTATCACAATTTATTTTATATTATTTTCCGATTTTGTCCAGTTGTAATTGGTTAACGAATATGCAATAATTGTGTGTTGTTTGTATAATTTCGTAATTTATTTTGTGTTATTTTCATAATTTATATGTTATTAACTGATCATGTGTTTTTGTATGTCTTAGTAACTTATGGTGTACTAGTTTTTATAAAGTACCCAGTTATAGTAAGTTACGTATTATTTTAGTCTTGGTTATGTGTTGCGTGCATGTTTCAAAGTTAGATTCGAACTAGTTTTCACAAGTTACCCATTTACATTAGAGTATCGGTTGATTAAACATTTATTGTGTGTTATTTGCTTCTTCTCGCAAGTCAAATTATACTAATTTTCCAATTCATTGTATATTATTTTTTTACCATTCATTGTGTACTTAGTTTTCACAATTTATTTTGTATAAATTTTGACAACTTATCCAATTTTAATAGATTACTAATTTATAGATGAACTTTTTTGTATATTTATGATTTTATAAGTTAAGTTGAACTAGTTTTCATGACTCCATAATATACTAATAATTTTTCATTTACTTGTTAAAATGGATTTTTTAGTATTTTTTATATAACGACAATTATATTTTATTAATTTAATGAACATAATACAAATTATTGAAGAACACATGCAAGTTATCCAAAATACATTATCCTTAAGTTGACATTATTATATATTAGTGTAAATTCATATGTTTTTTATGATTGTTTATGTTTTGTTCTATTTGTGGAAGCTCGTATGTTTAGTCAGTACTAACTGAAAGTATTTGGTTGAATGATTATTAATTAGGCTAAGTTCGTTTAGTTTACATATTCATGAACATAATTTATAATAAAAAAAATATCCAAAGTTTGTTTAGAATATAATAATCATTTATCATTTCATTGAGGGTGACGATCTTACCTATAATGATAATTTTGAGCCATATCACACATGTAACCGATGAATACATATAACATAAATATGTCTTAACCTAAATAATATATTTATACACGACTCACTGTTGATCCAAAATTAATTGACAGACTAATGATCCTCTTATGAGTATGGTATTGCCCCACCGACCAACCACTTGAATTGATTTTAATTGTCTACAAGTTAGTGAGCCTGCGGTTTTCTCATACAAAAGGTTACCTCTGTTTGTCCTTAATAAAATACCCGCATGCTAATATATTCATTGAGAAAATAATATAATCAAGTAAATCTCCACATCATAATAAATGTCTTGTCAATTGTAGTGGGGTAATACCCAAAAAAGCTCCATAGTTGGTCGAGCTGGAGGTCAAATGTTAACTTTCTAAAGGTCCAACCACATGTGAATTTCCTTTGGCATGTGATGGGGGGGACTCTTCCTACAAGAAAAAAATATTATTTTCGAAGACATGATGAAATGGTTTGACTAATGAGCTTCAAACTCTTTCATAAGTTATCTCACTATGTAGATTTAAATTTTACGGAAGAATCTCGGCAAGCGCTCAAATCCTTGGCAGATGAAAGAGGATTGGCTTTCAATCTTTCTCTTTAGACAAACACGCCTTATGTATTGAGTATTAAAATCTAGCGTGATGTCTCGGTTGTCAAGCCTTAAATTATGGCAGAAGGGTCTCATCTAAAAATCATTTGAAATTGTTCTACATTCGAAGCCACTCAGGTTTTAACACGTGTTAAACTCGCTATAAGTTGATTATAACTCATTATTTACTGATTTAATATATTTATGTAGTAATAATGGTGTAGGTGTTGGCATTTTTTATTCACATCAAGTTTTAATCTTCGACAACGGTCGACCATAAAAAAAACTTCTATGGAAACCATAAATACTCTCTAGCTCCACCATTAAGACTCTTTGAATTATGTCAAGCATGTCAAAGCGTGTCAAAGAGCGTGACATTCTTCTCACGAACAGACTTATAAGTTTCTTCATCTCAGTCCTCGTCGGCCCTGTTGCTATCCAGATAACCTTATATTTCTCAATAGATTTATAATTATAGATAAATGCATGTAGCACGATTTCTAATGTACTATGGTAAACAAGAGTAAAAATGGTATTAGATGATGAGTTAGACTTTATAGGCTCTCCACTTATGAATGATGAGGAACGGATTGAACTGAATCTAATGGGGTTGACATGTCATTAAAAACTATAAGGTCTAAGACACGATCCATAACCATAAGCATCGAATATAAAAGTTAGACTTTATAATAAAATTCTTTGCTCATCCATTGAACACGCACATAAATACTCATATAAAATTTATAATGCATACTTAAAAGACTTCTTATATCAATTCATCCACCCTTGTCATTGAAAAGTGGAGATGTCAGGGAAAGTAGGTCTTGATTATCGAACCACTAATTAGAAAAACTATTAATATAGACAAAATCAAAATCATAATATTGGATATCATCCAAACCGTACTTGGAAACCTGATGAATAATACTATTGTAAATATTGTATAATATGTTCGGCACGATAGAGGGCCTACCTTAAGAAAACAAAATGCTTATTTCTTAAAATTTATAGCCTGACAAGGGCTCTAATAAAAATGATCAAATATTTATACTAAAGCATAACTCAATGTGCTCAAGAATAATTACGAAACAATAGTTTATTCATTTGATCAGGATCAAGAAGATGAAGAAACGTAAAAAGGATGTATATGCCAAATTCAATAAAGATTTGAAAAACCAAGTCAACAGGATCTCAAGCTTATATACAAAATTTAATTACACGAGGATTCCAAAAAATCATTATCACAAAGAGTAGGAATTATGCAGTAAATATAGCTAAGAAACTATGGACCATGATTCGAGTTTGCATTGTGTTTCGCTTCCATCAGATGTTTTTATGCAAATTTCGTGAATTTGTGGCTTACCTTATTGAGGTCAAATTTCTAGATGAGGTCGAGCTTTACGTTTTATAGAGAATAAAGGGTAAAAAACACCACAGGTCCTCCATGTTTGTCACTTGTAACACATCAGTCCCTATTCTTTGTCTCTGTAATAAATCGGTCCCCTATGTTTTAAAAATGTAACAAACAGATCATTTTTTGTAATTTATGATCCAATGGAGGCTCATAGTGTTATAATACATATAGAAGAAGTTAAGATCTATTCTCTGGCCAATGGAATGAGTGTTAAAATTAGTACTTAGTTGCCACCAAGTTTATAACCAAGGTTATTATCTTTATTATCGGATAACTTACATGTATTTTCATAGTGCAATGATGATGTAACCGGAGTTACTACTGAAGTGGTTTGTTATAAGTTGTCAAAAACGAACTGATGTTGGACCGGTTGTACAAAAAAGGTCTTTATCTAAAGAAAAAACATATGTGATTGTCCAAGAAGTTTATCGGTTGACCAAAATGGACCACATCGAAGAATATCAGTACCCATTATGGACTGCCAACCCTGTTTTGGTCAAGAAAAATAATGGAAAGTGGCGCATGTGTATTGACTTCACTGATCTTAATAGGACATGTCCCAAAGATCCTTATCTTGTTCCTCAGATAGATCAGTTTGTAGACTCTACCTATGGGAACAAATTATTGTCTTTCATGGATGCAATTTCAGGGTACAACCAAATAGAAGTATATCTGAATGATCAAGATCACACCACTTTCATTGCGAATAGAGGACTTTATTGTTATAAACTGATGTCATTCAAATTGAAAAATGCTGGGGTCACCTATCAAAGGTTAGTGAATAAAGCCGTTTATAGTCAAATTGGCAGACATATGGAAGTTTATATAGATGACATGATGGTAAAGATCCTTGAAGAAGATACACACATATTCGATATTCAAGAAATATTTTCTAACTTAGAGGCTGCCAATTTAAAATTAAACCCTGAGAAATGCACTTTTGGGGTCCGATCTGGAAAGTTCTTGGGTTATGTTATAATCGAAAAATGGATTCGGCTTGATCTGGATCAGCTGAATGCTCTATTAGCTATGGAACCTCCTCGAAACACTAAAAAAGTTCAAAGATTAACTAGACGCTTGACTGCATTAAAGAGGTTTATTTCAAGATCATCAGACAAGCGTGCTTAATTTTTACAAGTATTGAGGAATACCAAAGACTTTAATTGGTTTCTGATATGTGATCAAATATTTCTTGAAATCAATAAGCATTTTTATTCGCCCAATACGTTTTTCAAATCTACTCAGGGGGGAAACCTCGTATTTACTTAGTTGTATCAGAGTATGTATTAAGTGTTGTACTAGTAAGAGAGGTGGATAATTACCCCCGTCCGGTTTATTATATTAGCAAAAGTATTTTGGATGCTGAAATGAGATATTTAAAGTTAGAAAAAATTACCTTAGCATTGGTAATAACAGCTAGAAAAAATGAGACCATACTTCCAAGCTCATTCGATTGTCGTCCAGACATCTTTTCTTTTGAAGAATGTTCTCCAAAAGGCTGATATATCAAACAGGATGACCAAGTGGTCAGTTGAGTTAGGTGATTATGATATCGACTTTGCGCCCCGAACTGCAGTTAAGGCTCAACAAGTGGCTGATTTCTTAGTCGAATTTCATGTTGATAGCCTCAATGGGAAAATACAAGAGTCCCAGACTAAAAAAGTATGGGTAGTCCAAACTTATGGCAGATCTGTTACAATGGGATGTGGGCCAGAATTTGTTTAACTTCTCCTTATGGTGATACTATATATCAAGCTATATGTTTTGGTTTCAGGGCCTCCAACAATGAATCCAAATATGAAACAACTATAGTCGGTGTCAGATTAACCCTTATATGTGGAGCAAAAAGAGTATGATTAATGAGTGACTTTCAACTACTTATTCACCATGCTAAGGGGCAGTCTGAGGCAAATAAGGAAAAGTTGATAGACTATTTACTCATATTGAGAGAAGTTGCTGCAAATTTCAAAGATATCCAATATGAACATGTCCCTAGATCGAAGAATATTGTGGCTGACTCTTTAACAACCATAGCCTATTCTGAATCCTAGCCATGGTTTCTAATGTTAGAATACACATCAATAGATTCAAGCTAAGAAAAGGGTAAAGAGAATAAAGAAAGTATGAGTATATTTTTCATTCAACCCAAAGATTGGAGGTATGCTATTTTTCAGTTTATATCCGATGAAATTTTACCTATTTATAAATCCCTAACTAAAAAAATTAAATATAAAGCTCGTAGTTTCCTGGTATTAAAAGAAGTTCTTTATAATAAATCATTTAGTAGACCTATATTGTGTTGCTTAGGATATGAAGAATCCCAAAATGTTTTATTTGAACTGCATGATAGAGAAGGCTATGCATATTGTGGCTATAAGGCCTTAACCAGAAGAGTCTTATTAGCAGGGTACTACTGGCCAATAATAATGGCAGATGCCAAATATATGGTCAAGAGGTGTGATCTTTGTCAGAAATATGGAAATAAAATCCATGTACCAACATTTCCTATGGAGTCCATATCCAAACCAATACCTTTTGATAGATGGGGGTTAAATTTGGTTGGGTCTCTTCCCCATGGCATTCGGTAAATATCGAACGATAATAGTGGCAATTGACTATTTTTTCTAAATGGATGAAAGCAGGTCCCTTAGTTGGAACTACTTTTAAAGTGGTTATAAAGTTCATTATATCCAACATATGTTGCAGATTTGGAGTTCCCCAGAAGATCACTATAGATAATGGGCTACAATTTGATAATAACGATATGAAGATGTTCTACACTTCCAGATGGATTGAACATTGTTTTTCTTTTCCATTCCACCCTCAATATAATGGGCAAGTTGAAGTTGTTAATCAAACGATCTTGTCCGGTTTAAAAAAGAATTTGGAAGGAGTTGTAGGAAAATGGTAAAGTTATTTTCAAGAAGTACCGTGGGCTTACCGAACTACTCCCCGGATTGCTACACAAGAATCCCATTTTACTCTTGTTTATGGGATGAATGCAATTACACTCATAGAAGCTACTTTACCATCTTTCAGAATCCAAAACTATTCCGAACATGCAAATGATATGATATTTAGGATTCAGTTGGATTTGATTGAAGAGAGGAGATTCAACGCACATTTAAGAACAACACATTATTAGGGTTTAATGAGAAGCAGATTTGCATCCAAGGTTAAAAGAAGATATTTTCAATTGGGAGACAAAATCTTGAAAAAAGTCTTTTTGTACACTAAAGAAAAATAGTTTGGAAAACTAGTTACGAACTGGGAAGGTCCCTATGTGGTATGTAAAAAAGTTACGTTATGGACATATAAACTTCAAGAGAAAGAAAGCAAAGCATTGAAGCACCCATTGAACATTGAACAACTCGGGTTATATTTAGAATAAAAATATCTTGTAAATAGTTACTTTTTCATATCTCAATGAAAATATTAGGGGGGGGGGAAATTTTTCCTACCCTGGTGGTGCTGAGAGGTTTTAATGAGGTGTCCGGGTTTTTCAATAACATCTTATGCTTTCTTCAAAATCCTTGTGCAAAATTATTAACCATAGTATAAAGAGATTGGATAAATTAAATACTCATTAAACACATCGGCTCTCAAATGAAGTATCTTTGAGCTGATCGGATTTGTTAAACACTTGATAGGATTTACTGAACACTTGATCACATTTATCAAACATTTGTGATTGAAGTCATTCAATGCTTATTAAAAAAATCGGAAGTATTGAAAACTACTTAGAATGTTAATTGTAAGAAGACAATGAAGTTCGTATAAAAGAAATATGCGATATTTAACTTGCTCGGAACAAGTCTGATCCATAATTCACAAAAATTCTTGACCATTCAAGGACTTAGGTTCATAGGACAGGAATTCAAAAAACATAACAAAATTCCTTGGTCGTCCAAGGACTTTAGTTTTGAGAACACAGCATAAAATTACAACCTTAGGGCTTGTTCCCTCCGGTTTCTTCATCACCTACAGTTTTCTTGGGATTTTTGAGTTTAGCGCTTGAACTCTCACCAGTTCCTTCACCAGAATCTTCTCTATTTGAATAACCATGCTTGTCATCATCCATCATGGTATGGAAAAGTATCTCCTTGTACAGTACATATTTCCACAAAGTACCAAGGGTCCTCTTCGGAAAAGTTTCATAAAATAATAAAACCATGTCTAATTTGACCCCATCATCTCTCTTCTCCAAAGAATCCACCACTCGGGTAGCATACTTCTCAATGCCTGTGACTATCTTTTGGGCTTACTTTCTTATTAAATAAGCTTCTTATCTGTCTTCTCCTTAAGAAGAGGCAAAAGTTTCCTGTCTGAAATATTTGGTCTGAAGATCCTCTTGAGCACTTCTGGACTGGCACAGTTTGGTAGCCAAGTTTTCTATCTCCTTATTTAAGGCTTTTATACTTTGCTGAGCAATGGAGAGATCGTTCTTCAAGCCCTAGTTTTCTGTGGTTAGGGAAGTTATGGTCGTTGTTTGTTCCATGACTTTACTTTTTAGGTCAACTATCGGACAGATATAACCCAATAAGGCATGGCTCATAATATCTTGCTCACTTGATATCTTGTATGATTCACCATTATGTGTTACAGCATTGGCCACATTGGCATGAGGATAAGTCATTTCGAAGTCATCTTTGTCCAGATCACTAAAGTACATGTTCTGAAATTCATCCAAATTGACATCTCCTTCAGTAGTTGGTTGTTCGACTGGTATGAATTTTTGAGAAGGAGGGTTATGTGGAATTTCTTCTCGTGGAGGAAGATAAGTAGGTAAGTGAGGAGGAAGTTTGGTGGGACAAAGTATTATCTTCTGACCCTATGCTACTTTTCTTCTTCTTTGCAGCTCTTTCGTCAGTGCTCTCCTTCTGCCTCTTATGTGATTTCTTTTTAATTTGGGGCGGATGATCCAATCCGCCAACTTATTTTACTGTGGCTTCAACTGCCTCTAATATAGTAGTGTTGATTCCTCGTTGATTCCATGAACCAACCCCTTTGGAGAATTAATGAGATTAGTCGATTTTAGTCTTCTTCTTCATCTTGTTCTTGATCTTGTCATGATGACTAAGGGATTTGTTCCAGGAAGTAAAGTGAAGTTTGCCATCCATAGTCTCAATTCTCTTTAGAATAACATCTGCTGGAGGAGGAGTGGTCATCTGCTCCCAAGTAAATTCTCTACTCCCTGTAGTATTCCATAGGTGAGACCTCACAAAGTTTCCAGAAGTAAAATAGTTATGGAAACCCAACCCCCATTTCTTTGATGCCCATTCGTTCAACCTGGTACAAGTAGTTTGGCTTGCCTCCAAGTGCACTGAAAACATTTTTGAAAATACTACAAGAGAACACAATAGTCAGTTCGGAATATCAACATAGTATTTTGAAACTAATAAAAATACGAACAAATATTACTTAAACTTTTCCAGCGGCTGGTTAGCTGACTTGGATTGGTGGTGGGGTTTATATTTCTTTCATTCTTCCACGTTCCGTTGATAAAAAGAAATTATGTCCTCCATGGCTTCTCGGACTCCAACAAATCATTTACCACCTTATAGTCATTACCCATCTTGTAATGGTAAAAAAAATGGTGGTTATGCATACACTCGCCACGACATCAAATTTCGTCATGGGTAGGGGAATGTTTGACAGTCTGGATGCCATTATACCAGCCAACAAAGTATATCATCCATTTGGGCTCAGTTGCTTGGGCATAACCTTATCAGGTGGAAATACCTGACTATTTCTGGGTCCAAAGAAAACCGAAGGCCCCAATTGAGCACTTCAGTATATACCACAAACTCATGGGATTTATAGTCCATGGGGGTTTATGGAGTGATTGATATTCTCACCTTAACGAAATCCGGAAATCCCATTTTCGTTCGGATCCGATCTAGTTCAGCAATGTGGGTGTATACGTAAGAAATATTCTGAACAGCTATCAAATACTTCACACTAACCGTGTGAAAGTTTGGACCTACTTTTCCTTCAAGACACTCCTGAAGTGACTCAGTTTTGGGCAGACATGCTTTCATTTTGTTTGACCGATCTGCCGCGTTGTTTTCTGTTTGTCCGGATGTCTCAAAATGAGTGCCTTCCGTACTGTCCTTCATGGTATCCTCCATTACATTTGACTGTTGTTCGAACGGTTTAGAATCTGATGTGGGCTTTATTGTCTCCGAACTAGCAGGTTTTGAAGAAGATATAGTACTTTTGGCCTTATAAAGGCGAGCTACCCTTCGAGGGGTGGATTTCTCAGCATCTGAACCCATAGCCAGAAAATGTGAAGGTTTTCTAACAATGGAAACTGTTTTTTCTTTAGGCAGAGGGTTTTTAGACTTTTGAACTGAAGGCCCTGACTCTAAAGGAGATAGGGTTGGAATAAAATATGGTTTTCTAACTTTTGATGTTTTATATGATGATGAACTCTTGTTTGTGTTTGGCGTTGTTTGACTGATTTCTCCACCAGGATATGCAGGGAGTCCAACTGCAATTCTTGCGTCCCTTCTTGCCCTTTCCAAATCGGATAAGTTTAGCCAATCTTCATTCACCAATGCGTTTCTGGCTGCGAACATATAATCTACCCACACACAATTTTAAAATATTATCAAGCATTCTCTATCTATAAATTTTTATATTTTCATAAAGATAAAACAGTGAAACTTGTTTGAATAAGAGATAAAAATGTGGGAGTTTCACTTACGGGAAGATGAATCAATCAAAATAATGATTAGGGGCTAGGAAGTATGGGGATTACACCCTAAGTTACTTTTTAGCCACTAGGTACATGAATCAAGGAGAAAATACGGCTGAGAGGTCGAACCAAAACGCGACATATGTCCCACTTCAAAAAACTGACTTTTGGAATTCTTAACTATGAGTTAATCTCTTTGAATCCGATCAAGATTCACTTCGGATACAAACGTCAGATCAGACTTCACCTTGGATACATACTAAGTTTTATTTTTCAAGTTAGTTATCCAAAATATCTTTGCAAGACCTTAAATGGGCTATTGATGAGGTCAGATTTCTATGACACTGACTATTGTATATATGTGAAGGGCTGTTCGGACATATCTAGTACCGTGCCCCACCAAACTCAAGTGGACCGTGACTAAGCTGGTTGCTAGTCATTTCGTATCTTTGGGCTAATGGGCTTTTAAACTTGGCCCAAGCCCATTGTCCGACCCAGAAGGCCCACAAGTCATTAAACAAGTATAAATATCCCAACTACTTTCATTTATGGGGGTGATAAAAAATTTACTGCTCGTACACACCTCTTTCATCTCTCTACTTATCACTTAAAATTTTGATTACCTGAAACTCTTTCCCAAAACACCATTTGATCATAAATAAACCACACCAGACTCGAGCTAACTCCCACATGGACCTCTTCAAGCATAGAATATGACTTCCAAAGCCTAATGACCAAATGAGGGGTCTTAAAAGATCTTGAAGATACATAGTCTCCTTCCCCAAATATAGGATTTCCCTGCCTTTATCTTGAGATTACAGTATCTGTCATTGTCATTTGGTAGGGTCTCTATAAAGAGGTAGTGTCAAATATGTGTTCGCTAATCAACTTCGGACTCAGTGATGTATACCTCAACTACCTCACTATTCCGAGATTGCAGCTACATTTTTTTATTAAAGGTCTTTCTTGTAGAATTTCCAAAGGGTTACACCTGGACATATAAAATATGTTACAAAGTCGTTTATAGAGTTTTCTAATATGATGACTTGTTCAAAATACATCCACTTGAGATTATTGGTTTATTGCTTCAGAATTTTTAAGTATTATATGAGATTGTCTTTGCATACCTCGGTAGACCGAGGGAATGTTTTATAAAAAATATGAGAGTCAATGAATAATTTAAACATTCGAGTACCCACACGCTTAACAATAAAACGTTTCATATTTCGCATCATTATGAAAATCCTAACAACAAAAAATCGGGCACCTTATGCATTACTTCCCTTAAAAGGACACTAGCTGAATACTGGGTCGAAAACATGAGGAGCTCAACCCACCATCGATTTTGTTTATCCATTTAGGATGTGGGTTGTCAACGAAAGAATAAGGTCTTTCAATGTGGAACTCTGTTGAGAAATTTACAAATGCATGCAATTTAATTGGATTATTAGGCTCATGTGAAATATAAAAATACTTAATTATATCGGATAAGGCACCCAAAGATATCAAACTTCTGCAAAACATTCTAAAGCGAGAATGAGATTTAAACACAATGAAATAACCTTATAAGTAAGGCATAATTTTTTTAGCTACCACAACTAAAGTAAGATTTAACTCTTATAATTTTAGGTATCTCAGATCTGCATTAAAAAGGTTCTTGTTTATAGAGTATATAGGCTTTAGATTCCTCTCAGGCTTTCTGACCCTAACTATATAATTGGATACGTTTATATAATAGTTGATTTTCTCACCTTGTATGGGCTTTAAAAGAATCTTGAGAGAAAACTAGTATTTTTTTTATCTGGTTAAAGGCTTAGTCATACTCGTCTGACCATTAACAAAGAATGATCGATTTTAATACTTAAAAAATGAAAGAACATGTGCGAAGACCAAGATAAAAACATATTTTGGTAGACTAGCATTCCCATAAATACTTGAATTTTTTAATGGATCATAGGAAATACATGGACGTTAAAGCTACAATTTTGAGGGTATTCCTTTATATATATTTTAATGATTGGTTATCCAATAAACGTCTTCGACTATACCCTAAAAATGCGCTTGTCCGAATTCAATTTCAAGTTGATGGATCTTCAGTTTTATAATGATTTTGTATAGTCAACGATATGATTGAAACATTGAAAATCTTAACTAACATATCGCCAATATACACTTCAATGTTACGACCTATTTGACTTGTAAATTATTTATTCATAAGACTTTGGTGTGTTTCCCTTGCATTTTTTAGTATGAAAAGTATAAAATTATATCAATGTAGCCATCAATCCGTGATAAATATTATGCTCTTTTAATCAGTTAGATGCCTTCAGATCTGGTTATACATAAATAAGCGTCAATGAAAAATAACAGTTTGCTATCTACACAAAAAACTTGACTCTCAAATATGTCGCACATTTGTTAGGTGGTCAACCTCAACCATTATTGATTTTGCTTTATCAAAGAATACTTTGTGTTTTTTTTGCTTTACTTATCGCACATTTCGGTTAATTGACAACTTGGGACAAATTATGTGAGATGACACTGATGTCATGCCTTTGGTATTCCATTACAGCCATAAAACCAGTTAGATAAGATATATAATATGCTAAATTCATCGTTACTTAATAATGTTATTCTAATTTCTATACACATTTCCTTTAAAAAGCTCAATAATTTATATGTCATCTTCAAGTAATACTAAACTTGGGACTCATAAGGGTTGTCGGCTTCTTCAACCTCAATTGAGACATGTTATTTCTTTAAAGAGTAAGAGACCGCATTGAATTCATGAGTTACCTTTTAGTTCTTAATGATGAACCAAATTCTACTTCCAATAATATATCACATATATTGGTACAAAGTAGAGACGATAATGTACATATTGCCGAGAAATTTATCTTAAGAATAACATTATAAGATAAAGAATATTCAACCATTATAAACAAGATGCTCACATTATTTTTTAATTCTCATCGTCGAAGGTTACTTTGGTTTCAAATTCTTCACACAGAGGGCCATCACTATACGTAAACTTGAACATTATCCTTTCAGACTTCCCAAGGGTTGACGACTTCATTTTATCATATGTTCCTTTAAATAAAATATCAGTTGAGTTTCTTGTATAAACCAATACTATTCTAATATCGTATATTATAATACAAGAAATTATGAGTGGGATATTCTCACTAAGAGGAGGGCTACCGCCAAAGATCGTCATGCTCGAAAGTTATTGAAGGGTATAAAGTTTAGTATATATGTGCAGAGCATTGGTATTGGTACTGAAATTCAATATCCGAAGTATACCTTTTTTCTTAAAGACTTGGTAACTAAAAAAAATGATTCCCTTACATATATGGTTCCAACACTCTTACGGTTAAGGTTAGGTTCCAAATATTTTTTTGGATTTATCTACGATAATAACTGTATGTCATACTTTGGATGCACTATCACAGATTATATTCCTAATGTCTATGGATCGACATCTACATTTTGGGCTCAAATTTAAATTTTTCCCCACTAGTTTGCCCTTCACAAACACGTTAAGCTTATAATATTTGATGAGGTTTTTATTTTCCTCTTTAAGTGACCGAAGTCTATCGTGATGGTTATTATACTCTTGGGTTCGTTTCTTATCGGTTTTTGATGAAATTATGAGATTTCATAAATATACTTTGTCTTAGCATAGATGGTTGTTATACTCTCAATTAGCTTCGTGAAATATTTATCATGCTCTTGCAATGTACTTAACATCTTCCCAAAAAGTTTCCTTGTTTGGGACCATATGGTATTGGTTTTGGAGGTGCAGAATGCTGATTTGTATAAATGATTGGTTATGGGAGATATACTTATTGAACGGATAAGATTGTGATGATATGGTATAAGCCTCACGTGCATTGTTCAATCCACCATAATCTGAGAGTTAACATGAGTTAATAGAGCATTAAAGGTAAAAGCCTTATTTTTTTATTATATCCTCAACTAGCTGGCCTAATAATATTTATTTTTGATATGAATCACATGCCCTACTTCATGTTTATTCTTAATGTTATTCTTTGTTTAGAAACAATATCGAGTGTGTTGATTTAAGATCCCATTTGATCATGCATGTTGTAGAGAATATAATCACCTTCATATTTAATTATCTTACTTCCAATTAAGGCTGTTATCAGTAAGGTTCAGTCCGAAGTCTCACAGAATTGGACCAGACCGAACTGTTAAGCTTTTGGTTCTAGTTTTTAGAACCGTATCAGACTGCTAAGATATCGGTTCGGTTCGATCCGATCCGATCCAATCTGATTCAATTATGTTCCGGTTCTGTTCGGTTTTGGTGCAATCCATGTTCAGTCTGGTCTGTATCCGTTCCATTTTGGTTTATATTGTCTATTTTTAGTTCTGGTGGATAATGGCAGCTTCAAATTCAGTTAGGATAAAATTTTAGGAGTACCACCGTACAAGATGACGGATAGACAACTGATTATCTACGAGGGTCGTTCATGTATGTGTGTGATGGAGGTTAACCTTTTGGTGATTGTAGAAAAGAGAGATAATGAGAAAGTTGTGTAGATGATATTTATAATATATGATGCATCAGATTTACATAACGCCATCCTATGACGATCTTGGCTTCACACAATGGAAGTCGAGGCTTGTTCTTTCTGGAAATTCCTTAAATATCCCATTTGAGATCAATTCAGAGATCATCAGAGGCAATTAGACAAGTGTCCTGAGCTATTATGCAATGTCATTAGCTTCCACAAAACCGACCCAATAAATATTAATGAAGCGAGGGAAATATTGTAAGCACAACGAAAATTTTCATATAGAAACCGAGGTCAATGACCCACAAGACAAGAGCATGCGTGAAGATCCCTTTGGAAATGAAACCAATAATACCTTATCAGTATGGAAAGTAATTCGAGTAGGGAACCAATTTGACCTGTATTTTATATAAACGTTATTGACTTTATTGCGCTAGCATTTGGATATTTTTGCTTGGAATGTTTCTAACATCTCGGGAGTCATCATATTCTTCGTCTGCCACAAAGTCAATTTATACAAGGCTACGACCAATTCGACAAGAATGACAGCCTTTTTCTTCAGAAAAATATGACGTTACCTCTAATGATTTTGAGAAATTGGTCAAGTTAGGGAATACAAGATAAATAAAGTACCTAACTTGGGTTTCCAATCTCGTATTGGTAAAAAAAAGAATGGGCAATGAAAAATATGCTTCGACTTCACCAACCTTGACAAAGCCTGTCCTAAAGATTCTTTTCTCTTACCTTGCATCGATCAGCTTGTAGACGTGACCTAGGTTAACGAGCTACTATTCTTCATGGATGCTTACATATGATACAATCAGTTAATGATGCATTCACATGACGATAAAAACACTGCCTTTAAAATAGAGTGATGTTTGTACTGTTATAAAGTTATGTCGTTTGGTTAAAAAAATAAAGGTTAACCTATCAAAGGCTCGTCAACTAAATTTTGGACAAACGGTGGAGGACGAACATTAAGGCTTGCATTGACAAATGTTACATCGACGATAAATAATTAGATATATTGTCTAGCATTGTTACCATCCGGTGTCAATTCAACCTCAAGCTCAATCATTTCAAATTGTCTTTTGATGCTCGAAACTGCAAGTTTTTTGGTACATCGTTAGTAATAAAATTAAGTTCGATCTTGAGAAAATAAAAGCATTACTCATCATGGATCTGTCGCGAAACATCAATGAGGTTCAACGACTCGACGTCTCACGAACCTATCATGATTCATATCCTGAATGTATACAAAACCCACATTTTTTAAGATATTAAAAAAAAGAAAAAGTTCAGATGGAACAATTAATGTGATAAAGCCTTTTGCGCCCTCAAAGAATACGAAACCTCACCAAATTTTTTATCAATCCCAGTATGAGGTGACTATATGTACTTATATTTGTCCATTTCCAAGCATGCCATCAATACCGTTTCAGTCAGGGAATAAAATAGAATGCAACATCCAATCTACTACGTTAGTAAGAGCCTAATTGATATTAAGACAATATACTTGAACCTTGAAAAGTTAGCGTTAAGACTTGTGGTAGAAGCTAGAAAAATACAGCCTTACTTAAAATCATATAATCATCATTTACACTTTATTTCCCCTCCAAAGCATACTTAAAAAATTCCAATATTCATAGTGACTCAGGCGATGGTCGATTGAACTTGGTGATATGAGATTCTATACGATCACCGTACAACAGTTAAGGAAAAAAATTGGCTCATTTCATCAACAAAATTACCGGTAATAAAGTTGAAACAACAGGTGACACAACAACCTTCAGGGACGAGCATTACGAGTGGGTCATTAAAGTGGATGGTGCGTCCAACACTCATAGACGAGGAGCCGACGTCCTGCTATGAGCACCTGTTTGTGGAAAAATCTAACAGCCTATCAAGTTATGCTTCAATGTCACTAATACCACTACTGAGTATGAAGCGGTCATCAGATGGCTCAAATTGGCTCATTATGTGGATCTAAAACTGTATGCGTCCGTTACGACTCCCAATTTGTGGTAAGTTAGGAATTTGCATATATGAGGCGAAACACAACAACATGAAAGGCTACTTAGAGACTTTGCAGTCTTGGGAAATAAAATTTGATCATATCCATTACGAGCAAGTGCTCTGATCAAATAACGTAACCAAATTTGTTTTGGAAAAACAACAGCCTTAGTAGACAACCCGCTTGTAATTTTACAAGATTAACCTTCTTGGGAAGAATATACACTTCAATATGAGGTCCTAACAACCGAAACGGTTAATGAATGGCGATAAGAATACATATCCTCCCTACGTGACCTAATTCTTTCATCAAATAAAATCGAGGTAAAAATGTTGAAGTTGCGCACTGTCAAATATATGATTCTCAATAATGTAATTCACATAAAGAGTACGACAAGGCCAATGTCGCGGTATTTGGACAAAGAATAAGATATTATGGAACTAGCAGATCTACAAAATGGGTAATAGGGGCTCCCTATAGGCATCCGAGTTTAATTTCCATTTTCTCTTGGCAAGTTTCTATTTGAAAAAACTAGCAACATATGCCAATTATTTAGTCTAAGGTTGTGCGGCTATCCAAAAGTATGCTTGTATCAGCATCTTCCTATTGAAGCAACAAGTGTTGTTCATGTCTCTTTCTCTTTCGACAAATGGGGAATTGATCTGGTTAGGCCCCAACCAATGGCTACAAACATACCTAAAAAGTCTTTGGATCATCTTGGACAAAGACAAGCGGAAACCCTAATGGAATGCACTTGTGAATAAACAAGTTTCACATTTCCTAACCTGTTAGGAAAATTCACTTGGCTTAAGAACCAGAGTCACCACCTCCTTAGGAATCTCATAGTCAATCCTAAATTATTGATGCTTGTAGTCGCTTATCTGGTCATGTAAATACAAAACCTTATCAAATTATTGGTCTAACACTTCCCTACTCTATTTCACTTCTACTACTAGAATATCGTCGTCCTTTACTTTTGCGACTTTGCCTCTTGTAGTCACTATCGCTTCTTACAATCCAAACAAGCTCCTCAATAAAAACTGGCCACCGGCTATTCATGCACTATGACAAAGAACCTACAACAAACAAACCCTTAAAAACCCAACCTAGGTTACCCAATCTCAACCTTAACAATTCTAGCCCTCTACTACACTATTGTCATAGACAAAATATAATTATTTATAAAAGGTACCATAAATTACTCACTTAACAAGTCAATTTCAACTGTAACGACCTCGATGTACTTGAATGCTCAAGAATACGACAATCACTAAAACAGAACCTCTCAAACAAACAAGAGTAAAAATAACAAGGAGAAATCCTAAATAGACAATAATACAAGTTTATATAAGGACATTTTAAAGTAAATCTGCATTATTTGGCGCCTCATAAATTAACGGCTCCAAATTGTCCATTTTCACTCATTTAGATTTTATAAAAATAAAGCAAAACTTGTAAGAAACTCAATCGTTGGCCACTCTATGAACGCGTAGGAGCTCTGCCATCCAGTGAACATCAACATATAGTCTACGATGATATCAATGACACGTTTCAAACCGCTTCCAATCTTGAAACAACTTTACCCTACGTGTGCATTCTCCCAACATATTTCCCTATTGAATGGTACACTATAACTTGTCACATTGTTATTTTTTTTATAGTTCATCAACCAATTTTTTTATAAGTTACTTTAAGGCTTCGTGATAGTGATAATACGAGTATATATCATACATATAGCATATATTTCTTATACTAACAAAACACGCTAGTACAAAAGACTAACAAAATGATAAGTAACCACTGCAGTGTGGCAGTACATCAGACGAAGGTAACGATACTACGAATTGAGGGCAATAAGCCCACACACAATAATAATCAAGACGAACCTTAAAGATAATATCAAGCGAGGTCTGCAATCCAGACAAATATTAATGATAACATGAATTGATGTCAATAATTTGACGCATCACAAGAACCGAGGTGAGCCTTCAAGATGATGTTAAATGATATTCGCGATAAAAAAACATGATGAGTACTATAAACCAGACGTAGTACTGACGAGGACTCGATAAAGGGCGCACGGAAAACAAACTAATGTATTTGATTGTCCATCAAGAAATAATACATGTCGACATAACGAAAATAACATATTAAACGCTCTTTATGAGACACGAACGACATTTATAATAGCTTGTATCCAATTTAAATATGTAACAAGTAATCATTTAATATGTATAGAGAAAAATCACTTGTAAAGAAGATAAAATAAAGGGAAAACCTTAACAATACTTTTTCCATATACATAATAATACATAAAGATTACATATTTACTTGAATAATTAATTTTTTTTTTCCAAAATCCATACTTGTTGCTTTGGCATCCCGTTTGAGAAGAAATTTCCTTTTGAAAAGCTGCAAAATCGAATAAAACCTACATAAAAATATAAAATCAAAATGAATTGGGAGTAAAAATAGCTAAAGTCAAATAAAACAGAATTTAAATTTTATAATTATATAAACTTACAAATTGGCCTATAAAGATGAAATTGACTTAAATGAAGGACAAAATCAACTAACAAAATCAACTAAAAAAATCAATAAAAAAATCAAATATACAAATAAAATAGATTGAAACCAACAACAAAAATAAAATTAAAATGGTAGATAAATCGTCATAGTACATAAATTCGACGATATATCTAAAATAAACTATAAAAGATAAGAGCAAAATTACTAGATTATAAAGTGCAAAAATATATGTAAAAATATATAGTTTCTATATAACTATTGAAAGTATTTGCGATATTATAAAAAGTAACTATTATTGAATACTAAATAAAAATAAATAAATGAATTTTGGTTATAAATATATGATAATAAAATAGTAGATGGATAATATCTATGTTTTTGGTATTTATTGATATATATATATATATATTAATTAGTATATATCTTTTACATATATAAATAATATGGAATAGTTTCTTTTATACAATAACTACATTCCATATTACTCGATACACTGTGTACATTTGAAGTTATTAAAATCCTTAATTGGAAGTATGAGTAATAAAAAACATATGCAATATTATTTGAATTATCTTATATTATGTGTTCAAAAAGTAAAATTGGTTTGACTTAATTGTTCAAATGAAATTATGGATATCATTCTCCTAGTATAGTTGATATAGTATATTTTAATTTTAAACTCTTGTGGATATAAGTATTAAATTTTAATAGTCACAATCTATAAATATAATATCTTGATTTTAAACGATGATGAATAAATATAACTTAATATTATTATATGATTCCAAATTATTTATTAAATTTATTATCACACAAATTTCACGCCACAAAATGTTTTTAGATAAAATAATGATTTATTAATTTAAGATTCGAATTGTTTATATCTTAAATTAAAACGTAAATAAATAATTATATTAACGGTTGACGTTATTTTTTAAACGCGAAATTACAAATTCATAATAGATAGACATGTCGTTTATTATTACTGTTTTTTGTTATATTAAAGATATATTTGAAATTTATATTAGGACAAGTTGATTTGTTATATGTAACACTTTTTTATATTTTGGTCGAGATCCATATATGACCTTCATGATTCGATTTTCATACCAACAACAATCTAACTTTTCTTTTAGTCGTGTTATAAAGAAATGAACACTGATATCTCATTATATAAGATTAGAATTAGAGTTTTTATTTGGCTCCAATTACAATAATATCTCATAGTTAAGTTTATATGACCAATGATAATTTCAATTTTTTCTTTGATAAATGAGTCTATAAACCTTATAGTTTAGACTTAAGTGATAATGTTTGAATTTAATATTTTACATAATTCGATTTTGACATGATATACACATAACTACCTACATAAAAGATGCTCACCTGTTAGTTTAATACTTATATACGTGATTTCTTATTAGTCATATGTTTATTGACAATAACAAACACATTAACAAACATATGACAATCCATCATAACATAGAATTTACAAGGACCTCCCACTTGATCATCATATGTTAATAAGAGTTTCATAATCTTTGAACTGTCCGCTTGCATGTCCATAGAAGTGTCTTTTTCCTTCAACTTTTCTAGTAAGATAGCCCCTCAAAATTCATTACTTGCATCAGGGATGAGGATTTTGAGTAACATTTTTCAAATTTTCAATAACATTTTTCATTTTTTTGACCCCTACTGTTTATGTTGGTCCTTATGAAGGCGCTCCTCTAAACAATAACATTCATCCTAATGATGTGTTTTTAAAAAACTATAAGTTATAATGCTTTAACGAGATGATATGCCACTATGAAGTTTGTCTTGATGTACTCTATGTTGATTGAACGATTATGTATTTTCTCTTTAGCATACATAAACTTGATATTTACATACTTGGACTTATTCAAGTTCATGTTATTGTTTGAATATTAAACCGTATAGACCTCATGATATTTATTATCCTTTATAAAAACTTAGTTATCTGACATAATTATGCACCATATTGCTTGGTTAAATGCCTCAAAACATGCAACTAATTTTGCTATCACAATGGAAGATACAACTAATGTTTGCTATATATTTTTACATGATATTTCACTTATAACTAATATAATTTTGTTGGTCAAAGTGTTTTGAAGTCTGTCCACACGACCATCAAAATTTGATTCGAAATACCCAATGATTTGTAGATTATCTAACCTCGTGTATGTTAAAATATGTTGTTTTATTTATGTATTTTATTTGTACTTGTTTATTTTTACGTGCTTATATTCTAACTTTTACTTCATTTATATAATCATTGTTCTTCTTCCATTGATTATGTGTTGTTTTGTATAAAATATACCCATACAGTAGTATATATATATATATATATATAGTTATTAGTTAAATTACAGGTAATAGATTTTGTTTTCTCAAACTACGCTAAAATACGGTTAAAAGTAAAATTTAATAAAAAAAACTCCAATACTATCAAAATACTTAGTTTTAACCGTTTATATGTTGTTTTATATAAAACATACCCACATGAATATATATAAATAATTACCATTTAAATTACGCATAACATATTTTGCTAAATAAGTTTACTCGAGTATAAAATATCAAATATATGTAGTTTTAATAGTCTTTGTTGTTTTTTCAAGTTGTGTAGCAAAATTTAACCAACTCTACGAGAATGATTAACATAATATTTTACGAATAAAAATCAAAACCATCAAAGTACTCATCATGAAGGGACAAATCACACAATATGGTTAATTCGACATACCTTGAGTAATTTTAAAAAATAATTTATCTTTAATAACTTTTCAAAGTCTCGACAAAATATTGGTGTTTTAAAAATTTAGATTATCAACTAATAACAAAATAACGAGATAACTTGTGGATATCATTTCAATATCTTGATTTCAAATATTACGACGATGAGTTAAAAACGTTTAATTATATGATTTTAAGTGAACAATCCAAATTCTCAACTAGATAATAGAGTAATAATTTGAAACTTAGTCAAATTCTGAATTGATATGCTTTTACGTTTTTGATCCAATTTGTAAGTTATCAACTAATTTTTAAATTCTCTATTGGACATATTTAACTGATTTGTTTTTAAAGTTTTCAATAAAATATAAATGTCATGGAAAAGCAAAAGTACAAAATCAAAATCGTCGCTCTCGTTCTCTCTCTCTCTGTAATCTTAAAGAATGTCGCTCACCCTCGTAATTTCTTTATATCCTCTCAAACAACATTTTTTATTTTTTATTAATTCTATAGACAATCACCATTTCCATTTTTTTGTCTTATTATTTTTTAAACGTCGCTTCAAGTCATTTTTTCATGTCTTTCTATTATTATTTTTTTCCTCTATCGTGGTGCTTGTTGTTTCTCGTGTCTCTATTAAATGCAACTTTTTAATACATGTTGTGCAATTTATACGCGATTATTTCTTTATTTTTTCTATATTGGAAAAAGATTTTTTCCCCTGATTTTTTTACTTGGGATGTTCTCTTAGTAAATATACAAATAGTGATAGTTTCCTTTACTATAGTTTTTTTTCTTCCCATGTTTCGATCATTGTTTTTGTTTTTTTGCTTACTTGCGCTTTGTAGGTTCGACTGTATTTGGTTTTTCAAACTTTTTTTAATTTAGGCCCAAGACTTTCATGTTAGAGATGCTCTAACTAATGCTCTAAGTTCCATGAAGTCAACTACTTTTGTCGTCATGCATGAGCTTTTCTCTTTGGTAAATGTATCTAAATCTTGTTTTTAATCGTAGCTGATTGTAGTTCCGGTGCAGACTTGTATTTATTAGTCTCATATATTCCGTTGTAATCTTTTCTTATCCCGAGATTTTATGTTTTTGGTTTTCTGTTGTTATCGTTATATTATTTTCCGGTTGTATTTAGGTATTTGGTTGTTTGCGTCTATATTACGTTTCCGGATATGTCCCATAACATTGTAACTTTTTTTATTATATATTTAATTTTTTAAAAACCTAAAAAAAATATATAATAATATCCATTTTTTTATAGATATTTTCAATTCTTCAACTTTCACCATGAATTTAGTCGAAATATTTAAATAAACATTACAATTTTCAATTAAATTTTTAAATAAACATTAAAAAATGTCCAAGTTAGTTATTTAAAAAAAGATAAATCTGAAAACAAATAACCTAATCACCAAAAACAAAAAACAATAAAAGAAAATACATATTAAATTATTAAATTAATATAAAAATGATATGATTACAAATTAAATAAAAAAAACATAGGTTGCACTCTAAAGAAAATAACCTAATAATATAAGTCTCAAACATGTTATAACAAAAAATATTTCAAAGCTTTTTTTTCTTTTTTAGGTTTTTAAGTTTACAGAGTTAATCCATCATGTATAAAGAAGACAAAAAATTTATTACAAAACCACCAAAATTAATTCACAGATACGCCTTTGATACCAAAAAGGAAAGTTGTTTATTTAGGTTTATTTATAGTTTGGTACCTGAATTTGTTTAAATTTATTATTCAGACAACTTTACTACTACTAGTTTCGGATGATTGCGTGTTACGTTTATTCCAATTTACCATTTCAAAATGGATCATAAAATAACTAGTACATATTTGCAAAAAAACAAAAGCTATATACCAATACAGTGTTGTCGGAATACATTTATTAGTTTATGATTACCTAACCTTTTACAACAAAATCGAAATTAATTTCATGCAATAAAACGAGGAGAGTTACTACTACCACCAACCATAAAGAGTGAGGTCGTACGGTAAGGTGTGCACAGCTGAATATTGCCACTCCTTTCATGAGCAGCTCAAGCTTTATCTGTCTGTCCAGTCAGGTGCTGAGAACGAAGAAAAGGACTTGAAATGGTGGGCGATTCTTGCTCTAATCACATTTTCAACTCGCTCTAAGTCCAGCAACAGCTTCTACCTCTCTCGTTCTTCGCCGCGTAGATACATCATACAGTACATTGGTGAATGGTGACAATCCGAACCTACAAGGTACCAACCAACCTCTTACTCTCTCGATCCATTATCATCTTTTTACGAGAACTTCTTGATGATTGTTTTCCATTTCACTTAGTGGTAGCTTGTTTGGATTCATATCTTATTATCTTTTCTTTTTTTTACATGTTGTTGTGGAATCTGTATGGAACTTAGGTTTGATTGCATGTTCGAGTTAAGATTGTAGTGGTTGATCGTGGAATTTAGGGGTTGGATTGAGTTGAAGTAGAGTTAGGGTTTGGATTTTGTTTGTTGTAATGGAAGCTAAGGTTGCTAGACGAAGGGGTAGACCAAGGAAGAGGAAACTAGAGGACGAAATTGACTTAGGTGATCTAACTAAAACTGGTAGTAGTGCCAAGAGGCAGGTTTTGGAGATTAGATCTTCGCAGCCGATTGCTTTTGTAGGTCGTTACGTGCTGAAAGGTTTCGAGGGTAGGGTTTTGCTAGGGAAAATAGTGTCTTATAGTGTTGGGTTGTATAATGTGGTGTATGAGGATGGCAATTCTGAGGATGCGGAGAGTGGTGAGCTACGTGATCTCATTCAGGGAGAGAATTCTTTCAATAATGATCTAATTACGAGAAAAAATAAGTTAGATGAAGTTACACTGAAGAAGAAGAAGAGCGTGAAGAAAGAAGAAGTGGCGGAGAAGCAATTGGTGGAGAAGCAAACATCTGTGCTGAGTGAATTGAGGAATGGATCCAAAGCTGAAGAAGAAGAAGAGGACGATGATTCGTTTAGTGATTCACATGAACTTGTAAGCCATGCAGATATGCTTTTAGAGGCCGATGCTCCTCTCACCCCAGCTCCGCAGCTGCCACCATCTTCTGGAACTATAGGTGTCCCAGAGGAGTCTGTGCCGAATCTTTTCTCAGTTTATGGTTTTTTGAGGTCCTTCAGTATTCAACTGTTTTTGTCTCCGTTTGGATTGGACGATTTTGTAGGTGCATTGAAATGTTCCGTGCCGAACACGTTGCTAGATGCAATTCACGTGTCGTTGATGCGGTTATTGAAGCGGCATCTTGAAAAACTCTCTTTAGACGGCTCAGAGCTAGCGAGTAAATGTTTGAGGTAAATACTATATACGGTAACTTCCTCCATTAATTGGTCGATCTAGTATATGATTGCCTTAGTAAACTGATGATGTTTCTCTTTTTTCCGGTTTTCCTATAAAGTTTATTTTCGAATTTATTAGCTTTGTGGATCAAGATAGTACCGTAATTGTTTTATATCTCCACAAGATATTGTAATCTTTTGACTCATTAAACACGATTTTTTCGCGATCTTCAACGTCTTATGTGCCCATTTATTTTGATCTAACGAATGTCGGCGTATGTTTGATTTTACGCCTATAAAAAGAGGCTGAGATACGAGGTCTGATATACGAAAAGGCCTTACGTAACAAAAGTAATTGCGCGAATCATCAAGAATTCATATTCATGGTGGTCGCGGCATCATTTAGTCAATTCGATTTAAAAGATAAACTACCTAATGCTGTAATAAATTTGTGAAACTGATATATTCTTGATGTTTTCATGAGATTCTTTCGTGCTGTATAGCAGTACTTCCGAATAACAGATGATCCATTCGTTTGCAGGTGCGTCAATTGGAGCTTGCTTGATACACTGACTTGGCCTGTCTTTTTGGTCCAGTATTTGATTACAATGGGCTATGGTGGATCTTATTGGAAAGGATTTTATGAAGATGTTGTGGATAAAGAGTACTATGTCTTACCTATAGGGATGAAGTTGAAGATCCTGCAAATTCTTTGTGATGTTGTCTTAGACTCTGCTGAAATACGATTCGAAGTTAGCATTCGTGGGGAAGCAGAAGTTGGGATGGATCCTGATGCAATTACAGCCAATCTTTCTGAAGATGGACCAAGAAGCATTAATATGAGATCCACGAAAACCTCTGCTTGCAAGGAAAGAGAGGCTGTTGTTGCAGAAAGCCACGAGTGGAGGTCATCTGATGCTTCAAAAATTCAGAATGGTGCTGAAAGTGTTTATGATGCAGCTGAGGCAACTCCCGATGGAAATGCTGATGAATGCCGTCTGTGTGGCATGGATGGGACGTTGCTCTGTTGTGATGGATGTCCTTTCGTATATCACTCACGATGTATAGGTGTGGCCAAAATGCATATTCCAAAGGGGCCATGGTACTGTCCAGAGTGTATGACTGATAAGATGGGACTAACTATCGCCGTTGGGACATCTCGTAGAGGAGCAGAACTTTTTGGCACTGATTTATATGAGCAAATTTTCTTGGGTACTTGCAATCATTTACTGGTGTATGTTTTCTACTCCTACGCCAATTGTATATCCTTTTTATACTGATTCCTTATCATGATTTTCTCACCTTAGAGTTACTTTTGATATTTACCTGACATTACATTGCTGGACTTGTTCTCTTTTAACATTCTTGAATGTCTAATATCATGTTTTGCATCTATGTCTCACATTTGCAGGATCAGGACGTCCATCAATACAGAAGCATGTATAAGGTATTACAATGTAAATCATATTCCCAAAGTTGTACAACTTCTATTGTCTTCAGCACATCATAGAGCATTATATTGGGGTATATGCAAGGCAATATTACAGTATTGGGATCTCCCAGAGACCATCTTACCACCTGTGACAGCAGTTGAAATGATTACTAATGCAGTACAAACAAATAAATATGCAGATGATACTCCTACGTTGCCCCCATTTAGCGTAGAAAGTTACAAAGCACCAGTTGGAGTTGAGGCTGAGAATGTGAGTCATTTGCAAAAATCGGCAGATATATGTCAAAATACATCTATGGGTGTTTCTGCTCAGATCAATCTTCCAGGAACCAATAAAGAGATACAGAATACGGCTTCTCTGAGTTTGAAACCATCTGAACATGCTTTTGTGGGGCCTGTTGAGTGTACTAGTTCGGTTGGGCAGCACGTAGATTATTCTAGTTTCCCGAACCAGAGTTTGAGTGACAGGTCAAGCATGGTAGAAATTATTACTTCATCCACTTCGGGGAATAGCACTGATAGTTTTGGAGGAGATTCAACAGTAATGTATTTACCTGCAGCCCAAAGCAAGGCAAGTGAGAACATAGGTTTCAGAAGGAGTTGCAGGAATTTAGATAGTGATTTTATATACATGGGATCATGTTTTAAGCCTCAGGCATACATCAATCACTATTTAAATGGGGATTTTGCTGCATCAGCTGCTGCTAACGTGGCCGTTTTATTATCAGAGGAAAGTAATGTTTCCATATCCCAGAAGTACAAGAATGCCAGGAAAGCCGCAACCAGTAACATTTCTTTTCAGTTTAAAGCATTTTCTTTGTCCGCCTCACGTTTCTTCTGGCCAAGTTATGGAAAGAAGGAGGTTACGAGGGAGCGGTGTGGTTGGTGTCATTTTTGTAAGCTCACTTCTCCAAGCCGGAAAGGATGCATGATAAATGCAGCCATTACAGGGGCCACTAAAAACGCTGCAATTTTTTTTAGCAAACTTCTTCCTCTAAAGAGTGGGGAGGGTAATCTTTCTAGCATTGCTGCATACATTTTATACTTAGAGGAGAGTTTACATGGCCTTATTTCTGGACCCTTTTTGAGTGAAAGTCATAGGAAGCATTGGCGCAAAAAAGTAGAGGGGGCCTTAACAGCCAGAGCAATAAAATTCCTTTTACTTGAAGTGAGTTATCTACCCTTCTATTTTCACGTGGATATAGGCACTGAAAAATTCGTTTTAGTATAGGTCCTGACTTTTTCAGTTGGTTTAGCTGAATAAGGATTATAGTTGTCACCAGCTATATAATTTGAGATTTAGGTTTTCTATGTTGGTCTTTTCTGAAGATGACTGCAGCTCATGAAAATCTGTCTGTTACACATAGACTTGGTTCTTTCAGTCTTCCATGAATCAACTTTACATGCTTTTCTTTTGTACATCAGTATGACAGACTCAAACCTTCTTTAGAGCACTTGTTTGCTACATGAAAGACACTCATGCTGTTCTAAATTGTCTGTTAAGAATATTGTAAGGTCTCAAGTGGCTAGGCAAAGCTAGGAACAAACGTGTTCTAATGAGATCTCTAAATTCGTCAGACCTCCTGGATCTTTGATTTTTTTTTCTTCTTTTGCTCAAGTATTTTCTCTACGAAAATATAGCTCCATTGAACTTTTAATTGTGGCTATTCTCACCTTTATTGCTCAATTTTTTCTTACAGCTCGGGGAAAACATTTGCTCCATTGCTCTTTCTGAGGAGTGGATAAAACCAATGGGTGATGGGTTGATGCATTCTGCTATTGTTCAGAGTGCGTCATGCACTATGGGAACATCTCTGAAACCAGGACCAGGTGGTAAAGGAAGGAGGAAGCAATCTGATGTCACCGTTGATGGATTAAATGCTGATAGCTTCGGCTGGTGGCAAGGAGGAAAGTTATCAAAACTGATACTCCAGAAAACAATTTTGCCAAAATCAATTATTACCAAAGCAGCTTGTCAAGGTAAGAATAATCGAGCAACTTCACATCTAAAACTTTTTAGTACTCTTCTGTCATTCTTTGATGGTGTTGTTTGTTTCTCATTTCAGTAAATGTGGATGTAAACCTTTGATATGATTGCTGTTGGTAGTAATGTTAATACTTTTGTTACTAATCAGGCGGGATTAGAAATATTTCTGGCATCAAGTATAATGATGGTTTAGAAAGTACTATACGGAGCAAAAGCTTAATCTGGAGGGCTGCAGTTGAAAGTAGCAAGAATGTAGCACAGCTCGCACTGCAGGTTTGTTTTTATCCCTTGTCATCTGAACCATTGCCTCAATTTCATGTGCCTTCATCAATTATCTATAACATCATCTCTTTACCTGAAAAAATGTAATATCGATAATATAAAACTCAAAACACAATTGGAATTTACATCAGGTTAAACAGCTTGACTCGTGCATAAAGTGGAATGAGCTTCTTCGCCCAGATCAGGATGTTAAATGTACAGAGACAGAGGCTGCCGTCTTTAGAAACACAAATATTTGTGATAAAAAGATCATTCATTACAAGGTTTTATACGGAGTTGCATTTGAAAATCAGAAGCATCTTCCGTCATGTGTCACAAAGAATGTAATTGAGATTGAGCAAACTCAAGATGGAAAGGAGAAGTATTGGTTTCCTGAAAAGCGCATTCCTTTATATTTGATCAAAGAGTATGAAGAAAATTCGCAGATTTTACCTCCGCCACTTGTTAAGAAGCCCTCTAGTCAATTGTCTGATTTACAGAGAAGGCAGTTGAAAGCTTCCAGGCAGGATATATTTTCATATTTAGCATGTAAGAGGGACAAGTTAGAGAAATGCGTTTGTGCTTCATGTCCAAATGATGTTATACTAAGGTAATATTTTGAACTTTTCTCCCGAGTTGCAAAGTTATTCTCCAAACACATGGTAGCTTATAGTCTTATTTGTCGTTTGGTAACCAGGAATGCGGCGACGTGCAATGCATGCCAAGGTATCATAGCCTGATCCAACTTTTATAATTTCTTAATCCTGAATATCAATTATCAGAGAGGGTAGATCTACCCTCCGTATCTATTACTCTGACTTTCCTTCTCTAACTTTTGTATCTTGTAAGTTAACTTGTGGAATATAGCATTCAAAACATCTCACATCTAATAGCTAATATTGTCAACTGAGAAAAATTAACTTCCATTTCCAGACTAAAACCTTGTAGATGTCTATCAGAAAAAGGGTGTGTAAAACTCCCACTTTGTCGTATCAGATGCTAGTCTACATGCACATCCATATAGAACAAGTCTCTGAGTTTCACAAACTTTATGAATAGATCTACACTGTTAGGTCGATTATGATACTTAAAAATGATAGAATTTCAGTTTGTATCAAAATCCTTATTATAAGTTTCTTAATTCTTTGGTGCTCAGGTTTCTGTCACAAGAACTGCACTTTAAGTTTAGAATGCTCTAGTGGGTTCTTGACCGAGTGCGAATCTTGTTACCTTGCAAAAGCTCATCATCAAAATCATAAGAGTCAGACATATCCCATTACTTCACCGCCCTCGAGTATGCTAGAACATTATAATGTAACGCCGGTTGGAGGGACACAGCTTGAAAATCTTGCAATTTCATCCGTCACAAGTCAAGAGAATTCCTCTCTGCTGACACAGTCTACATCTAAATCTAGGCCGCAGGCAAAAAGTCGAAGCAAATTGTGTTCTTGGGGAGTCATAAGAAAGAAAAAGAGGGATGAAGATACAGGTGTCGAGTTCAGGCTGGCAAACATTCTTCTTAATGGAAATTTCGATGAAGACCATCCAAAGCCGGTTTGCGTTCTCTGTCAGCAGCCATATAATTCTGATCTAATATACATACGCTGTGAAAACTGTAAAGGTAAGGATCTTGTGCCTGACTGGCGTTTGTTTTTTCGTTCTTTTTTCACCTTTCTAGTAAAGTAAATTGCTGAATCTTTTGTTTTTGTGTTTTTTTCTTTTTTCTGTTCGTATCATTAATATGTTGTTCTTGTGGTCATTTACAGAGTGGTATCATGGTGACGCAGTGAAACTTGACAAGTCAAAAGTTGTTGATGTGGTGACTTTCAAGTGCAGCAAGTGCCGCGCGACACGGTCACCAGAGTGCCCTTATATGGATCCAAACCTCAAGGTGGACAAACATAAGAAAAAGTCTACAGGGCCCCAAAAGCACAGGGCTGCTCCGTCGGAGTCAGGGATGAAAAAACCACCTTCTAATGCGGAACCAGCTGCTTCTCATAAAATAGACTGCCTTGTTGAATCTACAGAGAAACAACAACCTTTATCCATTCCTGGATGTGATACATCTATCCAAGGAGTTGAAAGTGAGCTATTTAACTATGGAAATCTCAACTACGACGAAATGGAGTATGAACCCCAAACCTATTTTTCTCTAACGGAGTTGCTGGCATCTGATGATGAGGGAGGCAATACTACAGATAACATGGATAACCAGTTTGGTCCAAGTTCTCAGTTCGGAGATCAAATGGAATCACAACTTTTTGAGAACTCTGATGCTACTTTGATTAATTGCCAGATATGTTCACACATGGAACCCACCCCTAATCTTTGTTGCCAAAATTGTGGATATTCCATTCATAGTCAGTGTTCTCCTTGGAAAGAGTCGGCGTGTCCAGAAGGCAGCTGGAGGTGTGGTCATTGCCGTAGTACCTGAGCAGCTAGCTGGGTCATTGTATGAGGTTTTCGGTCTTAGTTTCTAATGCTTGCACAGACTATCAATCTTTCTTCATCAGAATTTTGTTCATGTACTAGATCACAGGATTTGTATGTTGTTTTGGTTTTCAGGCTGCTTGTTTGTATGTGGCATACATATATTTAATGGGTTATGTAGAGTAATTAGTATACAGATCAAGATGGCGGTGTACTTGGTGGCAACAAAAATCCATCCTGTGGTGCGGTTCGTTGTGGCTGCTTCATCTGGAACCAATCAGTCTGATTGAGGTAAATCTCAAAGGGCTTCTAGATCTAAATGGGGGTTGTAAAAAATAAATTTATTTGGAACTACAGAAATCGAAAGGATTGCTTTTGTTTCGATATAGTCAAAACTGAAGGAAATAGAATCAGGGAAAGCACTGAGATTATACTTTTTGTTAACATTTTGGAAACTCTTGTTTGGAATTTTTTTATACTTTCCTAAACTATTTAAATGACTTTTTTTTTTATTATTATGGTTTTATAAATTTTTATGATTGGTTCGTTGGGTATTATACTGAATTTTATTAATTTTGGTTGGAGGTGAATATAAGAGCCTCGTGAATCGCGATTTTAAAGTTACATGGCAGTGACCGGTGCCATATAGCTATTTTTTTAGTTGGCTGATTTAATTTTACTCCAATAGTATTTTTTGAATATTTTTTTTAAATTTTATTTTTTATTTTTTAGTTGGCTGATTTAATTTTACTCCAATAATATTTTTTGAATATTTTTTTAAATAATAATTTTTATTTTTTAGTTGGCTGATTTAATTTTACTCCAATAGTATTTTTTGAATATGTTTTTAAAAATTATTTTTATTTTTTAGTTGGCTGATTTAATTTTACTCCAATAGTATTTTTTTGAATAATAATTTTTATTATTTAGTTGGCTGATTTAATTTTACTCCAATAGTATTTTTTGAATATTTTTTTAAATAATAATTTTTAGTTTTTAGTTGGCTCATTTAATTTTACTCCAATAGTATTTTTTGAATATTTTTTTGAATAATAATTTTTATTTTTTAATTTTAAATTTGTTAATCAATATATATTGAAATACTTTTTTGACTTTTTAAATATAATAAATCCATTTCTTTTTTGAATTATGTTTGTTACGTGTTTTACAAATGTTTTCATTTTTAGTCAAATTTGATTATTATTTTTTTTTTATTTTTTTAGAGGTTGAAGATGTTTTTTAAGATTATTTTGTTAAAAGGTAAATCTAGATTGTTTTGTGTTCTTATATTAGCAGATTGCCTATTATTTTTTGAATTGATGTACAGTGAATTAAAATAAATTATCGATCTGAATTGTTTTAAAAAAGAAATCTGAGACGAGGGATGAAAATAGATCGTTGTTGTATTGAAAAAATTGTAATGGAAAAGATAAAGAAAACAAAAAAGATGAATAAGATAGTAATGATAAAAAAAAAACAGAAAATAAAAATGATAAAAAAAGTAAAAGAAAAAATCAAATTGATAACTTACTATGGAAAATTAAGAAAAGGAGTAACATTTTTTTTTTTGTGTTCGTATCGTTAACACTATGAGTAACAAGTTACATTTTCATTTGAGATGATTTTTTATTAAAAAACATTAACATGTATTTTAACATGTCCACTTTAGATTTTCTGAGTAGGCTATATTAAGTTTCGTTACCGGTAATGCCATATATAAAAAAAAATAAAGCTATTGGGACGCGGTTAAAATAAAGCTATGGGTATTGCTAATAAAAAAAAACTAAAATTATTCCGTGAAATTGTACTAAAAATAAAGGTCAAAATTGTTATGTGAGATCATTATTTTTGACATTTTTATCTATGTTTCATAATACCATGTATAGATATAGTTAGTTCGTGAAGTTACCGCCGAGTTGGTGGAGTAAGGCATTCTTGTAACTAAAGGTCATGAGTTCGAGTCCATCTACAAACGCTTTCTTGGCTGAGCCTGTCACCTTGTGTGGTTTACCTTCTCACATTGAGTAGCGACTGCGGGTTCCTTTAGGAAAAAAAACTTCGTGTCAAGTTATCATTATTTTTTTGAAACTTTTTTATTTTCCCTTCTTTTTATTTTCTTTCTTTAAAAAAATTGTTTCCACCTAAAATTGAAAGAATTAAAACAAAAAGTAAAAAATTCAAAAATTAAAACTATCAATTAAAATGCCACTCCTTAAATTGAAATCTAGTGAACACTTAATAAGTTATTTACAAATATATATATATATATTAGTTATTAGATTGGTTTCACAAAATGTGTTTTTGTTTTACTGTTTATTGTATATTGATATTGTTTTTAATTAGTGATGATAACTTACTAAAAAAAATTACGAAAAGAGACAAAATTAAAAGATAAGTGTTAACAATTTTAATTTTTTTAGTACAAGTAAATCCACAAATGCCATGGTGTCTAGGTCATTGTGTTTGTCATTTTCGTGACAAAAAATATTGTCTTTTTAGTCAGGAAGATGACGACGAACACCACCCGGGCACCGTTGTCTGGCGAAATTGAGTGTTTTTTTTATTTTTTTAAATCACATTTTCGAAAAAATAGAAAGATAGAAGGGTGTATACCTCTTCATATCCATGTTTTTCGGTAGAAAAATAGATTTTGTTACTACCTGAGCCATGCTTTTTAAATTTTACAAAGTTGAAAAAAAGAGTTTTGTTAAGTTTTGAGTTTTTATGATTTTTTTTAGTTTTATGAAGTAAAATGTCAAATTAGAGTAATTTTTTGTTTTGCAACTTTATATAAGGAATAATGACAAAATATATAATTAAATAGAATTTTAAATATTTTTTGGGTTTTTTGATGTGTGCCAATTTTGTAAATACTGAAAAAATTGAAAATACAACTTCAAGAAGTAATTTTGACCATTTTTAGCATTTATATAAAATTATTAGGGTTGGTCGGTAAGAAAAATAGATTATGTTACTATTTCGGCCATGATTTCAAATTTTACAAAGTTGAAAAAAGGAGTTTTGTTTAGTTTTGAGTTTTAATGTTTTTGTTAGTTTTATAAAGTAAAATGTTAAATTAGAGTAAATTTTTATTTTACAATTTCATAGAATGAATAATGACATAAAATATAATTAAATAGAATTCTATTTTTTTTTTGGGTTTTTTTATGTGTGACAATTTTGTAAACACTGATTTTTTTTTTTAAAATACAACTTCACGAAGTAGTTTTGACAGTTTTTAGCAATTCTCTAAAATTATATATAAGATTGTTTTTGTTGCATGTCATCTATTTTTGTTTTCATTCAAACGTGAAAAACTAAAAGTACTTCCATCAATCCTAACTAATTACTTGAGTGTTACTCAGGGCAAAAAAATCAAGTCTTTAAATAATTAAACCATAGTAATCTACATACCGACATCTTATAATTTTCAAATTTGATGGATAACGAAGACTTAAGCTGCTCTTTGTCTGATTTTTATGATGAAGACGAAGACAATGCTATGCATGTAACATTCTAAAATTCGAAACCATGAATCTAAAAATCGCATGATATTTTTTTATCAACTGGCGGAAAATCGCACCCAATGCCAACCGTGCGATTTTAGATAGTCTCATCGTAAATTTTGGTGCAACTTAGTGTAGTCTTGTCGCATACGAGGTGGGACTTATGATAATTTTGTGAAATATTTAGTGCGATATTATGTGTTATTATCCGTATATATGTGTGTCTAAATGTATGATTATATGTTGTAGAAACATGGGCAACCAATATTTATGATGACCGATTACATACATATTTTTTCCACACATATGTATTGTAATAAATCGGATTTGGATGCATGATTTTATTCAGAAAGAAAAAAAATATGATTCATCAATATTATTTTGCTTTACGATTCTAGTAAATGGGGGAAACTCATAGGATAACCTATAAATAAGAGATGATATGCATAAGTTAACAACTAAACCGAAAATTTTAGGAAACAAAAATGTGTACAAAAATACAATTGTTTGTTCGAATTAAAAGCGTTTACGGTTGATGCACTAACTGATTATTTACGATTGACAGTTGTGAAGGAGAAACAAAATTATGAACTATTTGTCCGTTTAGACGATCATTATGAATCTTGTAAACTCATAATGGATGAAGTTGAATTAGTCAACAATTTATCTTTCTTTGGTACACATTCTAAGGAAATATATGTTTTTTGAAGATGAATAACCAAAAAAATGTTTCCAAAATGCATACGATCTACAAATATCGTAAAAACATCGTCATGTTGAAAAATGTGGTCAATCTCAAATACATATTTGTTGACAAAATCGAAAGAGCATAATTATTATGTGTGACATCAAACAAATGATACAACGGACGTGCCAACCAATTTTTTTTTTGCATATCTTACAAGTATTGACTTGTTGCGTATATTACCTCATGTACTTATCATGTATTGAACTTACAAGATCATGAGGTATATAATGCCATTGCTTTATATTGTTTGTGTAACTTCACCACAACTTACATTTAGCGTTTTTTATGTGTTTATGAGTGCGGGGAAGTAAACCAACTATATGTAGGATTTAAGTGTTCTGTGAGGTGTGATAGTGGATAATATGTGTGCGTTTCCTAGTATCATTTTGATATATTGGGACTTATTGTTGATGCTAGCTATTGGAGATCTATTTTTGGACGTAGTCCACTTGCTATACATGTATACAAACAAGAACGTTCTTGGCATGGTTAAAAAAGTGATGTCCTCCGGACGAGCTTTAAATGTTTTTTATGGTGTTTTATAACTTTATTTTTGAAGCAAACACATTGGAAACTTATAACACAAATCTAGCATCACTGTGTCAATTGTTCACCGTTTAACCTCATAAGGAGAAGAAATATTTGGAAGAATAAACTAAATTGGTTAACTAAAAGAGTTAAATAGGCTTTATAAAACTATTATGTACGAAATTCAAAAAATATATAATATTGAGGGTGTTTTGTGTAATAAATAATAATTATGGTTAATATTAGTAAAGTAATGTGGTGAAATATCCATAAGAGAGGCTAATCATGTAATTTATGAATCCATCACTTGAATAATATAAAACAACACCCTTTTTTGGGAAACGGGATCACTCATTATTCAATCATTAATTTAGTATTTCTTTTGTCATTTTATCTCTTTATTTTACAGTTTCTCTCTCTAATAACTCTCCAACAAACATTTCTTAGATTGGTAACCCTTCTAAGATATCTTTGAACCATCATTGACTCCGTCTGTGGGAAGGATTGGTACATGGAATCGTTCTTCCAAAACCACTATGGAATTAAAAATTATTTTGAGAGAAATGGATACAAAACCTGACACTGGTGATCTTCTAGTCGGAAATACATCCGAAGGTCCTATTGTCAAAGAAAAGTTGACGAAGGAACAACATAACAATGATCAACATGCCGAAGAGATACTCGAAGAGTCTGTTCTAGTAGCTCGGAGGAAGGAACTTCTAGAGGACATAGAAAAGCTAAACACAAAGGGAAGCATTTCTGAATTCAAAGAGACTCGGATCGGAGGTTCGAAAGGAGTAGGTTACATAAGAAGATGAATTGGAGGACGTTTTTCAGACTAGTGATATGCATGAACGGCCTCGAAGACAAAATTGTTACTTTTTAAAAATAAAATTAAACCTAAGCATCGATACGAGTCAACTGAATCTAGTGACTACTCCCTTTACGACTCAGACGACTCTTCTACTTCTCCGGAAAGGAGTAGCTGACGCGAAAAAAGTTATAGAGGAAAGGGTTCGAAGTGGCATAGGGATATGATGTAGCCCAAAAAGTCCAAACAAAAGCCTTGTTTATTTTATTTTATTTTATTTTATTTAAATATCTTATGTATTTAAATCAAATCTAATTATATTAAGATTTGATTTGATTTTATTTTAAAATATTTAGTTTATTTCCTTGTATTATAATTTAGGGTTTTGAGAAGCATATAAAGCCTCATATGCCTTAAGTTATTTTAAGTTTTTGGAATAATATATTTTTATCTCTGAAAATTTCACTCTTTATTACCCTTAGATTAGGGTTTCATAATGTTACCCTTCAATTAGGGTTTCATCTATCATTGTTTCTTCTTCTATTTCCGCTGCGTCATCAGTCAGGATAGCCATAAAACGTCTCGACGAAACAAAAGTTCGAGAAAAGAAATAAATGATCAAGAGAAAAGAGAGCTCGGGTTCGAGGAGCGTGATAGGGTTATTAAAAATGTTAGCAAAGAGCAGGTAGCGCCTCATGCAAAGTTTCCCTCGGGAATCACAATCTTGAATATCGTGTGAGTAACCAATTCACGAATCCGTCTGAGGAAGGTTTGTACAATGCTATGATCAGAGGTCGGAATGGTAGTGTGTATAAGACATGACATAATTAAAGTCCATCTTCCATCTCTGCGGAAATAATGTCCGTACATATGCCAAAAAACTTTGACATCTCAAAGTTAGAGAAGTTTGATGGAACACGAGACCCAAATAGTCATATTGAGGAGTTCAAGAATTTTATAATTAACTATGATGACGATGATAAATTGTTGTGCATGGATTTTTCCCAAAATTATAAGAGTGCCGCTTCAAAGTGGTATAATAGGTTACCTTAGGGTTGTATCAAGAATTTTGATATGTTTTGGATGTTTTCTGCCAACACTTTGTGGGAAGAAAATTTTTATGAGCAAACGATGATACGATAATTTACTGTAGGAAAAAAGTTAGGGAAAACTTGAAGGATTATACTAACCGTTTTATCAAAACCAAGACTGATATGGAAGGTTGTGAGGACCAAGTAGCTTTAACAACTTTTCGAATAAGACTTATTCCAAGAATTCTAAAGGATAATGTTACGGAAAAAAAGCTATGACGTTTGGGGTATTGTTGGATCGGGTTGAGAAGAGAATATTGGTGAAAGAAACCCATGCGTCAGAGATGACTTCTTTTGCACAAACTGAACAAAATCAATTCCAACAATCTCCGATGGTGACATATAATCCACCAACACAAATTCATTCAACTTATCATCCGACAACTATTATCCAACCTAGAGCTCCGACCCAGTTACCCCCGATACCGAGGGTGAATTCACACGTGGAAAATGTGCAACAAAGTGTCATGATAATTTCGAACAGGTGATTCCAACCAACTCATTTTGTTGAATTACCAGAGTGTGTAGCAACAATTTTTGATAGGGCTCGAAGTCACATATAGTTCTGCAAGCCTTCTATAACACAGACTCCCATGAAAAAAAAGAAACATGTATTGCAAGTATCATAAATATATTGAGCATGATACCAAAGATTGTGTGGCATTAAAAAAATAAATATAAGAGTTGAATGAGAATGAGAAGTTAACGAAATTCGTTAAGTATTCTCTTATAGCTCCAAAGCAAGAAAATACTTTAATAATTTCAGAGTATATTGATTCTTTTGATGTTTTTTCGAAATATATAGATCCAAAACTAGGTAGGCATGAAATCATGATAGTAGAGGAACCAATTGTGAATGGAAATGCTAGTGAATTGTTTGCATTCTGAATCACTAATAATTTTTAGAGGTGACACTATACAAGGATATCAAATTATTCTCGGAGAAGTCATATTGTAACTTGGAAACCCAATTAGAGGCAGGTACCTCACCACATTTGTATAAAAGTCCATCTCCATTACTTTTTTTGAGGATAATGATATGCGGGACGTGGCCGACCTACATGAGGGTATTGTGGTTATCGAGGCATAAATGACAGGAATAAGATACAAAGAATTTTGATATACACTGGTAGCTCTGCCAATATAATGATTATGACAACTTACGAAAAGATAGAGAACCCCTTAATTTTTTTTTTCGGTCAGATCGGATGATCGTAGGATTTACAGGAGTGAATCCCGAAGTGATTGGGGAATTCGAAGGAAAAATGAAGTTGGGTCGTGGACCATTCAATAAATAGGTAACAATGCTGTTCATCGTGGTAGATGCGCCAACGTCATATAATGCAACTTTTGGAAGGTCTTGGCTGTCTAGAATGCATACAGTGGCATCAATTGTTCGCTAGTGCCTAATATATTTTGTGGGAAACAATGTAGGGATGATCATGAGCAGTCAGAAAATGACAAGAGAGTGTTACTGAACAACTTTGGCCCCAAAGCAGATCAAAGAGGGCGAATCGAAGAAAGTATAACAATTAGTGGGGTTTTCCTTGGGACCCAATCCCGTGGATGATCCGAGGGAGACCCCGAGTTTCTGGTCCCTGACAAAGGTTTTGAGAATCATGTTTTTTCGAACGGAAATAATCTTAATATTGGTGTAAAGTTATCTTCGGAGGTGAGGGAAAGTTTACTTCAATTTTTGTGAACAAAGCTACATATGTTTGCATGGTGTACGGAAGATGTGACGGGGGTACCTACGGAAATCACCTGTCATAAATTAGCATTTCGAAGCATTGTATGCCCAATTATCCAAAAATATAGATTTTTTCCTCAAGAAAAATCTGAGGCCATCATGACTGAGGTGTATCGATTATCTAAGGTTGGGCATATACGAGAACCATAGTATCCGTTGTGGACCGCTAATCCCGTTTTAGTAAAAATAAATAGTAAATGTCGAATGTGTGTGGATTTTACTGATTTAAATAGAGCATGTTTAAAAGATCCATTCCCATTGCCTCAAATTGATCAACTAATAGATTTTATAGCAGGAAATAAGTTATTTTCATTCATGGACGCATACGCTGGGTACAATCAAATCAAGATGGATCCAAAGGATCAAGAAATCACTTCGTTCATTATTGGAAGGGCCCTGCATTGTTATAAGGTTATGTCTTTTGGATTGAAAAATGCTGGAGCAACTTACCAACGGTTAGTAAACAAAAATTTTGAGGCTCAGATCAGACAAAATGTTGAAGTATATATTGATGATATGCTTGTAAAAAGTTCAAGGGATGAAGAACACTTTGCGGATTTAGAGGAAACTTTTGACAACCTAAAAAGGATAAACTTGAAGTAAAATCCAGAGAAGTATACATTTGGGGTACGGTCATGAATATTTCTTCGGTACATAGTTAGTGACCGCGGGATAGAGGCTGACCCTGTACAATTAAATGCTCTAACATAGTCAGCGAACGTGGGATAGAGGCTGGCCATGTACAGTTAAATGCTCTAAACACAATGGCACCGCCTCAGGCGATCAATGAGGTGCAAATTTAGACATGAAGATTGGAAGCTTCGAACAAGTTTATTTAAGGTTTTTGGATAAATGTGCCCAATTTTTCTAATTATTGAGACAATCAAATTGCTTTAACTGGACCCAATATTTCTTCAAAGCATTTGAACGAATTAAAGAGTATTTATCCTCCCCGGAAATCTTGACAAAGCTTAATATGGGAAAAAATTTATACATTTAAGTAGCAGTGTCATATTATGCTGTGAGCGCTGTTTTGATTCGAAAAGTAGATAATTTCCCTTGACCAGTATACTATGTGAGTAAAATTATATTAGATACATAAAAATTGTATTTGAAATTAGAGAAGTTGGTCATCGCTTTCAAGCTCATTCTATTATTATACGAACATCTTTTCTGTTGAAGAGTGTATTACAAAGGCCTGATGTATCGAGCATAATGACTAAATGGTCAGTGGAATTGGGAGATTTTGATATCGAATTTGAACCTCGAACTGCAATCAAAGTGCAAGCCTTAGCTAATTTCTTGGTTGAGTTTCCTTCCGATCGGTTAAAGATGGAAATAAATAAAGAAAGTTATGAGGAAGAATGGACAATCCAAATAGATAGAGGTTCAAGTGCATCAGGATGTGGGGGCAGTGGTGCAGTTGGTCTCTCCCGATAGTATTGCAATGTATTAAGCTATTCGTTTCGGTGGCAGTATACGAAACCGCTTTGACAGGTTTAAGACTTGCTCACATATGTGAGGCTAAAAATATGAACATGTTCATAGGGCCATAAATTTCGTGCCTGGTTCTTTGACTATTTCTTCGTATTTCGAGGAGCATCCTTAGATTCTTACACAAGAGAAACTTTCAATAAGAAAGGGGTTTGAGTTGGTAAAGAGTAAGTTAAACTTTTTAAATTTTTACAAGTACAAAAAAAGATTGGAGGTAAGACATCAATGAGTTTTTGGTAAATGATATCTTACCCGTTGACAAAGTAATAATAAAGAAAATACGGCTCAAGACACATGGTTATGTCGTACTTGGAGATATCTTACATAAAAAATATTTTAGCATGCCTTTGCTTCGATGCCTTGGGAAAAATGAAGCACAAATGATATTGTTTAAGTTACACGATGGATAAAGATCTGCGCACTATGGATACAAAACTTTGATACAAAGAATTCTTTTGGAATGATATTATTGGCCCACAATTGCTGCTGATGTCAAATATTTGTTAAGAGATGTGATACTTGCCAAATATTTTCTAAGACAATCCATGCACCATGAGTACCTCTTGAATCAATATCCGAAGCCTTAACTTTTGACCGATAGGGTATTGATCTGGTCGGGCCTTTACCGATGACATGTGGAGGATGACAAATGATAATAGTTGTGGTAGAATATTTTTCTAAGTGGTTAGAAGATGAGCCATTGTCAAGAAAAAAAGGCCAAAGATGTGATCAAGTTTATTGTCTCTAGTATTTGTTGTCGCTTCAATGTTCCGAGGAGAATAACGATCGAAACGGGCCACCGCTTGACAATAACGATATGAGGGCTTTTTGTTTTTCTAGAGGGATACAACAATGCTTCTTGACACTTTCCATCGACAAGTAAATGACAAAGTTGAGGTAACTAGTCAGACGATTCGTGATGGGCTCAAAAATAAATTGGAAGGGTAAAGCTAGAAAGCGGCTTGAGTATTTACAAGAAGTCCTATGGGTATATCGAGCCATCCCTCGCACGACAACTCAAGAATCTTTATTTCCGTTCTTCATTTGCGTTAGTTTATGGGATGGACACTGCCATACTGTCCGAAATGTCTTTCCCATCGTATCAAATAAATGAATATTCCGAAAAGGCTAATGATAAGGGAAGACTTGAAAAATTAGACTTAATTGAATAAAAAAGGAGGGCGCAATTGAATTCTTTTCACTACCAAAATTTGATGAGAAACAGGTATGCTTCCAAAGTTAGATAACGAGAGTTTAAAATAAGAGACAAAGTTCTGAGGAAATTATTTTTACATACAAAGTAAAAATAGCTTGGCAAGTTAGGACCCAATTGGGAGGATTTATACATGGTAACTGAGAAGGTGAAGCCGAGGACATATCGACATAAAGATAAATAAGAAAGAGATCTTTATCATCCGTGGAATATTGAACATATTAATTTGTACTTAGAATAAATGTAAAAGTTTGTAAATATTTTTTGAGAATTTGAGTAAGGATTGGTTCTCTACTTTTTCCTACCGTGGTTGCGCATGAAGGTTTTAACAAGATGCCATTATACACGACTTTCATATAATATTTCTTTGCCATCTTAAAACAATTTGCATAATTTTTATTTTTGGATCGGAAGGGTCTTCCAACGAATGTTGGTCAACAATTTATATTTTTGGATCGGATGGGTCTTCCAACGAATGCTGAACAACAATTTTTAGTTTTGGACCTCAAGGGTCTTTCAACGAATGTTTGTTAACAATTTTTATTTTTGTACCGGAAGAGTCTTCCAACGAATGTTGGTCAACAATTTTATTTTTGACCAAAAGGTCTTCCAATAAAAGTCGATGGATAGCAATATTTTGATAAGAAAAAGTTTGGTAGAGAAGAATTAATCGAAGTAGAACATTTTAATTGATAAAAACTTCCAAAGTATAAAATGCTTAAAAAATATACGGGGACTTTATAAAAAAGTTCCAAAGGCACAACAAGTGCACAAAAAGTTTGCAAAGAACCTATAGAAACAAAACTAACAAAGTCCTTTTTTTACCCTGAAGAGGTACCTTCTTCGTTATCCTCTAATGAGTTGTTCATTTCTTCAAAATCGCTGGGTGATTCGTCATCCTCCAAAGAAACACCCACCATATGATACTTCTCCGGAACACGCTCCCAAAAAATTCCTAACTTCAAGTTTTGAAAGCGCTCATGAAATTCTAGAACCAACTCGGAAACGCATTCTGCAGTATACTTCTCAAGGAAGGTGTCTTTATACTTTTCAGCATCGTATCTAAGAAGTTGCTTCTCAACAGTAAGCTTTTCTATATCTTTAACAACCTGTTTGAAGTATTCTTTAGCTTTACTGTAAGTTTTAGTAAGACCTTCAATGAGCGTTAACCGATCAGTATCCTTAACGATAAACTGTTCCCGCTCATTTTCAAAAGTATCATGCTCCAGTGTTAACCGAGCTTCCATTTCCTGAAGGCTTGTTAAGCGTTTAACAACAACAGTGGGCAAGTTCATCTTCCAATTTTTTTTTATGTCAGATCTTCTTTAGATAAATTTATTTTTGTAAAGGTATTTTCATTTAGTCTTTCTTTCACGAAGGTCAGCACCGTGAAGTAACTTGTTGAGTTCTATGGCCAGGAAGTCATTTTCATAGATATCAAAGTTTACAGACTTAAGAATTACCTTCGAAATTTTAAGGAACTTGTTCTTCATTTTCCCGAGTTCTCTAATATCTAGTCATCATTCACCTCATTTTCTCGAGGAGCAGTTTCCCCCCGTTGAAGCCCGAGGAGAATATGTGTCTACGACAATGATCTTCTCAGAAGAAGCCAAGTTAGGATCAACTGCCCCATCTCCTTCTTAGACAAATTTATTTTTACCTTTGTATTTTGACGAGTATCTTTTTGATGGCCTATTGGAGCCACCTTTCCCATTAGGATTAACCTATTCGGTTTCAAACTCAACATTAGTTTTCTCCTCGACATCAGCTCCAGCATTGACATCTTCTTCTTCAACCATATCGTTTCTTAGGGTCCCGATAACTTGGAGCCCTAGCCCTTGCAGGAAGATGGACTAGATTGCCTACGACCTCCAGTCGATTAGGTATGCTATTTTGTGTGGGAGGCACCATGAGCTTCTTCAAAGACATTTTCTTCAACAATTCGGTCCTCCAAAGATGGCTTTTGGCCATATTCTATAGATTGAAGCATATGTGAAACTTGTTGGACCAAGGTGCTAACCCAATTGCATAACTGAGCAAAGATCCGACGAGCTTCTTCTATACGCCTCTCGAATGGTTTAGAGATCCCCATCATGGTCGTCCCCCAATAAAGTTTGGTAAAATCGATGAAATAAATAAAGAAAATTGAAGGTAATGAAAAGTTAGTACATGTGCTAGTCCATTTCAATGTGAGCCGATGTGGTCTCTCAGCAGATTCTTCGAAGCCTGTCTCCCACAGACCAGAGATGAAGACAAATATTTGTTTCCACTTCTTGTCAGCTTCCAAACGGTCATCCACTATCTTGAATTTCCTCCCAAGGGTTAAGGAGTACAAGAGAAAGTGAGGATTTTTAACAACGCCAGTCAGCCCGACGAAGTGCTCCATTGAAAAGCCGACCCCAAATATCGAAGAAGCCATTATGCATGCCATTTAAGTGAAACACATATTTGTACCAACTTGAGTTGGACATAAATCTATCAGTTCTAAAAATTTCACTAGAGCAGGGTCTAATAGGAATCGAATACCCCTGTTGAGGATCTCCAAGTAGACAATCAGCTCGTTGTCCCGAAAAGATAAATGAGTCTCCCCGACCTCAACAAATCAGATATAAATGGAGCCCAAATTTCCCCATCGATCTCTAAGTTTGACCTCCTGGGATGGTTGAAATTATTTTTACTTAATTATGTGCAACGTCAGAAGATGTTTACCCTCAACCTCTCGTAAATTATTTTCCAAAATAGTCTCGATGTTCGAGAACATCTTTTTTTCATCTTTTTTGGCTTAGTCTTCTAGGGAACAAAAGAACTTGTTTTAGCTTCACCTTGGAGGGCTGGTGCCTGAGTCTGCGTGGAAGGTCCGACCTGGGAAGTCGAGGCAGGGATTGATCTGATAGGCTGAACATCCACAACAGCTACCTCTTCGTCTTGATCATCCTCAGGATGATCAACTAAATGCCTTTCTCTCACTTTTTGATGGATTCAAGGAGCGACGCTCTTAAGGGTTTTGTTGGAAGAGCAACATTTGTTGCAGCCGCTGGTTGAGAGGATGCTGTCGGAAGTGATTGCAAAAGCTTTCGAGGAGTAACCTTGGGAGTGGTTTGAGTGCTGCATTGGGAAGTATTTAAAGACATAGAAAGTATTAGATGTAGTTTTAATTTTGATATATTTTTTTAAGAGGGTCCTCATAGATATTTTCCTCCTCGAACAATTTGGGCTCCTTGTCTAAGCCGATAGCTTTTATTTTTTCGGCCCTTTTACATATGTTAAACCACTCCCGGATCTTGTACCTCTCAAGTTGATCAAGATTTTAGGCATGAAAGGTGGAAGAAAGTGTTTAAAGAAGTAATAAAAATGTTTCTCTCTCGCTAAGTAGATATTTCTCTCTCTATCTTTTTAGAAACTATAAAACTGAGTAATATTGAAATGAAAAATGAGTTAAAGTATTTATAGAAGGAAGTGTCGTTTCCAACGGTTGCGAAGGCCTAATCAGATGAATGGTTTTCCAATTTTTTATTGCACCGAATCACAAAATTATATTATTTTTGAAACTATCTAGTTATGTATCATATGCGGTCCTAGAAATAATTGAGAAGACTATTAAATGGGCTAGAGATATAAACATAAAGTAGGTCACATATGGATGTATTATTAGGAAAACACATAGGTTTCCTTGCGCATATGAAATATCTATGATAGAAAGAGAAGGCAAATCCATTCATAAGGATAATTATGATATATTTTTCGGAAAAATAGATATCATTACAAGAGATGCAAATACGTGTAAATATGCACTATAAAAAAAAACTATCCACCATAGATAGTTCTATACATAGTTACGATTCTACAATTCAAGATCATATTATTAATAAGTTTATGCAAATCCTAAAACCCAAAACTAGTAATGTTGTAGAGCCTTTACAACCGGTTATTACTAGAGGTTGAAAAAATCGGTTATTACTAGAGGTTGAAAAAAACCTAATCCGGACCAATCGACTAAATGAGACCCTAGTTATTGGGAACATGTCATACAGAAAACCAAGAGTTCTAGCACATCCATGAATACGTTAGGTAGTACAACCTCTTCAAAAGTGCCTTCATTTTTAGTACAAAACCTTCTACCACAAAAAGGAAAGTAGATCGACAAAAAAATACCGACGACAGAAATGCAAAAAATGTACGCACGGTGTATCCTAATATTTATAAATATTTTAATAATAGATTGGTAAATTTTATTCTAGATGAACAATGCGGTTATCAAACCATATCGAGAGCGATATATAGAAAAGAGGATAATTAGGATTCCTTAATAACGAATCCTAATTAATTAGGATTTCCGGTGGATGTTTATGGTTTGTTAATAATTTTTAGATGATTTCTTACATATGTTAGATTGATTCAAAAGTCACATGGAAAATCATTATTAGATGACATTTTTCGACATCAGATTAATGATAACCACTCAACATTAATTTTGTATACCACACATCTCTAGATGTTTGTTTAATGTATTTACCATTATATGGTTGTCCAACTCGTTCGACGCCCGTTATAGAGATTGAAATTTCTTATGTACATAACATCCCTTTTATACACGTAAATATATTAATAATATTATTTAATTTATTTTCTTAAAGTTTGTAACGTTTCTTTAATTCTTTAATTTAATTTTATAGGTTACTACTCTTCTTGATGGACCCTTGCCAAAATTACACTCTGTATGGAGTTGGTATCATACCGACAAAGTGAGTGTCTGGTAGGTTCCATACTACGATATCAATAAATTTATCCAAGTCATATCAGCCAAGGTACCGAAGTATAACAGAGATACAATTCCGACTGATCTGACCAAAGATGGCGTGTGATTATGTTACTTTTCATTTTTAATTTTTTTTATGTATTGTTATATTATGTTAGTAAAATCTTGAACTTAATTATATAATATTTGATTCCCATTTTATATTGGAACTTAATTATGTAATATTTTATTTTCTATGAAAATATTTGAATATGTTTACTCTTTATGTTTGTATTAATTTACCATCAATTACCCGCTAAATATCCCACCAAACATTTCTTAATATCCCATCAATTATAAATTCCCCCAATATAGATTTTCCCGTTAAATAAAATTTCTCATCAAATTAGATTTCATGTCACGCTCATAATACACCTTTTGCTACTCAAGCGTGACATATGGCCGTCTAGGATCTTCTTTTTTTTGTCTCCACAATGTTGTGAATAACTCTCTACCATGTACAATTATTTAAAACTAAATCAATGGTTTGGGTGTTTGACTTGGTGTATAAAATAAAACAAGAGGTGTCCAACGTGTGGCAGTTAAAAATTACTGATTTCATTACAATATATATGATAGATTACTTGGAGGAGCGAGTTGATGAACAAGATGATGTGATAGAAAATTGCACACCTCTTGAATATAGCAGATGATATGACTTTGACTAATAATTTATAAAGTTTATTGTAGTTTGATGTTAAATGTTAATTTTGTAAGTTAATCTCATCTTGTATTGATGTTTACTGATGTATTTTCATCCTATGTTGAATGTTATCTAAATATATGGTTTATGTATGATTGTTTGGTCTTAAATTTTATATGCTAATGTATATCGCGCATATTTTGCATTTTATGGCTCAATGGTCGTACATAATGCACAATCGAAAGCTATTTTTTCCTTTAAAATAAATAAATATGCCACTTTATTGCATAGACTGCTGATTTAAAATACAGAAATCACCCATTCTATGCGATAAAGTGGTATGTTCTATTTTAAAGGAAAAAATTATAGCTTTTGACTGCGTATTATGTTCGACCAAAAGTTAAATTTTTGGCCCTAAATATGAGACATAACAATGAAATAGTATAAAGTGTGCGATGTAATTTTAGTTGGCCGAACTAAATTCTATATGAATAATGAATATCGTGCCGAATAAAATTTCCCGCCCACTTCGTTCTCCCGCCAACATAATTGTTCCCCAAGTACAGTTTTCCACTGTAGCATCTTCAGATATAGATTTACACATGTAGCATATTTCTTTATCTTACTCAATATCATAAATAAACAAACTTTTATTTTGTACGATATTGAATGACCTATTCAAAAAGACCACCACTTGCTCAAATTCGTCAATTATGTTAAGATAAGATCATCAAATCATGATATTGATGAGTTTTTTAATAATTGTTGGTGAGGATAAAAATAGCCTAGGGGTAGGCAAGTAATTTCAAGTGGAGTTTTAAGGCGGTGTAAGGGTGTTTCAAGGTGTTACGAGGTGGTGTGAGGGTGTTTCAAGGTGTTTCGAGGTGGTGTGAGAATTAAGCAGCTTGGCAGCAGTTAATTTTTCTTACCCATAGTTAATGCTGGTGGTTGGGTATTTATAGTATGATACTTGGGCCCTTATGGGCTTTCGGGTCATGTTTAATGGACCCGGGTCATGTTTAAAGACCCATGCGTTTTAAGCAGATGGGCAGGTAGCTTAGTCAGAAAGTGTTTAGGTTTTTTAGTACTTTAGTCATAGTTCGAACAGCCTTAAGCTCACAGTGTTCGAAGTCATCTGTCCGGTTCAAAAGTCCTGTCCGATTTTAGTTCTTAGTGTCTGCCCGGTTTACGGAGAGATTTACATTGGTCTGCCCTTCCGGGGAGCATTCCGAATTCGGACTCATCAATTGTTTTTGTAAAATTTACTAAAAATATTGGCGTTATGGAGCTCCTTATCAGTCTTTACGCAGTTGTGAAGGAGTCGCTACCAGGTAAAATTATTTGAATTTAGTTCAAAATATTTGAATATTTGACCTCCAATATGATGCCATTAAAACAACAAGTATATTGTTTTCACATATTTTATTCTATTAAAAAATATATAGGTAACTTTTGTACGATCATCGGCTTAAACAACATCCAGAAAAATTAGAGTTGGATGCTAACCTATACGATGTATACATAAATATATGAATCTCCAAGAGATCAATGTGTTTGTTTCCGATATTTTTCGGTTTATATGTTATATATTTGTTGTTTATGTTTTATATATTTGTTTCTATATGTTTTTATATTCTATATTAGTTTTTTTTATAGTACTTCTTATTACTTTTAATGTTATATGATTGAATAAAAAAACAAATAAAAGTTTTAAATTAAAGATGACAATGGTTTTGTTAAGGATATCCGGCTTTGTTACATGACCGTGGATATTAACTTTTAGATTTTAGTCTTATAATTTAAAATAGAAGTAAACAACTATAAATACGAATGAATACTAAAATGAGATAATTAATTTTTGGATAATGATATAAGAGGTATCTACTCACAAAATATATTGTCATCTAATACCAAACTATTATTTATGCTTACTTAATACCCTCTCATCTACATAACTCTCAATCAATACCTTATTCTTTAATAATATCTCAAATACCACCGCTTATGTTTTTTTAGGATGAACAAAACTAGATCCATTGATGATATTTTTTAAATTTTCTTTAAAAATAAATTTCACTAGTAACATGCGAGTGTTTTGAAAATTAAACATGAGAGTTTTTAAAAAATTAATCATGCGAGTTATTTGAAAAATTAAACATGCGAGTTCTTTGAAAAATTAACAATGCTATTTTGTTTGAAAAATCAACTATGCGAGCTCTTTGAAAAATTAAATATGTGAATTCTTTGAAAAATCAATAATAAGAGTTCTTTAAAAAATCAATCATGAGAATTCTTTGGAAAATTAAACATGCGAGTTCTTTGAAAAATTAACAATGCTATTTTGTTTGAAAAATCAATAATGAGAGTTCTTTGAAAAATCAATCATGAGATTTCTTTGGAAAATTAAACATGCGAGTTCTTTGAAAAAATAACAATGTTTTTTTATTTGAAAAATCAACCATGCGAGCTCTTTGAAAAATCAATCACACGAGTTCTTTGAAAAATTAACAATGTTATTTTTTTGAAAAATCAACCATGCGAGTTCTTTGAAAAATCAAACATGTGAGTTCTTTGAAAAATTAACAATGTTATTTTTGTTTGCAAAAACACCCATGCGAGTTCTTTGAAAAATTAAACATGCGAGTTCTTTGAAAAATTAACAATGTTATTTTTGTTTGAAAAATCAACCATGCGAGTTCTTTGAAAAATTAATCATGCGAGTTCTTTAAAAAATCAATAAAAAAAGAAAAATAAGAGAGTTTTATGAATACATCTCTCACTAAGTAATGTGTTATTGTACGCTTTGAGCGATTAGACCCGCACAACTTTGCTCCTGGTTCACTCCCAGAAGGACCAGGAGTAAACCAAGTTTACTCACTTTAGCTGAGATATCAATTCGCTTAGAAAGAGCTGCTCAGATACCATCTCACCAACTAATGTGATATTGTCCGTTTTGGGCGATCAGATCTTCGTTCACCCCAAAAAAACCTCACATTAGTTGAGATATTTCATTCGGTTATATATTGGAAGTACTTTTTCAGTTTATGCGATGTGGGATAAAAGAACAAGTTTACTCACTCTTAAAATTATTTTTTTAAAACAAAAGAACTTTATCACTAAATTAAAGTTTTACAAGTTTTTGGACTTAAATTAGAGCCAAAAGAAAGACAAAGAGCCCCAAGGCAATTTACAAAAGAAATTTGAAATTGGCGCCTAAACTACCCGCCATAATGAAATTCAAAACATGTCGGAGAGAGCTACACTTCCACCTAAAGCTTTCTCACAAAGCCACACCAGACCAATGCAAGCCAAAATCCAGCTGCTACACCAAGCACGAATGGACCTAACCACGAACGGACACTGCACACCAGCATACGACGAACATCATCATCCAAACTTATACAAATCCAAGATCCTAGTTGAAACTCAAACTTGCAAAATCTACTGCATTATTCAGCAACAACCCCTTCAAGCTAAACAAACAGACCATGCCTTGCACCCTACAATATCAAACAAGGAAACCACAATAATTGGAAGAGCCTAATTTTCATCAAAGTCAATGTAACCCAGCCCAATCCTCTCAAGATGAACAATAACAAGGAGAGAGTTTGGAGCATTGAGTTGATTGAATTGGATATTATCTTTGCAAGTCAAAGTCCATTTCAGTGTCCAATTAGCAGCCTGATTTTGGACACGAGAAATGAACTTTAACATAATGCTCGGAGCAATAAGCGTTCTACAAATGGATAGAGTAGAAGAGGGATATCATGGGTACTTTCCTTCAATAAGCATATTAATCAAGGACAAACAATCGGATTCGATATCAACATGACTATAGTTTCTTTCTTTTACAGTAAAGCAAGCCTTCCAATAATGCACGAGCTTCAGCCGCAAGAGAAGTGAGCTTCCCAAAGGTTTTACCCAGCCCTATCACCAGTTCACCATTGTTGTTCCTGATAACTAAACCTCCACTCGCTTCACCACTGGTTAAACAAGCTGCATCCAGGTTAAGCTTTAATCTTCCAGGAGCAGAGGTTAGCCACTTGAGGTAACTAACTTTTCTTTCCCTATTGATCATAGAGAAACAACCTATAATAGCACCTACATTTGTAACCTTATGCCAATGTTTAGTTGTAAATAGGTTAAGAGAATCAAGACTAATTATAACCTTGATAACAGTCCTAATAACAGTAGAATAAGTTTGCTTAGTGTTATTGAATTTAGAACTATTTATGTTCTTCCAAATAACCCAGCAAATTATAGCTGGAATCACATGAGTGATGTGCACATTTTTCATTGGAAACCAAAACCAGCTTCTTAATACATGAGTGAAAACCATGTATCAATCTATTTTAATTTTAAAAATAAGACTGAAGTAATGCCAAATAGACCAAGCGAAGTCACAGTTGACAAACACATGTTTTATGTCTTCAATGCTATAACACAACTGACATTTAGAAACAATAGTAAGAGATCTTTTCTTAAGTACATAATCAATAGGTATGAACCCTTTAATATTTTTCCAAATAACAAAAGAGAACTTCCTAGGTGTGACGGAGTTCTAAATTTTGCTGAACAGACCAAACTTAGAAGTGATGCCTAATACTATCCCAGGTGAGCTTTGTATTAAAGTTACGATCAGGGGACAATTTCCATATAAGTTTGTCATCCTTCAACTTGTCAACTTTGAAAATCTGGATTTAATCCATTCTGGATTCAGTGATTAGGCCATTAGTATTGCCAATAACCCAACTATCATTCTTCCAAAAAGTGTTAATATTAGCATTAAGAAACCAATTACACTTAGTATTATTATTGCTGTTAATAATGGGCTGCCAATTGTGCCAATCTTCTCTCCAGAAGTCAATGTATCCTTTGCCTAAGATCCATATCCTATTGCACTCAACATGGATCTTTACACCTGCAATTTGTTTCCAAACTAAAGGACCAGAATCCTTTAAGTTAATGTAAAGAGGATGAGAAATTTTGTTGTATATATCATTCATAATGTTAGACCAAAGACTATTGTTCTTCCTATAGTTGAACCATAGCCTTTGAGAGAATGTCTCTTGAATATCAGAGAGCCTTCTGATATTCAAACCTCCTTCAGTAAAAGGCTTACACAGATTTTTCCAAGAAGACCAGTGAATACTAGGCTCCTTGATTTTAGTCCTCTAAAAGAATATTTTGAAAGTCTTTTCCAACCTGTTAATAACACAGTTAGGCAAGAGAGAATTCTGCATCCAATAGCAGGGTATAGACATAAGCACATATGATATAAGGCAGAGTCTTCCCCCAAAAGAAAGAAGCTTGCTATCCCAACCATTAATCCTAGCATTAACCTTGTCCATCATAGCATTAAAATTGCTAGACTTATTATTATCGTTGAGAACAATCCCTAGATAAGTTGAACGGAGATTCTCAACATTAAAACCAGAATGGAAAGCTAAGTTGTTAGCTTTAGTTTCCTGAACTCTATTAGACAAAATTATCATGGTCTTCTCCCTGTTTATGGCCAGACCTAAAACATCTTGATAGTTATCTAAAAAACAACTCAACTTGTTAATAGAAGACTTTAATCCATTTGTGAAGATGAGAATATCATCTGCAAAAGCTATATAAGGGACAATTATATCAGTTCTAGAAGCATATAACAATTTTTTATTTAAAGTAAACAAACTGTTTAAACCACGAAGTAAAACCTCTTCATCAATGATGAAGAGGCTTGGGGACAAGGGATCCCCTTGCCTCAAGCCTCTTTCATTCTTAAAGTAACCAATCACATTGCCATTAACTAGCATAAACATATGAACATTGTTTATCAGATTGCATAAGAGATTAACAACATCTTTAGAGAATCCAAAATAAGTTAGAACCTTAGAAATAAAAGGAAAAGACATTCCGTCGAAAGCCTTCGACATATCCAAATGAATGAGAGTGTTGCAATTCATAGGCTTCCTCTTAATATCATGAATAATTTCTCTAGCAATTAAAACATTTTCATGAATAGACTTGTATTTAACATAAGCAGATTGATCATTTCAAATGGTTTTAGGTAAAATGTCAGCAAGCCTATTATTCAAAAGCTTGTAAAGAATTCTATTGAGCATCAAACACAAGCTGGTTGGCCCGTGGCTGCTCAAAGAAATGGGATTGGAAACTTTATGAATAAGGAAAATGCCCGTAGCAAATATGCCAGCAGGAATATTATTGCCTCTAAGGTAATAGTTAATAACAGAACAAAGATCTTTTCTGATGATAGTCCAACAACTAATATAGAAGGTGATGTTATAACCATCAATACCAGCAGCACTATCCTTGCTCATGGTATTGATGGTACTCCAAAACTCATCATCACTAGCATGCTTCAAGATGTTAGCATTATCATCACCAGTCACCAGCTTAGGAATCACATTAAAAATATTATCCTTCATTCTGATTTGCTCCTCACTTCTATCTTTATAAGGCTTAGAAGTAAGGACCTGATTAAAGTAAACTTCAGTAGAAATACCTATATCTTCAATGTCATGAATCCAATTGTTGTCAACCTTGATGTTGTGGATGATATTTCTCCTTCTCTTCTTAGCAACAAAAGCATGATAAGGCTTTGTGTTCCGATCACCATCCTTAAGCCATGAGGTATAGCATTTCTGCCTCCAAAATTTATCTTCATTTCTTAAAGCTTTAAGATGTAGACTAATAGCTTTGTTAAGATTGCATTTAGAGAAGTTATTATTATTCAGAATATGCAGTCTTTCCATGATATCTACATTATTTTCAGTTTCTTTAAGCTTACTAAATATGTTACCAAACTTATTGATGTTCCAATCCCTTAAAACATTTTTTGAGTCTCTTTAATTTAAACCAGAAAATCTCATTTGGACCATCATTGATTTTAATATTTCAGTTTTGAGAAAAGATTCATGGTTGATCCACATGTTCATCTTGAAACTTTCCTTTTTGTTTTGAAAATCATTTAAGTTCTTTTTGAATGCTGATATTAAAAGGGGGGGGGGCATGATCAGAATAAGTTCTGACTATGTGATGAACCTGCGTTGTGCTGAAATTATCAACCCAAGAACTGTTGATCATAACCCTATCCAGCCTTTTCCACTTGGTACCCTTGTTCCAAGTGTATTTTTTACAAGCATAACCAGCATCCTCCAGGTTGCAATCCCTCATCATTTCAACAAAATCATCTATTCTTCTGTGACACAAGCTAGAACAACCCAACTGCTCTTCAGTAGTAGCAATAACATTATAATCTCCCATAGTCAACCAACTCTCATCAGTTAAAGATTCATTTCTAAAAAACTCCCATAAGCTTAGTTTTTGATTTCTCTGGCATTTCACATACACTACAGAAAAGAAAAAAAGGATTTTCCAAATTAGTGTGGATAACTTTCATGTGTAAACACTGATCATGATTAGATAGGATAGTAATGCATGAATCATTGGTCCAAAACTTCCAAATTTTTAAAATAAAAGTTTTCAAACCCCAGCTTTAGAGCAAAATCACTTATCTTGTTAGAAGAGGTCAGAGGTTCCTGAATAGCCAGAATCTCTATATGCTCCTTGTTGATTATAGTTTTCAGTCTACCAACTGTAAGCTTGTTATTGATACCTCTAACATTCCAGTTAAGCATCCTTATCATTATCAGATAATGATTTGTACATGTTGTTTGTTCCAGAGAACTTCAAAGATTTTATGATCAGTTTGTTTTGCTTTTTGAATTTCCTGGCAGATTTAAATTTCTTGTTCAAAATGGATTTGAAGTCATTGTCAGGGAGCGAATCATTTTTCAGTGGAATAATCAGATTGCTTCCAATGTTTTCTTGAGCAGGAGAACCATGATCAACAATGTCATTATCTTGATTGTAATATTGACTTAATTGTTGAATGGCTTCAACAATTTCTCTAGCATCAGGGGTAGAATCAGTTTTGTTATTGGGTTCAATAACTTGTAGACTAATAACAGTTGGATTTAGTTTATGAATATCTGTAGTCTTATCCAGATCCTTTTTTTTTCAGTAACCATATTGTTAGTTCTTTCAATATTTCCACCAACTGCCTTCTTTTGATTCTTTTTACAATCTCATGGACTGTGACCAATATGATGGCATTGAAAGCAATATGAAGGCAGATTTTTGTAGCTTAAATTAAGCCAACATTTATCATTCATTCTAAAACCTATCCAAATTTTGTTGTGAAGATTTTTGGAGATGTCCACTTCCACAAGAACAAACGCAGCATTTCTGTGTGCTCTGTTTATCTTTGGGCATTCAATTTTGTATGGAATGCCTAATGAAACAGCTATATTGTACTTAATAGATTCATTATACATGAATTCTGGCAGTTTCTGAATCCTTATCCATATTAGAGATATGGGGCTTTCTTTTTTTCCATTGAATTCAGAAGTCCATCGGAGAAGACGCATAATAGAGCCATTCATATACTTTTATGCCAAAGTTTTATAAAATCCTCTTTCACTCTTAAAATTAAGTGGTAATGAGATAGTTGAGTTATTTATGGGTACTTTTCACTTAGTTTTTTTTAATCTTTATTACTTAATAGGAGCCCTTAGTCAAGTGATTATAGTAATCTTTTAACAAATTTATGTTTTTAAAAAATTGGTTTCACACCCTCCTTTAGAATTGATTTTTGAAATCTGTTAACAAATTATGTTTTTAAAAGATTGGTTTCACACACACTTTATAAAAACTCGTCTCAGGGGATTCAGCACACATATCGAACTAAAAAAATTATTAGATTATAATAAAATAATCAATAAAAAATAACATGAATGTGGAAATAACAAATCAAAGTTCAATTAATAATTGAAAACCTAACCAAGCTAAACATATATTAAAAAAAAACCTAGTTTACAAGGACTGTAATCGGGCTTCTAACATAGTGTTTGCCGTCTGTCCAAGTAAGGCCACCAAAGACGTGATCACTATGAATAGCTCTCCAATCTGGTTGAATGACCATCTTAAAAGTTTTCTCTTCACCTAATTTCTCAAACTTCAAAATCTTGGGCTTGACCGATACCCTGATACCATGTGGTGAACGGATACTAGCGGCATAAGTCCCTGGTGGACCGACATTCTTTAGTTTCCGCCTCAGAGTGACATGACCCAGGTGCTTAAAACTGGAAGTCGTCACAGTCATTGACGGATAGTTAAAGTTATGAAGGCTAGCCTTGAGAGGACACTTGTGTGCAGTACCGGCTATTTGTGTAATCATAGTCTGGTTGTAGCCGGTGGCACATAAGAAATTCAAATAATCGTTTATGGTCAAGTCGTATATCAATCCAGGGTCCATTGCTCGATTCGGCCTGACGTGACCTGAACCATAGTCGAGTGGTGTTGCCTGCCCTGATGATGCTTCATCAGCCATTGGCCTCATCCTGTTATCGCGTGTTCTAGCTGTGGTCATGATAGCAGATCTTATTGCAGCCGGACTCCATTCAGGATACATTGTCTTAAGAAGACCAACGATTCCGGAAACATGAGGACAAGACATAGAGGTTCCAGAAATAAGGTAGTACGGAGTTCTACGATTGTCAGTAGGGTCTTCGGATGGACTTGTTGCTTCAGTGTAGGCAGCTATGATGTTAACTCCAGGTGCAGTTACATCAGGCTAGATAAGTAAAATATTTAATTAGTAATAAAAATTATGAATTCAGATATAAAAAAACAACAAAGCAATAAATAAAATTACCTTAAGAATCTCCGGTGTTATTCTATTGGGTCCTCTAGATGAAAACTCTGCCATGAATGGAGCTGGCTTGGCGTTGAAGCGTGCTGTTGGCGGAGTAATATATCCTAAGGGATTCCTATATAATAATGGAAAACATATGGATAAGGAAATAAATGGACCGACCGAGACCGACCAAATTGTTTCTTAAATTGATTGTCGAAAGAATGAAAAATAATTACTTGGTCGAATTGATGTAGGAAAAGAGTTGAACCCCGTCTGAGAACCGGATTTGCGTCGCAGGAAGAACGTGAGCATCGGAAGTAATTTCGTTGCCGGTGGACTCATCATTACAAAGGATCATTCCAACAGCACCGGCTACAAGCGCTTGCTTCCCTTTATCGACTCTTGTGCTTTGACCCCTAAGACAAACCACAATCTTTCCCTCGGCTTTGGCTGGGTCTAGTTGTCCTGGCAGGCATAGCAAACTGCAATATATAACATATTAAAAACGCTGATCCATAAATAAAACAGATAATGTCTAGAACTGAAATCTGTGGCTTGTACTTACGCTGCTTGGGCCGATGCATTAGCGCCTTTAGCTTGTTCCCCTGTGATAAGGGGGTAATTCTTTGATTCAGGCAAAGCTGCTGATAAACTTTCTCCCTATGCATAATAAATAACAAGAGAACATTAGCCCCTGAAAAGGGTAGCCGAGTTGGTGGAATAGATGAGCTCGTGACCAAAAGGTCATTCCATACCGAAGAGGAAGACGCGTGCAAGTAATGAAGCAAGTATCAAATTTCGTATAGGTCTTTTGTTAGTTTTCTATTATTAGTAAAGAAGACTTGCAGTTGAGTTAGAAGTCTTAATAAAGATAAGATAAGCTATTAGATTGCTAAGAACTCTCTATTTTTGTAACTTCAATCAAAGAATTCTAGTTCTATTGAACTAATACTTAAACAGGCTTTAAAATATGTGTGAACATAAATTATATAGTTAAAAGTTAAGAACCTGAAAATTTTGGCCGTTATCGAGTTTTACTGATGCTTCAAACTCCCTATCAAGAGTGCTCGCGCCGATCGTGAATATCCAAGGAGCAACGTTAGAAACAGTTGCAAGAGTAGGCCCACTATTACCAGCTGAGGCAACAACAGTGATTCCGTTTTTAACAGCGTGGAATGCGCCAATGGAGAGAGCGTCTTCAAAGTATTCTTGGCTGTCCCCACCAAGCGAAACCGAAAGAACATCGACACCATCTGCAATAGCCATGTCAAAACCTGACATGATATCAGAATCAAAGCAACCACCAGTCTCTTCAACCGGAGGCCAACACACCTTGTAAGAAGCCACTCTAGCTTTTGGTGAACCACCTTTAGCTGTTCCAATTCCTACGCCGAAAATATTGGCTCCCGAAACGAAGTTCCCTCCGGCTGTCGATAGCGTGTGGGATCCGTGCCCTTCGCTGTCACGAGCTGATCTAAAAGAATCATTGCTTGGTGACCCGTAGTAATCTACATACCCATCGTCGAAGAATCTTGCCCCAATAAGCTTCCTATATAAATAAACAAAAAATTATCAAATTAGGTTACTTGCGTAACAAGTAACTTAATTAGAAATTTTTCAGAAAAAGAGAAGTTTGAAAAATTAAAACCTATTGCAAGGCACCCCAATTGCAGTGTCGTTTTCGCAGCTGCCTTTCCATCTCGTTGGAATTGGTCCGTACCCTTCATCAGCAAAGCTTTTTGATTCAGGCCAAACCCCTACAATTGTCGCATATAAGTCATTATCACGACATAATTAACTCACAATGCCATATCAACGATATCTCAATCTTATATCAAACCAAAAACTCGAGAACCTAAAGATGTTTACCAGTGTCAAGATGTGCAATGATCATATCTTCGCCAAATCTACCTTTCTTCCACAAGGAAGAATGATGCACAACTCCATTCCTTTCGAGCATCATGAATTCCCATGAGTGAGTTGTGTGCAAACGTTTTTGTCCATTCAAGAAAACCGAAACCACATCAGATCGTTCTGCAAAAAAAAAAAAAAAAAAGCATTATAGATATAAATAACCCAACAATCATATATAAAATAGTATCAACACTCTTACGTACTCGCAATCTCAGCTGCTTCGTCCTCTTCAAGAGTAGCAACAAAAGCATCGATATGTTTCTTGCACGAGTACGAAAATGCTTCCTTCGCCTTATCATCACTTCAAGAACACAACCATTATTTCAAAGCTCATATCATTTTCAATATATTTTTCACCCTTAAACCTCAACTTTCAAAACATAACATAACATTCACAAAAGCTTACCTTCCCAAGACCGACACAAGAATTTGATGATGGGCTTGTGTAAAAAGTCGAGAATCTCGCGTATGAGATCCTAAGTAAACGACATAAGGCTGTTCATAGAGAAACACAAACATATCATGACCTACTATGACGCAAACACATTATAACATCTATGAAAAATAGATAAACAAGTTAAGCTTTAGGTTTGAAAGAACCTTTTTTATTGCAGAAGTCGATGAACATAACAAAGAGAACAGAAAGAGTGGGATCAAAAGCTTCTTAAACCACATTGTTGTTGTTGTTGGATATATCAACACGCAAAAGTGATCAGTGTGAATATAGAATCTGAGTTTGGTTATGGAACTATATATATTGTTAGTATTGGATAGAGTTCTTTACTAAAGATATTATAGGTATTTATCTGTAAAAGATTTATGAGGCGAGTATAAAGGATAGGTAGTTATAAATTTAAATTTTGCTAAAATTATGGATTAATATCGAAGTTAATATTTGATTTTATTACTTTTTTATAAAATATTTATTAATCCTAGTTAAGCTCAAATGATTTTGGTCATCAACTAAAAATCTGGTAAAAATTCAAATTTTAAACCGAAGATTAACAAAATTTAATAAGATTATTTTGTTAGAAATAAAAAAAAGACAATAATAGTTACGAAAATATTTATTTACTTAAAAAAAAAAATCTATGTTGATTTTTATAAACAAATGCGATTATAATTAGAGCGAGAGAAAGAAAAAGTTTATTAAATTGGTTCGGTTTGAGGGTCGGGTTATTTAAATAGATTGTTGGGCTGGACTTGTTTTATTAAATTATTAAATTGAATATCAAAAGTAAACATGAATAGTAAACTATGTAATCATAAATAAATATATACGGTAAAAGGTAAAAATATAATAAGTTTAGGTGAATAAAAAAATAAAATAATTAAAATTTTATTGTATTTAAAAGTTATTTTTTATTCTGTCATGTATTCGAATTTGATAAATTGCATATATGAGAAACTATAAAGGTAACAATTGGTTTTTGTCTCAAGAAATATCAGAGTAAAAAATAAGCTCAAAGAAAGCAAACAAACAAAAATTCAGAATAAAAAAGATATAGAAGATGAAATTATCGAAGTTATTCAACATTTGTAAAAATATATCAACATCTCTAATTCTCTGATTATGAAAACTTAGACTCAAACCCGCAATCTCCTAATTATAAGTGTATAGGTAGTTTGCCAACTTCTCCTACCTTTAACATATAATAACCTGAAACAGAATTTAAGAAAATATTAAAAAGAAAATTGAAAAGTCCTAAAGGAAGATGGAATAAAGATCCATTAATTGTCAAGAATCTTCAATCGAAAAGGTCCAACATATCTTCCTCAAGAAATTTCCAAATGACTGTCAAGATCCTTAATTGGAACATCAGGGGAATATAAAATAAAGCCTCAAAGAGGAGGCTGAAATCAAACAAAAGGTAATAAAATATTGATCTTATTGCATTACAAGAGCCTTTGATAAAAGTATGATTCGTAGAGACTACTACTAAATATATGAGTTTCTCTAACTTCACATCCAACTCAAACAACAAGATATGGCTTATGTGGAATGATAACTTCAAGATTGACATCACCAACAACAATCAACAAACCTTCATGCATCTATAAGACTAATCTAAGGATAAGTACTTTCTAGTCACAATTGTATATGCTAAATGTAATAAAAACTTGAGGCTTGAGCTGTGGAATAACCTTAGAGAGCTTTCAAATAATCCAATTAAATAGATTGTGTTTGGAAATTTTAACGTTATCACAACTCCTCATGAGCATATGGCCTTATCTGCATTAAAGGGATAGAGGAATTTAATGACACAATTAAGGACTGTAGGCTCGAGGATGTTGGCTATTCAGGCACCAAATTTACCTTGTCCAACAACAACAAGTGAATTTTTTTGGATTGTGTGTTCTATAATTATGCACGAGCAGACTACTTCTCTTCTCTGATACTAAAGTCCATCACATGACTAGAACATGTTATAACCATACACCTATATGCATAACTATCTCTCAGCTCAACAATAAAACTAAGGTACCCTTTAAGTTCCAGAACATGTGAACTCATCATCATGAATTCTTGGACATTATAAAACAAAGTTGGACCAATTTAAAGAAGGTCCTCCAATGTATGTTTTCAAGGTCAAATTAAATAGTTTGAAAGAGGCTTTAAATATTTGGAATAAAGACAATTTTGGTAATATAATTGATGCAGTCCAAAATGCTAACCAATCTATTAAATCATGTGAAATTACTACCAATATTTTCAAAGGATTAAGGATATGGTCAAGCTTTCTAAAACAAAAGCAAACTACCTTCAATTACTGGCTAAAGAAGAGATCTACTAGCATAAAAAAATCTTTTCAAATTGGATCAAATATGGGGATAAAAACAATGCCACTTATCATAACTATATAAAAGAAGAGAAGAAAGAAAATGATTCATGGTATTCTTGAGGGTCATAATTGGATTACTGACCATGAGTAGTTGGGTCAATGTGCATAATTATACATTAAAGCTATTCTCAGTGATCCCCCTAATCACAATAATGTTGAGCTTGATGGATATATACCTAACATGATTGCATATGAGGATAACAACTTATAATGAGTATTTATATTGAAAATTGAAGTGCATGATGTGATTTTTAGCTTAAACCCAACAAGTGCATCAGGGCTTGATGGATTTAATAACATGTTCCATCAAACTTGTTGGAGTATTATTAGAAAAGACTTATGTGCTTCCATAGAATATTTTATACTTGGTCAAGATATTCTCATGGAATCATGGCAACCCTCGTATGTCTTATCCCTAAGAACCATGACCCTAAAGCTTGGAAGGAATACATGCATATAAGAATTTATACCCTATTTAATAGAATTATTTCCAAAATTTTAAACAACAGGCTTTCTAACCTGTTGCCTAAAATCATTTCAAAATTTCAAGGTGGTTTTGTTAAAGGTCATGACATTCAATATAATATTTTATTAACAAAAGAGATTGCTCATGATATTAACAAAAAGTCTCAAGATGGTAACATAATGATTCAATTGGATATGCAAAAGGTTTTTTTATAGACCTTCATCTCAAGATCCTTCAGTTATTTGGATTCAGCTCAAATTTTATCAAGATAATCATGTGTTCATCTCTATACTTATAAATGAGGAAGCTAAAGGCTAATTTAAAGTGACGAGAGATATAAGGCAGAGGGATCCTTTATCACCTAACTGGCTATTTTAAATGGACTAATTGGCCTAACATATGCAGACTATATGAAGAAGATGGATTGAATATTAGAAGCTTACAAGATCTTCAGGATTCATATTCTTGTAAACTATGGTATAGATTTAGAGACAACAAGTATCTATGGTCAAAGTACACATATATTATCTACTACAAGTAGTTTTATCCTCCACATGTTCAATATACCAAGTACAAATCTTAAAATTGGAATTTTTTTATAAAAATTAGAGAATATGCTAAGAACCATATCTACTGGAAATTAGGCAAGGGTGAAATCGAATTTTGGTTAGACAAATTGTACTCCCCTTCTCCCTTTATATTGCTATATAGAAAAATAGCAAATGGTACTCTATAGAAAAAGTTAGCTTTTATTGAGACTCAACAGACTGGAATTTGAGTAAGTTTATAAGTAATATTACCTAATTAATGTTGAAGTCAATTCAAGATACATTGATCAAGGATCATGAGGATGGTATTATAACTTGTACGCTAACTAAGGATGGTTATTTTAAAACTAAGGAAACCCAGGACTATATTAGAAGGAAAATAAACAAATCACACATGGTAAAAAAAATTGGAACTCAGTAACCCCCAAGAAATGTTCCATTTTTCTGTCGATGATCCTAAACTCATGGATTCCTGTAGATTCTATTCTTAGGAAAATAAAATTCACCATTGTATCAAAGTGTCAGTTTTGTAACAACCTTGGATCTATAAAACACCTATTCGTATCTTGCAATGTGGCTTGGGAAATATGGGTTTACTTCTCTAGCCTATTCAATATAGAATTAATAGGTATATGACCATTACTCACTTAATCAGGAATTGGTTATGGTCCTCTAGAAAGAAGTTCATGTTAGAACTATAATTCATATGATAGTTGGTTGGGTGATTTGGAGAGTTAGAAACCAAGCAAAATTAGGCTAAAACTCATATAGTCAGCTCAATCATTAACTATATTAAATATATTATGGTTGTCTAGATCAAACGAATCTTTTCAAAAATTTCCATTAGAATAAGGATTTAGATGCAACTATAGAAATATGATACTACAACCATCTAAATAAGAAAATAAAAGTTATCATCCTTAATTGGTTACCTTCTGAAACTAACATATACAAACTAAACATTGGTGGGTCTTATTTGAGTAATGCAGAGGTAAGTGAGGAAGGCTTAATTAGAGATAGTAATGGTGAAATCCTTGCTGGATTTGGAAGAGTCTATGGCAAGTTTACACCCTTTATAGCTGGAACAAGATCTTTATGGTATAACTCTCTATAAAAGCTTGGGCATTAATAACGTTGACATTGGATCTGAATCTCTTGCTCTAGTTGAGCTTAATTCAAAAGGAAATTATCCATTGACTATGGAACCTATACTGAAGCTCTGCAGAAACCAGATAACCTCAAATATGATGTTGAAACACATATATATGGACAAACAAATGCATGTCGATTGGCCCACCAAGTGGACCATGAAGTATAAAATAAGACTTGACTTTACTCTAAATCATTCTCTTAATCATCTTAGGCATATAACACTACTTGAAAGTATAGGCTTATGATATATAAGATTGGAAGTTTGAAAGACTACTGTTTTATTAATCCATATCATATTTTACTCTTATTTTGTCACTAATAATTTAGCAGGTATATCCTGACTACCAAGTTTTATAAAATGATGATATGCATGTCTCAATATATTGGGTTTGGCAGCTGGTTCTAGAAATGGACAAGAGATGATAAATTCTTCATGAGATGAAATGTAAAAGGAAATTAATTAATTACATTCAAGTCTACGATCAAATTACCTTAGCTGACTCTTCATTATATCAAAATCGGTTTCTGCTCATCCCGGAGATTGACTTGTAACTCGAACTCAAAAAAAATTATTCCTCCATAAAGAGTGGAAGAATTAGGCTGTTTTACAAATTCTATCAGTCCACCACCGAATAGAATCGAGAAAATATCCTGCACTAGGAACTGGATTCAGCACAAATGACTCAATTTGAATATAATAAAAGAAAGTTGCTTGACTTTTGCTAGCAGAAATTCCAGATTCGAGCGAAAAATCAATAGCTTGATGTGGATTCAATAAAAAAAGATTCCAAATCTAAGTCAATATAGATGAAACTCAGAAAATTCTCAAATAATTTTTAAAGTTGCGATCCATATATTAAAAAGTAACTCAAAACAAAGATTTACATGACTATCATCTACTGAATGGAAGTGGTTTCTGTTAGAGGCTAGTCAGACTCTAGCCAAATTTGAAGTTTTGATTACGAAAATATATATCAAAAGAAGCCGGAATTTCCATATTCTATCTATATACCTCTACAACAAAAAAGTTTCTCAATCTGTTTTTAAAAAGATAAAGGGGACTCAAATTAATTTTCTCTCTTAGGTAAAATTCATTTTAACTGTTATAGATATCAAAAGTCTTCTCTATGTTCTTCTTTGTTAATACAGTTTCTTTTAATTTTACAGTCATTTTTGTTAATATGTCTTCTCTATCTTTTTAATATATTTTCTTGAATAAAAAATCATATTTCATCTTCTTGGTCTCATTAATACAATATTCTCTTATTTCTAATTGAAATCGTTTCCAATTAAAATTGATTCCAATTGAAATCGTTCAATCAAATTTACTTTCAAAATAATTGTTACCACTTTCGAAAATTCGAATCATATTTTTTATGGATTTTAGTTTCAAACCGAAATCGTATATTTTATTGATTTTAGTTTCCAATCAAAATCATATCATCTATGAAATTTAATCAGTTCAGAAATAGTTTGCATGTACATGATAACTTGATATAGGCTTTGTCATTTACATAATTAAAATCAGATCTTTTATCGTATTTATAACCACATGATTTCGAGGGCCGTTCTCAAAATCATCATTTTAAAATAATATTTTGCATGTGATTCTGAGAATGACATAAAACATAAATCCAAAGTTAAATGAAGGATAAAATGGTAAAAATTAAACGGTAATTTATAATAAAAATTAAAACCAAAATAAAGCTATTTAAAATTATAACATACTATATTAAAAAAAAAGATCAAATTTCACGAAAGTGAAGCTATACCATTCTATAGCTGAGGGATAGACATTATGAGATATTTTACTCTTGCTTCAGAAGGAAGCAAAAATATCTGATTGTAATAGTTAATTACTTCTCCAATTTGAGAAAGACAAAACACTAAATGACATCATAGCTTAAAAAGTAATTAGTTTTTTAAGATCCACACATATATTGATGTTTCGGAATATAACAACATACAATGACACTCGTTTCCAAAATGACAAGCTAATCTAATCCTTAAAAAAAGAGTATAAAATAGATATTCTCATCTTTTTTACACCCCTAGGGTAATGGCTAAATGAGCTAACAAACTGAACCATATCTGAGGGGATCAAGAGGATTCTTGAAGGAGCAGAGGAATCTTCGCAAAAAGAATTACCATAAGTTTTATGGTCCTATGGAACCACTCACTGCACAGAAACAAATGAAACACCTTTATTTTTAGTTTACAAATTATAAGAGATTAGCCAAGTCAAAACGACTATCCCTGCTTAAATGATCTCTAATTATGAAGAGACGCGAATAATGAAGACAAACATGCCGAACTTGATTTTATATAAAATAAGAGATTCGAAGATCCACTTTGGTGTAAATATTATAAGGCATGCGCAATAAATACAATTCAAAATTCTATTTTTGTAGCTTCAACCAAGAAGATAAAATATTGAGAAGGTAATTCTTCCACACAGAGAAGAAACACAGAGGGAAACTCGCCACGAATTGGGAAAACCCATTTATTGTAGAATTAAAGGTCAAGCATGAACTTCCCGTTTGCCGAACGAGGAAGAAAATCAGATTCAACATCTGTGGAATGTTGAAAACTTGAATATCTACAGTATTTTATAAGTTATAATGTTTTATGTAACTATTTTATCATAATAATATTAGCTATGTATTTTTTTCTTATTTGGGGGGCATGAATAAAGGTTTAATAAGGTATTTAGTATTGAATGAATTATTTCTACTGTAACAAATTTTTATATTTTTTGAAGCAACTACGAATGTTTGTATACGGCTAAAGATACGAGGAATTTATTGTAAATATTTATACGACATAAAGCTTGTAGCTTCAATATTAATGCCATGAAATTATTTTTCCTGAAATATATGTGATGATATACGCTAAAAATAAAATCAAAGTAACAAATGATTCGACCTTTTCAATGAATAAGAAAACAATCAAGACATAACATATGCTAAAGCATACTTCTACAAATCTAACTATATAAGGATAAGTTTTAAGTCTTCCCTTTAATGCTATGACTTTTATTTATCGATAAGTGTGACGTATTTCAACACCTAAAATGTTACAACATTCCTTTCTCTCAAAAGACAGGGTAAGTCTGGAGTTCTAAAATATTTTCAGTATTTCTAATATTGTGGTATTAAATCAATAAAATAAAAAATGATAAGTAAAGAGTCTTAAAATCCCTTCAACACCTCTATTGCTACGACAATAAATAAAAATACTTAATGCATCATTATATAATTTAAGATAAGCCTAGCACTTCAAGAGTTACTAATCTCCAAATTACAAATAAATAAAGGGTAAACATGGACAATATCCAACACTCTATATCCAACACTCTGTGGTTTCTATGAATTCAAAAAATAACTAAGTAAATTTGGAACTATTATAAAGAGGAATTATTGGTTTCTAACTTTGAAACTACTTACTTCATTTGGACAAATAGAACCCTATGCAATAGTTGTATGCAGAAACAAATATTAGCAAAAAATAAAACTAAGGATATGTCATAACAAAAAAATGGAGAATATATTTTCATAAGAAAATTACCCTTAATAGGGATTTAGACAAAGGTCATTCAGGGATTGAATCAACAAAATACAAAAGTGAAAGTAAATAAAATCATTCGCCCACAGAGGTTGGATTGTTATCATATTTTGGAAGTACATGAGCTAAACTCGAAAGAATAACGGTGACAATCAAAACATGTTAGAGTGGGTCAGATGTAGCAACAACAATACTCTCATCAACCTCACTAAATTTTGATGATAGGAGAACTTCAAGTTCATCATCCCGTACTAGAGAAATGTTTTCATCTTGAGCCTCTGTAATCAGTTCATATATATTAACCCCTCCCTCTTTCATGGATCTAGAAATTAGGGTAATTTTGGGGGATGATTGCCACATAGAGTTGTTAGCCCAATGACATCTTTGGCATCCAATATGGTACTCAACTCTAGTGCGGATTATTTCAGTGTGAGGGTAATTTGGTCAGGTGTTTTGTGGTATTTAATGTTTAAGTAGTTTGTAATGAGAGATTTGAGCTGTCTGGTTGTATTAAATGTTTATTACTCTCATTAATAAAAGTGGTTGGGTATTTATACCCTTAATTATGGGTCACATGGGCTTTCAGGTCATATTTATGAAATCGGGTCGAGTTCAAAAACCTATTAGATTATTAAGCAGTCTAGCAATTAGCTTAATCATAAAATGATTAGCTTTTAATACTTTAGTCCTATTCGGGATGGTTCAGTGGGTGGGTTTTGTCCGAAATGCCCCTGTCCGGTTTCTACAGTGAGTGGTGAGAAAATCCGGACTCATCAAAGCCCCTTTTTTAGGTTATGTTCGAAGGCCTTTGGCAAGACGTAAAAAATCGCTCATGAGCTCTTGTAACAATGTCCGGACCGATTTCGATTTGTGTAACGGATTTATCCGTACTCGAAAAATCCTTAGAAGCTCAAAAGTTTTGCCATATATCGTGGGACACGTGTCCCTTTCTGATTGGCCTCACCATCCGTTTTTCTCCTAGAATGGCGCTCCCACTTACTTTAAAAAGTAACCTCTTCAATTAATGCTGGTGATGTCAGCGTCGTCTTTAATCATTACTCTATCTTTTCGTATTCTCCTAGGTTTCAAGGTATTTTTTGTCTCTTTAGTATAAATCAACTCATTTTTCACTGTTTTACCATCTTCATCATCTTTTCACTTCTAATCTTGAAAGCTTTTATCTCTCTTTTGTAAAAACTTGTTTTTGGTGTAAGTTTATGTTTACAGCAAGAAACGCACTTGTAAAAGGTGGGTGGATTAATCTGTCGGAGTTAGAGAAAGCACAAAAAATCGAACGAGAAAAGTGTGTTGCTGCATGCCTACTAGTTTCTCCTATCGACAAATATGAATCACCAAGTTCAGAGCACGATCGAGGTTCGTCTTCTGTCAGAATTTCTAAACCTAGAAGGTTATTCCAACATAGTCTTTCACCAATCGTCTCAGGCTCATCGGTCCATGAATCAGAGCCTATTGTCGAACAAGAGCAAGCAGTTACAAGCACCAAAAGACCTTCCCCATTCATTGCCATGGGATCGGATGCTGACATCTCCCCAGAAAAGCTAATAAATCGACGAAGAGGCCGGCTAGTAAAAGGTCAGGCTGCTCCACAGTCTAAATCTCCAAAATTCGTGCCCTCTAAGTCTGGGGCCAAAGATAAAATTACAGGGTCAGAAGCACCCATCAAGGTTCCTAAAGACAAATTTTATGGTCCAAAGGCCACCAGTTTAAGCCTTCGAAACGAACCCTCCGGATCTGAGCCCCAGCTGGACTCCAGACAACAAGAAGAAAGCAATGCTCAGCCATCCGGATAGCTTACTGACCCAACCACTAGCACTTCCCTCCCAAAAACAGCTGATAACCCTTCCACGGTAATGGAAGATGTGATGGAGGACAGTGTTGAAGAAGCCCATTTTGAGACTGACGTCTCTGGGCAGACGAGTGAGACTGCCATTGTAAAGAAAAGCAAGGGCAAAGAGAAACTATGTTTAAAACACCCGGACCTGCCGGAGTGCCTCGTAGGAAAAGTGGGACCTTGTTTCCACAAAGTGAGTGTAAAGTATCTGCTAGCCATGCAGAAGATCAATTATGCTTTTATTCACACAGCTGAACTAGGTCGGATGCGGACGAAGTGGGGGATCCCAGAAAATGTTAAAGTGAGGATACCAGTCGACCCGGAGACGCCAATGGATTGCAAGCTCAGTGAGATAGTTTTCTTTACGAAGTTATTCAACTGGGGGCTTAGGTTTCCTTTGGACCCAGAGATCGTCAGATATTTTCATCTGATAAAGATCTGCCCAAGCCAACTGAGCCCCAACACTTGGTACACCTTCATGGCCTGCATCATGGCCTCCAGGTTCTCCGGAATCTCGCTTCCGATGGAGAAGTTTGCTGTTGTGGCCAGTCTTTGCAGAAACCATTGCATCCACTTCTACCATTACAATATCGGTGATAATTACAAAGTGGTGGATGACTTGCTTGAGTCGGAGAAGAACTAGAAGAATCATTTTTTGTTTATCAGTGGTGCTTGGGAGAACGGGAGGAAGATTAAAGCTGGTGATAATCCAAGCATGCTTACCAGCAGATGGAAGAGCACAGGTAAATATTTCATTACATCTTTCTATCTTTTTATATAATAAGTTTGTTTGTTTAATTTCTCTTCTTTTGTTTTTTGGCAGTGCTGCCGAATGAGTTCAATGACTACTTAGAGGAGGGGCAGACTACTTGTGCCAAGCTAAATGCTTGGGCTGCTGAGAAATGGGGAAATCGCTTCTATAACTGTTTTACCGGAGGCAGCTTGGTAAGATCCCATCTCTGGAATACAACCGGCCGGAGGGACTTGTCTTGGGAGGAATTAACCACTCCACCCCCTTCGGAGGTGATTCTTCAGAAGACAGATATAAAGGATGGAAAGCTAGCCTTGTCGGGCAGAGCTAAAGCCCCAAGCAAAATGAAGGGCAAGAAAGGCAAAGCTAAACAAGATGTGGCTGAGGTCAACCCTGGTGATGCTGAGGAAACTGTCCCAGTAAACCAGGAGGGGCAGGAACAAGGAAGGATTGATGCTGCTTTGCTACAAATGGTAGAAAACGAGAGTACCAAAGAGGTAGTTGGATCTCCAAAGCCCCCAGGAAAGATTGAAAACGGGGAGCGGAAGGTGGAGATAGAGAGGCTAAGAAGAAGAAAACCTCAAAGGGAGATGAAGTTGCACTCCGGCCTCTAGAGTCCCTTTTTCCGGTCGACCCAACAGACCCAACTCAAGCAGAGGAAATCCCAAGTGACGTCCACACCGGAGAGGGCGCCGGAGGGGACATCAACATTGATGGAGTAGACATCAGTGGACTCCAAGTAATTGGTCTTTACTTCGAAGACCTTGAGAATGACGAATTCGCTGGCCTTTACCTCCCCCCAAACTCTTCGAACATCATCACTTTCAACGGTAAATCTTTTTTTGTTTCAGGGGAGAAGGACATGATGACCCATTCCTTGTTGAGCAATATCCAACCAGTGCTCAACTTGGAGAAGCAGGTGCGAAATCAATTGGCTATCATCAACACACTCACATTTGATAAAGAGAGTTTGTCTAACAACCTCCTTACTGCCAACCAGAGCATTGAGGCATTAAAGAGATAAAATGAGGAGCTGAAGAGGGGGAATGAAGATTTAGCCACCAAGCTGGCCACTTCGGAGGGGGTTGTCGCAGAACTTCAATCCAAGTATTCTGACTTGGAGAAATATCTTTCTACTTCGAAAGAGGAGGTGAAGGCCAAGGACAACGTCATTCAGACCCTAACAAACGACAAAATATCGCTTCAAGATGCTATGTCCCAGGCTAATCAAGAAAAAGATGACTTGCTAAAGGAGCAGGAAAAGACAATCCAAGCTAGGATTGATGCATACACCAACAAGGTGATAGACTCCCAAGAGGAAAGGTATGTTGAGGTCAAGTCAGATATGGTCCTGCTCTTTCATCAGAAATTTCCGAAGAGGACACTCGGAGACTTATGGCGATTCGTGGAATACGAAGACCTTCTCACCATACTATGGATGGTGATAAGCACGGTTATTCCAGTGGTTGGGATGACACCACTGACGAAGATGAAAAGACCGGAGAGAGTCCAGACGAGGAACCCATCGATCCCAAGAAAAAACCAAGTGTGTCTAGGACATCTAAGAACTAAAGTCCTTAAAATATTAACTATCTTTTAATTTTTGCGTTTGAACTAAAGTCCTTGGATGGCCAAGGCGTTTTTGTAATCATGTCCGGCACTTGTCCGGACAAACCTTCTCTTTTAAAACTTCAAAGTCCTTGGATGGCCAATGCATTTTACATATTTAATATCACTCTTCGGTATCTACCGGGCAATTTTATTTTACATAATTCCTACATTGTTCTGTAGTTTTCTAATTTTGTTGCCTCGTATTTAAATGGCCTTTAGTTATTTTACAAGTAATTTAAAGTGAAAGTGTTTAAATTCTTCGATGAAAAATGTTTAAATAGTCATCACTCCACCGAATCAAATCGAACTGTTAGTCAAACCACTTCAAATTTTTCAAGAAGGCATCGAATTTTATTTAAAAACCTGGACACCTCACCAGGGTAGGAAAGAGTATGCCCCCGAATATTTACATGGACTTTAAACAAGTAAATATTTACATAGTCTTTATTTTAAATACAAGCAGAGGTGTTCAATGTTCCAAGGGTGATTCAAAATCCTTCCATCTTTATCTTTTAGCCTGTATATCCCAGGCTTAAGATTTTCACTGACCACATAGGGTCCTTCCCATGTTGGAGCTAGCTTGCCAAACTGCTTCTCCTTGGTATGCAGGAAGACTTTTCTCAGCACCTTATCACATGGTTGAAAATCCCTCCTTTTGATTGTGGAAGCAAATCTGCTTCTCATCAAACCCTGATAGTGTGTGGCTCTAAGGTGAGCCTTGACTCTTCTTTCTTCCCTCAAGTCAAGCTCGCTTCTAATTGCCTCTTCATTAGCTTATTCGAAAAAATGGTGGACTCAGAATGAAGGGAGAGTGACCTATATGGGAGCTATTGCATCCATACCATATACCAAGGCAAATGGGGATTCTTGTGTTGCAGCCACGGGAGTGGTCTGGTAAGCCCATAGTACTTCTTGTATATAACTTGGCCACTTTCCAGCAGCCCCTTCTAGATTTTTTTAAGACCGGACATGATGGTTCTGTTAGCTACTTCAACTTGACCATTTGCATGTGGGTGGAAAGGAGAAGAGAAACAGTGTTGAATACCTCTAGAGGCACAAAAATTCTCCGCATCCTTGTTATCGAACTGTGGCCCATTGTCTGTGGTTATCTTTTGTGGAACCCCAAATCTGCAGCAAATATTAGATAGGATGAATTTTATCACAGCTTTCGAAGTAGTACCTGCCAATGGGGTTGCTTCAATCCACTTTGAGAAGTAATCAATATCAACTATTATAGTTCTGCATCCTCCGAATGCCATGGGTAGAGGTCCCACCAAATCTAGCCCCCAACGAGCAAAATGTATTGGCTCAGATATTGACTCTAATGGGACAGCTGGGATATGAATTTCATTACTGTGTATTTGGCATGGATCACACATTTTTACCAATTCCTTGGCATCTTACATTATGGAGGGCCAATAGTACCCAGCTAACAAGACCCTTCTGGTTAGAGCCCTGAATCCACAGTGTGCTGATCCCTCGCCATCATGTAATTCGGAGAGCACCATTTGGGACTCTTTAAACCCCAAACATCTTAAAATAGGCCTACTAAAGGATTTTTTGTAAAGAACATCTCTTAGGATGACAAAGCCATGAGCCTTATACTTTATTTTCCTTGTCGCCGCTTTTTCCGGAGGCAAGATGTCATCTGAGAGGTACTGGAAAAGAGGAAATCTCCAATCTTGAGGTTGATTTACCTGTATATTCAAACTTTCTTCTTCTTTATCCGGATTGATTTGAATAGATGGGCACTCTTGCACATGAATACAAGGGTAGGACTCAGAATAGGCTTTGGTTGCCAAGGAGTCTGCTAGCGTATTTTCTGTTCGGGGTATGTGCTTATAGGTGATGTTTTTGAAATTTAGTGCCACTTCTTTGAGAATAAATAAGTATTTAAACAGCTGCTCCTTTTTTTCCTCGGATTGACCTTGTGCATGATGGATAAGAATCTGAGAATCGCTCATTAACCTGACCATTTTGGCCCCACAAATAAGAGCTAATTTCGAGCCAGCTATAGCAGCTTCATATTCGGACTCATTATTGGAAGCTCTGAAAGCAAAACATATAGCCTGGTACATTTTGTCGCCATACGGAGAGGTTAAACATATCCCAGCTCCACAACCCATGGTACTTGATCCACCATTAGTCCGTACAACCCATACTTTTTTAGTTTCCTCACCTGTTGCTTGCTTAGTGTCTCTATCTAAATGAAATTCAACTAGGTAATCAGCAACAGTCTGAGCCTTAACTGTTGTTCGAGGGGCAAAGTCAATATCATAGTCTCCCAGTTCCACCGACCACTTGGTCATTCTACTTGAAACATCTGCCTTTTGAAGAACATTTTTCAAGGGAAAAGACGTCCGGACAATGATCGAATGAGACTGAAAGTAGGGCCTCATTTTTCTAGCAGCAATTACTAAGGCTAGTGCTAGTTTTTCAAGTTTTAAATATCTTTTTTCTGCATCAATCAAACTCTTGCTAATATAGTACACCGGACGAGGATAATTATCCACCTCCCTCACCAGCACTGCACTTAGGGCGCAATCAGAAACTGGCAAGTATATGTAAAGTGTCTCTCCATCAACAAGTTTAAACAAAGTTTTAGGGGAGGATAAGTGCTTCTTAATTTCATCAAAAACATGGTACACTGGGGAGACCAATTAAACTCTTTTGCACCTTTCAAAGTTTGAAAAAATGGGGCACACCTATTTGAAGATCTTGAAATAAAACGGTTTAGAGCAGCTAACCTCCCTGTCAATCTTTGTACTTATTTAATATTCCGAGGAGGCTCCATTTGCAACAAAGCACTAAGCTGGTCTGGATCAGGTTGTATGCTCTTTTCACTTATTACATACCCCAAGAATTTTCTGGACTGCACCCCGAACACACACTTTTCTGGATTTAATTTTAAATTCACTTTTACCAAGTTGGCGAAGGTTTCTTAGAGACTCCTAAGTGTAGCTCTTCGTCCACACTCTTTACCATCATGTCATCGATGTAGACTTCCATGTTTCTTCCAATCTGAGTAGCAAAAGCTTTATTTACTAATCTCTTATAAGTGGCCCCAGCGTTCTTTAGCCCAAATGGCATCACCTTGTAACAATGGAGGCCCCAGTCGGTAACAAATGTAGTATGTCCTTGATCTTTCGGATCTACTTGAATCTGATTATACCCGGAGAAGGCATCCATAAAGGACAGTAGCTTGTTCCCAGAGATGGAGTCCACCAACTGATCAATTCAAGGGACAGGATATAGGTCTTTTGGGTAAGCTCTATTGAGATCTGTGAAATCAATGCACATACGCCACTTTCCATTTTTCTTCTTTACTAACACCGGATTGGCTATCCATAAAGGGTACTAAGATTCCTTTATATGCCCTATTTTAGTAAGGCAATCAACCTCCTGAACTATGACATCAGCTTTTTCCTTGGAAAAAGCTCTCCTCTTTTGCACAACAGGTGTTATATCCTTCCGGATGGATAGTTGGTGTGATATAATGTCTGCTGGTACTCTGGTTACATCAGCATTGCACCAAGCGAAAACATGTTGATGGTCTTTATAAAAGGCTAACACTTTACTCTTTAACTCTGAAGTCATCTTGGACCCGATCTTAACACTTCTTCCTTCAGCCAGAGAGTGAGTTTCAACTTGTTCAATTGGTATTAAAACACCAGGGGTCTCTCTGGGCTCATCAATTTCACCCTCTCCCCAGAGGTCCCCTCAAATTTCTAATCCTCACTGATCCGAATTGCCCTTAAAGATCGATGGGGCCAGTACTGTTGCATAACACTCCCTTGCTACCTTCTGACTGCTTCGGACAACTCCAATTTGTCCTTGCACAGCGTATTTTATACATTGGTGGACTGTTGAAGCCACAACATGCATCCTAGAGAGCCAAGATCTCCCCAAAATGGCATTGTAACATGTAGGACAATCTACCACAATAAACAGTATTCAGACCATCTTCTTAAAAGGGCCCTTGCCCAAAAAAACCTCTTCTTCAAATTCCCCAATTACGTCAGCTGAGCTTCCAGTGAAACCCACTATTGACCTGTTGGAATGCTGAATCACTGCTGGATTCTTCATCTGTTTATAAGAAGTTAAAAAGAGGATATTGGCTGAACTGCCGGTGTCCACCAAAATTTGCCTTATGTCATTGCCCCCAATGGATGCTCCTTTTACAACAGCATCTTCATGGGGACCAACTATGACCCTCAAATCATCTTCATTAAAAACAATGAAGGGAAATGAAATTTGTGATTGATAGGAAGTCATGCCTCCTTCTAGTTGGGTAGTTAGAGTATGAACATGCCTCTTTCTCGAAGAAGCAGTTGGTGCAGTCATGGTGTCTCCTCAAAATATTGTAAGTGACTCAAAAAAGACGATGAGTCCGGACACCATCTTGCAGTGCTCTGTGATAACACCCACCTTGTTTCGGGTGGGATCATGATCCAAATATTCTGATTCTACATCAAACCTTTCAATTATCACCATAGCCCCATCCGGAGCCGATGTCCCTGCATTGTTCGGGCCAGTCCGATGAGCATTATTAGGCCTATTTCTACTTCTTCGTTTAATATAAGCCCCCAACTTCCCTCTCTCAATCAAATTCTGCACTTCTTGTTTCAACGCAATGCAATCTTTAGTGGTATGGCCAATATCATGGTGATTCTGACAGAATCTATTATTTCGAATTTCCCTAGGAGATTGTAATGCAGCCGGCTTTCTGAAATGGATTTCGTCTTTCGTCTTATCATAAATGGTGGCTACATTTTATTTTAATTCAGCAAACCACTCCGGTTGAACCCACGATCCTTGCTTATTTCTACATTGCTGGCTTTGAGCTGGTGCAGCCGGGTGGGATTGAGCCTTGGCCTTGGACTGATTCTGGTTTTGATTTGGTGCAGCTGAGGCAGACCTCACTTGCCGGTGCATCCTATTTTTCTTCTTTTCATCCATATTTATCTGTTTGCCGACCTGATTCAGCAAAACCACCACCCCCCACCCCCCATGTCATGGCTTTTTTCCTGGTTACTGAATCAGCCAAATTACCAGGGTTCAAACCATGCCTCAGAGAAGCTATTGTTACTTGTTCAAAGCAATCAGCTAATCCATTTTTGGTGTTCACAAAGCGACTTATGTACTCCTTTAAAGATTCATTTGGTTATTGGGCACAATGGATAATAGTGTCTCCATTGCCCTTCACTTCTTTACTTCCAACGAACTGCCTCTGGAAGGCCACCCAAAAAGTGTCGAAATTTCTGATACAGCCTTGTGGCAGACTATTGTACCACTTCAAAGCACTCCTCGTAAAAGACTGGGAGAACGCTCGACAGAGTAGCTTGTCATCATCATCAAAGTTCATCATAAAATTCTTGAATTGCTCGAGATGGTTATCTGGATCTTTACTACCATCATATTTCTCCATCTTTGTACTGTCAAAAATTTTAGAAAGGTTTCCGGACAGTATTTTGGAGGATAATGGAGATTGTCTCCAATTCCGGCCATGACTAAATACAGTATCTTCGTTGGGAGTTGCAAAGATACCTGGCTCATGATGAAAGGCAAAATGATCCATTAACAACCGGTCTACATGTCTCTAGTCATGGATGTGACTATGAGACGACCCTTTACCCAGATGCCTCTTCAACCTTCCATGCCTGTCCCTTTTTCTTGAGTAGTTTTTAACCAACTTTTGTTTCTTCTTAGAACGTCCTTCATCACTACTGGATGATAGGGATTCTTCGACTCCGTCTTCATGTGAGGAGCTGCTAGAAGATTCTGAGTCTGAATCTGAGCTTTCCATCGGTTTAGACCGGTGAGACTTCTTTGAACTAGCATGAGTCTTTTTAGTGCTCACATGAGTCTTTGATGGCTCATGCTCTCTTGGATTGTCAGTATGGTGAACTGCTGACACTTTTGACTTTTCTTTCACACCCATCTCCGCCTTTTTAGCAGCCCTCAAGGCTTCTATCTCAACTTTTAGTCTATCTCACTCCTTGATCGTATACCGGTGGCAGTTCCTGCTCGTCCGGATTCATCCGAACTGGTTTTTCTTGATGGTTTCGAATGCTAGATTCAGGCACCTTCTTTTCCTATTGTGCAGACCATTACGCACCATTGGTGTTGTGCACTTAGCACCTATGGTGCATAATGGCATGCACCATAGGTGCTCAGTGTTGTGTCCAATAGGTGTTGCGCACTTAGCACCTATGGTGCACAACACTGAGAACCTATAGTGCTAGTGTTTTTTATATAAAAGTACAACTATTTTATAATAATTTGTTCTGAAAGATTATCAATTTTTTTTATTTATCGAAATATTAACCTAATTTATTTAGTTGTGACTAATCTTATATTTTGTGACAAATCATAAAAAAAATTGAAAAGAGTTTGAATGTTCTTGAGGCAACTTTGAATGTTCAAGAACATTTTGAAGAATTTCACAAAATTGTAGTAATATGGGGTCTGATCTACTAAATCAAAGTGTTTTTTGGGGTCTACTTATCCAAATAGGATGTTTTGTGAATTGGAGCTACCTGGGATATACGTGGTGTTATTTTTTACTTAGTAGCACCTCTGTAATCAAATGGAAGTTCGGAGGTATTCTCGTCCTCAAAAAATCAAACCAAAGTCAACTGCGCTTTTTTGAATGAACTCAAACCAAATTTGGGTATATATAGTCATACCCAAAAATAAAATCATTTACATACAAAGATTATTTAAAATAATTTACATACAATGATTATTTAAAATAAAACCATATTTGGATATATGACATGTTTGTTTACATATAAAATAAAATATGTATTGTCTTTCACACTAATTTACATACAACATATTTATTAAATCAATAAAATGATTTATTAAATTAAAACAAAAATAAAAAAACTACACAAAACCAAAAAATTGAACATGAATAATCGAGTAGGATATTCCATATAAACTATAAAAACATAAAAATGAAAACAAAATTTTATATCCACAAAACAAATCGAATTACTTCAAAAACTTCTAACAAATTCGAAAATAATATCAGATATCATAAAACTAACCTATAACACCGAATTCGTAAAAATCATATTCTCAAATAGTCAATTCAACTTAAATCACAAGTTAAAAGACACCAGTCGTAACAACAACAAAACAATATAATCCAAAAAATAAACATTGTTCATCAAAATAGTAATAAAAGTACTCTTCAGATATCCTCTCTCTGTGTGTACGTATATATAAAAAGATATTATAAATTTAAGTTAATGTTTTATTGGTAAAAAAAAGTTTACCTCAATTTACTTTTTTATTCTCAATCATTTAATGATTGATAATTAAATATATCATACCAAATCAAACAGAACGAATGATTATACTTTAATAAAAAAATATTTAAATCACAAAAAAAATTATAAATCATTATCAACAATCAATTGATAATATATATATATATATATATATATATATATATATATATATATAAATCCAATATAACTTTTAAATTTTATTTTCTTCTATAAAAGAATCTAAGTATGTACTTTTTATTTTAAAATTTATGAACTAAATTTATTACTAAATTAAAATTATATATTTTGCTGGTGAGAATTCCTTTTTCATTTATATTTAAAAAAAAGTGAAAATCATCGATATAGGCATAACTAATTCTATAGAGAGTAATACCAAAAATATCTTAGTCTAGTGTAAAATATTTTTGCACATTTTGTAAAAATGTTAACCATTTTGATGAACACCAGTGATACAAGGAATCTAATATGGATGCTCTAATGATAGGAACTAGAAACCAACGAATCTTCTTAATCAACAAGGGATAACAATACTTATAGCCACATTGTAAGACAATATATACACAGACACTGCACTAGCAACAACTCACAATTTGTCTCAATATTGCTACTTTGAACAGATTCCTCCTTTTTTTAATCTAAACTAATGTTATTACATTTCTGATCGGCTACTACATACAGACAAGTATTACAGACTGATTCTATTACATGCAATATCTTACAAGCTATTTCATAAAAACTCAGCGAAACAGAAAAGAATAGAGAAGTAAAGAATCGCACTCCCAAATGGAAATGGAAAAGGAAACAACCATATATCTCACTCACCACACAAATCTGATCAAAATTTGAAGCCTCTATTACTCTGGCCAGCTCTTGCATGATGATTCTCTGTCCATCTAGACATGGTGCAGAGTCGTGTGGACTCTGTAAGAATCAAGTTTATGAAGTGTATAAAGAACAAACCTTGACACAGGTTTAGGTCTCATCAGTTGTGTCATAGTAAACCCGCTAGCATAGCCCCAGGGTCATTAGCTGGGATGGCTGGTGGAGTAACTGGCGAAGCTGGTGCTGCTGGAGCAGGCGATATGGGACCCGTGGAAATGTTTATCAAGTGTTCCTTGATGAATTCCCTCAGTCTGCAAATGCAAAAGGTCAATACTAGCTGCCATGCTCTTAAAATTGAAAGTTGCTAACTAGGGAACTGAAAAACATACTCAAACGTAAGTGTAGGGTCGCCTGAGGCAACTGTCATTCGCAACTGAGTTCGGTCCGCTGGATCAGTTTCAATTCGTACCTAAATGTTACAACAGAAAAAATATAAGCGACAATTGTTCTAGACTCGCATTGCCCGGACATAAGATGGTGCTATTCTATGTTTCTAAACTTGCATTGATAGGGCCAACCACATATAATACAGTAGAGACAGTACCAGGGATGACTTAACACTTACCAAGCAGAGCATGGCTCTGGTGCTCTCTGAGTAGAAAGTCGTGCTTGCAACGAGATTATATGGGTTTGGGTCCTGAAATAGAAATGGCAGAGCTCCTCTAAATTATTCTTACAAAGGATCACTTGGTTTCATGGAAAAAGAGAATAGCATATGATCTCATTTATGAGAAGTCCCTTTGTATGAATCTATACTCAAAGGACCAAAACAATTGTTTTTGCAATCAAAATGATTCATTTAAATTGTAAACAACAGAATATATAAAGCTTAATTTTTTTCCTGAGTGCAATTGCTATATGAAGTAAGGGATGCAACCCACGGTCGTTTATAAGATAGATCAATGAGAATTTAAAGGTTAACTAAGGAAACTATTAAGGGTTTAACTAAGGATCTTCTCCTATATATATAAAGAATGTTAGCGTCAGCGGGAAAGATAACAAATATATGTGTTATATATAGAGAGAGGGAGTTTCTGAAGAATATAGACAGAGAAAGCCAGATTAAAGAGCTTACAAGCCCTGGAGACACTATCACACGTAAGGTGTTTAATAGATTCGCCATCTCTGGGAGAGGAAGTGGTCTGACACCTCTAACCTGCACAAAATAGATCCAACATATAACTTAACACTGATATATAGCTGGTTCTTGTTAAAGATCTATAAATCATGTCATATTTGTTCAAAGTTAATTAAGGATATAGAAAGTAGAATATTGATAAGAAAAGCAAAGCTTATTGTTTTTGTTTTTGTTTTTGCTATCTCATCTTTTACGTATATATGCATGCAATTCTTCTACACTTTACGGGTGTTAGTTGAAAGCTTATACTTTTATATAAAGAAGAGGATTCTGATGTACGTACAACTTCTTGAAGCTTCAATGGTGGTCCTGAAAGTGATCTCCATTGAGGAAAAAACTCTTCAGGAGACAATTGTATTGGCTGAATAAACTTATTAAATACAGCTGGAAGGCGTAGCTTGACATTTACCTGTAAAGAATAAACAACAAGACAGCTGCACTTAAATACTAACTAAATCATGGATTATAGCATGATATAGGGGCCATTTGGTCAAAAAATTACCATGGAACCAAACTTGTAGGAAAAATCTAAGACAGCAACGTCCCTACTAGGGCGAACATTTATAACTTCAAGAGGACATTGTACCTATTTGGTGCATAGAATTTAAAAAAAAAACATCAACAAACACAGATGACAGAATAAGGTGATATGATAGATTCATCAATATATCCAGAACTACATGAAATATATATAATTTTTTCACCTGCGCCCGAGGGGGTATCATTTCAGGGATCAATGAGAGCTCAATTTTTAAATGAACAGGAGGCAGAATTCGAGCCTGGATTGAAAGAAGAGGAGAAGTACTCTTGTTTCCCAAAAACAGAACAAGCCGTCCATGGTAGCCTTGCCATTCTGCTTTTGTGCCAATCTGGAGTAATATTAAGTATTAACAACATTATCACGGTAATCCATTTGGAAGATATCGTTTCTGATTTTATGTATTTGTTCTAGTCCTGTATTAGTGCAACTCTAATTAAAAGGAAGCCCTGTAAAGTTGTCCTATAATCGTCTGTAAGGGCTACATAAGAGATGGACCACAGAAGAAGATTTATAACATAAGGAAAGGCAAACCTGAATATAAGGATCCTCGTAGAGTACACCGCTATCCTTCAAGCATAAAGCATGAAATCTCTGAGCTGTATCTCCAATTGGCTGCTCATAGAAGATGAAAGTAACTAAGTAATAAGAAACAATTTATTGGTCCAGTTGCCGTGTAAAGCTTTTGAACAGACTTAAAATTATCCATAGTTATAAACAAATTTACGATACTGAGAATTAAGAGTACCAAAAATCTTCCTTGTTTGTCTCCAAACCAAACAGAAAAATGCAGCAGCATCAATAAAATGTACCTCAACAGCATTTGTCTGCTCTCCCACAGGTACTAGGGCTGCAGCATCCGCAGCTTCTGAAATACCTTCCAATCCTGAGATCATATTTTGCTCAGTCTGAACAGCAGTATCAGGAGGGCCTTCGATAGCAAGGATGTCTAGTACATCACCAAGGATGTCCACTGAAGGAGATGGAACTTGTGCGATTCCCGACTCAGAATTCTATCAAGGCAGTAAAATATATCTGAGTCTCAGACTATAGTAAAAAAGGCCTTTTTCAGAAGGAAAAAAAAAAGAATAATGCCAGCTTGGGAATGGAAAGAGATTCATGTCCTCACATTACTGCTTGTGCTAGCCACCTTCACAAGACTCCGATGGGTCACAGGTGGTAGTCCTCCATTTGCAGGGGGGTGATTAGTTACTACCAAGGCATTTGAAGGTTGCTGCTGGGCTCTTAACCTGATAGCACTCTGGTCTGCAGTATCTTCAGCATTTACTGCTTTTTTTAGCAACGAAGACTACAAATTGAAAAAGGCACTAGACTTAGTTTCAACATCGGGCTGAATTATTCGATCAAGTGAAAGATGTACCAAATGGTGATACTGCTTCTTCCGAGCGAAAACTGCAAGGCAGATGAATATACCTCTCGCTCAGGAAATTTTGGCATTTCAGCCAATATCTCAGCTAGAGCTGCACCTTTTCTACTCAACGTAATATATTCAACCGATCTTTGTTGTATCTCCACATCAATGCTACTTTCGTATCTGAGGAACATGAACAAAATTCACTTTGGTAAATTATAGGTTTTATTTCAAACAAACAAGAAAAGTCATGATCGGCCATAAGATAAAAGTTTCGAATCTCACTTCTTGAAAACTGCCCAAATTTGACTTTGCAGTTCCGGATCTGGGGGTTGAGTATGCATTAGGATTTTAGCATATGTTGACAGAAGAATAGGGATAGTGGAACTCCTGTGAAAAGATAAAACAATCAAACACAAAGGAATCGTAAAGCAGAAGAAAGAGGGACATAAGATAGGTTTGCTTACGATACAGCAGGAAGCTTCTCATGAATGAGTCTAAAGATATCTTTTGGACTGCACCCAGGCCGTCTAGCCAGAAGGTGGCCGTACTCGCCTAGGAGATAAGCACTGACCTGAATGCAGGAACCATCATGCATCAAAATACCATACATATGAAAGTTCTAGAACTAATAATGTTGGCACTCTATCATCACATTTGGCACATGAACTTTATGAAAAATGATCTTTTGCGATGCAATTAATCAGTCTAGGGGGGAAAAAACACTGCTCTCTTACAAGGCTAGTAAAGCAACTGAAGCACTTTTACTGATTTGGTAGACCAATTATCAAATTTCTACTCGCTTAATAAAGCAACCAAACGATTTCGATTTTTGGTGGTTCTCATTCATCCTAGCAGAAGGATGGGCCAGACACTGTAGAGCGTGCGATGTCATTTTTTCTTTCAACGTCATAACTTTTAGTAAAATAGATAGAAAATGAACCATATATCTGCTTTTTTCCTACTGAATTTACTAATATAGGTGATTTAGTATAAACATTTACTGTGTATGAGGATTCCAAGAGTGCATGGATTCAATGGAATCTTATATATTTCCAACTTCATTCCTTGTTTTTCCTTTATCAGGCATTGTTTTTGCTCAAAGCTTTGCTCGAAATGCATTTCGGAACAAAATCTCCTAAACTGCTTGTAAAGAGAATAGCACATACATATCGAGCAGTTTATACTGATAAGTAAGCCAAGAATATGGACACACAAACCTTGACCATAGTCTCATGTATGGCAGGCTTTTCTATATATTCTCTAGCTTTCGCTGCTGCATAAGGCTAACAAAGTAAGAAAAAACTTTAGCGAAGAGAATTCAGATCAGTGAAAAGCAGGATGCAGGACAAATCATATGCAAGCATTTTGGTCACCTGTAGGTCTTCATTGTTTGTGACAAACTGCACAACACGAAACCATATATCATCACTAACAAAATCTCCTGCTTTATCAATCAATTGAAGGATCACATCCACATACCTATGAAGATAGAGAGGTATATCATCATATAAGAAAAAAACTGTATTAAAAAAATATGCTCCGAAAAAAAAAATATATAGATCGAGTATTACTTATATCCAAGTTCATGTCCAAGATCACTCAATGATGAATATATCAAGAGAGAAGACAGTGCTACTAACAAGGGTCTTCCATGCATATGCTATATTTATTATAGTATATTCCTATGCCTAGGACAGTAAATACAAAAGCTCGATAATCATATATTAACAGGAAAAATAAATAAAAAACGAGAAGAGTGAAAACTTTGACATGGACATCAACTGCTAGTCTCGCAATAGTACTAATCTCTCCTCTACAGAAGTTACATAAATAATGGTAAATAATTTTAGGTTAACCTTATAAATACTTATTGGCCCTGCAACATCAATTTATCACCTCATAGTAGTAGCTAAAGGCAATCTTTATTAATCCAACTTGCATAAACACTGTTTCCTTTCCTACAAGATGCTGCTGATTTATTTTCAAGATTCAAAACAGATTTCATATCCTTTGTAATGTTAAGAAACAAAAACTACTAAAAATATATTTGCATTGTATCAATAAAAAGAGTTTGAATCTTATGCCTGTAAATTTTTATTTATCTTCAGCTTATGCAACTCCTATTTACCGAATGTGCTAATAGTAAAAATAATCCTTACCAGGACAAATCAGGAGCAAACTGCTCCGCCAGAATAGCAGCTTTTAGTGACAGCTCCTCACGCATTGCAAACTCTGCTGTGCCAAGATACTAAGAAACGAATTGAAGAAGATACGTGTTAACTATGTGGTAAAGAATTGATCATCAACTACTATATTATCAAGCATTGCTGTACCTGCAACAATTCTTCAACTATGTCCTTTGCATTTGAAACATCACACATACCATAAAGTAAATCAAGAGCGCGCCTACGAATACTGGGATGAAGATGGCAATTAACAAACTTGTCACTGAGAGGAAATGAATCAAAAAGCGAATGCTACAATAATATTCAGAAAAAGGACTACTGTAAAATGAACCAGATCAGTGAAAATTAAAAGGGTCTATCTGGAGTCGCTCCAACTTATATCTATTTCCGTTTGCTTTTATGCAAAAGCTTATTATTTATCCTAGTGCCTACTAGATAATTAAAAAAGAAGCTGACATACGTAGCTTTTTTGTTTTAGATCTCAATCTCTATTGTACATTTCAAATATTTAGTTTAAAACTATTGATTTGTTTTTGTTTATCAAAGAAATGATGTACATGATCCATTACATATAGTAGGCGGACAGCCTATGACTTGGATACAAGGTCAAAAGGGTACTTAGAAGATGTCATACCGAGCTAGTTAGTTGAAGACAGTTTAAAACTATTGAGTGACCATGAATGTAATAAACAAACAATTTATTTAATCTCTCATCCATTAATAATTAATATTATAAAAAAAATGCTAGAAGCAAAAGCTCTTGTTTTATAGTATTACTATTAACTTTTATGTAAAAATGCAATGGTAGAATAAAATAGTTTGTCAAACATGTAGATTCACAAATATTTTTAATACGCTGGCAACCAACTTTTGTCAATCTAAAAAACCAAATTTCCTGTTTCCATTTGCTAATTTAATTTTTAGCTTTTTAACCGCGCACAAAATCAACTCTTGATGAATTATTTTAAGACATATACCACTGCATCTATATTGTCACTCATTCATTTCCAGCAACAATATACTTTAAGTCTGTCTAATATTGTTTTTAAAACATGAAATAACAGAGGATGGCTAGGTAAATTGACTTGGCTATAGATCTATCACAGTGACCAACTTATACAATTTACCCACATACTATCGTTTCCACAAAACACGCATAGAAATGGATGTTTAGCATAAATTTGCTAAGTTGATTCTGCAGGTACTGAGTTATAACCATGAAACTAACCTGATGTCAGGATCCTTCAAGGAGGTGATGATCTGACCTTGGTGTCTTTTGATGATATCCTGAACATCGGTTACCATCAGCATGCGAGTCATGTTCTCCTGCATAAAGCATTGAAGACAACAATCAATAAAAACAAGAAAAATCAAAGAAGCAACTTAGTGTACCCTAACTTCGTCAAAACATGTTAAAATTCCAGTTTGCCTCCCTCCAATAACATAAGAGGAAAGAAAGACACATTATTATGGCGTTTTCAAAACTTACCAAGCCGAGGTATCTAATATTCGGCTCACGAACAGCGATGAATTTTCCAAGAAGGGTAACACACTGTGACATCATCTCCTTTTCGGCATCAAGATGCATGACCTATATCAGTAAAAGTTAGCACTAACCAGTGAAGAAATTACAGTGACTAGTATACTGAGTTGTACTCCTATTCCTTTAAATTGTGCAAAATGCTTCTACTTCCTCAAGTAACTGACACTAGAAGAATAGAACTGAAAATTCAAAATCTGATACACTCAGAGTGCACTTTTTCCTTATCCTCGACTTCACCAATACATTTAGAAAAATTAAATATTTTAACTATCATCAATTCCAGTTTAAGAGGTTTAACTTTAAAAAAAAAGCTCCTAAACACTGTCACGTCAGACTAAAATAAGGATTAACAAGTGCAATGACAATGATTGATTTACTCCAGTCTACATTTGTGCACATCAACATGTGAATGATCAGTGTGTGTGTGTGTGACTGCGGGAGAGAGATGGCAGATATGGGTCATAGCCTTACTAGAGAAAGGGCTTCAAATAGCACAGCATGCGACGCGTTGTTCTTATTCACATTTTTAACAACATCAGTTCCCATCAAGATTCGTTGTAAGACCTGAAAAGAAACAATTTAGGTTCGACCAAATAGACTGTTAAAGCTATTTTGAATACGTTTGGGACAAAAGTAGACCTCGAATAATGATTTTTTGGTATTCGGATCTTCAATCGTTGGAAAATACTGAAGTGCCCTCATTGTTTTGACCTGTACTAAGCAGCCACAAATCATTGTTAAAATAAACTTTCTGAATACATCTTTAATCACTCAAAGCAGAAATAAAATTCTTCTAAAGAATACAACAATTAGTCCATCACTAAGGGAGAAAATGATGCTGGCAAGCTTAGAGTTGTATTAGATATAAAGTTTGTTCAGAGAATTCTGGCAATCTGAGTCAATAACCAACCTTAATATATCCTCTTAAAAGGATATACCACCAAAGTATGAAACATGGACTAAGTAACTCATTCCTCTAGCGAGAGTAACGAATATGGGGAAACAAAAACAGAGGTAACTATCACAAAGAATTTTTAAAAGAAAAAGAATCAATGGGCAAGTGAGACGAACCTGAAGCCAAGGAGTCGGGATACTATAATAATTGTATTCTTGAGGAACATCCTGGTTTCTGGCAAGGCGCTCCAAGATTTTAACACACTTTGGAAGACAGTTCAAATATGCCTCGTGATTATTTGATACCAAAGAAACAAGTAAGCTCATAGAAGACGTCAAGACACCAAGATCTCTTTCATCTAGAAGCTGTGCCATGCGATCCGCCCTATAAACAAAAAGCAATAGGAGTAAATCAAGCATGCACAAATAAAGCAAAGAGTGAAAATTCTGAGCAGTACATCCATACCAGCCATCTACTATGACGACATCAGGGTTTTTTCTAAACAAACGCAGCAGGCACAGTGCAGCTTTTTTTCTCACCAGTGGTCTGCAGCTACTAGAAAGCTAAAACAATACAATGACCTATATTAATCTTATGAACATTTTTACTTGAGACCTTTTCAGATTGACACATTCGCACTGTATCTTACAAGTAACTTCTGAACATCAGGTGCCAAAGACTCTGCAAATTCTCTTCCACCGATATTTCCAACCTACAAGAATGAATACAGAAAAGCGAAGAGTTGGAAAAACTCCCAAATAAATCAAAACTGCTCTATTTTGGCTACAAAGAAGATAGATAACGACTTCATCCCAGTAGCTGTCCATATTTCCAAGGTAGGCCCTAACAGGAAGCCTCACTAAGTATTACAGTGGAGTGTTTTTTATTTATATAAAATAATATACAAACACTATATGTATGATTGAAGTAGAAGAAAACATGTATCCTATTGCCATACCAAAGTCAGTGCCAGGCACTGGAAAGTCTCATTGCGACCAATGATATCATTACGCACTGCATTTATCGCAAGTCTTAGAAAGTCATGGTTTTCATTCAGTAAACAAGCCGTCACAATGTACCCAACCTGCATCAATTAGAGCATAACGAGAAAGTTACCAAAACCTCTAGAAACCGAAAACACTTATGACTCTTATGAGAAAACAACTGTTTAAGATCATCAAAAAGTTAACTACATCATAACTGAGTAGCTATGACAATCCCAGTCAGTATGATACCTACGTCGCGCATTAGTAGATATATTAGAAAAAAAAACATGCTCTGTACTAGAAACGGATAAACTTTTACCGCTTACGTAATTACATCTAGATTGAGCTCCCAGAGGAAGAGGAGCAAACAAACGCGCGGAACAATAATACAGATTTAATAAAGAACTGGAATAACAAAAAGATTTATTCTGAAACTCCTTCATTAGCTCGTAGCCACATTTTCTGTTCACTAGTGACAGCATGTTACTATTGTCATCATAACGAAATTGCACTTTACTAATCATGCTTTTCACTACACTGTAATCCGTGTACAGATTGCCATCATTTCTCTTTACTAGTCATACTTCGTACCAACATTATTAGTCTCTTTAATTGCTTAATTATAATTCTTCCTATTTAGAAACATTGATGTATGTAAAAAGATCTTACCTGCTTTTCCGGATATTTCGGAGCAGATATCAAAGAAACTGCTTCCATGTGACCAAAATCGACATCATATCCCAGCATAAATATGTAAAGCATTTTCCACACATATTTCTTCTTTTCATATGGCGTCAATCCCTGATAGAACAAAAAAAGGAAACAATGGCAAATGGTTAGAAATAGATGTTATTACACCAAGATAATATAATTAACTACAAAACCTACAAATGTCTGGAGGAATCAAGCCTATCGACTGAAATTCGATAACAAATCCCAAACTCCTTCATGGGGTTGTAGATCTGTTTTCCTCCATTTCTATGGATTTTCCGCCACTATTAATAATTTAATAAACCGACCTAAGTTTCCACTTCTTTTGGTAATTTTTTATTTTAATCCAGCCAATTGGTGGTTTGAATGTCAAGGTCTAAGTTTACAACTTGCTCTTTCTAAACTCCCATTTAACTTTCTTTCGGTGCTAATAGTTTATAATGGAGAAACCAAAACAAAGATTAATTTAAACATCTACATTAAGGTAAAGAAAGAAATCTAACAATCCTCCTATTACGCATTGGTACCACCTAGTATAATAATCCAATAGTACATTACGCATTTTTGTTGCAGTTATATGCTGAAAAAGTTAAATAGCCTGGGCCTTCTTCATTTTCCTGATAGGCAGGCTAGTCTATATCATTCATATTTCCTTTTCTTATCATCTAAAAGTACAATGACGAAGTTTCTTCAAAATGTGTCATACAAACTAGTGAGTCTTCTAATTGTATCCTTACTATGAAGTGTCACCCACTAAAATAGTACAGAGCTCTTATTTCAAAAGAATACAACCAAAATTCTAATATCACTGTGCCAATCAACACAATGCAATATTATCCACCTTTGAAACTTCAAGATATTCTCAGTTCATACAAGCAGCAGTACAGTTTTGGCCAAAAAAGAAAAGAAAAAAGAGACTAGCTAACCTTCTGATATGTTGATAATTTATATATTACATTTACAGAATAAAGTTTCCATTTTTGTGTATAGACAAACACCAACCGAATTTTACAAGAGGACATCAATAAATATAAGGATAACATGAATTTTGTTCAAGTTCACAACCCAATCCCTAAACGAAAGAAAAAGCAACAACGAAGTGTCCCCACTAGAGCACCTCTAATGAGCTACTAGTATTAAAGTCTAAGCTACAACGAAACCGAGTGAACCTTATAGTAAATCAACAAGCCTATCAAGTATCTCATTCGAAACCTAGAACTGACGCAATGAAACGGTGTCACTAACTTGAGCTTAAAAACAAGCAACGAATGAAAGTAAACTGAATTCCGATCCTAATTGAAGACGAGTAGCTTCAAACTATAACATTCCAAAACTGGAAGTGATTTCACATAAACCCTATAAAACATCAGACATCATTAACAAAGCTGAAAAAATTGGAGGTGAAACCCTAACCTTCTCGTTTTTGAAGCGTGTACGAACATTGCCGAGCTCTTTATCAACACGAAGACGCTCTTGGTCTTTATTTTGACAATTCCTGATGTCGCTGATGAAAACGGAAAGTCCTCTCATGCCGCTCATCGGTAACGATCACGGATCACCGATCAGCGTTTGCTTTGTTGATCAGATCGAAAAATGAAGCTAAGTAAGGGATCCAAGTTTGGAAATGATAATGGGATCTATCTATCTTCTGCAGCTGCTAGTGAGACGTGATTGACGAATCGGAGAAAGATGTTGTAACAGAAAGAAAGAGACTGAAATGGCATAAACGAACGTAATTTTTAATGGAACGGGGGTTGGTAGAATAAATTACAGCATGAAAATGGAAATGGAAAACGAAATGTGACTGAGGGACTGTGATGTTGAGAAGGAGAGGAAGGTTGACTTTTTTTTAACTTACAATCATTTTTCTACCGCTTTGATTTCATTATTTTCATTAATTTACAGTTTTATGTCGTTAAAATCAGGCCGGAAGCTAAAATATTTAAAGATCATATTATAGTTGTATTTTACTTTTCTAAAATGACGGGTAAATTATCCTTTTGTAACTTTTATAATTTTTTCGATATTTAAAATAAAAATCATCATGTTATATTTTCTCCATAATAAAATCATATTTTACTTTTTTAAAAAAATTCAAGCAAACACTTATTATTTCCCTTCTAATTCTAACCACCTACCTTCTAATCCAGCAAAACAAACTCTAGTCACCATAATCGAGCAACTCATACCCAATAATTCATACTCACATAGACTCTTGTTGGTTCTTGTTTTTTTTATGGAAACCAATTCAATTGTTCACAAAATTGGTTTCAATGAACTTTTTTTAAAACCAATCTCATAAAACTTTTGAAATCTTTGTTTTTTTTTAAATCAGTTCTAAACATATTTTGAAGGTTCATGCAATAGATTTCTATAAACCCTTTTTTTAGAAAAAAATAACACATGATTCAGAATGGGCATCTCGAAAGTCTCATATAATAGAACTAAAATAGTAATTACTAATTACAAGTTTGAAAATATCATGTGTTACTTTTCTAAAAAAAATACATGTAATTCCGAGATAGTCACTCGGAATTAGTTTTAAAAAAACAGCTAAATCTAAGTGGGTATCTCGGAATTGAATCTGCAAAATCGGAATTTCGATTTTGGTTTTTTTAAAACAAATTTTGATGTTAGATGAATGTATAACTAAAATACAAGATTATATTACCTTGTTGGTTCTTTGGGTGATGTTGTCCGGTATTGAATCTTTGATTTTGTTGTTTTTTTCTACCATTAGGTTATGAGTACTTTTTAAAAATATTAAATGTTTTATTTATTTTTAAAGTTTAATTTTAGAAGTTAAAGGATACATGTTGGGTCTAAATTGATTTAATGATTTATTTATTTTTAAAATTTAATTTTAGAAGTTAAATGATATATGTTTGGTGTAAATTGATTTAATGATGTGTTTGTTGGAATAAGAGTTTGATATATAAACTAGAAAGTAAATAAAGGAAAAGGGTAAAAACAACTTTGAGTATTTTATTTAAAAATTTGAGATGGAAAAAATAATAAAATTTATTGGGGAAATAGCTTTACCCAACCGAAACCTTACTGAATCAAAAACGGAGCATAGCGAAACGGACCGCACCGCCGAAACCAAACCAAAAACTTAACGGTTTGGTCTGATTCCGAAAACTATAACTGAATCTGATCATGTCCAAACCAATAAGTTATGATTCGGTCCAATTCCTTCAAAATCTAAACTGAATCAGACTAATAATCGTTATATATAGACAATATATCTTCAACCGAACAAAAAACATCATATATACTGTTTTTCGATTATAATGGTCTGATTTATATTTGTAAAAATAATATAAATTAAACAGAATCATCAATTTGTAAACGAGGATGGATTCCGATTATGTAGGACTGAAACAATTTTCATCATATTCAGTCAATTTTATCTTAGATAGTCAAGTGTGTTCAAACGCATTTGATTTCAACTCTATAAAATGCAATTGACTTCATCTGTATTTGATGATTTTGTCTGTATGAGTCTGAATTATGTGCATTTTGATAAAGTTGGTTTGGTTTTGATCTCATAGAATATAATTAAATGTGATTTTAAAAACATAATTTAATTAAGACTTGTATTTTTTTTGTTAAATTTTTTAAAAATAGGTATTTTGTAAGTTTCCGACCTTGCATTTTCAACATTCATGTATATTACAATAATTCGAACCTTATATAATCGATAGAATTGTTAGAAAGAGTAGTAGGATATGTATTAGGTATAAATTTGTATGACGATAGAAAAAATTATAAATATTATTTTTTCAATATTATTATATTGTTTTTTGCAAGCGAGAGAAGTTGGATATGTATTAGGTATAAGTTTGTATGACTAATTATATCCTTGGTCTTTTACCTCTTACAATTGGATAATATACACTAAGAGTCTATTCAAAATCTCAATAGACCTGGTTTTAATATACTACTTAGTCAACCTATAAGTATTGATATAGTTCATAAATAAATTTTATCTCTCGATCTCAACCTATATCTAAAATCATCCGAACTAACTCGTAAGTATTTGAAAATATTAAGATTAATATCAACACTAAAGAAAAAGAGATAAAATTAATTCATAATAAAAGCATTTGCGGAGGATTATTGACTATCAAAAGAAAAGGTTTAGCTCCCACGAAATAAAAATAAAAAAATTAAAAATAAAACTCTTAGATATTCAAATAAAAAATATATTCATTGATTTTTATTTTGTAATATAATTGTTGAGGATGATTCTTTTTTAATTATGTATTTATAACCAAAATATTATACTTTTTAATAGATATACTTTTTTTAAGCATAAAAAATTGGGTTTGTGTTTTTCTTATACATAATGAATCTTTAATCCATGATTCTCGTATCTAAAAGAAGTTAGTTCCACTAATTCATGTGACTTTTTTACTTTTGAATTTTTTTCTTTAAATTTTGGATATAATTAACTTTTTTATTTGTTTTTTTCTAATTTAACTCACCAGATTTTCTTTTATTTAATCAATATTTTAATTATTTCTTAAACTAAAATTAAACATAAATAGAGCATTTTATTTTATTTTATAAATTAAACTAGCTAAATTATTATAATATATATATAACCATTTTTAACCAATATATAAACATAATCATGAGATGTTATTAAATAATATAAAATAAGATCAAAGTTTGTTTTTTAACCACAAGTTTATGAAACAACCAAAAAAATAACCACACATATTATAGGTAAAAATTTGAAGAATTCTAAATATTTTCAATTTATTTTCATATTATATAATCAGCTATTTGAAATGTTCTTAAATATCTATGTTAATTAGCTAAAATAATATACATTTTCTTGTTAGTATTCATCAATATGTATTTTTCATTATTTTTATTTATCCATGTGGCAATTAATGGACCATAAATGAGTTGGCTTAGATCATGAAGTGATAAAACATTACAATGGACATATAAACTTGAAATAAATGTAAAGATTCTTTGTATGTGACTTGTGTAATATCTATTTTTCAAGATTTATAACTAACTCATTAACGAGCGTTGGATCAATGACTTCATTCCCAGTTGGTTAGGAGCGTCATATGATGAAGCACCCCAAAATATTTTAAGGATAATATACCAAAAATCACCAAACATCAAATTTATTTACAAATAATCATCCAAGGTTTGATAAAAATACAAATAACCATTTAATTTTAGAATTTAAGTACGAATAACCACCTGGACTTCTTGTTAACACCAATATACATCTTAACGTTTTTCTATCTCTTGATTTTTTAATGATGTATCTTTCAAACCATAAGTTAAAACAAATCTGAAAATACAAGTGGTTTTGCTTTTTGAAGAAAAATAGAAATAAGTCTATGAAAGATATTTTTGAAAAAAAAATTGAATATTTTTTAGTTGCGTAATTACTTACCATCAAAATTATTTACCAAAAATCATTCAAGGTCTGATAAAATACATATAACCATTTAGTTTTAGAATTTAAATACGAATAACCACATGGACTTTTTGTTAACACCATTATACATCTTCACCATTTTTCTATCTCTTGATTTTTTTAATGACGTATCTTTCAAACCATAAAAACAAATCTGAAATTACCAGTGATTTTGATTTTTGAAGAAAAATAGAACTAAGTCTATGAAATATATTTTTGAAAAAAAAAATTGAATAATTTTTAGTTGTGTAATTACTTGTAATTTGGGTGTGAAATAAGTTTGATTATGTGAAACACAAAAGACAACTTGTATTTTGTGAAAATAAGTATCAATTGGTATGAAACACTATTTTTTTGTTCTTTTATGTGCACTTTTGTGTTAAAAAACTTATTTTTAAAAACGGAAGTGTGTTCCCAGTGTGAAATTACATGTAATTTGGTTGTAAAAAATAAATTTGTTCTAGTTGCATAATTATATGCAAATATTGTGAAAATAAGAAGAAACTAGTTGCGTAAATAGGATTTTTAGTTTTGAAATAAGTCTCATTGTGTGAAAAAACAAAATAGAACTTGTTTTCGTGGAAAATAGTTGGTTGTGAAACAACTAATTTTTTGTAGTACTAAAATATGTGCATTTTTGTGTTGAAAAAACTTGTCTTTTGTTATAAAAAAATATTACACTATATTTCGAGTGCAAAATTAAGTGTAATTTGGTGCAAAAAAAACTTTGTTCTAGTTGCATAATTAGGTGCAAATGTTTTGTGAAAATAAAAAGGAAATGGTTGCGTAAATATAACTTCTAGTTGTGAAATAAGTGTGACTATGTGAAAAAATAAAATACAACTTGTTTGTGAATCTAAGTGTTAATTGGGTGTGAAACAACAACCTTTCTTGTAGTTGCTAAAATATGTGCATTTTTTATGTTTAAAAAAATTGTTTAGAAAAAATGAATTTGGGGTACGAAATAGGCTAGACTAAAAATCTCTAACAATATCATTCATATATTTTGTTTTGTTCGTCTTTAAAAAATAAAAAATATGTTTATTTTTTATTTTTTTATATATGATTTGAAATATATGGAGTTTTCAAGGTTAAAAATAACTACTTGTTAAGGTTGTACGTGTTTTGAATGTTTATGGGTGTTGTTGTAAGCATTTATTTTGTAGGTGACTATTAGTAAACTTAAAAATTTAGGTGGTTATTGATAACTTTAATCTTTATCGATGGTTATTGGTAACTTATCCAAGATTCAATAACTCATAATAATTGATGAGTTCATATATTTAAGTCACTAGGCCTCGAATAAATTCGAAGGGCAATTCGGACTAAATCACCGTAATGAAATTCCGAACATGACAAATGTATTAAGTATTGACTAAGCTAGTTGCTAATCACCTTAAACTATATTACTAAAGGGTCTTTAAACTCTACCCAACTTCATGACCCGACCCAATAAGCCCATGGGTCAGTAATTAAGTATAAATACCTCAACCACTTTCATTAATGAGGGTAATGAGAATTTATTACTAGTAGACAACTTAATTATCTCTCTACTCTTCACACTAAACATAAAATACCATAAAATACCCAAAACACTTTTTGAACACTTTACTAGATTATCCTCAGGCAGAAATAAACCTCATCAATAAATAGGCCACAAAATTAAACAAACCATAATAAAAAAAATTAACACATATATCTTCACTTTTTACTCAATTTTTTAATGTTGATGATGTATGATATAAAGGAAAATGTTCTTCGCGAGATTAGTGATGAGAAGATTGTTGTTTGCGCATGGAGGAAGTTGACAAAACTTTCCCAAAAAGATATCGGTCGTGAACCAGATATACTTGAAGAAACGCTTGTATACTTTTAGATTAAACGAAAGTATGTCCATAATTGATCACTTATATAATTTTAAATCAATTATAATAGATTTATATAATATCGATATCATTATTAAGGATGAGAATTAAGATTTGTTTGTATTCAGATCGTTACCAACTTACTATGAGAACTTCGTGGATATCATAATGTATGGTAAAGATAAGTTATCTCTAGCAAATGTCAAATGGATACTAACATCAAAAGAGTTTAGACAATTCCAGACAGACAATCACGCGAAATGGAAGGGCTTATGATCAATGAAAGATCTAGTAACAAGGCAAGCTCTTGAAAGAAAAATAATTTGAGGTCCAAATCAAGAGTAAAAAAACCAAAATGTTATAAATGTGGTGAGCAAGGTCATTATAGAGAGATAGTCTAAAGTAAAAGGTAAAAAAGAAAATAATAATAAATGATGCAAACTTAGTCGAATGTGTGAACAATTCTGATGATAATGAAAAATATGATTGAGGAGAAGTGTTGTCCGTGAGTTCAGACGTTTAGAAAAACTCTTGGGTACTCGATATTGGCGCTACGTATCACATGTGTCAGTATAAGCAATGGTTCGATACTTACAAGTCAATGCAAAAAACCGTTGAAAATGGAATAATTACTTGTTTATGTTGGTGGGATCAGTAATGCCAAGATTAGAATATTTTATTGGGTTGTTAGAATCACAATGTGTTGGCATGTTCCTAGGTCGAAGAAAAAACCTGATATCTGTTGGGATAGTAGACTCTCGGGGTTACAAGTATAATGTAGATGATGGTGTAATAAAAGTGACAAATGGATCAATAGTGTGTATGAAAGGTAGTTTGTATAAAGGGCTTTATATTCTTTTAGGGGAGTATTGTTATGGGTGATGCTGCAGTAACATCATCAATGAGTAATAGCAAAAGTCGGCGATATTAAAACCAATTGTGGCATTGGCGTCTCGATCACATGAGTGAAAAATGATTAGTTATTTTAGGGAAGACATGTTTGTTGAAAGGTATAAAGCACAATCATTGGGATTTTTTTAAACATTGTGTGCTTGGTAAACAAATTAGATTCAAATTCAACAAGTTGGTTATAAGAAAGACTAAAGGCACAGTGGATTACATTCACTTTGATCTTTGGTTCCCAAAAGTAAATTTCATCAAAGAATTGAGTCATATACTACTTGAGTTTGATCGATAATTATTCAAGGATTGTGTGGGTTTATTTTCTGAACACCAAAGATGAAGCATATTCAACCTTTTTCAAATTGAAGATGATGATTGAAAAAGCAGACAAGAAGAAAAATCAAGAGTTTTAGGACAGATAATGCGTTAGAATTTTACAGTTCCCGAGTTTAATGAGTTATGCAAAATAGAGGGAATAGTGCATTGTTGCACTTGTTATTAAACACCATAACAGAATGGGATCACAAAAATAATAAACATAATGTTTGTGATAAATCATGAAGTATGGGCTGAAATTACCAATACAACGTGTTACATGGTGAATCGGTTTCCATTAATGGTTATTAATTATTTTGAGATTGGATCTAGATCATCGGCTGACTACAAACAATTGAAGGTATTTGGTTGTCATGCGTAGCTCATTTGGGAGATGGTAAACTTGAGTCGAGGGTAAAGAGGTGCATATTTCTACGATGTGTTATTGGATTGAAAGGATACATGTTATAGTGTAACTCTTCAAAGTCTCTAAGTTTTCTCATCAATAGAGACGTGACTTTTAACGAGTCTATTTTGCTAGACAATCATAATGAAGTAGGGGGAATGGTCGAATCATCTTTAAGTAGATACAGTTCATAGTAGGTCCAATAAATAGAATTGTTTTGAGGTGGATCCAAAATCAGGACGTGAAGCGTCAACATCAGGTGGTCATCACGATGATGCACACAAACTAAAATAACCACCTTATAAAATATCATTGGGTAGAGAAAGAAGTATAAATACCACGAAAAAGGTATAAAAATATAATTACATATGCTTTGTCAGTTATGGAAGAAGTTGAGATGCATGAACCTAGTAGCTATAGAGAAATTATAGTGAGTTCAGAATTAGATCGATTGATTGGTGCTGTGGCAGGAAGAGATTGAATCTCTTCATATGGATCATATATGGAAGCTTACTGACTTGCTGAAAGGGAATATTGTAGTAGTCTGCAAATGAGTACTCAAGAAAAAGAAAGGTAATCAAAGGGTTTAAGCACCTCGATTTAAGGCCAGATTGATCGATAAGGATTTTACGCAAAGGGAAGGAATATACTTCAATGAAGTGTTTTGTCCAGTGTTGAAACATAGTATGGTTAGAGTTTTGTTAACCATGGTAGTTTTATAAGATATAAATCGGAGCGTGTGAAGACTGCGTTTCTATATAGTCAATTAGAGAAATTAATCTACATGAGATAACCATAGATATTTACCAAACCTAATATGGAGGACAAGGTTTATCTACTAAAAAATCACTTTATGGTTTGAAAAAGTCATTGAGGAAACGTTATAAATGTTTTGATACATTTTTAGTGTCAAAAGGGTTCACGAGGATTTTATATGATAATTGTGTGTATCATTAGAAGATGTCAGATGATTATTATGTTTACTTGTTATTGTATGTGGATGATATGATTTTGTTGCTTGTAGTATATCCCACATTATGCAGATAAATAAATATTTTAGTGTCGAGTTTGAGATGAAGGATCTGGGTAGGACAAAGAAAATTCTTGGGATGGATATTACCGGGAACATAAGTGAAGGATCACTACATTTGTCTCAATAAAGTTACATTAAGAAAGTACTACAACGATTCAGTATATTTGATGCTAGGGTAGTTAGCATCCCGTTTGCTACTCATTTTAAGTTGTTTTCAACAGGAGAGACCAATGATGATGTTGAGTTGGAACAAATGTCGAAGGTTCGATATGCACACATCTTGATATTTTACATGCGCTTAGTGTAGTGTGCATGTATATGGGATGTCATAGGAAATAACACTGACAAAAATTAAAAGGATACTTTGGTATCTTATGGAGTATGAGATTTAGTACGAACCACGTACAACAATTAAAGGTCAAGCAATTGCGGATTTTATTAATGAATTTTGGAAAGAACGACATAACTCATAAGAAATCCAAAACGGGGTTATAATTAAAAAAAGAATGGGGTTTTCCATATAGATATGACATTTATTTTAACTATTGATAGTGTTGTAATCATCCTTACCCCATCATCACCCCTCAAATAGTGGGGAGGAAATACGAAAAACTATTCGATTTTGTTTCCTTACGAAAAATAATTAAATTGAATATAACAGTGTTTGTGTGAATGCGCTTCACCCATATTTGTGATGCTCGAGCAATAGAACTTATCTTAGATTATCAGTTGATAGTTAATCATGCACAATAGGGGTATGAGTTAAAAAAAATAAAATATTAGAGGATATTAGGGAACGATAAAGAAAACGGAAAAATAGTTTGATAATTATATTTATAAGCAGGTACCATGCATGGAATATACTAGTGAAAATTTATTGGCTATGTCCGGATGAATATAAATAAATCTCGTTGTTATCTTACAAGATATTCCAACAATTTTGAAAAAATCAGAAAAATCATGAGTTTTTAGAAGTATGGGATTGGCGTCATGAGTACTTATTGTATTTAAATGATCATGTAGTATCATAAGATAAAGCTCAAGCACGAGCATTATGTCTTTGTACTATAATTTATGCATTATTTGATGATATGTTTTACAAAAATAATAATACTAACGATGTCTAGTGAAGAAAAAAGTTTTATTCATTTTACAAGATTTACATGAGGGTACTGTTGAAGCATATTATGGGTATCAAGGTTGAACATATGATTTAGTCTGGAATTTTATTATTGGAAAACATTGGTTATAAATGCAAAATCTTTAGTTCAAAGTTGTGACGTGTGTCAATGTTTTGGTGATATGATACCTCACTTGGTCAACCTCTTGGATCAACTGTTGTTCCTTGTCCATCTGACGGATGTGTAATTGATTTAGTGGTTCATTTACCAATGACTATAGGAATACGGCAAAATGAGTATAAGCAAAACCACTTGCATGGGAAAAGTATATTGAGTCGATATGGATTACTAATGATAATTATGATAAAAATGAACTTCAAATCTAAAATAAGATGTCTACAAATATTTATCGCAAGTATATCATAAAGCATCATTTATCCATTCCATGTTACCTACAAGCCAACAGTAAGGCATAATTTATAAACCGTATGAAAACTTGAAATTAATAAGGAAAGATGGCTAAATTTTTCTCATGATGTATTATGGGAAACCAACCTACTCCTAATCCAATTAAACTCATTTTTCTGTTTATAGGATTAAAGATTTTATCCCAACCAAAGTATTGAGTCTCTATTACCAAATTCAATTATATTACGATGGTAGAAATGATAATGGAAAACAAATAGATATTAATATGATATAAGAACATTATGAGCAAGCTCAAAAACGGGCATATAAGTTGGCTCAAAACTGAGAGAGCTTGTATAAAATTATGGCAAATAAGCATCACATAGATTATTTAGTGGTTGATATTGATGGTAATAGTTTGAATTATCCATGGATAAAATATTTAAAATTCTTATACCAAAAATTATAACTTGGCAGGTGTACTATTTTCCCCATCTTATGATACTATGATTTTTTTAGCGAGACACCATATAATGTCATATTTTAATGTAATTTATTTTTTTTAGAGTTTACAAGTACTTATTCTTTAATTTAATTATGGAATATGATGTTAGACGAACACCATAATCTAGTCGAACAAGGAAATTACATATTTGATATACCTATCTCGGATAAAATTGAATCAAATCTTTATCTTTAAACACTTTCGTAAAATATCTAAAATTACTAGTGATATGATTTTAATTCAATCCAATGATCTATAAGATATTCGGCCACATAATAAGAGTGATATGACTTTAAATCACACAAAATTATTTATAAGGTCGAAGGGAACACATTCAAGGCCATAGAGTTTGGGAAGTAAAAGTCATAGTAATATGAATATAAGTCAAGTCAATGATCTGTGAGATCAAAGACCACGTATCTGAGGACATAAAGATTAGAGATTAAAAGTTTTGACTATAAGTCAAACCAACAATCAACGAGTCAAATTCCATATACATTAAATTCTAAGAGATAAAGAATTAAGTAAAATGACTTTAAGTCAAGTTAAGGGTTTATAAGATCATTATTGCGCAACAATCTTCATCTTTATTTTTGTATTAAACGAGTCCTCGTATTTTAATTTTATTTAAACAGACCCCTCACATTTGGTCAAAGTTGTAATATAATCCATTTTATTTATATTTTGGATAAAACATCTCTCATATTTCAAAAAGATGTATTTTTAACTATAGTAAGTTGTGTGATGACTAAAATGTATAAATTCGATGTATTATGACTAAAATATAACTTTTTTTAAATGTGAACGACTCGTTTAATTCAAAATTAAAATGAAAAATTGTCACGCGACAATTAATATACATAAAATCTACATTTATGTTTCAAAATAAATCATTTATATCAATGTGGTTGAGGTTTCCTCATATACGCGTGGCTTTTGTTATCATGAAGCTTGTATTATTTATGTTTTTTTTGTTTCTCCTAATTAGTGCCTTTCCTGTGGTCGCTCCAAGTCGGCATGGCTTTTGTTATTTTCTGGCCAGTTAAAAATTTCACCCTATGACGATGATCCCAACAACCTCTCATGTGGTCGAGTATCATTTGATGTTGTGTACATATGCAGGCAACTAGGCTTCAGCAGGCTGCTAGTACCCTTTGCAATATTACCTTCATACACCTTCAATACGTGCATGAAAAAGTACATATCAGTCTGCAGGTCAGTCCATTCACGTTCATCTGCACCATTCCTCATTATTGTATTGGCATCATGCAACATCACGTTTAAGCAAGAAAATCCCAAAATTAGTTGTTGATTTCTCTTTACCTTCATACATGCACAACAAGATTGGTATTCCTAAGTTAGTCGTCACACGTCATATACGTATCTTTTACAATGCCATTGTGCTCACTGTTTGGTACTTCTCTCTAGTTTTTAGTCAGATAAATCATCTCACCCTTAGCCCTGTTTATTTTTTTCCGTTTATCCTGCATTAGATGTATCGTAATTTTCAGCAAGGTAGTACAGTGTATATTACTCAGTATGGCTTCAATGGCCAACCCTGGGTAAATTTTAGAAAGTTAGTACGAGGTATATATTTATGTCAAAAAAAGTTATGAGCTAACTTGTTCATAATCCCCACCCTAATCATAGCCTAAAACCTCGATTCAACGGGGTTTTCAAGAGCCACATGGCTAACTTCACATTTTGACGTACGACAATCAAAATCATTTCTAGTGAGGAAAATATCAAGCCATTGTTTTTTATGTTGTTCATAATCTGTTTGTTTAGGAAGCCCTGATCCTCTCCCATTTAGACATATCTTTATTATCAAGATGCTCAATTTTAGCATAGTCTTCATTCACGTTAAGGGTAAGATTGTGTCATTGATCTCTTTTTTGTTTTATGTTTATCGCAGATAACGACAACGGTAATGGTGTTATGAATGAAGTAATTGATTTAGCTCATTTTATCCTCCCTAACACTAAATTATTCTCTAGTAACGGGTTTTTTTGCAGCCTCAATTTCGTGGACCTACATCCTAAGCCTTTGGGGTCTGTTTCAATTAAATAGTTTTTTAAATAATCTTTTTAATTAATGTTTGGGATGTAAAATGATGGTCTGGTCACCTTTATTTATTCTACTACATTATCCTTATATTTTCAAGAATTTGTTTGCTTTGCTTGTGTTGCTCCTCGTTTGTGCTACTGTGGTTGAAGGCTCCACCCGGACTCCAAATCCTGTTACGATTATTTGTTTCTCTTCCACTGTATCAAGTTTTATTTTTTGCTATTGATATTAAATCAGTTTCTTTACTGCTTTGTCTTCGATATATCTAGAATGTGTTGATGTTTATGTGTTTATTACCTTTGGTAACAAAAAAATGTCACATAATTTATATAAATAATTATTTTATTAATTTTATATTTTTATACAAAAAAACCTATTGTTTAAAGCTAAAGTTTATTCTATTGAAAAAAGAAAAGTAATACATGAGTTTGGAGATAAAAATAAGGTGCCAAAAGTGAGTGTTAAAACAATTGGAACTTGAGATACAAAAATTTAATGTATATTAACCAAAAACTCTTCTCATCTCGAGGTAATCTCAGCAAATCCACAATCTTTATTTTCTCGAACTTCTGATCTTTACAACCTTCAAATCCAAGACTTATTAAAGTATTAAAGATAATAGCACTAAACACTAGAATCAGATTCATAGTCGTTTGAGAGAACAAATCTCAAGCTACAAATCTTAATGAATTCACATCAATTGTTTGACAAAATGCTTAATAAGATGAGTATATAATACGAATCTTCAACTCGAGATTTAGATTTCAGAGACAACTTTATCAGCACAAACAGCTAGCTGAAGATAGGGGAATTAAATCACTTCAAGATCGATAACCACTTCCTACATAATATAGCTTTGATTTCCTCATGAACAATCATCTAATAATCTAAATATGCAAGATTGATATACTAGTCAAGAAAACTTCATGCTAATCAATAAAAGAGTAGCAGAATCTTTGTTAGTAATAAAACAGTTGATAGAGAAGTTAGAAAATTAGTTATTACTGCAAATGTAACCAAGACCTATGCTCTCTAGTAAAGTTATGGCATTAAGTTGAGTTGGCGCTTGCAATTGAGAACATTCAAGCTTCATTTTACATTTCAAAACTATTTCGTAAACCAACCGACTGCTCTGTTTTAGTCTCTGAAAATATGAGAGATAACCATTGTATGAGTGATTAATTTTCTACAGCAGCTGAGAAAATAGGCAAAAGGCCAAGGGTATTTACCATTAGCTAATAAATTGACTAGAATTTGCGAATCATCTCTATGTGTACATGTAACCATTCTTTGTTTTTTGCATATAAGAAGTTCATCCAATAATACTCTGGATTCTGCCATATAAATTTCTTAAACCACGGATAATATCTCCCAAATTATTGCGAATGATAACAAATATACTAGATTCTCAATTTTGAAGGCTTAAACCATTCATATTCAACTTGAGTTTACCTGAGTTTGGAGCAGTCCATCTGAGGTAAGTGGGCTTTCTATTCAAGTTGATGTAGGATATACAACCAATTTCAAGAGCTGCATTAGCGCCATTAGTCCAATGTTTTGATTTAAAAATATTTGCATTGTCAAGACTAGAAAGTATATGTTTGATATGATTAATAGCAGATGAAATAGAAATTGAAATTCCTTTAAACTTTGATTTGTTCTTCTTTTGCCAAATAACCTATAAAATTATAGTAGGAATAACATATCTACCATGAAATTTCTTGTCAGTAGACCAAAATCAGTTCATGTCATGTGAGCTACAGTCATAAACCTGTCAATTTTAACCTTAAACAAATCAACAAAGTAAATCCAAATATTCCAAGCATGACTACAAGCAATAAACAGATGGTTAGAATTCTCATAATTGTCACAGAATTGACATTTAAAATCTATATAAAAGTGTGTTTTTTGTAATATTATATCAATAAGAATATAGTTAAGTAGTACTTCTATAAAAGAAAAGAACACTTCATGGGGTGTTATGGAATTCCAGATTTTATTGAACATATTTGACTGATTATGATGCTCCCTGATTTTATTCCATGTGTCTTTGATGTTGAATCTAGTCATATCATAAAGTCTTCTTTGCTGAAGTTAATGTTTGTAGTTTTGATAAGTTTGATTCTAGTTGAAGATAGAAATCCATTTAGCCTGTTAGTATCCTAAGAGTTGTTCAACCAGAAGCAATTGTTATCATTTTTGTCATCTAGAATAATAAAAGGACAATAGCCATGCCAATTGTCCAACCAAAAGTCCATCTTTCATTTACCAATATTTCATCTAATGTTAGGTGCTGCAATAGTTTTGATACCAACAAGTCTTTTCCATGTTAATTAACCGGTCTTATTTTATGAAGCTTTAAGAGGATGAGAGATCTTTGAGCATATGTTGTGCATTATTTTAGCCTAATAGCTTTTGTTTTTGCTGAAACTAAACCACAATTTATACGAAAAAATGTCCTAGATGTGAGAAAGTTTTCTAATATTCAGACCACCTTGAGCAAAAGACTTACACAAGGAATTATAATTAGTCTATTGAAGTTTTAAGAATAAGAATAAGAATAAGCCTACCATCATAGGAAAGTTTTAAGTTTCTCAGTCTTGAATATTGCTATTGATTTTGTTAAAGAGAGTACTATAGTTACTGATCTTTTTAGTTATGTTGAGGGTAATACTAAGGTAGTATGTAGGACGATTACCAGCACTGAAACCAGTTTGACGAATAAGAGTAAAAATCCTAGTTTGAGGAAATCTGTTAGAAAGAATGATCTTGGTCTTATTTTTGTTGATAACTTACCCATAAACTTCTTGATAATTTTGCAAAAACCTACTAATAGAACGTTGAAGGCTGTAAGTAAAGATGATAATATTATATGCGAAAGTTAAACATGGTATAGTAAAATAAGTTCTAGAAGCAAACTTCATGGTTCTGTTATAATTGAATAAATTATATAAACCCCTAATGAGAACCTCTTCACCAATGATGAAGATACTTGAAGAAAGAGGGTCTCTTTGTCTCAAACCTAGCTTGGTGTTGAAATAACCAGTAGCTTTACCATTAATCAACATAGAGATATAAACAGATCTTATTAACTTTCTAATAGGATTAACAAAGTTAATAGAAAAACCAAATGATAAAAAGGACTTTAATGATATAGAGTAAGACATTTTATCAAAAGCTTTGTACATGTCTAATTGAATCATTAAGTTACCAGACTTAGATTTTCTATTTAGATCATGAACTGGCTCTTTAGCTATTAAGATGTTTTCATGAATAGATTTATTTTTAACATATCTAACTTGAGCTTTATATATGATTTGAGGAAGAATATTAGTAATCCTGTTGTTAATTATTTTAGACATGATTATGTTTAGTAAATTATACAAGGTAATAGGTCTGAAGTTTTTATAACTAGTAGGGTTTATAGTTTTAGGAATTAAACACAAACACGTGGCCATGATTCATCGGAGAATATTATATCCAATGATGAAGGAGGACATTGCTTGACAAATGTTTTTTTATATGTTCCAACAGGTTTTGAAGAAACATCTGTTGAAGCCATTTACTCAGGCAGCACTTGAAGGATTAAGGTTATTGATGATGTCAAAGATCTCTTATTTACGGGAGGCAGTAATAGTAAGTTGTTATCCTCACTAATGATATAACTTGAGAATGTTGTTAAAAAAAAATTCTTACATTCTGTTAGTTTCTTCTCCAGTTCTTGTGTAAGGCTGATTAGTAAGAATTTCTTTAAATTAACTTTTAGCAGAAGTTCCAATAGAATTGGAGTCTAATAACCAGTCATATTCATCTTTGATGCTATTGATAACGTTTGTTTTTCTTTTAGAAACATAAGCATGGTATGCCTTAGTGTTTATGTCAGCATCTTTTAACCAACTGCAGTAGCATTTTTGTTTCCAGAAAGACTCTTCCATTCTAAGAGCTTAGAATAAGAGAGCATTAACTTTAACTAAATCATATTTAGTAGTTAAATTGTTATTAAACGTGAGATTAATCTCTAGCTGTTTGACATTATCTTTAGAAACATGCACTTTATCAAAGACATTATCAAAGCAGTTTTTATTCCAAACCTTAAGACCTTCTTTAAGTATTCTTAGTTTATGCCAAAATATATAGATAGGATACATCCTTCTTTGATTCTAGTCGTTTTCTACAAAGGTTAGAAAATAATTATCCAAAATCTACACATTTAAAATTTTGAAACTTTTTTAGAGTTAGATCTATCAGTAGCAATAAATACACATAGAGGAGCATAGTCAAAAAAATTATGGCCATGTGAAGAACCTTAGTTTCCTTGAAGAAGTTAGGCCAAACATAATTGTACCGAGTTCTGTCTAATCTCTTCCACTTGCATTTGTTGGACCAAGTGAATTTGGAGCCATCATACCCTGCATCATCCAAATTGAAATATCTTATTACATAATTGAATTCATCGGTGTTGTTTAGACAAAAAGTAGAAAATCCTAATTGCTCATTAGAAGTTGTAACAACATTAATATCTCCTATGATAAGTCATTTAGTAGAAGAGGTTGAGATGTCCCTGAGTGTATTCTATATGTTTCTCTTGTTATGTCTTTGTCATTTTTGCATAAAAAATTGTCAGTATAAATTTTTATTTAGACCAATATAGAAAATTTCAAAATGCAAGCATTGAGTATGATTAGGAAGAGTATTAATAGTAAAATATCTTTTTATAAAAACCATATTTTGTTGGAAGTATTTATAATGTATTTCTTGAATTAATACTAGAAACAATACTTTCCATATTCTTAGAGCTAACTAGAGGTCTTGAATAGAAATTGGCTTCATTTTTTCTTTGTGGATCATAGATTTCAGTCTTCTAATAGAAGAATTGTTTTTAATTCCTCTGATATTCCAGCTAATCCTTTTTATCATCATTAGAATTGGAGGAAGATGGTTTACTGGTCCCATAAATCTCAGTGTTTTGATTATCATATTATTAGGTTTCTTATTCTTTATGGATTCCTTAAGTTTCCTATTGAGCACTTCCCGGAAACCTTTGTCGGTGCCTTTAGATTTAAGAGTTTGAGAATTTTAAAAGCTGCCTATGTTGCTCTGATTGAGAGTACCATTATCAGATATTAGTTTTTTTTTATACTTTTGCGACATATATAGGTTGTATCATTGCTCTAAAGTTTGAATTGTTTCAATAATTTCCTCTTCATCGGGGGTCTTGTTATATTGAACATGAGTATTAGGCTAATTGATGATATCAATATTAACAGTTGGCTCTTTGACATTACTGGTATATTGATCTTACAGAATTAAGAGATTCTTTATGATGAGTGTTTAATTTTCTCTCCTATATCATTTGATTAGGTATAATCACAATTGATTTGATTTTTGGTTGATAAACTTTGTGTTTATTTGTTTTAGTATATTTAGAGGTGTTGATACTTTGATCATCATTATTGTTATCTTCAATCTCTACTTTGAATATACCTTCATTAGGTTGGGTTTTTGCAGTTTCATTTTTATGCATATCTTGACTATAGCCCAAGTGGAAGCATCTGTTGCAGTAGTTTGACAAATCTTTGTAGCTGATGTTCAACCAACATCCATGGTTATCTCCAAAACCCACTCTGATATGGTGCTGGATCTTTTTAGACACATCCATTTCAACCAAAGCATAATAAGCGTTGTGGTAAGCTCTGTTTTTCGTTGGTATCATAATCTTTAATGGATCTCCAATAATAGCAACTATGTCTTGAATTATACTTTTGTTATAAAGATATTCAGGAACTTTCTCAATTCTGATCTAGACTAGGGTGATAGATTACTCATATTTTGGGTTAAAATCAGTCTACCACCTTAAAAATCTCATTGATGATTCTCCAATAGTCCAGACTTATCTAGTCCAGATTTTTCATAAATATTCTTTTAGTTCAAATTCAAATAGAACATGTCTAGAGTCCCAAACTAATATACCATATTCACCTTTAAAAGATCATCCAAGAATTGATTAAGCAGTTTCATTTTGGGCAGACCTTGTGAGAATTTACCTATAAGAGTATGTTTGGATGCAAGAGTTTTCTGATCTTTAACATTTTGGAAATATTGAAGCGAGATATGGTCTGATTTTTCCGCAATGTTGATAGGCTTGAAAGCTTGTCGTGGCTTAGTCTTTTTTAAAGTATCAACAAATGCTTTAACAACTTTATTTAAAGATTTGCACGTTTATATGAATTGCAAATTGTTCTTGTTGAATGAAGATCCGAAAATTTTCTTTTTCAGAAATCGGGTTTGTTGAAGTCTTCCATGACAAACATTTCATCTCAGGAGAAAATAAAAAAAGTAAAAATTATTGAATCTCAGAGCTTTCTTGGAAATCAAGAAAGCCCGCCCTCGTATTATATATATATATATATAAAAACCTAATATATAAATAAATAAACAAAATAAATATATTAATAATAAGTTATCATTGAATCAATTTAAAAGCTACAGTGACCGTTATGTAATTGTAAATCTGCCACTGATTAAGCATACCTACTTTTAATAATTAACATCGCTGTCTCCTTCTTTTTTGTTTTTCAAAGCTGGAGTGACGATTATATAATTGTAAATTTGTCACTATTCAGCATACCTACTTCGAATAATTAACATCGCTGTCTCTTTCCTCTTTGTTCTCCACTTTCTTCCGTCGGGGAGACTAATTATGGCGGCATATCGATTAAGGTCAGCCCTCGTGGGTCATCGATGACCCATTATTACGACTTACTTCCAAATTTATAGTATGAATTTAGGCTCAAATATATTATTTGAATTTTAATCAACTTATGTATTAGCTCATTTCTTGATGTTAAGTTTTACTACTAATTCTTTGATCATAATTTATTGATAAAATTTTATTTATCTAATTTTAATTTATATTATTTATTTATTTATTTGGATATTATATTATTATTGATGTAAATATATTGTGATTTTTAGGTTTAGCCGGAAATTGATTTAAAAATAAATCGATAGTAACAAATAATTAAAAAATATTAGTGATAGTAAAAGTATGTTAATTTATTGATTGAAATTATAATAATAATAATAATAATAATAATAATAATAATAATAATAATAATAATAATAATAATAATAATAATAATAATAATAATGTTATAATAAATATTTTGAAGATATTTGGACACACTTAATGATGTTTCACTAATCATTAAGATACGCAGTTAAATATATTTTTGATTTAGTCTAATGGACCGATTGGTTCATATTCGACTAATTACACCCTTATCGGTAGTTCCCTTCTATAGTTTTGATGAGAGTAATAACGGAAGACTAGTTTATTGTTGCGTGAAATATTTTTGTCATTGGCTGAAGCATTTTTTAATCTTTCTCGATGAATTACTTACTTATCCACATCATATTTGGTTTCTTTGTCTTTTGATTCTTTTGTTTGGACGACATTTGGTTTTCAAATTTGTAATTGTTTTAAAAACTCTGGTATGTTGTCGACGATGCTTTAAGGTTCTTTTTCCTTGTGGAGTTTTTTGTTTTTCTTCGACTTTACTTGTTTTTCTTTCATTTGTCTTTACTTTGTCTTTATTTTGTTTTTCTTTTATTTTGTTAGAGGTATTAGGCTTAAGTGCATTAGTTCATATATTTTATCTATAAAAAAGAGTCTATACTATTTGTAATTAGTATACTTTCTAAATAATTAAATTATACTCGTCTTTCTTTGTTTTATCTTTTCTACATGGTATAAGAGCGTAGGTTTAGATCTTGAGTTTAGGTTTTCGTCACTTCTGTTGTGCTAGTGGGCAGTTGTTTTAGCTGTCCACTAGAAAGAAAAAGTAGAGAAAAAATTTGGTTTTGAAATCTGGTGTGTGCAACCACAATCAACAGACATGATCGAGAGGCAAACGGTGTCGGTGTTTCCAAAATTTTGGATAGTTTGTTTGGGACATATAATCCTTCAATCCGACTGATTGGATTGTGATTTGGTGTTACGATCCAGAAGAAATTACCACTGGAATAGTGCAACATTTTTGTTGGTAAAAGCGGGGGTTCAATCGCCTATTTCAATATTGCAGTTTCGTTTTATTTTTGACAAACTGTTAATGCGTCTCTTGTATTATGAGTTTGAGAGAGGGTGTTAGAGATATTAGACACAAACTCAATAACTCATATATTTTATCTATAAATAAGAGCTTATACTTTTTATAATCTATACACTTTTTAAAATAATAAAACCATAATCGTACTTCTTTGTTTCTTTATTTTCTACACATTCGTTTTTGTTTTGAGTTTAATTTTATTTTTTTATTTTTTTTCTAACATGTTTACATGGATATTCCCATATTCCTCATCCTTTAATGAAGGATGAGGATAAGAATATAAATTTTAGAGAGATTTATTCCTTTATTTGTACGAATCCATTTTGATCATTCTTTAATACTAAAGTTAAAAGTTAGTATTCGTGAATATATTATGCCAACGCAAAGTTTTGTTATTTTTGGCGATCTGTAAATTTATATAAAATATTTTTATATAAAATACATGGTACATTGTTGGGACTTGTTTTATTTCCAAGTAATTATACATTTTAAATTTTTGTTAGAATGAATTGATTCCTAATTTAATTTTTTAAGTAATTATACGTTTAAAATTTTTCATTTTGGATCAAACCTTTTAGCTCCACTTAAGCTAAGAGCTAATAATTTTATTATTTATCTACTTTGAAAAAGCGATTTTTTCTTATATTGGCAAAAGATAATTATGAATAATATATTATTGTAATTAGTATATTGTGTAAATTAAATATATATATTTATTTTGATTCAAAGTAGTTATACTCTTAAAAATGAAGGACCTTTTTTAAATTTTATACTTAACTTACGCAAGTAGACTGCCAAAATTTATAAATGGCATGATATGTTCTTTTTCACATGCATTCAATTGTTTGAGTTTCTTTCATCATTTTTCCTTGTATCTATACAAGTTTTATTTGCTGCGACATTATCTATATCATTTATTTAAGAAAGATCGATGGTTAAAATTTACTCCTCTATTTACTTGGGTTCAATACCCTCTCTCTTCATTTGATTACTCAACTTTTTTTCTTCTTTTTATAATTATCTTCGTTCATTAGTTTTTTCTTATAAAAAAATCTCATTTTTCTTAAACACAAATAGATTAAAAATAGTGTTTTTTATCATTTCGTACTCACATTCTTGGAGTATGAATGTTTTTAACATTAAAATTATCGATGCCGATGGCTTCGTTCGCATGGATTGTGAACCCAACTTATCGACTTATGGATTGAATGAGGAGAACAAAATCGATTTGATAATACACACCTCCACATTGTTATAAAAAAATAAAGTCTTTCAGAAATTTGAAGATTTGCGCATTCTTGAAGATGTATGCCTCCGGTTTCCCAAGCAAGGGAAACTCCTAATGATACTTACCGTGATGAAGCTACTTTTTCCTTCATTCGCTTGATTATAAATTTCATATTCCTCTAGATACTGACATTGTAAAAAAATCACTTGAGTGAGCTTTGTCCAAGCCAGTTGAGTCCTCAATTATGGATGTTTATTTCTTTGTACTATCATTTATCGATAAATATTTCAAGTGTTTTTCGTTCAAGGACTTCTTGACTACTATTAAGTTTTCTACTCGAGATAAAATTCAATTTTTCGATGTCATTTTTCTCTATTCGCTCATGTAGTTAGTGATCTTACTAGAGTTATGAAAACGGAAAATAGCTTTATCAACATTTAGGGAAATTGGGCTACCACAATTGAGGATTGCAAGGGTTTTGTTAATTTTTTTGTACCACAAATCATAAGTATTGATATCTTCGAGCTGCTTATATTTATTCTTTTTATTATTTCGATTGTGGCTAAACTTATTATTGTATTTCATCTTCTGCCATCAATTTCTCCTTTCATGACATGCTAGTAAAAGCTATGCGTATGAGGCATAATGAAATAATGGATGATGCTAGGAATTTTCATTTTTTCGCGCTTCTATAATGGTGCATGAACATTTTATATTGGCCAAATTATGGTCTAACACAAATACCGAAGGAAATCTCGTTGGTGTTTCTTCTTTGAAAGAGGAAAATATTACAAAGTATACTAATAATAAAGGTAAATAATATCAAATAAATATATTTAATTTAACAAAGAAATCATTTGGATCATCTAGTCTTGTTTCTGAAGTGCCTAGAACCCTTGCTTATATGGTTAAAGCAAATGAAGATGTTGACGAGGTAAATGATTATGTCCCTTTGAAAAGATGTAAATGCTCAAATACTTCATGCGCCTTATATTTCATTCGCTTTTTTAATAAAGTAAATATAGTTTTATTTGTTAGGTTGTGTACCTTTTCGTTGTGCACCAAATATGCATAACGTTTTTACTTATTTGGCGCCACATTCAGCCCTTCTAGCAAATCTTGTCTTGTCTCCTTTAACAGTTGTTGATGGCTTGGTTCTTCTTCCTCTTTTGACTATGGTCCAATATATATTGCAAACCCGTTTGATGGTTTTGTGTCGGCCGATACTTTTGGCATATGGATTGGTAAGCCTACATTGGCTATGAATCCGAATTCAGACTTCTTCTTGCGCTCTGAGAGCTTAATTTTTTTTTTTTTGCAGTTATGCCTACTTCAGAATCATATCTTATTGTTGAAAATGAAACTTCTACCTTAGCTTCGGCAGAAGCTGGTAATGGAAATTCTATTAGGGTTTCCAATAATAATAAAAGTGATCCTATAGGGAGGAAAACTTTGTGTAGTGAAAATGTTAATCAAGAGGTTGGTATGGAGAGAGATGTCCACATGCTCCCCTATGGTGTTGTTAATTCTTTAACATAATCACATATTGTTATAATTGCTCTTGGCAGTTCTTCTTCTCTATCTGAGGTTTCCCATCGATCGATACTTGATGATAGTATCACTTCTACTGGTGACATGGTTTTTAATGTTCCATACCGATTAGATTATGTAGATTATGTATGTTTTTGTACATTCGTATTTTTATTTTTTACCAATACATGATTTATGGTCCATATTGGGTAATTAGTCTCATATGTAACCTACGATCGTCAGACTGTCTATCTCGGCGATGATCGCTTCAGTTTGTTTATTGAGAGTAAGATCTCATTTTTTTATTGGTCTAAAATTATTGTTCATGTTTAACTAGTGATATATGAACACGGTTGGAACTCTCGTTAAATCTTGTGTACTTCACGCAAACATATCTACATTGGTATTCCAAAAAATTCAAAATTTGTACATGAGATCATTGGATATATGTCTGCATATCCTTAGGATTTTTCTTCGTTCTATGATAATTTATTATACCTATTCACCCGGTTGTAGTTGATGTGTGCATTCTCTAGGGTCATCTACTTCCTCCAAGACAACCACATCATTCACGTGTTGTTATGCTTTGGTTGCCATGGTTGAAACATAACATTTAATGATTGTTTTTTGTTTCCTTACTAATTATAACCACCCAATCATTTATATGATGTCTTATACATTTGTGTATGTAGATACTAGAACATGTATTTATTATAGGCATGATCATACAAATATTATATTGTATAGAGATGATACATTTACCACCATGAAATGATATGTTACCTTTTTTCAAAATTCTTGGTTTTCAAGGGCCACATCCAAAATTAATTATTTTATGACTATTTATTTTCTCATGTGAATCTTGATGAGTCTGGAATCTTCTGACACTGCCCATTGAACTAATCGAACAAGGGTAATTGGGACAATAACGTACCACTGAACTATCCAGAGAGGACAAAAGTAAAAACAATTAAACACTTTTTAACTAAGCTATATGCTAATCTACTTAAAGGTTAATGGGTCCTTAAACTTGACCCGGTTTTCATAATCTGACCTGTAAGCCCATGGGTCCTTAATTAAGAGTATAAATACCCCAACTACATTCATTAATGAGGTTAATGAACATTTAATACAACCAAGCAGCTCAAATCTCTCACTACTTTACACTAAACACTTAATACCCAAAATACTTTATAAAACACTTTACAAAATTACCCCTAGCCCAAAATAAACCAAACCAACTTGGCGACCACAGTGGAAGAAGACGGTGCCTGAATCTTGCATTCAAAACCATTAAAAAGACCAGTTCGGATGGATCCGAATGAGCAAGCAACTCCACCACATGTGGTGGAGGTAGTTGGTGAAAACAAGGAATACACCATCGAGGAGCAAGATAAGTTGATGGCAGAAATATAGGCGTTAAGGGTCATAAAACAAGCAGAAATGGGTTTAAAGGAGAAGTCATGGGCGTTAGCCATCCATCATACTGACAATCCTAGGGAGAATGATCCATCAACAAAGACTCATTTAAGTTAAAAAAAAACCCATGTCAGTTCTAAGAAGACTCACGATCTAAGCCGATTGAAAATTTAGATTCTGAGTCCTCCAGCAGCTCTTCGAATGAGGCTGAGCTTGAAGAGTATTTCTCATCAAGTAGTGATGAAGGGAGGTCCATGAAGAAACAAAAACTAGTTAAAAAACATTCCAGAAAGAGAGATGGGCATGTGAGACTTAAAAGGCATCCGGGCAAAGGGTCATCTCACAGCCACAACCACATGCATGTAGATCAGTTGCTGATCGATCCTTTTGCTTTTCAAACCGAACCAGGGCCTTCTCCCAATCTTTTATGGGGAGTGCTCTTAAATGGTACAACATTTTCCCCATAGTTGTATCAGAAACTTTGATACATTCTGGGTTGCCTTCCGAAGGCAGTTTGTGGGAAGTAAGGAGGTGAAGGGAAATGAAGATTTTATTATCCATTGTGCCCAAGAGCCAAATGAGTCCTTAAAGGACTATATAAGTCGGTTCGTAAATACTAAGAATGGGTTAGCAGATTGCTTCGAACAGGTGGCAATTGATTCCTTGAGACAAGGATTGAACCTTGGGAATCTGGCTGATTCGGTGACCAGGAAGACAGCCATGACTTGGGGTGGCTTACTAAACCAGGTGGGAAAGCAGATTAACATGGATGAGACCAAGAAAACCAGGATGCACCGTCAGGTGAGGTCTACCCCAGCAGCTCAGAATCAAAACCAGTCCGGATATAAGGCTAAGGAAACCGGACAAGGGTCCAATAGGGCTAAACAGACTCAGTCCAACCAAAATCCGTCCCAGAGTCAGCAATCAAGGAGTAAAAGAGGTCATTGGGTTCAACCGGAGTGGTTTGCAGAAATAAAAGAGAATGTGGCCATGATTTATGACAAGACTAAAGATGAGGTCCATTTTCAGAAACCAGCAGCACTACAATCTCCTAGAGAAAGTCGTAATTCTTGTTTTTGCCAATATCATCATGATATTGGTCATAACACCCAAGACTACATTGCTTTGAAGCATGAAGTGCAGAATCTCATTAAAAGAGGCAAGTTGGGAGCTTATGTCAAAAGAAGAAGTAGAAACAGGCTTAACAATGCTTTTCGAACTGGCCCTACAAACAATACGGGTACATCTACTCCAGAGGGGGTGATGGTGATCCTTGAAAGGTTTGATCTTGACTCATTAGTTTCTTTGAGTCACTCACCATATTCGGAGGAGATACTATGATAACGCTCACTCCTTCATCAAGAAAGAGGCATGTTCATAATTTGGCTACTCAGTTGGAATGGGGCATGTCTTCTTATCAATTCCAACCCCTTTTTTCCGTTTATAGTTTTTGATGAGGATGATTTAAGAAATATTGACGGGCCTCATGAGGATGTTGTGGTGATAGGAGTATCTATTGGGGGCAATAATATCCAACAAATTCTGATAGACACGGGAAGTTCGGCAAACATCCTCTTCTTGAGATCCTACAAGCAGATGAAAAATTTGGCCGTTATTCAACGATCAAATGGAACCATTATGGGCTTCACAGAAAGCTCTGCGGATGTGATCGGGGAGTTTGAGGAAGAGGTGTTATTGGGAAATGGGCCTTTTAAGAAGCTGGTTAGGATGTTGTTTGTTATGGTAGATTGCCCCACATGCTACAATGCGATTTTTGGAAGATCTTGGCTTTCTAGAATGCACGCTGTGGCCTTAAAAGTCTATCAGTGTTTAAAGTATGCAGTTCAAGGACAAGTGGGGTTTGTCCAGAGTAGTCAAAAGATAAAAAGGGAGTGCTATGCAATTGCATTGCTCCTAAAACTTTGGGAGCAGTTCGGGCTAATGAAGATTAGCAGTTAATGTGGCCTTCTGAGGGGGAAGGTGAGATTGATGACCCCAGAGAGGCCCCTGGTGTTTTAATACTGGTTGAAGAGATTGAAACCCATTCTCTGGCAGAGGGTATATGCGTTAAGATTGGCTTCAAGATGGCGCCAGAATTGAAAAATAAATTATTGTATTTTTTAGTAAATAATAAACATGTCTTTGCTTGGTGCAATGCAGATGTGACCGGAGTACCTGTAAGTGTTATCTCACATAAGCTGCCTATCCGGAGTGATGTTGCACCTGTTGTGCATAAAATGAGAGCTTTCTCTAAAAAGAAGGCTGATGTAATAGTCCAAGAAGTCGATCGACTCACCAAGATGGGGCACATAAAGGAGTCCCGGTATTCTTTATGGACTGCCAACCCGGTGTTAGTCAAGAAAAAGAATGGGAAATGACGTATGTGTATTGACTTTACTGACCTCAATAGGGCTTGCCCAAAAGATCTTTATCCAGTCCCCCGGATAGATCAGTTGGTGGACTCAACGTCTGGAAACAAATTATTGTCCTTTATGGATGCTTTTTCTGGGTATAACCAGATACAGGTGGATTCAAAGGACCAGGATCATACTACTTTTATAACAGACAAAGGTCTGCATTGCTACAAAGTGATGCCTTTTGGGTTGAAGAATGGTGGGGCTACTTATCAGAGGTTGGTGAACAAAATATTTGCTAATCAAATTGGCAGGAATATGGAGGTGTATATCGATGACATGATGGTTAAAAGCTCAGAGGAGGATTTTCACTTAATAGACCTTCAAGAAACTTTTGCCAATTTGACAAAGGTAAATTTAAAACTGAATCCAGAAAAATGTGTCTTTGGGGTTCGGTCCAGAATTGTTTTGGGATATGTGATACGTGAAAACGGGATACAGCCCGATCCGGATCAGTTGAATTCCCTATTGAAAATGGAACCCCCTAGGAATATTAAAGAGGTCCAAAGGCTGACGGGGAGGTTGGCTGCATTGAATCATTTCATTTCAAGGTCTTCAGACAAGTGTGCTCCATTTTTCCAAACCTTAAAGAGTGCTTCAGACTTCAGTTGGTCTCCACAGTCCAGCCAAGATTTTGACGAAATAAAGAAACACTTGTCTTCCCCAAAGACTCTTTTTAAGCTCATACAATGAGAGACACTTTATGTATACGTGGTTGTGTCAGAATGTGCTATAAGTGCGGTGTTGGTAAGAGAGGTGGACAATTACCCTCGTCCGGTTTACTACATCAGCAAGAGTTTAAGAGATGCTAAGAAGAGGTACTTGAAGCTTGAGAAGTTGGCACTAACCTTAGTGATTGCAGCCAGAAAAATGAGGCCGTATTTTCAGTCTCATTCTATTATCGTCCGGACATATTTCCCATTAAAGAATGTTCTCTAGAAAGCAGACATATCAAGCCGGATGACCAAATGGTCAGTAGAGTTGGGCGATTATGATATTGATTTTTCCCCACGAACTGCTATCAAAGCTCAGTCAGTTGCTGATTTCCTGGTAGAGTTCCATTCGGACATGAATTTTACACAAGTTTCAGAAGAAAAAACTAAGAATGAATGGGTGGTCCAAACTGATGGTGGATCAAACACAATGGGTTGTGGAGCTAGAGTTTTCCTAACCTCTCTGTATGGTGATACAATTTATCAGGCTATCTGATTTGGGTTCAGGGCCTTTAACAATGAGTCCGAATACGAAGCGGTTATAGCTGGTCTCAAATTGGCTTTTCTATGTGGGGCTAAAAGTGTTAGATTGATGAGTGACTCCCAACTTCTATCCACCATGTTCAAGTTCAGTCTGAGGCCAAGAAGGAACAACTGATCAAGTACTTACTCATCCTTAAAGAGGTGGCAGCCAACTTCAAAAGTGTTTGTTATGAGCATATTCCTAGATAAGAGAATACGATGGCAGATTCCTTGGTAACCATAACGTATTCTGAGTCATACTCTTGGATTCATATGCAAGAATTCCCATCCATACAATCAAATCGAAACAAGAAAGGGGAGGAAATCTTGAGTATCCAAATGGTTTAACCTAAAGATTGGAGATATCCCCTTCTTCAATACATTGATGATCGGGTTTTACCTCCGGATAAAGCTGTGGCAAGGAAAATAAAACACATGGCTCGTGGTTTTTTTTATCATAAGGGAGGTTCTCTATAAAAAAATATTTCATTAAACCTCTTCTGCGTTGTTTGGTGGTTGAAGAATCTCAAATTATTTTATCTGAACTACACGATGGAGAAGGATCAGCCCATTGTGGCTACATGGCACTAACCCGGAGGGTATTGTTGGTTGGGTACTATTGGCCATCTACAATGGCAGATGCTAAAGAAATGTGATCGATGTCAAAGGTATGACAATGAAATTCATGTGCCACCAATACCCATGGAGTCTATTTCTGAGCCAATACCTTTTGCTCGTTGGGGATTGGATTTAGTTGGGCCTCTGCCAATGACGTTTGGAGGGTGCAAGACTATTATAGTTTTTATTGATTACTTCTTAAAGTGGATAGAGGAAGCTCCTTTGGTAGGAACCACCTCGAAAGTTGTTATAAAATTCATCTTATCTAATATATGTTGCAGATTTGGAGAATCCCTCAAAAGATTACCACAAACAATGGGCCACAGTTTGATAACAATGATATAAAGAATTTTTGTGCCTCTAGAGGCATTCAGCACTGCTTCTCTTCTCCTTTCTATCCACAAGAAAATGGCCAGGTTGAAGTTGCCAATAAGACCATTTTGTCAGGATTAAAAAAGAATCTAGAGGAGGTGTGGGCATACCAGACTACTCCTCGGGCTGCTACACAAGAATCTCCTTTTTCTTTGGTTTATGGGATGGATGCAATTACCCCCATTGAAGCTACCCTACCATCATACATAGTTCATAAGTATTCCGAACAGGCTAATGAGTTAGCAACCAGGAATCAGTTGGACTTAATAGTACAAAGAAGGGTTAAAGCTCACTTGAGGACTACCCACTACCAGGGCTTGATGAGAAGCAGGTTTGCTTCCACGGTCAAGAGAAGAGATTTTCAACTAGGAGATAAAGTTTTGAGAAAAGTTTTCTTACACACCAAGGAGAAGCAGTTTGGTAAGCTGGCTCCAAACTGGGAAGGCCTTTATGAGGTCTCCGAAAAGCTTAAGCATGGGACATATAGGCTTCAAGACAAATAATGAAGGGTTTTGAAGCACCCATGGAATATTGAACACCTCAGGTTATATTTAGAATAAAATTTGTGTAAATATTTACTTGTTAGATATCAATGTAAATATTATGGGGCATACTCTTTCCTACCCTGGTGGCACGGGGAGGTTTCAATGAAGTGTTCGGTTTTTTCATTCAATAAAATGTGATGCCTTCTTAAAACATATGGTGTGGTTTTACTGCAATTCAATTCAAGTACAAATTACTGGTTCAACGCTTTGGATCTTTCGTAGATCGGATAAACCTGGTTGAGTGATGACCATTAAATACATGTCATCGGAAATATTAAACACTCTCACTATAATGCTTCTGAAATACTAGGGGTTATTTAAACATTATCCATTAAAATTTAAAGGAAACAAAGTGTTAAATAAACGAATATTTGATAAATAAACCTATTCGGACTTTAACCGAATAGGAAAAACAAAACATGCCTTGGCCATCCAAGGACTTTAAGTATTTCAAAGACTTATTCTCACTCTAACCAAATAATGTTACAAAATATGCCTTGGCCATCCAAGGAATTTAATCATTCACAAAAATAAGAAAACAAAAAATGTTTAAACCTTAGTGCTTGTTCCCTTCGGATATTCCTTCGTCACCTCATTTCTTGGGACTTTTGAGTTCGGCACTCGAACTTTCACCAGTTCTTTCCTCTTCATCAGTAGTGGAATCCATTCCATTGGTATAGTTGTACTTGTCACCAGCAGCCATAGTATGAAATGGGATATCTTCATATTCTACAAATTTTCATAAGGGACCAAGGGTCCTCTTCGGAAAAATTTCATAGAAGAGCAGTATTATGTCAGACTTAACCTCAGCATATATTTTCTCTGGGGATTCTATCACCTCGTTGGTATATTTATCAATACCTTCCTGGATAGCTTGATCCTGCTGCTTTACCAAGTCCTCTTCTCTTTGGCCATCTGTGACACAATACCTCATAATGAGGTCTTCTCATCGGACAGGGTCTGGATGACACCATCTTTAGTTTTTAAGTCTTCCTTTGATGCTGTGAGGTCCTTTTCCAAACCGGAGTACTTAACTTGGAGTTCAGTTCTGGCAGTCTCTGAAGTGGCCAACTTGGTTGTTAGATCCTCATTGCTCTTCTTTAATTCCTCTATCTTCTTCTTCAGCTCCTCTATACCCTGATTGGCATTGAGGAGGTTGGTTGATAAAGACTCCTTGTTAGACGTGAGGGAGTTGATGAGAGTGATTTGGCTTTTCACTTGCCTCTCCAGGTCAAACACTGGTTGAATGTGGCCAAGAAGGGAATGAGTCACAACATCTCGGTCTTCGGATACGGAGAAGAACTTACCATTGAAAGTTACCAAGCTGGCAGAATTGGAAGGGCGGTAGGGACCGACGAAGTCATCCTTCTCAGAATCATTGAAATATAAATCTATGTCCTGAAGGGCACTAAGGTCCACTTCTTTAGTCCCTCCCCCATCAACTTCTCCGGACTACAGGCCTGTTGGGATATTTTCTTGTAAAGAGGGATCAACAGTTGTTGGTGGAGGTGGAAGCTCCGAAGGGAGAAAAATTATTTCCTCCCTGAAGGTGATCTTTTTCTTTTTGACATCATTTTCGTCACTACTAGCCCTTCTCTTCTGGTCTTTTTGGGAGCCTTTGGTGGGTTTTTTGACTCTCCCGTCTCTCTCACAGTTTCAGCCTCTACTACTTTGACCAGGGCAGCAGCTATTCACCCTTGGTTCCCCTAACCGGTCCTCTCTCTGGTTGTTTGAACTGCCTCTGTCGCAGTTTTCTTCTTATTCCCTTTCATCTTGCTGGGAGATTTTGCTCTAGAAGGTAAGACCAGTTTACCATCCTTGGCCTCTGTTCGTTTTAGGATAACACCCAGAGGAGGTGTAGTCAGCTCTTCCCATGTAAGGTCCCTCTGAATTGTGGTGTTCCATAGATGGGACCTCATAAGATTGCATGAGGTGAAGTAATTGTGGAAGGCATTCCCCCAACGTTCCGCAACCCATACATTGAGCTTGGCACAAGTTATTTTCCCTTCATCTAGATGTCCGGAGAACTCCTTCGGCAGCATTGAAAAAGGAGTGGCAGATTAATCATGAGAGAAATACTTATGACTTAAAAAAAAGAACATGACGAACAAATATAAAAACTTACCAGTAGTCTTCCACCTGCTAGTTAACATGTTGGGATTAGTGTTGGCCTTGATCTTTCTAACGTTCTCCCATGTCCTACTGATAAATAGGAACTGCATCCTCCAGTTATTCTCAGACTCCAACAAGTCGTCTACCACCTTGAAATTGTTCCCCATGTTATGATGGTAGAATAAAATATGATGATTCTTGCATAGACTGGCCACATCGGCGAATTGCTCCATTGGGAGTGGGATTTTGGATAACCTTGATGCCATTATGCAAGCAAGGAGAGAATACCAGGCGTTTGGGCTTAGCTGACTTGGGCAGAGCTTAACCCGGTGGAAATACTTGACAATTTCTGGGTCTAATGGGAACCGAAGTCCCCAGTTTAGCACCTCAGTGAAGATGACCACTTCGTTGAGTTTGCAGTCCATAAGAGTCTCCGGGGTCACAGGTATCCTTACTTTCACTAACTTTGGGATCCCCCATTTCGTCAGGATCCGGCTCAGCTCAGTAGTGTGGGTATAGACATAGTTTATATTTTGCAACGCCAACAAATATTTGACAGAGACATTATTGAAGAAAGGGCCTACCTTGACCTCTAGGCACTCCAGAAGATCCGGATGGGTCAAACAGACCTTGACTTTTCCCTTGCCCTTCTTGTCAGAAGCATCATCCCCCGTTTGACCTGATGCGTTAGTTTCAAAAGGAGCCTCCTCGACACTGTCTTCCATTACTTCTTCCGTCATTGTGGAAGTTTTATCCATTACCTGAGATAGATGGGGATTAGCTTATGGCCCTAAAGGCTGTTCAGACGGATGAGCGTCTGTTGTTTCTGAAGGCCTGGTGTCCGGTTGAGGTTGGGATCCGGAGGGCTTAGCCCTTCGGGCTACTTTAGATGCCTCCGATCCGGAGGGCTTATCTTTTAAGGTTCATTTAGATGCCTCCGATCCGGAGGGCTTTGGCATTGATGTAGTTGTTTGGGATTTGGTTAGATGAGTCCCCCGGCGAGGGGTTGATTTTTCTGAGGACTTCTCAATGTCAGAACCCATGGCTAAAAAGGAAGAAGGTTTTATGACGCTTGAAACCACTTTTTCTTTAGCAGCAGAATGTTGAGATTCTTGGACAGAAGAACCCGCGGGAAGAGGAGAGAGGCTTGGTTTGAATAACTGTCTAGGCTTGGGATTTTTGGAAGAGGATGATCCTTGGTCAGCTTCTTGGGTTGGTTCACCAGATTTCTCACTTGGAGAAACTGAGAGACCAGCAGTAATGCGATTCTCCCTTTCAACTTTTTTCACCCTTTCTAGTTCTGATAAGTTCAACCAGCCGCTATTAACAAGTGCGTTTCTGGCTGTGAACATAAAACTTTTCAAGAACAAGTTTGAAGATAAGAGAAAAAATCTCTCTATAAAGGTTTTTTGAGTGATGAAGACAATGGAATAGTGAAAAAAGATTTATATAACAGTAGAAAAAATTAACTGCTACCAGAGAGAAGTTGAAGAGGATTTCGTGATGATTAAAGACGGCGCAAACGTGGGTATGATTAAATGCATAGGTAACTTTTTAGACTTAGTAGGTACGCTGATCTATGAAGAATAACGGTTGGTGGGTCAACCTATATGTTGACATGTGTCCCACGATCCAATAAGAAAACTCTTAAAATTCTGAAAAGAGAAATCAGTTTGACTATACTTCAAAGTGGGTTAAGGATGAAAATGGACTCCCTAATACGAACTACATAAGCAGATCGGAAAAAGTCACTACTGGTTTGATGGATTTTTTAGTCCTACCAGAGATATTTGGCAAATCCTAAATAAAGGGCTACTGATGAGTCCAGAATCTTCTGACACTGCCCATTGAACTATCCGGACAAGGGCAATTCAGACAATAATGTACCACTAAACTATCCGGACAGGACAAAAGTAAAAACAATTAAACACCTTTTGACTAAGTTATGTGCTAATCTATTTAAAGGTTAATGAGTCCTTAAACTTGACTCGGTTTTCATAATTTGACCCGTAAGCCCATGGGTCCTTAATTAAGGGTATAAATACCCCAACTACCTTCATTAATGAGGGTAATGAATATTTAATACAAACAGGCGGCTCAAATCTCTCACTACTTTACACTAAACACTTAATACCCAAAATACTTTATAAAACACTTTACAAAATTACCCCAAGTCCAAAATAAACCAAACTAAATCCTATTACGACTCTTTGACTTTGAATCAACACTGATGCTCCTCTCGTTATTTCATATGTTCATCGGTATAGGATATTTTTTGAGCTACCACTACCACTATCGATCATCATTATCTTGATCTTTATTTCAGCCAACTATACTATGATTAGTACTACGTCATTATAAGGAGATGTTACTCCTCATAAATCATCATCTGTGAAAGACATGTCTGAGTACGAGTTTCTATACGAATATGAGGATCTGTGACACACTATCTCAATTTTATTGGCATATATTTTCTTTGATCTTGTTGTTATTTTAGAGTATGGGTATCACCCATCAATTACTTTTATTGTATGTTTATTCAGATCATGGTAAATATAATCATCTGCCTCTTCTTTCTCAACCTCGATTATGGAATTTTTATTGAGTGTTTGTTGAGCTTATGCTGAGGCTTGTTCTGCAAAATCACCTGAACCATGTCATTGCTACATGCTCGTTTTATTTTTAACAATCTCGTTAAACTTTCATTCATCTACCATGATTTAAATTTCATTTACCTCATTTCTCTTGATAAATCGTTCTACTTGGGCAAAAAATCCCTCAAATTTTAGTGTTTTCTATTTCATTATTGCTTCAGATAAAGTTTTTTCTTTAACTCATTATCTAAAAGCTGTTACCACCATCAAATTGTGTCAATCTTGTAACTTTGACTTTGTTTCAATGATTTTTTTGTATAGTACATCAAACTCTTGTTATCCTTTTATTTACATTGGATTATATAGTGCACATATTTTTTTTATTTCTTTCAAACCCACAAATATATTTCTAAATGTGGTTCGAAACATCTTATAATTTTTTATACAACGTGATAGAAGATTATTAAATAATTTAAATTCTACTCGCTTTAAGATTATGGAAAAGACTCAGTACTTGTTCTCATCATCTCCTTCATACTGCAACATCTCAATGCTAAATTGATAGAGATGGTGCTTTGTATCTCATTTACCACCATACTTATTAATTTTTAGGCTGTCGTAAAGTTATGGAATGACTCGAAATAGTATATCTGGTGCTAATGGAAATTTGTCATTTGTTTGAGGTTCTTCATTCTCGTAAAAGTCATCTAGACCTTCTATGAACAGGTAAGTCTGTTGGAAACCTTGGTCATTTCCACTTCATGACCCTTGAATTAGTTTTATCAATTGGCCTCATCGCCTAGTTATATTATTCAGGTGTATGTATCATGGTTGATACTGTAGAACACCATGCGTCCATCCAAGTATACTATATTGTTATTTCCCTTGGGCATGATTCGTTGGACATCCCAATAGGACTAATTTTGTGTTTTGAAGAAAGCCCGATTGAGAAACTTGGTTCAGATAATTAATTAATTGGTAAATAATTTGAGTATGGAGGATAACTGATGGAGACATAAAGCCCGGTTGTGGCGAGACGTATCGTGACATCGTTCTCACGTTTGGTATTGTTCCCAAATCCCTGTTTTACTAAATAATTGGGTCTTCTTTTTCATTATTTTCCTTAGATTATGATATGTTAATTTCTCTTTAATTATAATTGAAAGTTGGAGGTACATCTCCATTCTCCATTCTTATGTTTTTTTCACAGCTTTCAATCTCTATTTTTGGATCCTCAGTTAGAATTTTTATTTTCTTATTTTTGTGCTCCCTTATGATCCTTCTCATTTTCAAGATCTTTTATTTCATAATGGTGTGCAATATATTTGGGGTAACATCATCTCTTTCATCCTTACCTATGTGTTAACTGTATTGATTAGGGATTTGAGCCTATAAGCTTGTGATATGAGCTATTTCTGCAAATACGGAATATCTATTGCTTGTTCATTTCTCAACTATTGAGCTAGACGCTCGATCTCAATTGGTGGCATTGTCAAGTCCTCTTCGTCAGATATGACTTCGACCACTGAGGAATTTGGTTGTTCGTTCGTAAGAAGTTTCATCTCAATCTCCTCGCCGACTAACATATCAACGTTCTCGACCATGCCTGATATCTTTCGTTCAAATTTTTGGATTACTTTGTCCTCAATACAAACATAAATTATTTGGTACCCACAAACGATGTTAATTGATATGGATATTTTGTGATTGCTAAGTTCAGCCGAAGCGGAAGTTGATCTAAAAGTAACTTGATTGATTATTTAGATACACATATTTAAAAGAGTAAAAATATTAGTGATAGTAAAAATACGTATAGTGAATGATATCTCTCTGACCGTTAAAATACACGTTAACTATATTGTTAACTTAGCCTAAATAATTATTTAGACGTATGGATAAACTAATAAAGTCATTAGTTCGGATGATTTTTTTGCATTTCTAACAACAATAATAGTAATAACATTTAAACTTTTAAAAACTGCTTAAAACTTTATAAGTTTGACTTTCACGTGTAGTTTGGTGTGGATTATTTTCGACTCAGGGTAATTTGGTCAGGTGTTTTGTAGTGAGAAATTTAAGCTACCTGGTTGTATTAAATGTTCATTACCCTCATTAATGAAAGTGGTTGGGGATTTATACCCTTAATTATGGGCCACACGGGCTTTCGGGTCAAACTTATGAAACCGGGTCGAGTTAAAAAAACCCATTAGTTTATTAAGCAGATTAGCAATTAGCTTAGTCAAAAGGTGATTAGTTTTTAGTACTTTTGTCCAGTTCGGATGGTTCAATGGGTGGCTTTTGTCCGAATCGCCCCTGTCCGATTTCTACAGTGAATGTGGTGAAATTTCCGGACTCATCAGTAGCCCCTTTTTTAGGTTTTGTTCGAAGGCCTTTGGCAAGACCTAAAAAATCATTTTTGGGCACTTGTAACATTTTCCGAACGAATTTATTGTTTAGTGAAGGATTTATCCGGACTGAAAAACTCTTTAGAAGTTCAAAGGTTTTGCCATGGATCATGGGATACGTGTCATCTTCTGATTTGCCTCACCAGCCGTTTTCCTTGTAGAACGACGCTCCCACTAATCCCAAAAAGTAACCTCTTCATTTAATGCCTATAACGTTAGTGCCGCCTTCAATCATTACTTTTGTCTTTTCGTATTCTCCTAGGTTCTTGGCATTTTTTTTTTGTCTCATTAGTATAAATTACTTCATTTTCACTGTTTTACCTTCTTCATTACTCTCTCATTCTTTTATCTTAAAGCTTTCACCTCTCTTCTCAAAATCATTTTGGTGTGAGTTTATGTTTACAGCAAGAAATACATTGGTAATCTCTCAGAGTTAGAAAAATCACAAAGAGTCGAACGAGAAAGACGCATTGCTGCAGGTCTTCTAGTTTCTCTAATCGACAAGTCTGAAACCCCATCTTCAGAGCCTGATCGAGGTTCATCTTCTGCTAGAAGCTCCAAACCCAGGAGGTTATTTCATCCAAGTCTTTGACCCATCGTATCAGGCTCCTCGGTTTAGGAGTCACAACCTACTTTGGAACGAGAAAAAGTTGTTACAAGCACAAAGAGACCCTCGCCATTCATAGCTATGGGATCAGATGCTGAAAATTCCCTAGAAAAACTGACACTTTGTCGAAGAGGCCACTTAGTAAAAGGCCAGGCTGTTGTTCCATAGTCTAAGTCTCCGAAATCAGGCCCCCCTAAGTCTGGGGCCAAGGACAAAGCTACAGGGTCAGAGGCATCCATCAAAGTCCCTAAGGATAAATCATCTGGTCCGGAGGCTACTGGAACAAGCCTTCGAAATGAACCCTCCGGTTCTGAGCCCCATCCGAGCACCAGACTACAAAGAGAAAGCGATGCTCAGCCATCCGGACAGCTCACTGAACCAAATACCAGCACTCATCCACCAAAGACAACTGACAATCCTTTCATGGTGATGAAAGATGTGATGGAGGACAGCACTGAAGAATCCCTTTTTGAGACTGATGTTTCCGGGCAGACGGGGGAAACTGCCACTGCCAAGAGGGGCAAGGGTAAAGAGAAGCTGTGTTTAAAACATTCGGACCTGCCGGAGTCCTTTGAAGGCAGAGTGGGACCTTGCTTCCACAAGGTGAGTGTAAAGTATCTGCTAGCCATGCAGAACATTAACTACGCCTTCATTCATACTGCTGAATTAGACCGGATCCGGGCGAAGTGGGGGATCCCAGAATCTGTCAAAGTGAGGATACCGGTCGATCCAGAGACGCCAATGGACTGCAAGATAAGTGAGATAATTTTCTACACAGAATTGTTCAACTGGGGGCTCAAATTTCCCTTGGACCCAGAGATCGTCAGATATTTTCATCTGATAAAGCTCTGTCCAAGCCAACTGAGTCCCAATGCTTGGTACACCCTCATGGCTTGCATCATGGCCTTTAGGCTCTCCGGAATCCCGCTTCCGATGGAGCAATTTGCTACTGTGGCCAGCCTTTGTAAGAATCACATCATCTACTTCTACCATTACAATATGGGTGACAATTTTAAAGTAGTGGATGATCTGCTCGAATCAGAGAAGAATTGGAAGACCCAATTCTTGTTCATTAGTGGAGCTTCGGAAAATGAGAAGAATATTAAAGCTGGTGTCAACCCAAGCATGCTCACCAGCAGATGGAAAAGCACGGGTAAATATTTCATCATGTTTGTTTTTCTTTCCTTATAAAAAGTTTGTTTACTTAAATGCTCTTCTTCTTCATTGGGTAGTGTTGTCGAAGGAGTGCTCCGACTACTTGAAAGAGGGGCAGACAACTTGTGCCAAGCTGAATGCTTGGACTGCTGACAAATGGGGAAATCGCTTCCACAATTGTTTTACCGCTGGAAACCTGGTGAGGTCCCACCTCTGGAACACAACCGGCCAGAGAGACTTGTCTTGGGAAGAATTGACCACACCACCTCCTCCAGGTGTCATCCTACAGAGGACAGAGGAGAAGGATGGGAAGCTGGCCTTGCTGGGCAGAGCTAAAGCCCCAAGTAAGATGAAGGGCAAGAAATGCAAGAAAAAGCAGATGTAGCTGAGATCAATCAAAGTGGTGTTGAGGATATTATCCCAGCAAACCAGGAGGTGCAGGACCAAGGAGGAATCGATGATGCTCTACTTCAAGTAGTGGAAGATGAGAGTACCAAAGAGGCAGTTGGACTTCCAAAACTCTAAAAGGCTCCTAAAAAAGACCGAAAACATGGAGCAGATAATGGAGATAGGGAAGCCAAGAAGAAGAAAATATCAAAGGGGATGAAGTAGCTCTCCGACCTCCGGAGTCTCTTCCTCCGGTCGACCCAACAGACCCAACACAAGCAGAGCAAATCCAACGCGATTTTCACACCGGAGAGGGTACCAGAGGGGATATTAACATTGATGGAGTAGACATCGGTGGTCTTCAAGGGATTGGCCTTTACTTTAGAGACCTCGGGAAAGACGATTTTGCTGGCCTTGCCTCCCTTCAAGCTTTTCGAACATTATTACTTTCAATGGTAAGTCTTTTTTTGTTTGAGGGGAAAATGACATGGTGACCCACTCCTTGTTGAGAAATATTTAACTGGTGCTCAACTTGGAGAGAAAAATGCAAAGTCAATCTACCCTCATCAACACACTCAACGCAAACAAAAAGAGCTTATCCAACAATCTCCTTAACGCCAACCAGAATGTTGAGGCATTAAGAAGAGAGATTGAGGAGTTGAAGAAGGGGAAAGAGGATTTGGATACCAAGCTGGCCACTTTGGAGGGGGTTAACAGAGAACTTAAAACTAAGTATTTTAGCTTGGAGAAGGATCTCTCCACTTTGAATGAGGAGGTGAAGGCTAAGGACAATATCATCCAAACCCTAACCAGTGACAAAATTTCGCTCGAACATGTTGTGTCTAGAGTTAATCAGGAGAAAGATGATTTGATAAAGGAGCAGAAGAAGACAATCCAAGCCAAGATCGATGCATAGACCAACAAGGTGATAGATTCCCAAGAGGAAAGGTATGCTGAAGTCAAATCAGACATGGTCTTGCTCTTTCATCAAAAATTTCTGAAGCGGACACTTGGATATTTATGGCGATTTGTGGAATACAAAGACCTCCCTCGCCACACTATGGCTGATAGTGATAAGCACAACTATTCCAGAGGTTATGATGATACTACTGATGAAGAAGAAGGGACCAGAGAGAGCCCTATCGAGGAACCCAAAGACCTCAAGAAGAAACCAGATGAGGTTGGAACATCTAAGGAAGCTCAGCCTTAAAGTTTTAACTATCATTTTATTTTCTTTTAATTCTTGTGTTAGACTAAAGTCCTTGGATGGCCAAGGAATTTTTGTAACCGTGTCCGGCTCTTGTCCGGATAAACCTTTTCTTTTAAAACTTCAAAGTCCTTGGATGGCCAAGGCACTTTACATATTTTAATACCATTCCCCGGTGTTAGCCGGGAAATTTTACCTTACACAATTCTTGTATTGTTTTATAGTTACCCAAATTTGATGGCTAATGTTTAAAATAGCCCTTAGTTATTTTACAAGTATTTTAAAGTGAGAGTGTTTAAATTCTCCGATGACAAATATTTAAATGGTCATCACTCTACCAAATCAATTCGGTCTGTCAGTGATACTTTAAAAAGTTTCAAATAAGCTATCAATCAAACCACTCCGAATTTTTCAAAAAGATATCGAATTTCATTAAAAAGCCCGGACACCTCATTAAAACCTCCCCGCGCCACCAGGGTAGGAAATAGTATGCCCCATAATATTAAAATGGACTTTAAACAAGTAAATATTTACATAATTTTCATTCTAGATACAACCGGAGGTGTTCAATGTTCCAAGGGTGATTCAAGATCCTTTCATCTTTATCTTGAAGCCAGTATGTCCCAGGTTTAAGCTTTTCACTAACCACATAGGGTCCTTCCCAAGTTGGAGCTAGCTTGCCGAACTGCTTCTCCTTAATATGTTGGAAGAATTTTCTCAACACTTTATCCCATGGTTGAAAATCCCTCATTCTGACTTTGGAAGCAAACCTGCTTCTCATCAATCTCTGATAGTGTGTGGCTCTGAGATGAGCCTTAACTCTTTTTTCTTTGATCAAGTCGAGTTGACTTCTGATTGCCACTTCATTAGCCTGTTCGTAAAAATCGTGGACTTTAAATGAAGGAAGAGTTTCCTCTATAGGAGCTATTGCATCCATACCATATACGAAGGCAAATGGGGATTCCTGTGTAGCAGCCCTAAGAGTAGTCCGGTACGCCCATAGTACTTCTTGTAGATAGCTTGACCACTTTCCAGCAGTCCCTTCTAGATTCTTTTTAAGACCGGACATAATGGTCATGTTTTCCATTTCAACCTGACCATTCACACGTGGGTGGAAAGGAGAAGGGAAGCAATGCTGAATGCCTCTAGAGGCACGGAAGCTCTCCATATCCTTATTATTGAATTGTGGCCCATTGTCTGTGGTTATTTTTTGTGGAACCCCAAATCTACAACAAATATTAGATAAGATAAACTTTATAACAGCTTTTGAAGTAGTTCCTGCCAATGGGGCTGCTTCTATCCACTTCGAGAAATAATCGATGGCAACAATGATAGTTCTGCACCCTCCGGATGCCATAGGTAGATGTCCCACCAGATCCAGCCCCCAACGAGCAAAAGGTATTGGCTCAGAAATTGACTCTAAAGGGACAGTTGGGATATGAATTTCATTACCGTATATTTGGCATGGATCACACTTCTTTACCAATTCCTTGGCATCTTTAATTATAGAGGGCCAGTAGTATCCGACCAACAAGACTCTTCTGGTTAAAGCTCAATAACCATAATGTGTTGATCCCTCACCATCATGTAGTTCGGATAGAACTATTTGGGACTCTTCAATCCCCAAACATCGCAAGAGATACTAAAAGATTTCTTATAAAGAACGTCTCTTAGGATTACAAATCCACGAGCCTTATATTTCACTTTCCTTGCTACTGCTTTTTCTGAAGGCAATATGCCATCTGAGATGTATTGAAAAGGAGGATACCTCCAGTCTTGAGGTTGACTCACTTGTATGTTTAAACTTCCCCCCCCTCCCTCCTTACTCTGATTGAGTTGAATGGATGGACACTCTTGCACGTGAATCCATGGGTAGGACTCAGAATATGCTATGGTTGCCAATGAGTCTGCTAACATATTTTCTGTTCGGGGTATGTGCTCATAGGTGATGTTTTTGAAGTTAAGAGCCACTTCTTTAAGAATGAACAAATATTTAATCAGCTGCTCTTTTTTTGCCTCAGATTGACCTTGTACATGATGGATAAGAAGCTGAGAATCACTCATTAACATGACCCTTTTGGCTCCACAAATTAGGGCTAACTTTAAACCGGCTATGGCAGCTTCATATTCAGACTCATTATTAGAAGCCCTGAAAGCAAAAGATATAGCCTGGTACATTTTGTCGCCGTATGGAGAGGTTAAACATATTCCAACACCATAACCCATGGTACTTGATCCACCATCAGTCGGGATAACCAATACTTTCTTAGTATTTTCCCCTATTGCTTGCTTAGTGTCTCTGTCTGAATGGAATTCAACTAGAAAATAAGAAATAGACTGAGCCTTGACTGCAGTTCGAGGGGCAAAATCAATATCATAGTCCTCCAACTCCACTGACCATTTGGTCATTCTGCTTGATACGTCTGCCTTCTGAAGAACATTTTTCAAGGGAAAAGATGTTTGGACAATGATAGAATGAGACTGAAAGTAGGGTCTCATTTTCCTAGCAGAAATTACTAAAGTAAGTGTTAGTTTCTCAAGTTTTAAATACCTCTTTTTAGCATCCATCAGGCTTTTGCTGATGTAGTACACCGGACGAGGATAGTTTTCCACCTCCCTTACTAGCACTGCACTTATGACACAATCGGAGACTACCAAATATATGTACAACGTCTCTCCATTAATAGGTTTAAACAAATTTTTGGGGGAGGATAAGTGTTTTTTAATTTCCTCGAAATCTTGGTCGCATTGTGGAGACCAGTTGAATTCTTTTGCACCCTTTAAAGTTTGGAGAAACGGGGCACACCTATCCCAAGACCTTGAGATAAAACGGTTTAGAGCAGCTAACCTCCCTTTCAATCTTTGTACTTCTTTAATATTCCGAGGATGCTCCATCTGCAATAAAGCACTAAGTTGGTCTGGATCAGGATGCATCCCTTTCTCACTTATCACATACCCCAAAAACTTCCCGGACTGCACTCCGAAAACACACTTCTCTGGATTCAACTTTAAATTTACTTTTACCAAGTTGGCAAAAGTTTCTTGCAGATCTGCCAAGTGTAGTTCTTCTTCCACACTCTTTACCATCATGTCATCAATGTAGACTTCCACGTTTCTTCCAATCTGATTAGCTAAAGATTTGTTCACCAACCTCTGATAAGTAGCCCCAGCATTATTTAACCCAAAAGGCATCGCCTTATAACAATGAAGGCCCCTATCAGTAACAAAAGTAGTGTGTTGTTGATCCTTCAGATCCACTTGAATCTGATTATACCCGGATAAGGTATCCATAAAGGACAATAACTTGTTCCCAGATGTGGAGTCCACTAACTGGCCGATCCGAGGGACCGGATATAGGTCTTTTGGGCAAGCCCTATTAAGGTATGTAAAGTCGATGCACATTCGCCACTTCTCATTTTTTCTTTCTTACTAATACCGGATTGGCTGTCCATAAAGGGTACTGGGATTCCTTTATGTGCCCCATCTTAGTAAGCCGATCAACCTCTTGAACTATAACATCAGCTTTCTCCTTAGAAAAAGCTCTCCTCTTTTGTACAACGGGTGCTATATCTCTTCGGATGGATAGTTGGTGTGATATAATATCTGCTGGCACTCCGGTTATATCAGGATTGCACCAAGCAAAAAGATGCTGATGGTCTGTTAAAAAAGATAGCATTTTACTATTCAGTTCTGATGTCATCTTAGATCTGATCTTGATGTTTCTTTCTTCAGCCAGAGAGTGAGTTTCAACATCTTCAATTGGTATTAAAACACCAAGGGTCTCTCTGGGGTCATCAATTTCACCCTCTTCCCCAGAGGGCCCCTCCAACTGCTAATCCTCATTGATCCGAGCTGCCCCCAAAGTTCGAGGGGCCACTACTGTTGCATAACACTCTCTTGCTATCTTTTGACTACTTCGGACAACTCCCACTTATCCTTGCACAACGTATTTTAAACATTGGTGGACTGCTGAAGCCACAACATGCATCCCGGAGAGCCAAGATCTTCCCAAAATGGCATTGTAACATGAGAGATAATCCACCACAATGAAAAGTACTCTGACCATCTTATTAAAAGGGCCCTTGCCCAACAAAACCTCCTCCTCAAACTCCCCAATCACGTCCGCTGAGCTTCTAGTGAAACCCACAATTGACATGTTCGAACGTTGAATCACTGCTGGATTCTTCATTTGTTTATAGGAAGTTAAAAAGAGGATATTGATTGAACTACCGGTGTCCACTAAAATTCGTCTAATGTCATTGCCCCCAATTGATGCTCCTATTACCACAATATCTTCATGGGGACCAGCTATGTCTCTCAAATCATCTTCATCAAAAACAATGAAGGGAAAAGGAATTTGTGATTTATAGGAAGTCACGCCTCCTTCCAGTTGAGTAGACAGGGTATGAACATGCCTCTTCCTCAAAGAGGCAGTCGGTGCAGTCATGGTGTCCCCACCAAATATGGTAAGTGACTCAAAAAAGCTGATGAGCCCGGAAACTGTCTTGCTGTGTTCTGTGATAACGCCCACCTTATTCAAGGTTGGATCTGGATCCAAATACTCTGACTCCACATCAAATCTTTCAATTATCACCATAGCCCCATCCGGAGCCGATGTCACTGCGTTGTTTGTTAGGCCAGTCCGATGAGCATTATGATGCCTATTTCCACTTCTTCTTTTAATATAAGCACCCAACTTTCCTCTTTCAATCAAAATTTTCACCTCTTGCTTCAAAGCGATGCAATCTTCTGTGTTATGACCAATATCATGATGATATTGGCAGAAATAATTATTACAACTTTCCCTGGGAGATTGAAGGCTTCCTGAAATGTACTTCGTCTTTTGTTTTGTCATAGATGGTTGCCACATTCTCTTTTAACTCGGCAAACCATTCCGGTTGAATCCAAGGCCCTCGCTTATTTTTGGATTGTTGGCTCTGAGCTGGTGCTGGGTAGGATTGAGCCTTGGCCCTGCTGGGACCCTGTCCGGCTTCCTTAGCCTTGTACCCGGACTGGTCTGGTTCTAGTTTGGTGCAGCTGGAGCCGATCTCACCTGCCTATGCACCATGGTCTTTTTCGTTTCATATACATTGTTTTGTTTCCCCACTTGATTTAGTAAACCGCCCCACGTCATGGCCTTCTTTCTGGTTACTGAATCAGCTAAGTTACCCGGATTCAAACCCTGCCTTAGAGAAGTTATTGCTACTTGTTCAAAGCAATCAGCTAATCCATTTTTGGTGTTCACAAAGCGACTTATATATTCTTTCAAGGATTCATTTGGTTCTTGGGCACAACGGATAATAATGTCTCCATTGCCCTTCACTTCCTTACTTCCGACGAACTACCTCCGGAAGGCCACCCAAAAAATATCAAAATTTCTGATGCAACCCTGTGGCAGACTATTATACCACTTCAGAGCACTCCCCGTAAATGACTGGGAGAAAGCTCTACAAAGAAACTTATCATCATCGTCAAAATTCATTTTTTTGAATTGCTCCATATGATTATCTGGATCTTTACTCCCATCGTATTTTTCCATCTTTGTGCTGTCAAACGTCTTAGGAAGGTTTCCAGACAGTATTTTGGAAGGCAATGAAGATTGTCTTCAATTCTGGTCTGCTCGTCCGGATTCATCCGAACTGGTTTTTCTTGATGCTTTCGAATGCTAAATTCAGGCACCTTCTCCTCCCAGTGTGGTTTCCAATTTGGTGTGGATTATTTTCGACTGAGGGTAATTTGGTCAGGTTTTTTATGGTGTTTCAAAGGTATTTAATGTTGGGGTGTTTTGCAGTGAGAGATTTAAGCTGCATGGTTGTATTAAATGTTCATTACCCTCATTAATGAAAGTGGTTGGGTATTTATACCCTTAATTATGGGCCACATGGGCTTTCGGGTCAAAATTATGAAACCGGGTCGAGTTAAAAAAACCCATTAGTTTATTAAGCAGATTAGCAATTAGCTTAGTCAAAAGGTGATTAGTTTTTAGTATTTTTGTCCAATTCGGATGGTTCAGTGGGTGGATTTTGTCTGAATTTCCCCTGTCCGGTTTCTACAGTGAGGGTGGTAAAAATTTCCGGACTCATTATAGTTTACTATCATAGATAATTTTATAATTTTCTAAATTTTATATAAAATAAAATAGAAAACTAACTTTATGGATCAATATAATCTAGTAACTAAATCCACAATTATTTAAACCTCAGTAACAATACAAATCGGAGAATAGCTAATACGTTTATATCAATGGATTATAGTAAATCCTAATAAAAATAAATTAAATCGGTTAGCAACCAAATTATATTTTAATACAATGATGGTATTTTTTTAATGTTTTATGTACAACTAGACAGAGTGATATCTTGGTATATCATATCACATTTATCTATAATTATAGATTCCAATAGCTTCCATAAATCGGAGAATAGCTAATACGTTTAATGTTTTATGTTTTATTCATGTTAACTTATCAAAAGAAAGTTTTTGATTAGGGAAAGCGCTGCCATAAAATACTAGTGCAATATATTTGATAAAATAATACAGAGGAGGATCGATAATAGTTAGTTTGAGATCTTCAAATAATCAACACCGATGTTTTCCAAAAAATTATAGCATTAAATAGTGCTGGTGTTTGATTAGAAGAAATTCACAATTTGCTTTATATTGAGATATCATTTGGCTACCCAGTCTGCAACATAATTTTGATCTATAAATATATGTTCTATTGTATTTTGGGAGGAGATTAATTTTCTACAGAGGGTTATTATTTGACAAAATAACCATGGTGCTTTACAATAGCTAAGAATTTCAAATATTATTAGAGAATTAATCTCAATATCTAAGGTATTAAGATTCTTTTGATTTACATAATAAAAGGCCATTAAGGAGGGCCATTGCTTTTGCAATAAGAGGTGTATTCTTACCAAATAGCTTGTCAATTGCAAAAAATAATTCACCTTTGTCATTTCTAATAACAAAAGCACCACTTGATTCACCATTACTGAGGAATTAGCCATCACAATTAAATTTGAACCTGTCATTTGTTGGTGGATGATATATAATATAAGATACAATTCTTGAATAAGTAAGATGATTGAAACAACCACTTTAGTTGGCTTTTTTCAAGTCACATGTCCAGTTATTATATTTTAATAATTTGACGCAATCAAGATTGGTTACAATGTATATGACTTTATTAATTATACTTTTAGAAGAAGTATTTATGTCATTGTATTCAATATGAATGTTTTTAGTAGTAGGCATGAACCAAATGTTGATGATATGATTAATTGTCATATATTTATTTATTAGGATGTCAAATAAACGTGCGAAGTATTTTTGTACTTCCCATGAGATATTACAGGAAACAAACAAGTAATTTAGAGTTTCTATGTTATCACAAGTTTGACATTTGGAAACTAAACAAAATGTTTTCTTTTGTAAGATTGTATCAATATATATATATATATAGCCATTGAGAATCCTCCAAATAGTTAATCAACATTTTTTTAGAGTAATTTAATATATAATTTTTTTTGTGTATGATTGATTTGTTTTAATTTTGTCTTATTGAGTTCCAAGTTTCTTTTAATGAGAATCTGTCGTCTGAAGATACATGCCATAAAATGGTATATTTTATGATATCATTTAAAGTGAATTTTAATATTCTGTTTATGTTTGATTGAATCTCATTTTCTTTAAGTTTCTCAATGTTCCATAAGCCATTTTTCTATAACGCATAAATTTTAACTTGATTATATCAATAATTTCCATCATTAGATGTTAAAGAGATTAATGGGTGTATATGACTCCATCTTTCTAACCAAAAGTCAAATTTTCCATTACCAACGGTCCATAATATAATGTTTTCGACTATATCTCTAAATTTGATTAATTTTTTCCACACTGTAGAGTCTTTAGGTTTTACTTTAATTTGGAGATGATGAGAAGTTGAGCAATATACAAAATGCATAAGGTTAGACCATAGAGTATGTGTTCTACAAAAGTCAACCAAAGCTTGCAAGTAAAAGAATTTTGATTTTTTTTATCTTTCTAAGGTTAAAACCATATAATGGTTTTGAAGTTTTATTTAGATCCCTATAAAAATTTGTTAAGAAGATTATTTATTCTTGATATAATAGTTTTAAGGAGCACACTACTTTGCATATAGTAAATTGGGATTCATAGTAACACTGATTGTGTTAGTATCAATTTGCCACCAAATGAGAGATTTTTATTATCCCATCAAAATAACACTTGTTGTTTCTTGAGTGAATTGTAATACCAAGGTACTTAAAAGGTAAACAACTATGTTCGAATTCAATGGTATTTTTAATTGCTATAGTCCTTTCTCTATTAATATAATTAGGTGAGATAAATGTTCATTTTTCAATGTTGATATGTATCTCGTCTCTTGTCCCGTAAGATTTTTAGGTTTGAAAAACAAGAAAGAAATTTGGTATGGAAACTAAATGTATTTGAGTGTGTAAATAAGTTCAAATTAGTTGTCGAAAAATCTTTTTTATGTTTAAAATATACAAAATAAAGTTGGCATGGAAACAAGCTATATTTATGTACAGAATTTACGTTCAAATTGGTCGTGTAAAAGTTTTTTATCTTTGAGAAACAATAAAGAAAGTTGGTATGGAAACTAACTGTGCTCAGGTGTTTAATAAGTTCAAATTAATTACGAAAAAACTTTTTTCAGATTTGAAAAACAAAAAAGAAAGTTGGTGTAGAAACTAACTGTATTTGGGTGCATAAATAAGTTCAAATTGGGTGCGAAAAAATCTTTTAGGTTTGAAAAAAGAAAGTTAGTGTGGATACTAATTGTAAGTTGGTTGCGTAAATAAGTTCAAATTGGTTGCAAAAAATATATTTTAGAATTTGTTTGCAAAAATGGTGCAATATGGTTGCGACAAAGCTTTTTAAGTTTGAATAACAAGAAATAAATTTGGCATTTAAACTAACTATATTTGGATGTGTAGATACGTTTTAATTTGGTTGCGAAAAAAACCTTTTTAGATTTGAAACAAATAAAATAAAATAAATTGGTTCAGAAACTAATGATATTTGGATGCGTAAATAAGTTCAAATTTGTTGCAAAAAAAACTCTTTTTAAAAAAAACAAAAGTTGGTTTGGAAACTAACTATAAGTTCGTTGCCTAAATAAGTTCAAATTGGCTGCGAAAAAGTTTTTTTAGGTTTGAAATTCAAGAAAGAAAGTTGGGCTGAAAACTAATTGTATGTTGTTTGCGTAAATATGTGAAATATAGTTGCGAAAAGCCTTTTAAGTTTAAAAAATAAGAAAGAAAGTTGGCATTGAAACCAACTGTATTTGGATACGTAAATACATTTCAATTTGGTTACGAAAAAAGAAAAAGAATCATCAGAATCTTTAAATATATCCACAAGTTGTTCTTAGGTTACTAATCATACTATTGGTTGCATAAAAAGACACACAAATCATCAAAACCAAACACGAACAATTCTTAGATGAGGAACACAACTTTTGACAAATTAAATGTGAAATAGAATAATTTCATCAAGAAACCTGGTTTGTAGATGCTTTGTGCTGAAATGCTTCATAATTAACTAAACTTTGTTGAAGAAATCTGTAATTTGAGAATTTTAATATTTTTTAGAAAAAAGTTTCTAAGCTCAAAAAATTGAAATAAAAAATTGATTTTATGTTCTATACATGATGCATATTCTAAAAAAAAATTATGTTACAAATAGTTGATAAACTTCAAAATTTGATTATTAATTTTTATTTTTATCAAGACTGATTATTAAGAAAAAGTTGTTTCTCCCATAAGCTTTATTATTTCTCCATCTCAAATTTTATAAAAAACACTCAACAGTGTCTTTTACCTTCTTGCCATTTATTTACTTTCCAGTTTATATTTTGATCTTACTATGCACTATCCAACTCTTATTCCAACAAACACATTATGAAATCAATTTACACCAACATATATCCTTTAACTTATAGTATTAAACCCTAAAAATCCAAAAAAAAACATTTAAAAAAAAGTTACTCATAACCAAATGGAAGAAAAAAATATCCAAACCAAATATTCAACATCGGAAAACATTATCCAAACAACCAACAATTTATTATAATCTTGTATTTTAGTTTTACATTAATCTAGCATCAAAATCCATTTAAAAAAAACCAAAACCAAAAATCTTGATTTTGCAGATTTATTTCCAATATACCCATTTAGATTTAGCTATTTTTATAAAAAGAACAACTATTTTTTTAAATAGCACATGATTCTGAAATGCCAACTTAAAATTGTGTGTTATTCTTTAAAAAAAACTAATTCAGAATAGTTGTCTCAGAATTACATGCGTTTAAAAAAAACAACACATGATTCTGATATGCCCACTCAGAATCATGTGTTTAAAAAAAAAAGATTCATGGAAATAGATTTCATAAACTTTTGAAAGATGTTCGGAATATATTTCCAGAAAAAAATCAAACAAAGTTTTCGAAATTTTCATGAAAGCGATTTCAAGAAAAAAACTTAATGGAAATCGATTTCATTAACAATTGATGGAATCGATTTCTAGAAAAAAACAAGAATAAAAAACGTTTACCTGAGTATGAATTGTTGGATATGAGTTGCTCGATTGTGGTGGCTAGAGTTTGCTTTGATGGGTTTACCTGACTAAGGGTCAGATTATACATACCCAAAATGAGTTTAAGTTTACCCAAAAAAATGCTATGAATCAAATTTATCTTTTTTAATATGTTGAGTTCGTACGAAAACACTACAAAAGGAACAACAATGACACTTATAATTTCATAAAATTTTCTCATTCGATACATAATTAAAGATAAAGCAAAGCTACAAAACTTAGCATAAGATATAAAATCATTCGAAATTAGAGCCTTCGTTGTAGGTAATACTGCGTAGTTCTTCATACTTTTCGACAATTTTATCATTCACATATTGCAACATCTTTTTGGACAAATAGTCAGTGATTTTTAAATCAAAAAAGTCGGATGCTTTATTCTTGATATTTGGTGGCTGGTTAAACAACAAAACATTGGTCAAGTTCTAATATACATGTATCTTGTCGTTATATCTTCACGACTATGTGGGAGAGGCATCAATTTTTCCCTAGACATGTCGTCATAGATGAAGTACATCATACATAACACTTCGTCAAAAATTCTATCAGTATTCTACTCCGACCGAGTAAACTTCACATTATTTGCATCTTTGAGTAGATGAGCATCTTCAAACACGCTTCACTCCATATTGATGCAAGTTATAAGAAAATAGTTAAAGTTGTGTATGTATAATAAGGTTAGTAAGTAGCCTTTACAAAAGAGTTAATCTTAAAATTAGCGGGGATGTTTCAGTGCGATTTTATTTTGGCGGCAAGTTCAAGACGGGAATTGTTTTTTGGCAAAAACGTGGCACCATAGGTTTTGCCTCTTGTGCACCAACGGTGCACAAGAGGTCGTACCACCGGTGTTAAGTCGATGGCACCATCGGTGCACTACCATGTGCACCAATGGTGCAAAATCGAGGCACCATCAACTCATAGAATAATGCACCGATGATGCCCGTGACTGGGCACCTATAGTGCTATGCACCGACCATGCAATATCCCACAGTCGGTGCCTAGCACCATCGGTGTGGGATGCCTAGACCGATGGGTGTATGCATCCACCCAATCGGTGCACAAGAGGCCAAACCGATGATGCTGACCCTTTGCAATATGGGTGCTGAATAGTGTGCACCATTGGTTCTCATGACTTAGAACCCATGGTGCAAAATACTTGTATTTTTCATGGGTAAATGTTGGCTAGGATTTTTATTAGTTTAAGTCTAATTTACTTGTAATTGTTCATGGTTAATCTTATTTTATGTTTGTGGTTAATTGAAGTCTTAGTTTTTGCATAACTTTTAGTTTTAGGTTTATGGTTAGTTTGAAGTATAAGTTTTATGCATATTTTTAGTCAACGTTTTAGTCTTAAACTTATTCTAAAAGTTAATCATTTTTTAAATGCAAGTATAATAAGGTATTACGTATTAGTAAATTTGGATACAAAATAAGGTACTAGATAATAAACTAAGCACGATGGGATAGTACAAATTCATATCATCCGTCGTCCAGTGTGATATAAAACATAAACATAAAGGAAATCATGGGTAAACTTAGGATAACAAAAAAAAATCAATAAGAAAAACAACTAGCTAAGGAGAAAGAAGCTGCAATACTTGTTGTCTCCTACTCTGGTGCATCCTCTAAATCTTCTCGAACGTGCAAGGTGTTTAGAGATGAAACTGCATTGAGGAGTCTATCGTCGCTAGTGCATGCAGGTGGGGTAATCATGTACCAACCATACTGAGCAAGGTGATGACGATATATGGTCGTCACCGATCACTAATAAGTAGCAACGATAACGGTCACATGATCATCAGAAATTAAGTGCTAACGTAAATCTAGCCAAGCACTCTCACGCAGGTGTATCGAACAATATCTCTCTTCTTATAACCAGGCCTAAGTACAAATGGAGGTACTGGTTCATCTTGAACCCATCCAAACTGGCGAATCACTCGACCGGGCATGTATCTCTACCGTACTCATCATCCGAACTGGATAAACAATTAAGCGGATAGCCTGGATGGGGAATCTGACCCTGATGTGCTCGTACGGCTTGAACACGACCTTTAAACAAAAAAAAAATTAATTATAAAAAATATGACTAGTGAAACATAAATTACTTATAAACATGGTTATTTACGTCCTTCTCCTTATGATCCAATAGAAGCGAACGCATCGTCGATTTCGGGTGGACGTTCGATCCTACAATCTTTTTGGGTAACTAACTAAAAATCCTTCGATGCCTAAAGACATAGTCTAGGTTTTGTGTGTATTTCAATATTGGAAAGTGATCGTATATCCAGTAGTCTAGCATAGCAACACATCCGTATACGTTATGCTTTAAAGTTTTTCAAGCTTCCCCCAAAGCACGGAATAGGAAGGACAATGCACTAGTTCCAGGCTATGTCCCAACCAGAATCCGTGTTCTTCAACCTGTACAGGTACTCAGTCTTCATGCTCTTCTAATTAGTGTTTGCAAATATAGTGCACCCAGATAAGAACATTAGGTACACTCGTGATACCTGGCGGACAATATCATCGTCAGTCTGGTCAAGGTAATGGCCCTTAGAACATGTCTAAGCCAACCATTTTATTTTGAACCCAACACCTCTAGTAGACTCTAGCTTTGCGCGAACCTCCTCGACAGAAAGTCCCAACATACCCACAAAGCACTCAAAATCCTCCTCGCGTGGGGCCGTAACCACATTAAGAGTCATACCAACTACAGGGAGACCTGTAATGCAGCTAACGTCAGGTAGGGTGATGGTCATCTCCCTGAAGCTGAAGTGGAAAGTGTTGGTCTCCTGATGCTTACGCTCAACAAATACCTCATTCAATACAGAATGAGTGAAGCACTTGGGCAAGTGAGCAATAAATGGTCCAAAAGGAATACAAGCTAAATGATGTTGCACTTATGGTTGAGCGCTCAAGTCCCACACACGTAGCATATTATAATTTGCATGTATGCCTAGAGAATAATGTAGTTGTAAATAAAAAAGTAAGCAAGAGAACATACGAAAGTAAAACTTAACTATAAAAAACGTATCTTGATACTTAATTGGACGAAAAAGACGTTGAAGGCCTCGTGATCCTTGTAGCCATGGAAGAGCGGTATCTTGTTGCATCTAAAATATACAAACAATTGTCTTTGCTCCTTAGTATAGATGACATCAACCTCCTTCACATACAAGACATCCTGTTCGGGGTCACCGGTAGCATTCACCGTAACGGTAACTGATGGTGGTGGTGCTGTATGCGTTAAGGCGGTAAATGATGAGCGGATGATGACAGTGATGTATGTGCAACAGGTGATCGGTGTACTGTAGGTGATCGTACAGGTGGTGCATCACGTCTTGATGATCCCCGACAACCTCATCAACGGTTTTCTCAACCGTGTTATTTTTACCAGGATTAATCGTCCTGAATCGGAGGAGACCGTTTGGTCGAGAATTGTCAATCCGAATATCGAAATAAAAAAATAAGATTAATAAAAAAATACATAAATAATTAACACTTAAAAGATAATTTTTATAACAATAAGCTTAAACAATTTTTTAATGAACAATTATATTTTTTTTGAGATTTTATTATTTAAATATATGCATTTTTTAAATAAAAAAAAATGATGGTACACTTTGACACAGATAAAAACATCTTTGGCTGTGGACCATTTTTCAGCCGTTTCCAACTAAAATGGTCAAAATCAGGTACAAACCCTAAATATAATCTACCTTAAATTCAAAAAGGTGTTTTTACCTTATTCACTAGCTTAAAGCCTTAAATACCCAAAACATATCATGGTCCAAAATAAAATACCCTTAGTACCGTATGTGTATATGTGTAAACTCAAATTGGGTAAATTTAAACTCCTTTTGGCCAGGTAACTAACTATCTCTAGCCCGACAAGAGCTCGGTGGTCCGATTACCGGTTTACAAAAATGAGTGGCGAGAAGGAATTGTCTGCTCCTGCGCGGCGCTTATCGTGCTCCGTCTACTTCGATGCTCTCTGGTTCTGTTACTGTACGCAATTCCTCTCAATTTCTTATTATCAAATTCTTTACCATGGTTCTCAATACCTCCACAATCATAGATCGAAGCTGAAATATCAATTTAGGGTTTTAGTTTTTTAAGTGTCCAATTCCATGTATGTCAATATCGTTTAATCATTTTTATCTGCTTAGGTTGTTCCTCTTTTGGTTTTGATCTGATATCTATATTAAGTAGTTTGATTTCATGTTGATTTTACTTAGATTTCTAAAGATGTTTTTTTTTATGTTCTTGTGTGGTATATTAGATATCTGTTTTTATTTCGTGATTAACACTGTGATTGTTTGATTGTGTGATTGTGTTGTGTTATGTTCTTCACCCTTTGCGTAAATTGGTTGTAAACTAATCGATGCGAATCGTATGACAGCTCCCGTTCATCAACTACAGCAGTACTATAGGCTTGGAGCTCTCGATAACTGCTCTACTAAATTTAGCGGTCTTGTTGACTGTTTAACTTTGAAAACGAAGCGATCTTCTGAAATCCAGGTTTGTTCTTATACTTCTCGGCGCTGTGATCAGTCAGTGAGTTATGTTAAGACTTAACCGTCTTGCTTGTAGTTAGACTAGCAATTCACTCAAATATGTTATCGGTCGACACTATTTTGCTATTGTGGTTTACTGAAAACTTTCGATAATTGATTTTTCCGGGAAGAATAGTCTCTCTGATGGAAATACTGTGCATATTTTGCGAAAAGTTCTTGAGCACAGTTTGTGCTCTATAAATGTTTGTTTGTCTGAATGAAGTGTGTTGTCATTAGCTCCTGATGGCATCTATAGGGTACTACGAAACAGCTAATATCAGTTACTTGAGTGATTAGGAGTTTGTCGAACAATTTTGTAGACCATTGGTTTGCACATGAATTGTTTTATTAACAGCTGAGCTGACTCCAAGTTTTACTGTAAATCATATTAAGCATTTATGCCATGTTGAAATCATACATGGATTATAAGCACTATACAGCTTTGGTGAGTTGCAATCTTGGCTTAAACCATAGATATTCCTATTATCATTTACCTTCTGAAAATTTAGACCTGTCTCCTCATGTTTAACGTATAGCTTCTCAAATTTCAGAGCAATTTACTTTTTATAACCGTGTTTTGTAATTGAGAAAAAAACATAAGTTTGATTTTTGAGTGCAGGAGATCCTAGAAGCCCGTGAAAAATCGAAGTCTCATATATGGACTACTCGGACGCCAGAAGAAGCCTCATCGCACTGGAATGAGCTCTTTGGTCACTTGGAGGATACGGAGTAACCAGGGTACCCAGTCTCTCTATTCTTTACAGATTTATTAAACTTCTTTCATTGTAGCTTTGTCTCTGGTGATACAACAAATAAGAATTCGAAGGGAGTACAACATTTGAGATTTACAGTCGAAATACAAATATTTAAGGATTTGTTTTTGTTTATCCCTACTCAAATTTATTTCATAAACATGCTAGCTTTAGCTCTGTAATAGCATCTTACAATCTTTGAATCGAAATACATAATATGTAAGCACGCCTTTAAATAGAATAGTATCAAACATTTGCGAATAGTTTATAAGTTTTGGCATCGAGAACTATTTGTCTAACTGCTGCAACCGCTGCTATAATCCCTAACAGGGAAAACACAACCGCGATAGAGACGTTTAGCCAGAAAACCAGACTTTTTTTCGATGGTTTGAACGTGAAGTTGAAGAAGATAACAGGTAAAACAAAATCGAGAGGGATGAAACCAAAAGCTCCAATCAATGAATTAAAATCTCCAAAAAACGGTAGCATTGCTGCAATTGTTGCAGCAATGACGATAGATAGTGATCTGGATATCAATCTTGGAATAACGTTACGTGCAGAGAATTGTTTCTTGGTTGCGTCCGCAAAAGCACTCTCGAGAACTTCATTTGTAGGCTGCAAGTAAACCTAAAACCAAAGTAGATTTTGATAAGTAAAGCCACTTTGTAACAATTTTACCCTGATTGAAAGTTGAAGTCAGCTGTTTCTTACCACACCAACAGCAGAGATTTGAAGAATGGTGAAGATGTTGGTCATTAAGATGAACCATTTGGGTAGCAAAGGTTTGTCGTCTTTTATGAAGTTGGTGAGTATTAGACCTTGCGATTCGTTACCAAATGCCCAGTAGCCGCAGATGGATACACTGAGAAAAGTGACGGTAACAATTGCATAACATAGACATAGCCCTTTGAACATCTTCCCTTTCACAGGTGCTGCAATTGTTGCCTAATACATATTGCATAGATCCAATCAACAGGGTAACAAACAACGTTACTTGGTTGCTAAATGAGTTGTGAGTTTTCTAAAGATGACACTACATGAAAAAGTCAAAACGATTCATCGATTTTAGGAACTGGCCAAACATGAAGCATAAAAGAGATGTAACCTGAATCTCAGGTATGATTCCATTCCCATATGTCGTGGCAATTATAGCAATGGCATTGAAGCTACCAAACAAGCGAGTCTCGTTATCACCTCTTACGGTATAGTCCTTATTAGCCCCATTTGATGAAGTACCTAAACAAAAATGAATTAGTTTGATTTGTTAGATGATTAGCGTAACAACAAATTTTCTTTTTTTTTGAAAATATTAGGGACCACCAAGGGGTGGGTGTACTATTGCTAAACTCGCAAATCCGGTCTGAACCGATAAGAATTGGACAGAATCTTAACAATCCGGACCGCGGTTCTATTTTAAAAACCAAAATCGATAAAGAACCGAAACAATAAAAGTTTGTTTGAAACCGAACTAATAAAATCGATAAACTGGTAAAACCGATTAGGAACCGAACTAATAAAACCGGTAAACCGATAAGGACCGAAATAAAACCGAATGAATCGATGATAAACTGAACCGGTAAAATGATAAAGAACTGAACCGATAAAATCGATATACCGGTAGAACCGATAATGAATCGGTCCAATAAAATCGTTAAAACCATTTTTTTTAAATTAATTATTTATACATTATGTTGTCAAAATTAATAGTTAATTACTAATTTTTAATAAAAATCAAGTTTTTATGTTATTTATTTAAATTAAAGAATTAAAAATTGAATTATAATTTTTTTTTAAGTGGACCAGACCAAACCGGACCGAACCAAAATCGGATTGAACCGAAACGGATCGAAACCGAACTCGGACATAATCGGAACCGAACCAAACCGAACTCGGACCAAATTGGGACCGAACCGAAAACATAACGGTCCGCTCATGTTCTAAAAAAATAGAACAGAAAATTTAGCGGCTCAGTCCGGTACAAACCAATAAACTTAACGGTCCGATCCGGTTTCTGCAAAATCCGGACAAATAACACACTAATTCAAATATCCATAATGTAAGTCAATATTTTGAGTATTTAGTATTTTTTAAAAATTAAAAATAATATATATATATATATATATTTTAGCAAAATAATACTATATTGGAAAAGAAAGGTTACATCTTTTGGCCCAAATCAACCTACAAGGCTGATCCAAGAGAGAATGGGCTACGACTAACAAAACCCGGCCCATCAAAGGCTACACAGGACAAGGGATATAAACCCTAAACTCAATCGATCCCATTAGGAACCCTAGATTACACTTTCCCCTACCTTCTCTCTTTCAACTCCTCACAGAAACTTTTCCAATCCCTAACCTGGATCTAAATAGCCAACACCGATACTATCGAGCACCACTATAGCTAGAAGTGGATTTGGCATTTCGCTAGTGCCAAACACTTGACTCCTTTTCTCCAATAGAGCCCACCTCGAAACCCAATCAGCTGCCACATTTTCCGATCTGGAAATGTGGCAGACCTTCATTGTGGGGAGAATCAAAGCTTTGCAAATGTCGATCCCAGGAACATGAGACAAAGCCTCCGAATTGATACAACTCACCAGAGCCATACAGTCTGATTCCAGGTCAGTGTTTCGCCATTCATTCCTTTTACATGCTAACAGAGCCTCAATAAGAGCTCTTCTTTCTGCTTGCAGGGGAGTCAGTTTTCCAAACAAGAAGCTGGCCCATTGAATGCAGTTACCCAAGTGGTCTCTGACGATATACCCACCAGAGGCCTCACCGGTGAAGCTACATGCTCCATCGGTGTTGATTTTGAGTCTTCCCAATGCAGGAGCCTTCCACGACCGGTAAGTGATCTTTCTGTTACTGATAGACAATGCTCCTATCTTTGCACCTACATCATCAACATTTACCCAGTGTTTAGACCTAAGTTTAGTATCAATTCCCCTTAGTAGTCTATTAATTCTGTTTACAGCATTGTTGAAGTTGTCATATGGTTTGTCAAACTTACTACGATTCCTGTTATACCAAATTGTCCAAACTATAAGTTGTGGGACAATTTAGGTAACATGGAATTTAGTACAGGTTGACTTGAACCAAACTAATAGCATATGTCTTAGAGACATAAATCTCATGACAGGGATTCTAAACAAAAGCCCATAGTAATTCCATAGGTGCCAAGCATAATTGCAGTTTATAAAAAGATGAGTTAGATCCTCATAATTACTACAGAATTGGCACTTAGATACTATAGTAAAGTGCTTCTTGATTAGGATGTCATCAGTAGGAACAAAGTTCCTCAGTAATCTCCAGCAAAGAAAAGAGATTTTAGCTGGTATAAAGCTATGCCATACTTTTTTTATAAAAATAGGAAGAGCTATTTTTTATTCTAATATTTTCCCATGTTTTTTTTGTGCAAAACTTTTTGTCACATGTAAGACTCCACTCAATAATGTCTTCCTTATCAGGACAGACATTCACACACTGAAATTGTCTCTCTGGAGAAAGGAAGGTTATTGAACTGGAGTCCCATGTTCCATGTTTCCAAAATGTATTTATCTTTGCTGGTAGAAAACAAGAACTTTGATCAGTTACTATAGGTGGCATCCTGTGCCAAGAATCCCTCCAAAAGTCAATGTTACCACAGCCCACTTTCCAGTGAATTAATAGGTCAGCCCTTTCCCTAATTGAACAGAGCCCTTTCCATACAATAGAGTCCCCAATGCCACATTTGGCACTGAGAGGGTGACTATCCCTACAGTAAGACTTAGATATTAATTCAGTCCAAAGAGATTTCCCTTTCCTAAAGTAGAACCATAGTTTATAAGTAAATGCAAGCTGAATATCTGATAGAAGTTTTATGTTTAAGCCACCCTCCCCAAAGGGCTTGCATAAACCATTCCATTCAGACCAGTGAATAGCACTCTCATTCACTTTAGACCTCCAAAGAAATTTATTAAAGCAGAGACCAATTTTATTTAGTATGTTTTTTGGGATAATACTATTTTGCATTCTGAAATATATAATGGGGTAAAGCACATGTCTAATTAGTGACAGTCTTCCACTAAAAGACAAGTGCTTCAAGTCCCATTCATTTATTTTATTATAAATTTTAGCTAAGAGAGAAGAGAAGTGCATTCCTTTGTTGTTAGCAGCAATGGTAGTCCCTAAATAGGTGAATGGGGCAAAGTCAGCTTTGAATCCCATAGTAGTATTTATCCTTGCAGCATTAGCACTAGAGCATCTTGATGATATAATCACTTTAGTTTTCTCCACATTGATCATCTGAACAGACTCTTGTTGGTATTTGTTGAGCAGGTTACTCAAATCTTTTATTGCTGTAGGAGTGCTATTAGTAAATACTACAATATCGTCTGCAAAAGCAATACAAGGTAATGTAAATCCCGACTTTGTATAAAACTGCATATTAGCATTAGAAACGTATAGATTCTCCAAACCCCTCAATAATGCTTCCTCAGCAAGTATGAAGAGACAAGGAGATAAATGATCTCTTTGTCTCAAACCTGTTTTATGAGGGAAATACCCTGAACAAGCCCCATTTATAAGCACAGATATCATCACATTTGAAATCATACTATAAATTATTGAAGTAATACTTTCTGAAAATCCAAAGCACTTTAAAGCTTTTATGACAAAGGTGTGAGACATTCTGTCAAACGCCTTTGTCATGTCAAGCTGAATAATCATATTGCCTTAGATGGCTTTCTCCTTATATGATGAAGCATTTCCTTAATGATTAGTATGTTATCATGAATTAGCCTTTCTTTTACAAATGCTCCCTGACCTCTAGACACAATTCTAGGAAGAACACAAGATATTCTTCTGTTAATAAGAGCAGATAACAGCCTGTTTAAGATAGTACACATGCTTAAAGGTCTATAGTTGTTCCATGTAGTAGGATTAACCATTTTGGGGACCAACACAATCCCAGTTGAAAAGACTCCACTAGGAATAGTTCTACCAACCAAATATGCATTCAGAGCTTTGCATAAGTCATAATTAATAATATTCCAGCATTGTTTTAGAAAGAAGATATTAAATCCATCTGTGCCTGGTGCACTGTTTTGCTTCATGCCACATATAGTACTCCATACTTCCTCACTAGTTGTAGGCTTAGATATGTCAGCATTATCCCTGTCTAACACAAGCTTAGGTATATTATTTAGAATAGAGTCTTGCTCACAAACAACATTATTAATGTCAGGCACATGAGAAAGGACATTTTTGAAATGATTCACTGCAGAGGATGCAATCATACTTTGATCAGTAAGCCAGTTTTCATTTTCTTTTATACCTATAATGAAATTTTTCTTCCTTTTCTTAGAAACATAACTATGATATAACTTCGTGTTTCCATCACAGTCATTTAACCATGTGTTAAAGCATTTTTGCTTCCAGTAACTTTCCTCATCCTTTAATGCAAGGATAAGGACACTGTTAGCCTTAGATAGATTAGCTTTAGAGACATTATCTTTAAGAGATTGATGATTCAGTTCACATTGCTCAACCTCAATAGTAGCCTCCTTTACCTTATTAAAAATATTTCCAAATGTAGTTATGTTCCAATTTTTCAAATGCTTTTTCAGTCTTTTGAGTTTAAACCAAAATATATTGCAATCCTCCCCATTACAATGCTTGGTCCAGTTCTGATTCACAGAAGTCATGAAATCAGAATGATTGACCCAAGCATTGATGAACTTAAATGAACCTTTCTTTCTAATAGGATTATTGTTAGTAACATAAGAAAGAGAAATTAATAAAGGTGCATGGTCAGAGCAGGTTCTGACCATGTGACAAACCTGAATGCTTAGCTCATTAAGCATATTCTGGTTAACCAACACCCAATCTAACCTCTTCCAATTATTGTTGTTGCTCCAGGTGTAGCGAGATCCAATGTGACCAGGAACATCTAGATTGCAGTCCCTTATGCACTGATTGAAATCCTCTGCACTAGCTCCATCATAATTCACACAATGCAGCTGGTCATCAGGACACCTGGTAGTGTTAAAATCACCTGCCAAAATCCAAGGACTATCACAGGTAATAGAACTAAGCTGGCTCCATAGTACTTTCCTCTGCAATCTCTGGTTTTTAGCATAGACTGATGTAAAGTAACAAGTAAAGTTAGCATAACATATTTGAACATGCATGAACTGGTCATGATCCCTAACCACCACAATATTAATGTCTTTTGGCCAGAAAAGCCAAACTTTATTTGAAGAGTTAACCAAATAGTTGTCAAAACCCAGTCTCCTAGCAACCAGTTCCACCTTATCAGCCCTAGCCATTGGTTCTTGTATCGCAATCAATTTGATTTTTTCACTGTTAATGATAAATTTAAGCCTTGCAAGCGTAGGATTGTTATGAATTCCCCTCGCATTCCAACTTATGACATTAATCATTATCTGATAAAGAATGTTTTTGACCCTTTTCCCTCTTGTTTAGAGAGCTTATTGACAATCTTTTTGAGTTGCTATTCCTATTTTCTGATTTTAACCTTCTTGAAATAACAGTTTCGAAATCTTGATCAGGTTCATTTGTGCTCATTCTTGGAGAAGCATTATAGCTGCCAGCCTTTCTTCCACAAGGTGATGCCTGCAAATTGTTCAAGCAATTCTCTTCTTCCTCCAGATTTTGCAGAGCACTGATAATATCAGGCTCATTTTTTGATGTATTACTTTCCTTCACTGGACTCCCCACACTTGTAGAGGGACAAGATACACTAGTAATAGGCCTTTCTTTCTTTGTTATTATTGATTTTAACTTCCTCCTGTACACTTGTGTAAAGGATTGGACCCTTGCAGTCTTATTTACATTAATACAATTGTTGGTTTCACGTAAAGAATCTTGGCTTTGCTCAGTTCTCTCAACTGTAGCATTAACTTCTGTTGCTTTCTTTGCACCCATCAATACATTCTTATTGCATTTATCTGACTCGTGACCTATGTGATTACAAGACTTACAGTAGCCCGGTGCGTTTTTATAACTAACAGCAATGTGGACCATATCTCCATCACCATACTGAACTTTCAACTTTCTTTTTAGTAATCTTGAAATATCAATCTCTATTAAGGCAAAACAAGCGTTCCAATTAGCTCTATTTATCTCAGGGATGACTACATGATGAACTAGACCCAAAGATGAAGCCAGAGCATGTATAACAGAGCTGTTATACATGAATTCTGGAACTTTTTCGAACCTTACCCACAACAGCGCTTCAGGACATTCAAATGATCTTGAACTTTGAGGGCACCACTTGATTACCCTCATCATCCTACCATCAAGCTTCCAAAAACTTCTTACCCATAACCTACCAGCATCTTCTAGTACCGAAAATTCAACTAGAATCTGTCTAGAGTCAATCGTGACATAAGTGAAAGCGCCTTTGAACTTGAATGAATCAAGAAAATCTTGAAACACCTGCCTTTTTGGGATCCCATCCTTGAATTTAACAACAAGCGTAGTCCTTGAACGAGCACTGAGATCAGATTTCACATTTCCAGCAAACTTGATGATATTGAAATCATCGAACTTTGAAACACTATCAGGACAATATTCTGTAAACTTGTCCTTCTTTATAACCACGTCAGAATACAGCCTTTTCGTAGCGTCACTCTTATCAGTTGTAGCCAAACCAGTCGTGCCCTTCAGTGGTGGAAAACCATCTTCTTCCACCATGATCTAACGAACCGATCTGCAGGCCAATGCCTGCATATGCAGTGCAACCCTAGTCAATAAGCACTCTTCTACAGGCTTATTCTTATGTACAACTAAAGAGGAAGTTTCTTAGTAAGCAAGAAACTGAAACCCTTTCTTGGAGCTTTCTTGAGAGAGAAGGCCCACTCCCCAATCCTATATATATATATATATATATATATATATAAAAAATAACAATAATTTATCAAATATAAAATTTTAAATTTGGTAACAGTTTTTTATTAAAAAACTATAAAATATATTTAGTATTTACAATTCGTATTTATTTAAATTTCTAATTAATTATATTTGTTTTAAATATATAATTTTTAAAAAAATCTATTCAATTTTATATTTGTAGATATAAATTTATAATAATACTAAATCTAATAAATATAATAATAAAATTATTAAAAATAATAAAAAGTACATCAATTATAAATAATAATAAAATAAAATTATATTATATTATAGTTTTTAAAATTATAAAATAATATATAATGTATTAATTTTTTAATATAAGAGTAATGAGTCGGATTCCAAGTTTTCAATTATTTAAAAAAAAATTCATAAATCACCCCACACCCTGCTGTTAACAAATATTAAAATCTACTATTCAAAGTACGAAAAAACAATCGGATACCGGATTGATTCCGTTAGGATATCCGAACAAAATTACCTATCTCTAGACAATAATAGTGCATATCTTACCGATATAAATCGAACCAGCAGCAGCACATGCACTATAAGATATGCACAAGAACAATGATACCATGTTGATGTGTCTTAGCGAGTGAAACGACGGGATTTGCGCTAAAACCAACATCAAACTTCCAAATATTATGACAAACTCATACATCTTCATGCTTCCATTTGGATTTGATATTATATAAATCGCCTGCCAACAAAATAGAGAAAGGGAAAAACCACATTATAGACTAAGATTCCGGTTCAAAGTCGAGATCCGAAAAATGGTGTGCCTATAAAACGACCTTCATGCACTGGCCACCTAAAAGTATTGACGTAACAACAGCACCGTAGCACACCGTGAATTGAATCGGGCCTACGAAATAGCGACCCCATCCTGGCCCTGCCAAACCAATCTGGTTTCATCATTTTTGCTTTGGAAATTATCAAAAGTCCACATCAAAATCTATGAGAAAGTTGTTAAATTGATTCGTTAGAAAGAATTGTTTTTGTATTATATGCGACCGACGGTTGCTTCTGGCGTTACTTGTTTGGATTGAACAAAATAATTTAGTGGTAGAGAAGACATGCTTTTCACATCACTTTGTTGACTAAAAGCGAGACACCACTACCGTCAAATTCAAACGTAGGCCCGCCCGAAATAGAAAAGACTTGGATGGTTTTTTTTAAAAAGAATAAATAAGCCATTATTAGTCATATATAAAAAATACACAAGCAAATTCGGGGTGTATGTAAGTTTTGGTTGTTTTGATGTTAGACCAGCTAACCAATTTGTCAGGCATATATAATTATGGGATTTTAATAATGCAAAACCATTAATTATTAGTAATGTCATGAAATACTATAAAACTATGAAAACGCACATGTTTTTCGTTTATTTTAATTTTTTTATTGTTTAAATTTTAATTTATTTTGTTATTTATTATTAATATCCGATTTTATAATTTCTCAAATATTATTTTTATTCTATAAATCTGTTTTTAATCTTTTTTTTATAAAGTAAACATTTTTTTTTGGTGGTGTTTTTTTTCTTTCAATTTTTTATTAACAGTCTTTAATTGAAGTCAAATTTCCAACTTTTACTGATTTTTTTTTAGTTGGTATCCAAATAAAGTAGAAATTCAAATTTAGAACAGTTTTGTAGTGGTTTGGTAGAAAACTAGATAGTTAGATTAATTAAAACATGAAAACATGATTGTTAGATATAGCAAAATCAAAATGCCAAATTTTAGTTATTTGAAATGTTAAAAAGACGATATGTAATTGTAAAATACGAAACTATCGTTAAATTTAGATTTTTTTTGTCTAAATACAAAACCATTGGTTAATGAAAATACGTCAGAATAAAATGAAACGAAAAACTAGTGTTGAATTTGATTTTTATTTTTGTCTAAGTGTAAATTACGAAACCAAAGTTAAAATGAAAATTTGAAATGTGAAACTAGTGTTAAATGAAATGAGAAATATGAAATGCGAAATCAATGTTAATTTTTTTTTGTCTAAGTGCGGAATATGAAACTAATGCTAAATGAAAATGCGAAATGTAAAACTTGTATAAAATTATATGTGAAACTAGTGCTTAAATTTAATTTTATTTATGTCTAAGTGTAAAATTTGAAACAAGATTTAAGTGAAAATACAAAATGTGTAATATGGATAAAATGAAATGTGAAATGCGAAACGCGAAACTAGTGTTAATTGTTTTACCTAAGTGTGAAATGTGAAACAAGGGTTAAATAAAAATATGAAATGTGAAACGAGGATATAATGAAATGCGAAATCCAAAACCTGTATAGAATAAAATCTGAAATCAATATTAATTTGTTTTTTTGTTTAAGTGAGAAATGTGAAACAAGGTTTAAATGAAAATGCGAAATGTGAAACAATGATAAAATGAAATACGAAATGCAAAACCATTTTTAATTTTTGTTACCTAACTACGAAATGTGAAACAAAAGTTAAATAAAAATGCGATTGTGAAACCAGGATATAATGAAATGCCAAAATGCCAAATCTATATGAAATGAAGTATGAAATGAGTGTTAAAAATATTTTTTTTTTCTCTAAGTGTGAAATGCAAAACAAGGTTAAATGAAAATAAGAAATGCGAAGCTATGGTGAAATGAAATTTGAAATATGAAACGATTGTTAAATTTGATTTTTTTGTAAGTGCAAAATGCAAAACAAGGGTTAAATATATATGTGAAATGTGAAACGAGAATATATTGAAATACGAAATGCGAAACCATTGTCAAATTTGTTTTTTTGTGTAAATTCAAAAAAGCGAAACCAAAATTATATAAAAATAAAAAACGTAAAACATATGTAAAATAAAATACGAAACAAAGGTAAAATAAAATGCGAAATGTGAAATGCGAAACCAATATCAAATTTGGTTTTTTTGTCTAAGTGCGAAATGAAAAATCAATGTTAATTGAAAATGAAAAATACGATATATGAAACAATTATAAAATAAAATGCAAAATTAGTTTTAAATTTGATTTTTTTATCCAATTGCGAAATATAAAACGAGTTTAGATGAAAGTATGAAATGCGAAAATAGGATCAAATAATACAAAATGCAAAACGAGTATTGAATTTGATTTTCTTTATGTAATTGTAAAATGTGAAATGGTTAAATAAAAATAAAAAATTATAAGACCATGATATATTGAAATGGAAAATTTGGAACCAGTGTTAAATTTGATTTTTTTGTCTAAGTGCGAAATATAAAACCAAAGTTAAATAAAAATACAAAATGCCAAACCGGGATAAAAGGAAATGCGAAATGTGAATCCCGAAACTAATATTAAATTTGATTTTTTTTTTGTCTAAATGAGAAATGCAACACCAATATTAAATAAAATTGCAAAATGCGAAATATGAAATTAATATCAAAAGAAATGTGAAACTAATATTAAATTTGATTTTTATCTAAATGCAAAATACGAAACAATGTTAAATAAAAATGTGAAAGTAGTATTACATTTATTTATTTTTGTATAAGTGCGAAATACGAAAAAAAAAAGTTAAACAAAAACGTGAAATCTAAAACCCTGATAAAATGAAATGCAAAATCAATGTTAAATTTGTTTTTTTTTCTAAAAAGTTGGGTTTAAATTATATTTTTTTAGTCTAAACACGAGATACGAAATTAAAGTTCAATGAAAATACGAAATGCGAAACCATGGAAAAATAAAATGCAAAACTAATGTTAAATTTATTTTCTTTGTCTAAGTGCGAAATACGAAACAAATGTTAAACAAAAATTCAAAATATGAAATGTTAAAACCAATATAAAATAAAATAAGATACAAGTGTTAAATTTTTTTGTCTAAGTGTGAAATGTAAAAAAAAGTTAAATACAAAATTCAAAATACAAAACCAGGGTTAAATGAAAATGTGAAATGCCAAACCATGATTAAATGAACATGCAAAATGCAAAACTAGGATAAAATGGAATGTGAAATGCAAACCAATATTAAATAAAAATACAAAATGCAAAACTAGTGTAAATTTGACTTTTTTGCCTAAGTGCGATATGCGAAACCAAAGATAAACAAAAATACAAAATGCGAACCCAAGATAAAATAAAATGTGAAATGTGAAACCGATGTTAAATTTGATTTTTATTTTTGCCTAAGTGCAAAATACGAAATCAGGTTTAAATTAAAATATAAAATACGCATGTAAGATAACATGAAATGCGAATTGCGAAACCATGGTAAAATTTGATTTTTATTTGGCCTAGGCATGAAATACAAAACCAAAATTGAAAAAAAAATGCAAAATCAGGATAATTGGGCTCGCAAAAAAAGAATTTTAATGTTTTTTTAAATGTCATTCATCATTCTAGGTTTGTTCCGCTTGAAACAAAAACAAAACCAATGGTATTTTTGGATTTTTTTGAGTTAGTGTTTGAAAGATACAAATTTTTTAAAATTTAAATCACAAATGAAAAACAAAAAATAAATAAATAAATGTGTTTGATGTTTTTGTATGGGTGATGGTATTTTTGGTAGAAAATACTGTAAATGTACCTATTAGTAACTTGGATTTTATGGGTAGTAATCCAAATTGAATTAGTCCATTAACTATGTAGTTTAGTGACATATAGTCGCGTGACTAAAAAACGTTTGGTAGTTCTTTGACTATCCATTTTCGATAAAGTTAGTCCATCGCGCATGTTGAATATCCATTTTGGATCCTGTTATTGCATTGACTATCCATTTCCGATAAAGTTAGTCTCTTGACTATTCATTTTCGATAAAGTTAGTCTCATAAATAAACATGCGCGAGCTACTAATTTTATCAAAAAATGGATAGTCAATGGACTTCGATTAAATATTTTAGTCGATAGACTATATGTCACTCAAGTGGATAGTCATAGGACTACAAACTACCGATTTTTAACCGATGAACTATATGTCTGGAAAGTGAATAATCAAAAGACTATTTACTGTCTAAATTCCTACTATTGATATATAGTTAAACTTGAGTCATTATTATAAAAAATATGATAAAAAAATCTAAATCTTAATGGTATATATAAATTTGTTGTATTGTTTTGACAATTATTTTTGGATGACATGAAAGATTTTTATGATATTTATTTGGTTAAAAATTCAAATATATCTCAATTATTATAAAAATAGTATTGGATAATCATAAAAATATGCACCTCAACAATATATTATAACATTATAGTATATAAACAACAAACCAAATATCACCATATGGATGAATAAAACAGTTTTAAAATTTGAAGAGAAAATTAGAAATTTAGGAGATGTAGAAGTTTGGAAGTTTAATGTATATTCAGATCTGGACGAAAGTATATATATAAATTATAGTAAAAGTATATAATGTATGTTTAAACGGTCGTAGAATGATCAATGAAAAACAATCCAACACATTCTTTAGTGTTTTCAAAAAATAAAAATATTGTATGTTAAATACACAAAATTAGATAAATAATAAAATAATGTGATTTGATTCATTTCAATAGATGATACGACATTTAGAGATTCTCTTTGATATTTTATATTTTATGCAAATAAAATTTATAACACACTCTAAACACATTCAATAATAAAAACAATTTGTTTTATTTAAGTGCGAAATGCAAAACCAAGTTGTCTGCTCCAGTCGTGGCCAAGTGGCCAAACTGGCCGAACTAGCCGTTTTAGCCTTGGCCAAGTGGCCAAGGTGGCCACCAATGCTAAGATTTTGAGATTCAGGTTTGTCCTTGCGGCCAAGTTACTTCTAGTTGTACGACGTAAAATGGTTAGATAACTTGGTGTTTTGTATTGCTAGTTTACTTATATTTATTCGTGAGACATGCTTGGTCAGAGCTCAAGACAAGCTTGACCATGTATCGAGGAAAGCTTGGTCATGCCTTGATGCAAGCTTGACCATGTCTTGATGCAAGCTTTGCTAGGTCACGAGGCAAACTTCGTCATGTCTGGAGGCAAGCTTGGCTATGTCTCGAGGAACGTTTGGCCAAATTAGCTAGTTATACTATAATGCGTAGCCTTGTGAGTGATTTTGTGGCAAAGTTTTTGGTCGTGTTATGGTGCCCGACCATGGTTAATCAGGAACTTGGACATGAGGCTAGGTTAGGTTGTGACGGACTATTAGGCCAAGTTAGGGCCATTCTTGATTCAATGAATCATACAAGGCTCAAATTTTAGATCCTTACTTGGTTTTGGTCGTCCCCCACTTAGATGATATATCATGCTGTATCAAGATGCAACATGACTAATAATTTATCATAATGCTAACTAACCATTATTTAAGTAAACTTAGATTCCTTATAGTGTATATCAAGAGAATTACACGACTAATAATTTAACACACCAAAACTTGAATGATTATACTTATGTGAGATAATCGTAACTGAATGTACAAAGTCTTTTACTATTACTTTAGGCTAATAAATATTTATCAACTTATTATATGTAAAACAAAGTCTTCATGTTTTATTATATATATTTTTCTCAATATTATAATTTAGAAAAATATGGTTTGAATACGCACTTAATGAAGTTTAAGGTTGAACATATGTAATTTGTTCCATTATGATCTTAGAATAATCATCTACTTAAACGTAAAAATATTTACTTCAAATTAAATCTGTTTAGCGTGAGTGAAACCTATTTGATACAAAACCTTCTATTATTCTTTTGAGTCTTTATTGGTTTTAAATACTCATTTGTAACTATCCTCTATTTTTAGATAAAGTTTAAAAAAATTAAATATCATTTTAAAAAAAAATGGTATTAATCTACATTTGCGAGTTAGAACCCTATATGTTGCTTGCTCAAACTATTATTTTCAGTTGCATAATAATTTTAGTCCCAAAAGTCTCGAACTTGTCAATGATCTTACATATATAACGGAATATATGTATTATATTACAAAATCATATATGAACAATATGAGTTATCTTGACCATCCTATGGAACTGAAAAGAAGAGTCGTTAAATATATATTTGCATATTCCTTAAGATTTTTATAGCTCTGCAGATGCACATAATTTTTTATACGTGGTATTTTCCCTTTGATATATTCAACACTCATTTCAAAGTTCAAATAATAAAGTAGGCCTAAAGAGGCCTTTACTAACTAACTTATCAATATCGTTCATAAATGTATGACAAGATACTCATGAGTTTTTCTTTTAATTTATTGTAGTTTTGATATATTAATATGCATAACATTATTACAAACAAAAATTTCATGTATTTAATCCATGTTATATTCTTAAATTTAAGATCTTCTTAACTATGCACAAATTGTCATTTGTTGTAAAGATGTTTTATCATAGCTGGATTCTTTTTAATTTAATGTATCTTAAAAAAATCACATATTTTGAGGAATGTAATTGTAACAATCCACCAAATATATTTAAGAGCTGTAAAATAAATTGATCTTTAGACTAGATAATGATTATGAGAGTAACTTTCTTGATCAAACCGAATCCTAAACCTCTCATGGCCTTTCTAAATCTGTCTCTAATCTTTTCAAAATGAATTTAGTCTTGTTGCTGAATTTTATTTAACCTTCTTAAATTGAAACCATGTGTAAATGAATCCTAAACCTCTCATGACCTTTCTAAATTCGTCTCCAATCTTTTCAAAATATATTTAGTCTTGTTGTTGAATTTTATTTGACTTTCTTAAATTGAAACCATGTGTAACTGAATTATCCCTTTCACTTATCAATCTATCAAGAGATATTCTTGTTCAGTTAAACTGAATATTTTCCTCCCGTTGTATACTTTTTACATTAATAATATACAAATAGTCACGATACAAATGAAGTGAGAAAAAAAAAGATGAAGTAGAAAGTTATGAATAAAGTCCTTATATAACATAATTATAAAAATATTTAAATTTGACCATGTAGTAATATAAATACATGATTTTCATATAAATTCATCATTTTTCTAATACTTAATTACTTATATTTTAATACTATGATCTTAATCTAAACTAATTTTCAGATTTCACAAAGCTTGAAATTTTAAAATTTTAAAATCTAAAAAATATGACTTTTTATCTCAAAATTTATTATTTATTTTAATGATTTAATTATAAAACTTATCATGTTGTTCTTGTGGGAGGTTCCATATGAGTATCATCAAAATTATACAGTTGGATTTTATTCAAATTACTGTAGTTTTTTAATTCTCCATTTAGATTTTAAAAAAAATAAAATCTTTTTATCTACTATCTTGGTCTAAAGGATGTAAAAGATGTACATGTATTTTTAATAAATAATTTTATTATATTTTAAACCTACTTAAATAAGCCTATTATGGTTTGGAATTTGGTTTCCCAAAAGATAAACCTAGAATCTAGGTCTAAAAAAACAAAAACATATACGTAATCAAATAATACTTAACTAAATCCTCGCACAAATTGATATAAATTCTTTATGCTCAAGTATTAAGATTGTTTTAGGTGTTCATGTAAACTATCTTATTATAATACGCCATACACTATATCTATAAGAATTTTTATAAAATATCTAATGTTGGTTCACTATCATATGCGCAAATAAAACAACTTTTTAGACAATACTCTTATAAGTAAATGAAACTATTAAAATTGGATATCCCATTGTGCATGAACAAAAAACATGTTAATTCAACAAGTACACCATACACATGTATTCACTTATGAAGTATTTAAGCATAATTTTGTTTTAGGCTGATTTATGTAAAGCGTTAATCATGATATTGATGACTATTGTTTTAAGGAATGACAAATGAGGATAACTGTTGCAGTATAATATATGGTTCGTTAAGACATATCCAAAGTTTAACCATTTGAATTGTTTATGTGTCACTTATGTTAAAATAAACTCATATTAATCATCGACTATGTCTAGCCAACGTGGAACGTAAGACTTTGATCGCACCTAACAAATCTTCATCTCGAACAAAGTACCACTTTAGCCTCCTCTCAATTAACTTCCATCCGATCATTCTAATGAAGTTACTCCAAAGTTCTCCACCTGATTCATATAGCTTTACAACGGAGCTATTTGCTCACTCCTATCACCAAACTGCCTTGTTCCTTAATGCTACTCTAATCAAGTACCACTTTCTTGATACACTCCAATAAATTCACACTGCTTGATGTGCCACATGCACTCCGAACTAGATCATACTAGTGATTGATATAGCATATCATTCACCTTGAGCATGGTTGCTGAATCATCATGTTTGACATTTGAGAATTTCACCCACATCGCGTTCCGTCTAGGCTTGAAGCTCTAATACCATTTGGTGGGATATTAATATTTCATATTCCGTTTCTATATATAAATTAAAGAATTGGTCCACAACAATATGATATTGTCTGTTTGGGTCGAAGGTCCGCACAGTTTTGTTTTTCGCCAACTTCCAAAAAACCTGATAGTAGTTGAGACATATTCTTACTTATACATCATTGATCATTCTCATGTCTAACGAATATGGTTACTTCATTAGACTATCACCAGTCAAATTTTAGTCGAATGAATAACACGAGACGATTTATAATCGTATATGTCTAAAAAAAAATTAAATGATTTATAATCAACTGATTATAAATCTGAAAAACAGATAATAAAAAATTAGTTACGGTTCAAAACCACATCGCATAGGATAGTGATTTTTTTTTATAACCACACCCTAAACTAATTAAGTTTGTGTACCATAAATTTCCTATAAGATAGGTAATTACGCAAATAAATAACGATAAGATGTTTAGATAGATTACCTAAAATATGGTTAGCCATGTCCCGGAACCGGAGATGTCTTTTACCCAAAGTGGCATGATGTTCAAGAACAAGAGATAACAAGTTGTACGAATAGAAGGTGACCATAGCTCCGGTGACCAGACATAATATTCCGGCTGGCCAACCCAGAAAGGTGAACGCATATGGGAGACTCAGTAGGGCAGGAGCTGCAATTGATGTCGTTAGGTGGTAGCCACCGTGCACCCATGATCCTACCCAATTCCAATAGTTAAAACTCCTTGTCAATACAATTTACTTTATTTACTATCCACCGGACAATATAATCAAAGAAACAAAAGTAGTAAATTATATAACATATATATTCCGGTGTATATAAATATGGACTAATCCGATTTTCGGGCTTAAAAAACCACTATTCAAGTATATGTGAGTTCTGTATATAGAAGATTATATACCTTTTGATTTAAGAACAAAAAGAGCACCAGCATCAAGTTCATTCTCCTTCTGGTACTCTTCTTCTTTCATTTCTCGCTCATGTACCATTTTTTTTTCTGTCTCTCGCTCTTGTAAATATTAGGTATTAAGTTCATGTCATCGTATAGAGTAATGGTTGTTCCTCTCATGCAAAAAGATAAAAGATAAATATCTTTATCTAAAGCTAAATCTTGATGTGATATAAAGACTAAATTTCTTTACCAGTTTTTGAAAGGAGAGACGTGTACGGAAATTTTAGTGGATGATGCTAACTAAAATATGAAAACATAATTTAGTAAAATTTTGAGTAGTATGTATAAAAATTATGGATTATATAATAGATTCCAAATTTAATTGAGATAATAATTCAAATGAGCTCCGATTAAAAATAAAGGCTTCTTTTTATATTAGCGTTTTGCTGTGTTAGCTATTTTTAGGTTTTTTTATTAATTGATGTTCTTAAATATTGATGTTTTATGTATTTTTTATTCTTTCGTCTTTTGATCCGCGTGTTTAAATGGCTGTGATTTGTGATAGGATCAGTAGAGCGATTATCAGGTCGGGTCGATCCGAGTTTGGATTGGTCCGAAACCTACTCGGTAAGTTACCGGCCGGGTTGAGTTCGGATGGCTAAACGAAGAGAGTCAAATACTATGGATCGAGACCGGTTCGTTAAGAGTAGAGTCGGTTCGGTCCGGTCCGATCCAACTCTTAACATGCGGGTTTGCTAGTTTGTTAAAATTTTTTTTAGAATTTTAGTTAAAGATATACATAAATTAAAAATTATATATAAATATTTTTCTTATCGAGCTAATTACGGGACAGATCGGTCAAAACCGGGAAAAAAGTCGGTCCAAAATTTTAACTCCTAACCTGTTCCCTAACTATTCGGACCGGTTATATCAGTCTCGGATCCGCCCTACCGGACTCATAACTTCGTAACTTTTTAGTTATATATTTGATTTTGGCAAAGTTATTTGATTTTGGCAAAGTTATTGCAAGTTTATGTCACTCTCTGCATTTGGAAAGAGTGTGAGACTACGTAAAATATGTGAGAGTCAATACAATTATAACTTCCATTAGGATTTTTGTTTGAGGGATAAATCTAGGATTTTTACATCTCCATTTCGAGTTTTCAGATCTAGAACTTGTATAATTTTATGTTTTTCAAATTCGATTTTTGCTGTGGTCTGATTGTAATTGTATTTCAGATGGTGCAGTTGTAGTCTGATAAAGTAGTCCTTATTTTTTTAGTTGAATTTTGTAACTATTAAACCACATTCGATTTCAGAAATGCCACACAATTTTACATTGTATTATTTATAATTTATTTAATATTTTTTTACCAAAGAGTATTAATTCAAGTGATAAGATGAAGAAAAAAACAAAATTACATTCTTAAACAGACGTTCACGAACCCGTAAATGAAATTATTATTATCATTATTCTTTTTAATAATTTAATAATTTTATAATAAAATAAATATGTAATTGTATGTTTATTTTATTAAACAATTAGTTATTTTTTATTAAATTAAAATAATAATAAAATTATAAAAAGAATCAACCATATATAATACTCTGATTCATTTAGTATTCCTAAAATTATTATGTATTAGTCAATAAATAACTCTTAACAATTAGCGACAATTCAAACGAACTAAAACAATGAATTTTCTTTTATTTATCTTATAAATTAAATGCTCAAATTTTTGATAATTATGATATTCCTGTACTCAAGATATAAATATCCTAAAAAAACACACAAATATGAGGATGAACAAAACAAAATAGAATTGTATAATACACGATGATATTAAATTAAATTATTTTATATTAAACTTATAATATTGTTTAAACGATGATACGTGATTTTGAATTTTAAAACCATTTTATAATGATTTTTCATGTAATGTTGATTCATGTTAAAATACGTTTAAAATGACTGAGATCGGATCACTGCTGAAGGTTGTGACTTTTGATTAGAGGTGAGATTCGGTCGGTTCGGAAGTTTTTTTTAAATTTTTAAACCAAACTGAAATAATTCGGTTTGCATATTATTAAACCGATTTAGTAATAAAAAAATCGATTTTTTGGTTTCGGTTTTTTCAATTTTGGGTCGGTTTCGGTCAGTTTTTCGGTTTTAATAATTGTGCGGTTCGGTTCGGTGCGGTTCGGTGCGGTTCGATGCACATAGGGATTTGTTTTTTACAATTTGGAAGACAAGCTATAAAACAAAAAATATGCTGGTTAGAAAACTTTTACAATTCGGTGCACATGGTTATACTATTTTTCTGTTGTTGGAATGTTTCAAGTAATTGAGAGAATTTCAAAGTTAGTTCTTTAGGTAAAAGTCTGCAACTAAATAGTACTTCTAAATCACCAATTTCAAAGACTCCATTTTGGTTTTGGAAAAAATAGTTGGAAAAAAGTGAAAGAAAAGCTTAAAAAATTTCTGGTTTATTGGCTAGGAAACATTCATTGGCAACCCTAACACACCAGTACTAAAAATGCATCCAATGCGACTAGATTCGCACCCAAATAGTACTTTTAAAAAAAGTTAACAACAATCACAAAATAAATGCAGCAAATACAATATGGTTTTAACTGAAAAATTACATTGTGTCTAAATATCAAAACTTAGTCTTAGAACACCAAAAACCAACATCAACTAAAGAAAAATAAAGTAATCTTAAACCAAATTCATCACATTACACATAGCAAGTAAAGTCTCGGCTTTAATCCACGATCAATCAAGGTCGTATTTCTTCTTCCCATTCTGTAAAAAAAAACAATCAAACAACAACAAAGTTAGTAAATGCAACAACGCATTAGATGATAAACTACTGACTTCCATTAGATAATAAGCTAGTAAATGCTACTGACTTTAGTCCTACTAGATAATAAGCTACTGACTTCCATAATTTCATTAGATAATAAGCTACTAGTGTTATTTTTGTATAAAAACTCTTAGTTGTTTGTTGATAGTATATATTAAAGAAGTATGATGTCTAACCATAACTGCACAATCACAGACGGTAATTAAATCACGTCCAACCATGAACCAGTACAACTAAATCAAAATAGAATTCCTAGCATTAATAAAAATAAAATAAAATAATTTACTAGTACACATACTTTCATCTCTAGTGACATTCATATTGGATGACGTTCCTTCACTCGTATATTTAGTAAATTCTATAAAATAAAAACAAAAAACATGTTAGTTTTTAAAGCTTGAACATATATATATATATAATTATAAATATATATACCTGTCTCCATTTTTTCAAATTCTTCAACGTAATCCATTGCGTCTCGGAGATTTATTGGAGTTGACGAAGACCGCAGCCAGTTTTTTGAACAAATAAGGGCAATTATCATCTTTGGTTGTAATGCGCTACGAAATGGATCAAGAACACGACCATCAGTGCTAAATACAGATTTAAAAGCTACCGTAGATACCGGAACTACAAGAACATGTCGCGCAACTACGGAAAGTACTCGAAATCTTGGAGAATTGATCTTCCACCATGCCAATATATCAAACTCTTCTACATCTTCGCAACTCTCCGATAAATATTTTTCTACTTCCGATTGATTTTGAAAATTATCAACTTCTTTCAAATGTGTCTTGAATTGTGACATTCTTACTACTCTCGGATCTACATTTTCTTCAATTTCGTTGCCCACTTTTTGACTCCTTGTTTGACTCTCTAAATTTACCCCAGCTTCACTTACAACGTATGAATCATACAACCGAATAAGCTTATCTTTGATTTTTTTAACAAACAATCGCTTCTCTCAACATCATACATAAGAATATTTTCAAAACAAAACTTAACATAACACATCTTATAACGAGGGTCAAGGACCAAAGAAAGATATAATAAAGGGTTCATAATATCGAAGTTTCCCCAATATTTTTCAAACTTACTCTTCATACTTTGAGCCATTGATTTCAGTCCAGGATTCTCATTGCGTACCTCCAACTCAATCACGTCTTGGATAGTGATTAGTTCCATAAAAAATATATTTGAAGTTACATGCACAGAACCCGAAAAACGTAAGGTAGCATCATAAAACAATTTCAAAAATCTTGCAAACAATCTTACTTGTTGCCAATCTTCAAACGCAGGAGGCCCCAAAACCACTTTCTTCATTTTTCTACTACTATATCCATCATCACATCCATCGCAATCATTGACATTTAACAAGAAATTATGATCATCCTCTTTTAACCGTTCAAAAGCTTTAGAAAACTTTTCAGCTCTTTCCAATATCATATACGCAAAATTCCATCTAGTCGGCACATCCAAACAAACCATGCTTTTATATTCAATTTTTTATTTTTCAACACAAAGTTTGAAGATTTTGAACCATTGTGGGGAAGATCTCACATACCTCACTGCATTTCTTACTCGAGCGATCGAGTCATGCATATCTTTCAATCCATCACGTACAACAAGATTAAAAATATGGGCGCAACATCTCATATGCAAGAATTCATGTTCTAAAATAGTACATCTTCTATACTTAGTCTTGCTTTTGATAAATTCAAGAACCTTATTATTTGAACTTTCATTATCAACTGCGAGAGTAAGAATTTTATCAATCCCCCATTCAAGCAAACACATATCAATAACCTTCCCCAAATCCTCACCTTTATGACTTTCAACTATACAAAAGTTCAGAATTCTTTTATGTAGTTTCCAATCAGCATCTATAAAGTGAGCGGTGAGACACATGAAATTCAAATTTTGTATAGATGTCCATGTATCCGTCGTTAAACATACCCGTTGCCCTAACATGACTGCTTTTAACTTTTTTTTCTCCTCTACGAAAACATTGAAACAATCTTTTGCAATTGTAAACCGAGATGGAATACTTGTCCACTTTGATTGAGTAACAAGCATAATTTTTTTAAAGCCCTCTTTGTCTACAAATTTAAATGGCAATTCACCTAATATCAACATTTTGGCTAAGGCTTTTCTACAAGCTTCCGCACTAAAAGAAAAAGCTACAAGTTCATTTCGGTTACTTCATTCTCTCACTTTAAACCCTAAAGTAGTTTTATTTTTATCAAGATTTCGGTACTGATACTTTTTACATTGGTTTTTTAGATGGTTTCCTAAAGTGGATGTTCCATTTTGTTTGGGATCACAATTGTAGATTTTATTGCAATAGTTACATGCAGCGGTACGACTATCGTTAGGATTTTTACATTCAATTTTGGTAAAATGAGGCCACACAAATGATATTTTTCTATTCTGACCAGTAATAACGGCATCTGTGCTAACCTCTTCCATATCATTAGTTTTTTTAGGAGGGATTCTACGATTACCTTGGACGTTTTGACCAGCAATACCAGTATCGACGTTTTCTTGATTTGCTTTCTGTATTTGCAACTTCATTTTCCCCGGCCATCTTAGTTGATCTGCACTGAGCATATGTAAAAATCAAATGTAAAAAATTAAATTAAAGGATATATAGTCTCAATTGTGAAGTTTGTAATTGTTGTGGTCATAACCAACCACGTGTTAGAGAACTTTGGCACATGTAATAATTTGTAACTAATTTAAATAAATACTATAGGATTATATGGTAGTATAATAAACTTGGTGTATAATGGTAGTAGTAGTAAGTCAGAGAATTTTTATTATTGAGTGTGGAAGTAAAACCATTGTGACTGTCACACACCTGCCCAAGTAGATAGATATGAAAAAGTGAAAATGAAAAAAATATAAAAATCAAATGTAAAAATATAAATTAAAGGATATATAGTCTCAATTGTGAAGTTTTAAATTGACAAATTGTTGAAATCATTCATAACCAACCACATGTTAGAGAACTTTGGCACATATAATAATTTGTCACTAATTTAAATAAATACTACAGGAGTATATGGTAGTGTAATAAACTTGGTGTATAATGGTAGTAATAGTAGTACTGAGAATTTTCATTACTGAGTGTGAAAGTAAAACCATTGTGATTGTCACACACCTGACCAGGTAGATAGATATGAAAAACTGAGAAATGAAACAAAACACAAACAGTACAGATGTTGTTCAACAAACAAACACAAAAATAAAACTAATTGAACACCAACAGTACACATGCTGTCCAACAAACACAAACAGATGTTGCCCAACAAACATAAACAGATGTTACCCAACAAACACTTAATTCATATCAAGTGTTCAATATATAGGTGACATTGATACAAAACACAGGTTTTCAATTAGAAATGTCGAATAGAGATAGAAGTGATTTTGTTGGTTTTGGACAGAGTAACATTTGCGGGTAAAACAGACATGGTTATTCCAGTTACAACTGGTACTACTACTAGTAGTGCCACTGCAATTCTTTCTTGTGTAATTTATATTTTTACACGAACGAGAGTTGTTTAGGAATCGGAATTTACGAAACACTATAAGAATCAAAGATTTACAAACGAGAGGTAGATATATATGAATAACTGAGAAATGAAACAAAACACAAACAGTACCGATGCTGTCCAACAAATATAAACACAAAAATGAAACTAATTGAACACCAACAGTGCAGATGATGTCCAACAAACACAAACAGATGTTGCCCAACAAAAACTAAATTCACATCAAGTGTTCAATATATAGGTGACGTTGATACAAAACACAGGTTTTTAATTAGAAATGTCGAATAGAGATAAAAGTGATTTTGTTGGTTTCAGACAGAGTAACAGTTGCGAGTAAAGCAGACATGGTTATTCCAGTTACAACTGGTACTACTACTAGTACTGCCACTGAAATTCTTTCTTGTGTAATTTATATTTTTACACAAACGAGAGTCGTTTAACAATCGGAATTTACGAAATACTATAGGAATCAAAGATTTACAAACGAGAATAGAATTATCAAATTAGAAACTCACCGGTCACCGGTCGTAAGGGTGAGAAAGCTAACGGTCTCAGACTTATTTTTCTTCCAGAGAACCCTAGTTAACAGGCTCTGGTTGGCATCGAGATGAAAGAGAAACGAAAAAAAGAAAGCGGAACGACATAATGAAAATAGAGTAATAAACCCAAAAAAATAGTTGCAACCCCTAGGATTCGTACCCACAAACGTGTATAATAAAAGAGTCTTAATTTGTATGTGTACAAGCACTAGGCCAGAGGTGGCCACAGTGTTTATATCAAATACGGTCTATATATTAACATATACAATATATTCTCTAGATTCGGTCGGTTCGGTTCAAATCGGTCGGTTAAAACGTACAAACCGAACATCCACCGAATTAAATTCGGTTTAAGAAATTAAAACCGAAACCGAAATCTAGTTTTAAAAAACCAACCAAACCGACCCATTTTGGTTTGGTTCGGTCGGTCGGTTCGGTTTTTTCGGTTTTTGCTCACCCCTACTTTTGACATAACACTATAATTTGGTGCTGAAGCTGTAACTTAATATTGAAGCTGAAATTTAGTGTTAGAAGCTGAAACTTAGAGCTCAAGCTGTATATTGAAGGTGATACTAAGTGTCGAAGGCTGGAACTAAAGACTGAAGCTGAAACAAGGTGCCAAAAGCCGGAACTAAGTATTCGAAGTTGGATAAATGTGATTGGTGAAGTTCACCCAGACTTTAAGGGCTAAAGCTTAAATAGTCAGAACTGTTGACTCTTTATGTGGCTGAAACTCAGCCTTAGGTGCAAAGAAGTCTGTTCAAACCTAAAGATTGAGCATAGCTGAAGATAAATGTATTTGTTACTGTTGAAATCCAAGGTGCATTTTAATCTTCGGCTATGGAAAATGTATAGTAAGTGGTTTTCGAAGACTTATAGATCTATTTCTATGTTCATATAGGAAACATGATCACTTGTATAAGAAAATTATGAATTGGATGAAGTATATGTGCGGCTAATTAAGAGGATTAATCTGGAACGTACATTTGAAGAGGAAACCTAGTGAAATTATGGATCACCCAAAAAGTATGTATACTTTGTTAAATCAACAAAAGGTTTGGGTGATAGTAAAACAAATATTTTTGAACAGTAACACTTCAGTTCTTTTTTAAATTTATACCAAAATTATGTAGCTTATCCTTTAAACCTTTTTAAAGAATCATCTCTTACTAACATGTTTACTTCTATTATAAATAAAATAATAGATTAAAAAAAACTTTCAAATCAACTACCTCATTATGTAATAAGGAGTATGTCCCAACCATAAAAAAATGTAAGTTCTTGTTAAAAGAAAAATCGCTCAGGTTCTCAAGGCATAAATTTGTTAATGATATCAACTGCGAGAAAATCAAAGGTTTGATTAATAAGAGTTTCACAAATGATATAATTTATATATACTTAAAACTAGAAAACTCTCAGTATTGATCCACACCACGTTAATACCATTACAGACTCAAAAAAATGATTAAACCAAAACAAGTGTACCAAGGTAAAAACATCACTCTCAACAAATATTTTTTCTATTTTTGAGAAATTAACACGTTAACATTGAGATATATACACTACTTAACTTATAGAATGATGGTTATGGATCATATTAGGCATGTTAAGCACCAAGTAACACAATTATTGGAGAAACCACCACCGTTCGGTCGAGGCAATAACCGATGCACAATTAAACGAACCTTAAAAAACGTTTCAATTTTTATGTACAAGACGAGAAACAAACAAAAGAAAGATTATTAAAGCCAAGCACACAAGACAATGTTTAACGTGGTTTGGATTGTGAAGAAATCCTACATCCACGAAAAACAAACACTCTTTCATATATACATAGGCTACAGAAAAACTCTCAAATACAAATGATTCAATCATTCTTTAAAACAAAAGATAACATGATTCAAAGAATCTTTTCTACAATGTTTATCTCTCACCTCACTTATATCTTAAATAACCTATAGCTATTTATCTCTCTTAGAAAATATGATACTTATGATTCTCATCACATATTGCATAACAATATCTTCGTCTATTTATAGGTTTAAGAAAAATACTAATTCTTCATCAGAGGTTACATATTAAAGTCCATTAATAAACGAATGAAATAACCCATAATCCATTAATATAAAAAAACTCGTAGTTAATATAGAGAATCTAATTAATACATGAAGATTAAAATAGAAGACCTAGTTAACATTGAAGACCTACTCCGCTTCGGCCAAGTTCTGGTGTTATGGTCTAACTCGCTTGGGATCATAGTGGTTCTTGCTAGCGTGGGACCAACCTGATTCGGCTCAACCCATATTTTATTTGACACCATGGTCACCAATCTTCGGTTGATTGCCTCGAGTTTTATATACAGCAGAAAATCTGTAACTAAGTCACGAGTCAACTAGTAGAGAGTTTTAACAGTTCTTGCCTAATACATGTCTGCGACAGATCCAACTATACCCATGTAGTTCTATAGCAATACCTATTTTAACGAGTTACTTCTAGCATACACCTAACAATTTTCACATATGCTTCTAATAACTCTAGCATTCGTTAAAATCAATCACATACTATTTAGAGACCAACTCACCTACATCCCAGACTTGCACAGCATCATACAGTTTGTGAGCTTCAAAATTCACAATAATTTGGTCTGACCATCTGAAGGATTTTTCTCGCTAGAAATCTTAACCATCTTCACTTGATCATTATTCATCACATCTCAGATGAAGTGCATCTTAATGTATACATGTTTAGTTCGCTTATGAAACTTTGTATTCCTCATCAAATGAAGAGCACTTGTATCATTTTTTTCATAGGTTCTTTACCCACAAACGTATTTATAAAATTTATGAGCGTTTGACCTCTGATCACATTATGAGATTCGTAGAAAATATCATATTCCTCCAATTTCGTAGACCATCGAACGGGTCTTCCTGAGATATCTTCTTTTTGTAATACATTACATAAAGGAGAAGTGACTCTGAAAAAATACTGTATCATTTTCCTTGCGGCTACCATTAACCTGAAGGCTAATTTCTCGAGATTCAAATATATTTTTATAACTTTAATCAAACTTTTACTCACATAATATATTGGCTTCTATATCTCTTTGTTTTCTCTAATGAAGACGATACTCACAACATGATTGGATATAAATAAATACATGTATGAATATTCGCCTCGTATTATAGCTGAAATGATCTTTGTTGAAGTCAAATATTCTTTTAGACTGTAAAAATCCTTGTTAAATTCTTTGTTTTGGTTGAATTTTATTGCCCCTTTAAGAACTTCAAATAAAAATGTGACTCTTATCAAAATCTATAGAAATAAACCTCAACAATGCTCCAAACGACCCATTAACCTTTGAACTTCTTTAATGTTTTTTGGTGGCTTCACAGTTTACAATGCCTTAAGCTTCTCTGGATCGACTTCTATTCCATGTTTATTGATGATGTATCCAATAAATTTTCCACTTTTCAACCTCCAAATAAACACTTTAAAAGGTTTTATTTGAGATTAAACTTTCTCAGATTCTCTAATATTTCAGAAAAAACTTCAATCTGACGATCCTCTTTGTTGTTTTTTTATAATCATATATCGTTTATGTATGTTTTCATGTTTTTTACTAGTTATTTAATTAGACGAGCCTTTGGTAGGTCGACCATGTATTTTACAAACCAAATGGCATAGCTTTATCACAATACAAACCTTTTTATATTTGAAAAGTATTGTTCTCCTCATCATTTGGTTGCATTTTAGTTTGGTTGTATCCCGAACATGCGTCAATGAATGATAAGAATTTATGACCCAAAGTTACGCCTACTAACTGGTCGATACGAGGAAGAAGGAAAATATTCTTTAGACATACCTTATTAAGGTCAAATATGGATACACGCGTTCTTTATTTCTCATTCCTTTTTTTACATGGCACCAGATTAACATCCCAAGTTGGATATTTTGACTTTTTAGTGTATCCAAGTATCGAAAACTTTTTACTTTTTTTACGTTGGCCTCTGCCTTCCAAGGAGAGAAATACCTCCTCTTTTGAGAAACCTACCTCATTATCTTATCGATTGCTAACTAGCGACAGATAACGGACGATCTGACTCAAGATACATCGTCAGCATTACAAGCGAAAACATATGAATTCTTCTTTAATAACTCCAATAATTTAAAGCATAAACTCTGACTTATTTGATATCTTATTTTAACCATCTGTCCACTTGCTGATCTTTCTTCAAAAAATTCCATTTGAAGGTTCATCGCATTGTGCATCCTCTCTAGCTTCGTCAAATTCTTTCTCATAATAATCATTTCCAACTGGTTGATGTCCCCCAATCGAATTATTTGATTCTATTAAGCCAATTTTTCGGGATCTAGAGATATAACATAACAACTTCTTATTTTTCTTTACTTACCTCTGACTATCTTTACTAGATCTCCCTCATAGCTAAGCAACTTCCAATCGGTAAGCTTCTACGAAAATACACCAACCATTGTCTCATAATTGTTCTTGAAAATAATATTGATCGAGCTACTATTGTCTACCAATTATGAATTTTTTATATACCAAGTGAGATTATCGGTCATCTAATATATATATTAGTCAACAAAAAGTTTAGATGATTGATTAACAACAATTTATAAGATTAATACTTCATTTTATTTTTAAATTTATAAAAAAAATGAAAAGAAAACTATATATAAAAAAACAATGTTCAAATCAATTAACTCATCATGTGACAAGAGATCTATCTCAGCCAAAAAATAAAATAAATGTTAATTAAATTATAAAAGTATATTTAATGAGTCTATGGGGTAATGATAAGCAGAAACTATTGCGACCTTGAGTGCCTAGAGCACGAAGACCTCAAACAGTTTAAGATCAAGGCCTAATATGAATTGATCAAGTGGGGAAACTAATAAAACAACCAAATCGAGCTCAATTGGAACGTTTGATGAAGGAACGCTTTTCTTTTCTTTACTAACTCGTTTTGCAGGTTTCTTAAGTTAATATACAGCATTGTTAAAGAACGAAAATGAAGAAAAAAATGCTGGATGGAAAGTTGTAGGCAAATCCATAAGTATTTTTGTTTTTGTTTATTTATTATGTGAATCTAATTTATATATATATATATATATATATATGTATATATATATATATATATTTACATGTTTTGTTATATCAAAATAAAATATAAGAGAAAACAGTAAAGTATGAATAATAATAATAAGTGTAAATGAAAACAAGAATACTTAGCATATACACCTTTTCAAATTTGAAACGGTTGGATAACCCTCATAAGCGGAAGGCAAGATTTTATATGATATATGGAGTATGGCTAAGTTATACCATAATATATATATATATATATATATATATATATATATACAAAAACATATAATTTTGTAAAATGGTACGTGACATCTATGTGCTTTGTACGCTCATTGTACATCTGGTTTCCTGTAAGGTGTATAGTGCTTTAACTGTCACAAAATACTTTTGTAGTAGTCTTATCCAAGCCCAAATCTGCCACCAAACCTTGAAACCATATTGCCTCTTTAACTGCTTCTGTTACCGCCATGTACTCTGCCTTTGTTGTAAACAAAGCTACAATAGCTTACAACTATGTTTTCCAACTGATCGCACTCCCAACTAGAGTAAATACATATCCTGTTAGAGATATCCTTTTATCCATATCACCTGCAAAATCATAATCAACAAAACCAACCAATGATCCTGCAACATCATTCAGCATTTCACCAATATCAGTCTTGTTAAAAGTTAAGCCAAAGCTCACAGTATTCTTAAAATACCGAAGTATCCATTTCACTGCATGCCAGTGTTCTTTCCCAGGACATCCCATGTACCTGCTAACTACACTAACCACATGTGAAATATCAGGATGTGTGCATACCATAACATACATGATACTACCAACTGCACTTGAATATGGAATCTTTGACATTTGTCCCAACTCAGCATCATCCTTAGTCGATCCTACTGCAGACAACTTGAAATGTGTAGCAAACGGAATGTTAACTGACTTATTATCAAACATGTTGAATCGTTGTAACACTTTCTCAATATAACTTCGTTGAGACAAGTGTAATGATCCTATACTTCTGTTCCTGACAATTTCCATACCAAGAATTTTTTTTGCTCTACCCAGATCCTTCATCTCTGGTGTGGATAATAATCACTTGAGGGTAGACTGGTAATTTCAAGTGGAGTTTTAAGGTGGTGTGTGGGTGTTTAACGGTGGTGTGTGGGTGTTTAACGGTTTAGAGTAGAGAGTAGAGAGATAATTAAGCAGCTTGGTAGCAGTTAATTCTCATTACCCATAGTTAATGCGGGTGGTTGGGTATTTATAGTGTAATGTTTGGGCCCTTATGGGCTTTCGGATCATGTTTAATGGACCCGGGTCATGTTTAAAGACCCATGAGTTCTAAGTAGGAGAGCAAGTAGCTTAGTCAAGAAGTGTTTAGGTTTTTTAGTACTTTTGTCATAGTTCGAACAGTCTTAAGTTCACAGTGTTCACAGAAATCTGTCCGGTCCAAGTGACCTGTTCGATCCCTGTCCATGTAACCTGTCCGGTATTCGGAGAGACTAGACCGAATTGCCCTTGTTCGGGGAGCATGCTGAATTCGGACTCATTAGGAGCCCCTTTTTTAGGTGTTTGAGCAAGTATTCTTGTCAAATAACTGAAAAACAGTCCGACGTCAGAAGTGGTTTTCAACCCGGACAGATATGTGGGTATACCCGGACAGATTAAGCTTTCATGAATTCAAAATGGTTTTTGTCAGAGTTAGTGGGACACGTGTCGCTCTCTGATTGGTTATTCCAGCCGTTTTTTCACCTTGAATTTCGCACCACCTTCTTCAACAAGTAACCTCTTTAATTACAAGTAGTGACATCAGCGCCGTCTTTTAATCATTGCCAAACTTTTCGAATTCTCTTAGGAATCAACTCCTTTTTTCAGATTTACTATAAATTCAAACTCATTTTCCACTGTTTTACCATCTCTTTCACATTCACTCTACAAATTTACTCAGAGCTTTCTCTCTCTAAAGCAAAGGTTTTCTGGGTAGTTTATGTTTACAGCAAGAACAGCACTGATCAAAGGTGGGTGGCTCAATCTTTCGGAGTTGGAAAGAGCACAAAAAGTTGAGAAGGAGAGACGAATAGCAGCAGGGCTACCTTCATTACCCGTTGATAAACCAGTCGCCTCTGTTACTAAGTCAGATCGAGGCTCATCTTCTTCCAAAGGTACTAAGCCCAAAAAACTCTTTCAATCCACCCTTTCGCCCATAGTCTCTGGTTCCTCAGTTCAGGAGTCAGTACCTGCTGTTGAGCTAGGAGGTACAGTTACAAGCGTTAGGAAAACTTCGCCTTTTATTGCAATGGGGTCTGACACAGAGCACTCTCCGGAGAAGCTGGTAGTTAAAAGGTCAAGCCGGCTAGTCAAAGGGCTAGCTTCCAAGAATACTCCCTCCAAATCGGGGGCAAAAAACAGAGGCTCTGGGTCTGAAGTTCCCAAAAGTGCTCCCCGGGAAAGACCATCTGGTCCGGATACCAGCAGTCCGGTACCTCCAAGAGAGACTTCTGCCTCTGAGCCCCAGCCTGAGATAAGAAGTCAAAGAAACACAGAAGGCCAGCAGTCCGGTAGCCAAGCTGAGCCAAGCTTTAACCCTCCCCGGACCACTACCACATACATTCCCCCAACAATTATGGAGGAAAGAATGGAGGACTCTGCTGAAGAGGTCCCTTTTGAGTCTGAGTCCTCCGGCCAGACTGAAAATGCTGCTGCTGCCAAAAAAGGCAAGGAAAAACTGTACTTGAGGCATCCGGACTTGCCGGAGTGCCTTGAAGAGAAGGTGGGGCCGTGTTTCCACAGAGTTGAGCTCAAATATCTCTTGGCCTTACAGAAGACCAAGTATGCCTTCATCCATACTTCTGACCTGGGTCGAATGCGCACAAAATAGGGGATCCCAGAAAATGTAAAGATAAGGATCCCCATAGATCCGGAGACCCCTATGGATTGCAAGAGGAACAAAATAGTCTTCTTTACATAGCTATTTAATTGGGGACTCAGGTTCCCACTGGACCCGGAGATCGTTCGATACTTCCACCTAGTGAAGCTCTGCCGGAGCCAGCTGAGTCCCAATGGCTGGTATACTCTGATGTCATGCATCATGGCATCTAGGCTGTCCGGGATCCCTCTCCCTATGGAAGAGTTCGCAGCGGTGGCCAACCTTTGCAAGCATCACCAATTTCCCTTCTACCATTTCAATATGGGGAACGATCTCAAGGCTGTTGATGATCTCTTGGAGTCAGAGAGCAAATGGAGGAGCCAATTCTTGTTTGCCAGTGACGCTTGGGAAAACGGCAAGAAGATCAAGGCCGAAGAGAACCCAAGCCTCCTCAGGAGTAGGTGGAGGAGTGACCGTAAGTTTCTTACTTTAAATCTTTGTCTATTTCTCTTCTTTGAGTTGGTTTAAATTAACTGATCTCTCTTTTGTTCTAACAGAGCTGCCAAAGGAGTTTGGGGATTATTTGAAGGCCGGACATGTTACCTGTGGCAAAATCAATGCTTGGGCCGCAGAGAACTGGGAGAATCGATTCCACAAAGCCTTTACCTCTGGAAACCTAGCTAGATCTCACTTGTGGAACACCACAGGCCGGAGAGACCTATCTTGGGAGGAGCTCACCACCCAGCCTCCTGAAGCCATTGTGCTTAGAAGGTCCCACGAACTAGACGGGACACTCTACCTGCCTGCCCGGGCCAAAGCCCCAAGCAAAATGAAAGGCAGGAGAAAAGGCAAAAAGGTGGCGAGCGATGCTGAGAAGGATGCCCCAACAGACCCGGAGGGGCCGGCCCAAGTTCAGATTGATGCAGCCCTCTTGCAAGTGGTGGAGCAAGAGACCGAAAGACAGGAAGTAGACCTCCCAAAACCTCCAAGGGCTCCCAAGAGGACTCGCAAGCAAGTAGGTGAAGGCGCTGACCGGGAAGCCAAGAAGAAAAAGACTTCCCAAGGAGATGAGCTCGCTCTCCGGGATCCGGAGCCTTCTTTCCCCACTGACCCCTCTGACCCAACGCTGGCCGAAGAGATCCCAAGGGACTTTCATACCGATGAGGTAGAGGGGGGAGAGCTCAACCTCGATGAAGTGGACATCACTGGTCTGGCTGGGCTTGGTGAGTACTTCATTGGCCTCCCCAGAGATGAGTTCGCAGGGCCTTACATCCCTCCGAGCAGTTCCAACACGGTCAACTTCAATGGTAAGATTTTCGTCGTTTCTAGTGAAAAGGACACCATAGCCCATTCTTTGCTTAGCATGTGCAGCCAGTACTCACACTGGAAAGACAAGTTCGGGGTCAAGCAGACATCATCAAAGACCTCAAGTCTGAGAAGGAAAAGCTGTCCGAAGACCTCCGCACTGCTACCACCAATGCTGATTTGCTTAAGGAAGAAAATGAGGAGCTGAAGAGGAAACAAGATGAAAGCAACACAAAAGTTGCCACCCTAGAAGGAACCATAAGAGATCTCCAGGAGAAGTTATCCGGTATGGAGAAAAACCTTAGTGTCTCAAAGGGAGAGACCACTGCCAAGGAGAAGATTATCACCAACCTGACCACTGACAAGATCGCTCTCGAGAATGCAGTGACCAGGGCTGCTGAGGAAAAAACTGCTTTGTTAAAGGACCAAGAGGCCACAATCAACGCCAAGATCAATGCCTATGCCAGGGAGATGATTAAAAGCAAAAAGTTAATGATTCAAAGGGTGAAGTCTGATATGGTTCTCCTTTTTCATGAAAAATTTCCGAAGAGGACCCTGGGGGACTTATGGCTCTATGTGGATGATGATGACCTTCCATATTATACAATGGTCGAAGATGATGGAATTTCCATTGGGACTTCATCTGATGATGAAGAGAGGACCGGAGAGAGCCCAGGTGAAGAGGATAATGATCCCAAAGGCAAGAAGGTAGTCGAAGGGGGGAGCGACTCTAAGAGTAAGAAAGTAGATAAAGGGGAGCCATCTTCAAAGGCTCAATCTTAATTTATGATTTACTTGGTTTATCTTTTATTCAAACTAAAGTCCTTGGAAGGCCAAGGCACTCTTTTTGTAGTGGTGTCCGGTATTTGTTCGGACAAGTTTTTTGTGTTGTATCCTGACTTATTCGAAAGTCTTTGGAAGGCCAAGGCAATTTTAAGTTGTTCAATGAATATTTTTGTTTTGCACAACCATCATCTTCTTTCATTATTTGTTTTAGTTTGGATAGCTAGAGTTTAAGTAGATTTTAGTTATTGCATTGTGAGAGTGTTTAAATTCTCCGGCTAGAGTTTAAATAGCCCTTAGATCTTTCAGTCCGGGTAGTATAACAAGAGACAGAACTTTGAAAATACTTAGAACCCTGTGCCACCAGGGAGGAAAGAGTATGCCCCCAAATATTTACATGGAAGTTCAAACAAGTAAATATTTACACAAGTGTTATTCCAAGTACATCCGAAGATGCTCAATATTCCAAGGATGAGTTAGAACCCTGCCATCTTTGTCTTCCAACCAATAAGTTCCAGGCTTGATTCTTTCGACTATAATATACGGACCCTCCCAGGTTGGGGCCAGTTTTGCGAAGAGATTTTTATTTAGTATGTAAGAAGACCTTCCTTAATACTTTGTCCCCCGGTTGGAAATCTCTTCTTTTAACTTTAGAAGCAAACCTGCTTCTCATCAAGCCCTGATAGTGTGCAACTCTGAGGTGAGCCTTAACCCGTCTTTCTTCTATCAAATCAAGTTGATTTCTGATTGCCACCTCATTAGTATGTTCGGAGAAGTTATGAATACGAAAGGAAGGGAGTGTCTTCTCTATGTGGGCTACTGCATCCATCCCATAGACCAAGGCAAAGGGTGATTCTTGTGTTGCAGCCCCAGGTGTTGTCCGGTAGGCCCATAAGACTTCTTGTAAATAACTAGGCCACTTCCCAGCAGCCCCTTCCAAATTCTTCTTTATGCCGGACATGATAGTTCTATTGGCAACTTCAACTTACCCATTTGCTTGTGGATGGAAAGGTGAAGAAAAGCAATGTTGTATACCCCTTGAAGCACAGAAGCTTTCCATTTCTCTATTGTCAAACTGTGGCCCGTTGTCTGTTGTTATTTTCTATGGGACACCAAATCTGCAGCATATGTTGGATATAATGAATTTTATAACAGCCTTGGACGTTGTCCCTGCCAAGGGGGCTGCTTCTATCCATTTCGAGAAGTAGTCTATGGCCACAATTATAGTTTTTCGCCCTCCGGACGCCACGGGGAGTGGCCCTACTAGATCCAACCCCCATCGAGCAAAGGGAATGGGCTCAGAAATGGACTCTAGTGGAATGGCCGGTACATGAATTTCATTGCTGTACCTTTGGCATGGGTCACACCTCCTTACTAATTCCTTAGCATCTTTCATGATTGATGGCCAATAGTATCCGGAGAGTAATACTCTTCTGGTTAAAGCTCTAAACCCACAATGGGCTGACCCCTCACCATCATGCAATTCGGAGAGGACTACTTGTGACTCATCATCTCCCAAGCAACGTAGGAGAGGTTTACTGTAGGACTTTTTGTACAATACTTCTCTTAATACGATAAAACCACGAGCCTTGTGTTTCAACGTTCGGGCTAGTGACTTATCTGGTGGCAGGACACCATCGGAGAGATATTGTAGGAGAGGAAACCTCCAATCTTGAGGCTGCTTCATTTGTATTTCAAAAATTTCCTCTTCTTTACCCTTACCAAGTTGAATTGAAGGGCTTTCAAGCACATGGATCCAGGGGTATGACTCCGTATATGCTATAGTTGCCAATGAGTCTGCTAGCTCATTTTCTGCCCGGGGAACGTGCTCATAGATAACAGCTTTAAATTTCAATGCTTCATTTTTGAGGAGGAGCAAATACTTTACAAGTTGCTCCTTTCTAGCCTCAGATTGGCCTAAGGCCTGGTGGACAAGCAATTGGGAGTCACTTAGCAGCTTGACCCTCTTAGCCCCACAGATATAGGCCAACTTTAACCCAGCTATAGCTGCTTCGTATTCAGACTCGTTATTAGATGCCCTGAAAGCAAAAAAAATAGCCTGGTACATGCTATCCCCATATGGGGAAGTTAAACATATACCTGCACCGCATCCCATAGTGCTAGATCCACCGTCTGTTCGGACGATCCACATTTTCTTATCTTTTATATCAGTAGCTTGCTCCGAATCTCTATCAGAGTGGAATTCAACCAGGAAATCAGCCACAGCTTGGGCTTTAACTGCTGTCCGGGGAGCAAAGTCTATGTCGAAGTCCTCCAATTCTACTGACCACTTAGTCATTCTTCTCGAAATGTCTGCCTTCTGAAGGACATTCTTTAAGGGAAAAGAGGTCCGGACGATGATAGGATGAGCCTGGAAATAAGGCCTCATCTTCCTTGCAGCTATCACCAGGGCTAATGCCAATTTTTCGAGTTTCAAATAACGCTTCTCTGCATCAATCAAGCTTTTGCTGATGTAATAAACTGGATGGGGATATCCACCAACCTCTCTTACCAGCACAACACTGATGACACAACTTGAAACTGCCAAATAAACGAAGAGAGTCTCCTCATCTGTTGGTTTGAACAAAGTTATGGGAGAGGAAAGATGTTTCTTGATTTCATTAAAAGCCTCATCACACTGTGGGGTCCACTCGAAACCCTTCGCACCCTTCAAAGTTTGAAAGAAAGGAGCACACCTGTCTGAAGACCTCGAGATGAATCTGTTTAAGGCAGCTAATCTCCCCGTTAATCGCTGCACTTCTTTAACGTTTCGAGGAGGCTCCATTTGGAATAGAGCATTGAGCTGGTCCGGATCGGGTTGTATTCCATGTTCACTTATGATGTACCCTAGAAACTTCCCGGACTGCACTCCGAAGACACACTTTTCAGGGTTTAATTTCAAATTCACTTTTACCAAATTGGCAAAAGTTTCTTGGAGATCGGATAAGTGCAACTGCTCATCCACACTTTTCACCATCATATCGTCAATGTATACTTCCATATTTCTTCCAATTTGATCTGCAAATGCCTTGTTGACTAACCTCTAATAAGTAGCCCCAGCGTTTTTTAAACCAAATGGCATCACCTTGTAGCAATGTAGACCCCTGTCCGTGACAAACGTGGTATGCTCTTGATCTTTTGGATCTACTTGAATCTGATTGTACCCGGAGAAGGCATCCATAAAGGAAAGCAGCTTGTTCCCAGAGGTAGAGTCTACTAGCTGATCTATCCGGGGGACCGGATACAAGTCTTTTGGGCAAGCTCTATTGAGGTCAGTGAAGTCAATGCACATGCGCCACTTGCCATTCTTCTTTTTTACCAAGACAGGATTGGCAGTCCACAAAGGGTACTGAGACTCCTTGATGTGCCCCATCTTTGTGAGTCTGTCAACCTCTTGCATAATGACATCAGCCTTTTCTTTGGAAAAAGCTCTTCTTTTTTGAACCACTGGAGCTACATCTCTCCGGACGGATATGTGGTGTGAAATCACATCTGATGGGACTCCAGTAACATCAGCATTGCACCAAGCAAAAACGTGCTGATGGTTCTTTCAAAACTTCAACATTTCATTCTTCAACATAGGTTGCATTTTAGACCCTATCTTGACACTTTTTCCATCTTCTAACCAGTGCGTTTCTACCTCTTCAACTGGTATCAACACTCCGGGGGTCTCTCTGGGGTCATCAATTTCACGCTCACCCCCAGAAAGGCCCTCAAACTGCTATTGATCATTAATACGGACTGCCCCCAGCGTTCGAGGAGCCAAGGCAGTGGCATAGCATTCTCTTGCAATGTTTTGGCTGCTCCGGACAACCCCAACCTGTCCCTGAACAGCATACTTTAAGCACTGATGGACTGTTGAAGCCACTGCATGCATCCCAGAGAGCCAAGACCTCCCTAGAATAACATTATAGCAAGTGGGACAATCCACCACAATAAAGAGTATTTTAACCATTTTCTTGAAAGGGCCCTTGCCCAATAACACCTCTTCTTCAAACTCTCCGATCACATCGGCTGAGCTGCATGTGAAGCCCACAATTGATATGTCCGACTTTTGAATTACAGCCGAATTTTTCATTTTCTTGTAAGTGGTTAGGAAAAAAGGATATTGGCTGAGCTTCCAGTATCCACCAGGATTCGCCTTATTTCATTGCCCCCTATAGATGCTCCTATGACAACAGCATCCTCATGAGGGCCAGCAATGTCTCTCAAATCATCTTCATCAAAGACAATGAAAGGGAATGAATTCGGTGACTGATAAGATGTCATGCCTCCTTCTAGCTGGGAGGCTAAATTATGAACGTGTCTCTTTCTCGAAGAAGCAGTAGGAGCTGTCATAGTGTCCCCTCCGAAAATTTTAAGTGACTCAAAAAATTTCATGAGCCCGGAGACCGACCTAGAACACTCTTCTATAGCACCCACCCTGTTTCGAGTTGGATCGGGATCCAAGTATTCAGATTCCACATCAAACCTTTCAACTATAACCATAGCCCCCTCCGGGGCAGCATTACTTGGACCAACCCGGTGAGTGTTGTCAGGCCTGTTGCCTCCCCTTCTTTTAACGTATGCACCCAACTTCCCCCTTTCAATCAAATTTTGAACTTCTTGTTTTAATGCTATGCAGTCATCGGTAGTATGGCCAATATCATTGTGATATTGGCAAAAATGAGTTGTTACGATGCTCTCTGGGAGACTGCAAGGTTGTCAGTCTCCGGTAATGCACTTCATCTTTTGTTTTATCGAAAATGGTGGCCACACTCTCTTTAAGTTCTGCAAACCACTCCGGTTGGACCCATGGCCCTCTCTTATTTCTGGATTGTTGACTCTGAGCAGGAGCCGCTGGTTGAGACTGAGCTTTTGCCCTACCATGCCCCTGTCCGGTTTCTCTTGCTTTGTTCCCGGACTGATTCTGATTTGGAGTTGGAGCCACTGGGGTGGATCTCACCTGCCTGTGCACCCTGGTTTTCTTTGTTTCATCAACGTTTATTTGTTTGCCAACCTGATTTAGCAACCCTCCCCAGGTCATGTCCTTCTTTCTAGTTACTGAATCAGCCAGATTGCCTGGGTTCAGACCTTGCCTTAGGGATGCTATTGCCACTTGTTCGAAGCAATCAGCCAACCCATTCTTTGTGTTCACAAAACGGCTTATGTACTCTTTCAAGGACTCATTTGGCTCCTGGGCACAATGGATTATGGTGTTTCCATTGCCCTTCAGCTCCTTACTCCCTACGAAATGCCTTCGGAAGACCACCCAAAACGTATCGAAATCTTTAATACAACCCTGAGGCAGGCTGTTGTACCATTTCAGAGCACTCCCCGTAAATGATTGGGAGAATGCTCTACAAAGTAGTTTATCATCATCATCAAAGTTCATCATGAAGTTCTTGAATTGCTCCAGATGGTTGTCCGGATCAGTACTGCCATCGTACTTCTCCATTTTAGTGCTGTCAAACCTCTTGGGGAGGTTTCCGGACAGGATTTTAGAAGACAGTGGAGACTGCCTCCAATTCCTTCCACGACTGAACACATTATCCTCATTGGGAGTTGCAAAGATACCTGGCTCATCGTGGAAAGCAAAGGGATCTATCAGCATCTTGTACGTATACCTCCGGTGGTGAGATGATCCCTTACCAATATGTCTTTTCATTCTTCCATGTCTATCTCTCTTTCTTGAATATTTCTTAACTTGCTTTTGCTTTTGCTTTTTCTTGGTTCGACCCTCGTCGCTGCTAGAAGACAAGGATTTTTTCATTTCCCTCACTGTCCGAAGAGCTACCCGAAGATTCTGAGCTCGAGTCAGAACTCTCCACCGGCTTGGACCGGTGAGACTTTTTAGAACTGGCATGCGTCTTTTTGGTGCTCACATGAGTTTTTGAAGCCTCAGGCTCTCTGGGGTTGTCGGTGTGATGAGCGACTGATGCTTTGGATTTTTCTTTCATGCCCATCCTGGCCTTTTCAGCCCTCAGAGCTTCTATTTCAAGCTTTAACCTATCACGCTCTTGGACAGTGTACTCATCGTTCTCTTCTACCACTTTGAGCAAAGCCGGTGGAAGCTCTGGATTATCCGAATTCATGCGGACAGAATTTCTTGGCAGGTTTTGAATGCTTGATTCAGGCACCTTTCTCTTCCCACTGTGGTCGCCAATTTGGTGTGGATAATAATCACTTGAGGGTAGACTGGTAATTTCAAGTGGAGTTTTAAGGTGGTGTATGAGTGTTTAACGGTGGTGTGTGGGTGTTTAACGGTTTAGAGTAGAGAGTAGAGAGATAATTAAGCATCTTGGTAGCAGTTAATTCTTATTACTCATAGTTAATACGGGTGGTTGGGTATTTATAGTGTAATGTTTGGGCCCTTATGGGCTTTCGGGTCATGTTTAATGGACCCGAGTCATGTTTAAAGACCCATGAGTTCTAAGTAGGAGAGCAAGTAGCTTAGTCAAGAAGTGTTTAGGTTTTTTAGTACTTTTGTCATAGTTCGAACAGTCTTAAGTTCACAGTGTTCACAGAAATCTGTCCGGTCCAAGTGACCTGTTCGATCCCTGTCCATGTAACCTGTCCGGTATTCGGAGAGACTAGACCGAATTGCCCTTGTTCGGGGAGCATGCTGAATTCGGACTCATCAATCTCAAATTCGGCACTAAGCTGCTTCTTTATCTACACAATGTGTGACATACTACAAGAAGCAATAATCATATCATCCACATACAACAACAAGTAAACATAAGAATCATCTGACATCTTTTGATGATACACACAACTATCATATGGACTCTTCGTGAACCCTTTTGACACCATGAATGTATCAAAACATTTGTACCATTTCCTATGTGATTGTTTCAAACCATACAATGACTTTTTCAGCAAACAAACTTTGTCCTCCAGATTAGGTTCAATAAATCCCTCTGGTTGTCTCATGTAGATTTGCTCATCTAATTCACCATGTGGAAACGCAGTCTTCACATCCAACTGCTCAAGCTCTAAATCTTGCAAAACTACTATGGGTAAAAAAACTCGAATCGAACTATGATTCACCACTGGAGAAAACATTTCATTGAAGTCGATTCATTCCCTTTGAGTAAAACCCTTAGCGACTAGTTTTGCCTTGAATCGAGATTCCTCAACCCTTAGATTGCCTTCCTTTTTTTGAAGACCCATTTACTGCCTACTATATTCTGTCCTTTAGGCAAGTCATCAGGCTTCCATGTTTGATTCTTATGAAGATATTCAATCTCTTCCCCAATAGCACCAATCCATCGATCTTCCTCTAAACTCGATATAGCTTCTCTGTAACTACTAGGTTCCCGCATCTCAACTTCTTCTGCAACTGATAGAGCATATGCAACTAGATTTGCATACCTTTTTGGAAGTCTAATATCTCTTCTTTCTCTGCCCAATGCTATACTATAAGGTTGTTGTTATGGTTCAAGCGCATCATCGTCACTATCATCCGATGCTGACGCTTCACCTCCTGATTCTGGATCCACCTCAGAACCACTTGAATTATTGGACCTGCTAAGAACCGATTCTACTTCAAGCTCCAGCTGTTTACTCACAACCGATCATGATTAGACCATTTCTCCTACTTTCTTCTAGCTGTCTATCGAAGCAAACTCATTAAAAGTAACGTCCTTACTGATGAGAAAACCTGGAGACTTTGGAGAGGTATACCATAACCTATATCCCTTCACTCCAGTAACATATCCTAGAAATATGCACCTCTTTACCCTCGGCTCAAGCTTACTATCTCTCACATGAGCATACGCAGGACAAACGAACATCCTCAAATGTTCATAATCAGCCGATGATCCAGACCAAATCTTAAAAGGAGTTTTACAATCAATAGCTGTTGATGGAGACCGATTCACCAAGTAACACACTATATTGATAGCTTCAGCCTAAAAATCCTTTCCCACACCGGAATGCGAGATCATACTTTGTGCCTTTTCACAAAGTGTTCTATTCATTCTTTCTGCGACTCCATTCTGTTGTAGTGTTCTAAAACAAGTGAGATGGCGCACTATTCCCTCAGCTTCGCAGAACTCGTTGAACTCACGATTGCAATATTCTAACCCATTATCTGTCCCAAGAGGTTTTATTTTTCTTCCTGTTTGCTTCTCAATCACCGTCTTCCATTTGATAAAGGTTGAATATGCCTCATCTTTCGTTTTTAGAAAGTAAACCCACACCATCCTTGAATAATCATCAATCAAAATCATGTAGTATCTGGCTCCGCTCTTCGATGGAATTATGTTTGGACCCCAAAGATCTAAGTGAATGTAGTTCACTGTCCTTTTATTATTTCTTACAACCGATTTTCTGAATTTGACTCTAGTTTGTTTACCAAACACACAGTGCTCACAAAATCCCAATGATTCTGCTTTATACCCTTTCAACAAATTTCTCTTTCCCAAAACAGCTAATCCTCTATCACTCATGTGACCAAGACGCCAATGCTACAACTTATTTTGATCATGCCTACTTTGGCTATTACTCTGTGATGATGCTACTGCAGCATCGCCCATAACAACACTCCCCTGGAGAATGTAAAGACCCTTCTGCAAACTGCTCTTCATGCATACCATTGAGCCTTTTGTCACTTTGATTACACCGTCTTCTGCACGGTACTTGTAACCGCGAGAGTCTAAAGTCCCAAGAGAAATTAGGTTTCTCTTTAACCGAGGAACAAGCCAGCACGTTAAAATTATAACAACCCCGTCAAACATCCTGATTCTAACGTTACCGATACCACCAAGAGTCAATGAATGATTGTTCCCTAAATAGACAGTTCCCTGCATTGGCTTGTAAGTATCAAACCACTGCTTGAAATGACACATGTGATATGTAGTGCCAGTATCGAGTACCCAAGAGTTTTCCCCAAAGTCTGAACTCATGGACAATACATCTCCTCTACCACTGTTTTCACTATCGTCAAAATCGTTCACACATTCAACAATGTTTGCTGTATTTTATTTTTGATTTCCCTTCTTACTATTCAGTTTTGGACAATCTCTCCTATAATGAACCTGCTCACCGCATTCATAATAGTTTGAGTGCTTTACCTTTAACTTGGACCTCCAGTTCTTCCTTCTTGAAAAACTCGCTTTGCTTCTAGATCTTCCCCTAGTTATAAGATCTTTCCCTTCAGCCTGATTGTATGGCTACAAATGTCTTATCTCCTTTGATTTCAGTGCCCATTTGACATCTGCTAGCGATAACTTATCCTTACCATACATAATGGTATCTACGAAGTTTTCATAGGGAGGTGGTAACGATCTCAATACAAACAAATCTTGATCCTCATCCTCAATATTGATATCTATGTTCTTCAAGTCCATTATAATTGATTTAAAATTATCTAAGTGCTCAATTATGGACATACCTTATTTCAATCTGAAATCATAAAAACGCTTCTTCAAGTATAATCGGTTTACTAATGATTTTTCTGAGTAAAGATCTCCTAGCTTCTTCCATGCGCAGGAAGCATGTATTTCACACTCATTAAAATCCAGTACAAAGCCCTTTCTTGAAGATCTTGCTTCTCATCTTCTTTCATCTCTTCTGGTAACTTATTCTCCACAGCCTTCCACAGCCCTTGTAGTACCAATACAGATTTCAATTTAATCTTCCATGACGCAAAGCTGGATCCCCCATCAAATGTTTTCAATCATGTATTTTGTTGCTGTAGATGCCATTGTGAAACCTTAATTGCAAAAGCCCTAATTTCACCATGTGGCTCTGATACCAATTTTATTATTAAATCACTATGCAATTATCACAAAATTGCTCCAGCACAGAACATATGCGAAGAACAGACTGAAATGAACACAACATTTAACATGGTTCGACAATTGTCTACGTCCGCGAGCGCCACCAGAGAAAAGAGTTTCACTATGATAGAAAATGTTACAAATTTTAGATTGTGTTTTGTGTAGTCCTGGTAGTCTATTTATAGGGAATAAATAGACTTACTAGACACTGGACCTAATGGGCTCATATACACTAATAAGAACTGTCAATGATACAAAACTGTACTGCCGAACACGGTACACTGTCAAGGCACTATTCGAATCATTTACAACAACTTGTCAAAAAGTTATAAAACAAATTGTGTCCCACAACCAATTGTGATCGATGGTGCAATTAGTCAAAAAATCGAACCGATTCTTATTGGTTCCGGTTTGTTTTCCAACATCATTTGAAATTCAGATATCTGTCGGATTCGGATATAATTTTTTTAAAAAATTGAATTCGGATTCGGATTCAGAAATAGAAAAATCCATATTCGACAGCCCAAAACTTAAGCATTGGGTTTCCAGAGAGAGAAACTCTATCCTCTCTCCAGAAACCCTAACTAGGTCCTAACTAGGGTTTTCCTTTTATTCCAACCGCCTATTTTTCCCATCTTCTAAATCTTTTTATTTTTTCGGTTTATCTCTTGTATGTTTATCTTTTGCTTCGCGTTTGGTTTGAAGGTTTTTCATTGTCTCTAGCTAGGTCTTCACCAGATGCGACCGTTATTTCTCTCACATTTTTCTCTATTCACTAGTACTTGTTACCCTCGTCGTGATATACTTTCAGTTCTTCATATTTTTATTTTTTTTGTCTTTATCATTTCAGAACTGGTAAGTCTTGACAAACCGATCATGTTTGTTGAGTTTCAACGAAGTCTATTGGTTAACTCTTTTGATTTGTACGTCGAAGCTTGTATTTTGGTTTTCTCTTTTCTTTTCTTCTAATTGGAATTTTTAACAGTTCAGTCTGTAGTTTCGACGAGTGTTTTGCGCTTAAACAACTTAGTCATAGATGTTTTCCTCCCTCGTATATAATATAATATACTATTTTAACTTTTTTATATCTCATCAATGAATTCTTCCTATTTTTTATAACTTTTTGAATCCATTGGATATTTCAATTTTTTATGAAATAGTTGTAGATCTCGTAGATTTGATATAATTTTGTATTCTTTTCTTTTAATCTTATGTTAATTCGATCTTTTCTGTATCGGGTAGTTTCCAGAGATATTTGGTAGTTTTTTTATCTCTAATAGATTTTAGGGGAATGCTCTGGTGTGTTTGTATGTTTTTATAATTTATTTAATATTTTCAAAAAAAAAACTAAGATAAAATAAATTTATTTTTTAAAAAAAATAATTGAATATAAAAAAAATCAACTATAAAACTTAGAAAAATACAAATAAATAATCTCAACCAAATTCATTTAATATTTAATATGGCCATTGACAACGTGTTTTACGAACATATAAATAGATTTCGAAACAAGGAGGGGAAAAATGCTCCAAGAACAGAGAGAAGCCATAAAACAGGGGAAGACTAATTCCTTTTGATCAACTCGATCATGGAGCTTCAACCTATAGAAGAATTTCCCGTTCTTCAGTCTACTGATAATCATCTAAAGCAACCAAGAAGGAAATTCGTCGATTTATTCAAAACTAAGGAGGAAACATTAACTTTACACCCAGAATTTATGAAGAAAACAGAGAACCATTATTCAGTGCAATACAACGAAAGGGTTAAATAAATTCTTAGCAAGAAATCTAGAATCACTCTGATAGGTAAGTTTAGTAATGGTATGCCAAAGAAAATGAAGCTTGAAAGCTTCTTGGCTACATTGAAATTCAGAGGACCATTCAGTTATGAAGTATGGGATTCACATCATATTTTCTTTGAATTTGAATTGAAGGAAGACGTTTCAAGGTTTTGGTCTAGAAATGTATGGACATTTGACGATATAGTAAAGAGAATCTTGAGATGGAATCAAGATTTCAACAAAAAAATCGAGAACCCAACGGTCTTAACCTGGGTTCGATTTGAAAATTTGCCAGAAAGTTTATATGATTATGGTCTGGTCAGTGATATTGCTTCTGTTATAGGGCCAACCTATAAGGTTATTGTACCACATAAAAATCGGGCTCATGCTAATGCCTGCTATGCTCAGGTTGAAATTGATATCTCCAGAAAATTGCAAAGAAAGCTTTGGATCGTTTTGGAAGTAATGATGGATACTGGGTGACAATCAGTTATAAAAATGTTCCATCGTACTGTTTTGGTTGTTACCACATAGGGCATAATCAATCTGAGTGTAAAAAATCATAAAAAAAAATGGAAGACTCTATGGCTTTACAAGAAATAGCAAAGCAAATGATGCCAAATATGATAAAGAAGAGAAAGATGAGAAAGAAGAGAAAGATAACAAAGAACCTTCTGTTGATACTACTCGATCAAGAAACGTGAACATTGTTAAAGTTTACAGAAGAAAACTTAAGTCGATTGTTACTCAGAAGGATCAAGAGGTGGAAAAGATTGGGAGTAATAAGGATATGAATCTTGATAATCAGCCAGATTCTACATAAGTTCAATCGAACAATACTTTACAACAGAATCATGAAAATGTCAAAGCTCATTCACAGGATAGTAGCAAAGAAGTTATAGAGGCTATTGATAAGATTGATGAAGATCATTACAATTCTCCTGATCCCAATATTGGTAGCTGCTCTCCTTCACCAAGGCTTGCTCCACAACAAAGCTTTAATGAAATCTTAACTTCTAAATTGAAAACTGCAAAACGAAGAAGATCTACCGGTAAGTTAACTATCAAGTCTCTTAGTTCAAGAGACAAAATTTACAAATCCTATTCTGAAAATGATCAGAGCGATTAGCTGGAATGCAAGAGGTGTGAATAACAAGCCCACCTTGAGAAGAATTAAATCTATGATAAAATCTGAATATATCAGAGTGCTTCCTATTCAAGAGCCTATGTCTAAGGGTGATAAGATTAAGGCTGTTGCTGAGGATCTTGGTTTTAGTGACTGTGTTGCTAATGTGTCTAATAAACTTTGGGTTTTCTAGATGTCTAATGTTAATGTCAACATTGTTCTTAATGTTGATCAATGTATCCATATAGAGATTGTTTATCCTGGCATCACTGATAAAATATACTTAACTTCTGTCTATGCCAATGCAATCGTATCCAAAGGCTAGATCTTTGGGATTGTCTTAAAATTATTTGTGACAATGAGAAGGCATGGATGTGTGTGGGAGATTTCAACGTTATTTCTTCTCATGATGAACAATTGGGCTGCACATCCTTTTGTCAAGTTAGTATGGATAACTTTAATGACACTATAAGAAGCTGCAACCTCAATGATGTTGGTTATAGTGGTTCGAAGTTTACTTGGTCTAGAAGTAACAAGTGGAGAAGGCTAGATCGTGCTCTAATCAATGATAAATGGATGTCTACATTCTTAGATACGCAGGTTTTTCACATGGTCAGAACATGTTCTGACCATGCCCCTCTTCTTATCTCAGCTAATTTACATAATACTAATGATGCTATTAACAAAAAAAAGAATTTTAGGTTTCTAAACTTTTGGTCAAATGATACTTCCTTTATAAGTGTTGTTGAGTAGGACTAGAACCAATTACTTGATAGCCATCCAAGCAACACTTTTTGGTATAAACTAAGAAGGCTCAAAATCTGCCTCAAGACTTGGAGCAAGGACAAGTTTGGTAATGTGTTCGATAGTGTCAAAGAAACTGAATGCAAGGTCAAGGCTATGGAGATTCTCTATTATACCAACAATAATCATCAATCTGCTGCTAACTTAGCTATGGCTAATATTATGTATTTAAAGGCTCTCAGAAATGAAGATTCTTTCTTAAGACAGAAATGCTTCAATAGTTGGCTTCATGAAGGTGATGGCAACTCTAAGCTATTTTATAATTATATTGCTAAGAAAAGAAGGAAAAATGAAATAAAGAGTGTTAGAGATGGTGATACCTGGATCATTGACAAAAATGAGATTGGGAATTCTGCTGCTGATTACTTTAAGAACATCCTCAAGTCTGACCCTTATAAATGCAAAGAAGATGAGAATAGGTTGCTAGATAGCAAGAATTTCGACTGCATCCCTTCTATTGTGTCTACTGATGACAACAATATGCTGCTCAATAGAGTCACTGGAGATGAAATTTGGAACATCATATGTAGTATGAAGAATGACAGCTCTCCTGGTATAGACGGTTTTAACCCTTTTTTTCTTTAAGCATTGCTAGTTTATTATTAAAAGGGACTTGTGTAATGCCTTCAATGCTTATATTCAAGGCAGTTCTATCCCTACTCCGCCTTTTTGCTACAGACATTTGCCTTATTCCTAAGACCACTAACCCTACATGGTGGAATAGTTACAGACCTATAGGGTTGTGTACCTTTGTTAATAGAATCTTTTCTGCCCTTATAAACCATAGATTGTCCAACATCCTTCCTAAGATTGTTTCCCCTTCTCAGTCTGCTTTTGTCAAAGGCAGACTCATTCATAATAATATTTTACTGGCTAAAGAACTTCTCTTTGATATTAACAAGAAGCCTAAAAAGGGCAATACTGTTGTTCAGTTAGACACGTCGAAAGCTTTCGACAGAATCTCTCATTCATTTATTTTTAAAGTGCTGCACTCTTTTAGTTTTAACATTAAGTTTGTTGGGCTTATAAAGAAAATGATTACTGATGTTCACGTCTCAATGCTTATTAATGGTGAAACTTTTGACTATTTCAAAATGAAGAGGGGATTGAGGAAAATGGATCCTATATCCCTTAGCCTTTTTATCCTTGGGGAAGAGTTTCTTAGTAGAGGTTTAAGCACCCTGTTTAATTCTCATCCTAAAATGTGCTATGCTGCTAGAACTTTTTATATCATTCCTTGTATCATGTTTGCTGATGACATTTTAAGTTTCACAAACAGCATCCCTAACTCTATTGATATTCTTAGTAGCTATCTAGATTTATACCAACAAACTTCAGGTTAGGCCATTAACAAGAGAAAAACTAAGCTTGTTGTTTCTACAAAGTCTAACTCTTCTAAAGTGCAAAGTCTTAAACTGCAAACTGGATTTGAGGTGGACTTTCTTCCTCTCTCTCACTTGGGTGTTACTGTTTCTAACAACAACAAAGCTAGAATCTTCAACCCCATCCTGAACAAAATCAATGACAGAATCAATGATTGGGACAGTAAGTTGCTCTCATATGGTGGCAGGTTATCTCTCATTACTAATGTACTGTTTCCTATTACTTACCATTGGATTCAATGCTGTGAGATTATTAGAACTATCATTTGTAAGATTGAAAATACTTTCAACAAATTTCTTTGGAGAACTAAACAAAATCAAAAGACAATTCATTGGTCCTCTTGGTCTTACATTTGCAAGCCTTTTGGAGAATGAGGTCTAAATGTCAGAAAACTTGTTGACATTTAAAACTCCTTCTCTCAGAAGTTTTGGTTCAAATTAAGGAAGAATGGTTGTCTGTGGTCCAATGTTATGAATGATATATATATTGTAAAAATGCTCCTCCCTTATACATTAGCATAAATGGCTCTTTAGTTTGGAGCAGATTATGCAATATAAGACATCAAGTTGATAAGAACATCACCTGGATCCTTAGCAGAGGTAACATCGACTTCTGGAAAGATTCTTGGCACAACCTCCCTGACATGGCTACTGAGCAAAATATTAACTGGTACATTGATGTAAAAGTTAAATCCTTTTGGCATAATAACTCTTGGTTTTTAAATGAAGTTCAGGCTAATATTAACAATGATAGAATGCTTAAGATCAACAAAACCCAGATTACAGAAAATGATGATATTATCTACTGGATGCTTTCTAAGAATGGCCAATTCAACTTGAAGCAAACTTGGGAGAGTATAAGAACTAAGCATAACTTCTCAAGTCTATACATGAAGATTTGGAACTCAAAATACCCAAGAAGTTCTCTTTTATGACCTGGAAACTAATTCATAATTTCATTGCATTAGACTCTATTATGATGAAGAAACATATTAGCATGGCTTCTAAATGCATATTCTGTGAAAACTGTGAAGAAAAGAATCATTTGTTTGTTAGCTGCTCATTTGCTTGACAAATATGGAATTGGTTTGCCTGTATCTTTAATATAAAAATCAAAAGATCAATGGTTCTAACTCACCTATTAAGATGCTGGTTCTGGTTTTCGAAATCAAAATTTCACATTACTCACTTAATTCCCCAAGCTATATGCTGGGTGATTTGGAAAGCCAGAAACTCTATTAAACACAAGGGTGTTCACATCAACATTAATAGAGCTATTGAATACATCATTAATATTCTTAAAGGTGTTGAAGTTAATGGAAATCTCAGTTACAAACACTGGTTGAAATCACAAAATGCAGGTGTAATTATGGGATGTTGCTCTATCGAAAAGAAATGTAAGCCTCAGTACCTAAGATGGATTCCTCCTGCCTAGTCTCGTCTTAAGATGAATGTAGACGCTTCTTGTGCATTCAATGGTGAGGCTGCTACTGGAATACTTTTCAGAAACAGCGATGGTGACATCACTCATGCTTACGGCAACCTGATCGGCAAAGTCACTCTCCTCCAAGCTGAAACTATAGCTATGTTTCAAGGGTTAACTGTTTGCTTCAAAAAAAATTGGACTCACGTGGACGTTGAGTCCGACTCCTTGGTTCTAATCAAGCAACTCACTAGCAGCACTGGTCCTGACATTGAAGATAAAAATGTAAGCTACTGCCGTAAATTTCTTGATAAAAACACGAACCTTAAGTACATTGGTCCAGAATCAGGCAGCTACTTGGCTTGCCAAATAGACCCTTAAGTGCAAGCTAAAACATCACTTTCAGCAGCATAATGCCCCCTCAAATCTGCTTGCAATTACATTCCTTGAGAGCTTAGGTTTATGGTATATTCAATGTTCTTGTTCTTCTTGTAGGTTTAAATTGGAGCTAGAGAAGTTTGTCAATGAAGAAGAAGAAGATGGGGTAGCTGAGGATTGAAGATGGAGTTTATGGAGTAATAGAGTAGAGAAGAAGAGTTGGAGTTTATGGAGTAATAGAGTAGAGAAGAAGAGTTGTTGTTTCACATTGTGTTTGGCGGGAGAATTTTAGCTTCAAAATTTTCATTAATGTTTAAAATTTTGGATCAATTATCTCCTCATCTTTAGTGTTTGTAAATTCTTCAATTTGTTAATAAAGTTGTTCCTTTTGATTAAAAAAGAAAATTGTGAAACGACAAAAGCAAAATCAGAAACGGTACCCAATCGAAACGGATCCCTTCGCTCTCTCTTCCTAAGGTTTCTTCCTCTATAGCATCCGGAGGAGCAAAATCAGCGAAACTCAGGTTTCGATTGAATCGAACTCACAAGATTCTACCCATCAGGTAAAAGCAACTAAAACCCTATACTCCATCGATCTCTAAATTTTCACATTTGACCCAAGTCGGAAACTTTACATATCATCCGAAGTATCGATTCATAAATCCTCTCTTCTTATTTGCTGGGTTTCGAAATCCCTGTAGATTATTATTGTAGTCTGCGTTCAAAACCTTAAAACTATAGAGAGAGTGTTATGTAATGTACCTCTAAGCTAGAATGTTTTATCTCTGTAGAACTAATATATATCTATGTACATGAATAAGAAGATGTATAAGCCATTGCCTTATAACATAGCCGATTTCCGACTCGAATCCAAGGTCCTAAGGATGTTTTGTAATGTGGCTCCTACCTGAACTAGTGGGGGTGAGGCAATTCATTTCTGTTCAGTTTTTTGCATACCATTGTAGCTTAAAGCTAATCCAACGCGTAAAATTTGAAACTTTGGTCGAAAGTTTTAATATTTATGTAACTCTTTACTGTTTCTCAACTATTATAGTCCTCGTTATTGTACAGAGGAACAAAGTGGTTCTGGTTCGTCTAACCGAGCTATGCCGTTGGAGTCCGATAAGTGGGGCTGGGAGCATGTTAGTATTTTTGGAGGTTTCGATAGAGGGAGTGGTACTAAGAGGTGGAAGTGTAACCATTGTAATCTTAGATACAACGGCTCGTATTCACGTGTTAGAGCTCACCTTCTCGGTTTCACGGGTGTCGGGGTCAAAAGCTGCCCTGCTATTGATACATCTTTGAGAGAAGCATTTCACGTTCTAGAGCAGGAACGTCTTGCTCGGAAAAAGAAACGGGTATCTGCAGACGCGAAGCCTTGTAAACGTATTCGGACTTCACAACCAGTTTTCACTTGGAAATCTAACAGTAAAGAAGATGTTGATGATATAGTGGCTAGATTTTTGTATGCTGATGGGTTAAATGTCGATATGGTGAATTCTCCGTATTTCCAAGATATGGTGAAAGCTATTTCTGGTTTTGGCTCGGGATATGAACTTCCATCAACTGATAAACTCTCGCAATCTCTTTTGAGTAAAGAAAAAGGAAGGATTGAAAAATCAATGAATCCGGTTCGTGAATCGTGGCCTCACACGGGTTGTACATTACTTTGTTGTCGTCTCGTGGATAGTATGTTAGGCTTGTCCTGTATAAGCATATTCGTCTCGAGCCCAAGGGGACTCGTATTTATGAAATCTGTGGATCTTAGCAATAGCGAAGAGGTAGACGATTTGTTTATTAGTTCCCTTAGTGATACGATTTCGGAAGTTGGACCTACAAATGTTCTTCAGATAATTTCAAATCTTGGAGATGACTTTAAATCTTCGATATCCGTTGTACTGTCCAATTTTCCGTGTATCTTTAGTTCTCCGTGTACGTCGCATTCTGTGCGTATTCTGATAGAAGAAATATCTGAAATCGAGTGGGTGAAACCTGTTGTATGGTGTGCCAAGGAAATCGAACAATGGATGTCGACTTATCAACTCTCTTTTCCATGCAATCTAACTCGAAATCTGAAAGATTCTAATCCTTTAATATCCAAATTTGCCCCTTCGTTTTGCCTCCTCCAAAGAATTTCTGGGCTAAAACAGGTACTTCAAGAATTGGTTCTTGGTGAAGAAGGGAAACGGTGTAAGCCTAATCCAGTGGTTGAATCCACGGTACTGGGTAACGAGTTCTGGGAAAAAGCTGATATCTTATTACAGTTATATGAACCTTTTGTAGTTTCTATGCTCGATGTGGACAAATCTGTGATGGGCGATATTTATGATTGGCGTGCCAAAGCACTTGATGGCGTTAAAAATAATCCGAGAATCGAAATGGACACATTTCGCGAGTTGGAAGGATTACTCGAAGAAAAATGGGATATGTTTGTTTCTCCTCTTCATGCTGCTGGTTATTTGCTAAACCCAAAATATTTCGGAAAAGGTCAGACGAAAGATAAAATCGTAATGCGCAGTTGGAAATTTGTTCTTGAGAAGTACGAATGCGAGAGCTCTGCGGGTAGAAGGGTTGTGAGAGAACAGTTAAGCTCTTACTGGCGATTAGAGGGATCGTTTGGAGACGAAGATGCTGTTGATTGTAGAGATAAAATGGACCCGGTTGCTTGGTGGGAGAACTTTGGCTTTGAAACTCCGCAATTACAGACACTAGCGATTAAAGTTCTTAGTCAGGTGGCGAGTGTAGGAACTTGCGACAAAATCTGGAAAAACGATGATTTTTCGCAAAGAAATATGAAAGATATTGTTTTCGTTCGAAACAATCTTAGGCTTCATAGCCAAAGAAGTGGTAGCTGCTCAGTCTCCGGCAAAAGAAACGTGAGTTGAATCCATGGATGGTTCTTATCATGATTGAACAAATTTCAACTCGGAATATTCATGACTAATTGCGATAGCGGTCATGTCTGTCAGATTCTGCGAAACCGAAACCAAGCTGGAATCTTAGGAAAGTCTGACGGGTGAGGCAACGATGACTTTCTTAGATTTTTGTACAATTTCAGTTATGTGAGAATCTTTGATTCCAGCGAGAGAAAAATAGAATTTCGTCAGCATTTACTCTTCGCTGGGTTGTAAAAAAAATCATCAGTTTGTTTTTTTTCCGAACAAATCTGCTTTCATCACACCTTGTATAGATGCAGAAATATAGTATTTTCTCTTGCTGGACCTGTTATTATAGTTGTTAAGGTGCCATCAAAGTCTCACATCCCCATATACATTTTTTTCGTCAGCATGAGATTTTTTGGAAGTGGACCACAAACAAAACTGTGCGGACCTATCATACTGTATGTTGGCCGAGCTCTATAATAGGCATAAATTACTAATGGTAGCAGTGCTGAAGCGTTGTTCCGCCCACTGGCTGACAGAATTGATACTTACGCCATTGGCGTAAAAGGCTTTTGCAAGAGCTTCGTGTAACAAGCTCTCTTTTTTAACCGAACCTTAAATTTCGCAAAACGCTGCTGAAATTTATGGAAAATTTGGCCGGGATGCCCCGGACGCTACTGATTTAGTAAAAAAATCGTTTTTTCATTGTCATTGCCGTTTTTCTTTGTCTTTTACATTGTCCATTTTACAGGAGAGGACACTGATAAGGACCCGAAACATCTTGTTACATTTCAGGGTTTAAGCAGACATCATGGAGATATGCTTATGATCTCTTTGTTCATAATGGTTTAAAGTAGCTGAAGTTAGCATAAATCATGGTGATAATGTTTGTTATAGTCTTCTGTTTTTCATTATCTTATGGTATCTGCTTTGCGTATAAAGTAAGTAAACTCAGTAAAGTTCTCAGCTTTAATCTAGGGTTTTCAAGGAGAAAAAAGGAACAAGACTTGAGAAAGTTGGGTTTCAGGATAATATAAAAAATAAATAACTAAAACAAAATTTTTAAAAAAGCAAAAATTAAGTCTTTCAAAATAAAATGTTCAAATTGAGCATGTTGCTTCAAAACTTAATATTGGAATCAAATCTGTCATAGTTTTTTTTTAAAAAAAGCTTTAACGATCATTATTTATTCTATATTTATATTAGCACTTGCAATTTATAAATAAGTAAAATGGTTGATTTTATTATTTAATCAATACTGAAAAAATGTCGAGTAAAAATGATTATGTTGAAGCAACCATTGGTCAACGACTTACCAGAAAAAGGCATTGGTCAAAGAAGGGAAGCCGCTAAATAGTTTTGACATTTAATGAGCATCAATACACACACTATTTAACATTTGATTTTATATGTCTTATTCGAAAGTAATTTGCCAATGATAAAAAAATCAACACCAAACCAATAATTTCGGTAAGAGGTGATCCGATTCAAACCGAACGAATTTTGTTTGAATAAATAATGGGTCCAATATCAGTTACAGATGATGGAACTCATGACTTTTGATTACAAAGGTGACTTATTTCACCAATTCGGCTATTCTACCAATTCGGCTATTCTTGTTAAAGTATAATGTGTCCGATGTATATTTGATTTGAGTGGAAATTTAGACTATTTGAATTGGAAATATAGTATATCCTCCTAGCAGCTACTTAAAATTAGACAATAATATTTGAAATTTAATAATTATTTTTCGTTTTTAGATATAAAATAAAATAAATAAATTCAGTTAATATTAAATTTTATATTGATATAAAAAATGATTTGTAAAATATAAAAATATTTTTTTAAACCACGTAAAGAATATGTGTTAGGTATTTTAAAAAATTTGTATTTATAAATTAAATTATATAATAGGGTATTATTATTCGAATCTTCGTTTAGTTTTTTTAAAAATTTAATCACATCAATACAGATTTTATATGTTTATTTTATATGTTTATGAATTTTATGCGTAAAAAAGATCATTTATGTTATTATATATAGTTTTTTTTTATGTTTTTGTTTTGAGAACGACGAACAATGTTAAGTTTACAACTTTCTTTCTCTAAAGCATCTATTTTTTAGTAGGTAAATCAGTGATATTAATGGTATTCTCACTGAAATATATTGGTATCTGGAAGTGTTTTGTTTCCAAAACCATCAATGAGAATCATAAGCTACTTATATCAGACTACCCAATATATGGAAAACCTCGACGAGGCTAAATCCCCAATAGAAGCCAGAGTTGTCTCGCAGGATTCATGATGTCTTCTTGATCCCGTCTATTTTCAAGCGCAGCTTGCTGAAGTTCGTCGTGCTCATCTTGTTGAGCTAGCCATCATTTATGGCCTAATTGAGAACATTGATACGAGACCTCTGATGTTAAAGTTAGATATTTGACGGGTTAATATAAAGACTTAAAATTTATATTTGGAGGTTTCGAGTTGATCGAACCGAGGATACTTATAAAAATACGCAGTATTGACACCATATGTGCTCTTCCTCTTCCTCAAGTGAGAGGGCTATTGATCTTGGTTGGAATTAGAGTAAATTAGAAATGATATTACCAGCGTTTTCACTCATAACATTATGGTCGAGCTAAATTTTTATCGTTCTACTCATCTAAATCTTTATCCTTATACTTGTCAATGCCATATTACATTTTAGATAATGGTACTCTATGATCCACCTTCTACTCATGTTCCACAATGTTATCACCATGAGCTGATTACCCAATTGATTCTGAATCAAACACCTAAACATAAATTGTCTATATCGAGCAGTAAAAGTATTCCTGAAGATGTCGAGTTGACGATAATAGTATGTGAAGTCGATGAGGTAACTACATTGATTTCGAGAGTATATCAGCTATCTATGACAAGGTCAAATAATTTATTCATTTCCAAAATTCTTTACATATGATTAACCCACGAAGAAGAAGATCCAATGCAAGTTTTGCAAGTACCATAATGATGTTGACCATAACACAAGATATTGTGAGCCTCATATTGTTATTGAAAATGTAAAAGTTATTGAGTTCATCAAGAGCCGAGCTATCGGGGGACAAAAAAAATCAAATTTGAGACTAAATTTGAGTCAAAACCAGAGTTTATGAGAATCAAAGCCCTTGCAACACAGCCGAAGCAGGAGCACGACTTAGTTGTTTTGGACAAATTTGAAGACGCGTCCGAAGACTATCGATTACAACTGTGATATTGTGGGAACTATAACTAGACAAGACTCGCTTTCTAGAGTCACCAGGTCCTCAAGAAATATGCATTCTTTTAATTTTGAGTTTCAGTAACAAGGCCAAACCTCTCAACATTTATACTAAACTTTATACTCTCCAACTATCTTTGATGATGGAGATATTTGGGGGTAGTCAACCCTCATAAAGATGTTGTTATTATATTATTTGTATTGTAGGTCCTGCAATGAGAAGAGTTATTGTCGATATATGTAGCTCATCAAATATTTTATTTAGAGAAACATTTTATAATATGAGGATCCTCATACTCTTCGGAAGTTTCAGATGACAATAATTAGGTTTACAATGGCATACGCTCCTCTGTATAACAAATTCGAGACCGAGGTCTTTTCGGTAGGTGAGAGTTTTAAAATACTTAGGAGCGTAATTTTACAGTGGTTGATTCTCTTTCTTCTTACAATGCTATTCTAGGTAGTCATGGTTTGTTAAGATATACGTTATTTCCTCTATCATGCACTAGTGTCTTCAACATTGATATTGGGTAGGATTTTTGGGGCTAACATAGTAAATTTTAAACAAAGATTGCAAATGTTTTGAGATCGTTTCCAGAAACGGAACTGTTTGGTTGGAAGAGATAGAATATGAGAGGTGAAGTTAGAGAGATAATATGGACTATTGTGATTAAAATGTATATGAATGAATAATGTATTCCATTTCCATAATTACGCAAGCATCTTGACTATTATTGAGTATCAATCATACAATATTAGGGATTATACATCCCACCCATAAGTAAGAAGTATTATTTAGAGGGGTTATTACATAACCACTTAGAAAATAATTCTAGATTAAATGTTAGAACTGACAAGCAGTTAATTTTATCTTAATTGTTATCTTAAATGATATAAGTGACTAAGCATAAATATTTTTAACTTAATCTTAATTAGTTGATCCATTTGTAGAATAAAGTAAATCTAAGTTACAATCTGAGCTCATTACATCTTTGAGTTCAGATGGATTATGATTTGAGCCCATTATTAGCTCGGTTTTGTTTGTAGAGTTTCGTTAAGCCCTTTATTTAGCTTGGATCCGGTTATGAAAAGTATATCCCTCATCAGTAGCCCATATATTTCTTACAAACAGAGTGAAGAATGAGAAAGAATAAACCGAGTGTAGTCGTATTATCGTCTTGCATGATTTAAGTTTATCAATCTCAAATATAATGGTTTTGTGTTCGAGTGAATGATTAGGCGTCTAATTTATTTTTGGCCCAGCCCTCGTGGCTTTGACTAAATTTTTTTCCTTATTTTTTTGGACTGAATGATTAGCCTCGAGTGCCTTTGACTTGAGCGACTTCTACGTAATATGTTGTTCCCGTATTGTGACGAGAGTTTATGGTATACTTTTTTTAATCAAAAAATCTTTGATGTTAACTTTTATTAAGTTGTTAGCGCACATAGTAATTCGAGGTAAACATAAAATAAGTACTATTTATCAAAAAAAATAAAACTGATAAGTATGAAAAAATGTTACCAGTATATTAGGAATTTCTCGAGCTAGGAGAGATCAGGAGGTAAGCAATGACTTGTAATTTCCCAAGCTCGTAAACATGACTGAGGGGGAATCGAGGTTATTAACTGTTATACAAGAATTTCAGAGACGAGTAGCCCTATAGTATTGCGATGGGAAAACAAAAGTACTACTATTAGTAAATAAATTAAAGATAAAGAATGGATGTACATCCCTTATGAATAATTTCCACCAAATAATTTAAGGATTTTTAATTGATTAACGCCCATATTATTATTTGGTGGCCCATACCAAATTAAAAAATTGATACTTTGAATATTTTAGCTATGTCACCCTTAGAACTTTAAAAAACTGAGCTAAAACCATGCATTAGGTGTTCAGGCTCGCTCATCACGCACCATAGTATTCGTTTTCAGACGATGCATGATTGGTGCTTTGTAATCGATCTCATTGAGGTACAAATTATGATTGGAATAAATCACCATGCAACACGTTACTCAAGACCAGACATCACATGTATGAATTATTTCAGCTCAAAAAATCTTCTAGAATGGGCCCAAAAGCGGTGGCTTTTGTTGAATGGGTCACTCCCCATAGTAGTGTCAACTCGTATGGAATAGTATTTGACCGTGGTGGTAGCATCTTTTTCCTTCACCTCATCTTCAACCATTTCATCTATGTATTATTCCACCTTAATATTCTTGGAAAAATGAGTGACCCTAGTTATTTTTTGACGTTTTCTTGCACATATATATTCCTTATTGGCAGAAATAATTTTGTTAAGGGTTTTATCACAACTACAAGGACATGTGCATGAGATTATTTCTATATCAAAGATTTCTTTGAGTTTATCTCCGGGTTCGATGTTTGTTTCTCTATTGTCCAAAAGCCCAGTTTGAATAAATTCTCTTGGTGAATAAGGAGTGAAACTTCTTATACCATTTTTTAGTTATGAATATCCCAAACTCGATGAATAATTCTTCTCTTTGGTACTTGTCAGTAGAATATAGTTTGCCAAACTCTGCAACAAAGAGAAACCTTAGCTTCAAAGTAAAAATTAAGATTTTATTTATATACATATAAACCATAATATAAAGTACGAGGTTATAGAGTTTCTTCTGGCTTGAGAAGCCAACATATTATGTATCTTGTCAACTAGATTGGGTTCTGTGTTCGGCTCCTCTATAGTTGGAATCTTATTCCCCACTTACAAAATAAAAATTATTTTCGAATTCTTATCCGACATGGGAAGATCATCTACCATTTTATGATGTTTTTTAGGATGATATACTAGAATGGAAAGGTTTTGTGTACGGTGATATGGGAAATTATCACGAGCTCTTCCATTTTGAAAGGGATAACAACTAAGCCATATGCTACCAAGGATCCTGACAGTATTTCAGGTGTTCGGTGTGGCATTACTAGGATGAAGGTTCAATAGTTCAAAAAATATTATAAGTTCATGATGAAACAGAAAACAAACCTCTAATCGAGCAAGTCAATATAGAGTATTAGCTCTTTGGATGTGGACGAGGCTAGAGTATCTCCGGGAGCGGGATCTCAAATTGAAAATGTCTCAGAAAACCCACACTTAAGTTGAATCCTAGCAAGAGAGCTAGGATCAGGATACACATAATGGACATTCATCAAATTGTCCACTAGATATCGGCTGAATTTCATAGTAATAGTTTTAATAGTGGTAGGCTTAGCCTTACTATTTTTGGCTCTCTAACGCCTTTTTCTTTTTGGATTTTTCGGTGCTCACTAGCAGGCATGGGATATCTAGTCTAAAGTTTCATGCTTATGCTTGTGTCCATGAGGGTATTATTTTTTAGCATATCACTTTCGAAGAATGATTTTAAGAAATGTGACTCATGTAAGTAATCCTTATAGTAGTATGTTCACGTTTAGATTTTATGGCTTCAAATGGTCTCTCAATACGATGCAAGGTAAATCCATCTTCATCATCTATATCAGACGAGTTGATAGAGTCTACATAGTCTTCTAAAGAGTCCGAGACTACTTATATTTCCTTCGACCTATATTTTTTTTTTCATTTTTCCACATCATTTCTTTTTCTTATAAATAAAAATCAACTATATTGATAAAATATTATATGGGCTGATTAGGAGTTCAATGAGGGTTTGGCTACGGAAGCTTGATAACTAACTTAGTAAAGGAAAGTAATTATCTCGTTTGTTGGCGACATGCTCGATGTGGTCCAATGTTATCGGTAAGCTCAACAGTAGTCTTGGTGGTGGCACAATAGGAGGTTAACGGTGACCAAAAAGGGTTTCGCGACGATTGTAAATTATTAAACACTAAAAAATTATCTTCTTGCACACTAGTGAATCTTCTTCTTATTTAGGTTAAAACAATGTTTGGTCAGTGGAATTGGTCATGTGTATCAACAAAGATACTGATGTTATATTTGTATAAAACGACCATTTTTTGGAGTTATTTTTTCATTTTTGGTCACTCGCAGTGATCACAGAACTAAAAAAAGACTAACAAAAATGATTGCGGTGTAATATAAAATGTTTTTTTTGATATCAAAATAACATTTGTGGCTTTTTTTATACATTTGACAAATTCTGGTGACCAATCATGGTTTTTAGTTTCTTATTTATTCGTACAACATGCATGAAGGGAAAGAGTTATAATTTTATCATTTACACGCATAATGTTTCCTAAAGATTTATATAAAAATATAAAGGGTAAATATATTTCTCCTATAATTATTCTTATTTCTTCCATATTTTTGTAGAATTTACCATTTTGATATTTCCATCATTACGGAAAAATCAAATCTATCATTCTATAAATAAATCTCAATTTTCTTTCTTCTCAATAACTTTTCAAGCTGAATTATTACCTCTAATTTCTCACCTTGTTGACATAACCAAACACTCTCCGCATTTATTTTTTACCGAAACCTTTTCAACTTCTCAAACAAAATCTCTATGTTTTTCAACTTCCTCTCATTTACTCTCTGCCCATGTTTACTTTTGATCGAAACCAAACACTCTCATGAATCAAAATTTTACTTTTTATCAAAACTATACACTATAAGGAACCAAATATGTACTTTATAAACCAAACCAGTCTTCAACTTTATTTACTTAAGAATTATTTAACTACAACCACATAATGATGTTAAACCACAACCACATAATACTCTTTTTTGGGGTATCAACTGTTAGGATGTGTTTTTGTCTTATTTATGTCATGGATGAATTAAACAATTCTACTTAGAAAACATAAAAGAGTGTACTAAGTCTGCTAAATCATGTGTTTTTTAATTTTTATTACATTTATTTTTGAAGTCTGCTAAATTATGTTCTATATTTCAGAACTAAGTCCTACTTCAAATAAAATTTACATGTGTTTGACACATAATTTCAAGGTATTAACTTGAAAGTATGTGTTTTTTTTACAGAATTAACATTTAATTCTTAGTGGTCGCCTAAGAATTAAGTATGAGTTTTAAAAAATAAACACCTAATTACGAGTTGGTACCTTGAAATCATGTGTTCTAATATTTAGAAAAATATAAACATCTAATTAGGAGAAAGCACCTCAAAATCAGTCGCAATGTTTTTAAAATTAGTTGCTTTGGAAATATGTCCTCGCAATTGTATGTGCAAAATCAGAATTTTAAAACTTGGTTTCATCAATTCGGGGTTTTGATGTTTAATGAATGTAAAACTTAGAGACAAAACTAAAACACTTTGTTGATGATTTCGGTGATGTTCTCTGGTGTTGAGTTTTTGTTTTTTCCATTAGATTTTAGAAGTTCAATATATCTTGTTAGAACTTTTTGAGTTTTTTCCATTTTATTTTAGAAAATTTTTAATAGATATTGCATTGAATGTAAAAAGAAAATAAAAAGTTAAAGATATGAAGTTAAAATCTCAAAGTAAATAAAAAGAATATAAATAAATAAAAAACTAGCATAAACCTAAATTTGAAATTAAATAGAGAGTAAAATAGTAAAATATGTTTTAATTTTTTTTAAAATTCTTAACTCAAAAATATAATAAATATTATTTAACACTAAGAAATTTAGACTACAATCGGTGCATAAACTTGACCCCAATTATCTCAATTACAAAATAAAGAAAATAAAAAACTCACAACAAACTATGCTTATAAACAGTTTGTTCATAAATAGGTAAGTTGATACTTGGGTATAACTCTTAATCCACATAACAAGTCAGCCAATTTTATCCAACTCTTGGAAAAGATTAAAGAAAAAATCACAAGTTGGGAAGGAAAGAAGCTTTCGTATGCAGGAAGACTTACATTGATCAACTATGTACTGATGCTTATCCCACTGTATTGGTTGCAAAGCTGCTGGCTGCCCACATCTATCATCACCAAAATAGAGAAGTTAATGAATAAATTCTTACGGGGCTCAAGTAATGAAGAATATAAAATGTATTGGTCTTTATAGTCATCAATATGTAGGCCATTGAATGAGGGAGGTATCAATGTTAATAGTCTTTAAGATATCCAAAAAGCCTTCTCTTGTAAGTTATGGATAAGGTTCAGGGAGAATACATCACTTTGGTTAAAGCTATAACATAGCATATACTGTAAAGGGGGACATCCACTACAAATAGGCTATTCTAAGCGGGGCTCACAAACCTGGAAAAGACTAGCTAAAGTCAAAGAATTTGTTGAAGCTAATGTCATTAGAAAATAGGTAAAGGCAACGGTATCAAATGTTGATTTTTTTTTTTGTATCGATATCTGGCTGGACAACTGGTATGGTAGACCACCTTTAATATGTCTTAATTCAAACTGTAATAAAACATGGTTCAAAGGCCTGATGGTTAATTCATTGGGGAGCAATAATTCCTGGAATATGAACAAAATGACTCTACTATTAACTAACTGTAACATCAACCTTATTAAAAAAACTCAAGATTAAGGATCACGAACCTTATGTTATTACATGGAAGGTATGAAAAGATGGTTCTTTTACTATAAAAGACACTATGAATGCCATAAGAACTGCTTATAACAACTCATCCTTATATGAAAAAATATAGAATCAGATATCTCTTAGGAAATGTTCATTTCTAGTTTGGAGAGTTATGTAAAATAAATTACCAGTTGATTCTATAATGCAGCCAAAACATATAATTATGGCCTCAAAGTGTCAGTTTTGTCAAAACTCAGAAACAAAAGAACATCTATTTATATCATATACTTTTGCGTGGAAAATCTGGTCTTACTTTGCAAGAATACTTAAAGTGGATATAAGGAGCTCTATGACTGTTAAGCGCATGTATAGAACATGGTTTTGGTCTGCACCAGTCAAGAAACACATCAAAACGATTCTGCCTACCATCATTACATGGGTGATATGGCAACAACGCAACAAAAGCAAAATGAATAATGAATCTACATTAGTAATGTCTCTATCAACTATATTAAATACATGTTGATATCTCTTGACCATTCTAACCTTTTGAAGTCTAAGCATTGGAAACATAATGAGAAATATGCAGTAACTCTTGGCTACATCAACCATCTCAAAAACAAGAAGAAAGTTTCCTACTTATCCCGGACTGCTCCTGTAAAAGGTAGATTTAAAATTAATACATACACAAGTTGGTCATTCAATCGTGAGGCAACTGGAGCAGTTATAGTCCGAGACAGTGAAGAAAAATTTATACTAGGTTGCAGCAACAACTATGGGAAACTATCAACTATAAAGGCTGAAGCTAGAGCAATCTATGATGGTCTTCGACTGTGGAGAATTAAAAGAATAAGGGGAGTGGATATTGGAACTGACTCTGAAATCTTAGTTAACTTAATTTCAACTCGAAACTATCCTAATCAGCTAAAATCTATACTGTATAACAAAAAATCTCTTACAACCAGTACCATGTCTATTCATCATATATATATATATATATAACAAAATCGAGCAGCCGATTGGCTTGCTCGATGGACACAAAAATGCAAAATGAAGATGGATTACAAAAACTGTGTACCTCCACATGAATTGGCAGCTATAATATTCCTAGAGAGTCTACAACTAGGTTACATTAAAGTCGACTAAAGTTTACTTGTATGAAGTCTCAGGCCACAAGTTGTTTATATGAAACCTGCCCAGAAGAACTGAAAGCGCTGAAAGAAGAACTGAAAGCGCTGAAAGAAGTCCAACTCTCTCTTCAAAGCACTTAGCACTAAAAGCTGGTGGATATCTTGAGAACTGCTTTAAATCAAGATGGATAATGCCACTCTGTTTCTCCAGTAGAACAAAACAACCACTATTACTCTAATTATTCCTGAAATTGCAAAAGTAAATCTCTTTTGTTTCGAGAGAAGGAAAGAAGCTGAGATAAATAGATGATGAGAAAAAAAACCTACTGTAAAACGAAAGAGGTGCTAAGATTTCGAGTTTGAATGAGGGAACAAAAATTCCGAATTTGGCGCCTTGCCAAATTTCAGAATTAGTTAAAAGGACAATTTACACTAGACCCCCTAAATCTTTATTTCCTTAAATAATATTCTACAACTTTGTAAACCTCGATTGATGTACTTTATTCTTAATAAATTTGTTTCTTAGAACTAAAAAGATAAAAATAGGTAAGTTGAATTTTTTCCGTTTAAACCAACCTAAACAATACCACACATGTCAATCTTATTATTTAAATCCCGGCGAAGATCTAGTTACTAGATGTTTAAATTTTAACTCAAATTATGTCTCTATTTAATATTTAGTTTTGAAAAAATTCCAATTAGTTTTTCTTTTTCCAAAATTTAGATTTTACTCTAGTTGATAGACCTGAAATTAATTATCTTATTCAGAAACATCAAATCGAATCCAACCCGAATTCCAAAATAAGATTCGAAATCTAAATTCCACTTTTATTTTTAAACATCGTATTTATGTGAAGAATGAACATTCTGGAGTTGATCTATATTTTACTTTCATAATACAAATATAAATAAAATCTAAACTAACTACCAAAAAAATATCGATTTACAAGAGTGCTACCCCTATAAAGTTGAAAAGAATACAATAACAAACTTTTTAACGCTTCAATATTTTATATTCCATTTGCGAATATATTGACTTGTAAAAGTCGACGGATAGTCAGATATTTTTGACATTAAAGAGGAGAGGAGTAGTTGTTATTTTTTATTCCAACACATGTGATTTAGTTATTTCGTTTTAGGTGGAAAAAAATAGAAAAAAAGTGGTTGTAAAGAGACCGAGACTGGACTTAGAATTATAATTTGTTAATATAGTTAGTTATTTTTAATCCACAAGAAATAAATTATTCCTTTTTACTCCAAAAAACCTTTTTAATTTAGAATATCTGTTTAACCATTTATTTGATGGTAATTAACTTTTGGTATTCAAATAAAATTTAATTTAGTAAAATTTATCTGTTTTATCCTATACCATTAGTAAATACTTATTTATATTATAAAACAAAAACTATCTTAAATCTAAACCTCAATTATAATTATAATTATAAATTTTAAATATACCAATATTTTAAAAGATATTGAAGAAAAATAGTATTTAATATTAAGAACCAAACATGGGAGTAATAATATTATCATATAATATTCAAATATAATTATTTATTACCTATTTCTTTAGTACTTTTATATCTTTACTAATTATATAAGTTTAAAAGAAAAACAAATTCAATATCTTCTAATCTGTAATTCAAAACAAATATTTGAAAGTATTATTGGTTCTGTTTTTTTAAATCGAACTAAATTCATGAATTGTTCCGTGATCTCTGTTAACTTTTGGTTCACACTTTCTAAATGTCAACAATGGTTAAGGGAAATGCGAATTGGGAAACAATGATAAAATTTTATTTTTTATTATGTGAGAATTGCGAATATGAATAAATGCAAATTAAAAAATAAGGATTAAAGGAAGTTAAGGATAAATATTTGTTTACCTAAGTGTGAATTGCAAATATAGGTAAATGTGAGTCGCTAACTAAGGGTTATAGAAAGTTTGAATTGCGAAACAAGGGGAAAATTGAATCTTATTTTTCCTTAGCGCGAATTGTGAACATGGATTAATGCGAATTGCGAGACAAGAGTTAAAGATAGTGTGAATTATGAAAAAGGGTTAAATTTAAAAAAAAAATTGCCTAAGTACAATTGCAAGCATGGACAAATGTGAATCGCAAAACAAGTGTTAAAGAAAATGTAATTTGCGAACATAAACAAATGCGAATTGCGAAACAAGAGTTAAAGTAGTGTGAATTATGAAAGAAGGGTTAAATTTGAAAAAAAAACTTTGTTTGCCTAATGACAATTGCGAACACGGGTAAATGTGGATTGTAAAACAAGTGTTTAAAGAAATGTAATTTGCGAATGAAAGTTACTCGTATGCAAAAAAAAACAAATTTAAAAAATAAAATCATTAGTATTTTTATATATTTATTTTGTACTCTTATTCAAACAATGCAGATTTTTAAAATTCTAAATAAAAAAAATGTGATGAAAATATATTTATACAAAAGAAGTATTTTAGATAAAAAATATTGGTTGAGATATCATTTAGTAACGTATTTGGTAAGATTTAGAATAACAATTGATAATTCACTTAATAAAAGTTATAGTTTAATTTTAAAATTTAGAATGAAATCTTAAACCTGAAGCTTTATAATAATTCATTTTTATGGAAAAAAACATATTTTGTTTTCGAATTCATGAACGTATTACGAAATAAATATAAATTTTCACTTGCTCTATAAAATATTTCCATTATATTAAAGAAAATGGTTTTTATTTTATCCTGCTGTTAGGTGTAGGCTAAAAGTACTTGGTGCAGCTCATCCGATAATTAAAATTTGAAAACTTGTGTGAGGCAGGACTGAAAGATTGTAGCTCTCAAATATCTAAATGACACAATGTTCGGCTGGAGACTTAGGTGCATAAACTTTTTCTATAATCTAAGGATGAGATTTGCGGAAGAAAAATGTTATATTACTTTTCAGACCGTGTGTGATCAATACCTACTGGACCTAGTGGAACTAGATGCATGCACATGTAGTTGAATACTTTTGAATATATTTATGTGTTTCTAGATTATACTGATTCACTAATATATTTAGGATTGAAAGATTGTAGCTCTCAAATATCTAAATGACACAATGTTCGGCTGGAGACTTAGGTGCATAAACTTTTTCTATAATCTAAGGATGCGATTTGCGGAAGAAAAATATTATATTACTTTTCAGACCGTGTGTGATCAATACCTACTGGACCTAGTGGAACTAGATGCATGCACATGTAGTTGAATACTTTTAAATATATTTATGTGTATCTAGATTATACTGATTCACTAATATATTTAAGAACCTAAAATTGATGAATTAATCTCAATCATTGATCAAGTAACCGTTATTTAAGCATGTTTGACGAATGAGCAAATTGATCCACATACACAACATCATCAAATGTCTAAAATAATGGTGTTATTTCCTAGTGTAAATTATGGTTCGTGCAAATGCGAGTGTTACAATATTTTTTACGTTTAGCTATTTGGTGGAACTTTTAATAAGTTGTTATCATGAGTTTGGATGTTCAACTCACTCATAATTGGTTCTATATGCGCACAATAAAATTTTATAAAGAGAGAAAATAAGAGCTTGTGTGATTTTATATATATAACCAAATTACAAGATTTAATGGTATTTGAGAGAGTCCTTATATATATATAGTTATTTATATAAGTCAGATATGCTTTGTAAATATAATAAGAATGGTCTATTTAATCGTATTTGAGAGAGTCCTTATATATATATAGTTATTTATATAAGTCAGATATGCTTTGTAAATATAATAAGAATGGTCTATTTAATCGTATTTGAGAGAGTCTTTTTTTAAGACTATGACTTCTGTTCGGAATACGGGGTCTGGTCCGCATATTCCGCCTCCGTATATAAGTAAGAACACAAGACTATGACTTCTGTTCGGAATACTGGGTCCGGTCCGCATATTCCGCCTCCGTATATAAGTAAGAACACAATCGATCTCAACACTAGTATGATATTTTCTGCTTTGGCACCCGAAGGACCTCACGGCTTTGCATTTGGTCCACTACCAAAATGCCTCATACTAGTTAGTTGAGGCCTCATACTATTTGAGGTATGTTCTCACTTATATACCATTGATCCTTCCCATGTTTAACCGATGTGGGATGTGGGACTTTGGTCGCCATCCTAACAACTTTTTTATAATCAACACCTTGTAAATTTGTTTTAAGTTTATGTATTTTTTATTGAACTTTATGTTGGAAGGTTTACATAGTCAAATCTCTATGTCTTTCTTGCAATACTTGCAAGGAGTGAATCACTAAAGTTCTAAATGTACGGCCCACTATCAAATCATATAACTTACACATATAGTTTCTGCTTACTACCGAATGAATCTTATTATAATCATCTATGAGTCTGAAATATAGGTTTTCTTGTTTGGTCGAGTCCCCGATGTTGTGGTGTAGTGAGTGTGGATAATCTAATAATATTTTTTGTAGGTGATATACACAAGTAAGAAATATAGAGATCATTTCAGATCTCGAGGTTAGAGATTTGGTTCCCACCTTAAAACCAATAAAGGTCGCAACGATGAGTTTTATGAAGTTTGATATTAATAAATACAATAGATATTTTAACCTTTAGAGAATTAAGATTTGGATTTTACTAGTACATTAAGGATTTTATGTTTTTATTAATGAGAGAGTTGAAGAAGAGGTTGATGCTGAAGCACTATCCAAGGCACATAGTGCTCTGATCTTTAATTTTGAAGATGAGATTCTTTAAGAATTTTTTGAAGAACATACAACATTATGGATATGGAATCGGTTGGAAGCCACCAATACACTATCAATAAATAGTAGCAATGTGATCCGAAAATACTCTGATGATTTCAATTGAATTATTTTTAATTTGAATGCAGTTGGAATCAAGATAGAAGATGATGATCAAACAATAATCCTTTTGAGTTCTCTACCAAAGATGTTTGAGTATGTTGACAAAATTTTATATAAAAAATATTACGACTGCTAAAGAAAACAGTGCTTTGAACTCAAATGATTTTCCAATTAAGACAGTTTTAAACAGTCAATCTGATGGTCTTAGACTGAGTATAAGGGGTAGACCTGAACGGATATATTCAAACAAGAATCTCGAAAACTATCGATCCAAATCAAAAAAAAAATTATGAGTGATTCCAAGGTAAAATGTTGGTTGGGCAATAAGGAAGTCATATTGATAAAAACTGCCAAGAATGAAGAAAAAAAGATAATTATCCAAAATATGAAGGTAAAGATGTTACAATGGTCCCTGATGATTAATACATTGTTGTTTTAATGGTTTCTACTTGCGGATAATGAAAAATGGGTCTTGGACTCAAGAGTTTAATTACATATGATATCTAATAAACATTTACACGAAAACCTAAAATTTATTGATGGTGGTTAGGGCATACTCGGTAATGATAAACCTTATGTTATAAATAAGATGGGTAACATTCGACTCAAGTTATCTACATGACTTGATAGAGTGGAAACAAATATGAGGTATATGCCCAAAATAAATAAAAAAACGTTTTTTTCTATTAACATGCTAGATGAGGAAGAGTTTACACATAAGGGTTAAGATATCAGACTTATGATTCGGTAAGGCTCATTAGTTTTTATAAAATCTTAACAAACTAATGATATTTTAGTTCTTAAAGGCTCTACAGTGGTCGGAGGTGTGTCTAGTGTAGAGAAATATTCAATCAAATTGTAGCATTTTAGGTTAAGACATGTGAGTGAGAAACTTTTATTGAGCATAGCAAACAAGACTTGTTAGATGATAGCATGGTTCATAAATTAATCTTTTGTGAAAGTATGTTTGGTAAAATAAAAAATATTTAAGTTCATCCCTAACAAGCATACAACCAGTGATGTGCTTGAATATGCTCATTCGTAACCAACCATGGATGTTGCTAGGTATTTTATGTCTTTAATTCATGACTACCCCAGAAAAAGTATCGGTATACTTTTGGATATCACAGATGAAACATTTGATGTTTTTAGGAACTAGAAGAGGTTGTTGGAGAATCATACTGGAAAAATACTAAAGACGTTGAGGAATCAGAATGGCTTGGAATATATGAATCAGGAAATTCACTAAATATTGTTCTAAACATGGAATTTCTAGACACTAAACCGTGAGAGAAACTCCCCAGAACATTGTTGAAAAAGGTAAAGTGTATGCTTCTAGCAACTAGAATGAACCTAAACATCCGTGGAGAAGCAGTAATAACAGTTGGATAGTCATCAACAAGAGTTCATCCATGATATTGGAGTTTAAATTTCCACAAGAGATATGGACTAGAAATAAACATGTGATGGAACATTGAGAGTGTTTAAATATGCTACATATGCACATATAAATCAAAATAAGCTTCAACTGATAACACTAAAATGTGTGTTCCTTGGGTATCCAGAAAGAGTAAAATGGTATAGGTTATGATGCATGGAACCTGTAAGTCAGAAAATTTTAATTAGTCAAGACGTGGTTTTCAATGAGTAGGTGATCTTAGTGGTTAAGTCGATGGATACTAGTATTACCAATAAGAGATGCGAAGTTAACGATGAGTCTGAACAAGAGAGTGAAGATAAGGATGCTTCTGCCAAAGAAGATTTCAGACTTGTTACAGATCAGCTCATGTAGATGAAGTTGACCCATTGTATGAAATAGAATATGGTCAAGAGTTTTATATTTCAAAGCCTGTGGATGTTCGGGCCAAATAGAAACATAATGATTTTGACAGCTATTAGTTGGTGAATAATAGATCATGGAGACTTAGAAAGACTACATATAATTATAATTTTTATGATATTATATGTTATGCTTTAACGATTGAGATGCATAGAGATGTTTTAAAAAATGAGATTTATTACAATACTATGAATATGAGTTATAAGTCGAAGTTGATGTAGGCCATGAGAGAAGAACCGAGTTCTCTGATGAAGAATGAAACATAGATTATTGTGAAGCAACCAAAGATATAAAATCTTGTTTCGAGTAAATGGATATTCATGAGGAAGTAAAAAATTCATAAATTTGAGTTATCAAATGTAAAGCTAGGTTGATGGCTAAATGAATCACTTAAAATGAGGGTGTTAATTTCAATAAAATGTTCTCACTAATTGTGAAATAAAACTCAATAAGGGTTAGATTGTCAATTATTGCTAGATTGATTTTGAGTTATTTCAAATAGATGTTACTGCAATCTTCTCACATAGAAAATTGTAGAAGACTATCTACATGATTTAGCCTCAAGGTTTTGAAAAGAAAAAGGGAGAAGATGTGTATTTATTGAAAATACCTCGAGGCGGTGATATAGATTATGTGATTATTTAATGAGGTTCAATAAGTATGTGATGAGTTTTTATGATAAATGTGTTTATTGCAAAGAGAAAACACACATAAAGATACCAGATCATGTAGTTTTATATATAGATAACATATTGATAGATGGAAACAAGATGAGAAAGAGCAAGTGAGAGTGAAAATATTACAAGTGCTGAAAATATTTTGGATTCTCTGACCAAGATATCACGGTTTCAAACTTCACAAACTTCATGAGACTTACGCAATTCTGGGAAACAAATGGACTAGATGTGTATAAGTAATAGTTGGAATATTGGAGCAATGGATACTAGACTCAGTAAAAGCCTATATGGAGGATTGTTAGGTGTGCGGTAAAAGTGACTGGTGCAGGTCAACCGAGACTTTAGAGCCAAAGACTTGAGTAAGTCCTAACTTGAAGGTTGTAGCTGCTGAATCTCTAAGTGGCAGAATGCTCAGTCGATGACTTATGTACAAAGACGTTTCCAAGAACCTAAGGGTGAGTTTGGCCGAAGAGAAGTGTTATGTTACTATTGGAGCCGAGGGTGCATGATAAGTACCTACTGAACCTAGGTGCAGGAACATATAGCCAAAGACTTATGAATATACCTATGTGTTTCTAGGTGAAAAATATTCACTTATATGTTGAAAAAATTGTAATTGATGAATTAATCACAGTCATTGATCAAATAACCATTGATTTAAGCATGTTTGAGGAATGAGTAGTATAGTAAACATGTACAACAACGTCAGTGCTGCAACACCATTTTCGTTCAGTTGTTTGAGAAAACAAGTTGTAACTTGCTATCGTGAGTTTGAGAGTTCAGCTCATTCATAATTAGTTCTATAATGAGTGGATGATAAGTATGAATATGTGGGAGGCGCACAAAAATATCTGGTAGAAAAAGAAGCAATAATTTATTTGATTTAAAATATAAATAGCTTTATAGATAAATTTTAAAATTCGTTCTCTTTATGTAGGCTTCGTAATGGTTTATAAAAAAAATTATATTAGTTGTGTTTGAAAATCTTCTTATAACCTTTTTATAAGATATGTGTTCATTATCTGTAGATATATGATTTCTTTCCAATTTAAAATTAAATTAGAGAAGTTATTGATTTGTATAAATTTTTATATATTTATTAAATATTTCCACCCTCACACATAAGTCACATATCTAAAATTCTACCAATCATATAACGTAAATCTATAACTTTCACCTATTAAACGATTCTTACGATACTAATTATTAAATATTTTCACCCTCCCACATAAGTCACATATCTAAAATTCTACCAATTATATAACTTAAATCTATAATTTTGACCTATTAAACGACTCTTACAGTATCAATTATAGAAATATAATGTATGAGATTTTTTTTAACCAAACCCCCTACGTCTACAATATATTTATAATTTTTAATCTTTCCTATCAATGATTGATAATTTTGGTCAAGAGTACATTTTCTAATATTTCCTTAATAACATTTAAACATGCAAATTTATACAAATTTACATATCAATATATTGTATTAATATTAGTGTCGGTTTACCTAATTATAAAAATTTAAGGCATCTAATCAAAAGAAGCATCCTCCCTCCGGGCCCGAATTAGTGACGGCACAAACAAACCCAAAGAATATTTGGATGTCAAGATAATAATTACGTACTAATTTCTAAAATCTTTAGCCGACACTTATAATCTGCCACCTTCTTAGACTAATTTATTCTTATTTTTTTCGAATCAAATAATAATAATAATAATAAACCATCTAACAAATGTGGTCTTTTTTTAAAGGGGCTGCTTTTCTTTTCTTTTTTTAATAGTTTTTCTCCACTTACTTTTCCTTTTCATTATTCTCTTCTTTAACAAAGAACAAAATAAACCTAACACAACTAGATCCATGCTATTTGATTTCCAAGCAATTGCCTATTTATTTAGTTGCTGGTATTGACCCGGTATTTTAGATTTTTCGTGTTAATGTTTCACCATAACTTTATTTTTGTTGGGTGTAGTATGTCAGAAGAACTTATTTGGTCAATTTTGACACTTCAATATTTATTTCAATTTATATTAAAGTTTTGAATTAAAATAGATGGGAAAGTGAATTTACAGCCCGAGGTTTTGTATATTGTAGGGTATGCATGTTTCGGTATCGTGGTATATAATCCATTTATTATGCTACTCAGTTGTAAATAATATACAGAAAACAGGTGAGCTATATTTGTAGGAGACAACCTTATTTATTTCATCTCAAGTGACTTATTTATTTCAGTGACTATGTATATCTATGGAGAGGGCTAAATTATTTACAAGTATTTAAAAATTAAAAGCACCGATCACTATTTAGAGATATGAGAGTAAATTATTGAGTTTTAAAGAGTAGTCGAGTTGGTTGAGTAAAACATGTTTGTGAACAAAGATTATGAGTTCGAGTCTCCCTATCTATTCTCCAAAAAACAATTATTGATAATTATCTTCTAAAGTTTAAAACTAATAATTATTTAAATTTTTTAAATGTATCCGAAACCATTTAGGACGTAATATTTTTTATAAAATATTTTTCGAATATAAAAAAAGAATACTAAAAACTCCGTTATTATTTAGTTTGTGAACTATGTTTTTTATATCAAAACTCACACGTTTCTCAAGTTCAAAAAAAATTACAATAAATTTTAGTAAAATCTCAAACAATTATACATATTTGATAGGATCATAATTTTTTGGAAGAACACTCATGTGAAAATCAAAAGGATAGTTCGGGTATATATGATAAAACGTAAACTAAAAATAATCCGAACAAACAATACGTGACTCAGCTGTGTGCTAACACTGAACCAGATCTAGGATCCAATCCATAAGATCCATGGGTCAAAGAAATAGTATAAATACCTCAACCAACTTTATTTAATAGGTTGGACATTTTTCTAGAATACATTAAATACAAGCACACGCCTCCTTCATCTCCTCACTACTCATTACCTAAAATAAATAAGAGCAACTCATAAACTTCCTAAAATTCCCTTTAATCACAAATTATCCTCACCAATATCAACTATTAAATTAGGTTTTCATGAAAAATTTTTATTCGATTTCGCCTTGAATGGTTCAATTGTTGTGTTCGTAGTTATTTTTATCTTTCAGACCGTAACTTATTTTTTTTCTTCTAGGAACACATGAAAATAGTTTATTTTTGCAATCAATTAACACTTAATTTCGCAACTATAACATATTTGTGTAATTTGCAACCAAATTACAAGTAATTTCGCAACTGAAACACATTTATTTTTTCAAAACTAATTTCACAACCTTATTACTCTTATTTTTACAACCAAATACAGTCCAAAAAAATATTTTTTATGGATCCAGTTTTGTTCATCTTCAAAAAACAAAAGTTATGGTATTTTCAGATTTTTTTGAAGCTTTGGTTTGAAATATATGACATTTTAAAAAGCAGGAGAGAGGGATAACAGATAAACAGGTCTGCTCAACCTACAGCCTACCAGCTTTGCTTTTTCAATATCATCAACCAAGCAAGCTTTTTGCCTGTTTCATAAGGCGTGGCATTTATTTCCTCTTCCAAACCTTACAAGACAACTCATCTGGCACCATTCTATTCTTAGTAATGAAGCATTCCCCTTTCAGCCTCCCTTCTGCCAGATTTCCCAAAACCATGACTCTTTTTATCCTTCATGTCCTAGCTCAGACCCTCTGCTCACTACACCCTCTGGCCTTCTTTTATGGAAGGTTTTACCTTTCTCAAACCACCTCTTGCCAAAACCATCTAACACTCCAAAATTCTTACCTTTCACCGATTCAAAACTCCCTACTCTTTTCCTTAAAAACTATAACATCGAAAATCAGCATGACTCTCTTCTCAATCACAAACCTAGCTCTATTATCTTAGATTTGATAACAACCTTTCTTACTTCTCAAATGGTCATCTTGATGAAATTCTGCCTTTGGAGCCTCCTCATTTGACATCTCCCTTCCCCTGGCTTCCCCACTGGTCTCCCTGGTCATTTCTCGCCGAAAAAAGCCACAGCCTTCTCATCTACTCTCGCGAAGCTCCCTCAATTCCAAGAAGTTCAACTCAATCTTCCACCTCTAACGAATGTCTTCCAATCTATTTCATCCAGCCTCCTCTCCATCCATACGTCTGTTTCCAGGGGGATCGGTTCTTCAAAACTCATATTTCTCTCCCTCGGGTATCTCACCAGACCACGGAGAGACGATGGTAAAAGCCATCTCTGAGGCTATGAGTCACATAGAGTCTCGAAGAGGAACCCAATTCTCCAATATATTATATGTCATGCTCATTATTCAAAACGTCACCTTCTTCTCCTCTCCGGCCTCATTTTTCCATCATGCGAGCTTCATCATCTCCTTCAAGCACATCCCACTCTACATCTCGCTCCAAATTATCTTTTCTCTCTCTGTAACCAGAATCCATTCGCCAGGTCCTTGTTATGAAGACGTTGTGGCCATAATATTTGGCCTCTCTCCTCCTTCGTAACCCCTCCCCCCATTGTCGTTGTCTTCACGGTTGTCCCTCCCTCAAACCTAAGTAACTCAATCTCATATCGAATTGATCAACTATGTGCTTCAAACCATAACCATTTCGTGAAGCCCAAACCTTCTTCGCCTCAGCCCTCCCTCCGTCGTCGGCAACCTCCTCTGTCCCCGATTTCACTTACCCTAATGTTTTCTCAAAAATTAGGTTATGTGATCTCTCTCTCTCTCTCTCTCAAACTAGGCCAATAGTTCCCTAGTTCTCCAGCCCAACCCTCTAGTTCTGTTGGGCCCTCTTCGCAAGCCCATCCCTCTAACCCACAAAGCCTCTCATATAATGCCTCATTGGACCAGACTCATTCTGGTGAGCCATTCGCTCTAAGTCCTAACAATAACCCTGTTTTTGGGTTTGAAAGCTCTCTTTCATTTCATCTCATTTCTAGCCCAACCCAATCACTCTAAAACCTCATTAATATACCTAAAATATTCTCTCTTTCCTTCTCGTCCATTTTATCTTCCCATAACGCATCCTCTAATCCTGGTTTTTCAATCCTAAACTCTCTCAATCATCATTCGACCCATAAACTAGGCGTTTCTCGCCACCACCCAATTTTATCTCACCATACGTCATCTTTTCCTCCCCGTAAACTTAATGGTAAATGGTGAGGATAATAATTGCCTGAGGGTAGGCTAGTAATTTCAAGTGGAGTTTCAAGGTGGTGTATGGGTGTTTAACGGTGGTGTATGGGTGTTTAACGGTGGTGTATGGGTGTTTAACGGTGGTGTTTGGGTGTTTAACGGTGGTGTATGGGTGTTTAACGGTGGTGTTTGGGTGTTTAACAGTGGTGTATGGGTGTAGAGAGATGATTAAGCAGCTTGGTAGCAGTTAATTCTCATTACCCATAGTTAATGCTGGTGGTTGGGTATTTATAGTATGATGTTTGGGCCCTTATGGGCTTTCGGGTCATGTTTAATGGACCCGGGTCATGATTAAAGACCCGTGAGCTCTAAGCAGGAGAGAAAGTACCTTAGTCAGGAAATGTTTAGGTTTTTTAGTACTTTAGTCATAGTTCGAACAGTCTTAAGTTTATAGTGTCCAAAGTAATCTATCCGGAAGTGATCTGTTCGATTTATGTCCTTGTAGCCTGTCCGGTGTTCGGAGAGACTTAGACTGATTTACCCTTCCGGGGAGCATGCTGAATTCGGACTCATCAGTAAAGACCCCCACAATAAAAAATTCAAAAGGCAACCTATACTCCTAACAACTAAGTAATCCTAATTTTTTAAACCCTCATCTGATAGATCTCATTCCCTCGCTTTTAGACACCTGAATCTCTATTAATTCCCTCCCTCACCTAAAATCTTCCATTCTTACACTTCCTCTAATGGATCCATCTTTTCCGTAAACCCGTCATCTTTCTCATTTTCTTCTTCGTGGGTTAATGTCGTTTCGGGTTTTTCTAAGCCTCTAACCCCTTATCCTTGAAGTCTTCCAAAACGACTTTAATGGTAACACTTTGATTATGGATGATGATGTCATTCTTGGAACCCCGGAGTCTTGGAGATTGGTTTATCTAGATATTTTCTTGGGGAATCCCCAAATCTCTCTCAACTCAAGGCAAGCGTTATTGTCATTTGGGGTAAACTTAGTCTCAAGGAGTTTAAATATTTTCCCGAATGATATTTTCTTCAAATTTAGCTCGGAAGATAAAAATTATTATATCTTTAAAAAGGCTTATTGGAACTTTTGCGGTCTTCTTTTAGTCTTTAAGATATGAGAACCTTTAACCACCATCTCCAAAGACCAGCATAAGAAGATTCATATATGGATCAAAATCTACAAGCTCCCATTGGAATGATGGACTTCTAAATCCTTTATTCGAATTGGTTTGGTCATTGGTATCCCTCTCTACGGTGATAAACATACCGACCTTAGAGACAAGCTAAAATTTTCTCGCATTTGTGCCTCAATCAAAATAGGTAACCCTTTGCCCATCTCGATTGATCTCAAGTGCTTCAGTAAATATTCTTCGATTAGAGTGGAGTATCAGGATATTCTACCGCAATGCAATAGATGCACGGTTTTTATTACAGTTCTGGAGCATGTTAATCTACCATTCATAGCTCACTTCCTCATGTTGTCCCCCTCTTCCCATCTAGTCTCCCACCTTCCCTAGTGACTTGCTTTGAGTCTGATCCATCTGAGGAGAAAAACTCTCAGGCTATTATAGTTAAGAGCAGTGATGAAGTGGATTCTCCCGACTGGTATATCCATCCTTCATGGAGAGGCTTATGCTAGCCTATCATCATTTCCCGCCGATTGGACAATCTAACCCGCGGTAAGTATTTATGTTTATTGCTTCTTTGAATGTGTGTTGATTAAACGAACCTATCAAACAAAAATATGTCAAAATATTTATTATGAGTAACAGTATTTTCATTATGATCATTGTGGAAAGTAAAGTTCATCCCCATAATGTTATCCTTATTATTAATAAAATGGCCTATTACTCGCATTAACTTACCAACCATGATCATCACCCTCTTGGTAGAATCTGGATTATCTGGAACCCTAGTGTTATCTCTATTTCTACCACTTTCTCATTCTCCCGACATATTCAGTGTGTTACGAAGCAAATCAATTCCCCTACTTACTTTCGTTTCACTGCTATTTACGCATTCAATAAAATTATTGAAATACTTCCCCTTTGGAATACCCTCCAAACCATCTTGGGGACATCAATGCTATCTATTCTCTGGAGGAACGTTACGGTTCCTCTAGAATATGGTAATCGGCTATTGATGATTTTAATAACTGTTGGCGTCAAATGTGATCTTAGTGACTTTCGTTCTACTGATTTTTTCTTTACCTTGCATAGTAAATGCCCTTCCAACATAATATATCCCAAAATTGACCGCTACCTAGTAAACAATGATTGGGATGCGGCCTTTCCAAATTCTTCTGCCCACTTTGTCAACTTCGCTCCTCCGATCGTACCTTTGTTACGCTTAACCTCGGTATCTTCTGTAAGTGTAAGAATAAGCCTTTTAAATTCTTTACTATGTGGAAATCTCACCCCTCTTACAAAGACATTGTTTCTGACAGTCAGAACTCTTCTTGTATTTTCCAGGGTATGAAGTTGGCCACATTTAAGCTCAATAGACTTCAGAACTCCCTTCAAAACCTCAACTGTACCGCTTATAGTGACATAAGCTTGAGATTTTCCAATGCTAAAAATGGTTTATTTTCTGGCCAAAACCTTCTAGCTCAGGACTCTTCTAACTATCTCCTAATCATTAGAGAGATTGAGGTTTCCTCGAAATATATCTTTCTCGAAATATATCTTCCTCAGTAGAGCAGAAGAATCCTTTCTCAAACAGAAATCCATAGAAAACTGGATCAAGCTTGTGGATAAAAGTAACAAAAATTTTCACAACAATATCAAAAACTGCCTCATCCACAACCGAAATCACTTATATCATGAAATTTCATTGTAACTTAACCATAATCCCTTTTGGAATCTCCAATGTCCTTGTCAGACATTTTAATTTCTCTACTTATGCCTCTGAGTACCACCTCATTGCATTATGCAATGTCACCTACAAAGTAACCTCTAAGATTTTAGCCAATAGAATCAAAGATTCCCTTTCCTACCTGATTGACAACACTTAGTCAGCTTTCATGGTTGGTATGAACATTTCCAATAACATTTTCCTCTCTCGAGAATTACTTAAAGGGTATCACATTAAGTCCAAAGGCAAACGAGTGTCCCTTAAAATTGATTTAATGAAAGCTTTCTACAATGTTAATTGGCACCTTATTCTTGACATTCTTGTGTCTATCGATCAAATGATCACCTGGATTATCCAGTGTATTATTACCCCTTCTTACAACGTAAACTTTAACGGTGATCATTCGGAGTCCTTTCATGGTAGGAAATGACTCATAAAAGAAAACCTTTATCCTCATATTTGTTTATTCTAATTATACAAGTTCTTTTTTATATTCTCAAGGAGACAAGCAAAGTAAATTCAAATTCCATTGGAAGTATCATAAGCAGAATATTGTATGTATGTGCTTTGCAGATGACCTTATGATCTTCTATCATTGAGATACTAAATATCTTTTTCTTAATATGGAGCGCCTAAACGAATTATTCTTTCTTTATAGGCTGCAAATAAGCCCTGAATGAAGTTAGATTTTCCATTTGGTGTCCACCTCACCCTCAAGATTGACTTTATCAATGGTTTCAAGGTCGGCTATCTCCTGGTAAAATACATGGAAGTCCCCATGATCAGTAGTTGTCTTTCTCATGATGACTGACACCCTCTTTTACATAAAATCACAGCCCAAATTGATTCTTAAACTTCTAAATATATTTCCTACGCGGGTCACCTCCGGCTCATTAAATTTGTTCTTTTTGTTAGGTAAGTTAACTAGTCCTCCATGTTGATCATTCCTTCCATAGTTTTTTTTATGATCTCTCATAAGTTCTTCGTTGATACCTTTAGACCGGTCATGAGATGAAAAACTCTGGCGCGAATGTGGCATGGACCTTTATAATTGTGCCCTTTTCTGAGGGCGGCCTTAGGATCCTGAACTTAAAAATCTGGAATCATGCGGTCGTCCTTAAGAATCTTTGGTCTATCATTAAAAATTCATCTTATTCTACATGGAGTGATTGGATTAGATTTGAGAAAATTAATAACAATAGCTTCTGTAACACCACCTCCTGGACTTGGAGGAAAATTTTATCTCTTATACCTCTGGCGAGCAATCTTTCCATGATGGATATTGGTTTTGGTAAAACACGTCATTCTGGTATGACCCATGGCTTCTTTCTACCTCTCTGGTGACTCATTACCACCACCTCATCATCTGAGCCTCTAGATTAGGCAAGAACATCACTGTCTCAGAATTTATCTCCAAGGGTCGTTGGATTTGGCCTTCTAACAAAAATTCCGCCACTGTTGACAATATGAACAACCTCATGGAAATTTGCAATACTATCCTCTCTCTCTCTCTCTCCCTCCTACACGCATCCAGTATGACGATATCCCCTTATGGATGGCAAAGATGGGAACCACCTTTTCACTAACAAATACATTTACAACACCATTCGTACGCCTACTCTCCCTATCGGATGGGCGGGGCTTTTCTGGCACAAGTTCAACATCCCTCGTCACTCATTCATTTCTCGTTTTCCATTCATGGCAAACTCACAACTAACGATAAACTTTTGTCTTGAGGGATCGGTACAACCTCATCATGTGTCATCTGCAACTCTGTAGATGAAAATATTAATCATATCCTCCATTATTATAGTTTCACTTAGAGTATTTAGGAACAATCTCGCGATAAGTTTGGGATCCCCTTCAATAATATCACCAATTGGAACTTTTGGCTCATCGAAGCCTCCATTTGCCCCCTCCCCTTTTTCTTTTCAAGATTTCGTCCTCTCTAGCAGGCTTGCTTTAGAACCACAATTTACTATATATAGAGGGAAATAAACAACAGAATCATTGGCTCCACTCTGAACCTTGCCTCTATTGTTTCGTTTCGCTTGCTTGTTGATCTCCGTTTCCGCTTTCAGGAAACTAAAATCGGTCGGCCTTCCCACTACCAACCACTAACTTAAGTTTGTTTTTATCTCGCTGTTTTTCATGTTGCTGATCACCCTTACTTGACTCTACTCTTCTCCAAATTATGTCTCGTTACAAGAAAATACGAAAACCCTAACAACTACAATGAAACATAAAATCAAGCCAAACCATAAACAGACGCTTATCGATGATATACCTTCTAACTTGTACCTACACCAACCTAATGAACACTTTAACAAAGAATAAAATATATAAAATCAAAAACAAAAATAAAAATAATAAAACAAATATATATATATATATATGATGATTTTGTATGCAATTAATGGATATAAAATTAGTATTTTAAGTAAATTTATTGGATCTTAGTCAATGAATTCGATCTTCATTAACATCACATTCATAAACAAATCAAACAAATCATCTAGATTAATATATAAAATAAATAAGTCATTGTATTTCATTAAAGTTTTTTAAAAATACATATAATATCAAAATTTGTGAAACATTTTGACAAAATAAATGCACCCTAATTTTCTTCTAACTTTAGGTAATGGTGAGCTGAAATTCAGCCAGATTTTATAATACCTGTTGTTGGACATGGAAGCAGACATTTTGAGTAAGAGTACAGTTGGACATGATCGCAATAATTAAGGATGCTACTAAGAAACCCTAATGTGTATTTAATTCTCGTGTCTCGCTTCACAGATCTATGCCATTAATGTATATAGTGTGAGCTCATACTGTTTAGAAGCCACTTGATACTCCATTTCTATATACTTTTCTGTCCAATAATTGTTAACTTAACACATTGTTTTTTGCACAATAATTGTTACTTAAAACATTGTTTTTAAAAAAGAATATTAACACCTCCAGTCCAGTGCTCACATCAGCAGCTACTGATGATGATCATGTGGTAAAGTATAGTTCCGAATCTAATAGTCAATGTTTGACAAAATGACAGACATAACCCTTAACTTATGGACTTTGGCCATGTTTAATCATGGACAGTTTTTAGATTTATTTTTCATATTAATTAATATTTCATCACCATTTATAATAAAAAAGAACATAAGAACATAACACATTTCTATATATTAATTATTAATATTCTTTGTTTTATGTTCTTTCTTGTATTACACACTATGGAAGGTTTTTTCTTTTTAATAAAAAAGATTAAATAGGATAAGAAAGTAACGAGCCAGAAAGAGTCGTAAAAAAATATATGTTAGATGGGCAGAGCATACAAGAGAAATAAAAACTAGTGAATTATCTAATTATGAAAAAACATCAAAATAGGAGGCGTCCAAATAGCTTGTCAAAAACCACTAAAAAAGGCAACAAAGAAGGTAAGAGCATAACCAAAAATGAAGGATTTACAAAAATAAAGTAAAGTAAAAAATAAGAAGAAATTCACATCATACATGCTAATAATATTTAGTGCCATGGAATCGGATCCGAAGATCAGAGAAGATTCGGTGGAAAACCACGGAGGCAACGACGGGAGGGGAATTAAATAATCTTGAGTTCTTCTCCTTTTAGACGTGTTAAATAACTGCGCTAAAACAAGCACACCAAATATGACGGTTTCGAGAGTGAAACCAATTTGACGCCTCACAGACCCAAGTATGACAGCATGAATTGGAAAGTGAGAAACTCAACTTAGTACTGATGTTGTACTAGAGATTCTTAGTGAAATACAGCCAAAGATGAGATAAGCAATAGTTTCAGAGTCTGAGTTGCATAAGACACAAACAGTTGGGGTGTTAATACCCCAAAAGAGTAATTTGTCTTTAGTGAAGAGCTTGCAAAGGATGGCGTGCCATAAAATAAAAGAGTGGTGAGAGATGTTAAATTTATTCCATACTAACCCAACCACCCCACAGTGGGGCAGACGTGTGAATGACGTTGTAAATATATTTGATTGAAAACTCGAGACAACCCGCCTTCGCGGTCCAGAAAAGAACATCGTTGGAGTTGATGTTATGGGTGATAGAAATACTAATACTTTACGGATTTCTAATCTAACTTATTGAACCATGAAGTTAAATCATCCTATAATAATGCGGAATAAATACTTACAGGATGTAGACATTCTTTGATCTTCAGATTCCTGACTTAGAGCAGATGATCGGCGATCCTTTGCTAGGTTATTGATTCTTCTAAGAGATGGCAACCAAAACACACTTTTGTAATTGATTCGAAGGAAGAATCAATTTGTTTTTCTTAAAGGATTTTCTCTCTGTATTTTCTTTCGTTTCTTTCAAGAATGAGAAACTCATTCTTATATAGAACTAAAGTGAGAAAACGGTTCTTCATTAAGTAATTGTCTGTAACTTCCAGACATTTACTTAACGAAGACCAGTAACGGTTCTTCTCTCTTAATTGTCTGTAACTTCCAGACAGTTACTTAATGAAGACCAGTAACGGTTCTTCTCTCTTAATTGTCTGTAACTTCCAGATAGTTACTTAATGAAGACCAGTCCTTATTAAATTGCCACTCTTAGGGACCATAACCCGATATTATTTTGTTTTACAAAATAACCCCAAAACTTTACGTTTTGCTTAAGTTGTTTATTTCCGAATCCAATCCTTCACAGTATTCGGAATTCAACCTGGTATCTATACAATTACCTCCATGATACATATTTTATCTACTAGTCCGTTCTTTTCTTTATGATTACTTTTATTGGACTAATATTAACGATAGTTCGATACATCGATACGACATGTGACGGTCCAACTGAATGGAGAAATTCCAACAATCTCCCACTTGGATCATCATATGCTACTATAGGATGCATCCACTTAATGAACGTTCTAAATTTCTATCGTCACATAGATAACCTTAACAATCTCGTAAATGACTATTAACGACATAGGACTAAAGTCATCATCAATGCATTTCAAGCCGCAAATAGATGCATCAGTAATCACGATATCGCAACAATCAACTACATGGATCTATCATGGTGCATAGCATAAGAATAGTATGAAATGTAATTTTACATATCTATTCTAAACTAGTCCCACTTAATTGGAGGTCTACTTACAGCAGAGTACGAATAATCAAATACAAGAGCACACTGAAAACTTGTATATAAATATGTTTGCATTAATGACCTTAAGTTCGCGAATATCATAATACAAACAAATTTAATAGCTTAATACAAACTCCCACTGAAACTAATAATACTCTAAGTACACAACACCCATGTTAATGGTGTGTTCAATAAAAACTTTAGGTACTAATGCCTTCGTAAGAGGATCTGCTAACATTGAGTTTGTCCCTATGTGCTCCACACTAATTTGACCATTCTGTACTCTCTCTTTAACAGACAAGAACTTGATATCTACATGTTTGGACTTAACCGAGCTCCTGTTACTGTTAGAATACTGAACTGCCGAGTTATTGTCACAATATAATCTAAGGGGTTTTTCTATCCCTTCTACGATTCGCAGTCCCGTGACAAAATTTTGCAGCCAAAGCGCCTGATTAGATGCCTCGAAACAAGCAACAAATTCCGCAGCCATAGTGGAAGATGCAATGAGTGTTTGTTTAACACTTTTCCATGATATTGCACCTCCCGCTAAAAAGAATATAATGCCTGAGGTTGAACGATGAGAATCCTCACATCCGGAGAAATCCGAGTCGGAATACCCTATGACCTCCAGTTTATCCGACTTCTTATATGTTAACCTGTGATGTTTTGTTTGTTGCAAATACCGGAGAACTCTTTTGACTGCTTTCCAGTGTTCCATCCCCGGATTACTTACGTATCTCCCTAACACACTTACCACAAAAGCAATGTATGGCCGTGTACAAACTTGAGCATACATCAGACTTCCAACAGCCGAAGCATATGGAACCTTTTGCATTTCCTCAATCTCAAGTTTTGTCTTTGGGCATTGCTTAAGGCTAAACTTTTCACCTTTTGATATAGGGGTTTCCTTTCCTTTGTTGTTAGCCATCCCGTAACGTTGTAACATATTCTCAATATACGCCTTTTGTGATAAACTCAAAATTCCATGGGATCGATTCCTGTGAATTTGAATTCCTAACACAAATGATGCATCACCAAGATCTTTCATATCGAATTTGTCCGAAATAAATTTCTTGGTCGTATGTAACAATTCCTTATCGTTCGTGGCCAATAATATGTCATCAACATACAACACTAGAAATATGAATTTACTCCCACTGAATCTTTGATACACACAATCCTCTACCGAATTTATCTCGAAACCAAATGAGACAATAACTTCAAGGAATTTGTGATACCACTGTCGAGACGCTTGCTTGAGACCATAAATAGATTTCTTCAGTTTACATACCGTTGACTTTGGATCACCAGAGACAAAGTTTTCAGGTTGTAACATATAGATCGTTTCCTCAATGTCTCCATTAAGAAAGGCGGTCTTTACATTCATTTGATGGAGCTCAAGGTCGAAGTGTGCAACTAATGCCATGATTGTCCGAAAAGAATCCTTCGAAGAAACTGGAGACAAGGTTTCTTTAAAGTCAATCCCTTCACGTTGAGTAAAACCCTTAGCTACAAGTCGCGCTTTATGCCTCTCCACATTACCCTTAGAATCCCGTTTGGTTTTAAAAATCCATTTACAATCAATCGGCTTCTTTCCTTCAGGTAATGGAACAAGCTCCCATACCGCGTTATCTTGCATTGATTTAAACTCTTCGTTCATTGCTTTAATCCAGAAGTGAGAATCAGAACTTTTCATGGCTTCACGAACACTTAAAGGATCGTTTTCTGTTGAACCATAAAATTCTTCATGTTCTTGAAGATACACTATATAGTCTGAAGATATAGCGCTTTTTCTTTCTCTAGTAGATCTACGCAAAGGCATAATTTCTTCATTTTGCACTTGAACTTCTTGAGGAGATAGAGTTTGTTCTTCTTGAACAACTTCATTTTGCTCCATTGGAACAACATCCATAGGAGGAAGATTAACATCATCTTGAGTATCTATATGTTCTAACGAATCTGAAGTGATGATTGGCCTTCTAATTACCATATCATCATCTGACACTATAGTATCATTGTTAGAACCTTCATGAATCTCTGTTGATTCTTCCTCAAAATGAATGTTCGTTACTAAATTCTTCCCCCCAAACTCTATATCCTCAAATAATTTCGCTGTACCCGTCTCAAATATATTCTTTGTGGAAGGATCATAAAACTTAAAACCCCTACTGTGCTCGGGATATCCGATGAAATAACTACTAACCGTTTTGGAGTCCAATTTCTTTTCATTCGGCCTATAAGGCTTCGCTTCAGCTGGACATCCCCAAACATGTAAATGTTTTAAACTAGGTTTATGCCCAGTCCAAAGTTCATACGGTGTCTTAGTAGTTGCTTTCATCGGAACTCTATTAAGTAGGTAGGTCGCACATTTTATTGCTTCTCCCCAGAGTGATATAGGTAATGTTGAATGACTAATCATACTTCTTACCATATCCTTTAATGTACGGTTTCGTCTCTCAGATACTCCATTCATGTTGGGCGAACCCGGCATCGTATACTGAGGGACTATACCACACTCTTCTAGGAACTTTGCAAACGGTCCATGACGTTGTTTACCTGAACCATCATATCTCCCGTAGTATTCACCACCACGGTCCGATCTGACGCACTTAATGTTTTTACCAAGTTGTTTTTCAACTTCAGTCTTAAAGACTTTGAACTTGTCAATGGCCTCTGATTTTTCGTGAATGAGATATAGATACCCATATCGTGAAAAGTCGTCAATGAAAGATACAAAATATCGTTGGCCGTTCCATGATGCTGTAGGAAACGGACCGTAAATGTCTGTATGTATCAAATCCAAGACCCCTTTCGCTCTGTATGCGTCTAATCGTTTCACTTTGGTCTGTTTTCCTTTTATACATTCAACGCAAACGTTGAAGTCCGAAAAATCCAGTTCACTTAATAAACCTTCTGAAACAAGCTTTTCAATTCTATTTCTAGAAATGTGACCTAATCGCTTGTGCCAAAGTTTTGCTGATTTTTCCATTTTACAATTTAGTTTTCCAGGTACATCTACATTCATTATCTCTTTGTGATCCTTTATAGTATCCAATAAATACAAGTTATCATTTGATATTAACTTTCCAGAACCAACAACATTACCATGTAAATAAAGACATAAACTTTCATTTCCAAATAGACAAGAATAACTTAATTTGTCTAACAACGGAAAAGAAATTAGGTTCCTTCGAAAAGAAGGTACATACAATACGTCTTTTAAATACAAAAAATGTCCACTGGTAAGCAACAAACGAAAATCACAGATAGAATGAACTAAACACGAACTGCCATCAGCTGTATAGATGGATGTTTCACCATCACTTAGGCTTCGGTTTCTTATCATACCCTGCAAAGAAATACAAACATGAGTTGTTGCTGCTGTATCAACCCACAAAGTATTTCTTGGCACTGAAACTAAATTGATCTGAGAACAGACCATAAAAGTGAAAATACCTTTGGCTTTCATCATAGCCCTCCATTTTTCACATTCTTTCTTAAAGTGCCCCGGTTTCTTACAATGGAAGCAACGCCCTTTACCAGACGTACCCTTATGCTTCTTTTGTCCCGAACCGGATGCATGTGCATCTGAACCTTCATACTTTCTCTTAATTCCCTTATCCATCTGAGCTTTCACCATTTGCACTTCTGGATGTTCTTGCTTCATCTTTTCCTCCTCTTGCGCTGCCTGAGAGATGAGCTCGTTGAGAGTCCATTTCTCGCGCTGACAGTTATAAGAAGTTTCGCAGTTCTTATACTGAGGAGAGAAAGAGTGAAAAGCAAAGCTTACCACAACATCTTCGGGAAGGTCAATCTTAAGTGCTTTCAGTTTGGAAGCGATGTTTGACATTTCCAAGATGTGCTCACGAACAGTCCCTTTGCCACGATATTTCATAGAGGCTAGCTTAATAAGCAGCGTCTTAATCTCTACTTTATCGTTCTTGGCAAAACATTTCTCTACCTCTTCGAGAAATATTTTCGCATTAGTGATCTCAGGTGAAACTGCACCACGGAATGCTAATGGAATTGCTTGCTTCATGATCCCTAGACTTATTCTGTTCGACTTTTCCCACGCCTCTGACTCTTTCTTCTCCGTAGGAGAACTGTCATCAGTCAGAGGTTTAGGTTCATCGACCATTAATGCTAAGTCGTAATCATGGCACATCAAGTGCAGCAACATATCTTATTTCCACAGCTCAAAGTTTCTCCCATTAAGTATGGGTGCATTTTTGCCTTCCGGGTTATAGAAATACGAATTTGCTAACATAACAAACAACAAACAATAAATAGCCAAAAACATCACTTAACATATAACCTCCATAGTATTTAACAAATAAACATAGCATAATAAAACATACTCTTACAACATCAATAAGATACATTTGGGCAAGCATATTAATTTGTATATGTATGAGTTTGAGCATAATTAATGTTGATCCTTCTAATTAACAAGAAAAAAAAATCTTCCTTTGGGCCGATTTTTTTCTAGTTCAATTTTCTTAATAATCAATTCACAAATAACTATCTCGTGTCTAAGATTAACTATGTCAAACATTAACCTTCCTTTGGGCCGATTAAAATTTACATACTTGTCAATCATAGACTTGTCAAAACTCTAAAATAATTAATTCAGCAATAGGGATCACTTTGGCGATATATTGAATCATTAATTATTTACCGAAGTTCGGATAACTTAAAACATGCTAATTATAGGGATCACTTTGGCGATATAATGAATCATTAATTATTTACCGAAGTTCGGATAACTTAAAACATGCTAATTATTTCGAAAAATACTATACGACTACCTTACTTAATGTCCAAACTATTTCGTAGTCTATGTATAATTTAATCAAATTAAATTTACACCTTAAATTTAATATATTATAATATATCTTTAATTATATTGTAATATATAATTAATTATAATATATCTTTAATTAAATTAAATTTACTCCTTAAATTTAATATATTATAATATATCTTTAATTATATTGTAATATATCTTTAATTATAATATATATTTAATTAAATTAAATTTACACCTTAAATTTAATATATTATAATATATCTTTAATTATATTGTAATATATCTTTAATTATATTATAATATAATTCTTAATATATATTATAATATAGTATTTATTTATATATATATAACTTATTCATATATATACTATAATATATATTTATATATATAATAAACTTCAATGACATAATATAATTCTCGTAATAATTCACTTATAACTTTATATAATATATAAGAAAATAAATGTGGTCACGAATATTTCGCCTATTCTTTAGGCGAAAGAATAGTTACTAAATTAATAATTTCAGATTTTAATTTAATTATATTAATTATAGTAGCCGCATACGGATCTTTTAACTGCATATATAATTACCACCGTAATTGTTTAATTGTTTGTGTAATTTCCGATAACCGATATCATATCTAATATATAGATCTAATATATATGATCTTAATTTTATGGTGGCTTTGATACCACTTGATAGAAATACTAATACTTTACGGATTTCTAATTTACGGATTTCTAATCTAACTTATTGAACCATGAAGTTAAATCATCCTATAATAATGCGGAATAAATACTTACAGGATGTAGACATTCTTTGATCTTCAGATTCCTGATTTAGAGCAGATGATCGGCGATCCTTTGCTAGGTTATTGATTCTTCTAAGAGATGGCAACCAAAACACACTTTTGTAATTTATTCGAAGGAAGAATCAATTTGTTTTTCTTAAAGGATTTTCTCTCTGTATTTTCTTTCGTTTCTTTCAAGAATGAGAAACTCATTCTTATATAGAACTGAAGTGAGAAAACGGTTCTTCATTAAGTAATTGTCTGTAACTTCCAGACATTTACTTAACGAAGACCAGTCTTCTCTCTTAATTGTCTGTAACTTCTAGACAGTTACTTAATGAAGACCAGTAATGGTTCTTCTCTCTTAATTGTCTGTAACTTCCAGACAGTTACTTAATGAAGACCAGTCCTTATTAAATTGCCACTCTTAGGGACCATAACCCGGTATTATTTTGTTTTACAAAATAACCCCAAAACTTTACGTTTTGCTTAAGTTGTTTATTTCCGAATCCAATCCTTCACAGTATTCGGAATTAAACCTGGTATCTATACAATTACCTCCATGATACATATTTTATCTACTAGTCCGTTCTTTTCTTTATGATTACTTTTATTGGACTAATATTAACGATAGTTCGATACATCGATACGACATGTGACGGTCCAACTTAATGGAGAAATTCCAACAATGGGAGGAAAGAGTGATAATAAGGTTGTTAATCTCCCGAAGATTATTTTGGTTTCTAGCTCTCGTCAATCTGATGTTGGAATGTCAATTCCACTAACCATCGAAAATGATTTTGGAGACCTTGAGATTTTCCCCAAACGGAGAGTTTTTATGATGTTGGGACCATAATGCGCAACAATAGAGTTAGAGAGAAGCTAATGGTCGTACCTGAAAGAAATATTTGAGTCATTTTCAATAACAACGAGGTACAAATTACTAACCATAGGACGGAGACATAAATGTTTTCTCTAAATCCATGTCCGAGAGAAACCTAAAGCAAGATCCCAAAAGTTATTATTTTTTATTGTTTCGGAATTCATCCATATACACCAAATATAAATTTTGTTATTATTAATAATAGACGAGAGGTGTTTAAAGACTGCAGCGTGATTCCATATTTCTATATCTATGTTTCAATGGAGCATTATTAAGTTTGTCTGTTTGAATCGAATCTGATCGCTTAAAATTTATATTCTAAGCTTTAGAATCGGACTATACTTTTAAAAGTAATCGATTTGATTTGGTTTTCTCCGGTTCGATTGGATTCTAGTAGTTTCATTGCGATTTTAACCGATTTTTTTGGTTCATTCTAAAAAATATATAATAGTTATGATTATTTTATTAAAATAAACAATATAAATATTCAAGTTTCGAAGTTGATTTTTTACCTTTTTTTTCATAATTATCTTATCCAATAGATTTAAAAGAAATAATAGTTTTAAACAATTTTATCTCTTTGATTCTTTATCGGTTCTATCAGTTTATTGATGATATCGATTTGAGTTCCATACTCATCTCATCATTTACTGATTTTTTTTCTATTCACTTTCGAATCAATTTTATTTGTTTATCGATTTTATCGGTTTGGAACGGTTTTATTTTCTAAAATAAAATCACAAACGAAAGCATCAAAAGTTGGTCCAGTTTTTAGTCCAATTTTTACCTATTCGATCTCGTTTTGGTTTCCAATTTTCAAAAGTCAACAGCCATGCTCTTATGACATATCTTAGCTAGGTTTGGGTAAATTAAAACTTTTTAATTTTTAATTTTTTCAATTTCGATAGGTCGAAATGTATTTATCAAACTGTGTCCGATTTCGATTCAGTAGGTTGAAGTTGAATATTACCACTCGAACGGAAACCTGATGCGCGAGGATTGTGGGTCTAACCAAAAATTTAGTTTATTCTTATAAAGTTAGAGTTTCGTTTGGTTCAACTCATCAAAGTTCACAAAATGTGACTATCAAAGTCATCCCCGGCAATGTATTCTATCTTTTGACGGCTCGAATTAAATTTGATTAAGATACCTGGAATTGCGTATGGAGAAAAGTTTACTACTAATTAATGTCATCAAGTGTGACAAATTAACCATTGCTTTATTAATGATAGTGGGCTAATCAATCACTTGGATTGGGAAAAGGACGAGTTGGACGTTGCACCAAACCGTTAATAACAAACAAAACAAAATTTAAAAATATTAATCTATAATTTATTTAATATAATAATTTAAAGTTTAAGAAAGTACCGATAACAATTTAGTATTTGAATTTAATTATCTATAACTATTTAGATTCTTTTATTAATATTAATCTGTTTTTTTTAACAATTTTTGTTTTGTTTTTTTTTTTGTTTTTTTAATTGTTATACTTTTTTAAACTATATTTTTTAATATAGTTGGTTTTGTTTTTATGGATAACCAAATTACATTTTTGATAATCTTTTTAGACTTTGTTTTTGTTTTTTTATTACGTAATTACGTATAATTGGATCGTGAAATAAGTATGGTTATGTGGAAAAATAAAATAAAATTTTGTTTGGGAAAATAAATGTTAATCGGGTGTGAAGCAACTAACTTTTTATAATTGCTAAAATATGTTCATTTTGTGTTGACAAAAATTATTTTTTATTGTATTTAGTTGCGAAAATATGAGTAATCAGGTTGCGAAATTAAAAAGAAAAGAGTTGCGTACATAAGATTTTGGTTGTGAAAAAACAACTTTGTTAGATTTTTTCTAAACAAATTTCATATCTTTCAAACTATAGCTCCAAACATAATTCAAAAATACCATTGATTTTGTTTTTTAAGACGAGCAAAACTAGACCCATGAAAGATATTTGTTTTTTTACTTTTGTTAGTACATTTGATTGTCAAAATATGAGTAATCGGATTGCGAAATGGAGAAAATAATTCCGTAAATATGACTTTGGTTGTGAAAAAATAATTGTGTTAGCGTCATATCTTTCAAAGCATAGCTCCAAAAATCATTGGTTTTGTTTTTAAGACGAACAAAACTAGATATATGAAAGATATTCTATACTCCATTTGGTTACGAAATTAAGAGTAACCGAGTTGCATAATTAAGAAGAAAAGAGTTGCGTAAGTATGAATTGAGTTATGAAAAAATAATTGTGTTAGAGTTTTTATTTAAATATGACATCTTTCAAAGCATAACTAAAAGTACAAATCATATCATTAAAGAGAGCGAGAGGGGGAGGGGGAGAGAGAGCGAGAGAGCGAGAGAGCGAGAGAGAGAGAGGACTTGTAATTATTGATATTGATAACTTACCAAACTACAAATATAGTAGTAATCAATATGATTTAAATAACATGTAATTATTTAATAAAATAAAATAGATGAAAAGATTTTATACATAAAAATAAAATAATTTAAAATTAAATGATTTATTATTAATATAAAAAACTAGAATTATATAAACTTTTGATTATTATTTTGTAGTATTTTTTAAACAATGTTTTGTAGTCAACATGAGAACAAAACAACACTGAGAATGCCGAACAAATAATATATGCTGTAAAATAAAATATAGTTTCACGTATAATAAAACAAAAAATTATTATGGGTGCAACGAAAAAAAAGCTGACAATCCATCAAAGAAAATAGATGTAGAAGAAACTAACATTTCTCCATAGTTAAAACTGGCGAAAGACTGACATTGAGACTGTTTAACAAATAATATATCCCACGAAATAAAAAATGGTTATGCATGCAACAAAACTAAAGCTCCCAGTACTCACAGTTGATCGAATTACCGGTTCATTTCCTTTATTCATCTAAAGCTATATGCTCATCTCTCTTCGATCGTATATATAAGTTGGAGTTGTGATACTCATTATGTCTATGCGACTTCTTTTGTCTCTTCTTGTCTCTAATGTTATATCTTCGATCTGAATTTTTCTTACCTCCATTCCAGGCTCTCTTCTAGGGTTCTTTCTTTCCATAGACTTATTTTTCTAGGAAATCTTTCAACATTCTCGAAGTGGCATCATCTCATTCCTCATTATCCATCCACTCTCTAGATGAAAAATTTGACTCTAGAAGTCTTTAACAATAATTGTTCCCGCAATTATATATTTTTTTAGTTTGTTCTTCCCTTAATTGCTGAGCTAGATGCTCAATCTCAATAGGAGGTATTACATGATCATTTTTGGTCGTCGGGGCCTTGGTTGTCTAGTCGGAAGCTCCACCTCAATATCCTCATCTACGAACAGGTTGCTCATATCAGTGGAATTCGATATCATTTAGTTATATTTTGTATTGTTTGATTCTTACGGAGATAAAAAAAATTGTTTTCCATAGACGGCGCCAATTGATATCGATATTTCCGATTCACTAAGCTTAGCCAAAACAGAATATAGACTTAGTTGTCCATAGACAGCGCCAATTGATATCGATAGTTTTGTAAACTAATCTTATATAATTTTTATTTATTTATTTATTCAACCAATTTTATATAATAAATTTTATTTGAGTCGTTTCATCTTAGGTATGGTTGAATTCAATTAATATATTTTCTAAATAAGGAATTAATTAAATATAAAATTACATGTGTCACTCCAACACACCAGTTTATTTTTTTTAGTAAAATCGCATTGAAAATAAGTATTATTACATGGTGTTTGAATGTGGTATGTAAAATTTTATCATATTAATATTTATGTTGATAATCATATAGAAGGTTTGACAGCTTAAATAGTCATATAAACTAAACTTTAACATCATATTACAAATTGTATGTAATAATTTTAATCGTCATTATTCTATCATATTTTCTATAAAATTAGTGTACATTTTCTCATACCTTTCCAGCTAAAATCTTGGGGCTAACTCATGATAGTGTTTTAGTTGATTATATTTTACTCAATCATTTGAGCAACATATATATTTAGCTTGTCCAATAAATCGTATTATGTATGTATTATTTTTATACAATTGATAAATAAAAGAAAAAAAAGTGATAAGTTCATATAGAATAATAAATTTATCAATCTTTAATAAATTAATATTATTAATAGATATATTGTTTTTATTTGATATTTATTTGAGATAATGCCTAAGACCAAATTTTTGTCGACTGGGTGTGTAATATTTTACGTACACTATACTATCCTAGGTATTGGTAAACGGGCATGTCACAATAACCGAATATTTTTCGAATCAATGTATGAAGACTTGTTGAATGTTTTTGTTTAGTATTTATTTGAGAAAAATGCTTAAGACCAAATTTATGTCGAGTGGGTGTGTAATATTTTACGTACCTGATGCCACCCTAGGTCTAGTAAATGAGCATGTGACTCGAACAACTCATTACCCTTTGATATGTTTCTGGAAAAACGACCGAGGTTAAAATTATGTGAAACAACATTAGTCTTTATTTACTCACTATAGTTCGGAGACAATTCCATGTAATATTGCAAATGATGTATGATACCTTGATTATATAACTTAATGTGACTTTTTGAAAACATAATATTTGGATGGTTTGTTTTATTAATAAGTGATTCACAATTTTTTAGCATTGACCTTGAATACTTAGGGTATTCTAACTGACCTATATTACGATGAAGACTTAAACTACAACTAAAAAGTAAACAAACTAAATTATATTATTAATCTAGCTCACACAATTTATTTTCAAATGAAAACGCTTATTCCCAAATCAAACAATCAGGTTTAGAATGATATATCTTTGTTACTATTTTTTATATTTGTCTCCATAAGACCAATAAGTTGATTTTAGACCTCTCTATCAACTCATTGGCCTAATAACATAATCTTTCTTGATAAATTCGGCTATAAAACGATCAACACAATCTCTTAATTTTAAAAAAAATACAGTTTCAAAGCAAATTAATAAGTTAAACAGAAAATCCTTAATAAAGTGAATTTGAAAAATAAATATTTTAATTAATTACTTGCCTAATCATTCCAGTAGAAAATAAAATACAAGATTTGTGTAAAATAAAACATAGAACAATTCTAAAATCACTAAACAAAATGATTAGTCTTGGAATCTTATTAACACGAGAAAACAATAAGATGATTCTATTTTATAAAAATAATAAAACTAATCAATCTAAAAAAATCCATATCAAAGATTTATATTAAACCTAATTCTAATACAAACTATAACAATCAAGTTATCAAATTTTGATTTTAATCTTACAAAAATGAGATGTTTTTTTTGCTTAAACAATTAATAAAACGAGTAGATTTACAAAACTAGTAGTTAATTGACACCATACAAAACTAACTAAAATAAACATTAAAGTCCATATATACAATTACATTCAATATATATATATATATATATATATATATATATACAATATTAAGATATAACCAAATTCTAGTTACAAACTCGATCAATCAATGATAAAAATTCTAAAAAAGATAAGTTTTTTTTCCGACAACAATCAATGAAAAGAATAAATATAGTATAGCTACTAAAAACTTAATGAACCAAACTCAAATTTCAAAGAAATATAATCAAGTAATCTAAATAATTAAAACCTACTGAGTACAATTTCTGTCGACTAGATTTGGACGAGAAATTGAGATTAAACATGAATTTAAGTATGACATCAAATAGCACATATAATAATCAATAAATTCAAATATATATTTTGTAGTATAACTTTTTTATAAATATAAAGTATATTTTTATATAGTCTAGAAAGATCACATCAATTATTATAGTATAAACAAGATCATATCTCTAATAATTATTGATATACTAATAGTTATTGATATATTTAACTTCTTATTTACTTATTTTTATATGCAGTCGAGTATAAAATGTCTTCCAATTGATCGACCGAATAAACCATTAGTGGAATAATATGATGAGCTTGCAATTGATCCAAAAACAAATATAAGCACCGCTTTATAAACTAATTGTTTGATATTTTGTCCAACCATCATGATATGCCCAACGAAGGTCCTGATCCAAGCAATGTCGACCGAGCCCGACGTGATAATCAATTGAGCTTGAGAAAATCGTTTGTTCGGACTCAAATATTGTGTTATCATTAGTTTTTTTAATGGTTGTAAGTGTCGTTTGGTAAGCATATCCTGTGAAGTTTTTAGGCTAAGTCATTGTGGCATGTCTGGCCTAAGAACGAAGTCTAACGATGTTGAAAGAACATGATGTGTTCACATCATCAAATGAGCTCCACCAAGTGTTTGTTCATAAGAAAAAATGGCTTTAATCACATGTTTTATCATTATTAAAAAAATTACTAATACCAATTTAAGTAGACTAATATGTGTAATGTTTAGTTGTTTGACCTTAATTGTCATGTGATTGACTCTTGTAACTACAAGCCAATGAGAAGAAAATTTGAAGACTCTTCCATGGTATCCATAACATTTTAACCATTAGAATTATTTTATCAGTGTTGACAATTTCCAAATAAATTACTACTAAATGAAAAATTGGTTTGTATAGGAATATTGTTTTATGGAGCAAATACACTTTGTTTATAATTTTGATAGCTTTGTTCGTGAAGTATCTTGAATGAATATTATAAAGTTAAAAATAAATAAAACATTATCACATCTCTTTAATATGATTGTTTTTACATAATTTTCATAATTTCTATATCTATCATCGTAACAAAACTTTTAAACATGAATATCACACCACAAACCACATAAAAGAATATGAAATATAATTAGTTGAATTGTAAATAGATGTAGATTTATGTACCCTTGTTCTACTAAGAATTTGTGATTAATCGTGACATGCAATTGCAGTTATACTAAAAGGATCATATGCTATATATTCACGTCAATTATTGAATATACTAACTTTTAAAAGTAAATGTTGAATTTAAATATAATATGATTAATTGTTGAACTTATTTTAGTTAAGAATAATAATAAAACTATGATGTTATTATATCATTTAAAATTCAGAAAAAAACAAACCCCACTTAAATAGATCATAAATATATTTTGTAAATATATTTCAAAGCAACTTTTGAAATTGAGAAATAATATATAAAATGTTTATATTAAAATTAATATAATAATTTCAAATTCATTTATATACATTAAAAGCATCACTATTATTTTCCTATATCGTTGTTTTTTTGCTTTTGTTTATTTGTCTCATTGTATTTTTTATATTATGTGTATGTTTTTTAAATAAGAAATATAATTTATTTTTGTGATGATTTTTGTTTATATTTTTTTTAAAATATTTTATTCGTATTTTTAAATAAAAAAATATATTTGTTTTTTTTAAAATTATATAATTCCGATATATGAAAATAAATATTATTCTTAATTAATAAAAAAAAATGTTTAAACACATGCTCTATCACTAAAACGTATTGTGAATGATATTTATTTTTATAAACAAGTAACGTACAACACACAAGATAAATATAAAAATTGTACACATTATAGAGAAATTTTTGAGTTTATTGTTAATTTTTTAGTGTGCTATGAGAGATATTTTTAGTCGTTGTGGCTGTGTGAGGCTTTTGGTTTGGAAACCAAAGAATGTATTTTCGGTTTTATCTTTCTCTCTTTTAACTCTATAATCTTTGATGGTTGTAAGCTTTGAAGTATTTTTGTATAGAGTCTCATAGTCATGTACTCATTTTCGTCACTGTCGAGCAAGGTCGGTATTTCCTTGAATTCTCGACATCACCTAATACTACTCTATCATTTGGCTCGTTGATGTCTTGTATTTTATCTCACTTTACGGAAAGTTCTCCATTGGAATCCCACAACTTTGTTATCATTTATACTGGTGTCTAGTGCGGTTTGATCTTCCTTGAAGTCTCATCACCACCATAGTCTTTTCTTTCTAGTGGTTCATTTTTTTCTTATAGTTGTGGCGTTATAAGTTTTCTCTCATTCAACCTATGACGTTCTTGTGTTTTTAAGTACTGACGGTCTCCATGGAGTTTTTTTGGTGGTTACTGTAAAACTCATTTTTCTCATAGGCACCTGATCGTTTATATGGAAACCTTTTCTAAGGTTGTCATCGTAAAAGATGGGTAATTTTTGGGTTAGGTTTTATATGTTCATGTTTTCAAAAGGAAAGAAATTGTGTCACTTGGAGTTACAAAGATGACGTAAATAGTGAATTGTTTTTGGAGTTTTTGTTTTGTTCTTACGATTTTTTTAGGTTCTTTTATCATGGTAGGGATTGCCCTTCATGGGTCAGGTTGAGTTCGAATCGGCATCTTTCGAATAACCATCAAATATAGTGCGTTTCTTTTGGAGCGGACATTTATCATGTTTGGTGAAAGAGGAACTCAATAATGTTCGGCTATTCTCCCTTCCCCGTCGTTGTTGTGTCGTAGCATGTGCTTTCTGATCTTCAGTTTATACTTTTTGGATATAAGATGGTTTGGGTGGTGTAATACAATTGTTTGATTTTTCACTTAAGATATTTTGTTGCATGTCTTAATTCGACTTTGAAGGTGTTTCTGGTTTTTGCCTTCTCCCAACTGGATTTTAATAATACTATCTTCGCATATGGGTTTTGAAATTACTCTCGTCCCGACTCTCTATTATGGTGTTTCTTTCATCTCCGACATTTGTCGAGTTATGTCATCCATTGTTTTAGTCATTTTTGTTACATGATCCATTTCTATGTGGATCTTCTGTATTTGATTCTTTGGTATATTATGTTTGGTTGTAATTGCAACCTTCTAATTATTTTTCTTTGTTCATTGTCAATCCTCCGGTTGCGATCAGTGCTTTTTGTATTTGTTTCGCTCTATATTTTTTAGAATCGCTTTGACTAGGTGTTTTTATTTTTATTTTATTTTTTTCGGAGGGAACCTGCAGCCGCTATTCAGAGTGCAATGAGTGCGCACAGGGTAAACCCTCAGTCTAACGCGATAGCCTGCAAACCAACGCCAGAAGGTAAACCATACAAGGTGACAGACTCAGCCGAGAAAGCGTATGTAGAGGGACTCGAACTCATGACCTTTTGGTCATAAGAATGCCATACTCAACCAGATATTTTTTCCGAAACTACCCAGATATTGAGTGAGCAATCTTTTTGTATATTTGTTTCACAAAATCAGGTTATTATGCCACATTTCAAGATATTTTCATGCATTTGTAAGAAGCATTTATATCAATATAATATTTTGTCTCAAAATAAAATTCAAAATCAAACATGAATCTAATTTGATACAAAATAATAATTAAATATAAATAAAAATACAAATAGTTAAATAACAATATAATATATAAGTAAAATCTAATTTTAAAAATTAAAAGAAGAAATAAAATCTATAAATAACTACTATACCTCAACATCATCTTAAATATTACATGTTCCATATTATATTACGAAAGTTAAACCATACTTTGTATCCGCATATCCGGTTTATAATTCTTTTCTCAAGATTTCGGTTTTTTTTGGCTTTTAGGTACTCTCTCTTCTCTGTCGGTGTTTCTACTTGGAGGAAACCTATCCTTTGTACTTTTAGTTAGGGATCTTATAGGAATATCCTTTATCTAGAACTACAACTTAAAACTATGGAGGACCAAAAATAATCACCCTCTATATAAAACTAAAATTTTAAAACTAAGAAATATGATACTACATTTCACTATAGTTAGTTTGGGTGATATTGTCATATCTATAAAGATTTGACAATGACACTTGAGCCCTCGAATCGTGGAAATAAATTGCAATACTTACTTACTCCAAAGAGTAGCATTAACGTGCGGAGTGATTGATTGATTGTAATAACAACAAAATTAAAGTAACTAATTATTTAATTAAAGTATATTTATCGGTTAAATAAAACCAATAAAAAGAAATATGATGTTATTTTTCCTAAAATGCCTAAACCATATGTGGAGAAGTATGTTATGGAATTGCATTGGGCAAGACAGTGTAGAGAAAAAACAAAAGAAAAAGAAAGATGAATAATGTGATTTGTTTTAAAAAGAAAAAGTGATGGACATATGATTCTTGCCTTCACACTATCACTTTTCCTTTCCTTGTTTTGTATCTTTCTTTTTGTGTAAAAGGTTCCACCTGAAAGTGCATGTCTAATAAGATTGGTTTACAATTAGATACGAAATAAGATCATTCTAATATATATTTTATAACTTTGTTTTTCTATAGAACATTAATATGGTGTGATCGTAAGATATCGGTATGAATTTAGGGAGGAGTATAGTTTAATATTCGAAGTTAAAGTTTACTCACAGGATAAGTTTTACTTTTAGGTTTTTAGTTTTTCAAAACCGTTTTTTTTCTTCAAATATAACCATGTCTCTTTTTTTCTTTGAAAATATATCTTTTCCATCTCGAAATATTAATCGATTTGGAAAAAGTTTACTTAATTCAAATTGTTTTCGGTTTTTTAATTTCAATTCGTGATTCTAGTTACCACTAAGATCCTCTTTATAAAAAAAGACGGGATTACAATATGTTTGATTTGCTTTTATCGAAAATGGTTGTGTTATTCTATTTTGAAAATAGAAATAGAGACGTTGTTTATATAGTGGAGGCGAGGATAAAATTTTTGAAATTTTGAGCTTAAGTTTTAATGGAATTTTGAGAAGAATTTTATTTTAACACAAAAAAAAATAACGTAAATGTGAGGACGTAAATGTAAGTCGTGAACATATGATTAACTAAACGTGAATCGTCAATTTTTTTGTCTAAAAAATACAAATCATGAATCCTTTTTAAATTCTAAACTAAAAATCATATGAAATCTGAACGGATGATCCTGAGTTAAACACAAATCATGATCATAATCTGATTTAGTCCCAAAGTTAGGACACCGAATTTAATATAAGACTCTTTATTCAAATTTGATCCGCTCTAATGGACCTACAGGCCCCGCACAGATACACCATATTTAATACAACACTCCTCATTCAAACTTGATCCGCTCTAATGGACCTACAGGCCCGTACAGATTTAATTTTTGGTGTACTCCGAAAAGACCTCACATTAGTTGAGATATTTCATTCATTTATATTTTGTATAGTAGTTCAGTCTGAGCGATATGGGATAGATAATCAAGTTTACTCTTACCATTATGTGCTAAATCTAAACCGAGAATCATAGGTTAAACATGAATTGTGAATCATGCGTTAAATCAAAATTGGAAATTATTGTTAAATCTGGACTGAGAGGTGAATCATGTCCTAAATCCTAACTCAGAATCATGTGTTAAATCCGAACTTAAAAACATGTTTTAAATCTGAATTAAGAACAACGGATTATCGCAACTTACGGATTAGCGGGTTTCGCAAAAAATATGAAAATATCATTTTTATATATATATATATATATATATATATATATATAGTTTTGTTTGTCTAAAAATAAAACTAATACTATATTTTTTTTGGTTCCATTTAAAAATTAAAAATAATAAAAATTATATGAATAACATTTGATTAATAAGTTGAGTTTTTGGAAGGTAAAAATTATTTGTATGTCTAGTAAAATTGACAATGCTAACTCACCCAATATAGTTAAGGTGGCGTGGGTATGTTTAAGTAGGTTATTTAATACGATTATTATAAATGTAAAAACGGTCTGCCTTTCATTGAGGATAACAAGTCAGGTTCAGGCTCCGGTCAGTTCTGACATGTGTACTTAAGGGTTCTTTCTTTTTTATCTGTAACTAAAATATTGTAGAAATAAATATAAGTGTTTTTTTTGGTTGAAAATCAGAAATGTAGGTGTTCGATCTTTCATTAAGACACTTTTGAGTGAGAATCACATTAAATATATTGTTTGTCTTTTTTATATAAATTTAAACGTATACTTTTCATTAAGACAAATATTATATAGTTTAGATAATAACAAAATGAATTAACATTATGTAGTAATCTGTTATTATTTAAAATCTATTTTAAAGTGTAATTATAAGTTATTATTAAAAAGATATAAATTATCAAAAAATATTTATGATATATTTTTTTATCGAAACATTTTTTTTATATGAAAATGTTAAGAGCCGCTAAAAATAGAATAAGGGAAAGATCCGACTTTTTTATGTCGGCATTATATGATATGCAATTTAAAAAGTTCTGCGTGAGGGTAAAAAACAAAGCTTTGAATGTTGGAACCGTTTTTATTTTAATATAGGGTCTAAATTAGTCCACGGATGTATTTTCTCTGACATAAAAAAAATGGACAATTTATCTTTTTAGAGTTATCACTCTAATAAAAAATAATTCTGTGATATATCATGTCCATATATATATATATATGAAATAATATTTCCAATTATTTTCTAAGACTTTTGAAATTTAACGATATGTTTTATTAACAAACATTTTTTTTAGGAGTGTGTTGGTTAAGACCATTTTTATTTTAGAACTCTTTTCCGTACCTCAGTCTATGACATAACAAGCAAGAAATCAAGTCATCGTAAATTTTAAAAGTTTCATTTTTTTGGCGATTTCAGTTATTTTGATCTCGCATGTACCATCTGGTATTTTTATTATATTATAGTCTCGCATCCAACATCTAGTATTTTCATATTACTATGATCTCGCATTTAACATCTAAGAACTTGCATCTAACATATAACATTTTCATTTTACCATGGCCTTACATCTAGAATTTTCATTTAACATTAATCTCACATCTAGTATATAGTATCTAGCATCTAACATCTAATATTTTCATTTTACCATTGTCTCACATCTAGCATCTACCATATAACATTTTCACTTTACCATGGTCTTGAATTTAACATCCAACATCTAGCATCTACCATATAACGTTTTTACTTTACCATGGTCTCAAATTTAACATCCAATATCTAGCATCTTCATTTTACCTTAGTCTCACATCTAGCAAGACGTAGATAAAAGATGTGAGATACGAGACATATTACACAAGACTTCATAAAAATAGAAAATATTATAATATGAAAATTTTGATCTTTTCACTTGTCTGGGGAATAGTTGAGAATTTTATTTTTTTAAATACTCGTATTTGATGTATTTTCACACAAGTTGAGAATTTTGGAAACATTCTCAATTTTTTTTATAAATACTTTGATTATACCAATTTGACACACATATAGTGGTGCAAAGAACATGCTTCCAATTTTCCCACTGCAAAACATCCCAAACATATTTTTGAACGATCTTCTTGCATGATTTTCTGGTACGATGAGGGCATATCTTGCACGGTATGAGATGGATGTGGCCCATCTGATGAGTGATACGATCTGGGTAATATGGCACAACAACGTCAAACGCCTTTAGTGTAAGCTCAAGCCAAGTGACGCTATGGAACGGACGCTCATTCCGTAGATACTCATACAAAAGAAGAAGGATGTCAAAGGAAAAAGTTAACAAACACGACAATTCTAATAGTAAGAAACCTAATGTTTAAATTTTAAAAATACTACTTACATCTCTTTCGGTGCACATCGAGAGTGTGTGCCTCACTCATTGCGTACAACCTGCGAAATGCCTATATTTTAAAATGTGTAGCGCCAAATATGCGGTAACGATATATCGTAATCACTAAAAATAGAGCGTGAAACTACCTAAAGCGATCAAATTTCCACAGCTTTAGTAGCCATGTAAACTCACAAATACCGCACATACTATGCAAAAAACCCTAACTAAGGAAGTTGTATAAATGCACCAATAACAACAGACCCCAATTAAACTGGTTCATAATCTGGTATTGGTTAACAAACTATAGGTAATTTGAGGAAATACTATTGTCAGTTTTGTTGGCGCAAATAGTGGTGCCTAACAGAATTAGTATGTACGCACGGGTGACGTAATCAACCATAACATATGTAGTCCTACTATCACTGTATTGATCACCCGTTGAAGTAGTATGCAACCAGCTCAATGTCACACTACTAGAGTTCATAATATTTAAACCAACTCAGATGACCGTACACCAAGCATAGTAGCATAAGTGAGGCTCATCTTCGTCTCATCATCAAAATATAAAATATCGAAAGACACACCTGTGATTGGTAATCCGGTGATGACGTGGACGTCATCTAAAGTCACGATCATCTCGTCGAATGAGAAATTAAACGATGACGTCTCTTCATGCCACCGCTCTAGGAATGTCTCTATCAAGTGCAAGTTGGTATGCCAACAAGAGAGTGTGTCGACAAGAGTTCCGAATATAGTCTGCATGACATTCGCTCGTACTCGGGTCTACTTCTTGAAATCCTATTTGCGAAGACTGTTGTACATCGAAAAGCATCGTAAGCTAACTCTTTTATGCAATATGTATCAAACACACGAACATGTAAATGAGTAATTTGTCTAACAAAATTAAGAACAAATTATATAATAAAGTTATTGAGTAGAAAAACTTACTATGCCATGATATACACTAAATGGCTCATGTAGGGCGTAATTAGGATAGAGACTCGGGACGTGCGGCAATATTAAGGCGAACTCCATATCTGGCTCAGGTGCGTCATGTGAAGACAAGCCTGCACCATTACTGCCGCAACAGCCCAACCAGCGTGATGGCTTGTATCATCATCTGACCACCATGATGCATGCATTATTTTGTACTGCTATCCCCGTTCCTTTCTCGAGAGGGGCAAGCTCTGTAGGCACTGGTGTATCATAAGTTGTCTCGCGGTGATGGGGATTCTTTACAGTCATTTTCATACGATCCATCCTGAAAACATAAACAAATATTAATAAATATACTTTAAAATGTAGTCTCGTGCGCTCTGGATAAGCCCAGTCGCATGCGACAACTAATGTTTGTTGGTCGCACGATGTATGCGACGAACATCGAACTGTGAGCATAGAACGTGTGACAAACATCTGCGAAAACTGAAACCCTAGAACTGTCGATACAACATTAGTTTTAACAAAATCAAAGCCAAATAGACAGATCTGCATATAACAAACAAGTCTACAACACTAATTTAGTAAAACAACGCCTTAAATCATGCCAAAATCAAATCTTTAGAAAACATAAACTCTAACCTCCTAACAAACACCTAATACACAACGAAGTTATGAAAAAATAGAATGGGAGGCTTGTATGGCTTACTTCAATGTTGTTGTGGGTTCAGATTCTTCAAAAAAACAAGCTTTGATTTTCGGTAAGAATTGGATGCTTGAGAGGGTTGGTGAGAGATTGAGAGGAAAAGAGGAGAAAAAATGGTTAGAGATTTATAAAATACTTTTATATCTAGGCCTTCTGAGATGAACAAATTCGTCCAAAATTGGGTGCAAAGATATCAATTGAGTATAGAATAAATCGTGTAAAATATAGACTAATATGATATATTATTTATAGGTATATCTAACTAAACATAACTCAATTATTATATTTGTAGTTAGGAGATTTTTTATTTATTAATAACAATTTTTTTATATATAATTATTTTTACAAATAATATCGGATGAATATTTTAACATATTAGCTAACACTATATTTTGGTTGTGAGTAGATAACGTTAATTGAATGTGTTTATTGTGTATTTTTTATAAACAAACTAACTAATATATATTTCTAACATAGGTTCTAAAATAGATATATTATTTTTTTAATATCACTCAAATATAATTCTCACTCTAATTATATATACTAAATATATTAACATATGAAAATCTTATGAAAGAAAAAACTAAATCAAGATAAAACCAAATCATAACAATAATAAATAATAAAAGACTATATACAATGGATTGAAAAACAATTATGAAAAGAAAAATTGCGAAAAAGAAAACTAAATGTTTAAAAGTTATTATACGTAAGATAAATTGAAATCTATAAAAGCATTTTGATATTTTTTTTATAAATATAATATTAACACTCATTAAAACCAACTCCAATATATATAATTATGATATGAACAAATAAAAATAAGTATATATATGGTTTAAAAGTACGATCTAAGTAGTTTATTTACTTGAATAGATAATTTATTCACTTTTAACAAATATAACGATTTGTCAGCATTTAAAAGATAAAAATACATTGTCAAGTGAACATAAAGAGAAACATCAAAGTAGCTATCCAAATTTCGGCATTAAATTTTGATGAACTGTTAAAAGCAGTCCGAAATTAAACAAATTTTAATTACTTACCAAAATTATCAATGCAAAAGAATGTGCATTAATAAGAATCCGACGTAGGGACAATTTTTCATACTACATTATTGTTGATAGTAAAATAACATATTCCATTGCTATATCCAGTACTGTAAGTTAATAACTTAATAAATTGTCACTTAATTATAACATAGCTGTTTGCTGCCAATTAAGATGGTGATTATGATAAAACATAAACACGTTAAAAACTACATTTACGATTAAAGTAATGTATCAGATTTGAAAATTTCAGGCGTAAATTTTCGGTACGAGATACTAGTTTGCAAACCAAACTAGAAGGTAAACCACACAAAACGATATAAAGGGATTCGAATTCATGATTTTTTATCACAAATGTGTTTTACTCCACCAACTCGGTTATCCTTTAAAGGCGTGTAGAATGTCAGGAGAGTTTTTCAAGTGATTTTTCAAATAAATAAGTGTACGTAAAAAAGCAAGACCGCGTGTGGTACATAGTGGTAATATAAATTGTTTGCCACGTTATGATCGAAATATATTAAATAATTATTTAATTTTTAGTAGTACTGAATAAAATTTGTTATGATTATTTGAATAGCAGTAATTCATAATTTATATAATAAAAAAATTATATAAATCACGACATGTAAAATTGTTGTAGATAATACTTCGATTTGATGTATTTGTAGGTCTTAAACAATAGTAAACCATCAACGAAACAAAAAAACAATACATAAGAGTTATATGTGGAAAAAATCATTCAATGTGAAGAGTAAAAATTCACAGCATGACTAGGAGTCCATCATAAATATTTTTATCATTATAAAGAGCTAACGGTACAAGTAAATTTAATTGAACCTACTCAAGAACTATAAACCACCAAGAATTACAAAAAATAATAGAGAACAAAAAAGATAGGCATAAATGGAAAAATATCACCAAAAACTACTGTCATGTTCTAGCAGTGATTTCTTCGGATCTGTAGCACCAAATCATAATCCAATTTCAACAAAAACTAACACCGTTTGCTAGTCGATCTGGCCTCTTTACGGTGACTGCACTCACCAAAATCGAGCCTACTCTCTCTATTTATATTTTCGAAAAATGCTCACTCTATTTATTTTTGTATCACAATCTCACATAATCTTGCACCAAATATATGTAACCCTAGTAAAATGTGAACCCTAGGTTATAAAGTGAGCCTAATTTGGGTTAGACCCTAACAATCTTCCCTTCCAGCCCATCACAGGGAAGATACACTCACGAGGTAATCACTTGAACCTCATCCCAATGAGCTTACTGTAAAGCTCAACATTACTTTTGGGAACAACCTTAGTCAACATATTTGCACTATTCTTGTCGGTGTGAACTTTCTTCAATTTTATTTCTTTTGTTTCGATCATATCTCGCAACCAATGATATCTCACATCAATATGTTTGGTGCGTGCATGATACATATGATTCTTTTTAAATTCATAGCACTCTTATTATCATAAAACACCACATACTCTTCTTGCTTCAACCCCAACTTTTGAAGGAATCACTTAATCCAAAGCATCACTTTGCTTGCTTATATTGCTGCAATATATTCTGTCTCAGTTGTTGACAATGCTTTGTAGCTTGGATTGCCATGAAATGACTCCCCTGAAAATGTAAACACATAACCTAAGGTAGATTTTCGGTTATCAAGATCACCAGCCATGTCAGCATCTGTATGTCTTTCAAGTATAGGTTTTCCACCTCCATAAACTCAAAGTAAAGGTGCCTCGCAAGTATCTAAAAATACACTTCACTGTTTCCCAATGAACTTTACCTGAATTTGATAAATACTTACTCATTGAACCACCAACATATGCAATATATGGTCTTATATACACCATAACATACATCAAAGAACAAACATCCGAATAATAAGGAATAAATGACATACATTCGTTCTATTTCTCTATTGTAAGACACACTTCTTTGTTTAACTTGATGTGTGTAACTAATGGTGTATTAATTGGCTTGGAATTCCTCATATTAAACCGTTCAAGTACACGTTTAATAAATTTCTCCTATGATAATCATAGCTTTCCAGCTTTCCTATTAAGAGTAATCTCTGTGCATAATATTTGTTTTGATGGACCCAAATCTTTCATATCAAATGATTTGGCTAAGTCTTTCTTCAAACTGATAATCATCTCAGCATCTCGCCCAACTATCAACATATCATCCACATATAAATAAGTATGAGGAACTTAACTTCAAGAAACTATCTAAAATAGACACAAGTATCGATATGAGTTTGTTTGTAACCATTATTTATCATAAACGATTCAAACTTCCGACACTGCTTTGTTGGCGCTTGTTTAAGCCCATATAGACTCTTTTCAGCTTACAAACAAACTTTTATTTCCCTTCCTCTTCAAAACCTTCAGGTTTCTGCTTGTAGATCTGTTCATGTAAGTCACCATGTAAAAATGTCGTTTTTATATCAAGTTGTTCCAACTCAAGATTTAGAATTGCAGTTAAACCCAATACACTTTTGATAGAATTCATCTTAACAACGGGAGAAAATATCTCATTAAAATCAATGCATTTTTATTGCATTCTTTTACTAAAAGTCTAGCTTTTGCTTGATAATTTTCTCAGCATCTATTTTGTTCTTGAAAACTCATTTATTCTTCAAGACTTTCTTTTCATTATGAGGTTTCACTAGCTCATACATTTTATTATTTTTCAAGGAATTCATCTCTTTCTTCATACCTCAAGACAAATATTTTTATCCTCATTAGATAACATTTCTTGATAATTCCATGGCTCGCCGTCTTTAGTGACTAGAATAAACTTTGAACTTGGATACTTTGGACCAAAACCAAAGCCATGCAGACCTTCGGGCCCAAGCAGACAATATCATACTGGTTTGGGGTCTATATTGTTCTTACTTATATACGGAGGAGGAATATGAAATACTCATATTCCCAACAAATTAGTAAAAGAGCTTCAGGCCCAGATCGAGCGTGATGTGGGTGAAATTCTCAGATATTGAACATGGTGAACCAACAGCCATGCTCAAGGTGAATAATCTGATTTAGATATCCTAGTTCAGAGTGTATGTGGCTTATCAAGCGGTGGTACTTGATTGAAGTGGAACTAAAGAATATGCGGTGTGATTAATGGTAAGACCTTGTTTAGATTGTCTATAAAGTGTTGCTAAAGAGCAAGTAGGATGGTCTTGAGTGAATAAATAGATTCGATGTAAAGCTCTATGGATCAGGTAGTGTGTAACCTAATAAGAGTGAAAAGATCGAAGTCAATTGAGAGGAGACTAAAGTAGTAGTTTGTTCGAGATGAGGATTTGTTAGGATTGGCGACTAAATTCCCACGTCCTACATTGGTTAGACATGAGAATCATCAATTTTATATAAGTAAGAACATATCTCAACTAGTGTTAGGCATTTTGGAAGTGGATCAAAATCAAATCTGTGTTGGCCTTTAGGCCCAAAGCGGACAATATCATACCAGTATGGAGATTGGATTGTTCTTACTTATATATAGAGGCAGAATATGCGGTACCCATATTTCCAACAGTATTGTCAAATCACATGATTATGTTAGTTATCATGCGATGAGTCTTATTGTTTACTGTAAATATAGAACGTTTCACATTGTTTTTTAATTCTACATAATTGTTTTAAACTATTATGTGTGTTTTTACGGCTCATTTGAAACATATAAATAGATGAGGTTGTCAAGAGTACAATCATCTAAAATTTTAGTTCTTTATACCTTTAAAATATATATACAAATTTTTATTTATTTAATAAGTTCTTCGAATATATCTTTTTTCTAATTGTGTATAGCAATATATTTTATTGTGAAGTCAAATAAAACTAAAATATGGGAATAATTATTTTAAAGTATAAATATTTATGTGTTTCGAGCTACCAAAAAAATCTCCTATCAATATTTTGGGTGACGGTATTGTAAGTTTGCTTATGTTGCATGATTTTTCTAAGGTTAAAAAATAATTATCTAGTATCACGTATATGGAAATGCTAATGATAGTCAATATTTGGTTTGGTTGGATCACTTTGATGTCACTAATTTCACAATATGGTAAAACAAACTTAAGTTATTGCTTGTACCACTAAAGGTATTCTACATATTCGTTTGATTTGGCTAAACTTCTTGACCAAATCTTGAGGATACATGAGAAGCAAATGAATAAATACAAAAGCGTAAAAAGATGCATGATATATCGAGAACATTAACACTACTGGAAACTAACCTTTAATAACACCTTAATGATGTAAAAAACGTCACTAATTGGTATCCATTGGTTATTAAGAATGAGATTGTAACGGGTATCATCGCTTACACTACTGGGCCACTAAAACGAATGCATAAAGACCGATTTGCAACGAAATGTAATTGCTACGAATTAGATGTAATTTGTTTTGCTAATTTGATTCGATTAAAAATAGGTCAAATCATAGCAAATCGTTGTAAATGCATTGTATATGTGTGGAAATGATGTTATTTAATGTGCGTACTAATAAAATTAAATAATATTAGTATAAATAATATGCGTACTAATATATATATTTATATTAATATGTTGTTCATATTTTTCTTTGATTCATATGTTTGTCATCATCATAAATATGAAACATTTCATAATTAAATAACAATCTTCTTCGATCAAATTCTACCAACACTAAAAATAATACTAATGATTACAAACGATATCGATTTTATTCCTCAAAGTCGTTCTCATCTTCATCATCTGAAACATGTTCATCTTTGCTATCATCATCTGAAACATGCTCATATTCGCTATCATTATCATTTATAAACTCATCTACATTTTTATTAGAGGTCTAGTTATGATCTTCATACTTTTTCATTTGAACAATCTCAAAGTACCCAGGATCAAGAAGATGGATATGACCATGTATGTTCATATTTTGTTGTAGCAGCAGTGCTAGAGGCATTTCACCTTCTTGGAAAACTCTTTGTTATGAAACTAACATTTATATTTCATCTTCTAATGGAGCAACATACGACATGTCTAATCTATTTCTAGCTCTTGTCTTGAATACAACTATTTATTCTTTATGAGATGCTTCATTTGAGACATAGTCTAAAATATATATTTGTCTAGCCTGTGCAACCAAGATGGATGGATCATCTTATGACATTCAGAGAATTTCTACCAAACTATTTGTAGTCTGAAATCATGTTTTTTTATCATTTCCAAACCAATCACATTTACAAAGCTCGATCGATTCCATTACGTCAACATACGACACCTCCCAAATTTCTGGTATTTGACCATAGTAGTCTAACTTATCAGTACCATCATTGTATGTCCGCTCAACCATGACCCTACTATTTTTTTTATCTTATGCCTTCTTTCACGTTTTGTGTCGAAAAGGTAACCATTGGTGCAATATCCTTCAAATTTATGAATTTTACAATAAGGACTACCGGACAATGTCGATGTACAGTGGTCGATAGTGTGAATATTTATAACAACTTGTAGAAAGAGAATTAGACATTAGATTTCCAGAGTTTAAATAAAAATTTAAATAAATCAGTTGTGTTGCACACATATTCTTATAGTCAATGACCCAAAGCTCTTTATAAAATATTTATCAAGCTCCGTTGCAGTAGAATTAAGATTTAATTCAAAAATTTCTGCATTATAAGACCTGTAAACTAAATAATATGGTTGCAAACAACAAAGTTATAAACAATAGAGTTATAAAATAGAGTTATGCATCAAGATCTGTTATAGTACAATTACGAATGAAGGTTTAAAAACTCACTCTATAGTGTTGGAAAATTCAGGGGTATTCTTCAACACATATATGTGTATCATATTTGAATATTTTTCAAACAAGTACTCAAGTTTCTTCTTGCAATATTTTGGTCTGTCGGGATACCGAAAGATGAATAAACGTTCATCAGCCTCCACTTCTCATATATGATTAATTCATAAAATTTAAAACCATTAAAATAAAGAAAAAGACTAACAGTAATCATAATATATTGGATACATTCACATTAATAAATCCAACATCGTAGGCTTTTATTTTACTATCTATAAAGAAAATACAGTTATTAATAGAGTTAGTTGTTATTACACAACACTTTATTGTTAGTGTATTTTCAAATTCGAATATCAATTTAGTATAAAGTATATCAGTTATATATATATATATATATAAGTAGGTGGACAGAAAGTGAAATCATGCCAAATTAAAAAAAATCTAGTAACATACACCAAAATGTTTACAAGAATGAACTAAGTTGTGGAAGACTGGTCATCAGCACCATCACTATCATCAGACTGGTCATCTTCCAGCTTTTCATCCCTAAACTTTACTTCACCAATCTTTGAATTCAACTTATCAACAAACTTCGAGTTTATACTATGAGCCAAACATTTGATAAGTTTCTTAAACCTATCAATCTTCTTAGCCATTTGCTTATTTTTCTTCCCTTAAAGACTTTTTTGGTTCAAAACCCAAATCCTTTTAGTTTGATTATTGGATGAGCTCCCCCTAGATGCAAATATGATAGTTTGGCTGCTCCATAACCAAATAAACCCCCTCATCTTTTTAGATTTTACAATTGGAGAATCCTTTCAGTTTGATTATTATGATGAACTTCATCCTTACATGAAAATATGATAGTTTGGCTGCTCCATAACCAAATAAACCCCCCTTATTTGTTTTATCATTTACATTTGGATGAGTTAAATAAAGTTCTTGATCGTTGATGCTTTCGGGTTCAAGATCTTCACTATGCTTTAACTTAACGGATTCATTCCACTTGTCCTAGTAATTAAGAAAAATATACTCAAATAGAAACTAAAGAAATCTATTAATTAATCTACATAAACTCTTGTAAAAATGTATGTTCACGGTAGTACCAATATCACCAACATGTAAAATATTGGCATCAGTCACAAACATGTAAATTAATGGCATCAGTCACAAACATATAAAATATATTCATAGAAATACATTAGCATCAGTCACAAACATGTAAAATATTCACATCGCATCCAAAGCTTATAGCTTATTGAACCCTTGATAAATGAATACGCATTTTATAAATTAATGTAAACATACCATAAATTTTTAAGACATGGTTTGATAAAGTCAGACATAGCCTTACTGTAGTCATCATTCTTGTCGTTATGGAAGCTTCAATCATGTTTCTACTGAAAACTTGTCACCAGTTTTGTCAAATTCCACAACATGATGAAAACTAATTAAATTAAAAAAAAACTCATCATAAACTAAAAAAAAATCTAAACACTTACAATTTGACTAACAGATTTTGAATGGATTTTTGACCCACCAACATGAGTCCCCAACCCCGCTTTACAATTTTTCGAGTCACTTTCTGAACGTAATCATTGATTATGACTACACCAATACTCATACCACGGCTTCTTTAATGTTGTCATATAGGTTAGGAAAAAAATCGAACATTGATTAACTCGAGAGTCGGTGACTGGAGATTGGCACTCTTCAATGCATTTCTCTTCCTCTTATGAACGAAGTTCTTGTGACAACTACTTAGTTATTCAAAGAACAAAATGTTACATTACGTGGTATAATAAATTTATTTTGTAACTAAATGTTATATCGTTGCAAGATTTAATGGATCAAAAAAGTATTGTTGTAATTTCGTTATAAATTGGTCATTAGTGACAATCGGCATTGCCATAAAGTTACTAGTTGGTTGTAAAAAAAATATTTTTCAAGTAGCGTAACCTTTACACCAGCAAAATCACGACATTTAAGGTTCGAAATGCTCATGAGGAAAAATTCAAAACATAAGAGTAAAGTAGTCTTTGTTCTATAATTAATAAGTTAAATATCCACGTTTTGGATGTTTAGACCCTCAACTTAGGAACATACTACATCATCCCCTAAATTATCCACTTTCTAGACAATTGGTCATCTGACTTTAAAACACATTATATTATTCTCGTACTTGTCATATATGTGGATATTTGGTCTCTACATGGAAAAAATTGGACAAATTATCTACAAAGTTGACAATATAAAGGACCCATTGTCTAGGTAGCTGACAATTCGATGGACCAATACGATACATATTATATTGGGAGACCAAATGTTCAGAAGTTGACAAGTCCATAGGGCGATATGACTTGTTTTATATCCAATTAATTAAAATTTTAAAACCTGGATAATATAAAGCCACGATACTACACAAAAAGTTCTTATCTCTTAATACTTTGATTATGAATTTATATATAGAATACCTCTTATTCCCAAAATATATGAATTATACATCATAAGTAGTAAATTTGTGTCTATGAAAGTCATGTGCACAAAAAAAATTAAGTTTGAAAAACTATAACAAAATGGCCTATTATTGGAAATGTTTTGGAAGAGGATTTTCCACAAACATGATGAGTATACATAGACTAAATCCTAAAACATACAACGATTAAAGAGTCATCGTGTGAATGAAAAAGCATCGAAAGACTTCAAAATTGGAAATTCTAAGATCATCAATGCGGTGGAGCCTAAAAAAACGAAATATATATTCTTACAAAAGTCATTTAGAACAAAAAAAAAAAGAGGCAAATTTTTTAAAAAAATGAAAACATTATTATGCTTATGACAAACGAGAACTTTTGTAAGTAGTAATGTTTTGTAATTTTTGTGTATTTTGGAAAGAGGCCATAAACAATCTAGATGGATCAAATAATATCCAACCACGCTTGAGATTTTTTTCATTTGCCTATGGATAAGACAAATTAGTTGTAAATGGATGTTTCGAAAGAAATGTCACATAGATCGAACCATTTAAACATTCAAGTCCTTATTGGTTGCTATAATATTTTAGAAAATAAAGAAATATTATATATTAATACATATGCTCGTGTTATGAGACCCATACCATAAGCATGCTATTCTTAATTACTTTGGTATATAATATTAAGATTTACCAAATGGATCTCAAAATGTTATTCTTAAATATAGATACTCACGAAGAGGTCTATATAAAAAACACAGGGATTTGTGTTTATGGGTAATTAATCAAACATATAAAATGCTTATTCTAATGGTAATTTAAGATCAAAATATTGGGATACTATTGAGAGAATTCTATAATACTTGAGAAAGAACAATAACGTATGTATTTAATATGTCAACTTCCAATCGTACTTGAAAGATATACATATATTGTTAGGGTCCATTCCAATTTATAACTAGGGTTTTCATCTACTTAGGGTTATATATATGAGGGCTAGAGATAAGAGACGGATACACCCAAAAGATATACAAAAAAAATATAGAGAAATTTTGAGAATACAAACATAAAGAGTATTTTTCGATTTTTGGTTTTCGATTCTAATAGGCGCATTCACTGTAACGAGGTTGGATTGAAGGGAAAACGACCTTAATTTGTGCTGAAATTTTGACAGCGTGTTTGGGACATCCGGAGTTTCAATCTGACCAGTTGGATTGATGATTGGTACTACAGATCGGGAGAAATCACTGCTGGAAAAAACCAGTAGTTTTGGTAATATTTTTCACTTTTGTGATTCTCTTTTGTTATCTATTATTCTGTGTAATTTTTGGGGGTTTATGGATCTTTGTGAGATTAACCCAGATTACTTATACCCTCAACTATAATAATAGAAGTGTTTAGGATGAACTCCTAATCCCTCTCGTGGTTTTTTTACTCTTCATATTGAAGGGTTTTTTCCACGTATAAATCTTGCGCGTTGTTTTAGTATTCCGCTTATTATTTTACTGTGTTGATTTGAGATCTACATATACAAGTTGGATTCTCAACCTACTTCATACTAAATCGATTGTAGAATAAATTTTTATATTTGCAAGTGGTCTTGTTTTTTGGGTTGAAGAAACAAAATTGTATATCATATTTAACTATAAAGTATGAGTTTATGCCGTTGTTAGTATCGAGAAAAAAAAAGCACAGTGGTCAAGCAATACTAAAAATACTATTACTTCTAAATGAAATATAACAATTCAAATACATTATGATAATAAAAATATTTTTGGTAAATTTTACAATGGCATCTACAATAAGACCTATAGACATATATGTCTTATACATGAGTATATTAGACAACTGATTCAAAATAGAATAATATCGATCTCGTAAGTGCGTTTGAGTGCAAACCTATCAGATATTACCAACCCATTATCTTAAAAATAGGTAAATCCAACATCTGTTGGGATGAGATTATAACATTTAAAATGATATTTTGCTAATGATGACACTCCATAGTAACTATATATACATCAAATTTTGTAATAGGTAACAACAAACAATTATGAAATATATTTTTATCTTATAAATAAAATAAAATTTTGTATGAGATGAAAAATATGGTGGTTATTATTTAACGAATTGTTAAGTTCTGAGATTTTTTAGTACTACTTAGTCTAAGTGTGCATGTGTTCAATATAAAACACTCAATATCATACCTATGAGAATTTAAGAATGGTGTTGCCTCATATGAGAAAATGAGTTGTTCTAAAAACATATTTATGTGTGTAAGATAGAACAATAATGATGCTAACCAAAATCAAAGATAAATAAAATTTTAAACTTATTGATGTATGTAAGATCACCGATTCTGCTATAAGAGATAATTGGTTCAAAATTGCGACTCTCTAACGTTCCAAACAAAGTATACTATCTTTACACAAAATAAAATTTGAATCAAAATATTTTATGGATAATTATCATCCCAATGAGAATGTTAAAAAATATCATATAATAAAGTGAGGCTTTTTTATTAAATAAAATGATAAAAAAAATGATAATCAAAATATGAGTTCAAATCGAGAAATTCAAAACCAGGAAACCCATACTCAAAGTGGTGTAATGAGTGTTTGAGAGAAACTCAATATGGACGAATTTATTCCAAAATTATTTTTACAACTTGAAGCATGCTCATCATGGCGATTGTTGAGATATTAGATCGAAGTAGAAAAAATATATTATTATAATTATGAAGTTAGTAGTCATCATGTGATACTTTTTTATTCTAATAAATTGTATAATTAATAATTAAATATTATAATTTGTTTGATATATTTAATTACAAGATTGATAGCTAAAGAATCAAACTTTCTTTACTATAATTAATTATATCAATCATGTAAAAATTTATCATTGTCTACAAATATATAAATGTAATAAAATAAATTATAGAATAAAAGCATCAATAAAGTTATTATTATTTAGATCTTCTACATTGTATTATAGTAATAAAACTTATTATTATTATTATTACCATAATCATCTAATACATGTGTCATAAAATTATCATAAAAATGTAGTCACTATTTGTTTTTTTTCGGAGGGAACCCGCAGCAGCTATTTAGAGTGCAATGAATGCGCACAGGGTAAATCCTCCGTCTGACGCAATAGTCTGCAAACCAACGCCAGAAGGTAAACCACACAAGGTGACAGGCTCAGCCGAGAAAGCGTATGCAGAGGGACTCGAACTCATGAACTTTGGTCACAAGTATGTCTTACTCATCCAACTCGGCTACCCCCTTGGGGGCAAAATGTAGTCACTACGATCATGGATTTGTGGGATATCTTTGATGATGATCATATATATAATTTTTGTATATTAATTTTTAAAAAAAACTTTACTAGTACTCATAAGGATAGAAGTTATCCAACCCAATTACTCGACCGTTAAGGAACAAAACTCATTGTGATACAACAAAAGACAAAAGACAAAAATGGAATGGAATGAAGATACGTGATGATAATAAGATTAGTTGCACAATAAATACTTGATATTACGTAATCAACATATTTATTATCGTCTCTCCAATATCTCTAAATGGTATTCTTCTTGTAAATAGGATAAAATTTTATGTCATAAAGATCTTCATAATAATACAATATTATATTTCCTTATTGCAAATTACTTTCTTATTTTACTATCTTAATGGGGAAAGCGATGATGCTACAAGATTGATGATAAGGAAAGGTTACCAAATATCAACCAACATGCACAAGATTCTCTCATTATGGGCCATATCTGAAAACAACAAAGGCGAATGAGGACGAGGATCCTCCAGTTAGAGTGAAAGACGTTGGCGCAAGAAGAATAGCAAGCAAATAAGACACACTCATATTTCCAAGCAAGCTAATGAAGGAAAAGATTAGCAGTTTCGAGAGCAGCAAGCATCTAGCCATGTAATTAGCGTCAGAACAACAAATAACATTCAACTCCAACAGAAGACTAACAACTTCCACCAAAAATATTACGACTTCAACATAATTTTCAGTATGCTCCTTCAATGTTGTATCCAAATCTCCAGCATATCTCTGTAGTTTTTAGCTCAATAACTAGCAAAACCCTTAATGGTTTCAGAAAAACCTCTAACAACATTCTGTAGTACTCTAGTCAATTTTCCAACAACATCTGATGAGGTTCCAACCGATTATCCACCAATAGATATCTCAAGAATTTCAGTCAAACAACTTGTATGTTCCCTTATTTCCAAGAATACATGCGAACCTCCACGAAGCTTCCATTAGACTTTCACCAAATTATCAACAAGGACATTAATATTCTTAAGGGAATCTGAACCTCAACAAGTCTTCGTCGGGGACCCAGTCTGGAGATCAATATGCTTCGGTACCTTTTCCAAAATTACACCATTCTTAGTTCCACACCACCCAACCCATACACCAACCTCAACACAAATTTGCACCAATTTACTTGAACATGATCCATAGAGACACATAAGCTACAATCGTTATGAAAGGAATTCATGAGAATGTGTCAGCACAAACTTATCGGATTCAGACGAACCACCATAAACTCAACCCTGCAACTCAATCATACCCATACTATATACAGTACTCCCATGGTATCCACATGCATTCCCAAAAAATAATGATGCAATAATTTTGGTAGATAATTAAAAATACTTAGACATCAGCAGGCTTACCATTCATTTGACAAACAGACAATGACCAATGTGGTGTTATTTTGGATGATGATAATGAGGATTTTCAGGAGGATGATTCTTTTTTATCTCTCTGCATCCTACACAGAGATCCACTATCAAACTTTTTTGATAAAAAAATGAACAAATACCGCGACAAAAAAGATCTAGAGAATCATATCGAGAAGTTCAAAAGATAGATGATGAAATACGAGGCAAATGACAATACAAAATGATGAGCCTTCTTCATGAAGTTCTATAGAGTATTTTTGACATAGTTCAACAATCTCTCGTCGAGATGAATAAAGAGTTTCAAGATGTTGAAAAAAACTTCTAAAACTATATTATCGATTTCAAAGTGATAAAAAAGATGAAGATTACATTATACATTTTAAGAAACGACTAAATAAGATATTAAGAGAATGTCATGACTTGGTAAAAGTTGTATCATAACATCAATGTATATTTCTCGAGACTCTATCTAATGCAATTATGAAGAAGAAGGTCTTGAACTTTAATCACTTGCTGAAGTAAGTAAAATTTCATATTAAGGTTGAAGACATATCTAAAGCACGTTTTGATGAGGATACCATAATGTCAAATATGTTCTCAACACACCATCCCACAAGATCGATTAATTGTGGTAAGTAAAATTTAATATTAAGGTGTTGAACTTTAATCACTTGCTGAAGTAAGTAAAATTTCATATCAAGGTTGAAGACATATCTAAAGCACGTTTTGATGAGGATACCATAATGTCAAATATGTGCTCAACGCACCATCCCACAAGATCGATTAATTGTGGCTTAAGTGAACTCCAAACTATGCAGGATGTTGGGAAAGATTATGGACCATCAAATTAGAAGAATGAGGCCCAAGAATAATCACAATAATAACAACAATGTTAGGTGGCCGCAACGTTCCGCCATAGGATTTTTACTAAGTTAATCGATATTATTTGAGTCATCTATAGCCGCACAAAATATATACTCCACTACCGAAGGACATACAAGTTGTAGGCCTTAAAAAAATATAAATATAAACACAAATATTGTAAGTTTCACAATGAAACTGGATACAATGCTAGAGATATTTGAGCGTTGGAGGATCAGGTTCAGAATATGATCAACAAGGATAAGATTTTTGAGTTTGTCAAAAAGAAAAAGAAAAATGACTAGGTGCATCTGAGACAATATGGATGATCTAAGAAATGCTCCCCACCGTATAAAAGCATGAGAGGAAGTCAAAATCATTTGCATGGAAAAACACAAAATGTTATAAATCAACCATAACTTATCAACCAAATTAAGGTACAAACTACTTGACTATTTTATAACATAATTTAGACATGTTTTCCAGGAAGTCCCATGATATCACTGGAGTCCCACCCAAGGTCATATGCCATAAATTATCCATAAATATCAATTTCTAGTCGGTCTATTAGGTTCCACTATAATCATGTAAATAAGGGATCTCAAGGGCAGCGCCACCACCACAAGAAGAGATTTTTTATTATCTATGGAAATAATAATGATAAGATCAATGACATCATCTCGCACACCTCTTTTCTCTGGCACTAAAGGCTTCTGGTTTTTTCTCTGTAACATCGACATTGTATCTCGTTCCTCTTATCTGTTTGATGATGACGATCTAAAGAGAGAATTTGTACTGCAGTTTTGACTTTCAGAGTCTTCATCAGCATGATGGAACTCGACTTTTGATGATTTCTTTTTCACAATTTTTTCTAAAAATCTTACTTTATGAAGAACAATATAATTATCAATCGAATTGTTGGATAATCAAGAACGGGTTTGAGATTTATTTTACTTTCATAATTATAAATGAAAGTATGAGAGTGATAACATGAAGAAAATTAAAAATAAAGTACGCGAGCTTTATGTATACTTTAAAAATAAAAAATATCATGATGACCCATAATATTTAAAGTGAATGACCCAAATTTAATTATATGTTATTGGCTTCACCACAAACATGTATAAGGCCCCAAATATAGGGTTCTACCTAATGCATGTGCCTTTGGCCATATGTCCTCACACAAGCGTTTCTCTAATATCACTCTTACTTAATTGCAGTCAATCTGTAGACTGAGAAATATTATCATTTATGGCTAAATATTATTCAATTACTAATTTTGATTATTTACATATATTTTGTAAGCATATATATATTTAGCCAATCTACAACTATCAACCAAAGGCTTCGGCCAATCCAAACCTATGGAAGCTAACATTTGGGTACGACCAAACCTCCATCATGCACTATTGGTTCACCTTCTGCTTCATACATGATGATTTAGCTTTTCTCATCATTAAAAAAAAACTAGGGGGCTACTAGCACATATCTATACGTAATCCGAAGTAGTTTCAGAATTACAAAACATCCTTAATATTTGGCTAGGTGTTTTGACAAACATAACACCATGATATATGTTAGATATACTTTTTTATCTTTAAAAAAATAAAGTTTTTTTCTAAAAGAAGATTTTGGCTAACGAAGAGTTTTTAATGAGCCAACAATATAGTCAGCATGAACATTCATAAATACCTCAGAGTTTTTATTCGGTTGGGGTGAGTTCACTTCATCAAAAGACACACTTAATATCATGAAACTCTTATGAGTCAGACCAAATATCTACTTGAGCACAATTCAACATCAATAACATTTGGCCTTAAGAGACAAAACACATAAATAGATTCGAGTGTCTCAATACAATCTTAGTTATTCATCAGATATCTTGCAAGAACTAGATAAGCTAATGATAAATATGAAATTGGTCCAACCCAATTCATAACCCCTAAAGAATAAAGCCTATTGGATTACATCATAATGCAAAAGAGAAAAGAGGAAAAGAACAGATATATATCCTCATAACAAAATTAGTTGTGTGTCAATAAAATTATTATCACGTAATAAAGGTACTTGTTATCGTCTTTTGAGTAACTTAATTGATTATATATAAGTATAATATGATTATATGTAACAAATATTTTTATTATAATACAATATGCTACTATGTTATTGCAAATTACTTTCTCACTTTACTACCCAATTCATTTAAATAGACATTCAAATCTCATTAATCGGATTTTTCTATACCAACTGCAATTATTGAAACGAAAACAAATGATTATAAATTTTAAACGTTATTGATATTAACAACAACAAGTAATAATGGTAAGTGTTTAAATATTTTTACACATTTTTAATAGTGCATAAATAATGGATTACAGTGCTACGAATCATATAATGTTTTTTTCTATACAGGTTTAAATGGTACCTCAATTCCAATTACTGGGAAAAGATCATTTCCTCATACTAATACCTTGAATTTAGATTTTGTTTTGATTGTCCTTTTTTTAACTTTAACTTTTTGTCAATTTTTTAAATAACCATTATTTTATATTATACTATCATTTTTTGCCTGATTGTTGTGTATTTAAGGACATCAAAACCAAGGAAATTATTGGTTATGATGTTAAAAGAGGAAAATCATATTTATTAGACTTGGTATCGAAGAGTTATGAAGAACTATGGCAAGCTTTAAAAATTAGAAATTTTAAAAAGAGAAAAAGAAAAAATTAAAATACAGTTATGGCATCAGTGTTTGGGATATGCCTCTTTTGTTACATGTTAAAATTATTTCCTAGATTATTTATAAACTTTTAATGTCTCCTATTCTAAATGTGAGGTTTGTGAAGTTGTAAATAGTTATCGTACTTCGTTTTCATTAAATTTGAACAAAATTCTAGTTGATTTTATAGTCATGCATTTTAATGTTTGGGTTCCATCTAAATTTACTAATTTAGATGGATCACGTCGTTTTATTACATTTATTGATGATTGTACCACGATGACATGAGAATGTATGATGAAGTCAAAAAGTAAAATAAACTTGTTATTTAAAAAATCATAAAATGGATCGTAGCTAATATAATGCAAAGGTCTCGGTTCTCCATAATAATAATAAAGCTGAAAACTTGAGTTCTGAATTGAAGCTTTATTTAGATGCCCATGAGATCATTCATCAAACTACTTGTTTAGATACACAATAATAAAATAGGCTGTTAGAGAGAGAAAATCTTCATTTTTTGGAAGTTATGCGTGTTTTATTAAGAAATGTACATATGCAGTTATCCTACCGGGGATACGCTTTTACCTCAAATATATATTTGATTAACCAAATACCTTATAAAACAGTATTAGTCTCCAAAAACCATCCCAATTTCTCATTAAAACAACTAACACTCCATTCGTCTAAAGTTACTTCATCGTATCTTTTGTTGTGTACGATTTATATATCTTCATAAAAGTCAATGCAATAAATTGGTATCTCGAGCATCGTGATGTGTGTAAGATATGCTACTTATCAAATAATATAATAATATTATCACCATCAAAGCAAACAAGTTGTTTGTTACAATGGATATAGATTTTCATGAGAACTAGATGTATTTTCCAATGATTTAGAACTTCTAAGGGAGTATATGAAAGGATATTGAGGTCTAAACTATGACTTTACAATCCTTATATATAAGATAAACTCTCTAAACCAATCAATAATCTAAATGATAATAGAAAAAATAATGTTATAAATTTGGTAATAGTTGTAACAGTAAATTGGATTTAAATAGTATGAATTTATGCAATGGTGGTGATGAAAGTGCCAAGGAGCATAATAACAATGAAAATGATGAAGATAATCTATAATATGTAGCTGTTGATCAATTTTCATATGAATCTCTCGCACCACAAACAACAGATACATTAAATCATTTACTGATGATGATCGTACTATAATGTATGAACTATCAAGAAAACGTATACCACCGCGTCAAACCAAGGGTATTCCAAATCCCACATATAGACCAAACCTTTCTAGTGAAGTTAAATATCTCATAAGTCTTTGTATATTTAATTACCACTTGTATGAATCAAATAATTCATTTATAAATCAATTATTTACTGTATTCATTCCTAACATTATGCAAGAAGCTTTGGCTGACCAAAAGTAGAAAGTTGTTATAGATGAAGAGATGAAATCCTTGTAAAAAAATAAAACACGGGAACTTGTTGAGTGTTATCAAGGAATATAAAACTGTTTGGATATCAATAGTCTTGTACTGTGAAGTATAAAGTTTATGGTAAAATCAAACATTTTAAAGAAAAATTGTTGGAAAAAGGTTACACCCAAACTTAAATTTTATTGTTATACCGGTATATTTGAAGATGTAGCTAAAATAAACACAATGTGAGTTTTATTATCTCTAGTGGCGAACATGGATTGACCATTGCAATAATTGATGTAAAAATGTCTTTCTGCATGGTGAGTTACCTGAAGAAATGTATATGAAGTTGCCACCATGATACAAGATTCTAAAGGGCATAGTAAAAAAGTATGCAAATTTTAAAAAACGATGTATAAACTAAAACAATCTCGGAAAGCATGGGTTGGAAGGTTCACGAAGTTAATGACGTTTTACCATCATAGTATTTCATACCATATTTTATTATCAAAGAAAAAACATTGTACGATTGATACTCTTATTGTTTATGTTGATGACATAGTATTTTGCTCACGAACAAGCATTTTGTTCGAAAAATATATATAGACCGCCAAAATATAAACTCATATAATAAAGTTGATGAACTAAAATTAATAAATAATAGAAGATCTATACTTCACATTTGTAGGTATTAATCTCATTATAGACATGATATTTTAAGATATGAATAAAAAAATTCTTGATAAATTTGGATTTTCTACCTAAACACTATATACTCTTACAAACAAGTGAAGTTAGACATAAATTTTATTAAAGAGAAACTAAATAAAAAATAAAAAAAATTCTATAAAATTAAATTAGCCCAATAAATTTACTAATGCCTTTACCAAAACTGTTCTAAGTATAATATTCTCAACATTCTTTAAATAGTAAAGGCGTCGAAATATTATATTAATGTTAAAGATCATACAAATTTTAACTATTATAATTAGCAATTAACTAAGATACTTTTCTAACTATAATAAAATGTATAATTAGTAATAAAAAAATTATGATTTATTTTATTATATTTGACTATAAAGTTAACAATTAAAAGTTATATTTTATTATTATAATATATTCTGATAATTATATATATAACAATTAACAGTTTTCTGATATAATTATAGGAATATATCGAGGCGTCGAAGTTTTTAACTATCATAAATACACGCCATCATTTACAAGTCAAAAGAACCATAACTGAAAAACATACAAACATTTGTTCAGTTTTTTAATTTTTCAAAATAAATATATAAGATATTAAACACTCAAAATATTTAATTCGCGTGTTGTATTTTCGAGACGTCACAATAATCATTATAATTAACTTTCGTTTTCCCTAATTTTGCTTAACTCACTTTAATCATAAATAATTAGCAGTTGCCATCTTTTACTTAATTTATATTAATAAATAATAAAAAAAGAAAAAAAAAGACACACTATTGGTAATGTTTACCAACCCAATATGTCTAACTTCATTTAATATTAATATATAATTTTTCTAAAGAAAATTATGTGTTCAGACATCAAATCTCTAAATATTGAAAGGTCTAAGGTTTAATGTTTTAAACCACTTTTCACCTTATATTTGACTAGACAAATTAAATTTCATAAGTTTTGAAAACCATATATTTAGATAGAATAAAGTAATTACCTTCCTAATTTGTTGTCGTGTGAGGATAAAGAGAGACACATAATTAGCTAATCAAATAATTTTACATTAAATTATGGTAATGATAAAAATTATAATTAGGTACACTAAATTTATTATTATCCTTATACATTTTCACCAAATTATTATTATTATTATTACTATTATTCCTCCTCCTGCCTTTGTAGAAAAAAATTAAAATTGGGTAGATGTGATATATATAAATAAATTAAAAAAAAAATCCAAGTAGGGACAAAGTTTGCTATAAAGAACCCCTCTTTTTCTATTCTCACATTCATCTCTCTCTCTACACTACTACAACTCTCTACAGTCCAATCCTCTTCTGTTTCTCTCTTTCACTTCTGATTGAGAAGAAACAGAGAACCATTCAAAACCCTAAAATTTGGAATTTGGAAATTGGAGATTTTTCTAGTGAGAAATTAAACAGAGGATTTGATTGGTGGTATCTTAATTACATTGATTTCATCTCATTCTTCTTCTTTTTCTTCTTTTATATATATATTCTACTAACTCACTCACTCACATTGTCTCAAACAGAGCATAGAGAGAGAGATCTTGGGTTTTTTTGTGTTGCTCTGTTTTCTAGAGAGAGAAACAGAGATCTTGTTTCTAGAAAATGGATCAGGTTTCCACGAAGGTTTTGATGCCGGAAACTTTCGAAGGAGCTCGGGATGAGATATCGGGTCAGATTTGGTTGATGTGGGATCTGATTAAAACGCCATTGATTGTTCCTCTGTTGAGATTGGCTGTTTATATATGTTTAACTATGTCGCTTATGTTGTTCGTCGAAAGGGTTTATATGGGTGTTGTCATCGTACTCGTTAAGATTTTCTGTGGTAAACCCGAAAAACGATATAACTTCGAACCGATTCAAGACGATGAAGAACTCGGTACTTCTAATTACCCTGTTGTTCTTATTCAAATCCCTATGTTCAACGAAAGAGAGGTTCGTCTTTGTCTATGTCTTTGTCTATCTTCTTCTTCGTCTCATTTCTAAAGTTTTCGTTTTTAAATTAAAAATGTTGAATTTAAAGGTTTATAAACTGTCGATCGGAGCTGCTTGTGGTCTTTCGTGGCCGGCCGATCGACTCGTGATCCAAGTACTAGACGATTCAACTGATCCGACGGTTAAGGTATGTTTTTTAAAAAGTCTCGATCTGGGTTTTGGTTAATTAATATGATTAGTGGATTTAAATAATAATTAATTATAATTGAATGCAGCAAATGGTGGAGGTGGAATGCCAAAGGTGGGCAAGCAAAGGGCTTAACATAAGATACCAAATTAGAGAGAATCGGGTCGGGTACAAAGCCGGTGCTTTGAAAGAAGGTTTAAAAAGAAGCTACGTCAAACATTGTGAATACGTTGCCATTTTAGACGCTGATTTTCAACCGGAGCCTGATTTCCTTCGCCGGAGTATCCCTTTTTTAGTCGGAAACCCGGATATCGCTCTTGTTCAAGCTCGATGGAGATTTGGTAAAAAGCCCTAAATCTCTTTATAATTTAGTTTAATTTCTAAATTAAACCTTTAATTTTTATATTTTTTATTTATAAGCATTTATTGAAAGTGTCGGTGGTTTCTGATTTATCTTTAAAATTGGGCTTTTGTTTTTAAATCTTTCTCTTTTTAAGGCTTTTGTTTTATTCGTTTCACCTTTTTTCTGTCTAAAATATTTATTAAATCCTCAACTTTATATTCCATTTATAGAAATATAGGCGGAGAAATTGAATGGCAGCATTAAAGTTGTTTATTTTTCTTTTTTTCAATTTAAAAAAAAAAACTGACCTATTAAATTATTTTTACTAATATTGACTTAGACAATATAAGCACATGTTATTTATTTCCATGTGATTTAATTAAACTGATTATTCGTTCGTGGTCCATACTACAATACGTGTCAATTTACATCAGCTAGTCTTGTAGTAGTAATTGTTTTTTCCATTGGTCAGAATTCGAAATTACGTAAAACTCCAAGGGGCTATCTGCGATTTATACTATTTTATTGTCTGTTAGTTGTAGGAGTAGGGTTTGTTCTGTCTGTGGAATGGTTGCATTAGTAAATAGGGTCCACGTAAAAAATTAAAAAAGTGGGGTCCACTTGATCAGATCTATCTTGATATGGAAAACTTGTGTGATTAGCAGCCATATATCAAGTGGTGTAGGACCCAAATCAGTGCTGGTCCTCTATAGTCTTATATGCATATGATTATTTCCTTTTTATATTGATATTGATTAGTTGGAAATTAAAAATCTTTTAGATTTCATATGTTTATTGTCAAATTACTAAACTACCCTCAACCTTAGTTTTTATGTCCCTTCATATTTTTTTATATGAGCAAATTGTTCTATAGTATATTCTTTATTTTATTTACGAATGCATTATTAGTAGATCTAATATCACATCAATAATTAAAAGTAATAGATCTATCAAGTCACCAACTATTTTATAAAAATTGAAGTAAATTTTTTCATATAAATTAAAGTTTTTTAATTTATTTTTTGGAATATTTTTATGGTTTTGTTTAAATTAGGTTACTTCAGCAACTCCAAAATTTAAAAGTGTACCAAAATTATCTTTTTACTCTGTCGGTTTAGACCTTCTCAGCTGGCGGAAAAGCTTGATCCGACAGATCAAAAAATTTGACCCACCGGTTGACACCCTCTCAACCGGCGAAAAAGCCACCAGTTGAGAAAGGTTTACCTGTCGAAATAAAAATTAAAAATATCTTATTTTTTGGATGGATTAACATTTTCTGGGAAATGGAGCAAAAGTATATTTTTATTTTGAAATTTTTAGGAGTTTTATTTAGAATGATGTGGATTTATTCGTGAAAGAAGCACATGTTAGTAGTACATTTATGAGACTAAAATGTTTTTAAGGTTTTAGTGTGTTTCATGTCACACATGATAGTGTCTCATGGACAACTGGTGAGGGACCATGATGTAATTAACAAAAGGGTAGTATTGTCATTAGAACAACCCGTAACACATGGAACAGAAACTCTTTCCACGTGGTGTCAGTCGGACCCAGCTTTAAGAAGCTGTTACTGTGTGACTATACACTTGCTGCCGACACTTGGAACCTTTTTCATCGTTGAAGAATTTTTAGTAAAAAGTAAAAAATTATTAAATTTTTGTTGTCTTATTAATGACGTGGTTTGATTTATATTTAATTAAATAACTAACTTTATTTAATCAATTAATAGTAATTTAATATTATTATTTTTTTATTTTATTTTTTTTAATAGTGAACGCCAACGAGTGTCTATTGACAAGGATGCAAGAGATGTCTTTGGATTACCACTTCAAGGTAGAACAAGAAGTTGGTTCATCAACCCATGCATTTTTCGGGTTTAACGGTATGTTTTTTTGTTTTAGTTATTTAATCCGTAGATTATGGACAAATTCGGTTATTATAGTTGGTCTAAAAGTGTTTTTAGCCGTAATATATGTTGTCTAATAACATATAAACATGTTTTATTTTCAAATTTTTAATATTGATTTGACGAAGTCCCGAAGATTAAATTAGTTAAATTATAATTTATAATTCAGAACATATATCGGAAGTGTAATGTCTAAGTAGTTAAGGTGCAATAAACTTTTATAATAATGTTGTGCGGAAATGGACAGGGACTGCTGGTATATGGAGAATCGCGGCTATAAATGAGGCCGGTGGATGGAAAGATCGAACCACCGTGGAAGACATGGATCTAGCTGTTCGTGCTAGTCTCCGCGGCTGGAAATTTGTTTATCTTGGCGATCTTCATGTAAATTTCTCTACCCTTTTCTCTACTTTTTGTTTATATTTATGTTGAATGATCAAATTAATTGGTTTATTTATGTTGAATCAGGTTAAAAGTGAACTTCCTAGTACCTACAAAGCCTTCAAGTTCCAACAACATAGATGGTCATGTGGACCGGCGAATCTATTCAAAAAGATGTCCATAGATATCATTCGTAACAAGGTTCGTTCATTCGTCTTTGATTCTAATGTAATAACTTTCTCAATTGAATTGAAGTTGTGAAGGATGATTAAACTAGTTCGATTTATGTGTGTACAGAAAGTTCGGTTCTGGAAAAAAGTATATGTGATATACAGCTTCTTCATCGTGCGAAAGATCGTAGCTCATTGGGTCACATTCTGCTTCTACTGTATTGTGCTTCCACTCACTATTTTGATCCCTGAAGTTGAAGTTCCGATCTGGGGAGCTGTTTATATTCCTTCTGTTATCACTATTCTTAACTCCGTCGGAACTCCTAGGTTTGTAACTTGTTCTATTTTTCTTTTCTTTTTTGGTCGTTTAAAATGAATATCTGACTAAACGTGGTTATTATTAAATCGGCAGGTCGATTCACCTATTGTTTTATTGGATTCTGTTTGAGAACGTTATGTCATTGCACCGTACAAAGGCCACACTTATCGGTCTGCTAGAAGCCGGAAGGGCTAATGAATGGGTTGTGACTACTAAACTAGGAAGTACTACTCACAAGGGCCACTCCAAAGGACGAAAGACCTTCTCTCAAATCTTCAAGCTTCCCGAAAGGTATATGCATAATTCATATCCATCGAATTCTCTATATAAGAGTTGATATACATATACATGTACCTGACTTTTACGTGCTGAATCGGCAGGCTAAATACATTAGAGTTGGGTTTCGCTGCGTTTCTGTTCATGTGCGGATGCGTCGATTACGCTCGAGGAAAGAATATGTATTTCGTGTACCTCTGGCTTCAAACCATTTCGTTCTTCATCTCCGGATTCGGTTGGATCGGTACCTATGTCCCCCACTCTTAGTACCAACGAGATCATAAATATATATATCATAAAAAACATCGCTTTATTCAAAATATTTGTTTCTATTTCCATCTCGTATCAAGAAACATAGGGTACGCATTCGCTGTTGGATCTAATTACCGTAAATTCTTCGAGGCGGTATATTCTCTATTAGCAATGTACTTTATATACAGAATCGCGCAGACAAGTTAGAAGGCAAAAAAACAAGAGAAGAAAAAAGAAACTAAAGATTGTATGTGGTTTAGGTTTATGTTTTTGAGTTTGAATTTTAGCTTTGTTGCTTGTAATTGTGAGATTTGATTTTGTTCTTTGCTTTCTTATTTCTTTTGCCCTATTTGGTTTTAGTTCTATTTTTAGTTTTGGAGGGGAATAATAATATGGTGGAAGAATTTGTAATCACAATTTTAATTTTTTATTTATTTTTGTAGTATATATCATTGGAGTCTTTAGTAGAGATTTTAGTCAGTCTCCTCAACCAAACTAAAAGCTGGATTGATTAGAACGGCTAATGTTTTTCAAAATAAAAATGGCCGGACCAAATGGGAAAAGTCGATTGAGAATCAGATAATGGAATAGGTTTTCAGAGTTTTTAGTCTGTCTTCTAAACCTTACTAAAACCTCAATTAGAATATTAAGAAAAATCGCAGGATCCAATCGGTAATAATCAAATTGATAAATCTATATGCAACCGAATCAATATAAAATTGAACAAAACCGATAAAATCAAACCGATTTACGGCGGATAACTTTATTTACTGTTATTTATTTGTCGGTAAATAAATATATTTTTTATTTTTTGGAAGGAATCTGCAGCTGCTACTCAGAATACACAGGGTAAACCACACAAAATGACATGCTCAGGGACCGGACGGCTACACCCCGGTTTTCTTCAAAAAGAATTGGGAACTTGTGGGAACAGATTTGGTTGATTGTGTTCATGAGTTCTTTGATACTGGTAGACTTGCTTTTATTCCGAAGAAAGACAACGATCCTAAGGTGGGTGACTTTAGGCCAATTGGGCTCACAAATGTTACTTACAAAGGACAAGGTGGTTTCGTGATAAAGGACAAGGTGCTTTCGTGAGTGGTCGAAATTTTGTTGATAATGTTTTCCTTGCCCAAGAGTTGGTTAGAGGTTCGAACCGTTTAAGAGTTTCTCCGCGATGTATGCTCATGGTGGATCTTCGCAAAGCATTTGACACAGTCTCATGGGACTTCCTATCGGATATTCTCCATGGTATCGGGTTTCCTCCGAAGTTTGTGGGATGGATTCTTGCTTGTGTCACTACAGCGTCCATCTCGGTTTCCATCAACGACGAGCTTCATGGCTTCTTCTATGGACAGCGGGGCTTAAGGCAAGGTGATCCCATGTCCCCTACTTTATTCATCATTTGCCTCGAATATCTGTCTCGTTTGTTAAAGAAGAAATCGAGCGAACCGAGTTTTAAATTCTATCCGAAATGCGCCCGCACTCACACTACCCACCTCGCTTTTGCTGACGATTTGATACTACTTTCAAAAGGAGATGAGACATCGGTTAACATCCTTATGGAATGCTTGAACTATTTGGAAGATGTTTCGGGACTATCATTGAATCCTTCTAAATCCAAAATATACCTAGCCGGGGTTAAAGGGATTGTTTATGATCGAATCTTGGAAAGAGTCGGATTTGAAGTTGGCACTTACCCTGTACGTTACTTGGGGATACCTCTCGCTCCTATGACCGTCTCAGTTACTGATTTTTCCCCTTTGACAGAGGCTATCTCGAGTTACATTCAAAAATGGGAACATATAAAACTTTCCTACGCGGGAAAACTTCAAATGATCACCTCCGTGCTTCAAGGGGTCGAATCATTTTGGTTCAGCGCTTTTCCTTTGCACTCGGCGGTGCTTAACACGATCCGCTCGCTCTGCCTCAAGTTCTTCTGGGGGGGTAGACCTGCTCGGATTGCTTGGGACAAAATCTGTAAACCCAAAGATGAAGGAGGACTTGGCCTTATGGATATCAGAGTTTGGAATCGTGTCCTTCTAACCCGTTCGATTTGGTTATTACATTCTGACTCTGAGTCGTTATGGATAAAATGGGTGCATGAGTATTATCTTCGAGGACAAACTATATGGGACTACCAAAGACGAGATAGAGACAGTCATCTTGTTCGGAAGCTGCTTGATATTAGAGACTCTTTGATACAGATATTTGGGGGTCGAGATAGTGCCATTCTGGGTCTTGAAAGCTGTACTTTGGGTGGAAAGCTAATTACTAGACGTGTCTACGAAGTCATGAGAACAAAAAGTGAGGCATGCCCAAATCTATTAAAGTTATGGAAGAGATTCATCCCACCTAAGTTTTCTTTCACCGTCTGGCTAGCCTTCAATCGTCGCCTTGCCACGAAAGACACTCTCCACTACACGGACTTGCCTAACATCAGCTGCCCATTTTGCAGGCACTCAGATGAGTCTGGTGCCCATCTTTTCTTTGCTTGCAGGTTTACTAAGGAAATTTGGAGTCGTATCCGATCATGGCTGAGGATTACTCGAGAAATGACAACGCTTGATAGTGCACACAAATGGATTAGGAAGGAGCATCGAGGAACATCCTACCGATCCCGCGCCATCAATCTTGCCTTCCAAGCCACTGTTTTCGAGATATGGCGCGCCCGCAACCGCCTTGTGTTTGATGAAGAGACCGTGACTCAAGACACCATCGTTATCCGAATCACTCTCATGACCTTGAAGATTTAATTTAGATTATATCCGCATTATCGACTCACATGTTAGAGTCTTTTTTCATTGATACACTCTGTTTTTCGGATTTTCTATGTAATAGTCCATTAGTGCCGGTCTGGAGACTTGTACTCTTTTTCCTTAGACCGGGTTTTTACCCAACGGGTGGTTAAGGTTTTTTAAAGAGGCAAGTGCTCTAGACCTTTATCAAGGCACTCTTGGACATGTTTTTTTCTTTTAGGTACATTGCTACCCTGAATTGTACTCACTTGAGAGATCATATGACTCTCTAGACGATTGTAACCTTGTACATATATATATATATACACCCACATTTACCCAAAAAAAAATGACATGCTCAGAGAAAGCGTATGTAGAAGGACTCGAACTTCTGACTTTTGGTCACAAACATATCTTACTCAACCAACTCGGCTATCTTAGGCGATAAACAAATATGTTGGTCTGTCTATAACTTGTTTAATTTAAGCGATGTAGTAGATAGACTCGCACTCCTAACTTTTAATCAGAACATATCTCACTCAACCACCTTAGCTATCTCGCCTATCTTAGACGATAAACAGATATGTTGTTTGTTTCCTGAAAAACATAGTATGTTTATATACGACTTTGTTTTACTTATTCTTTGGATTTTAATAAAGTTTTCAGTTTGATTATTTAACCTTATTAAAATCTCACAATTTGGACAGCTAGTGGTTACTGAAAAGAATGTATTAGGACCGAATCGGTAAAAATCGTATCAAATTTTAACAATTTTGGTTTTTAGTTTTATTTCAAAAATTGAAATCAACAAAAATTTAAGTGATAAAATCGTTAAATTTTTAAAATGGATTCGATAAAATCGGTAGAATCAAATAAAAAAGCAATCTTGGTTATATATAAAACTATAGAATACGACCAACCACAGTCTCTAGATTTAGCTGCAGAATATACTTAATTTATGCTTTTAAGCTAATGACGCTTAACGTGTGCATGTTGATGCTATATAATTACTATATAATTAGTGTAATATAATATTAATTACAAGCCTTGATTAATTAAAGTAGTCGGTCTCCTAAAATATACAGTTTCTTTTAATCTATGGGCAATGGAAACTTCTAATTTCGTAAGCCACGGCGTGAATCCTGGTCAATACTGATAGTCAACTTTAGCTGTTTAGATTAATTTAATAATTAGGATGACTTTTTTCTTTGAAAGATAAAACCTATAAACCTTTTATTTTTGTAATTACAATTGACTTAGTTTGTTTGGATTCTTTTTTTTTATCTATATTTTTTGAGATTTTTTTTTAAAAATTATTTGAAGTGAAGCTATTTACTCTAAGATTTTTATTTTTCTATGTTTTAAAAAATACCGTATTTTGTTATGTTTTTTATAAAATAAATATCGAATTTATCTATATATATATATATATATTTTTATTTTACACTTATTTTCCTTCTCCAACAACCACCCAAACACTATATCTATCTTAGTTTTTTCCGGCAATTCGTCCAATTAATTTATGTCCACCGTAAATCTGATATAAGTAGACAATCTTCAAGTTAAAATTTTACTCAAAGCTCTTCTCTTCTAACCCAAAAAAAAGAATCATAGCCGCTACTTGAGTCTCTCGAATTCCAATGGTGAAAATCTGAAATTAATCTTGTTTTTTTAAAAAACTTATGGGTTTGGATAATTGAGTTACAGGAGGAGAAATGCATCTAATTCCGAGCCAACATCTCGAAATTAGGTGCTTTTAAAAAAACACATCTAATTTCGAGATGCTGGCTCAGAATTAGATGCGTCTTTTTTGTTTTTTTGAAAGCGTATATTATGAGGTGCTCGCTAGGAATTAGATGCGTTTTGTTTTTTAAAAAAACACCTAATTTTGAGGTTCTCGCTAAGAACTAGATACGTTTTTATTTAAAAAAAATACCTAGAAACATTTAATTCCGAGATGCTTGCTCGAAATTAGGTGTTTCTGAAATTAACCTGCAAAATCGGGATTTTCGAATTTTTTTTTAAATGAATTTTCATGTTAGATGAATGTAAAATTTACCTTGTTGGTTGATTAGGTGATGCTCTCCGGTGTTGAACCTTTGGTTTGGGTGTCTACCTTTGGTTTGGGTGTCTTCCTCTTCCATGAGTAATTTTAAAAAAATCTCCGGTGTTGAACCTTTGGTTTGGGTGTCTTCCTCTTCTTTAGAATTTAAATCATATATTTTGGCTGTCGTAATGATGTGTTGGAATAGGGGTTTGATAGTGGATAGTGGCTGTCGTAATGATGTGTTGGAATAGGGGTTTGATAGTGGATAGTGGCATCAAGTGTTTGAGTGTCTTTTTGAAAGTTTGAGAGATTTGAATAAACAGATACCCGATATTTGTCGGTTTTGGAGCTCGATGGTCCTCACGGTTTTGCATTTGGTCCACTACCAAAAGGCCTCATACTAGTTGAGGTTTGTTCTTACTTATATACCATTGGTCCTTCCCATGTCTAACCGATGTGGGATGTGAGAATTTGGTCGTCTTCCTAACAGTTTATGTTACATTTAAAACCAAACAAAAAAATCAAAAACTAAATTTTATCTTTAATAAAACAACTAAATAAAAATTCAAAATAAAAAAGTCAACAATAGCATATACTTCGATAGAGGTTCAACGATCACATATAAAGATTCAGCCATTTAAAAATAAGTATATATTTGTACTTCTGTACAAATTATAGTAAGAATCAAATATATTTTTTCGAGTTTTGAAATTTGTGAATGTCGACGTCATCCTTTAACACCAGTACCTAATATTATGGATGTCGATCAATTCGTCGATATCAATACTTATTTATTGATGTTGACCAACTATATCGACATCAATATCCAATAATGGTTATTCATGTCGACGTAGTATGTCGATGTAGTATGTCGACATTGTCAATACCATTAAACACATTATTCTTTAAAAAATGTGACATTGGTTGGCAAGTAACTTATGAAGATGTTTCGCATGTATCCACTATTTTAATGTATTTCGGTACATACCATCTTACAAAATGGGTAAAGAGTATGGATAAAAGTATGGTATACGTGATTTATAAGAGTTTTTTTATGATAATGAGAAGAATGACAGAACCTCAAGATTAATGTTTGCTTGCAAGAAATCCGGATCTTATAGAAACTTTTCTAGTAAATCTAGTGTTAAGAGAAGACCCATTGGGACAAAACAAATGTGATTCTCTTTTTTAGATAAGAGTTCAACCCCTTCATAATATTATATGCAGATCGCATAAAAATAACAATGTAAAATTCTTAAAGGATGTTAAGAGAATATTAAAAATAAAAGAAGACGAATTAGTGAGAAATATGCCAACGACTAGTTTCCGTCCACATAAATTTTTAATCGGGTTAATGGATGAGATACGCGGAAACATATCCAAAACACACAATATTTATAATACAAGACATAAACAACATGCTTTGGAGATGTGCGGGAAGATGCACACATTAATTTTGTTAGGTAAATTGAGAGAAACAACTACATCGTCTAGTACAAGACGAAAATTAAGGGGTTTGAAATAATCAAAGATATATTTTTCGTACATCTGACATCCATCGACCTTCTAAGGACATTCCGATAGGTTCTGATTATGGATACCATATACAAAATAACGAGGTATATAATACCATTGTTTGAAATCGTTTGGGTTACGTTAACATGTTTAACATATTACACCGCATTCGTTTTTATGGGTATGACAAAATAAACAATTATACATGGATAATAGATTTTTTTTTTCGGTTGCTCATGAAATAAAACCAGTGCCAGTTAGCTAATATTATGTCGACTGATATATAACTAACGTTAATGGGTAAAATCGATAAGATATCTTCAGAAACTACACTCATATTATGCAAATGACATATAATCAGAAATATTATTGATGATACGAAGCACTTGTTCGAAGAATGAACGATATAAGAAGAGTATTTTGAAAATCGATGCAGATGTATTGTTACATCTACGAATGTGTTGTTGCGTGGATGTGAGATGAATATGATGGTAATAGAGGACTATATTATGGATTATTATACGATCAACAAAAGGTTTCAAACTATAAACTTTTTTATGAACAAGAAATAAGATGAAGATGATTATGTGAATAAAGATCTTTTGAGAATGGTTAGTTTAGTCCATGAGTATGATAAAAAATGAAGGTTTTATATCTTATCAAAAAAAATTACGTACTTATCCTAAAAAATATCCAAGTTCTCCCCCTTTTAAAGAACTTGTGAAAACAAAAGGACATGGAAGAAAAAGTTAATGATAGTTTGACAAAATGGGATAAATCACATTTTTAGCATCTCATGGAAGAAACTAATAGCAATAATACACCATCGTAATACACCCCTCTAATCTCATATATAATTTCGAGCAACACGAGAAAATTAGAAATTCAAACCAAAATAAATACAAATTCCAAAACATACAAACCCTCGAAACACCAAAAACCAAACATTGAAAAAATATATAAAAAAAAGTTAAAGAGAAGTTGGTGTTTCTCGAACATTTTTCCTCATTTATGAGGTCGTTCATTTCCAAAATATTGAATATGGTATTTGAACGTCGTTATGGTTTTAGGGTTACATCTCACTTTGTGTTCGGATATCAAGGTGTTTGGGCTTCTTTTACGGTACACCTAATAACCAAAATACAATCAGATATCAAGGTGTATGGGATTCTATTAGGGTTACATCTCACTTTGTGTTCGCACAAATGTGGATGAAGTACTAAATAGATTCTTTAATATGATTGTAGGCTTCAAGAACTGGATGGAAGTGCCCAATATTTGTTTCGTCATTGTGGTCATGTATAGTTACATCACATGTTCATTTTCTCTAGGTTCATCAACGATGTGTTTACCTATGAAAGATGTTCCACCGTCGTCTATCAAATAAAGAAAAGAAGTTTACATAAAGAAAAATAATTAAGTTTTATATTACATGTATAACAAAAAAATAATAATACTATTCGTACTCAATTAACAAGTTATGCTCCATTTGAACACTTCGATACTTTCCATTCATCTTTGTTGGACATCATATGCAAAACCAAAGAGTTATAGCTGGGTGAATCAATTATTTGATCACATGAGAATGTATATTCAACTTCAAAGAGTAATTAAGCAAGAGAATCGAATGACAAACCTTTCAAAAAATCTAGAAGTGTCTATTTTGAAAATTATGTTGTTGTAATTTAAATTTGATGTAATTTAACTTTATCCATTTCCAAACTATGTAACCATAATTAACACTGTCTAAATTCGATAAATGTAATGTTAAAAATGTTTATTAGTTTTTGATAGTATGAGGGTGATTAGATTATGTATTTTATTTTAAACTGGAATTTTAATGTCAACTTATTTACATGGGCGACATTAAAGAACCTTAATATTGTCTAGGTTGGTTGAGATTATGGTTTTTTTCTAATGAAAACTGACAATAAATTCGCTCGTACAAAATTAAGGTTCTTTAATATTGCACATGTAAATCAACATTAGTTTTTTTAAAACAAAATTAAGAACTCTAATGTTACATATGTATGTTGATATTAGTTTTTTTAACATATGTTCGTATAAAAAAATTAACGTCGACCTACCTAGATGATATTAAGGCTTTTTCTGAAATAAAATAAACGATAGATATTATGGGTTTTTTGTTCGGACAATCTTGTTCAAGTTTTTTATTATTAAAAACCATAATATCAACTAACCTATATAACATTAAGGTTATTTAATATTATTCAGGTTGCTCGACATTAATGGTTTTTTTAAATAAAAATAATAATCACTTGAAATACCTCTACATAAACAAAAACTAATAAATTATATAACTAAAAAATAACAAATCATGCACCATTTATTTTAAACAAACTCATAATTCATACAACTCAAAACAGCCAAATACATACAACTAAATATCCATAAACTATACAATCGAACATATATATATATATATATAATACCATACAACCGAACATTAAAAAAATTGTAAAAAACTATATAACCAAAAACATCCAAATCAAATAAATACGACGGAGATATACTCAATATTTATGTCATCGATTTTTTCGCATCACTACCAGTTATATTTGAATATTTTCACATATATCCATCGACTATCATCTTAGGTAAGAAATGCAAATTCTCTTTGATTTTTATGTGTCACATCTCTGGAGCAACAAGTACCTCATCGTCGATTGACTATAGTCTACAATGATATGAATGTCGAATTATACTATTAACGTATCTTTTTCTCTAGTAAAAGATGATGTTAATTCTAACAAACCGAGTTCTTTCACGCTATATTTTAATTAATTTTGTACGTTGTATTCTTAAACAATTGTAGGATATTAAACTAAAAAAGTACACGTGATAGCTGTTATAACTCTATTTTATCTCTACACGTGACATCATAATCAAACCATGTCATATTATCGAACCATCTAACCAAATGATATCTCGTAGTTACCTGTAATAAAAGTGTTATTATATATATATATAACATATATATTATTTATTTAAACTATACGTACCTCATCAACCACATCCAATATAAGTCGTTTAGACTGAAAATTTTGTATGCAATATTTGTATACTCGGAGAACCTTATATGGAATCCACACATAGAGATGCGGCATGGACGGTTGATACCCGTACCAATGCGGTGGGGGAAATTAGAGAAATGGTCGTACACCCCAACACTCAAGTAGTGTGATAAGTTCGTTTATCTTTTTCATCGCGTGTTGTCATATTTAACGTAAACTATTATGTAATTTGACTTAGATATAAATCAAGCGAAGTCACATAATATTTATAAGTCATCGATGGTAGCCAACCAATCAGAATTAATTTACATCCCTTTCTTGTTAGTGAGCATAACAGTCGCGAATAAATATAAAATATGTACTTGACCATAATTCACTATATTGGGCATAAAACATTTCAAATCTCGTAATATACAGTACTAAATGTATCACTCAATCACATAATCTCAAGAACCCTATTGAGACGTTTAGCATACTCGGCTCTCATTATGCTTACTTCAAGCCTAAATGAGCGTGACACCATGTTAATCATAATATTTCTATCACTATTTCGGTTAGCTCAATAAGTCATCCTCGAATATAAAGACATATAATGCAATAAAAAAATATTTAACATCATTGCGTTAACATAATGCAAGAAATGTTAATTTAATACCCATTCTCGAGGTATAAACTCTCGATCAACGCTTGGCAAGATACCGATTTGACCACCAATCATTCAATGTATATCAAAATGGGCCAAACATCGTAATTTCGACGACTTTCATAATATATCGTTGGCCTAACAAGTCTGGCTTATGCAAATCCTTATGCTTATTGTAGACTTAGAACAATGTATTGTCGGATCTATCTTAAAAACCAATAATATATATATATATATATATATATATATATATATATATATATATATTCTAAAATATATAATATAATTGTTATAAAAAAAGTTAAATACTTACATTCTTGTGATATATGTGATATATAGTGTGATTAGCGAAGTAATAAATTAAACATAAACGGTCAGACCAAACATATAGTTAACGAATATAATCCCAACATAAACGGTTAGACCAAACGGTCGTCTTTGGTGTGGTTTATTTTCGTTTGAGGGTAAGTTTGTAACTTTTTTTTCGAGTTATGTGAGTTATGTGGAAGTTTGTGAGTATTTAATATTTGGGTAGAGAGTAGAGGGAGAATTAAGCAGCGTGGTTGTATTTAAGTTTCTTACCCTCATTTAATGTTGGTGGTTTAGTATTTATACCCTTACATTTGGGCTTTATGGGCTTTCAGGTCATGTTTAATGGACCCGGGTCAAGTTCAAGGACCCATGAGCTCTTAGTAGGAGAGCAGGCAGCTTAGTCAATAACTGATTAGGTTTTAAGTACTTTAGTTCTGTTCGAACAGCCCAATGAATGATGATGTCCAAATTTTCCCCGTCCGGTTAGGTAGATATTGTCCAAACTGACCCTGTCCGAAGTGGTAACGGAATCCGGACTCATCAGTAGCCCCTTTTTTAGGTGTTTGTTCAAACACCTTTGTCAAAACCTGAAAAACAGTCCGTGGCTAGTGACAGTTATATCCGGACAGGTCCTCCGATTTGTATTATAGCTTTATCCGGACTGAAAAAAGCTCTTTGAATCCAAACGGTTTTTTGCCAAAGTTCATGGGACACGTGTCTCTTTCTGGTTCATTATTTTAGTCGTTTTCTCACCTCGAATTTCGCACCCACCTTCTCTGAAAAGCAACCTCTTCATTAAATGAAGGTGACATCAGCGTCGTTTCTTAATCATTGCAAATCCTTTCGAATTCTCCTAGGAATCACAACACCTTTTTGGGGTTTACTATAAATTAAAACACTTTTCCACTGTTTCACTATCACCTTCATTTTCACTTTGTTAATTTTCAGAGCTTTCTCTCCCAAACACAAGTTCTTCACTTTGGTTGTTTATTTTCACGGCTAGGAACGTTTTACTCAAAGGCGGGTGGCTCAATCTATCAGAACTAGAAAAAGCACAAAAAGTTGAAAGGAAAGGCGCATCGCAGCAGGCTTACCTACTTCCCCCATTGACAAACCAATAACCTCAACCACAGAGCCTGACCAAGGTTCCTCCTCTACAAAAAGTGTCAAACCGAGGAGATTGTTTCAAACCAATATTTCTCCTATTGTCTCATTTTCATCGGTTCAAGAGTCAGAACCCACTGTTGAACCAGGTTTAACAGTTACTAGTTTCAAAAAACTTTCCCCATTCATAGCCATGGGGTCCGATGCAGATACTTCTCCCAACAAATTGGTCGATCGGAGAAAAGGCAGACTGGTTAAAGGGCAGGCTTCCAAAGGCACCCCTTCGAAATCAGGTGCCAAGGACAGCAGTACAGGGTCAGAGGTACCCATAAAAGTACCCAAGGGCAGGTTGTCCGGACCGGAGGCCACTGGTTCAAGCCCCCGAAGAGAAACCATCATATTAGAGCCCCGACCGGAGGCTAGAGTCCAGGAGAGCATTAAAGCTCATCAGTCTGGAGGTCAGACTGAACCAACTCCAAACTCCCCCCTCACGAAGACAACTGAAAACCTTTCCTCAATAATGGAGAAAATAATGGAGGACTCTATCGAAGAGGCTCCATTCGAGTCCAAAACCTCCGGACGGACTAGTGATGTTGCTGCTGCCAAGAAGGATAAGGGCAAAGAGAAGCTATGCCTTAGGCATCCAGAGTTACCAGAAATCCTTAAAGGGAAAGTGGGACCTTGTTTCCACAAGGTAAACATTAAATACCTTCTTGCTTTACAAAAAATCAACTATGCCTTCATCCACTCAACTGAGTTGGGCCGGATGCGTACGAAATGGGGGATTCCCGAGAATGTAAAGATAAGAATCCCCATAGACCCCGAAACCCTAATGGACTGCAAACTCAGTGAAATAGTCATCTTCACTGAGCTCTTTAACTGGGGTTTAAGGTTCCCCTTAGATCCGGAGATAGTCAGGTGTTTCCACCTCATTAAGCTCTGTCTTAGCCAACTGAGCCCCAACGCCTGGTACACACTTATGGCCTGCATCATGGCCTCTAGGCTCTCCGGAATTCCTTTACCAATGGAGGAATTCGCAGCTGTGGTCAGTCTCTGCAGAAACCACCACATTCCTTTCTATCACTTCAACATGGGTGATAATTATAAAGCAGTGGATGATCTGCTTGAGTCGGAGAGAAGTTGGAGGACTCAATTCCTGTTCGTAAGCGACGCCTGGGAGAATGGGAGGAAAATCAAAGCTGGAGTCAATCCAAGTCTTCTCACCAGCAGATGGAGGAGTGATCGTAAGGACCCTACCTTACATTCTTATTTTTACTCTTATTGAATTTTCCTAAACTGACTGGTCTTATCTTTTTTCTTAACAGAGCTGCCCAAAGACTTCATTGACTATCTAAAAGCCGGACAGACCACTTGTACCAAGATCAACACTTGGGCTGCTGAAAAGTGGGGGAACCGGTTTCATGATGCTTTTACAGGAGGCAATTTTGCGAGGTCTCGCCTCTGGAATACTACTGGCCGGAGGGACTTGACCTGGGAAGAACTCACCACTCCACCCCCTCCAGACGTAGTCCTCAAGAGAACACATAAGCTGGACGGGTCACTATACTTGCCAGGCCGGGCTAAGGCCCCAAGTAAAATGAAAGGCAAGAAAGGGAAAAGTAAGAAGGCTGCAGGTGAGGCTAACCTTGCCGAGGTGGAGGAGGCTGCTCCAACGATCCCAGAGGGGCCAGCCCCAAGCCAGATTGATGTTGCTCTCCTAGAAGTGGTGGAGCAGGAGAGTGCTAAGGAAGAGGTAGGATCTCCCAAACCTCCAAGGGTTCCCAAGAGATACCGGAAACGTAGAGCAGAGAACAAGGAGAGGGAGGCAAAAAAGAAAAAGACCTCCAGGGGTGATGAACTTTCTCTCCGGGATCCGGAGCCTTTCCCCCCTGTAGACCCTACTGATCCGACCAGGGCAGAGGAGATCCCTGGTGACTTTCAAACCGACAAGGTTGAAGGAGGAGACCTCAGCATTGATGGAGTTGACATCACAGGGCTTGATGGACTTGGTGACTATTTTGTAAACCTTCCCAGAGACGACTTTGCTGGGCCTTACCTCCCTCCAAGCACTTCGAACACCGTTACTTTTAATGGTAAGACTTTTACGGTTTCAAGTGAAAGGGACATCATAACTCACTCCATATTAAGTAATGTTCAGCCAGTGCTTGTTCTGGAGAAACAAGTTCGAGGTCAGACAGATATTATCAAGGATCTCAAATCTGACAAGGAGAAACTGTCCAACGATCTCCTCACTGCCACTCAAAATGCTGACATTCTGAAGGGAGAAAACGAGGAGCTAAAGAAGAGCCAAGAGGGGTGGGTCACAAAGGTTTCCACTTTGGAGGATACTGTCAAAGAGCTCCGGGAGAAGCTTTCCGGATTGGAGAAAGATCTCACTTCTTCAAAAGAGGAGGCAAAGGCCAAGGATCAAGTCATCCATAACTTGACAAACGACAAGATTGCGCTCGAGAACACAGTGTCCAAGGCTGCAGAGGAGAAAGCAGATCTGCTAAGGGAGCAAGAGGCCAAAATTCAGGCCAAGATTGATGCTTATGCCAACAATGTAATAGACACCCAAGAGAAAATGTACGCTAAATTGAAGTCGGACATGGTCTTGCTTTTTCATGATAAGTTTCTGAAGAGGAACGTGGGAGATTTGTGGCTTCATGTAGAGTACGAAGACCTTCCCTTCCATACCATGGCTGATGGAGACTTGTATGATTATTCCAGTGCTTCCTCCTCTGATGAAGAAACAAATACAGGGAGGGCCCTCACGAAGAGAAGGATAATCCCAAGAAGAAGAAAAAGACAAGTGAGGCTGAGCCATCTTCAAAGGCTCAGTCTTAAATTCTGAATTATCTTTTCACTTTTTATGTTATCTGAACTAAATTCCTTGGAAGGCCAAGACATTTTTCGTAATTGTGTCCGACATTTAACCGGATAGATCTTTTGTTTTTTTTTGACAATTAAAAGTCCTTGGAAGGCCAAGGCACTTAGGTTATTTCAATGAATATCTTCATTTTGCACAACTCTTGCATTCTTTCATAGTTTGTTTCAATTCTGATGCTGATGGCTAGTGTTTAAATAGCCCTTAGTTATTTCATAAATATTCTAAAGCGAGAGTGTTTAAATTCTCCGATGAAAAATGTTTAAGTAGTCATCATTCCTTTAATTTAATCCGGATAGTGTGACAAAAAACAAAGTAAGAACACTTCAAATTTTTAAGAAGGCATCAAATTTTTATAAAAAGCCCGGACACCTCATTAAAACCTCCCCGCGCCACCAGGGTGGGAAAGAGTATGCCCCCAAATATTTACATGGATTTTTAAACAAGTAAATATTTACATTGCTTCTATTCTAAGTACATCCGGAGATGTTCAATATTCCACGGGTGATTCAAAACCCTTCCATCCTTATCTTCTAGCCAGTATGTTCCAGGTTTAAGCCTTTCAATGACCAAATAAGGTCCTTCTCAAGTCGGGGCTAGTTTGCCGAGCAGCTTCTCTTTAGTGTGTAAGAAGACCTTCCTTAACACCTTCTCCCCCGGCTGAAAATCTCTTCTTCTAACTCTAGAAGCAAACCTGCTTCTCATCAAACCCTGATAGTGTGCAGCTCTAAGGTGAGCCTTAACTCGTCTTTCCTCTATTAGGTCAAGCTGACCCCTGATTGCCACTTCGTTGGCGTGTTCGGAGAAATTGTGAACTCGAAAAGAAGGGAGATTTTCCTCTATAGGAGCTATGGCATCCATCCCATAGACCAAGGCAAAGGGTGATTCTTGTATTGCAGCCCCGGGAGTAGTCCGGTAGGCCTACAAGACCTCTTGTAAATAACTAGGCCACTTTCCAGCAGCCCCTTCTAAATTTTTCTTCAAACCGGACAGTATAGTTCTGTTAGCCACCTCAACTGGACCGTTTGCTTGTGGGTGGAAAAGTGAAGAGAAACAATGATGTATACCCCTAGAGGCACAAAAACTCCTCATTTCCTTGTTGTCGAACTGTGGCCCATTGTCTGTTGTTATCTTCTGTGGAACACCAAATCTGCAACAGATGTTGGATAAAATGAATTTTATGACGGCTTTTGATGTTGTTCCTGCCAGTGGGGCTGCTTCAACCCACTTCGAAAAATAATCAATAGCAACAATTATCGTTCTGCGGCCTCCGGATGCCATAGGAAGAGGTCCCACCAAATCCAACCCCCATCGAGCAAAAGGTATAGGCTCAGAAATCGACTCTAAAAGGATGGTTGGAACGTGAATTTCATTGCTATATCTCTGGCATGGATCACACCTTCTCACCAGCTCCTTAGCATCTTGCATTATAGAGGGCCAATAATAGCAAGCCAGTAAAAATCTCCTTGTTAGAGCCCTGAACCCACAATGAGCCAATCCCTCACCATCATGTAATTCAGAGAGGACTACTTGAGATTCATTATCTCCCAAGCATCGTAAAAGGGGTTTACTGTAAGACTTTTTATACAGAATGTCTCTTAGTATGATAAATCCACGAGCTTTGTGCTTCATTTTTCTTGCTTGTGACTTATCCGGAGGCAAGATGCCATCAGAGAGATACTGCAGGAGAGGAAATCTCCAATCTTATGGTTGTTTTATCTGTACATCGAAAATCTCTTCCTCTTTACCCATATTAAGCTGAATGGAGGGGCTCTCCAGCACATGGATCCAAGGATATGACTTAGTGTATGTTATCGTTGCCAATGAATCTGCTAGTTCATTCTCTGTTCGGGGTATATGCTCATAAAAAATGCTTTTGAACTTAAGTGCCTCATTTTTCATAAGAAGTAAGTACTTCACTAGTTGCTCCTTTTTGGCTTCAGATTGACCTTATGCATGGTGGATAAGAAGATGGGAATCACTCATCAGCTTGACCCTTTTGGCCCCACAAATATAAGCTAACTTTAAACCAGCTATAGCTGCTTCGTATTCGGACTCATTGTTAGAAGCCCTAAATGCAAAACATATAGCCTGGTACATTTTGTCACCATATGGAGAAGTTAAGCATACTCCTGCACCACATCCCATAGTACTTGATCCACCATCCGTCCGGACAACCTAGACCTTTTTATATTTCATTGCGGTTGTTTGCTCCGTATCCCTATCAGAGTGGAATTCGACTAAGAAATCAGCCACAGCTTGGGCTTTGATTGTTGTTCGAGGAGCAAAATCAATATAGAAGTCCCCCAACTCCACTGACCACTTAGTCATTCTACTTGAAATGTATGCCTTTTGAAGATCATTCTTCAAGGGAAAAGATGTCCGGACGATAATAGGATGAGCCTGAAAATAAGGCCTCATATTCCTTGCAGCAATTACCAAGGCTAATGCTAATTTCTCAAGCTTCAAATAGCGTTTTTCTGCATCTACCAAGCTCTTGATGATGTAGTACACCGGATGGGGGTAATTATCCACCTCTCTTACCAATACAGCACTGATGGCACAACTTGAAATTGCCAAGTATACGAAGAATGTCTCTTCATCAATAGGTTTAAATAAGGTCTTGGGGGAGGACATATGTTTCTTAATCTCATTGAAGGCCTCATCAAACTGTGAAGTCCAGTCAGAATTAGATGCGTCTTTTTTGTTTTTTTGAAAGCGTATATTATGAGGTGCTCGCTAGGAATTAGATGCGTTTTGTTTTTTAAAAAAACACCTAATTTTGAGGTTCTCGCTAAGAACTAGATACGTTTTTATTTAAAAAAAATACCTAGAAACATTTAATTCCGAGATGCTTGCTCGAAATTAGGTGTTTCTGAAATTAACCTGCAAAATCGGGATTTTCGAATTTTTTTTTAAATGAATTTTCATGTTAGATGAATGTAAAATTTACCTTGTTGGTTGATTAGGTGATGCTCTCCGGTGTTGAACCTTTGGTTTGGGTGTCTACCTTTGGTTTGGGTGTCTTCCTCTTCCATGAGTAATTTTAAAAAAATCTCCGGTGTTGAACCTTTGGTTTGGGTGTCTTCCTCTTCTTTAGAATTTAAATCATATATTTTGGCTGTCGTAATGATGTGTTGGAATAGGGGTTTGATAGTGGATAGTGGCTGTCGTAATGATGTGTTGGAATAGGGGTTTGATAGTGGATAGTGGCATCAAGTGTTTGAGTGTCTTTTTGAAAGTTTGAGAGATTTGAATAAACAGATACCCGATATTTGTCGGTTTTGGAGCTCGATGGTCCTCACGGTTTTGCATTTGGTCCACTACCAAAAGGCCTCATACTAGTTGAGGTTTGTTCTTACTTATATACCATTGGTCCTTCCCATGTCTAACCGATGTGGGATGTGAGAATTTGGTCGTCTTCCTAACAGTTTATGTTACATTTAAAACCAAACAAAAAAATCAAAAACTAAATTTTATCTTTAATAAAACAACTAAATAAAAATTCAAAATAAAAAAGTCAACAATAGCATATACTTCGATAGAGGTTCAACGATCACATATAAAGATTCAGCCATTTAAAAATAAGTATATATTTGTACTTCTGTACAAATTATAGTAAGAATCAAATATATTTTTTCGAGTTTTGAAATTTGTGAATGTCGACGTCATCCTTTAACACCAGTACCTAATATTATGGATGTCGATCAATTCGTCGATATCAATACTTATTTATTGATGTTGACCAACTATATCGACATCAATATCCAATAATGGTTATTCATGTCGACGTAGTATGTCGATGTAGTATGTCGACATTGTCAATACCATTAAACACATTATTCTTTAAAAAATGTGACATTGGTTGGCAAGTAACTTATGAAGATGTTTCGCATGTATCCACTATTTTAATGTATTTCGGTACATACCATCTTACAAAATGGGTAAAGAGTATGGATAAAAGTATGGTATACGTGATTTATAAGAGTTTTTTTATGATAATGAGAAGAATGACAGAACCTCAAGATTAATGTTTGCTTGCAAGAAATCCGGATCTTATAGAAACTTTTCTAGTAAATCTAGTGTTAAGAGAAGACCCATTGGGACAAAACAAATGTGATTCTCTTTTTTAGATAAGAGTTCAACCCCTTCATAATATTATATGCAGATCGCATAAAAATAACAATGTAAAATTCTTAAAGGATGTTAAGAGAATATTAAAAATAAAAGAAGACGAATTAGTGAGAAATATGCCAACGACTAGTTTCCGTCCACATAAATTTTTAATCGGGTTGATGGATGAGATACGCGGAAACATATCCAAAACACACAATATTTATAATACAAGACATAAACAACATGCTTTGGAGATGTGCGGGAAGATGCACACATTAATTTTGTTAGGTAAATTGAGAGAAACAACTACATCGTCTAGTACAAGACGAAAATTAAGGGGTTTGAAATAATCAAAGATATATTTTTCGTACATCTGACATCCATCGACCTTCTAAGGACATTCCGATAGGTTCTGATTATGGATACCATATACAAAATAACGAGGTATATAATACCATTGTTTGAAATCGTTTGGGTTACGTTAACATGTTTAACATATTACACCGCATTCGTTTTTATGGGTATGACAAAATAAACAATTATACATGGATAATAGATTTTTTTTTTCGGTTGCTCATGAAATAAAACCAGTGCCAGTTAGCTAATATTATGTCGACTGATATATAACTAACGTTAATGGGTAAAATCGATAAGATATCTTCAGAAACTACACTCATATTATGCAAATGACATATAATCAGAAATATTATTGATGATACGAAGCACTTGTTCGAAGAATGAACGATATAAGAAGAGTATTTTGAAAATCGATGCAGATGTATTGTTACATCTACGAATGTGTTGTTGCGTGGATGTGAGATGAATATGATGGTAATAGAGGACTATATTATGGATTATTATACGATCAACAAAAGGTTTCAAACTATAAACTTTTTTATGAACAAGAAATAAGATGAAGATGATTATGTGAATAAAGATCTTTTGAGAATGGTTAGTTTAGTCCATGAGTATGATAAAAAATGAAGGTTTTATATCTTATCAAAAAAAATTACGTACTTATCCTAAAAAATATCCAAGTTCTCCCCCTTTTAAAGAACTTGTGAAAACAAAAGGACATGGAAGAAAAAGTTAATGATAGTTTGACAAAATGGGATAAATCACATTTTTAGCATCTCATTGAAGAAACTAATAGCAATAATACACCATCGTAATACACCCCTCTAATCTCATATATAATTTCGAGCAACACGAGAAAATTAGAAATTCAAACCAAAATAAATACAAATTCCAAAACATACAAACCCTCGAAACACCAAAAACCAAACATTGAAAAAATATATAAAAAAAAGTTAAAGAGAAGTTGGTGTTTCTCGAACATTTTTCCTCATTTATGAGGTCGTTCATTTCCAAAATATTGAATATGGTATTTGAACGTCGTTATGGTTTTAGGGTTACATCTCACTTTGTGTTCGGATATCAAGGTGTTTGGGCTTCTTTTACGGTACACCTAATAACCAAAATACAATCAGATATCAAGGTGTATGGGATTCTATTAGGGTTACATCTCACTTTGTGTTCGCACAAATGTGGATGAAGTACTAAATAGATTCTTTAATATGATTGTAGGCTTCAAGAACTGGATGGAAGTGCCCAATATTTGTTTCGTCATTGTGGTCATGTATAGTTACATCACATGTTCATTTTCTCTAGGTTCATCAACGATGTGTTTACCTATGAAAGATGTTCCACCGTCGTCTATCAAATAAAGAAAAGAAGTTTACATAAAGAAAAATAATTAAGTTTTATATTACATGTATAACAAAAAAATAATAATACTATTCGTACTCAATTAACAAGTTATGCTCCATTTGAACACTTCGATACTTTCCATTCATCTTTGTTGGACATCATATGCAAAACCAAAGAGTTATAGCTGGGTGAATCAATTATTTGATCACATGAGAATGTATATTCAACTTCAAAGAGTAATTAAGCAAGAGAATCGAATGACAAACCTTTCAAAAAATCTAGAAGTGTCTATTTTGAAAATTATGTTGTTGTAATTTAAATTTGATGTAATTTAACTTTATCCATTTCCAAACTATGTAACCATAATTAACACTGTCTAAATTCGATAAATGTAATGTTAAAAATGTTTATTAGTTTTTGATAGTATGATGGTGATTAGATTATGTATTTTATTTTAAACTGGAATTTTAATGTCAACTTATTTACATGGGCGACATTAAAGAACCTTAATATTGTCTAGGTTGGTTGAGATTATGGTTTTTTTCTAATGAAAACTGACAATAAATTCGCTCGTACAAAATTAAGGTTCTTTAATATTGCACATGTAAATCAACATTAGTTTTTTTAAAACAAAATTAAGAACTCTAATGTTACATATGTATGTTGATATTAGTTTTTTTAACATATGTTCGTATAAAAAAATTAACGTCGACCTACCTAGATGATATTAAGGCTTTTTCTGAAATAAAATAAACGATAGATATTATGGGTTTTTTGTTCGGACAATCTTGTTCAAGTTTTTTATTATTAAAAACCATAATATCAACTAACCTATATAACATTAAGGTTATTTAATATTATTCAGGTTGCTCGACATTAATGGTTTTTTTAAATAAAAATAATAATCACTTGAAATACCTCTACATAAACAAAAACTAATAAATTATATAACTAAAAAATAACAAATCATGCACCATTTATTTTAAACAAACTCATAATTCATACAACTCAAAACAGCCAAATACATACAACTAAATATCCATAAACTATACAATCGAACATATATATATATATATATAATACCATACAACCGAACATTAAAAAAATTGTAAAAAACTATATAACCAAAAACATCCAAATCAAATAAATACGACGGAGATATACTCAATATTTATGTCATCGATTTTTTCGCATCACTACCAGTTATATTTGAATATTTTCACATATATCCATCGACTATCATCTTAGGTAAGAAATGCAAATTCTCTTTGATTTTTATGTGTCACATCTCTGGAGCAACAAGTACCTCATCGTCGATTGACTATAGTCTACAATGATATGAATGTCGAATTATACTATTAACGTATCTTTTTCTCTAGTAAAAGATGATGTTAATTCTAACAAACCGAGTTCTTTCACGCTATATTTTAATTAATTTTGTACGTTGTATTCTTAAACAATTGTAGGATATTAAACTAAAAAAGTACACGTGATAGCTGTTATAACTCTATTTTATCTCTACACGTGACATCATAATCAAACCATGTCATATTATCGAACCATCTAACCAAATGATATCTCGTAGTTACCTGTAATAAAAGTGTTATTATATATATATATAACATATATATTATTTATTTAAACTATACGTACCTCATCAACCACATCCAATATAAGTCGTTTAGACTGAAAATTTTGTATGCAATATTTGTATACTCGGAGAACCTTATATGGAATCCACACATAGAGATGCGGCATGGACGGTTGATACCCGTACCAATGCGGTGGGGGAAATTAGAGAAATGGTCGTACACCCCAACACTCAAGTAGTGTGATAAGTTCGTTTATCTTTTTCATCGCGTGTTGTCATATTTAACGTAAACTATTATGTAATTTGACTTAGATATAAATCAAGCGAAGTCACATAATATTTATAAGTCATCGATGGTAGCCAACCAATCAGAATTAATTTACATCCCTTTCTTGTTAGTGAGCATAACAGTCGCGAATAAATATAAAATATGTACTTGACCATAATTCACTATATTGGGCATAAAACATTTCAAATCTCGTAATATACAGTACTAAATGTATCACTCAATCACATAATCTCAAGAACCCTATTGAGACGTTTAGCATACTCGGCTCTCATTATGCTTACTTCAAGCCTAAATGAGCGTGACACCATGTTAATCATAATATTTCTATCACTATTTCGGTTAGCTCAATAAGTCATCCTCGAATATAAAGACATATAATGCAATAAAAAAATATTTAACATCATTGCGTTAACATAATGCAAGAAATGTTAATTTAATACCCATTCTCGAGGTATAAACTCTCGATCAACGCTTGGCAAGATACCGATTTGACCACCAATCATTCAATGTATATCAAAATGGGCCAAACATCGTAATTTCGACGACTTTCATAATATATCGTTGGCCTAACAAGTCTGGCTTATGCAAATCCTTATGCTTATTGTAGACTTAGAACAATGTATTGTCGGATCTATCTTAAAAACCAATAATATATATATATATATATATATATATATATATTCTAAAATATATAATATAATTGTTATAAAAAAAGTTAAATACTTACATTCTTGTGATATATGTGATATATAGTGTGATTAGCGAAGTAATAAATTAAACATAAACGGTCAGACCAAACATATAGTTAACGAATATAATCCCAACATAAACGGTTAGACCAAACGGTCGTCTTTGGTGTGGTTTATTTTCGTTTGAGGGTAAGTTTGTAACTTTTTTTTCGAGTTATGTGAGTTATGTGGAAGTTTGTGAGTATTTAATATTTGGGTAGAGAGTAGAGGGAGAATTAAGCAGCGTGGTTGTATTTAAGTTTCTTACCCTCATTTAATGTTGGTGGTTTAGTATTTATACCCTTACATTTGGGCTTTATGGGCTTTCAGGTCATGTTTAATGGACCCGGGTCAAGTTCAAGGACCCATGAGCTCTTAGTAGGAGAGCAGGCAGCTTAGTCAATAACTGATTAGGTTTTAAGTACTTTAGTTCTGTTCGAACAGCCCAATGAATGATGATGTCCAAATTTTCCCCGTCCGGTTAGGTAGATATTGTCCGAACTGACCCTGTCCGAAGTGGTAACGGAATCCGGACTCATCAGTAGCCCCTTTTTTAGGTGTTTGTTCAAACACCTTTGTCAAAACCTGAAAAACAGTCCGTGGCTAGTGACAGTTATATCCGGACAGGTCCTCCGATTTGTATTATAGCTTTATCCGGACTGAAAAAAGCTCTTTGAATCCAAACGGTTTTTTGCCAAAGTTCATGGGACACGTGTCTCTTTCTGGTTCATTATTTTAGTCGTTTTCTCACCTCGAATTTCGCACCCACCTTCTCTGAAAAGCAACCTCTTCATTAAATGAAGGTGACATCAGCGTCGTTTCTTAATCATTGCAAATCCTTTCGAATTCTCCTAGGAATCACAACACCTTTTTGGGGTTTACTATAAATTAAAACACTTTTCCACTGTTTCACTATCACCTTCATTTTCACTTTGTTAATTTTCAGAGCTTTCTCTCCCAAACACAAGTTCTTCACTTTGGTTGTTTATTTTCACGGCTAGGAACGTTTTAATCAAAGGCGGGTGGCTCAATCTATCAGAACTAGAAAAAGCACAAAAAGTTGAAAGGAAAGGCGCATCGCAGCAGGCTTACCTACTTCCCCCATTGACAAACCAATAACCTCAACCACAGAGCCTGACCAAGGTTCCTCCTCTACAAAAAGTGTCAAACCGAGGAGATTGTTTCAAACCAATATTTCTCCTATTGTCTCATTTTCATCGGTTCAAGAGTCAGAACCCACTGTTGAACCAGGTTTAACAGTTACTAGTTTCAAAAAACTTTCCCCATTCATAGCCATGGGGTCCGATGCAGATACTTCTCCCAACAAATTGGTCGATCGGAGAAAAGGCAGACTGGTTAAAGGGCAGGCTTCCAAAGGCACCCCTTCGAAATCAGGTGCCAAGGACAGCAGTACAGGGTCAGAGGTACCCATAAAAGTACCCAAGGGCAGGTTGTCCGGACCGGAGGCCACTGGTTCAAGCCCCCGAAGAGAAACCATCATATTAGAGCCCCGACCGGAGGCTAGAGTCCAGGAGAGCATTAAAGCTCATCAGTCTGGAGGTCAGACTGAACCAACTCCAAACTCCCCCCTCACGAAGACAACTGAAAACCTTTCCTCAATAATGGAGAAAATAATGGAGGACTCTATCGAAGAGGCTCCATTCGAGTCCAAAACCTCCGGACGGACTAGTGATGTTGCTGCTGCCAAGAAGGATAAGGGCAAAGAGAAGCTATGCCTTAGGCATCCAGAGTTACCAGAAATCCTTAAAGGGAAAGTGGGACCTTGTTTCCACAAGGTAAACATTAAATACCTTCTTGCTTTACAAAAAATCAACTATGCCTTCATCCACTCAACTGAGTTGGGCCGGATGCGTACGAAATGGGGGATTCCCGAGAATGTAAAGATAAGAATCCCCATAGACCCCGAAACCCTAATGGACTGCAAACTCAGTGAAATAGTCATCTTTACTGAGCTCTTTAACTGGGGTTTAAGGTTCCCCTTAGATCCGGAGATAGTCAGGTGTTTCCACCTCATTAAGCTCTGTCTTAGCCAACTGAGCCCCAACGCCTGGTACACACTTATGGCCTGCATCATGGCCTCTAGGCTCTCCGGAATTCCTTTACCAATGGAGGAATTCGCAGCTGTGGTCAGTCTCTGCAGAAACCACCACATTCCTTTCTATCACTTCAACATGGGTGATAATTATAAAGCAGTGGATGATCTGCTTGAGTCGGAGAGAAGTTGGAGGACTCAATTCCTGTTCGTAAGCGACGCCTGGGAGAATGGGAGGAAAATCAAAGCTGGAGTCAATCCAAGTCTTCTCACCAGCAGATGGAGGAGTGATCGTAAGGACCCTACCTTACATTCTTATTTTTACTCTTATTGAATTTTCCTAAACTGACTGGTCTTATCTTTTTTCTTAACAGAGCTGCCCAAAGACTTCATTGACTATCTAAAAGCCGGACAGACCACTTGTACCAAGATCAACACTTGGGCTGCTGAAAAGTGGGGGAACCGGTTTCATGATGCTTTTACAGGAGGCAATTTTGCGAGGTCTCGCCTCTGGAATACTACTGGCCGGAGGGACTTGACCTGGGAAGAACTCACCACTCCACCCCCTCCAGACGTAGTCCTCAAGAGAACACATAAGCTGGACGGGTCACTATACTTGCCAGGCCGGGCTAAGGCCCCAAGTAAAATGAAAGGCAAGAAAGGGAAAAGTAAGAAGGCTGCAGGTGAGGCTAACCTTGCCGAGGTGGAGGAGGCTGCTCCAACGATCCCAGAGGGGCCAGCCCCAAGCCAGATTGATGTTGCTCTCCTAGAAGTGGTGGAGCAGGAGAGTGCTAAGGAAGAGGTAGGATCTCCCAAACCTCCAAGGGTTCCCAAGAGATACCGGAAACGTAGAGCAGAGAACAAGGAGAGGGAGGCAAAAAAGAAAAAGACCTCCAGGGGTGATGAACTTTCTCTCCGGGATCCGGAGCCTTTCCCCCCTGTAGACCCTACTGATCCGACCAGGGCAGAGGAGATCCCTGGTGACTTTCAAACCGACAAGGTTGAAGGAGGAGACCTCAGCATTGATGGAGTTGACATCACAGGGCTTGATGGACTTGGTGACTATTTTGTAAACCTTCCCAGAGACGACTTTGCTGGGCCTTACCTCCCTCCAAGCACTTCAAACACCGTTACTTTTAATGGTAAGACTTTTACGGTTTCAAGTGAAAGGGACATCATAACTCACTCCATATTAAGTAATGTTCAGCCAGTGCTTGTTCTGGAGAAACAAGTTCGAGGTCAGACAGATATTATCAAGGATCTCAAATCTGACAAGGAGAAACTGTCCAACGATCTCCTCACTGCCACTCAAAATGCTGACATTCTGAAGGGAGAAAACGAGGAGCTAAAGAAGAGCCAAGAGGGGTGGGTCACAAAGGTTTCCACTTTGGAGGATACTGTCAAAGAGCTCCGGGAGAAGCTTTCCGGATTGGAGAAAGATCTCACTTCTTCAAAAGAGGAGGCAAAGGCCAAGGATCAAGTCATCCATAACTTGACAAACGACAAGATTGCGCTCGAGAACACAGTGTCCAAGGCTGCAGAGGAGAAAGCAGATCTGCTAAGGGAGCAAGAGGCCAAAATTCAGGCCAAGATTGATGCTTATGCCAACAATGTAATAGACACCCAAGAGAAAATGTACGCTAAATTGAAGTCGGACATGGTCTTGCTTTTTCATGAGAAGTTTCTGAAGAGGAACGTGGGAGATTTGTGGCTTCATGTAGAGTACGAAGACCTTCCCTTCCATACCATGGCTGATGGAGACTTGTATGATTATTCCAGTGCTTCCTCCTCTGATGAAGAAACAAATACAGGGAAGGCCCTCACGAAGAGAAGGATAATCCCAAGAAGAAGAAAAAGACAAGTGAGGCTGAGCCATCTTCAAAGGCTCAGTCTTAAATTCTGAATTATCTTTTCACTTTTTATGTTATCTGAACTAAATTCCTTGGAAGGCCAAGACATTTTTCGTAATTGTGTCCGACATTTAACCGGATAGATCTTTTGTTTTTTTTTGACAATTAAAAGTCCTTGGAAGGCCAAGGCACTTAGGTTATTTCAATGAATATCTTCATTTTGCACAACTCTTGCATTCTTTCATAGTTTGTTTCAATTCTGATGCTGATGGCTAGTGTTTAAATAGCCCTTAGTTATTTCATAAATATTCTAAAGCGAGAGTGTTTAAATTCTCCGATGAAAAATGTTTAAGTAGTCATCATTCCTTTAATTTAATCCGGATAGTGTGACAAAAAACAAAGTAAGAACACTTCAAATTTTTAAGAAGGCATCAAATTTTTATAAAAAGCCCGGACACCTCATTAAAACCTCCCCGCGCCACCAGGGTGGGAAAGAGTATGCCCCCAAATATTTACATGGATTTTTAAACAAGTAAATATTTACATTGCTTCTATTCTAAGTACATCCGGAGATGTTCAATATTCCACGGGTGATTCAAAACCCTTCCATCCTTATCTTCTAGCCAGTATGTTCCAGGTTTAAGCCTTTCAATGACCAAATAAGGTCCTTCTCAAGTCGGGGCTAGTTTGCCGAGCAGCTTCTCTTTAGTGTGTAAGAAGACCTTCCTTAACACCTTCTCCCCCGGCTGAAAATCTCTTCTTCTAACTCTAGAAGCAAACCTGCTTCTCATCAAACCCTGATAGTGTGCAGCTCTAAGGTGAGCCTTAACTCGTCTTTCCTCTATTAGGTCAAGCTGACCCCTGATTGCCACTTCGTTGGCGTGTTCGGAGAAATTGTGAACTCGAAAAGAAGGGAGATTTTCCTCTATAGGAGCTATGGCATCCATCCCATAGACCAAGGCAAAGGGTGATTCTTGTATTGCAGCCCCGGGAGTAGTCCGGTAGGCCTACAAGACCTCTTGTAAATAACTAGGCCACTTTCCAGCAGCCCCTTCTAAATTTTTCTTCAAACCGGACAGTATAGTTCTATTAGCCACCTCAACTGGACCGTTTGCTTGTGGGTGGAAAAGTGAAGAGAAACAATGATGTATACCCCTAGAGGCACAAAAACTCCTCATTTCCTTGTTGTCGAACTGTGGCCCATTGTCTGTTGTTATCTTCTGTGGAACACCAAATCTGCAACAGATGTTGGATAAAATGAATTTTATGACGGCTTTTGATGTTGTTCCTGCCAGTGGGGCTGCTTCAACCCACTTCGAAAAATAATCAATAGCAACAATTATCGTTCTGCGGCCTCCGGATGCCATAGGAAGAGGTCCCACCAAATCCAACCCCCATCGAGCAAAAGGTATAGGCTCAGAAATCGACTCTAAAAGGATGGTTGGAACGTGAATTTCATTGCTATATCTCTGGCATGGATCACACCTTCTCACCAGCTCCTTAGCATCTTGCATTATAGAGGGCCAATAATAGCAAGCCAGTAAAAATCTCCTTGTTAGAGCCCTGAACCCACAATGAGCCAATCCCTCACCATCATGTAATTCAGAGAGGACTACTTGAGATTCATTATCTCCCAAGCATCGTAAAAGGGGTTTACTGTAAGACTTTTTATACAGAATGTCTCTTAGTATGATAAATCCACGAGCTTTGTGCTTCATTTTTCTTGCTTGTGACTTATCCGGAGGCAAGATGCCATCAGAGAGATACTGCAGGAGAGGAAATCTCCAATCTTATGGTTGTTTTATCTGTACATCGAAAATCTCTTCCTCTTTACCCATATTAAGCTGAATGGAGGGGCTCTCCAGCACATGGATCCAAGGATATGACTTAGTGTATGTTATCGTTGCCAATGAATCTGCTAGTTCATTCTCTGTTCGGGGTATATGCTCATAAAAAATGCTTTTGAACTTAAGTGCCTCATTTTTCATAAGAAGTAAGTACTTCACTAGTTGCTCCTTTTTGGCTTCAGATTGACCTTATGCATGGTGGATAAGAAGATGGGAATCACTCATCAGCTTGACCCTTTTGGCCCCACAAATATAAGCTAACTTTAAACCAGCTATAGCTGCTTCGTATTCGGACTCATTGTTAGAAGCCCTAAATGCAAAACATATAGCCTGGTACATTTTGTCACCATATGGAGAAGTTAAGCATACTCCTGCACCACATCCCATAGTACTTGATCCACCATCCGTCCGGACAACCTAGACCTTTTTATATTTCATTGCGGTTGTTTGCTCCGTATCCCTATCAGAGTGGAATTCGACTAAGAAATCAGCCACAGCTTGGGCTTTGATTGTTGTTCGAGGAGCAAAATCAATATAGAAGTCCCCCAACTCCACTGACCACTTAGTCATTCTACTTGAAATGTATGCCTTTTGAAGATCATTCTTCAAGGGAAAAGATGTCCGGACGATAATAGGATGAGCCTGAAAATAAGGCCTCATATTCCTTGCAGCAATTACCAAGGCTAATGCTAATTTCTCAAGCTTCAAATAGCGTTTTTCTGCATCTACCAAGCTCTTGATGATGTAGTACACCGGATGGGGGTAATTATCCACCTCTCTTACCAATACAGCACTGATGGCACAACTTGAAATTGCCAAGTATACGAAGAATGTCTCTTCATCAATAGGTTTAAATAAGGTCTTGGGGGAGGACATATGTTTCTTAATCTCATTGAAGGCCTCATCAAACTGTGAAGTCCAGTCAAATCCCTTCGCACCCTTTAAAGTTTGAAAAAACGGGGCACATCTGTCCGAAGACCTTGAGATGAATCGATTTAAAGCAGCCAATCTCCCAGTCAACCGTTGCACTTCTTTAACATTTCGAGGAGGCTCCGTTTGGAATAAAGCATTAAGCTGGTCCAGATCGGGCTGTATCCCTGGCTCACTTATTATATAACCCAGGAATTTCCCGGACTGTACTCCGAACACGCACTTTTCGGGATTTAGTTTCAAATTTACTTTTACTAAGTTAGCAAAAGTTTCTCGGAGGTCTGCCAAGTGTAGTTGTTCATCCACACTTTTTACCATCATGTCATCGATGTAAACTTCCATATTTCTTCCAATTTGATTAGCAAAGGCTTTGCTCACTAACCTATGATAGGTAGCCCCAGCATTTGTTAACCCAAATGACATTACCTTGTAACAATGAAGACCCCTATCAGTGGCAAATGTGGTATGCTCCTGATCCTTCGGATCTACTTGAATCTGGTTTTACCCGGAGAAGGCATCCATGAAAGACAACAGCTTGTTTCCAGAAGTGGAATCCACCGGCTGATCAATCCGGGGAACTGGGTATAAATCTTTTGGGCAAGCTCTATTGAGATCTGTGAAATCAATGCACATACGCCACTTGCCATTTTTCGTTTTTACCAAAACCGGATTGGCTGTCCACAAAGGATACTGAGACTCCTTTATATGCCCCATTTTAGTAAGCCTATCAACTTATTGAATAATAACATCAGCCTTTTCCTTGGAAAAAGCCCTTCTCTTTTGTACCACATGTGCTATATCTCTCCGAATGGATAGGTGGTGTGATATAATGTCGGCTGGAACCCCAGAAACACCAGCATTGCACCAAGCAAAAACATGCTGATGGTCTTTTAGAAACTTCAACATTTTAATCTTCAGTTCGGATGGCATTTTGGATCCTATCTTAACACTTTTCCCTCTTCCAAAGAGTGTGTTTCCACTTCTTCAACTGGTATCAACACTCCAGGGGTCTCTCTGGGGTCATCAATTTCACCCTCACCCCCAGAAAGCCCCTCAAACTGCTATTCTTCGTTGATACAAACTGCCCCCAACGTCCGTGGAGCCAGTGCTGTAGCATAACATTCTCTTGCAATCTTTTGACTGCTCCAGACAACTCCCACTTGTCCTTGAACAACATATTTCAAACACTGGTGGACTGTCGAGGCCACTGCATGCATCCTAGAGAGCCAAGACCTCCCTAAAATAGCATTATAACAAGTGGGACAATCCACCACAATAAAAAGTATCCTGACCATCTTCTTAAAAGGGCCCTTGCCCAACAAAACTTCCTCTTCGAACTCCCCGATCACATCTGTTGAGCTCCCAGTGAAGCCCACAATTGATCTGTCCGAACGCTGAATTACGGCTAGATTTTTCATCTTTTTGTAAGAGGTTAAGAAGAGGATATTAGTTGAACTCCCAGTATCCACCAAGATTCGTCTTATGTCATTGTCCTCAATGGATGCTCCTATAACAACAACATCTTCATGAGGGCCAGCTATATCCCTTAAGCCATCTTCATCGAAAACAATGAAAAGAAATGGAATTTGTGATTGATAAGGAGGTCATGCCTCCTTCCAGCTGGGTGGCTAAAGTATGAACGTGCATCTTCCTTGAAGAAGCAGTAGGAGCTGTCATAGTATCCCCTCCGAAAATTGTGAGTGACTCAAAAAACTTAATAAGCCCGGAGACTGTTTTACAACGTTCCTCAATGGCACCCACCATATTTCGAGTTAGATCAGGATCCAAGTATTCTGATTCCACATCAAATCTTTCAATTATAACCATAGCTCCTTCTGGAGCAGCATTGCTCGGACCAACCCGATGAGCATTATCAGGCCTATTTCCTCCTCTTCTTTTGACATATGCCCCCACCTTTCCTCTTTCAATTAAGTTCTGAACTTCTTGTTTCAAGGCTATACAATCGTCAGTGGTATGGCCAATATCATTATGGTACTGACAGAAATAATTGTTACGATGTTCCCTAGGAGATTGCAGTGCGGCCGGCCTTCTATAGTGTACTTCTTCCTTTGTTTTGTCATAAATGGTGGCCACACTTTCCTTTAACTCTGCAAACCACTCCGGTTGAACCCAAGGACCCCTCTTATTTCTAGATTGTTGACTATGGGCAGGCGCAGCTGGCTGAGATTGAGCTTTAGCCCTGCTATGTCCTTGTCTGGTCTCCCTTGCCTTGTTCCCGGACTGGTTTTGGTTGGGGTTTGGTGCAACCGGGGTAGACCTCACCTGCCTGTGCCCCTAGTTTTCTTTGTTTCATCAACGTTGATTTGCTTTCCGACCTGATTCAGTAGACCTCCCCAAGTCATTGCTTTCTTTCTGGTCACTGAATCAACTAAATTTACAGGGTTTAAGCCTTGCCTCAAAGATGCTATGGCTACTTGCTCGAAGCAATCAGCCAACCCGTTTTTGGTGTTTACAAAATGACTTATGTATTCTTTTAGTGATTCGTTTGGTTCTTGGGCACAATGGATTGTAGTGTCCCCATTGCCCTTTAATTCCTTACTCCCAAGAAATTGCCTTCGAAAGGCCACCCAAAAGGTATCGCAGTTTCTGATGCAGCCTTGTGGTAGGTTGTTATACCACTTCAGAGCACTCCCCTTAAAGGATTGGGAGAATTCTCTACAAAGTAATTTGTCGTCATCATCGAAATTCATCATAAAGTTTTTAAATTGTTCCAAGTGGTTGTCCGGATTTTTGCTGTCATCGTACTTCTCCATTTTTGTGCTATCGAACCTCTTGGGGAGGTTTCAGGACAAAATCTTAGAAGACAATGGAGATTGTCTCCAATTCCGGCCACGACTGAAAACAGTATCCTCATTGGGAGTTGCAAAGATACCTGGTTCATCGTGGAAGGCAAAATGATCCATCAGCATCCGGTCTACATGTCTCCGGCTGTGGGATGATCCTTTGCCTATATTCCTCTTCAATTTCCCATGTATATCCCTTTTTTTTGAATACTTTTTAATCAACTTTTACTTCTTTTTGGATCGGCCCTCATCACTGCTGGAGGATAAGGACTCTTCAACTCCATCCTCGTCTGAAGAGCTACCAGAAAACTCTGAGTCTGAATCAAAACTCTCCACTGGCTTAGACCGGTGAGACTTTTTGGAGCTAGCATGAGTCTTCTTAGTATCTTCGAAGGCTCATGCTCTCTAGGGTTGTCGGTATGATGAGCAACTGATGCTTTTGACTTATCTCTCATGCCCATCTTAGCCTTCTCTGCCCTCAGAGCTTCTATCTCGCCCTTTAATCTATCACGCTCCTCGATGGTATATTCATCATTCTCACTCATCACTTCAAGCAAAGTTGGTGGTACTTCCGGGGCGTCCGGATTCATTCGGACTGATTTTTTCTGATGGTTTCGAATGCTTGATTCAGGCACCGTCGTGCTCCCACTGTGGTCGCCAATTTGGTGTGGTTTATTTTCGTTTGAGGGTAAGTTTGTAATTTTTGTTTCGAGTTATGTGAGTTATGTGGAAGTTTGTGAGTATTTAATATTTGGGTAGAGAGTAGAGGGAGAATTAAGCAGCTTGGTTGTATTATATGGAAGTTTGTAATTTTTGTTTCGAGTTATGTGAGTTGTGTGCAAATTAGTAATATATATTAAAAAAACAGAACCACAAAAAATATTTTACAAAATTTATAATAAAATATTTTTCGCAATAAGACAGGTTAGGGATTTCACAGATTACAGAAATAACTAGGATTAAATCAGGAAATAGTCATTTGGATATTACGTTATATCTCATTTACTCTTTCGATTTTAAAATAATTGGTGAAGGTCTCTCGACTATCCCATTTTTTTATTTAGTCTCTCGACTTTAAAATCACTAGTGAGGGTCTCTGGATTTTGTCAAATCTATAAATTTAGTCCATGAATCTAAGAAACAAACCCATTATCATGGACTAAATTTATAGATTTTGCAAAGTCCATGGATCACTGATAATTTTAAAGTCGAAAGACTAAATGAAAAAAAATAGTCGAATTTTTTTCAAAAACAATAAGATCTATAAATATACATATAGTCGTGGTTTAAAAAATATGAATGAAAGAGGGATGAGAGTATTAACCTCCTTTGTTACCCTAATAACAAAGGAGGTTAAAATAAGAAAGCTTAGGCTGAAATTTCCTAAAATAATAAGATCTATAAATATACATATTGTCGTGGTTTAATTTGGTTTTACAGACGGAAAGAAAAAAGCAAGTAGGAGGAAGGAGGAAGAGGCGAGATGGAAGGACAGACCATAGAAGAAATAGATTCAAAAATAGAGTTAGAAGATCTACAAATCGAGTTTGTAGAGCAAGAGCAGGGGATGGAGCAAGGCCAGGATATGCATCAGACCAAGTGATAGAGCAACAACAACGAATAGTAGAGTTAGAAGAAGTAATAGATTGGCTGATAAATTCATTTCTTATTATTCAAGATGCCAATATAGTTAATCAAGGGGAACACATAGTTAATCAAAGGTCCAATATAGTTAATCTAGGGGACAATATAGTTAATCAAGGGGAACATATAGTTAATCAAGATGCCTATATATATATATATCATTTTTGAAAAACATATAATATAATTGTTATAAAAAAGTTAAATACTTACATTCTTGTGACATAGGTGGTATATAGTGTGATTAGCGAAGTTCATGTAACATCTTCGTAGCTAACAAAATTTTCTTTGAAACTCTATGGTTTTTAACGAATGGTTTCTCCTTCATTTGCCTCTACTTTCTACTATGTCTCCTCCTATGTATCTACCTTGGTCTCATCCTCGATCTCAGTATTGGCCTCAACCTTAACCTTAATATGTTACTGTATTTTTGTCTTTACATCTGCCTTAATTTCTTATTGTGTAGACATAACATAGAGGTGATGCCTATTTCAATGGTAAACCATTCTCGGTAGGTTTGTTTGATTTTTTTTTCTCCAACTCGTCCACCCTAGATGATTATACTAAATCTTTATTGATATTTAGTTGTATTTTCGGAAGCATCTTGATACCAAATTAAATAAATTAAACATATAAATATAAACGGCCATGCTAAACATATAGTTAACGAATATAATCCCAACATAAATAGCTAAACCAATCGACACTAGTATTCACTAATATATTTGCTATAAAAAGACATAAAAAATATTCGACACCTTGATATTGCTGGCATAGGGAGATATCATTTTCTCGCGTGTGTGCGACTATCATCCTATGTACACAACATTGTTGGATGATAATGTTGTCTACATAGGGAAACAATCACATATACACGTGAACCTAATGTTGTCTTCTATCGACAGAATCAAGGTCTCAAATGTTTTTTGTATGTCGTTTTATGGACGACATTCATTATTTGCAAAACAAAATATAAAACTCAAAACCAATATTTTGCTTCGAATCAACAATGATGAATGTTTTATTTAGACCTAATATAATGAAATAACTTTAAATATTCAATATACACACTTAACAAACAATTATTTTTGACAGAAAACTAATTTAATTTAATTTCAACAAAGTTTTGCTATTTTTTTAATTGAAAACCTACAAACAAATATTTAATAACTTAAACAAGTACGATTCAAATAAAAACAAGAAGCAACCCTAAATACAAATCTGATATACATTTGTCTATTTTATATTTAGCAAAAATTCGAAATTTAGTTGTGTTGTTCTTTGCGTTCTTTGTGAGGTTTTAGAAAACGTAATTGCAAATTAGTAATATATATTGAAAAAAGAGAACCACAAAAAATATTTTACAAAATTTATAATAAAATATTTTTCACAATAAGACAGGTTAGGGATTTCACATATTACAGATATAACTAGGATTAAATCAGGAAATAGTCATTTAGATATTACGTTGTCTCCCATTTACTCTTTCGATTTTAAAATAATTGGTGAAGGTCTCTCGACTATCCCATTTTTTAATTTAGTCTCTCGACTTTAAAATCACTAGTGAGGGTCTTTGGATTTTGTAAAATCTATAAATTTAGTTCATGAATCTAAGAAAAAAACCCATTATCATGGACTAAATTTATAGATTCTGCAAAGTCCAAGGATCACCGATAATTTTAAAGTCGAAAGACTAAATGAAAAAAAAAATAGTCGATTTTTTTTTCAAAAAGAATAAGATCTATAAATATACATATAGTCGTGGTTTAAGAAATATGAATGAAAGAGGGATGAGAGTATTAACCTCCTTTGTTACCCTAATAACAAAGGAGGTTAAAATAAGAAAGCTTAGGCTGAAATTTCCTAAAATAATAAGATCTATAAATATACATATTGTCGTGGTTTAATTTGGTTTTACAGACGGAAAGCAAAAAGCAAGTAGGAGGAAGGAGGAAGAGGCGAGATGGAAGGACAGACCATAGAAGAAATAGATTCCAAAATAGAGTTAGAAGATCTACAAATCGAGTTTGTAGAGCAAGAGCAGGGGATGGAGCAAGGCCAGGATATGCATCAGACCAAGTGATAGAGCAACAACAACGAATAGTAGAGTTAGAAGAAGTAATAGATTGGCTGATAAATTCATTTCTTATTATTCAAGATGCCAATATAGTTAATCAAGGGGAACACATAGTTAATCAAAGGTCCAATATAGTTAATCTAGGGGCCAATATAGTTAATCAAGGGGAACATATAGTTAATCAAGATGCCTATATATATATATCATTTTTGAAAAACATATAATATAATTGTTATAAAAAAGTTAAATACTTACATTCTTGTGACATAGGTGGTATATAGTGTGATTAGCGAAGTTCCTGTAACATCTTCGTAGCTAACAAAATTTTCTTTGAAACTCTATGGTTTTTAACGAATGGTTTCTCCTTCATTTGCCTCTACTTTCTACTATGTCTCCTTCTATGTATCTACCTTGGTCTCATCCTCGATCTCAGTATTGGCCTCAACCTTAACCTTAATATGTTACTGTATTTTTGTCTTTACATCTGCCTTAATTTCTTATTGTGTAGACATAACATAGAGGTGATGCCTATCTCAATGGTAAACCATTCTCGGCAGGTTTGTTTGATTTTTTTTCTCCAACTCGTCCACCCTAGATGATTATACTAAATCTTTATTGATATTTAGTTGTATTTTCGGAAGCATCTTGACACAAAATTAAATAAATTAAACATATAAATATAAACGGCCAGGCTAAACATATAGTTAGCGAATATAATCCTAACATAAATAGCTAAACCAATCGACACTAGTATTCACTAATATATTTGCTATAAAAAGACATAAAAATATTCGACGCCTTGATATCGCTGGCATAGGGAGATATCATTTTCTCGCGTGTATGCGAATGTCCTCCTATGTACACAACATTGTTGGATGATAATGTTGTCTACATAGGGAAAAAATCAAATATACACGTGAACCTAATGTTGTCTTCTATCGACAGAATCAAGGTCTCAAATGTTTTGTGTATGTCGTTGTATGGACGACATTCATTATTTGCAAAACAAAATATAAAACTAAAAAACAATATTTTGTTTCGAATCAACAATGATAAATGTTTTATTTAAGACCTCATATAATGAAATAACTTTAAATATTCAATATACACACTTAACAAACAATTATTTTTGACAGAAAACTAATTTAATTTAATTTCAACAAAAAATTTATTTTTTTAATAGAAAACCTAAAAGCAAATATTTGATAACTTAAACAAGTACGATTCAAATAAAAACAAGAAGCAACCCTAAATACAAATTTGATATACATTTTTTTATTTTATATTTAGCAAAAATTTGAAATTTAGTTATTTTGTTATCTGCATTTTTTGTGAGGTTTTAGAAAATGTAATTAAAAATGAGTAATATGTATTGATAAAACAGAACCACAAAAATAAAAAAATACAAATCATAAAATTATTTTTAAAAATCGACATTTGTAAAACCTTAAAACATATTAAATGGGTTTTTATAATTTTTAATGGGTTTATTAAATCAAAATTTTGATTTAAAAAATATTTTGAATACGATAATAGTTATAAAAAATCGTAAGAGTCGTATTTAATATTATATCGACAAAAAAGATTTGTTACCGAAAAAATCTTATTTTGTCGTGCGATTGTAGTTTTGATAACATTTTCCTCAAATTTCCTAATATCTTACCTTAACAAAACAATGTTTTACAAAATTTATAATAAAATATTTTTCGCAATATGACTAAGTTACGGATTTCACATATTGCAGAAATAACTAGGATTAAATGAGGAAATAGTCATTTGGCTATTACGTTGTCTCTCATTTAGTCTTTCGATTTTAAAATTATTGGTGAAGGTCTCTCGACTATCCCATTTTTTTTATTTAGTCTCTCGACTTTGAAATTACCAGTGAGGGTTTCTGTATTTTGTAAAATTTATAAATTTAATCTACAAAACTAAAAAAAACCTATTATTATGGACTAAATTTATAGATTTTGCAAAGTCCAAGAATCATCACCGATAATTTTCAAATCGAAAGATTAAATAAAAAAATAAATAGAATAGTCGAGTTTTTTTCATTATAATTTTAAAATCGAAAAATTAAATTAAAAAAAAGGCAAAATAGTCGAGTGTCTATTTGCTGACTTAAACCTAAATAGCTAGAGTAATTAAAAGATAATTCTTTTTTATAACTATTCCGTATAATACCCCTAACTAAACCTAATTAGTTAGAGTTAAGTTAAGTATTAAGTAGTATTCTACAAGTGTAGGGGCACAACTCCCGTGATATTGTGGAGGTAATGCGATGTAATGTATGAGCAGTAAGATGCTGATATATCATATGTGACATGACAAATCGGGGTATAATGTGGATATGGTATTTCTAAAAGATCTTCTTCACAAGACTTGACTGACGAACTACTACTCTCTTATCGGTTATCGGTTAGTAATATAATAGTATCACTCTCTTTTGTCTTCTTTTCATGAGCCATGACCATCAACCATTTTCTTTTGCTCTATACACTGGCAAATGGCAATGGGTGTTGTTGTTACTTATTCTCTGGCCTTTTCGATACGCTTATTTGCTACTCCACTATGGATTTATTCCCTTGAACCTATTCAGTTTTGATTGGTTGTGTTTGTTCGGAATAGTCAAAAGCAAAAGTTTAAGCCCAACAATAACCTTTTTTTTAGTATCGAATCCTATAATATCCTATTGTTATTATTATTAGGGAAGGCAATGGACTGGTTCGGATTTGATCTGTTTGAGCCGTTTTTTTTTATTTGAATTGTAATTCGGATCAGTTTAATATTTTTGAGTCCGAATTCGATCAGTACGTGTTCGCGGATCAGTCCGATCCGGTTCGCAAACAAAATTTTCGTTATTTGAATTTTTCGATACGATTCGATTCGGTCGGATTGCATATCAAATTTGATTTTATTTTTTAATTTAGACAAAAATTAAGATGTAAACATTTTAAACCAAAACAAATATACTTAAATAAATTATTCAAATAAAAAAATTATAAATAAGTAATCTAAACATGTCTTAAATAATGTGAAATAAAACATGAAAATAAACATAAACACTTTTTTTAAAAATCTAGTTTTAATAGTATTATCAATCATGACCACACTTTATCACAATGTTTTCATCTTCATACCATATTCATTGTAAAAATCATAATTTTGTTTTAAATGTCCGTATTAATACTCAAGAAATAACATAATATATGATTAAACAATAAAGACTAATGATACATTTATATAAAAAATAATAATAAGTATAATAATTTAAATATTATTGATTAAGTTTAGTGGAAGAATCTAATTATTAAATACATTATTGAAAATAATATTTAGTGAAAGGCTCTAATTAGAATTATTAGAATTACAAAATTTATATATTATTGGAAATACTTTTTTTTGTTAATTAGTAATTTTATATATTATTATTATTTATTTTTATATATAGTTCCGCATACGACTCATAATTTTTATTTCCGTAACGGTTTATTATAAGTTCGAATGGGACAAAAATCGACCGAAACATAACAGATCCGATCGATTTGGGCCGAATCATACCAACATTATCATTTATAATTTAAACTACCCTATTTTAAAAACTGAAAAAATTAATGATACTTGAAATGGTTTGAAATGTTTAAACTTAAACAAGGGCAAAGCTATTTCGATGTCTTTTTTTTGCTATAATGCGACCTTTTTATAAACAAACCTATATTGGCTATAGTGTGACCCAAAAATTACCAATTTATCCTTAATATAGAAGCTCTATTTCAGCCAAAGTTCATTTTTTCTCTCTTCTCTTCACCAAAAGCTCTCGTGATCGGCAAAAAAAATTCAAGATTTCTCAAATCCAAACTTACAAACATGTTTGATGAGTCCGGATTATGTCACCACACTTTATGGGAACCGGACATGGTCAACTCGGATAATGTCCACCTCACCGGACATGGGCAGTTCGGACAACTATCATCCACTGAACTATCCGAACAGAACTAAAGTACTTAAAACCTAATCACTTTTTGACTAAGCTGCCTATTTACTTACTTAGAACTAATGAGTCTTTAAACTCGACCTGAATTTATTAAACTCGATCCGAAAGCCATGTGACCCAAATATAAGGGTATAAATACCCAACCACCAACATTAAATGAGGGTAATGAAAATTAAATACAACCAGACAGCTCAATTCTCCCTCTGCATTCTACCCAATTATTAAATACTCTCAAAATACCACAAAATTCTAAACAAAAATTACAAACTTACTCTCAAACAGAAATCAACCACACCAACGTTAAGGTATGAATCATATACCTATTAATGTAATTTTCATGCAATTTAGTTAGATATTTTTAGTGATTTTTTTCTTTACTCGGTTTTATGATCAATTTTTTAGACTTATTTTTAAATTTTGGTTCACAAAGTTGTTTTTTTGTTTTCAACTAAAAAGAATTGTTAAAAAAAGGTTAAACCTTCAAACCAAAACCATATTTCTGTATCTAGTTATTGATATGACTCGAAACCAATGGTACGGATTGTGGAATATCAATCTAGACCGTGACCTCTGGATTTTTTGTCAACAAGATTAAAGCTAAATACTCTAATCCATGATATTTAGTGTCTTTTAAAAATTTAGTTTAGTTAGAGAGAGAAAACTTTAGGAATAAGAAAAACAAATTGGTTTTTTTGTTAGAAATTTTGTTTTATATATGAATGGTAAAATGGTCATTTCACATTAACATTAAAAAAATGAGTTTGGGGTCTCATTATAGCCAAAAAGGTCTCAATATAGCCTTGCCCCTTAAACAATAATATTTACCATATTATTTTATATATTCTCAACGTAAATTATACGTAATACAAAATAGTTTTATCACAATATTTTAATTTAACATACCATCACAATTTATCATCAACTTGTATTATGTCAACCTAATTATGATCAATTTTATAGTATTTTTGTACCAAATATATAGTTTAATCCAATAAAGTAAATAAATATGTGTAGACTAAAATAAAATCGTAAATATATTTTTAGTCGTTTTGCATCGGCTTAATTGATGAATTATTTGCATTCGAGTTGTTATAAAATTATACTATTTAATCTTAGTATATTAAAAGATGTTTGACGAAATCATAATGTTATCGGGTTTTGGATTAATTATCGAAACTGACTGTGGTGATGATAATTGGATAAAAAAATTAAAGTAATAATTTTCAACATTTTATTCACAAACAACAAGTTAATTAAACAATGAAAATGAAAAACAAAAACAACTGCACAACATAAAATATTTAACATGGTATCGATTATAGAGTAGTGATATATCAACGGACTACTGGACTACATAACACTAATTTTATAGTATAACGATTTGAAGGAACATTAAGAACACAATTACGAAAACCGCTCATACACTATATTATAAAGCTTTTAAAATATAACGTACAAGCTTACAAAGGTTTTGACTCACAATATGTCTCTAATTGAAATTCATAAAAGGTTACTTTCTCAAGACTCGTCTTAATTAGAGACGCTCAACACCTCTTAATCTTAAAAAATAATATATAGAACCAATGATGAATGATATAAAGCACTACAAGCTCACGTTAGTTGAAAACATTATGTTGGAACAAACATATGATTGTTAGGGGTAACACACGATTGTCACCTTTATCACTTTTGCTACTTCTGAAAACTTTAAAGCACGCTCAAATCAATCATATTTTGATGAACGAATATAGTTGTCCATCTATAAAAATTTATCATAATATATCGAAATCCAGTTTCCAACAGAGTCATAAGTATATTGTACAAGTCAAACCCTTATTCAGATCAACTTCCTATCGAGACTAGAATTTTCTTCTTAGACCAAAACTTTATGCCAAGCTCATATTTCATCTTTTTATCACTTATAGCCTACATTTAATATTTATATACCTCGCATTTTATGACTTTCTTAAACCCTGTAAACAACTTGAGTTGAATATTCAATTTTTATTTTACAACATAAAGATCATCATTGGTGCATCAATATAGTCATAGTCATCTAAAATCAATAAGGCATCTTCAGCTTTAAGCTTTTGCAGATTATCTTCTTTATTATTCTCAGGGTAGTTTTTCATTATATGACTTTATTTGTTATATAACCATCATTTTAACCTAGAACCAAAAATCTTATTATCACGCTCAAATAATCTCTAATAGAATCATTATTCAAATTAATATTTCTTTAAAGATCTTTTAAATTCATAACACTCTTCACTTCAAACATGGTAAAATATTATTTACCATAAAACATAATATCAACAAAGTTTTCATAACCTTTCGGTAAAGAGGTCAAAAGGATAATTGTTTGATCCTCATTGTCTCTTTTTGAGATACAGTCTATTTACCAAAGATAACTTCAGGTTAATAACTTCAATCTTATTTCAAATCCCCATGACATTAAACTCTTCAGACACCTCTCTCAAGACTTCATCCTCCAAACTCATAATTAGAGAATTATATGCATTGAATAACATTTCAACATCAATATTTATTTCAACTTTATAATCAATGGAATGATACAATCTCTATACAAAGGGTTCCTTGATCTCAACTATTCAAATATTTACTGAAATCATTATCGTTTGTGAATTTATCAATATAAAATTGCATTTTACTCATTCTTACAAATATTCGTCAATCTTCCTTTAGTGTTGATCATTAGTGATTAATTAATTTTTAGATCTACTTATAGATTTCCACGTTTGGCGTACCACTTGTTAGGCAAAATTATAATATTAACGAGGTTTCTGACGTACTACCAAAACTGACCATGGTGATGATAATTTGTAAGACACCAGTCGACATTTTACACACAAACAAAAAAGTAAAACAAAAGAACATGAAAAATAAATTCAAATGTACAACACAAAATATAGAACATGGTTCGAATTATGAAGTAATTATATGCTCACGAGAAATATAACAATAATGTTATAGAGGAATCATTATAATGAAACTCAAGAGCACTAGTAACAAACCCGATCATACACTTTGTTACAATACTTCTAATAAAACTAGTGTACAAGCTTATAGAGAGATATTTTGGTTAATTGTGTTTCTCTTAGTGGAATTTTTAAATTTGTTCTTCTCTCAATACTCAGCTTAATCAGCAACGCTCAATACTCTTTCCATATATATATATATATATATATATATAACGAATGATGTCGGGGTGTAAAACACTTTAAGCTCACAACAACAGAAGATTGTTTAGTGCAATAAACATCTAACAAATAGTGGTACCACATAACTAACATTTTTATCGCTTGTATTAGACATAACAACTTTAAAACACGCCCATATCAAACGTGTTTTGATGAACGACTTTAGTTGTTACGCCCATATAAATTCATCACAATATATCGAAACTCAGTTCCAAACGAAATCATAATTATCTTGTACCAGCCAAACACTTTTTCAACATCAACTTTCTGCAACGACTACAACTTTTTGTCGATGACAAAACTTCATGTCGAGCCCATATTCCATATTCTAGTTATTTATAGATTACATATAACCTTTCTCCACCTAGATTTTCAATGGCTTTATCATTCATTACCCTAATATTCCAAGTAATCTGTATAAAAATATTCAATCCATCTGCATTATGGACTTGAAAAAGTCTAATACAACAGATAAACTTTACCAAGGCTAAAACATCAAAGAAACACGTGGAAATCTTATGAGCTTATCTATTTAGGAAGACATTAGTAATATCCATCTAATCTAACTCAAGATCAAATCTTGTAACGATTGGAAGCATAAACCTTATACATGCATGTTTCTTAACTAATGAGAACATCTTATTAAAATCAACAGCCTCATTTTTTATAAATCCCTTAGCCACAAATATAGCTTTGTACCTAGGTACTTCAACTCCATAAATACCAAAAGAATTTTGATTCTTTAGTTGTTTTACAAGAATCCAAGTGTCATTCTTCTTTAGAGGTTTAAGTTATTCCTTCAAAACCTTTGACCATTTCAGTTTATCAATGTTCTCCATAACATCTTGATAATACTCAGGTTCCAGAACATCTCTATAAATTTCAACATATACAACATAAATTTTTATATCAACATATTCATACCTTTATGTAGATCTTCTTGGCCACCATGCTCTATCATTCACCAGTTGGAAACTACCAAATTATTCTTCTTATTTTTTATTTTGAACTCGAAGCATCCGAACTATCAAATATTTGTCCAAGACCAAACCCATGAAGTTGTTAAACTTCCTATGCATAGGCGAACCTATACCACGTCTGAAATTAGCTTCAGTGTAAACATCATTTGCTTCACCATATTATTCAAACTCTACCTCAAATCCAATTTCTCTAAGAAATAATAGGTAGTATTAACCTTCATTATCAATGGACTTTGAGATTAATTGAATAAAATACCCATACTAATTAAAGCCTTCTCACTCACAGGTTTCAAATACCATGACCTTTTACACCTTCCATAGGCCCGAGAAACCATGAGCTCATGTTGATGATGAATGCAAGTGTCTTGAAAGCTTGTCTCTAACATCTCTGTTATATGTCAGCTTTCAAAAGCATACCTCTTACTCCCTCAAGTAAATTTCATTTCATCGTATAAACAATACAATTGAGGCGTTCATTCCATGGTTATGTGTCTAACAAATCTAAGTTTAGAATAATGGATAGTGAATGGTACATTCTAAAATTCCAAGCAGCTATGAGTTTGTAACTTCTTCAAGTAGATTATCTGCCAATTTCTTTCAATACTTTGCAACATTGAATCACATATTGGAAGAATCATTCTTAACATCAGACACTCCTCTAGCCATTATGGATCCTTTAAAAACTAATACCCATTAGTTATATAGGTTTTAAAAATACTAGTGAGCTTTCTGGAACCTTAAGTATTCCATCTCTACAGTATAGTTATATATTTTATAATATAACAATCCAATAGGAAAAATGTGTCGTCTAGTATCAAAGATATACGTCATACTTGTTATGGCACTTCTCATTCCTTTTACAACTTGTTAATCACCATTCCGTAATATGAACTTGTCACCATCAAACTTATCAAGGTCTTCAAACCAATGTTTGTTGGAAGTAATTTGGAATGACGGTCATGATTCATAAACCACTTATTACCAAACCCGTAATTGAAAATTACTAACACATCTGTATAGTCATAATCATTTGAAACCATTGAGGCAGTTCAACTTTAAGCTTGTGATGATTGCCTTCATTTTTTCGCTCAGTTCAAGATATGGCCTTCTTTGTTGCGGAACCAACAATTAAAACCTATAACCAATAATATTATTTTTTGCATCTCTTTTCCCAAGCATCATTCTCATAATCAAGCCATATACAGTAGAGCCACTCTTCAAATGAGCCTTCAATTGAAGACATTTTAAGTTCAAAACACTATTACTTTAAACATAGTAAGAGGTTGTTTTCCATATAGTATAATATCAATAAAATGATCATACACTTTCTTTGAAGAGCTTAAGAGGATTATTACTTGATCCTTATCTCTGAACTTGACTTCTACTTCATTTAACTCAAGAATAATCTTATGGAACATCTAAATACTTCTGAATATCTCTACTACCATCCATATTATGAGTATACAACTATTTTTTAAGATATAATATATTCGCCAAAGATTATTCTAAGTATATTACTTAAAGTTTATTCCAAATCCCTATAGCAGTGAACTATTCATACACATATCTTAGTACTTCATCCTCCGAAATCAAGATCATAGAACTATGAGCCTTGGAAAATACTCCAACATAAATCTTTCTTGTATACTTCTTATCAATCAAAGCATACACTCCCATATTTATAAGAGAGCCTTGATTTTAATTCTCGAAATATCAAAAATTAGTATCTCTAGTGAGTTTATCAAAATAAATTTTTATTATACTAATTTTTTTTCCTTATTACTCCAGTGTTAGTTACAAATGATCAATTCATTTTCATATCCACCTATAAATTTCTAACGGCACCACTTGTTAGGCAAAATTAACATATTACCATGGTTTTTGACTTACTACCAAAACTGACCGTGATGATGATAAACTGCAATAATAACATGATAATAATATGTTTTGGGTACTTTACTCATAAACAATAAAATAAAACATAAGAAAACAAAAAACAAAATCAAATACACAACACAAGCGATTATGAGGAACCTATGTATCGCGGTAACGAAACACTGATTTTATAGAAGAATGATTACAAGAAAACCTAAGAACACAATTAACACATAGGTTTATATACTTCATTAAAAATCTTCTAAAATAGAGTACAAGCTTACAATAAATCTTAGTTTTGTTCGTCTTGCAATACTCAACTTAATTAGCAAAGCTCAACATATATTCATCTTTAAAAATATATACTCGTGATTGATGTGTCTAGATAAAACCATCACTTCTTACTGAACTATCCGGACAGGACAAAAGTATAAAATAATTAAACACCTTCTGACTAAGCTAGATTCTAATTAGCTTATTAAGTAAATGGGTCCTTAAACTTAACCAGGTTTCATGATTTGACCCAAGATCCCATGGGTCTATAATTAAGGGTATAAAAATCCCAACTACTTTCATTAATGAGGGTAATGAACATTTAATACAACCATGCAGCTTAAATCTCACTATAAAACACCCAAACATTTAATACTTCAAAAAACTTTCCAAAACACTTGACATGATTACCCTCAGCGTAAAATAAACCACACCAAATTGGCGACCATAGTGGGAGTAGAAGGTGTTTGAATCTAGCATTCAAAACCAGTTTGGATGAATCCGGACGAGCAAGCAATTCCACCACCTTTGGTGGAGGTGGTGGGGGAAACAATGAGTACACAATCGAAGCGCGAGACAAGTTAAAAGCTGAAATAGAAACATTGAGGGCCACTAGAAAGGCAGAGATGGGCTTAAATGAAAAATCAAAAGCGCCAGCCATTCACCATACTGACAACCCAAGGGAGAACGACCCATCAACAAAGACTCATTTGAGCAGAAAAAAACCCATGTCAGTTCCAAGAAGTCTCACCGGTCCAAGCTGGTGGAGAGCTCAGAATTTGAGTCCTCTAGTAGCTCCTCGAATGAGGATGAGCTTGAGGAGTCTTTGTCATCAAACAGTGATGAAGGGAGGTCTAGGAAAAAACAAAAGCTAGTTAAAAAATATTCAAGAAATAGGGATAGGCATGGGAGACTAAAGAGGCATATGGGAAAAGGGTCATCTCACAGCCACAGCCATAGTCACAGGCATGTGGATCAGCTGCTGATGGATCCTTTTACTTTCCATGATGAGCCAGGTATTTTTGCAACACCTAATGAAGACATAGTTTTTATCCGTAGTCGAAATTGGAGGCAATCGTCGTTGTCATCCAAGATATTGTACGGAAACCTTCCTAAGAGGTTTGACAGTACTAAATTGGAGAAGTATGATGGGAGCAAAGATCCGAACAACCATCTGGAACAGTTTTAAAAATTTATGATGAATTTTGATGATGATGACAAACTTCTTTATAGAGCCTTCTCCCAATATTTTACGGGAAGTGCTTTGAAATGGTACAACAGCTTGCCACAAGGTTGTATCAGAAAATTTGATACATTTTTGGTGGCCTTTTGAAGGCGGTTTGTGGGGAGTAACAAGGTGAAGGGAAATGAAGATACTATTATCCATTGTGCCCAAGAGCCAAATGAGTCACTGAAAGACTATGTAAGCCGGTTCGTAAACACTAAGAATGGGTTAGCTGATTGCTTTGATCAGGTAGCAATAGCTTCTTTGAGACAAGGGTTAAACCCTGGGAATCTGGCTGATTTGGTAACCAGGTAGAAGGCCATGACTTGGGGCAGTTTGCTGAATTAGGTGGGAAAGCAAATCAACGTAGATGAAACAAATCAACCAGAACCAGTCCGGATACAAGGCCAAAGAAACCGGACAGGGGCCCAATAGGGCCAAACAAACTCAATCCCACCCAAATCCAGCTCAGAGCCATCAGTCCAAAAATAAACAAGGACCTTGGGTCCAACCGGAGTGGTTTGCTGAGCTGAAAGAGAATGTGGCAACCATTTATAATAAAATAAAAGATGAAGTGAATTTTAGGAAGCCGACAGCGCTTCAATCTCCTAGGAAAAGTCGTAATACTTGTTTTTGCCAATATCATCATGATATTGGCCACAACACCGAAGATTGCATCGCTTTGAGATAAGAAGTGCATAATCTTATTGAAAGGGGGAAGCTGGGAGCTTATGTCAAGAGAAGAAGTGGAAACAGGTCTGACAATGCTCACCGGACTGACCCAACGAACAATGCAGGGACATCTGCTCCGGAAGGGGCTTTTCGTTGTGGTAGATTGCCCTACATGTTATAATGCAATCTTTGGGAGGTCCTGGCTCTCTAGGATGCATGTTGTGGCTTCAACAGTCCATCAATGTTTAAAGTATGCATTTCAAGGACAATTGGGAGTTGTCCGGAGCAGCCAAAAGATAGCAAGAGAATGTTATGCAACTGCACTTGCCCCTAAAACTCTAGAGGCAGTCCGGATAAATGAAGACTAGTAGTTGTTGCGGCCCTCTGGGGGTGAGGGTGAAATTGATGACCCCAGAGAGACCCATGGTGTTTTGATACCAATTGAAGAAGTTGAAACCCACTCTCTAGCTGAAGGAATGAGTGTTAAAATTAGCTCCAAGATGGCACCAGAATTGAAGAAAAAAATGTTGTCCTTTTTGGTCGATCACCAACATGTTTTTGCTTGGTGCAATGCTGATGTAACCTGAGTACCTGCAAGCGTTATATCACACAGGCTGTCTATCCGGAGAGATGTTGCACCGGTTGTGCAAAAAATGAGAGTTTTCTCGAAGGAGAAAGATGATGTAATAGTCCAGGAAGTTGACCGGCTTACCAAGATGGGGCACATAAATGAGTCTCAATATACTTTATGGACAGCCAACCTACTGTTAGTGAGGAAAAATAATAGAAAATGGCGTATGTGTATCGATTTTACTGACCTCAATAGAGCTTGCCCAAAATATATTTATCTGGTCCCCTGGATAGATCAGTTGGTGGATTCCACATCTCGAAACAAGCTATTATCGTTCATGGATGCCTTATCTGGTTATAACCAAATACAGGTGGATCTAAAAGACCAAGAAAACACTACCTTTTTTTTACAGATAGGGGTCTACTTATCAGAGGTTGGTAAATAAAGTGTTTGATGATCAGATCGGAAGAAATATGGAAGTATATATCAATGATATGATGGTTAAGAGCTTAGAGGAAGAGTTGCACCTAACTGATCTTCAAGAAACTTTTGCCAACTTAACAAAGGTGAATTTAAAACTCAATCCTGAAAAGTGTGTGTTTGGGGTGCGGTCCGGAAATGTTTTGGGTTATGTGATTAGTGAAAAGGGTATACAGCCTGATCCGGATCAGATTGATGCTCTGTTAAAAATAGACCCTCCTCGAAATATTAAAGAAGTGCATAGGCTGACAGGAAGGTTGGCTGCTTTGAATCGTTTCATTTCGAGGTCTTCAGACAAATGTGCTCCATTCTTCCAAACCTTGAGAGGTGCTAAAGACTTCAACTGGTCTCCACAGTGCAGCTAGGCTTTCGATGAAATAAAAAGCATTTGTCTTCTCCCCAAACCCTTTTTAAGCTTGTTGACGGAGAAACGCTATTTGTATACTAGGCTGTGTCAGAATGTGCAATAAGTGCAGTGCTGGTAAGAGAGATGAACAATTATCCTCGTCCGGTATACTACATCAGCAAAAGTCTGATGGATGCTGAAAAGAGGTACCTAAAGCTTGAAAATCTTGCACTAGCCCTAGTAATTGCTGCCAGAAAAATGAGGCCATATTTTCAGTCTAATTCCATCATCGTCCGAACATATTTTCCTTTGAAGAATGTGCTTTGGAAAGCATACATATCAAGCTGGATGAACAAATGGTCAGTAGAATTGGGTGATTATTGATAAGGAAGAATAAAAGACAAGGAGAAAAGTATAAAGAAGAAACTTGTTGGGGGAAAAACAGCCAAGGAAAAGTATGAGAGGAGGAAAATGTATAGAAATAAGTGTATAAGGGTTAAATTATATTAATTATAAAGAGGTAGGCAAAATAGGAAGAAAGCAAAATGCAAGGACCAAAAGATGAAATTAATCCAAATTAAAGCGTGTGAGGTCCGCAATTGTACTATAAAAGGACCACACACGCTTTACAAATCCCGAGATGAATAGTACGAGACTTTCTCTCTCTATATTAATTAGCAAGTAGCACTTTCTCTCTCTAGATCTGACACTGAAACACTTCTCTATCACAAAATCCTCTATCAACTAATCTTCGCATAACAAAATCACCCTTGGACTACCTTTTAACTCTTCAGTGGCGCCGTCTGTGGGAAACAAAAATCGCTCTGTCGATAATCGCTTCCTGGAAATAATTCCTGTTCCGAGGAGGACCATGGAGGGCCAAGGGGACGATTTAATTGATCACTGCGAGGAAAACATGGAGGCGGATGATTTTCGGAACGACTTGGAATCCGAAGGAGAAGGAGGTCGACGAGTCGAGAACGTTTTCGATGACTCCGCCCTCTTGGCTCATAGGAATGAACTGCTGTTGGAAATCGAAAGGTTGAAGGCGGAGAAGGAAGCCGTACAGAAAAATGTTCGATCCGAGATAAGGAGAGAACCCGTCGATGAAAGGGAGGAGCGCGGCGTTGAAATTCGTCCCAAAAAGAGAGATGATAGATATCGGAGGCGTGAGCGACGGTCTCCGAGGATGAGAGAGAAATACCGTTCAGACTCGGCTACTTCAAGCGACTACTCGCGGTATAGCACTTCTGAATCATCTCCTCTGAGATACCACAGGAGGAAAAAGCGTGATCAGAGACGAACGGGTTTCCGAAGGGGAAGGAGTTCGGAGAGGAAATCCTCGCGGGAAAAGAGTCGCCACGACCGAATTGGTGATCGCTTTCATGAGCAGGCAAAGTGCCTTGGTAAGGATGACATGGGCCCTCGAAATTCAGAATGGCAGCAGCAATACACTTTGCCCTCCGAGGAGGGGTTGTACTTTTCGAATAACGATAATCTGAGGTCCAACATTTATCGTACGGGACATAATTGGAGAGCCTCTCCCCTGTCCTCGGAGATCTTAGTGGGGAACCTCCCAAAGCACTTTGACATCTCAAAGTTAGAAAAGTTCGATGGGACTCAGGATCCAGACAATCACATCGAGCAGTTTAAGAACTTTATGATCAATTTCGACGACGATGATAAGCTTCTATGCAGAGTATTCTCTCAAACTTTCAAGGGAGTGGCATCCAAATGGTACAACAGGCTACCTCAAGGCTCTATAAAAAATTTTGACATGTTCTGGAACATCTTCAGACAACACTTCGTGGGGAGCAAGAAGTTCAGGGCCAACGGAGACACCATAATCTACTGTCGACAAAAAGTGGGGGAGAGCCTCAAAAATTATACCAATCGCTTTGTCAAGACCAAAACGGATATGGAGTACTGTAAGGACTCGGTGGCGCTTGCAGCGTTCAGGATGGGTTTGCTCCCCGGGTTGTTAAAAGACACAGTGGCAGAAAGTCAGGCGATGACCTTCGGAGCATTGCTAGATCAAGTTGAGAAGAGAATCTTGGTGGAAGAAACCCAAGCTTCGGAGAAAGGTTCCGGGGAGCAGTTGGACCATAATCAATTTCAAAGGACTGAGCCAAGCACCCAGGGCCCTCGATCAAATGTTCAGGCTAAAAGCGCGGGTCAGTATCCTCCGAGGCAAAAATCAAACCCGCAGTACTATGGAAATCAACCAAACCACAATCAAGGGGGAAGATTCATGTCAAACAAATGGGTTCGACCCGATTATTTTGCGGAGTTGACAGAAAATGTTGTTGCAATATTTGATAAGGCTAAATCCTCGGTCACGTTCAGGAAGCCTTTTCCCATACAAACACCGAGGGAAAGCAGAAGCGTCAACAAATATTGCAAGTATCATGAGGATGTGGGGCATGACACCAAAGATTGCATAACTTTGAAGAAGGAGGTGCAAGCTCTAATTGAGAATGGAATGCTGTTGGAGTACGTCAAGAAACACTCCCCGAAAAATGCCGTGGTAAAAGCTGTCTCGAAGAATACTGACACAGCCATGGTAATTTCCGAGGGGGTTGACGATTTTGACATCGAACAAGAGTATCTGGACCCCAAAGTGGGGGGGAACAATGTAAACCTGGTAGAGGAAGAAATTCCGAGGGGGAAGGTGGACAGTCTTTGTGCATTTTTCGATTCCCTGGCAATTTTCGGAGGAGACACAATCGCAGGAAATTCTAACAGCTCTCGCAAAAGGCACATGGTTAATCTGACTACCCAGATCGAAGCTGGAGTTTCCGCACAAATGCATCGCTCGCCTTCTCTCATTATTTGTTTTGAGGATGACGATATGCGTAATGTTGCAGGCACTCATGAGGACGCTGTAGTGATCGCGGCGGGCATTGCTGGGGATCAGATTCAGAAAATACTCATCGACACAGGGAGCTCTGCGAATATCTTGTTTATGAGTACTTACCGCCGCATTTCTGACCCACCGGTCATCCGAAGATCTGACAGGACAATAGTGGGTTTTACTGGTACCACAGCGGTTGTCGTAGGAGAGTTTCAGTGTATGGTCGAGCTGGGTCGTGGACCATTTAAAAAAGAGGTGGAGGTACTTTTTATTGTGGTTGACGCACCAACCTCCTATAATGCTATCCTGGGTCGCTCTTGGTTATCCCGGATGCATGGCATCCTCTCCACGGTGCATCAATGCCTAAAGTATGTGATCGGAAACAATATTGAGACAGTCCGAAGTAGCCAGAAGATGGCACGAGAATACTACCAGCTAGCCCTGTCCTCCAAAGGGGTTCGAGGGGGGCCCTCTGACCCAGCATAGCAATTAAACCCCCCCCCCTCCCCCCCCGAGGTCATCCCTTGTGATGATCCGAGGGAGGCCCCCGGATTTCAAGTCCCAGAGGAAGATTCTGCGACACACGAGTTTGCGATTGGAAAAATTATGAAGATAGGGGTCCACCTCTCCCCAGAATTTAAAGGGAAGTTAATTGCTTTCTTATCTGATAAGCTTGATATGTTTGCTTGGTGTGCACAGGATGTCACTGGTGTGCCGGCGGAAATTATGTGTCACAAACTCGCAATACGATTGGATGTCCGACCCATAGTCCAGAAAAGAAGGTTGTCTCCCCGGAAAAGGCCTCAGCGATTTTGTTGGAAGTCGAAAGGCTGCTAAGCATAGGTCATATTCGCGAGTCGCATTATCCTATATGGGCGTCGAATCCAGTGTTGGTGAGAAAGAAGAATGGAAAGTGGAGAATGTGTATTGACTTCACGGATTTGAACCGAGCTTGTCCCAATGATCCGTTTCCTGTGCCTCGCATTGATCAATTAGTGGACTCGACCTCCGGAAATCGATTGTTATCTTTTATGGACGCTTACTCGGGATACAACCAAATTCGACTGGCTGCTAACGATGAGGAAAGCACTTCTTTTATTACTGGGCGAGGTTTATACTGCTATAAGGTCATGTCGTTCGGATTAAAAAACGCGGGGGCAACTTATCAGCGCCTGGTCAATAAAACTTTCGAAGGGCAGATTGGGCGAAATATGGAAGCTTATATCGACGATATGTTAGTTAAAAGTGAGCGAGACGAAGACCACTTTGCCGACCTCGCAGAGACATTCCACAACTTGAGTAGAGTCAATCTCAAACTCAATCCGGAGAAGTGCATTTTTGGGGTACGGTCCGGTAAATTCCTTGGTTACATGTGATGAGTCAATAATTGTTAGGAAGAATATTTTGGATCTTGAACCAGATATGACTAGAGAGAGAAAGTATAGAGAGAGAATGGGGATTGTCGTAAAATAATATTCAATACCATTTTACCATGCAAGTGGGTCACCTTTTATACTAGAATAAGGTGGACCCGTTTAAGTTCTTAGTGGGCCGTTATTACATATTTAACAAGTCCCCTTAATTAATTTCACGTTTACACATTGATCCTCGGGGGACTTTTAACACCTTGATAACTACGTCAAATATCGTTTATTGCAATTAAACCCTTATGACTTATATTGGTAAATTCCGCCCTCATCAGTAGCCCCCCAGTCTTCGGGAGTATCAGGAGCGGAGACTTATTGCCGAGTCTGCACCTGTTGTCCGATCTCCCATGTTCTTCGGGCTAATTTTCTTGGGTGAATCTGTTCTTTTTCCTCTTGCGTCGGTCGCTAACCGCCACTGTTCGTAACAATCTGACCTTCATTCGAACTTCGGGCTCTGCTGGACTTTCTTTCCCGACGTTCGTAGCTCCGATCCGGGTTGATTCCCGCGTTTTTTCGAGTTTTCAGCCCGGGCCCCTGTGATGAGCTGGTTTTTCTTATCGGACGCGGTTGTGACGGCCCATATCACCAGTGGGTTCATAAGGGATGGCTTAGGTAAACCCTTGCCAGACGGTGGTCAACACGTGTCATCAGCTCATGGGACACGTCTTTTCCAGACTAGGCTCTTAGGGAGACTATTCATCTTTCCGCTGTGCTTTTGTCGATTGATATTCTCCGATCTTTCAACCTTGCCTATAAATACTCCACAATCCTTGGTTTCTCTCAGAGGCATTCTAGAGAGAGGAAGTGCTGTCAGATCATTTCTAGAGAGAGAGAGCTCATCAGACCCTTCTTTGTCCTGGAATGTTTGTTTTATGAAACCCAGATACCCGAAGCAAAAACCAACCAAGAAAAAGAAAAAGCCTGAGTGGAGTTTTGAAGAGTGGTCTAGCATCGGAGATCGAGCAGAGGAATACCGACGCGCTGGTCTGATCTGGGGATCTAACTCCAAACCTTTTATTCCCGCTCCGCTTCCTCAAGACCCTGTCTTAGCCACCCCGATCCCTGCAGAATCTTTCCTCCTACCCGACCCTCATGTTTCTCCATCTCCATAGGCTAGTCTTTCTCTAGAAACCGTTGCCCTTTCTTCCAGTGGTAGCTCTTCTCATTCCCCTGTAGTCGGGTCGAACGATCCGACCCTATTGCCCATCAACTCACACACTCCTCCTCCTCTGTTCCTTCCCCGACGCGCTCGCAAATCCAAGTTCTTGATCATGGGAGAAGATGGTCCCTCTACGTCTCCCGTAGGAGGTAACGATCCCGAAATGGTTCAACTTACGCCCTCGATTCGAGGGTATCGGACCGGTATTAACACTGCAGTCACTTTTTTAGGTTTGCCCAAACGCCAACTGACGCCCGAGGAAGTGGAAGCGGCTCGTCGGGCTTTTTCGGGCGATATAACCGAGGCCTCCACCTCTCGGGTCCGATCATTAGACCCTGATGCCGCTACTGCCCGAAGTTCTGATCAGGCTCCAGACCCTGAAGTGGGAGAATCAGAAGCAGACGTTGCGCCTGCGGAGGTCTGTGTTGCTGCTGCTGGCAACGCAGCTAACCCTCCTGACGACCCCTTGCCCGAAGAAGTTGAGGCTGCCATCACTACTAAGTATTTCAGCTGGCTTCGGACGAAAGACGTCGTTTCTCTTTACGAAGGGAAGTACCTCTACTTCCCTGAGTCTGATCATAAAGATCTGATGATCCGCTGGGGAATTCCCGAATGTGTCAATGTTCGGTTCCCGCTTCCCGGGGAGACCCCCGTTCATGTCCGATATAGGGAGATTGTGGTGTTTACTGAGCTGTTCAACTGGGGGCTGTGCTTCCCTTTAGACCCCGAGATTGCGCTTTACTTCCGCACCCTCCAAATCTGCCCGTCGCAGCTGACGCCGAACGCCTGGTATACTCTAATGTCTTGTATCATGGCTTCCCGTCTTTCAGGTCGGGTTATGCCGATGGAAGAATATGTTGCTATGCCGGGTCTGTCCAAGGCTCCAAAATCCCCGTTGTTCTACTCTTCCCTGGGAAACAAATGGAAGATTGTTAATGATTTTTTGGAGGGAGACAAAGGCTGGAAGCATCGGTTCGTATTTCTGAGCGGGTGCTGGGAGAACGGTCTTCCCTACACTTCGGAGAATAAGAGGCAGCTGCTGCGGACCTGGGTCCATGAAGGTACCACTTTGTTATATATATATATATATATATATTTTATTTACCGACCCTTTGTGTAGTGTCGAAGGACTGGTTACAAGGGCTGAAGAAGGACTACTCGAAAGCTGCTGAGGCTACTTTTGAGGTGCTGAAAAGCTACGCCCGGACGCACTGGGGTCGGGCTATGCATCACACCTTCATAGATACGAACTTATTTATGAGTAACCTCTGGCGTTGCTCATCCGAGGTTCTTACCATCGAGCAGCTGCGACAGCCCCCGAGCTTGGAGGACGTGATTGCTAGAACCGGCACTCCTGGGTCAATATTGTATCTACCCAAATGCAACAAGGCGCCTAGCAAGCGCCCGAAGTCAGATGACGAGGGGGAGAGAAGGAAACCGGAGCCGAGGGGGGTGGTGAACTGATTCGGGTGGAGGTGCCCGCGCCTGAAGGAACGGAGGCGAACTAGGACCGGGCTCTAGTGCAAAAGAGGAAAGGTCGCGCTGATGCGGAGGGGACTAAGGTGAAGAAATCCAAGCATTCGAGGAAAGAGAGTAAGCCAGTTGTCAGCACGGGGGTTGGCACTGTAGGACCGAAGCTTCCTGATCAGGTCGGTAGTGCCCAAAGTATTCCAACGACGGACGTTGTGGAAATTCCGGATGATGGCAAGCCCCCCAAGGCGTCGAACCCAGCTGCAGCCTCGTCGAGTGGCCCGAAGTTCCCTATGCTGTCGATGCTCGGTAGTTTGCACATGTTCCCGCTGCGGGGATCGGACGGTCTAGCTTTATCTTTGTATAACTTGCTTGTACCGACTGCCATAAAAGAGCGTCGGGCGAAGGAGCTAAGTCAGCAGTTAGTCTCAGCGGAGGCAAAGATCGTTAGTCTGACTTCGGAGGTGGAAACTGCCAAGGCGGCTCAGGCGTTGGCAGAGGGTCGGATTGCTAAAGCCAAACGTGTCGCGACATAGGCGAAGACAGCTGCGGAGGAGGCAGGAAACTTTGGCTCTGGAGGTCCAAAAGTTAAAATCTTCGAGCGTCGCTTTCGCCAATCGGTGTAGGAAGTGGTCGGAGAAGGAAACTGCCGATGCCAAAGCCGCGTACGTGCTGTCGTTCCACAACCGCTTCCCAGACCTTCACCTCGGGTCGATGTGGTTAGACGTGCCAGAGAAGGACCGGCCCGAGGGGGTCGAGTGTGGAGAAGAAGAATCCGACGATGCTGAGGAGGATGAAGAGAATGAGGACGAGGATGAGTGATCCGGGAGTTGTGCTTGTTTTTTTTTTTTTGCTTACTTATTTTTGTAACTCTTTGGGGGTCGCGGGCCCCTCTGTCGTTATTTTTGATGAACATCTTTAACTTTGTTTTTGGGGGCTACGGGGTCCCCTATTAATATATCAAGTTTTCTGGTTATATCCTCTCACACATTGTTACCTGTGTAAGAACCCGAAAGAGTCGAAGTTCGAACGTAATGTTGAAAAGGTCTGATAGGATCGGGAATCGTAAGTTGTGAACATTGGGAACTTTGAAAAAACCTAGGCTTTGCAGATTAAAGTAATATTGAAACATTTCCTTGAGGGTCTGTTAAAGTATATATGTAGATCAGTAAAAACCGAAAAACCCGTTAAGGTTCTGTAGATCGATGTGTTATCGAAAATTTTCCCAGAGGATCGGGAAAGCTATATATGTAGATCGGTAAAAACCGAAAAACCCATTAAGGTTCTGTAGATCGATGTGTCATCGAAAATGTTCCCAGAGGTTCGGGAAAACTATATATGTAGATCGGTAAAAACCGAAAAACCCATTAAGGCTCTGTAGATCGACGGGTTTGGCCAAAAATTTTCCCAGAGGATCGGGAAAACTATATATGTAGATCGGTAAAAACCGAAAAACCCATTAAAGTTCTGTAGATCGACGTGTTTGGCCGAAAATTTTCCCAGAGGATCGGGAAAACTATATATGTAGATCCATTGATATTAATAGGAACGGACGATGTCCAGCTCGTCAGCCGTCCAAGGTCGTAACAATTCAATCGGGTGGTCGGGTTTTTTCGATGCCTCGTTAAAACCTTCTCGCGCCACCGAGGTAGGAAAGAGTGCATCCCCGACCGTTACAATTGGAAACAACGTGAAATATAATTTGGATACAAGTTCACCACTATTCTAAATACAATTTTAAGTGTTCAATATTCCACGGTAGCCTCAAAAGATGTCCGAGCCTATTCTGCAGGCGGTTTGTCCCATTCTTGATTTTTTCGACAATTTTGTAGAGTCCTTCCCAATTCGGGGCGAGCTTGCCGAGGCTTTTGTCTTTTGTGTGAAGAAAGACGCGTCGCAAAACCTTGTCTCCGACCTTAAACTCCCGACGGCGGACTTTGGATGCATATCGACTTCTCATCAGGGTCTGATAGTGCAAAGAGTTCAATTGGGCGCGATTGCGCTTCTCTTCTATGAGGTCGAGCTCAAGTCGTCGGCTGTCGTCGTTCATTTCCTCCTCATAAGTACCGACCCTGAAAGACGGAAAAATGGATTCCGCAGGGGTAACCGCGTCCATATCGTATACTAAAGCGTAAGGTGACTCTTGAGTAGCTGTCCGGGGTGTGGTTCGGTAAGCCCATAGTACTTCTTGCAGGTAGTCAGGCCATTTTCCGGCCTTTCCCTCGAGGTTCTTTCTGAGGCCATCCAAAATGGTTCGGTTGGTTACTTCGACCTGCCCGTTCGTTTGAGGATGGAAAGGAGCAGAGAAGCATTGTCGGATCTTATGAGTGGTGCAAAATGCTTTCATTTCTATGCTGTCAAACTGCGGCCCATTATCCATAGTTAGCCTCTGTGGTACCCCGAACCGACACCATATGTTAGCCCAAATAAATTTGATGATATCTTTGGTCTTGGTGGCGGATAGAGGTTCGGCTTCGACCCATTTGGAGAAATAATCCACGGCTACGACGATCGTCTGTCTTCTTCCCGACGCCATTGGTAATGGTCCGACGAGGTCGATTCCCCATCGGTCAAATGGCAGCCCTTCGGATATGGATTCCAGGGGAGACGCAGGGACGTTTATTGCGTTTCCGAACCGTTGACACGTATCGCAGGTTTTAACTATGAGTCGTGCATCTGCCGTTATCGTCGGCCAATAGAATCCTGCGAGGAGAATTCTCCTAATTAAAGCCTTGTATCCGCAGTTCGTTGCGCCCTCACCATCATGTAGTTCGGACACAATTACTTGAGATTCATGGACCCCTAAGCATCGAAGCAGGGGTCGGCTATAGGATTTCTTGTATAGTACATCCCCTAAAAGGACGTACCCTCGAGCCTTGTTGCGTACTTTTCGTGCTGAAGCGTTGCCATCGGGGAGCCGACCCTCAGCTAGAAAGGCGATAATGTCCCGCCGCCAATCCGAGGTTGCTATCGAAGAGATCTGGCATGCGATTTCAGGTCGGTTGTCCAACTCATGGCATTTGATAATAGAGGGACTTTCTTGTTCTGTCACCCAAGCGTAGTTGCTAGAGCAGGAAATCGCTGCCAAAGAATCTGCAGCCGTGTTTTCACTTCTCGGGACATGCTCATAGGTGATCTTGTCAAATGAAGCAGCTAGAACCCTGAGTGCTGCTAGGTATTGTACCAGATGTTCTTTCCGAGCCTCTGCACTCCCCGAAGCTTGGGTTATTACAAGTTGGGAATCGCTTATGAGGCACACCTGCTTCGCCCCGCACACCTGTGCCAACCGCAATCCTGCCAGAGCAGCCTCATATTCTGCTTCGTTTTTTGAAGTACGGAAACCAAATCGGACGGCTTGGAGCATGCTAATGCCCGAAGGGGTTACGATTTGTATTCCCGCTCCACAGCCGCTGACGTTCGCCCCCCCATCGGTTCGGACAACCCATTCGCCTAGCGTGGTTTCTTGGGGAGATAACTCCTGCTCGGGTCGTTCGGAATGGAACTCTACTAAAAAATCGGCCAAGACCTGGCCTTTGATAGCCGTTCGTGGTTCAAAATCGATGTCGAAGTCCCCTAGCTCTACCGACCATTTGGATATTCTCCCGGACATATCTGGTCGCTGGAAAACGTATTTGAGTGGAAATGACGTTCGGACGATGATAGGGTGGGCTTGAAAGTACGGGCGCATCTTCCGCGCTGCTGTCACCAGGGCAAGTGCCATTTTTTCTAACTTTAGATACCGAGTTTCCGCATCCAGCAAGCTTTTGCTCACAAAGTAGACCGCTGTAGGAGCCGGTCCTGATTCGCTGATCAAAACTGCACTGACTGCGAAGTCCGTGACCGCGATGTAAAAGAAGAGTATCTCGCCCGCGGTAGGCTTCGTTAGGAGGTTCGGGGATGATAAGTATCGTTTGATCCCCAAGAATGCCTCATTACATTCGGGGGTCCATGCAAAAAAATTTGCTTGTCGTAAGACCTGAAAAAACGGTGCGCACTTATCAGATGAGCGAGAAATGAATCGATTTAGGGCGGCCAAACGCCCAGTTAGGATCTGGACTTCCTTGACGCTTCGGGGCGGAGTCATATCGGTTAGAGTTCGAAGCTGGACAGGATCTGCTTCAATCCCTTTCTCACTGACAAAGAATCCTAAGAACTTTCCTGACCGGACCCCGAAAGAACATTTTTCCGGGTTAAGTTTGAGATTTATCCCTCGTAAATTATCAAAGGTTTCCCTGAGGTCAACAAGGTGGGCTATATCCGTGATGCTTTTGACCAACATATCATCAATGTACACCTCCATATTCCTCCCGATCTGACCCACGAATGTTCTGTTAACTAGTCTTTGGTACGCCGCGCCAGCATTTTTTAGCCCGAAGGGCATTACCTTGTAGCAATATAGTCCCCGACCTGTAATGAACGTGGTATTTTCCTGGTCCGCAGAGTGTAATTTGATCTGATTGTAACCGGCATAGGCATCCATAAACGACAGCAATTTGTTACCCGAAGTCGAATCTACCAACTGGTCGATTCTCGGCATTGGGAATGGATCCTTCGGGCATGCCCGGTTAAGGTCGGTAAAATCCACACACATTCTCCATTTCCCGTTTTTCTTTTTGACCAGAACGGGATTAGAAATCCATAACGGGTATCTCGCCTCCTTGACATGACCGATGCTGGTCATTCTCTCAACTTCTCGTAGGATCACATCTGCCTTTTCTGGGGAACCGCGAAAGATTCTGGTAGCCCAGTGACATCTCCTGAGCACCATGCGAACAAGTCTAGGTTTTCCCGCAGGAGGATCAATAGTTGCTCTCTTAGGGTCGGCAAAAGGCATACCCCGATCCGCAGAGATTTTCCCGCAGCGAATTGGTACTGTTCGCATTCCTCGTCTGTTGTCAAAAGGCTTGGGGCTTCCCGGGGATCATCGACGGGTAACGATCCCCGGGGGAGCCCCCTTAATTGCTATTCTTGAGCTTGGACCATCTCTTGGTCTTTCTTAGGTGCCAACGCCGCTCGGTAACATTCTCGTGCTGCTTTCTGGCTGCTCCGGACCACGCCTACGTTGTTTCCGACCACGTACTTTAAACATTGATGGATTGTAGAAGTTACTGCATGCATGCATGATATCCATGACCGGCCAAAAATGGCATTGTGGGAGGCCGGTGCGTCCACTACCACGAATAAAACCGTGACCTCTTTCTTGAAAGGGCCGCGGCCTAACTGGACTACCCCCTCAAACTCTCCTATAACGTCGGCTGCTGATCCTGTAAACCCGACAATGGTTCGGTCGGACCGTGCAATCACCGGCGGTGTTCTAAACTTGGAAAAAGTAGACGCGAAAATGATATTGGCTGAACTCCCGGTATCCACCAAGATGCGCCGAACCTCTTCTCCCGCAATGGCCGCCCCGATTACAATGGCATCCTCATGAGGGCCGGCTATGTCCCTCATGTCGTCGTCGTCGAAGTGCAGAATCGGAAAAGGGACGCTTCTGGTTTGGAAGCAAGTTCTGGTCTCCAACTGAGTGGTTAGGTTGACGATGTGCCTTTTCCTGGATGAGTGTGTAACTCCTGCCATAGAATCTCCCCCAAAGATTGTTAAGGATTCGAAAAAATCACAAAGGCCTCGCACACTACCGATCCCGATAATGTTGCGGTTGGCTTCGGGGTCAAGGTATTCAATGGAAACATCGAACTGGTCGGTTACCTCCGAGATCGCCATGGTGGTTTCTGGTTTTGGTACAATCGCGACTTCTTTCGAGGCCGTACCCTGCTGCGCCTTCTTTACATACTCCAAAAGGTTTCCGTGTTCTATGAGCATCTGTATTTCTTTCTTCAAGGCAATGCAGTCCTTTGTATCGTGTCCAACGTCCTCGTGGTAGCGGCAATAGCTGTTATTCCTTTGCTCCCGAGGTGTTGGGATCGGGAAAGGTCTTCGGTACATTCCGCTCTTCTTGGTATTTTCGTAGATTGATGCTACACACTCCGTAAGGTCCGCGAAGTATTCAGGTTGTGTCCATTTGTTGGACATGGGTCGCGAAGTCGTCTGACTAGTTTGCTTCGGTCTTTGAACGGTTGGGGCTGAAGGCTTGGCTGACACAGGGGGGTTCGGGTGTATCGTGCTGACCGGTTGGGCTGCCCTGGCGTAATCCGACCGGGCGCCCTGCCTTATTACTACAGACGCTTGGGCACTTTGCTGAATCTGTGCTGCCAACTCAGACGCTTCTGTCTCCTCGATCAATATCTGCTTTTCTATCTGTGCTAGAAGTACGGAAAACGTGAATGCTTGTTTCTTTTTCACCGCTTGCTTCATTGGCCCCGAGAGCAGACCCAAGCGAAACGATGCTAGGGCTACGTTCTCTTCGCTGTGATCTAGGTCGGTCTTTGCGTCGATGAATCGCCTAGTATATTCTCTGAGGCTTTCCCCCAGTTTCTGCCTGCAATTCATGATAGTGTCTCCGTTGGCCCGGAAGCTCTTACTTCCCACAAAGTGTTGCCTAAACATTGTCTAGAACGTCCCGAAGTCCCGAATGCAACACTGCGGTAAGCGGTTGTACCACTTAGATGCTCGGTCCTTGAAGGTCATGGAAAAAGCTCTACACAGGAGCTTGTCATCGTTGTCGAAACTTAACATGAAGTTTTTGAAAGCCTCCAAGTGATTATCCAGGTCCTTTTTTCCGTCATATGTTTCTAGTTTAGAAATGTCGAAACGCTTCGGGAGTTGTCCCGCTAATATCTCGTCGGATAGTGGGGATGCCCTCCAATTAACCCCGAACTCACACGCTCCTCCCCCGAGGCTTTCTGTCCAAACTCCATATAGTTCGCCAACACCCGGGCTGATAAACTGGCTACTGGTTCGGTAACCGTGGTTCTGACTATTCGATGGTTGCCATGGAACTGGTGGCAAAGCTCCCCGCTCTTCGCGGCTGGCGGCTTGCATTTCTTCTTTCCCAAAGGATACCGGAGTCTGCTTGTCGGTGCTACCCTTTTTATACATTGGCGGGCCTGCCCGAGGTCCTCGGAGGCGTCGGGAACGATTCTTTTGTGTACGTTGGACCCTTTCCCGACGAAGATACTCTCTGCCCGACGAATCATCTGAGGGGTAGTCTACTGTTGTGTCAGGATGATTCTCCAGGTACCGCCGAGTCCTAGCGGTTCGCTCGTCATTGGGGTGAGAGTCTCGGTAATACCTAACGGGTCGCGCTTCGATTCGTGGGCCAACATCATGGCTGGCTACCTCCCGATCTTCCAAGAGGGGTTCCTTGCCCTTTCCTTCCCGGACCCTTTTCTCGTCCAATGCCCGCTCTCTTTCTTCTTTTAGCCTGGCAATATCATCAAGGAGTTGTTTTCGGGTCATTATTAAGGTCGACCGCTTGTCCCGACCCCGATTGTGTCGTTCCCGACCAGGGCTTCTTCGCCTTCCGACCCTGAGACGGCTCAGACGACTTCTCTACCGACCCTCTCTATCGCAGCTTCGCTGTTCATCCCGCAAAATGTGATTTTCAAAGAGCAAAAGATTCCTTTTCGGTATCACTCGTTTCCCACAGACGGCGCCAATGATGAGTCAATAATTGTTAGGGAGAATATTTTGGATCTTCAACCAGATGTGACTAGAGAGAGAAAGTATAGAGAGAGAAGGGGGATTGTCGTAAAATAATATTCAATACCATTTTACCAGACAAGTGGGTCACCTTTTATACTAGAATAAGGTGGACCCGTTTAAGTTCTTAGTGGGCCGTTATTACATATTTAACAAGGCCCCTTAATTAATTTCACGTTTACACATTGGTCCTCGAGGGACTTTTAACACCTTGATAACTACGTCAAATATCGTTTATTGCAATTAAACCCTTATGACTTATATTGGTAAATTCCGCCCTCATGAGTCTATAATTGTTAGGGAGAATATTTTGGATCTTGAACCAGATGTGACTAGAGAGAGAAAGTATAGAGAGAGAAGGGGGATTATCGTAAAATAATATTCAATCCCATTTTACCAGGCAAGTGGGTCACCTTTTATACTAGAATAAGGTGGACCCGTTTAAGTTCTTAGTGGGTCGTTATTACATATTTAACAAGGCCCCTTAATTAATTTCACGTTTACACATTGGTCCTCGAGGGACTTTTAACACCTTGATAACTACGTCAAATATCGTTTATTGCAATTAAACCCTTATGACTTATATTGGTAAATTCCACCCTCATCAACATGATCAGCGTAAAAGGCATCGAGGCTGACCCCGAGCAGCTAAAAGCTCTGATCGCTATGACTCCTCCTCGAAATATTAAAGAGGTGCAGATTCTGACAGGACGATTGGCTGCTCTGAATCGATTCATTTCTTGCTCGTCGGATAAGTGTGCTCTGTTCTTTAAAATATTGCGGAATGCGAAGCAATTCTGTTGGACCGAAGAATGTTCGACCGCTTTTCGTCGAATTCAAGAGTATTTGACCTCTCCGGAAATTTTATCTAAACCTGTGGTAGGGGAAACGTTAATTGTTTACGTAGCAGTATCCGAATGTGCTGTCAGTGTCGTTCTCCTCCGAGAAGATGATTCTCTTCTAAGGCCAATTTATTATGTCAGTAAGAGTTTGCTGGACGCCGAGAAGCGATATCATACTTTGGAGAAGGTAGCTTTAGCATTGGTGACGGCGGCACGGAAGATGAGACCTTACTTCCAAGCCCATCCGATTATTGTTCGGACGACGTTTCCTCTGAAGAGTCTATTACAAAGACCAGACATCTCTAGAAGGATGACTAAGTGGTCCGTAGAGCTGGGAGACTTCGACATAACGTTTGAGCCTCGAACGGCGATAAAAGCACAAGTTTTAGCGGATTTTTTGGTTGAGTTCCATTCAGACAGGGAAGAGCAGGAGGCACATGATATGGTTGACGAAGAAGAATGGGTGATACGAACGGATGATGGGTCGAACATTTCAGGCAGTGGGGCAGGTGTCCAGTTGATATCCTCGCAAGGGGTAGCCATGTTCCAAGCCATTCGTTTCGGTTTCAAAGCTACCAATAATGAGGCTGAGTATGAAGCTGCTCTAGCCGGCCTACGTTTAGCTCAAATATGCGGGGCTCGGCGGATAAAATTGATCAGTGATTCTCAGCTAGTGATAAACCAGGCTTCGGGGGAGTCCGAGGCAATGAAAGAAACACTGATACAGTATTTAAAGCTGATGAAAGATTTGGCATCTGGTTTTGAGGGAGTCAAGTTCGAGCATGTTCAAAGAGAGTTAAATGTCGTCCCGGATTCTCTTGCCTCTGCTTTACGAACAGAGGGTTATCCCTGGGTGTTGGTGCAGACATGCCCATCGATCTCAATTGGTAAAGAGCACGCGATGAACATCTCGGAAGAAAGCCACGTGATTACGCTTGATTGGAGAACGGTCCTCATTGATTTTTTAGCTCATGACGTTTTGCCCGTCGACAAATATGAAGCCAGAAAAGTTAGGTTCAAGTCCCACGGTTACATTTTGCTGGGAGGATTGATGTATAAGAAATCTTTGAGTCGGCCATTGCTAAGGTGTTTGAGTGGGCCCGAGTCACAAATTATCCTATCTGATTTACACGACGGTGAATGATCCGTTCATTGTGGATATAAGGCTTTGATCCGAAGGGTATTCTTGGCAGGCTATTATTGGCCAACTATCTCGGCTGATGCAAAAGATTTGGTCAAGCGCTGCGACACGTGCCAGCGCTATGCTAATGTAATTCACAAACCTGGGGTATTGATGGAAAGCATTTCGGAGGCAATTCCTTTTGACAGGTGGGGCATTGATTTGGTTGGACCTCTACCCATGGCCACTGGGGGCAGACAGACGATAATTGTGGCCGTCGATTATTTTTCTAAATGGGTGGAAGCTGAGCCGCTCGCGGGAACAAAGGCCAAAGACGTGATCAAATTTGTTTTATCTAATATTTGTTGTCGTTTTGGTGTACCATTGCAGATTACCACGGACAACGGACCTCAATTTGATAACAAAGAGTTCCAGAGTTTCTGTGTGTCAAGGGGCATACGACAATGTTTTTCGGCGCCATTTCACCCTCAGGCGAATGGGCAGGTGGAAGTAACTAATCGCACCATCCTCGACGGTTTGAAAAAGAACTTGGAAGGTAAAGCGGGGAAGTGGCCCGATTATTTACAGGAGGTGTTGTGGGCATATAGAACGACCCCCCGAACAGCCATCGATGTGTCCCCATTTGCCTTAGTCTATGGGATGGATGCCGTGGTCCCCCCGGAGATCCTTCTCACTTCACATCGAATAGCAACCTATGATTCGGACACAAATGACCAGAGTAGAGCGTTGGCTTTGGATTTGGTTGAGGAAAAAAGACAGCGAGCACAGTTGACTTCCCTTCATTATCAAACTCTTATGAGGAGTCGCTATGCGTCCAAAGTGAAGCATCGAGATTTTCAGGTGGGAGACAAAGTTTTACGCAAAGTTTTCTTACATACTAAAGATAAGAGCTTGGGAAAATTGGGCTTTAATTGGGAAGGCCCTTACGAGGTCACCGAAAGGATAAAACCAGGCACGTATCGGTTGAAGGATAAAGAAGGGCGATACCTCCGTTTACCTTGGAATATTGAGCATTTAAAACTATATCTTGATTAGCAGAGCCAGTTGGCGTTGTACTTCTTTTTTCATCTATCTGTATTCCCTGGAACAAATTTTGTTGAGGACACGCTTTTCCTACCCTGTTAGGCACATGAAGGTTTTAATGAGGTGTTCCGATGATCCCCTTAAATACAAAGATTTCTTTGCCTTAACTATTTTTTGAGTCACAATAACATGTGCCTCGAATTGTTGTCCCCTCGAACTATTTTTTGAGTCACAGTAACATGTGCCTCGAATTATTGTCCCATCGCACTATTTTTTGGGTCACAGTAAAATGTGCCTCGATTAGTTGCCTCTTCGAATTATTCTATGGGGCCATAATAAAAGTATGCCCCCAGTTTTATTGTTACTTCATGTATTATCGGGTCACATTAAGGTGTGCCTCGAAGTTTTGGGACCATCGAACTATTCTTTGGGACATATAATGGTGTGCCTCGAAGTTTTGGGACCATCGAACTATTCTTTGGGACACATTAAGGTGTGCCTCGAAGTTTTGGGACCATCGAACTATTCTTTGGGTCACATCAAGGTGTGCCTCGAAGTTTTGGGACCTTCGAACAATTTTTCAGATCACACTCGTGTGTGCCTCGAGTCCACTCCCACTCAATTAAAACTCAAAATATCATCTCCTTAAATTTTTTCGGAGACCCCGACCTGTAATGAACGTGGTATTTTCCTGGTCCGCAGAGTGTAATTTGATCTGATTGTAACCGGCATAGGCATCCATAAACGACAGCAATTTGTTACCCGAAGTCGAATCTACCAACTGGTCGATTCTCGGCATTGGGAATGGATCCTTCGGGCATGCCCGGTTAAGGTCGGTAAAATCCACACACATTCTCCATTTCCCGTTTTTCTTTTTGACCAGAACGGGATTAGAAATCCATAACGGGTATCTCGCCTCCTTGACATGACTGATGCTGGTCATTCTCTCAACTTCTCGTAGGATCACATCTGCCTTTTCTGGGGAAAAAGCCTGACGCTTTTGGGAAATCGGTCCGACGTTTCTGTTGATGGTTAGCTTGTGAACCGCGAAAGATTCTGGTAGCCCAGTGACATCTCCTGAGCACCATGCGAACAAGTCTAGGTTTTCCCGCAGGAGGATCAATAGTTGCTCTCTTAGGGTCGGCAAAAGGCATACCCCGATCCGCAGAGATTTTCCCGCAGCGAATTGGTACTATTCGCATTCCTCGTCTGTTGTCAAAAGGCTTGGGGCTTCCCGGGGATCATTGACGGGTAACGATCCCCGGGGGAGCCCCCTTAATTGCTATTCTTGAGCTTGGACCATCTCTTGGTCTTTCTTAGGTGCCAACGCTGCTCGGTAACATTCTCGTGCTGCTTTCTGGCTGCTCCGGACCACGCCTACGTTGTTTCCGACCACGTACTTTAAACATTGATGGATTGTAGAAGTTACTGCATGCATGCATGATATCCATGACCGGCCAAAAATGGCATTGTGGGAGGCCGGTGCGTCCACTACCACGAATAAAACCGTGACCTCTTTCTTGAAAGGGCCGCGGCCTAACTGGACTACCCCCTCAAACTCTCCTATAACGTCGACTGCTGATCCTGTAAACCCGACAATGGTTCGGTCGGACCGTGCAATCACCGGCGGTGTTCTAAACTTGGAAAAAGTAGACGCGAAAATGATATTGGCTGAACTCCCGGTATCCACCAAGATGCGCCGAACCTCTTCTCCCGCAATGGCCGCCCCGATTACAATGGCATCCTCATGAGGGCCGGCTATGTCCCTCATGTCGTCGTCGTCGAAGTGCAGAATCGGAAAAGGGACGCTTCTGGTTTGGAAGCAAGTTCTGGTCTCCAACTGAGTGGTTAGGTTGACGATGTGCCTTTTCCTGGATGAGTGTGTAACTCCTGCCATAGAATCTCCCCCAAAGATTGTTAAGGATTCGAAAAAATCACAAAGGCCTCGCACACTACCGATCCCGATAATGTTGCGGTTGGCTTCGGGGTCAAGGTATTCAATGGAAACATCGAACTGGTCGGTTACCTCCGAGATCGCCATGGTGGTTTCTGGTTTTGGTACAATCGCGACTTCTTTCGAGGCCGTACCCTGCTGCGCCTTCTTTACATACTCCAAAAGGTTTCCGTGTTCTATGAGCATCTGTATTTCTTTCTTCAACGCAATGCAGTCCTTTGTATCGTGTCCAACGTCCTCGTGGTAGCGGCAATAGCTGTTATTCCTTTGCTCCCGAGGTGTTGGGATCGGGAAAGGTCTTCGGTACATTCCGCTCTTCTTGGTATTTTCGTAGATTGATGCTACACACTTCGTAAGGTCCGCGAAGTATGCAGGTTGTGTCCATTTGTTGGACATGGGTCGCGAAGTCGTCTGACTAGTTTGCTTCGGTCTTTGAACGGTTGGGGCTGAAGGCTTGGCTGACACAGGGGGGTTCGGGTGTATCGTGCTGACCGGTTGGGCTGCCCTGGCGTAATCCGACCGGGCGCCCTGCCTTATTACTACCGACGCTTGGGCACTTTGCTGAATCTGTGCTGCCAACTCAGACGCTTCTGTCTCCTCGATCAATATCTGCTTTTCTATCTGTGCTAGAAGTGCGGAAAACGTGAATGCTTGTTTCTTTTTCACCGCTTGCTTCATTGGCCCCGAGAGCAGACCCAAGCGAAACGATGCTAGGGCTACGTTCTCTTCGCTGTGATCTAGGTCGGTCTTTGCGTCGATGAATCGCCTAGTATATTCTCTGAGGCTTTCCCCCAGTTTCTGCCTGCAATTCATGATAGTGTCTCCGTTGGCCCGGAAGCTCTTACTTCCCACAAAGTGTTGCCTAAACATTGTCTAGAACGTCCCGAAGTCCCGAATGCAACACTGCGGTAAGCGGTTGTACCACTTAGATGCTCGGTCCTTGAAGGTCATGGAAAAAGCTCTACACAGGAGCTTGTCATCGTTGTCGAAACTTAACATGAAGTTTTTGAAAGCCTCCAAGTGATTATCCAGGTCCTTTTTTCCGTCATATGTTTCTAGTTTAGAAATGTCGAAACGCTTCGGGAGTTGTCCCGCTAATATCTCGTCGGATAGTGGGGATGCCCTCCAATTAACCCCGAACTCACACGCTCCTCCCCCGAGGCTTTCTGTCCAAACTCCATATAGTTCGCCAACACCCGGGCTGATAAACTGCCTACTGGTTCGGTAACCGTGGTTCTGACTATTCGATGGTTGCCATGGAACTGGTGGCAAAGCTCCCCGCTCTTCGCGGCTGGCGGCTTGCATTTCTTCTTTCCCAAAGGATACCGGAGTCTGCTTGTCGGTGCTACCCTTTTTATACATTGGCGGGCCTGCCCGAGGTCCTCGGAGGCGTCGGGAACGATTCTTTTGTGTACGTTGGACCCTTTCCCGACGAAGATACTCTCTGCCCGACGAATCATCTGAGGGGTAGTCTACTGTTGTGTCAGGATGATTCTCCAGGTACCGCCGAGTCCTAGCGGTTCGCTCGTCATTGGGGTGAGAGTCTCGGTAATACCTAACGGGTCGCGCTTCGATTCGTGGGCCAACATCATGGCTGGCTACCTCCCGATCTTCCAAGAGGGGTTCCTTGCCCTTTCCTTCCCGGACCCTTTTCTCGTCCAATGCCCGCTCTCTTTCTTCTTTTAGCCTGGCAATATTATCAAGGAGTTGTTTTCGGGTCATTATTAAGGTCGACCGCTTGTCCCGACCCCGATTGTGTCGTTCCCGACCAGGGCTTCTTCGCCTTCCGACCCTGAGACGGCTCAGACGACTTCTCTACCGACCCTCTCTATCGCAGCTTCGCTGTTCATCCCGCAAAATGTGATTTTCAAAGAGCAAAAGATTCCTTTTCGGTATCACTCGTTTCCCACAGACGGCGCCAATGATGAGTCAATAATTGTTAGGGAGAATATTTTGGATCTTGAACCAGATGTGACTAGAGAGAGAAAGTATAGAGAGAGAAGGGGGATTGTCGTAAAATAATATTCAATACCATTTTACCAGACAAGTGGGTCACCTTTTATACTAGAATAAGGTGGACCCGTTTAAGTTCTTAGTGGGCCGTTATTACATATTTAACAAGGCCCCTTAATTAATTTCACGTTTACACATTGGTCCTCGAGGGACTTTTAACACCTTGATAACTACGTCAAATATCGTTTATTGCAATTAAACCCTTATGACTTATATTGGTAAATTCCGCCCTCATGAGTCTATAATTGTTAGGGAGAATATTTTGGATCTTGAACCAGATGTGACTAGAGAGAGAAAGTATAGAGAGAGAAGGGGGATTATCGTAAAATAATATTCAATCCCATTTTACCAGGCAATTGGGTCACCTTTTATACTAGAATAAGGTGGACCCGTTTAAGTTCTTAGTGGGTCGTTATTACATATTTAACAAGGCCCCTTAATTAATTTCACGTTTACACATTGGTCCTCGAGGGACTTTTAACACCTTGATAACTACGTCAAATATCGTTTATTGCAATTAAACCCTTATGACTTATATTGGTAAATTCCACCCTCATCAACATGATCAGCGTAAAAGGCATCGAGGCTGACCCCGAGCAGCTAAAAGCTCTGATCGCTATGACTCCTCCTCGAAATATTAAAGAGGTGCAGATTCTGACAGGACGATTGGTTGCTCTGAATCGATTCATTTCTCGCTTGTCGGATAAGTGTGCTCTGTTCTTTAAAATATTGCGGAATGCGAAGCAATTCTGTTGGACCGAAGAATGTTCGACCGCTTTTCGTCGAATTCAAGAGTATTTGACCTCTCCGGAAATTTTATCTAAACCTGTGGTAGGGGAAACGTTAATTGTTTACGTAGCAGTATCCGAATGTGCTGTCAGTGTCGTTCTCCTCCGAGAAGATGATTCTCTTCTAAGGCCAATTTATTATGTCAGTAAGAGTTTGCTGGACGCCGAGAAGCGATATCATACTTTGGAGAAGGTAGCTTTAGCATTGGTGACGGCGGCACGGAAGATGAGACCTTACTTCCAAGCCCATCCGATTATTGTTCGGACGACGTTTCCTCTGAAGAGTCTATTACAAAGACCAGACATCTCTAGAAGGATGACTAAGTGGTCCGTAGAGCTGGGAGACTTCGACATAACGTTTGAGCCTCGAACGGCGATAAAAGCACAAGTTTTAGCGGATTTTTTGGTTGAGTTCCATTCAGACAGGGAAGAGCAGGAGGCACATGATATGGTTGACGAAGAAGAATGGGTGATACGAACGGATGGTGGGTCGAACATTTCAGGCAGTGGGGCAGGTGTCCAGTTGATATCCTCGCAAGGGGTAGCCATGTTCCAAGCCATTCGTTTCGGTTTCAAAGCTACCAATAATGAGGCTGAGTATGAAGCTGCTCTAGCCGGCCTACGTTTAGCTCAAATATGCGGGGCTCGGCGGATAAAATTGATCAGTGATTCTCAGCTAGTGATAAACCAGGCTTCGGGGGAGTCCGAGGCAATGAAAGAAACACTGATACAGTATTTAAAGCTGATGAAAGATTTGGCATCTGGTTTTGAGGGAGTCAAGTTCGAGCATGTTCAAAGAGAGTTAAATGTCGTCCCGGATTCTCTTGCCTCTGCTTTACGAACAGAGGGTTATCCCTGGGTGTTGGTGCAGACATGCCCATCGATCTCAATTGGTAAAGAGCACGCGATGAACATCTCGGAAGAAAGCCACGTGATTACGCCTGATTGGAGAACGGTCCTCATTGATTTTTTAGCTCATGACGTTTTGCCCGTCGACAAATATGAAGCCAGAAAAGTTAGATTCAAGTCCCACGGTTACATTTTGCTGGGAGGATTGATGTATAAGAAATCTTTGAGTCGGCCATTGCTAAGGTGTTTGAGTGGGCCCGAGTCACAAATTATCCTATCTGAGTTACACGACGGTGAATGATCCGTTCATTGTGGATATAAGGCTTTGATCCGAAGGGTATTCTTGGCAGGCTATTATTGGCCAACTATCTCGGCTGATGCAAAAGATTCGGTCAAGCGCTGCGACACGTGCCAGCGCTATGCTAATGTAATTCACAAACCTGGGGTATTGATGGAAAGCATTTCGGAGGCAATTCCTTTTGACAGGTGGGGCATTGATTTGGTTGGACCTCTACCCATGGCCACTGGGGGCAGACAGACGATAATTGTGGCCGTCGATTATTTTTCTAAATGGGTGGAAGCTGAGCCGCTCGCGGGAACAAAGGCCAAAGACGTGATCAAATTTGTTTTATCTAATATTTGTTGTCGTTTTGGTGTACCATTGCAGATTACCACGGAAAACGGACCTCAATTTGATAACAAAGAGTTCCAGAGTTTCTGTGTGTCAAGGGGCATACGACAATGTTTTTCGGCGCCATTTCACCCTCAGGCGAATGGGCAGGTGGAAGTAACTAATCGCACCATCCTCGACGGTTTGAAAAAGAACTTGGAAGGTAAAGCGGGGAAGTGGCCCGATTATTTACAGGAGGTGTTGTGGGCATATAGAACGACCCCCCGAACAGCCATCGATGTGTCCCCATTTGCCTTAGTTTATGGGATGGATGCCGTGGTCCCCCCGGAGATCCTTCTCACTTCACATCGAATAGCAACCTATGATTCGGACACAAATGACCAGAGTAGAGCGTTGGCTTTGGATTTGGTTGAGGAAAAAAGACAGCGAGCACAGTTGACTTCCCTTCATTATCAAACTCTTATGAGGAGTCGCTATGCGTCCAAAGTGAAGCATCGAGATTTTCAGGTGGGAGACAAAGTTTTACGCAAAGTTTTCTTACATACTAAAGATAAGAGCTTGGGAAAATTGGGCTTTAATTGGGAAGGCCCTTACGAGGTCACCGAAAGGATAAAACCAGGCACGTATCGGTTGAAGGATAAAGAAGGGCGATACCTCCGTTTACCTTGGAATATTGAGCATTTAAAACTATATCTTGATTAGCAGAGCCAGTTGGCGTTGTACTTCTTTTTTCATCTATCTGTATTCCCTGGAACAAATTTTGTTGAGGACACACTTTTCCTACCCTGTTAGGCACATGAAGGTTTTAATGAGGTGTTCCGATGATCCCCTTAAATACAAAGATTTCTTTGCCTTAACTATTTTTTGAGTCACAATAACATGTGCCTCGAATTGTTGTCCCCTCGAACTATTTTTTGAGTCACAGTAACATGTGCCTCGAATTATTGTCCCATCGCACTATTTTTTGGGTCACAGTAAAATGTGCCTCGATTAGTTGCCTCTTCGAATTATTCTATGGGGCCATAATAAAAGTATGCCCCAGTTTTATTGTTACTTCATGTATTATCGGGTCACATTAAGGTGTGCCTCGAAGTTTTGGGACCATCGAACTATTCTTTGGGACATATAATGGTGTGCCTCGAAGTTTTGGGACCATCGAACTATTCTTTGGGACACATTAAGGTGTGCCTCGAAGTTTTGGGACCATCGAACTATTCTTTGGGTCACATCAAGGTGTGCCTCGAAGTTTTGGGACCTTCGAACAATTTTTCAGATCACACTCGTGTGTGCCTCGAGTCCACTCCCACTCAATTAAAACTCAAAATATCATCTCCTTAAATTTTTTCGGAGACCCCATGGAGTTCGAAGGCCAATAAACTTGGTGCTCGAAGGCCTTATTACAAACATAAAACTTGTAAAATTTATCTAGATAATAATTGTTCGAAGGCCAATGAAATTGGAGTTCGACGGCCAATAAACTTGGAGTTCGAAGGCTTTATTACAAACATAAAACTTGTAAATTTATCTAGATAATAATTGTTCGAAGACCAACGAAATCAGAATTCGAAGGACAATTTATCTAACTAATAATCGTTCGAAGGACAATATAGTTGGATGTTTGCAGAACTTGTTCCAAATACAATATATTAAGAAATGACAAATATTCATTACTCTTACAAAAATTAATCTATCTCACACAATTAAAACAGCACAACGAGTTCCAGTCATTACAAAAAGAGGCCCTATTAGGCCATGCACAAAAAAAAAATTGACTCCCAACACTTTTACTCAATCTGCATTTTTCGAGGCGTCACTCTCCTCACCTTCTGAGTATTCACTTTCACTTACGACTATTTGGGGAGGGCGAAGTTCCGAGGGGACAAGCTTCCAAAAAGGCCCCATTGACATGACCGATGCTGGTAATTCTCTCAACTTCTCGTAGGATCACATCTGCCTTTTCTGGGGAAAAAGCCTGACGCTTTTGGGAAATCGGTCCGACGTTTCTGTTGATGGTTAGCTTGTGAACCGCGAAAGATTCTGGTACCCCAGTGACATCTCCTGAGCACCATGCGAACAAGTCTAGGTTTTCCCGCAGGAGGATCAATAGTTGCTCTCTTAGGGTCGGCAAAAGGCATACCCCGATCCGCAGAGATTTTCCCGCAGCGAATTGGTACTGTTCGCATTCCTGGTCTGTTGTCAAAAGGCTTGGGGCTTCCCGGGGATCATCGACGGGTAACGATCCCGGGGGGAGCCCCCTTAATTGCTATTCTTGAGCTTGAACCATCTCTTGGTCTTTCTTAGGTGCCAACGCCGCTCGGTAACATTCTCGTGCTGCTTTCTGGCTGCTCCGGACCACGCCTACGTTGTTTCCGACCACGTACTTTAAACATTGATGGATTGTAGAAGTTACTGCATGCATGCATGATATCCATGACCGGCCAAAAATGGCGTTGTGGGAGGCCGGTGCGTCCACTACCACGAATAAAACCGTGACCTCTTTCTTGAAAGGGCCGCGGCCTAACTGGACTACCCCCTCAAACTCTCCTATAACGTCGACTGCTGATCCTGTAAACCCGACAATGGTTCGGTCGGACCGTGCAATCACCGGCGGTGTTCTAAACTTGGAAAAAGTAGACGCGAAAATGATATTGGCTGAACTCCCGGTATCCACCAAGATGCGCCGAACCTCTTCTCCCGCAATGGCCGCCCCGATTACAATGGCATCCTCATGAGGGCCGGCTATGTCCCTCATGTCGTCGTCGTCGAAGTGCAGAATCGGAAAAGGGACGCTTCTGGTTTGGAAGCAAGTTCTGGTCTCCAACTGAGTGGTTAGGTTGACGATGTGCCTTTTCCTGGATGAGTGTGTAACTCCTGCCATAGAATCTCCCCCAAAGATTGTTAAGGATTCAAAAAAATCACAAAGGCCTCACACACTACCGATCCCGATAATGTTGCGGTTGGCTTCGGGGTCAAGGTATTCAATGGAAACATCGAACTGGTCGGTTACCTCCGAGATCGCCATGGTGGTTTCTGGTTTTGGTACAATCGCGACTTCTTTCGAGGCCGTACCCTGCTACGCCTTCTTTACATACTCCAAAAGGTTTCCGTGTTCTATGAGCATCTATATTTCTTTCTTCAAGGCAATGCAGTCCTTTGTATCGTGCCCAACGTCCTCATGGTAGCGGCAATAGCGGTTATTCCTTTGCTCCCGAGGTGTTGGGATCGGGAAAGGTCTTCGGTACATTCCGCTCTTCTTGGTATTTTCGTAGATTGATGCTACACACTCCGTAAGGTCCGCGAAGTATGCAGGTCGTGTCCATTTGTTGGACATGGGTCGCGAAGTTGTCTGACTAGTTTGCTTCGGTCTTTGAACGGTTGGGGCTGAAGGCTTGGCTGACACAGGGGGGTTCGGGTGTATCGTGCTGACCGGTTGGGCTGCCCTGGCGTAATCCGATCGGGCGCCCTGCCTTATTACTACCGACGCTTGGGCACTTTGCTGAATCTGCGCTGCCAACTCAGACGCTTCTGTCTCCTCGATCAATATCTGCTTTTCTATCTGTGCTAGAAGTGCGGAAAACGTGAATGCTTGTTTCTTTTTCACCGCTTGCTTCATTGGCCCCGGGAGCAGACCCAAGCGAAACGATGTTAGGCCCACGTTCTCTTCGCTGTGATCTAGGTCGGTCTTTGCGTCGATGAATCGCCTAGTATATTCTCTGAGGCTTTCCCCCAGTTTCTGCCTGCAATTCATGATAGTGTCTCCGTTGGCCCGGAAGCTCTTACTTCCCACAAAGTGTTGCCTAAACATTGTCTAGAACGTCCCGAAGTCCCGAATGCAACACTGCGGTAAGCGGTTGTACCACTTAGATGATCGGTCCTTGAAGGTCATGGAAAAATCTCTACACAGGAGCTTGTCATCGTTGTCGAAACTTAACATGAAGTTTTTGAAAGCCTCCAAGTGATTATCCAGGTCCTTTTTTCCGTCATATGTTTCTAGTTTAGAAATGTCGAAACGCTTCGGGAGTTGTCCCGCTAATATCTCGTCGGATAGTGGGGATGCCCTCCAATTAACCCCGAACTCACACGCTCCTCCCCCGAGGCTTTCTGTCCAAACTCCATATAGTTCGCCAACACCCGGGCTGATAAACTGGCTACTGGTTCGGTAACCGTGGTTCTGACTATTCGATGGTTGCCATGGAACTGGTGGCAAAGCTCCCCGCTCTTCGCGGCTGGCGGCTTGCATTTCTTCTTTCCCAAAGGATACCGGAGTCTGCTTGTCGGTGCTACCCTTTTTATACATTGGCGGGCCTGCCCGAGGTCCTCGGAGGCGTCGGGAACGATTCTTTTGTGTACGTTGGACCCTTTCCCGACGCAGATACTCTCTGCCCGACGAATCATCTGAGGGGTAGTCTACTGTTGTGTCAGGATGATTCTCCAGGTACCGCCGAGTCCTAGCGGTTCGCTCGTCATTGGGGTGAGAGTCTCGGTAATACCTAACGGGTCGCGCTTCGATTCGTGGGCCAACATCATGGCCGGCTACCTCCCGATCTTCCAAGAGGGGTTTCTTGCCCTTTCCTTCCCGGGCCCTTTTCTCGTCCAATGCCCGCTCTCTTTCTTCTTTTAGCCTGGCAATATCATCAAGGAGTTGTTTTCGGGTCATTATTAAGGTCGACCGCTTGTCCCGACCCCGATCGTGTCGTTCCCGACCAGGGGCTTCTTCGCCTTTCGACCCTGAGACGGCTCAGACGACTTCTCTACCGACCCTCTCTATCGCAGCTTCGCTGTTCATCCCGCAAAATGTGATTTTCAAAGAGCAAAAGATTCCTTTTCGGTATCACTCGTTTCCCACAGACGGCGCCAATGATGAGTCAATAATTGTTAGGGAGAATATTTTGGATCTTGAACCAGATGTGACTAGAGAGAGAAAGTATAGAGAGAGAAGGGGGATTCTCGTAAAATAATATTCAATACCATTTTACCAGACAAGTGGGTCACCTTTTATACTAGAATAAGGTGGACCCGTTTAAGTTCTTAGTGGGCCGTTATTACATATTTAACAAGGCCCCTTAATTAATTTCACGTTTACACATTGGTCCTCGAGGGACTTTTAACACCTTGATAACTACGTCAAATATCGTTTATTGCAATTAAACCCTTATGACTTATATTGGTAAATTCCGCCCTCATGAGTCTATAATTGTTAGGGAGAATATTTTGGATCTTGAACCAGATTTGACTAGAGAGAGAAAGTATAGAGAGAGAAGGGGGATTATCGTAAAATAATATTCAATCCCATTTTACCAGGCAAGTGGGTCACCTTTTATACTAGAATAAGGTGGACCCGTTTAAGTTCTTAGTGGGTCGTTATTACATATTTAACAAGGCCCCTTAATTAATTTCACGTTTACACATTGGTCCTCGAGGGACTTTTAACACCTTGATAACTACGTCAAATATCGTTTATTGCAATTAAACCCTTATGACTTATATTGGTAAATTCCACCCTCATCAACATGATCAGCGTAAAAGGCATCGAGGCTGACCCCGAGCAGCTAAAAGCTCTGATCGCTATGACTCCTCCTCGAAATATTAAAGAGGTGCAGATTCTGACAGGACGATTGGCTGCTCTGAATCGATTCATTTCTCGCTCGTCGGATAAGTGTGCTCCGTTCTTTAAAATATTGCGGAATGCGAAGCAAATCTGTTGGACCGAAGAATGTTCGACCGCTTTTCGTCGAATTCAAGAGTATTTGACCTCTCCGGAAATTTTATCTAAACCTGTGGTAGGGGAAACATTAATTGTTTACGTAGCAGTATCTGAATGTGCTGTCAGTGTCGTTCTCCTCCGAGAAGATGATTCTCTTCTAAGGCCAATTTATTATGTCAGTAAGAGTTTGCTGGACGCCGAGAAGCGATATCATACTTTGGAGAAGGTAGCTTTAGCATTGGTGACGGCGGCACAGAAGATGAGACCTTACTTCCAAGCCCATCCGATTATTGTTCGGACGACGTTTCCTCTGAAGAGTCTATTACAAAGACCAGACATCTCTGGAAGGATGACTAAGTGGTCCGTAGAGCTGGGAGACTTCGACATAACGTTTGAGCCTCGAACGGCGATAAAAGCACAAGTTTTAACGGATTTTTTGGTTGAGTTCCATTCAGACAGGGAAGAGCAGGAGGCACATGATATGGTTGACGAAGAAGAATGGGTGATACGGACGGATGGTGGGTCGAACATTTCAGGCAGTGGGGCAGGTGTCCAGTTGATATCCCCGCAAGGGGTAGCCATGTTCCAAGCCATTCGTTTCGGTTTCAAAGCTACCAATAATGAGGCTGAGTATGAAGCTGCTCTAGCCGGCCTACGTTTAGCTCAAATATGCGGGGCTCGGCGGATAAAATTGATCAGTGATTCTCAGCTAGTGATAAACCAGGCTTCGGGGGAGTCCGAGGCAATGAAAGAAACACTGATACAGTATTTAAAGCTGATGAAAGATTTGGCATCTGGTTTTGAGGGAGTCAAGTTCGAGCATGTTCAAAGAGAGTTAAATGTCGTCCCGGATTCTCTTGCCTCTGCTTTACGAACAGAGGGTTATCCCTGGGTGTTGGTCCAGACATGCCCATCGATCTCAATTGGTAAAGAGCACGCGATGAACATCTCGGAAGAAAGCCATGTGATTACGCCTGATTGGAGAACGGTCCTCATTGATTTTTTAGCTCATGACGTTTTGCCCGTCGACAAATATGAAGCCAGAAAAGTTAGATTCAAGTCCCACGGTTACATTTTGCTGGGAGGATTGATGTATAAGAAATCTTTGAGTCGGCCATTGCTAAGGTGTTTGAGTGGGCCCGAGTCACAAATTATCCTATCTGAGTTACACGACGGTGAAGGATCCGTTCATTGTGGATATAAGGCTTTGATCCGAAGGGTATTCTTGGCATGCTATTATTGGCCAACTATCTCGGCTGATGCAAAAGATTTGGTCAAGCGCTGCGACACGTGCCAGCGCTATGCTAATGTAATTCACAAACCTGGGGTATTGATGGAAAGCATTTCGGAGGCAATTCCTTTTGACAGGTGGGGCATTGATTTGGTTGGACCTCTACCCATGGCCTCTGGGGGCAGACAGACGATAATTGTGGCCGTCGATTATTTTTCTAAATGGGTGGAAGCTGAGCCGCTCGCGAGAACAAAGGCCAAAGACGTGATCAAATTTGTTTTATCTAATATTTGTTGTCGTTTTGGTGTACCATTGCAGATTACCACGGACAACGGACCTCAATTTGATAACAAAGAGTTCCAGAGTTTCTGTGTGTCAAGGGGCATACGACAATGTTTTTCGGCGCCATTTCACCCTCAGGCGAATGGGCAGGTGGAAGTAACTAATCGCACCATCCTCGACGGTTTGAAAAAGAACTTGGAAGGTAAAGCGGGGAAGTGCCCCGATTATTTACAGGAGGTGTTGTGGGCATATAGAACGACCCCCCAAACAGCCATCGATGTGTCCCCATTTGCCTTAGTCTATGGGATGGATGCCGTGGTCCCCCCGGAGATCCTTCTCACTTCACATCGAATAGCAACCTATGATTCGGACACAAATGACCAGAGTAGAGCGTTGGCTTTGGATTTGGTTGAGGAAAAAAGACAGCGAGCACAGTTGACTTCCCTTCATTATCAAACTCTTATGAGGAGTCGCTATGCGTCCAAAGTGAAGCATCGAGATTTTCAGGTGGGAGACAAAGTTTTACGCAAAGTTTTCTTACATACTAAAGATAAGAGCTTGGGAAAATTGGGCTTTAATTGGGAAGGCCCTTACGAGGTCACCGAAAGGATAAAACCAGGCACGTATCGGTTGAAGGATAAAGAAGGGCGATACCTCCGTTTACCTTGGAATATTGAGCATTTAAAACTATATCTTGATTAGCAGAGCCAGTTGGCGTTGTACTTCTTTTTTCATCTATCTGTATTCCCTGGAACAAATTTTGTTGAGGACACACTTTTTCCTACCCTGTTAGGCACAGGAAGGTTTTAATGAGGTGTTCCGATGATCCCCTTAAATACAAAGATTTATTTGCCTTAACTATTTTTTGAGTCACAATAACATGTGCCTCGAATTGTTGTCCCCTCGAACTATTTTTTGAGTTACAGTAACATGTGCCTCGAATTATTGTCCCATCGCACTATTTTTTGGGTCACAGTAAAATGTGCCTCGATTAGTTGCCTCTTCGAATTATTCTATGGGGCCATAATAAAAGTATGCCCCCAGTTTTATTGTTACTTCATGTATTATCGGGTCACATTAAGGTGTGCCTCGAAGTTTTAGGACCATCGAACTATTCTTTGGGACATATTAAGGTGTGCCTCGAAGTTTTGGGACCATCGAACTATTCTTTGGGACAGATTAAGGTGTGCCTCGAAGTTTTGGGACCATCGAACTATTCTTTGGGTCACATCAAGGTGTGCCTCGAAGTTTTGAGACCTTCGAACAATTTTTCAGATCACACTCGTGTGTGCCTCGAGTCCACTCCCACTCAATTAAAACTCAAAATATCATCTCCTTAAATTTTTTCGGAGACCCCATGGAGTTCGAAGGCCAATAAACTTGGTGCTCGAAGGCCTTATTACAAACATAAAACTTGTAAAATTTATCTAGATAATAATTGTTCGAAGGCCAATGAAATTGGAGTTCGACGGCCAATAAACTTGGAGTTCGAAGGCTTTATTACAAACATAAAACTTGTAAATTTATCTAGATAATAATTGTTCGAAGACCAACGAAATCAGAATTCGAAGGACAATTTATCTAACTAATAATCGTTCGAAGGACAATATAGTTGGATGTTTACAGAACTTGTTCCAAATACAATATATTAAGAAATGACAAATATTCATTACTCTTACAAAAATTAATCTATCTCACACAATTAAAACAGCACAACGAGTTCCAGTCATTACAAAAAGAGGCCCTCTTAGGCCATGCACAAAAAAAAAATTGACTCCCAACACTTTTACTCAATCTGCATTTTTCGAGGCGTCACTCTCCTCACCTTCTGAGTATTCACTTTCACTTACGACTATTTGGGGAGGGCGAAGTTCCGAGGGGACAAGCTTCCAAAAAGGCCCCAGGTTATACTCAGGATGCTCAGCATATATTTGGGTCAGCAAACCAGCTCGAGTAGCAGCATATCGGGCCTGCACTTTCTTCGTACATGTTGCTGCATAAGCATCCACAGCCTTCTCCTTCGCCTCCTCGACCTCTACAGGGAAACCTTTGATCTGTCTTTCCAACTGATCACGCTCTGCAACTACCTTTCGAAGAGCCTCAGTACATTGGTTGAATCCATCGCAAGCCAAGCGATGCCCTTTTTTATATTCAGCTATCATTAGTTCTTGAGAATCAGTCTTCTCCTTGTACAAATCCATTTCTTTTTTACAACACCTCTCTAGCATTGTCACATAATTCTCAGAGGCAGAAAGACGCTCGTACAAGGCATCAGCTTGGCCCTCGATCACTGCGTATTCCTTCTTGGCCTCCTCGAGCTGAGAGGTAGCTACTGATGACTTGAACTTGTAATAATTTTCGCGTTTTTCAAGATGACGCATCTTCTTTCCTCTGTTCACTGAAGTGTGTAGCAGTCTCCGAAGACTCATTGAGAACTCATCATCCAAAGGGACCTCGAAGAAACTCGAAGGGGACCCCAACGCTGTAGAATCAAATTCGGAAAAGTTACCACAAGCAACGTCTGGATGAATGAGTAGTGGAGGGTTGGTTCGAGGAGCAGGGATAGGAGCTAATCTTGGGCTGTCTTCGAGGGAAGCTGGATGAGAAGCCTCAGTGAGAGGAGAGTGCAAGGATTGATAAGAAGTTTCCCTAGGTGACTGGCCACCCCTGTTTTCAACATCATTTTCACTCCCATGGACTTCTCTTTCAAGATTAGTCTCTTCATTGTTGTCAAGGGTTTCTCCTCCCTCGGATTGTTCTTCGATGGGCTCAAGAAGAACGCCCTTCCCCTTCAAATCTTTTTTCTTGGCATCCTTCCTTGGAGGGAGGATGGGAGCAGGGGGAGGAGGAATGGGGTTGATTGGAGCAACAACACTTGGTGGAGGGGCTTCAGATTTCGACGTCCCAGCATTATCCGAGGAGTGAGGCCTTTGAGTGTTAATAGGCATTCTGGGATTCAGTGGTTGGGTTGGTACTACTTTATCTTCTGGAGGTTCCCCCAGGTGACTCTGCGAACGGGAGCGCTTGGGCAGATAAATTGTAACATCCCTTTGGCTGCACCGCTCCAACACTTCCCGTTCCTAAGGTGGAGTCATTAATCCTCTCATGCTAATGCGATCGAGGGGATTCAGCCTCCATAGTCGACTCCTCGCCAGATTGTCATCGGTAAAGCAAAGACGAAACCGGTTATCCCACTGCTCCTTTGCCCACAGGCGAATATTGGTGAACACAGTTGTAGCTCCCTCGACGTAATCAGTATAAGGTTTGGATATACCGGTCATAGCTGCAACAAATAACTAAGTTTAAGTATGTTTACAGAGACCATATTATTCGAAGACAAGTTTGTTTTCAGGGAAGAATATTATTCGAAGACAAGTGTGTATTCGAGGGAGCATATTGTTCGAAGACAATTACGTTTTCGAAGAAGCAATCTACTTAGAGGAATATAAGTTTTCAAGGGAGCATAGATATTCAGAGACTATAAAATTCGAGGGAGCATAGATATTCAGAGACTATAAAATTCGAGGGAGCATAGATATTCAGGGACTATAAAATTTGCGGAGTAAAAAAATAGAGCCAGCACTTACATTTCATGGTCCACTTCAAAGAAAGTTTGTGAGGATTTGAAGGAGTGGCTTCTGATCCGGTCTCCCAGCAACCAGAGAAGAAGAGAAACTGCTGCCTCCATTTTTTATCAGCCTCAAGTAAATCTTTCAATATCTTTTGCCCTCGATTGAACGTCAGCGAGTAAAAGGGAAAGTATGGATTTCGGGCCAAACCAGCAAGGCCAATAAGTTGCTCTAGTAAAAACTCTTGACCTGAGAGCCTCGAGGCCATTATGCAGGCCATTAATGTAAACCACATATTGGGCCCAACCTGTGAGGGGCAAAGATCTATCTTCGAGAGATATTCAATAAAGAATGGGTCTAAGGGATACCTTAACCCCCAGTTCATGATTTCTGTGTAGACCACCACCTCATTGTCCCTCACAGATAAGGGTGTCTCTCCCTCGGAGGGAAATCTGATGTTGATATAAGTGGGGATGCCCCATCGAGCCCTCAGCATCGTCTCCTCCTCCCTCGAAAAGTAATTATACCTAATGTTGGCAAGGGCCACCATGTGTTTATTCTCAATGCCCCGAATGTTATTGCCGGCAATGTTGTCTAACTCCAAGGGCAGCACAATATCTCCCTTAGATTTTGGAGCAATTCGGCGAGCTTGCTCCTCGGGTATTGTTGTGGAAGAAGATGCTGCAACGTTCGCAGGGCCCGAGGAAGGGGTAATTGGCAACCTCTGTTCGAGGGGCTTGTTAAGAGCTCTTGTGGCTTTGGGGTCTAAAGTTTCCTCATGTCTAATACGCATGTCTTCCTTAGTAATAAGCGTCCTCGAGGGGGAGAACTGAGTTCCATGAATGGTCATGGATGGAGTGGAAAGCAGACTAGACACATTTGTTCCTTGTCTTTGAGGAGGGCTATCCGAAGTACGTTGAGGGTTTATGGTTCGAGGAGGGCTAACAGAGGTTCGAGGAGGGCTCCTCGAAGTCCTTCGAGGACTTGCAGATCTTTGGGGGAGGTTTTCAACATCGGTTGGGACAATCGGTTCTCGAATAACTAGGGGATCTTCTCTGGCCCGTTTTCGCTCATGCGAGTTTTTTCTGTCTTTATGGGACTTCTTTCTTTTCCCCGATGAGTGCTTATGTTTCCTATCTTTTCCCATCTCTTCGAGGGGTTTCGACTCACTGAGCAAGCTTCCTTGAGCAACTTCGCGGGGTATAATTGCGGTCGAATCGTTTGAGGGAGGCCAAGCACCAAAGAAGGTAGTCGTCGACGGTGGGGGATGAGGCCTCACGTCTTCACCAGCAGCAACCCTCTCTTTGAACCGCTTACTAATTAACAACCACTCAAGAATTCGACGGGGCTTATTCGCCAGCTTTATCTCTCTAGAAATACTTGAACAGAAGTTGCATTTATGAGGTGAGCAGGTTAGTATTTATAGGCACATATGGGCTTTCTTGATAAATCAGGCCTGGGGACATTTTTATGGTGTTTGCCTAGGGACATAATGGTCCATATAGGTGGAAATTGTTCTGACATTAGCCGCAGAGGAAGGCGAAGGGTTTTTCATGTCAGACAAAGTCAGGAGAAGAGGCAGCATTTTCTGACACAAGTGTCAGAAGAATGGGAAACGTTTCCCAAAGATTTATGCTGACATAGGTGCTCGTTAAATGACGTCAGGAACACGATCAATCCTGACACCCTTTTTATTTTGACTAAGTCTGAAACTATTCGGGGGCTGACTCACCCAAAATGGTGCCAGGATTGGGGGGCTACTCGGATAACAGAAATAGCTCGAGGAGAGATTGTTCGAAGAGTTACTTTGTGACCTCATTGGTTCGAGGAAGCTCCGTGTAACATTCGAAGCAGTTGATGTTAATCTTGATGAGTCGATAGTTCGAGGAGCATTGTATAAATTTCGAAGAGGATGATTTTGATCGATAATTCGAGAAGAGCTGTTGGGGTTCGAAGAGTAGCATTGTCCCCTATAGTTCGAGGACCTACTGATGAAGTTCGGAGAGGAAATGGGTTTTGCCTGACAGGAGAATTATTCAGTCCTAGTAAAACAATTTTTACTAAGACTGGGGGGGCTACTGATAAGGAAGAATAAAAGACAAGGAGAAAAGTATAAAGAAGAAACTTGTTGGGGGAAAAACAGCCAAGGAAAAGTATGAGAGGAGGAAAATGTATAGAAATAAGTGTATAAGGGTTAAATTATATTAAGGGAATTGCTAAAAAAAGCCAAAACTACTCCGCGAAGTCGCCTTTTTCTGTTTTTCAATATTTACAAAATTGCCATTAGGCAAAAAACCCAAAAAGTCCTTAGAAGTTCATTTAATTACGCTTTATGCCATTATTTACTTCATGAAGTTGCAAACAGAAAATCTACCATAACCTAACACTTTACTTCCTAAAACTCACTAAAATCATAAAAACTCAAAACTTAAACTAACCAAAACTCTTTTTTTTCAACTTTGTAAAACTTAATAAAATGTTAACAAAACTTGACGAAATGGTAACAAATCTTGTTTTTCTACAAACCAATATGAACATTGACCCTTGTATCTTTCTGTTTTTCTGAAAAAATAATTTTAAAAAGAAAATCAAAAAATGTCCGTTTCCGCCAGACGATGGCGTCCAGGTGGTGTTCGTCGTCATCATCATGTCGAAGAAGATGGTACTTTCCGCCGGGCAAATGGCGTACACGATGGTGCTGACGCCATTGCATGGCGTACACATGGGTCTGTACGCCATTGCATGGCGTACAGACCCCTGTTTCCGCCATGCAATGGCGTACAAACCCCTGTGTACGCCATGCAATGGCGTACAAACCCCTGTGTACGCCATGCAATGGCGTACAGACCCCTGTGTGCGCCATTGCATTGGCGGACAGACCTGTATCAGATATGTATCGTTTTTTCCAATTTTTTAACATTTATCTTTCAATTTTGTCTATTTTTATAATTTTTTTAGTAGGTTATCATTTATTAAAGACTTATACTAACTAAAAACAATATAAATTTAAAGTAAAACAAAATACCCATTATGGTTTAAGAAACCTTTCGAAAACTAAGATCTAGATATGTTTTTTTTGCAAATAAGTCATTTAAGTGTTAGGATATATGATTAAGTGGTTTTGAAGGCAATGAGTAACATTTTAATTGATAATGATAGTATCACCTTCTTTAGTTTTAGTTTTAGTTCTTTATGTTTAGAGAGAGAAAGTAGAGAGAAGGTAGAGAAATTGTATTTTTTTTTGGAAATTATGGTAACTTCACGGAGTAATTTCTTCTATTTGTACGATTTTGTGAAGGACAAAATCGTCAAAAAAAATAACTTTACGGAGTAATTTTTAAAATTCAAAAAAGGCGACTTCGCGGAGTAGTTTTGGCTTTTTTTTTAGCAATTCCCTTATATTAATTATAAAGAGGTAGGCAAAATAGGAAGAAAGCAAAATGCAAGGACCAAAAGATGTAATTAATCCAAATTAAAGCGTGTGGGGTCCGCAATTGTACTATAAAAGGACCACACACGCTTCACAAATCCCGAGATGAATAGTACGAGACTTTCTCTCTCTATATTAATTAGCAAGTAGCACTTTCTCTCTCTAGATCTGACACTGAAACACTTCTCTATCACAAAATCCTCTATCAACTAATCTTCGCATAACAAAATCACCCTTGGACTACCTTTTAACTCTTCAATTATGACATTGATTTTGCCCCACGAACTGAAAATAAAGCTCAGTCTGTTGCTGATTTCTTGGTAGAGTTTCATTCGAACAGAAGTACTAAACAAGCTTTAGAAGAGAAAACTAAGAAATAGTGGGTTGTCCGGACAAATGGTGGATCAAGCACAATGGTTTGTGGGGCTGGGATTTGTTTAACCTCTCCATATGGTGATAAGTTATACCAGGCTATATGCTTTGCTTTTAGGGTTTTTAACAATGAGTCTGAATGTGAGGCAGCTATAGCTGGTCTAAAGTTAGATTTTCTCTGTGGGGCTAAAAGAGTTAGATTAATGAGTGATTCTCAGCTTCTTATCGACCATGCTCAAGGTCAGTCTGAAGCGAAGAAGGAGCAGTTGATCAAATACTTATTCATTCTTAAAGAAGTGGCAGCCAACTTAAAAATGTTTGCTATGAGCATATTCCTATATCGGAAAACATGCTGACAGACTCCTTAGCAACCATAGCATACTCTAAGTCCTACCCATGGATTCATGTACAAGAATGCTCATCCATACAATTAAATCAGAACAAGGAAGAGGAGGACAGTTTGAGTGTACAAATAGTTCAATCCAAAGATTGGAGATTTCCCCTTCTTCAATACATCTCTGATGGAATTTTGCCTCCGGAGAAAGCTATGGCAAGGAAAATGAAACACAAAGCTCGTGGTTTCTTAATCTTAAGAGAGGTTCTTTATAAAAGAAGTCGTTTAGCAGACCTCTCCTGCGTTGTTTGGGGGCTGAAGAGTCCCAAATTGTTTTGTCTGAACTACATAATGAAGAAGGATCATCACATTATGGCTACAGAGCTCTAACCCGGAGGTTTTTATTGACCGGATACTATTGGCCATCCATAATGGCAGATGCTAAGGAATTGGTGAAAAAATGTGACGCATGCCAAAGATAGGGTAACGAAATTCATATCCCACCTGTTCCTATGGAGTCAATTTCTGAGCCAGTGCCTTTTTCTCGTTGGGGACTGGATTTAGTTGGGCCTCTACCAATGGTGTCCGGGGGGTGTAGGACTATTATTGTAGCTATTGATTATTTCTCAAAGTGGATAGAAGCAGCCTCCCTAGCAAGAACTACTTCGAAAGCTGTTATAAAATTTATCTTGTCTAACATTTGTTGCAGATTTGGGGTTCCACAAAAGATAACCACAAATAATGGGCCACAATTTGATAACAAGGATATGGAGAATTTATGTGCCTCCAGAGGCATTCAGCATTGTTTCTATTCTCCTTTCCACCCACAAGAAAATGGTCAAGTTGAAATGGAAAACAGGACTATTCGGTCTGGTCTGAAAAATAATTTAGAAGGGGCTGCAGGGAGGTGGCCAAGCTATTTGCAAGAAGTACTGTGGGCGTACCGGACTACTCCTGGAGCTGCTACACAAGAGTCTCACTTTGCCTTGGTATGTGGGATGGATGCAATTACTCTTATGGAAGCAACTCTACCATCATACAGAGTCCATAACTATTTCGAACAGGCCAATGAATTGGTAATTAGAAGTCAGTTAGACTTAATAGAAGAAAGAAGAGTTAAGGCTCACCTTAGAACCACCCATTACCAAGGCTTGATGAGAAGCAGATTTGCTTCCAAAATCAAGAGAAGGGATTTTCAATCATGAGATAAAGTATTAAGAAAGGTTTTTTGCATATTAAGGAAAATCAGTTCGGCAAACTAGCTCCGAACTGGGAAGGCCCTTATGAAGTCTCCAAAAAGCTTAAGCCTGGAACATATAGGCTTCAAGACAAAGATGGAAGAATCCTAAAGCATCCGTGGAATATTGAACACCTCCGGTTATATCTGGAATGAAATTTGTGTAAATATTTACTTGTTTAAAGTCCATGTAATTATTATGGGGCATACTTTTTCCTACCCTGGTGGCGCGAGGAGGTTTTAATGAGATGTCTGGTTTTTTCAATGAAATATGATGCCTTTTTAAAATATTCGGTGTGATTTGATTACAATTCCTTTCAAGTTTTCAATTTAATACTAAATATCTTTTATAGATTGGATTAATCTGGTTGAATGATGACCATTAAATACATGTCATCGGAGATTTTAAACACTCTCACCCTAAATATTTGTAAAGTAAAGAAGGGCTCTTTGAACATTAGCCATTAAAATTGAAAGCAAGTATGGATCAAAGAAAAAATTGGGTAAGATAAGCCTGTCCGGGTAAGAACCGGACAATGATATTAAAACACAGAATATGCCTTGGCCATCCAAGGACATTAAGTTTTAGGCTTAACCGGACTCAAACCGGATACAATTACAAAAATACTTTGGACATCCAAGGACTTTAATACTTCACAAAATAAAGAAAACAAAAAATATAGTTAAAAACCTCAGGGCTTATTCCCTTCGGATGTTCATGCGTCACCTTCTTTCTTAGGGCCTTTGAGTTCAACACTTGAACTCTCCCCGGTTCCTTCTTCCTCATCGGTGGTAGAATCGATTCCACTTGAGTAGTTATTTTTATCACCATCTGCCAGTGTATGGAACAGGATGTCCTCATACTCCACATATTCCCACAAGAGACCAAGCGTCCTCTTCGGAAACTTCTCATGAAAGAGCAGTACCATGTTAGACTTCACTTCAGCATACTTTTTCTCCAATGAATCTATCACCCCCTTGGTGTATTTGTCAATGCTGGCCTGAATTCTCTGTTCTTGCTCATTCTATAAGTCTTCTTTATCCTTGGTTGCCTTAGACATAGCCTCTTCAAGGGAAGTTTTTTCGTCGGACGGGGTCTGAATGGCACCATCTTTGGTCTTCACATCTTTCTTTAAGGTGGAGAGATCTTTCTTCAAACTGGAGCACTTAGTTTGGAGCTCTGTGTTAGCTTTCTCCGAAGTGGCCAGCTTGGTTGACAAATCTTCCTTGTCCTTCTTCAACTCTTCAAGCTCTTTCTTCAATGCTTCAATGCTCTGGTTAGCATTAAGCAGGTTAGTTGACAGAGTCTCCTTGTCTGTGTTAAGGGTGTTGATAAGGGTGGACTGGTTTTTCACTTGCCTTTCCAAGTTAAGTACTGGTTGAATATGACCCAGAAGAGAATGAGCCACCACATCGTTCTCTCCGGATACAGTATAGGACTTGTCATTGTAAGTCACCATATTAGAAGAGTTTGAAGGACGGTCAGGCCTAGCGAAGTCATCTTTCTCAGAATCATTGAAATAAAGATCAATGTCTTGGAAGACACTAATGTCTACTCCATCAATCTCTTCTCCGGTACCTTCTCCGGATTGCAGTCCGGTAGGAATCTTCTCTGCTAAGGTGGGATCAGTTGGGTATGCTGGAGGTATAGGCTCCAAAGGGCGAAGGATTACTTATTCCCCTAAGGTGACATTTTTCTTCTTAGCAGCCCTCTCATCACTGCTTGCTCCCCTCTTTCGGTCCTTTTTAGGGGGGCTTGGTGGATTTTGTGATTCACCTGCCTCCTTATCAGTCTCATCTTCAACTACCTTGAGTAAATTAGCATCGATCTCTCCTGGGTTCCCCGGACCGGTCTCTTCTGCAGCAACCCGAACTGCCTCTGCTGCAGCCTTCTTTTTCTTTCCCTTTCCCTTTCCCTTTCCCTTCATCTTGCTAAGAGCTTTGGCTCTGGAGGGCAAGGCCATTTTGCCATCTTTTTCCTTTGTTTTTTTGAGGATGACAGCTGGGGGAGGTGGTGTGGTCAATTCTTCCCATGTGGGATCTCTCCGGCCTGTGGTATTCCACAAATGAGATCTCACCAAATTACCAGAAGTAAAACAGTTGTGGAAAGCGTTCCCCCAATGTTCTGCGGCCCATGCATTTAGCTTGGCACATGTAGTTTGCCCCTCCTCCATGTATTTGGTGTACTCATTCGGTAGTACTAAAAAGGAAGTAATAAATAATTCAGAAGTGGAATAATTGTAAAGTGAAAAGGAGGAAATGAAAAACAAGAGTGAAGAACTCACTTGTATTCTTCCACCTACTAGTGAGCATGCTAGGGTTAGTCTGGGCTTTGATCTTTCTCCCATTCTCCCATGACCCACTAATGAATAAGAACTGAGTTTTCCAATTCTTCTCCGACTCCAGCAAATCATCTACTACTTTGAAATTATCTCCCATGTTGTGGTGATAAAATCGGATGTGATGATTTTTGCACATGCTTGCCACAACGGCGAATTTCTCCATGGGGAGAGGGATGCTGGACATCCTCGATTCCATTATGTAGGCAAGGAGGGAGTACCAAGCGTTTGGACTTAACTGGCTTGGGCAAAGCTTAATCAGGTGAAAATACCTGACGATCTCTGAGTCAAAGGGGAATATAAGCCCCCAGTTGAACAGCTCGGTGTAGATAACAATTTCATTAAGTTTGAAATTATTAGAGTCTCATGAGTGACAGGAATCCTCACCTTCACTGACTATGGGATCCCCCGCTTTGTCTGGATCCGGCCCAACTCGGCAGTATGAGTATAAACATAGTTGATGTTCTGCATGGCCAAGAAATACTTCACGTTGACATTCTGTAAGCAAGGTCATACCTTTCCCTCCAAACACTCTGGAAGATCCGGATGAGCCACTCCAACCTTCACTTTGCCTTTCCCTTTCCTGACAGAGGCAACATCCCTAGTTTCCCCTAAGGCTTCAGTTTCGAAGGGGACTTCTTCGATACTATCTTCCATCACTTATTCCTTCATTGTGGAAGGTTTATCGGTTGTTGTAGATGGAAGAGTGTCAGCTTCTGGCTCAATGGTCTGTCCAGATGGTTGAGCACCAGTTTTTTCTAGAGGCCTGGTGTCCGGTTGGGGCTCAATTCCGGAAGATTTCGCTTGAGAAGCTACTTTGGATGCCTCCGATCCAGAGGGCTTATTTCGAGGGGCTCTTATAGAAATCTCTGATCCGGAGGGTTTGTCTTTGGATGCAGACTTAGAGGCCTCCGGTTTGGAGGATTTTGATTGTAAGGCAGTCGTTTGGGCTTTCACCAGCCGAGTTGTCCGCCGTGGATTGATTTTCTTTGGATATTTGTCAATATCAGATCGCATAGCTATGAAAGGGGAGGGTTTTCTGACGCTCGATACGGCTTTTTCTTGGATAGTAGAAGGTTGGGACTCCTAAACAGAGGATCCTGATGGGATTAGAGAAAGATTGGGTTTAAACAACCGTTTGAGTGTTGGATTTCTAGTAGAAGATGATCCTTGATCAGCTTCTTGGGATGGTTTCTCAGATTTGTCGCCTGGGGAGACTGTGAGCCCAGCAGTAATGCGCCTCTCTCGTTCAACTTTCTTTGTCCTTCCTAATTCAGACATATTCAACCAACTGCCTTTTATTAGAGCGTTTCTAGCCGTGAACATAAAACTAACCAGAACAATTTTGAAAGAAATGGTGAAAGCTCTGTAAAAGATTTGTAGAGTGATGGAGATAATAAAACACTGAAAGAAAATGGTTTATATATTAGTGGAAAAAACCAACTGATACCTAGGAGAAGACGAAGAGATTCGAGCAATGATTGAAGACGGCACTGACGTGGGAAATATTAAATGTATAAGTTACTTTTTAGGTTTAATGAGAGCGCCGATCTAGGTAAAAACGGCTGGTATGTCGAATCAGAATACGACACGTGTCCCACGATCCAAAGAAAAAATCTTAAAATTCTGAGAAGAAATCAGTCCGGACAAACCTCAAACCAGACACACAAACGGGTCGGAAAATATCGTTACTGACTAAGTGAATTTTTTAGTCCTTCCAAATATTTTTGAAAAAGCCTAAAAAAAGGACTACTGATGAGTCAGGATAAAACCACCATTGCTTACTCAGATTTCCGGACAAGGGTGGTGTGGATTATAATTGCCTGAGGGTAGGCTGGTAATTTCAGGTGGAGTTTCAAGGTGGTGTGAGGGTGTTTAACGGTGGTATGTGGGTGTTTAATGATTAGTGTAGAGAGTAGAGAGATGATTAAGCAGCTTGGTAGCAGTTAATTCTCATTATCCATAGTTAATGCGGGTGGTTGGGTATTTATAGTGTAATGTTTGGGCCCTTATGGACTTTTGGGTCACGTTTAATGGACCCGGGTCATGTTCAAAGACCCATGAGCTCTTAAGTAGGAGAGCGAGTAGCTTAGTCAAGAAGTGTTTAGGCTTTTTAGTACTTTTGTCATAGTTCGAACTGCCTTAAGTTCATAGTGTTCACAGAAATCTGTCTGGTTCAAGTGACCTTTTCGATCCCTGTCCCTGTAACCTGTCCGGTTTTCGGAGAGACTTGACCGATCTGCCCTTGTTCGGGGAGCATGCTGAATTCGGACTCATCACGTGCCCCTTTTTTAGGTGTTTGAGCAAGTATTCTTGTCAAAGAACTGAAAAACAGTCCGATGTCTGAAGTGGTTTTCAATTCGGACAGAACTATGGGGATACCCGGACAGGTTAAGCTTTACGAATTCAAAATGGTTTTTGCCAGAGTTAGTGGGACACGTGTCGCTCTCTGATTGGCCACTCCAGCCGTTTTTTCACCTTGAATTTTGCACCACCTTCTCCAACAAGTAACCTCATTAATTTCAAATAATGACATCAGCGACGTCTTTTAATCATTGCCCAACTTTTCGAATTCTCCTAGGAATCAACTCCTCTTTTCAGATTTACTATAAATTCACACTCATTTTCCACTATTTTACCATCTCTTTTACACTTACTCTGCAAATTTACTCAGAGCTTTCTCTCTCTAAAGCAAAAAATTCCCTTGGCAGTTTATGTTTACAGCAAGAACAACATTGATCAAAGGTGGTTGGCTCAACCTTTCAGAGTTGGAGAAAGCGCAAAAGGTCGAGAAGGAAAGACGAATAGCAGCAGGGCTACCATCATCACCAGTTGAGAGACCAGTCGTCTCTGTTACAGAATCAGATCGAGGCTCATCCTCCTCCAAAGGCACTAAGCCCAAAAAACTCTTTCAATCCACTCTCTCGCCTATAGTCTTTGGTTCCTCAGTCCAAGAGTCAATACCTGCTGTCGAGCCATGAGTCACTGTTACAAGCGTCAGGAAACCCTCTCCTTTTATAGCTATGGGATCTGACTCTGATCACTCTCTGGAGAAACTAGTTATCAAGAGGCCAAGCCGGCTAGTTAAGGGACTAGCCTCCAAGAATACTCCCTCCAAATCGGGGGCGAAAACCAGTGGTTCTGGGTCTGGAGTGCCCATTAGAGCTCCCCGGGAGAGGCCATCTGGTCTGGAGGCCAGCAGCCCGGTGCCTCCAAGAGAGACTTCTGCCTCCAAGCCCCAACCTGAGGTGAGAAGTCAAAGAAATACAGAAAGACAGCAGTCCGGAAGTCAGGCTGAGTCAAGCTTCAATCTTTCCCGGACCACTACTACAGACGCTCCCCCAACAATCATGGAGGAAAAAATGGAGGACTCTGCTGAAGAAGTCCCTTTTGAGTCCGAGTCCTCCGGACAGACCGATAATGTTGCTGCTGCCAAAAAAGGCAAGGAAAATCTGTACTTGAGGCCTCCGGACCTGCCGGAGTGCCTTGAGGGGAAAATGGGGCCGTGCTTTCACAAAGTTGAGCTCAAGTACCTATTGGCCTTGCAGAAGTCCAAGTATGCATTCATCCATACTTCTGACCTGGGTCGAATGCGCACAAAATGGGGGATCCCAGAAAATGTGAAGATAAGGATCCCCATCGATCCGGAGACCCCTATGGACTGTAAGCGAAATAAAATAGTCTTCTTTACGGAGTTATTTAATTGGGGACTCAGGTTCCCACTGGACCCGGAGATCGTACGATACTTCCACCTGGTCAAGCTCTGCCCGAGCCAGCTGAGCCCCAATGGCTGGTTTACTTTGATGTCATGTATCATGGCATCTAGGTTGTCTGGGATCCCTCTTCCTATGGAAGAGTTCGCAGCAGTGGCCAACCTTTGCAAGCATCACCAATTCCCCTTCTACCATTTCAATATGGGGAACGATCTCAAGGCTGTTGATGATCTCTTTGAGTCAGAGAGCAAATGGAGGAGCCAATTTCTGTTCGTCAGTGGCGCTTGGGAAAATGGCAAGAAGATCAAGGCCGGAGAGAACCCAAGCCTCCTCAGGAGTAGGTGGAGGAGTGACCGTAAGTTCCTTACTTTAAATCTCTGCCCGTTTCTCTTTTTTTTTTTAAAGTTAGTTTAAATTAACCAGTTTCTCGTTTGTCCTAACAGAGCTGCCAAAGGAGTTCGGGGATTATTTGAAGACCGGACAGACTACTTGTGGCAAAATCAACGCTTGGGCCGCAGAGAATTGGGAGAATCGATTCCACAAGGCCTTCACCCCTGGAAATCTAGCAAGGTCTCACCTGTGGAACATCACAGGTCGAAGAGATTTAACTTGGGATGAGCTCACCACCAAGCCTCCAGAAGACACTGTGCTTAGAAGGTCCCACGAACTAGATGGGACACTCTACCTGCCTACCCGGGCTAAAGCCCTAAGTAAAATGAAAGGTAGGAGAAAAGGAAAAAAGGTGGCGAGCGATGCTGAGAAAGATGCCCCAACAGATCCGGAGGGGCCGACCCAGGTTCAAATCGATGCAGCCCTCTTGCAAGTGGTAGAGAAAGAGACCGAAAAGCAGGAAGTAGGCCTCCCAAAACCTCCAAGGGCTCCCAAGAGGACTCACAAGCAAGTAGGTGAAGATGCTGATCGGGAAGCCAAGAAGAAAAAGACTTCCCAGGGAGATGAGCTTGCTCTCCGGGATCCGGAGCCCTCTTTCCCCACTGACCCAACTCTGGCCGAAGAGATCCCAGGGGACTTTCATACTGATGAGGTAGAGGGGGGAGATCTCAACCTCGATGGAATGGACATCACTGGTCTAGCTGGGCTTGGTGAGTATTTCCTTGGCCTCCCTAGAGACGAATTCATAGGGCCCTACGTTCCTCCAAGTAGCTCCAATACAGTCAATTTCAATGGTAAGACTTTCATGGTTTCTAGTGAAAAGGACATCATAGCCCATTCCTTGCTTAGTAATGTGCAGCCAGTTTTTACATTGGAGAGGCAAGTCCGGAGTCAGGCAGACACCATCAAAGACCTCAAGTCTGAGAGGGAAAAGCTGTCTGGAGACCTCCGCACTGCTACTACCAATGCTGATTTGCTTAAGGAAGCAAATGAGGAGCTGAAGAGGAATCAAGATGAAAGCAACACAAAAGTTGCCACCCTAGAAGAAACCATTAAAGATCTTCAGGGGAAGATGTCCGGTATGGAGAAGGATCTTACGGCCTCAAGGGGAGAAACTATTGCAAAGGAGAAGATCATCACCAACTTGACCACTGACAAGATTTCTCTAGAAAACGCAGTGACCCAGGCTGCTGAGGAGAAAAAAGCTTTGTTAAAGGATCAAGAGGCCACAATCGATGCCAAGATCAACGCCTATGCCAGGGAGATGATTAAAAGCGAAGAGTTAATGATCCAAAGGGTAAAGTCTGATATGGTTCTCCTTTTTCATGAAAAATTTCCGAAGAGGACCCTGGGGGACTTATGGTACTATGTGGATGATGATGACCTTCCATTTTATACAATGGTCGATGAGGAAGGAATTTCCAGTGGGTCTTCATTTGATGATGAAGAGAAGACCGGAGAGAGCCCTGGTGAAGAGGAGAATGATCCCAAGGGCAAGAAAGTAGTCGAAGAGAGGAGCGACTCTAAGGGTAAGAAAGCAGATGAAGGGGAGCCATCTTCAAAGGCTCAATCTTAATTTATGATTTACTTGGTTTATCTTTTATTCAAACTAAAGTCCTTGGAAGGCCAAGGCACTCTTTTTGTTGTGGTGTCCGGTATTTGTTCGGACAGATTTTTTGTGCTGTACCCTAACTTGTTCGAAAGTCCTTGGAAGGCCAAGGCAATTTTAAGTTGCTGAATGAATGTTTCTATTTTGCACAACCATCAACTTCTTTCATCGTTTGTTTTAGTTTAGATAGCTAGAGTTTAAGTAGCTTTTAGTTGTTGTATTGTGAGAGTGTTTAAATTCTCTGGCTAGAGTTTAAATAGCCCTCTAATATTTCAGTCCGGGTAGTATAATAAGAGATAGAACTTGGAAAATACTTAGAAAATTTTGAAGAAGGCATCGAATTTTATTCAACCATCCGGACACCTCATTAAAACCTCCCCGTGCCACCAGAGAGGAAAGAGCATGCCCCCAAATATTTACATGGAAGTTCAAACAAGTAAATATTTACACAAGTGTTATTCCAAGTACATTCGAAGATGCTCAATGTTCCAAGGATGAGTTAGAACACTGCCATTTTTGTCTTCCAACCAATAAGTTCCAGGCTTGATTCTTTCAACCACAATATACGGACCCTCCTAGGTAGGGGCCAGCTTTCCGAAGAGCTTTTCTTTAGTGTGTAAGAAGACCTTCCTTAATACTTTGTCCCCTGGCTAGAAATCTCTTCTTTTAACTTTAGAAGCAAACCTGCTTCTCATCAAGCCCTGCTAGTGTGCCACTCTTAGACGAGCTTTAACCCGTCTTTCTTCTATTAAATCAAGTTGATTTCTGATGGCCATCTCATTAGCGTGTCCGGAGAATTTGTGAACACGAAATGAAGGGAGCGTCTTCTCTATGGGGGCTACTGCATCCATCCCATAGACCAAGGCAAAGGGTGATTCTTGTGTTGCAGCCCCAGGTGTTGTTCGGTAGGCCCACAAGACTTCTTGTAGATAATTAGGCCATTTCCCAGCAGCCCCTTCCAGATTCTTCCTTAAATCAGACAGTATAGTCCTATTAGCCACTTCAACTTGCCCATTAGCTTGTGGGTGAAAATGTGAAGAAAAACAATGATGTATACCTCTTGAGGCACAGAAGCTTTCCATTTCTCTATTGTCAAACTGTGGCCCATTGTTTGTTGTTATTTTCTGTGGGACACCAAATCTGCAACATATGTTGGACAGAATGAATTTTATGACAGCTTTTGATGTTGTCCCTGCCAGGGGAGCTGCTTCTATCCACTTTGAGAAGTAGTCAATGGCCACAATTATAGTTCTACGTCCTCCGGACGCCACAGGGAGAGGCCCTACTAAGTCCAACCCCCATCGAGAAAAAGGGATGGGCTCAGAAATGGACTCTAAAGGAATGGTTGGTACATGAATTTCATTGTTGTACCTTTGGCATGGGTCACACCTCTTCACCAATTCCTTAGCATCTTTCATAATCGATGGCCAATAATATCCGGAGAGTAATACTCTTATTGTTAGAGCTCTAAATCCACAATGGGCTGATCCCTCACCATCGTGTAATTCGGAGAGGACTACTTGTGACTCATCATCCCCCAAACAACGAAGAAGAGATTTACTATAATATTTTTTGTACAATACTTCTCTCAACATAATGAAACCATGAGCCTTGTGTTTCAATGTTCTGGCTTGTGATTTATCTGAAGGCACAATACCATCGGACAGATATTGTATGAGAGGAGATCTCCAGTCTTGAGGCCGGTTCACTTGTATTTCAAAAACTTCCTCTTTTTCACCCTTACTAAGTTGAATAGAAGGGCTTTCAAGCACATGAATCCATGGGTAGGACTCTGTATATGCTATTGTTGCCAATGAGTCTGCTAGCTCATTTTCTGCCCGGGGAATGTGTTCGTAGACAACAGCTTTAAATTTTAGTGCTTCACTCTTGAGGAGGAGTAAATATTTCACAAGTTGCTCCTTTCTAGCCTCAGATTGGCCTAAGGCATGGTGGATAAGCAATTGGAAGTCACTTAGCAGTTTGACCCTCTTAGCCCCACAGATGTAGGCTAACTTTAACCCAGCTATAGCTGCTTCGTATTCAGACTCGTTATTAGATGCCCTGAAAGCAAAACAAATAGCCTGGTACACACTATCTCCATAAGGGGAAGTTAAACATATTCCTGCACCACATCCCATAGTGCTAGATCCACCATCTGTTCGGACGATCCAGACTTTCTTATCTTTTGTATCAGTAGCTTGCTCCGAATCCCTATCGGAGTGGAATTCAACCAGGAAATCAGCCACTGCTTGGGCTTTTACTGCTGTCCGGGGAGCAAAGTCTATGTCGAAGTCCCCCAATTCTACTGACCACTTAGTCATTCTGCTCGAGATGTCTGCTTTTTGAAGGACATTCTTTAAGGGAAAAGAGGTCCGGACGATGATAGGATGAGCCTGGAAATAAGGCCTCATCTTTCTTGCAGCTATCACCAGGGCTAACGCCAGTTTTTCGAGTTTCAAGTAACGCATCTCAGCGTCAATCAAGCTTTTTCTGATGTAGTACACTGGGTGGGGATGCCCATCGACCTCTCTTACCAACACAGCACTGATGGCACAACTTGAAACGGCCAAATACACAAAGAGAGTCTCCCCATCAACTGGTTTGAACAAAGTTTTAGGAGAGGAAAGATGTTTCTTGATTTCATTGAATGCCTCATCACACTGTGGGGTCCACTCGAACCCCTTTGCACCCTTTAAAATTTGAAAGAATGGAGCACACCTGTCCGAAGACCTCGAGATGAATCTATTTAAGGCAGCTAATCTCCCCGTTAACCGTTGTACTTCTTTGATGTTTCGAGGAGGTTACATCTGGAAAAGAGCATTCAACTGGTCCGGATCGGGCTGTATTCCATGCTCACTTATGATATAGCCTATAAATTTCCCGGACTTCACTCCGAACACACACTTTTCAGAGTTCAACTTTAAATTTACTTTTACCAAGTTGGCAAAAGTTTCTTGGAGATCGGACAAGTGTAGCTGCTCCTCCGTACTTTTCACCATCATATCGTCAATGTATACCTCCATATTTCTTCCAATTTGATCAGCAAAGGCTTTGTTCACCAATCTCTGATAAGTATCCCCAGCATTTTTCAACCCAAATGGCATTACCTTGTAACAATGTAGACCTCTATCAGTGACAAACGTGGTATGCTCTTGATCTTTTGGATCTACTTGAATCTGATTGTACCTGGAGAAGGCATCCATAAAGGAAAGCAACTTATTCCCAGAAGTAGAGTCTACTAACTGATATATCCGGGGGACCGGATACAAATCTTTTCGGCAAGCTCTATTAAGATCTGTGAAGTCAATGCACATGCGCCATTTGCCATTTTTCTTTTTTACCAGGACAGGATTGGCAGTCCACAAAGGGTATTGAGATTCTTTAATGTGCCCCATCTTCGTGAGTCTGTCAACCTCTTGTACTATGACATCAGCCTTTTCTTTTGAGAAAGCTCTTCTCTTTTGAACCACTGGTGCTACATCTCTGCGGACGGATAGGTGATGGGATATCACTTCTGATGGAACTCCAGTAACATCAGCATTGCACCAAGCAAAAACATGCTGATGGTCTTTCCAAAATTTCAACATCTCTCCTTTCAACATTGGTGGCATCTTGGACCCTATCTTGACACTCTTGCCTTCTTCCAAACAGTGCGTTTCAACCTCTTCAATTGGGATCAACACTCCAGGGGTCTCTCTGGGGTCATCAATTTCACCCTCACCCCCAGAAAGGCCCTCAAACTGCTATTGATCATTTATTCGGACTGCCCCCAGCGTTCGGGGAGCCAGGGCAGTGGCATAGCATTCTCTTGCAATCTTTTGGCTGCTCCGGACAACCCCAACCTGTCCCTGAACAGCATACTTTAAGCACTGGTGGACTGTTGAAGCCACTACATGCATCCTAGAGAGCCAAGACCTCCCTAGAATAGCATTATAGCAAGTGGGGCAATCCACCACAATAAAGAGTATTCTAACCATCTTCTTGAAAGGGCCTCTGCCCAATAACACCTCTTCTTCGAATTCTCCGATCACATCGGCTGAGCTGCCCGTGAAGCCCACGATTGACCTGTCCGACTTTTGAATCACAGCTGGATTTTTCATTTTCTTATAAGTGGTTAGGAAAAGGATATTGGCTGAGCTTCCCGTATCCACCAAAATTCGCCTTATTTTATTGCCCCCTATAGAGGCTCCTAGGAAAACAGCATCCTCATGAGGGCCAGCAATGTCTCTCAAATCATTCTCATCAAAGACAATGAAGGTGAATGAGTTTGGTGACTGATAAGATGTCATGCCTCATTCTAGCTAGGAGGCTAAATTATGAACATGCCTCTTTCTCGAAGAAGCAGTAGGAGCTGTCATAGTGTCCCCTCCGAAAATTGTAAGTGACTCAAAGAATTTAATGAGCCCGGAGACCGACCTAGAACATTCCTCTATAGCACCCACCCTGTTTCGAGTTGGATCAGGATCCAAGTACTCAGAGTCCACATCGAACCTTTCAACTATAACCATGGCCCCCTCCGGGGCAGCATTACTTGGACCAACCCGGTGAGTGTTATCAGGCCTGTTGCCTCCTCTTCTTTTAACGTATGCTCCCAACTTCCCCCTTTCAATCAGGTTTTGAACTTCTTGCTTCAGTACTATGCAATCATCAGTGGTATGGCCAATATCATTGTGATATTGGCAAAAGGAGTTGTTACGATGCTCTCTAGGAGACTGCAAAGTTGCTGGTCTCCGGTAATGTACCTCATCTTTTGTTTTATCAAAGATAGTGGCCACACTTTCTTTTAACTCTGCGAACCACTCCGGTTGGACCCATGGCCCTCTTTTGTTTCTGGATTGTTGACTTTGAGCAGGAGCAGCTGGCTGAGACTAAGCTTTTGCCCTACCATGCCCCTGTCCGGTTTCTCTTGCTTTGTTCCCGGACTGGTTTTGATTTGGAGTTGGTGCCACTGGGGTGGACCTCACCTGTCTGTGCACCCTGGTTTTCTTTGTTTCATCAACGTTTATTTGCTTGCCAACTTGATTTAGCAATCCTCCCCAGGTCATAGCCTTCTTTCTGGTCACCGAATCGGCCAGATTGCCTGGGTTCAAACCTTGCCTTAGGGATGCTATTGCCACCTGTTCGAAGCAATCAGCCAACCCATTCTTTGTGTTCACAAAACGACTTATGTATTCTTTTAGGGACTCATTTGGCTCCTGGGCACAATGGATTATTGTGTCTCCATTGCCCTTCAGCTCCTTACTCCCTACAAACTGCCTTCGAAAGGCCACCCAAAACGTATCAAAATCTTTAATACAACCCTGAGGCAGGCTGTTGTACCATTTCAGAGCACTCCCCGTAAATGACTGGGAAAATGCCCTACACAGTAGTTTATCATCGTCATCAAAGTTCATCATGAAGTTCTTGAATTGCTCCAGATGATTTTCCGGATCAGTACTGCCATCGTACTTCTCCATTTTAGTGCTATCAAACCTCTTGGGGAGGTTTCCGGACATGATTTTAGAAGACAGTGGAGACTGCCTCCAATTCCTTCCACGACTGAACACAGTATACTCATTGGGAGTTGCAAAGATACCTGGCTCATCGTGGAAAGCAAAGGGATCCATCAGCATCCGGTCCACATGCCTCCGGCTATGAGATGATCCCTTACCAATGTGCCTTTTCATTCTTCCATGATGGTCTCTTTTTCTCGAATATTTCTTAACTTGCTTTTGCTTTTTCCTGGTTTGACCCTCATCGCTGCTAGAGGACAAGGATTTTTCATTTCCCTCGCTGTCCGAAGAGCTATCTGAAGATTCTGAACTTGAGTCAGAACTCTCCACAGGCTTGGACCGGTGAGACTTTTTAGAACTGGCATGTGTCTTTTTGGTGCTCACATGAGTTTTTGAAGCCTCAGGCTCTCTGGGGTTGTCGGTGTGATGAGCAACTGATGCTTTGGACTTCCTTTGCACGCCCATCTTGGCCTTTTCGGCCCTCAGAGCTTCTATTTCACCCATCAACCTGTCACGTTCTTCAACAGTGTACTCATCATTCTCTCCCAGCACTTCGAGCAGAGCTGGTGGTACTTCTGGATTGTCCGGATTCATTCGGACAGAGTTTTCTAGCTGGTTTTGAATGCTTGATTCAGGCACCGTCGCCTCCCACTGTGGTCGCCAATTTGGTGTGGATTATAATTGCCTGAGGGTAGGCTGGTAATTTCAGGTGGAGTTTCAAGGTGGTGTGAGGGTGTTTAACGGTGGTATGTGGGTGTTTAATGATTAGTGTAGAGAGTAGAGAGATGATTAAGCAGCTTGGTAGCAGTTAATTCTCATTACCCATAGTTAATGCGGGTGGTTGGGTATTTATAGTGTAATGTTTGGGCCCTTATGGGCTTTTGGGTCACGTTTAATGGACCCGGGTCATGTTCAAAGACCCATGAGCTCTTAAGTAGGAGAGCAAGTAGCTTAGTCAAGAAGTGTTTAGGCTTTTTAGTACTTTTGTCATAGTTCGAACTGCCTTAAGTTCATAGTGTTCACAGAAATATGTCCGGTTCAAGTGACCTGTTCGATCCCAGTCCCTGTAACTTGTCCGGTTTTCGGAGAGACTTTACCGATCTGCCCTTGTTCGGGGAGCATGCTGAATTCGGACTCATCAAAGGGAAATTCGGACATAAACTGCCCACTAAACTATCCGGAGAGGACAAAAGTATAAAATAATTAAACACCTTCTGACTAAGCTAGATGCTAATCAGCTTATTAAGTAAATGGGTCCTTAAACTTGACCCGGTTTCATGATTTGAACTAAAAGCCCATGGGTCCATAATTAAGGGTATAAAAACCTCAACTACTTTTATTAATGAGGGTAATGAACATTTAATACAACTAGTCAGCTTAAATCTCTCACTATAAAACACCCAAACATTTAATACTTCAAAAAACTTTCTAAAACACTTGACAAAATTACCCTCAGCGTAAAATAAACCACACCATTGATAAGAGAAAATAACTTGTTATAACAAATATTTTACAGTTAGTTACAACACGTTACTAATGAATATATATATATATATAACCTATATAATTTTTTAAATATAATATAAAAAAATTAATCTTTTATATAAAGATAAAAGTTGGGAAAGTTATATATAGTTATTGTATTATTTGGAGGTTTGCTATATATAATTATTTAGGAATTTTGGGCATACTTCAAAGATCGGTATATAATCTTGAAAAATAAATATGAAAGTAAATAGCTTGACCTTAAACTAGATCAGGATATAATAATTTTCAAATAACACAACAAGTAGGGCATTGATGGCTCGAACAACCTCTAATAGTCTTCGAACAAGAAACTATTCAAAATAATATAGCATGCTACTACGGCAAACACAATAAGAGGGGTGTTAAATGCATGTAGCAAAGGTAAGTTAAAAAGCAATCAAAAATTACATAGACTGGTCAGTTTTGGCTCTAAGGAATCTGAATCGAAATTTGGAAAGTATGCGGTGCAAAAACGTCGAAGCGATGTCGGGAGGGAGCAAAAAATTCTTATATTCTGCTCCTGCTAAATGTGGTATATTATTTCTCCAAAAGACGAGCTCCAAATATGGATGATGCGAAAGGAGACCAGTTTGACGCCTCCATAATCCAGGAAGACAAATCATTGTCGGTTAATGTGAACTCGAGCTTAGATCTGGCCGCAACCTAAAAATTATGAGCAAAGCAAGAACTATAGAGGATATAATTGACGGATTTAGCACATGAATTGTAAAACATACATTTTGGAAGAGATTTCAGTCCCTAACTTATGAGTTTGTCTTGGATTGATAATTTATCTTGGATAGAAAGTTAAAGAATAAAAGAATACCGAAGAATATTGTACTTATGGCATACTAACCCAGCTCATCCGACACAGGGGGTGGACATACAGATAAATATTGTAGGTGTATGTGAATCTAAAGTTTGTATTTCCGCTATTGGCGGTAAAACAATAGATGTCATCATAGTTAATGCTATGATTATTGAGATGAACAATGAGGTTATTAATCTCCTAAAATTTGCGATGATTTCTAGCACTTGCAATTTGGGTCGGCCAATTCTTAGAGTTTATCCACAATAATATATGATACCTTGAGATTGTTTCAAACCTTGAATCACAGATAATATTTTTCCCATAATGGATTATCATAGAGATACCATTATCGATCTACGCCATTTATATTTTGTTAGTTAAAGGTATAGACGTAACAATTTAATCCAAGTCCATAACGAAGATGAGCCAAGATTTAAAGAAAAAAAGTTTGTATTTTTAATATTTTTGGTATTAATCTAGTCACACCAGATTGAGTTGTTATTTTTACTAACTAATGACTGTAGATTTTTAAATACAACCGTCTAATTTCAGGGTTTTAGATCCAGAATCCCAAGGTCGTTTTCCAACGTGCATAATGTTAAATTTGACCAGATCACCTTAGCTCCCGAAGCCCTCATCTCACGGTCTGACAAGAGGACAAGTCGGAGAGATTGAGATAATATTTTGAGAACCCTATACTGGAGGGTGAATATTAAAGACCAATATATATGGTATTCAAAGAGGATAGACTTGATGAGTTGGAGTTTACTTGCATAAGCGAGATATTTATATTTCAATGAACTAATACGAGTAGTTTGTTTTTAGAAGAGATCAAAAGTCATTGTAGGAAATTCAACCTGTAAGAAGATAGACATCTAATACTTAACAAGAAATGAGACAATATTGTACCCTGAGTTATTGATCTCGTCGAAGAATGCGTTTACCTCATAAAGAAAAATTTAACTATTCACATGATTTACTCGGAGAACCAAGAGAGCAAAAAAATCATTTAGGCATTTTTATGATATTAAGAGACTTAATATCATCATGGTATAAAATTATTAGATCACTAGCAGGACAGAGGTTAACTATTTTGAGGTTTTTTACATTTATATTTAAAATTAAAATTTTATTCATTGATTTTCTCCTTAAGGATATTGGAGAGGACTTGGATTACAAGGATAAATAGAATAGAGGAGAGATAATCAACTTACATGAGCCCATTCATAACATAGAAATTACTATTATGATCACCATTTATGGTAACAATGTACAAAGGAGTAAATATACATTGGATTAATTAAGAGATCACCACCTCCACAAATTTTATGGCGGGAAGGATGCCAACAAACATTTTCAAAAGCTTTTGTAAGGCGAGTTTTAGTACGACCCTCTGGTATTTTCTGTTAGTTTGTCAACCTTTAAAGATTTTTTGGGAGAGTGATGTTTTCAAATAGTATTCCCTGAGATAAAATCAAAGTGGGAATTATTAATCAGATAAAGGAATGAGTCTTTGATATTCTAGCCATAATCTTTGAGATTATCTTGTACAAAACATTACAACAAGGAATTGGTCTAAAATCACCAGCTTCATAAGATGAGTCACTTTTAGGATTGAGGGCGATAAAAGTGAAATTTCAAATGGATCCATGTGTCCAAAATTAAAAAAAAATGAGAATCTCGTTGCATATATCATTATCCACAATATTTAATGAATATTTGAAAAACTTGCACTGTATCTATCAGGCCCCAATGATTTTTACTATTAATCCTAAATAAAATACTTTTTATCACATGACACGTTACATTATAAATCATGAATGTATTATCCAGTGAGTTGATTGTACTATAAATGAGAGTTGATACATTCACAATACCCGAAGATAGTGGATGATGACTCATACCAATAAGATTTGATAAATAGTTCAAAACGATATTTGTAACCCCCGAAATAGAGGTAACCATGTCTCTCATATTTTTAGATTCGTGGACTATTTTATTACGTAATAGACGAGTTTTAATATTATTGTGGGAGAATTTTCTATCTCGCTCTCAAAGTTTGAGCCATGTATTTCTTGATTTTTGCTTGAGAAATGATTTTTTTACCTTTTTGAGGAGAACAAAGAAGGAAGAAGCCTCATTTCTTTAAATACTATAATAAATTTGAAATATCATGCATACGGTGGTACTGAGTATGAAATAGGTCATTTTGGGGATTGGATATTCGTGAGCTAATAAAAATATATTCTATATAATTGAGACCACAGATGACAAATTGAAGATGAGTGGGTTTTTACAATACAAGACACATACCCTGAACGGATATCCAAAGGTTCCAGTTATTAAAGAATATTTCTTTGAATCTTGGGTGAGACTACCACATATTAAAGAATTTGAAAGGTTTTTTTATATATGACGGTGGTGTGGTTTGGGGTACGAGAAAAGCCATAATAAGGAAATACATTAGAAAATGTTCATCATATTCACTGTTGACTAAGATATAATCAATTTTAGACTAGATAAGTTTGTAGGTTTCTTATTAGTCTAAAATAATTGGATTCTAGAAGAACGAAAATCATGTAGCTCATAATGATAGCAACTAGAGTTGATTTCTTCAATTACCGTATTCTAATGCTCCATGGAATTGGTGTGTTCCTCTAACTTACGGATAATACTGAAATTCCCTGGGGTTAGTAAAAAATATCCATGATCTAGTATTGTAATGGCCTCTAGATCTTACCAAAAGTAAATACAATCAAACGTTGATTAAAATCATATATGATATTCCATGAAGCAATATACACTTGTAATCTAAAATGTAGATTATATCCAAGGGGTAAACGAAGCTTCCTCATGTAAACCACTATCTGTAACTATATGTCATTCTAGGATCAGATTTTGCTTTTCATAGGTAGAAGGAAAAGGAAGATGGAAATGCATCAAATCAGTGATAAAGTCTGAAAGGCCACAATAACTAGACTTTAAATTCCACGAAGACAATGCACGCGCCACCTGGTCGACAACCCCCATAGAGACATATATCAATGAAATTTGGCAAACATCACGCGTACAGTATGGGTGGATGACCGGAGAATATGATCCTCCGTGAACATAGTGGAAATTCGGCCTGGATAATGATTTGAGATTTTGCGTACCACTTTTGAGTGAGTCACTTAAAATAGCAAAAAAAGTAATGATATAAAGAACTGAGAATTTCACTTTCACAATAGAAATATATGTTTAGCATGGTAATTTCATTGTTATTATTTGTAAATTGGGATTTGCATGGAGTACAATGGTGCAGTATATGAGATTTTTTAGGGAAGAACTTTGGAGAAGGTTCACGAGGGCTTGATAAATCGAGTAGAAATCCATCTTAGAGCTCGAAATCATATCAATTATAGATACTTTTATTTTTAAATATCCACACAACATGAGTTAGCTACTTTCCACAACTGAACTCGTAATAATTTAAGAATTTTGATTGTAGTATTTGGGGATGAGAAAATGTGATTAGAGAATTTTTAACTCTAATTAACTTTGTGAGATTACAAGTAATACTATTGTTAAACAAAAGTTTGAGGGCCTTTGTATCCTGTTAGGTTCGGATAGAGCAATGAAAAAAAAAGGAATACAAGGCTTTCATACCAATGGGCCTAAAAATACAAGGAAAACCAAAAATAAAAAGATTTTTAATTAAAAAAAAATTGTTTTCATAGATGAGATATATATTACACTTGGATTCCATAAAAATATAGATCATACTAAAGGGATGAGATGCATGGTTAGCCACATAATGCTAAAAATGAGTCTGATATATGGGATCCACTTTAGGTAGAGGAATCCTAGTTTCAATTAAGATCATAATAGAGATATTATTACTAATGATAAATTCACTAACATTTTTTTCCGTACAAGATCTTTGAATCTACAGACATTCCAAGAAACAATATACATTTTACAAAATTTAAACCTTATAGTGGGTACATACGGTATAATTTTTGAAGGACAAGGCACCCCAAAATACTATATTTTGTATAAAAAAAATATGGTTAGCTAGCATATCAAATGCAAGCGAACAAGGCATAAAAAATTCTCAATTCCATAAGTATAAAAAAAACGACCCAATTAAACCTTTTGGTACAAAATCCTACTTTGCAAGTTAGAAGGTTGATGTTAAGTCTCCAAAAACCATGTTTTTTTCAAATAAAAAGATAACCAATTAGACCTACAACAAATCCTTTAGCCAAAGGATCACAACCCAAGACCATAAAATCTTTATAAATAGAGTATATTAATGGACCGATATTTAATCCATTATACTTAAGTTTTAATCGACTACACTCATCATTCTTAACTAACCTGAAAACATGTGTATCTCCCTTCTTTATCGGCCTAACACCAATCACCACATATTTCTTTATGTTGGAAACGACAGTCACTATAAACCTCTTATTGGTCTCCACTATATCAACAGCCCGAGCATCTACGATGCTAACAGATCACAAACCCTGAAATCCCCCCAGCGAAAAAATTCAAAGTACCCACGACCTTCGCAGGTCCACATCCCTGAAACACACCTGCTTATACAAATCCTAAACCCTAGAAATCAACGACCTTCACCATTTTGACAAAATCCCGAGAACCACCAGCCTCCATTATGCCCAAAATCTTGGACGGAGTTTCCTCATGTAAAAACACCTTCGATAACTAGATTTCATTCTGGGATCAGGGTTTGCTTCTCATCAGTTGAAGGAAGAGGATGATAGCAAGGTACCAAATCAATGATATAGGTTGAAAATCACAATAACCAGACTATAAATTCCATAAAGATAATGTACGCGCCACATGGTCGAAAACCCCCATAACAACATATATCAATGAAATTTGGTTAACACAACACAAATAATACATATGGATGATCGATGAATAGGATCCTCCGTGACTAGAGTAGAATTTTGGTCTCAATAATGTACAATTTTTAAGTGAGTTCCTCAAAAGAGACAAAAGGTAGTGATATAAAGAACTGAGAATTTCACTTTCATAATAGAAATATATGCTTAGCATGGTACTTTGTTGTTATTTGTAAATTAGGATTTATATGGAGTACGATGGTGCAGTATTTTAGGTTTTTTAATGAAGAACTTTGGAGAGGGTTCACGAGGGCCTGGTACATCGAGCATAAATTTATTTTACATATCAAACTCAGATGAAGTCTAGATAATTGTCTTTTTAAATATTGACACAACCTGATTTAGGTACTTATTGGTGTGGTTTATTTTTGTTTGATTGTAATTTTGTAACTTTGTTCTAGAGTTTTGTGGGAAGTATGTGAGTATTTAATGTTTGGGTAGAATGTAGAGGGAGAATTGAGCTGCCTGGTTGTATTTACTTTTCATTACCCCCATTTAATGTTGGTTGTTGGGTATCTATACCCTTATATTTGGGCCATATGGGCTTTCGGATCGTGTTTAATGGATTCAGGTCGAGTTTAAAGACCCATTAGTTCTAAGTAAGTAAATAAGCAGCTTAGTCAAAAAGTGATTATGTTTTAAGTACTTTAGTTCTGTTCGGATAGTTCAGTGGATGATAGTTGTCCGAACTGCCCCTGTCCGGTGAAATGGACATTATCCGAATTGACCTTGTCCGGTTCCCACAAAGTGTGGTGACAGAAGTCGGACTCATCAGTAGCCCCTTTTTTAGGGGGTGTTCAAAAACCTTTTGCAAGACCTAAAAAACAGCTTGTTGCTGGTGACAGTTACATCCGGACAGGTCTTTCGAACTGTGTTATAGCTTTTATCCAAAATGAAAAGGTTCTTGAAAACTAAACGGTTTCTTGCCAGAATTCGTGGGACACGTGTCTCTCTCTGGTTTGTCACATCAGCTGTTTTTTCACCTAGAATGGCGCTCCCACCTTCTTCAAAAAGTAACCTCTTCATTTAATGAAGATGACATCAACGTCGTCTTTAATCATCGCAACCCTTTCGAATTCTCCTAGGTATCAAAGAACTTTTTGTACATTTACTATAAATTAGTCACTCCTTTACTGTTTTACCATCCTCTTCAATCTTACTTTTCTTAAACTTTAAAGTTTTCTCTCAAAAACAAAAACCTTCTTCTCGGTGCGAGTTTATGTTCACAGTTAGGAACGCTTTAATCAAAGGTGGGTGGCTTAATTTATCGGAGTTAGAAAAGGCCCAAAAGGTTGAACGAGAAAGGCGCATCGTTGTCGGCCTCCCCGTCTCTCCTGCTGAAAAACCAGTAACACCAAGCACAAAGCCTGATCAGGGCTCTTCTTCAACTAGAAGCGTTAAACCCAGGAAGTTGTTCCAAACCAGACTCTCACCAATTGTTTCAGGCTCGTCGGTTCAGGAATCAGAGCCCACTGTTGAACCAGGGCAAGTTGTCACTATTTTTAAGAAGCCTTCTCCTTTCATAGCCATGGGATCAGATGTTGATGCCTCTCCAGAGAAGTTAGTCGATCGGAGAAGAGGTCGCCTGGTAAAAGGGCAGGCTTCAAAAGGTACACCTCTAAATCATGGGCCAAAGACAGCAACACGGGGTCAGAGGCACCCATAAAAGTTCCTAAGGATAAACTGTTCGGACCGGAGGCATCTAGCTCAAGCCTCCGAAAAGAAACCACCGCATCTGAACCCCATCCGGAGGTCAGAGTTCAAGAAAATATTGAATCCCAACAGTCCGGAGGTCAGACTGAGCCAACTTTTAACTCCCCTTACCCAAAAACAACTGAAAACCCCTCCCTGGTTATGGAAGAAGTAATGGAGGATTCTGTTGAAGATGCTCCCTTTGAGTCCGAAGTCTCCGGGCAGACGAGTGAGGCCCTTGCTACCAAGATGGACAAAGGCAAAGAGAAACTATTCTTAAGGCATCCCGACTTACCGGAGGTCCTTGTGGGAAAAGTGGGACCTTGTTTCCACAAGGTAAATGTTAAGTATTTGATAGCTTTGCAAAAAAATAACTATGCCTTCATCCACACAGCTGAACTGGGTCAGATGCGAACAAAGTGGGGGATTCCGGATAATGTAAAAATTAGGATCCCAGTAGACCCTGAAACACCCAATGGGATGCAAGCTTAGTGAAATAGTTATTTTCACTAAACTTTTTAACTAGGGACTAAGGTTTCCCTTAGAACCAGAGATAGTCAAATACTTCCACCTCATCAAGTTTTACCCAAGTCAACTGAGCCCTAATGCATGGTACACTCTCATGGCCTGTATCATGGCCTCCAGGCTCTCCGGAATTCCTCTCTAAATGGAGGAATTCGCGGTTGTGGCCAGCCTCTGTAGAAACCACCATATTCCATTCTATCACTTCAACATGGGTGATAATTATAAAGCATTGGATGACCTGCTCGAGTCGGAGAGAAATTGGAGGACTCACTTCTTGTTTGTGAGTGGTGATTGGGAGAATGGGAGGAAGATCAAAGCCGGAGTCAACCCGAGTCTCCTCACCAGTAGATGGCGAAGCGATAGTAAGAATCCCACCTTACACTCTCATTTTTATTTTTATCAAACTTGTTTAACTAACTTGTCTTGTCTTTTTTTTTACAGTGCTGCCTAAAGATTTCAACGACCACTTGAAGGCCGGGCAGATCACATGTACTAAGATAAACGTTTGGGCTGCTGAAAAGTGGGAAAATCACTTTCACAATGCCTTTACCGGAGGCAATCTTGCAAGGTCCTATCTGTGGAACACCACTGACCGGAGGGACTTATCCTGGGAGGAACTTACCATTCCACCCCCTCCGGAAGTAGTCCTCAAGATAACACACGCACCGGACGGGTCATTGTATCTACCTAGTCGAGCCAAGGCCCCAAGTAAGATGAAAGGCAAAAAACGTAAGGGCAAGAAGAGTGCGGTTGAAGCTAACCCCACCGAAGTGGAAGAAATTTCCCCACCAAGCCAAGAGAGGACAGTTCCAAGTCAGATCAGGATCTCCAAAACCTTCAAAGGTTCCTAAGAGAGACAGGAAACGGGGGGCATAGAGCAAGGATAGGAAGGCCAAGAAGTAAAAGACCTCCAAGGGTGATGAGATTTCTCTCCGGCCCTCGGAGCCCCTTCCTCTTGTTGACCCTACTGATCCAACAAAAGCAGAAGAGATCCCTAGTGACTTTCAAACTGATGAGGTTGGAGGAGGAGACATCATTATTGACGGTGTTGACATTACTGGGCTTGAGGGGCTTGGTGACTATTTTGAAAACCTCCCCAGAGATGATTTTACTGAGCTTACCTCCCTCCAAGCACTTCGAATACTGTCACCTTCAATGGTAAGCCTTTCACTGTTTCAAGTGAAAGGGATGTTATAACTCACTCTATATTGAGTAATATTCAGCCAGTGCTCGTTCTAGAGAAACAAGTGCGAGGTCAATCAGCGATCATTACAGCCCTTAATTCTAACAAGGAGAGATTGTCCGGAGACCCCTTCATTGCCAACCAAAATGTTAATGTTCTGAAGAGAGAAAATGAGGAGTTAAAGAAGAATCAGGAGGGTTGGGCCACAAAAGTAGCTACCTTAGAAGATACTATCAAAGAGCTCCGGTCAAAGCAGTCTGAGTTGGAGAAAGATCTCGCATCTTCGAAAGAGGAGGTGAAGGCTAAGGACGTGGTCATTCATGCTTTGACCAATTACAAGATTTCGCTCGAGGATTCGGTGTCTCAGGCTGCACATGAAAAAGCTGATCTGCTAAGGGAGCAAAATGCAAAAATTCAAGCCAAAATTGATGCTTACGCCAAATGAGAAGAACGATGACCTCAAGAAGAAGAAAATGAGTGAGGCTGAGCCATCTTCAAAGGCTCAGTCTTAGAGTAATTATCTTTTCATTTTTGTTTTGATTGAACCAAAGTCCTTGGATGGCCAAGGAATTTTTGCAACTGTGTCCGGTATTCGACCGGATAGATCTGTTTGTTTTGACAATTTAAAGTCCTTGGATGGCCAAGGCACTTCAATTGTTTTAATAGGTATCTTTATTTTGCACAACTCTTGCATTCTTTCATAGTTTTTTCAATTTTGGTGGCTAATGTTTAAACAGCCCTTAGATATTTCATAGACATTCTAAAGTGAGAGTGTTTAAATTCTTCGATGACAAATGTTTAAGTAGTCATCACTCCTTTAATCCAATCCAGCCGGTGTTTAAATAAAAATTTGACAAGAAACAAAGTAAAAACACTCCGATTTTTTAAGAATACATCAAATTTTATAAAACAGCTTGGACACCTCATTAAAACCTCCCCGCGCCACCAGGGTAGGAATGAGTATGCCCCCAAATATTTACATGAACTTTTTAAACAAGTAAATATTTACATAGTTCCTACTCCAAGTACATCCAGAGGTGCTCAATGTACCAAGGGTGATTCAAAATCCTTCCATCTTTGTCTTGGAGCCGGTACATTCCAGGCTTAAGTTTTTCAATGACCAGATAGGGTCCTTCCCAAGTTGGAGCCAATTTACCGAACTGCCTCTCTTTAGTGTGTAGGAAAACTTTTCTCAACACCTTATCTCCGGTTGAAAATCCCTTCTCTTGATTTTAGAAGCAAACCTGCTTCTATCAAACCTTGATAGTGCACAACTCTAAGGTGAGCCTTAACTCTTCTTTCCTCTATCAAGTCCAGTTGACCTCTGATAACCCCCTCGTTAGCGTGTTCGGAGAAATTATGAACTTGAAATGAAGGGAGAGTTACTTCTATGGGAGCTATGGCATCCATCCCATAGACCAAAGCAAAAGATGATTCTTGTGTTGCAGCCCCAGGTGTAGTCCGGTAAGCCCACAAAACCTCTTGCAAATAACTAGGCCACTTTCCAGCAGCCCCTTCTAAATTTTTCTTCAAACCGGACAGTATAGTCCTGTTAGCCACCTCAACTTGACCATTTGCTTGTGGGTGGAAAGGTGAAGAGAAGCAATGTTGTATTCCTATAGAGGCACATAAACTCTCAATCTCCTTGTTGTCGAACTGTGGCCCATTGTCTGTTGTTATCTTTTGTGGAATTCCAAATCTGCAACAGATATTGGATAAAATGAATTTTATAACAGCTTTTGATGTTGTTCCTGCCAACGGAGCTGCTTCGACCCACTTTGAAAAATAATCAATAGCAACAATTATTGTCCTGCGTCCTCTGGATGCCATATGTAGAGATCCCACCAAATTCAACCCTCATCGAGCAAAAGGTATAGGCTCAGAAATTGACTCTAAAAGGATGGTTGGGATATGAATCACATTGCTATATCTTTGGCATGGGTCACACCTCCTCACCAACTCCTTAGCATCTTGCATTATAGAGGGCCAATAATACCCAGCCAACAAAACTCTCCTTGTTAGAGCCCTGAAATCACAGTGAGTTGATCCCTCACCATAATGTAATTCGGAGAGCACTACTTGAGACTCATCGACCCCCAAACATCGTAAGAGGGGTTTACTGTAAGACTTCTTATAAAGAACATCTCTTAGTATGATAAAACCATGAGCCTTGGATTTTACTTTTATTGCTATTGACTTATCCAGAGGTAAGATGCCATCTGAGAGATATTGAAGGAGAGGAAACCTCCATTCTTGTCGCTGTTTCATCTATATATCGAAGCTTTCTTCCTCCTTACCCATACTGAGTTGAATGGAAGGGCACTTCAGTACATGGATCCAAGGGTAGGATTTAGTATAGGCTATGGTTGCCAAGGAGTCTGCTAGTTCATTTTCTGCTCGGGATATGTGCTCATAAACAATGCTCTTGAACTTAAGTGCCACATCTTTGAGAAGAAGTAAGTATTTTATTAGTTGCTCCTTTTTTGCTTCAGACTGACCTTGCGGATGATGAATAAGAAGCTGAGAATCACTCATCAACTTGACCCTTTTGGCTCCACAAATAAGAGCTAACTTTAAACCAGTTATAGCAGCTTCATATTCAGACTCATTATTAGAAGCCCTAAAAGTAAAACATATAGCTTGGTACATTTTGTCACCATATGGAGAGGTCAAGCATACCCCTGCACCACATCCCATAGTACTTGATCCACCATCAGTCCGGACGACCCAGACCTTTTTATCTTTCACATCAGTTGTTTGATTTGTATCCCTATCTGAATGGAATTCAACTAAGAAATCAGCCACAGCTTGGGCTTTGATTGTTGTCCGAGGAGAAAAATCAATATCGAAGTCCCCCAGTTCCACTGACCACTTAGTCATTCTACTTGAAATGTCTGCCTTTTGAAGAACGTTTTTCAGGGGATATGATGTCCGGACAATAATAGAATAAGCCTGAAAATAAGGCCTCATCTTCCTTGCAGCAATTACCAGTGCTAATGAATTTTTCAAGCTTCAGATAGCGTTTTTCTGCATCCATCAAGCTCTTGCTGATGTAATACACTGGATGGGGATAATTATCTACCTCCCTCACTAATACGGCACTTATGGCACAACTAGAAACTGCCAAGTATATGAAGAGTATCTCTCCATCAATAGGTTTAAACAGAGTCTTGGGGGAGGACATATGTTTTTTTAATTTCATTAAAGGCCCCATATCATTGTGAAGTTCAGTCGAATCCCTTTGCCCTTTTTAAAGTTTGAAAGAACGGGGCACACCTGTCCAAAGACCTTGAAATGAATCGATTTAACGCAGCCAACCTTCCAGTCAATCTTTGTACTTCTTTAATATTTCGAGGAGGTTCCATTTGGAATAAAGCATTAAGATGGTCCGGATCAGGCTGTATCCCTTGCTCACTTATTATATATCCCAGGAATTTCCCGGATTGTACTCCGAACACACACTTTTCTGGATTTAGTTTCAAATTTACTTTTACTAAGTTAGCAAAAGTTTCTTGGAGATCTGTCAAGTGTAGCTCTTCGTCCATACTTTTTACCATCATGTCATCGATGTATACTTCCATATTTCTTCCAATTTGATCAGCAAAGGTTTTGTTTACTAACCTCTGATAAGTAGCCCCATCAATTTAAAACCCAAATGACATCACCTTGTAACAATGAAGGGCCCTATCAGTAACAAACGTAGTATGCTCCTGATCCTTCAGATCTACTTGAATCTGGTTGTACCCAGAGAAGGCATCCATGAAAGATCGTAGCTTATTCCCAGATGTGGAATCTACCAACTGATCAATCCGGGGAACTGGGTACAAATCTTTTGGGCAAGCTCTGTTGAGATCTGTGAAATCGATACACATGCGCCACTTACCATTTTTCTTTTTCACCAAAACCGGATTGGCTGTCCATAAAGGATATTGAGAATCCTTTATGTGCCCCATTTTGGTAAGTCTGTCGACTTCTTGAACTATGACATCGGCCTTTTCCTTGGAAAACAATCTCATCTTTTGTACCACAGGTGTTATGTCTCTTCGGACGGACAGTTGGTGTGATATAATAGTTGCTGGTACTCTGGTAACATCAGCATTGCACCAAGCAAAAACATGCTCATGGTCTTTTAAAAACTTCAACATTTTACCCTTTAGTTCAGATGTCATTTTGGACCCTATCTAAACATTTTTTCCCTCTTCCAAAGTATGTGTCTCGACTTCTTCAACCGGTATTAATACTCCTGGGGTCTCTCTGGGGTCATCAATTTTACCCTCACCCCCAGAAATCCCTTCAAACTACTATTCTTTATTGATACGAACTGCCCCCAATGTCTGAGGAGCCAGTGCTGTTGCATAACACTCCCTTGCTATCTTTTGGCTGCTCCGAACAAATCCACTTGTCCTTGCACGGTGTATTTCAAACATTGGTGGACTATTGAGGCCACTGCTTGCATCCTAGAGAGCCAAGACCTCCCTAGAATAGCATTATAACAAGTGGGACAATCCACTACGATAAACAGTATTCTAACCATCTTCTTAAAAGGGCCCTTGCCCAACAAAACTTCTTCTTCAAACTCCACGATTACATCTGCTGAACTTCCTGTGAAACCCACAATTGACCTGTTCGAACGCTGAATTACCGCAAGATTTTTCAACTTTTTGTAGGAAGTTAAAAAGAGGATATTGGCCGAACTTCCAGTATCCACCAAAATTCGTCTTATGTCATTGCCCCCAATGGATGCTCTTATGACAACAACATCTTCATGAGGACCTGCTATATCCTTTAAGTCATCCTCATCGAAAACAATGAAGAGAAATGGAATCTGCGATTGATAGGAAGTCATGCCTCCCTCCAGTTGGGTAGCTAAAGTATGAACATGCCTCTTTCTTGAAGAAGCAGTGGGTGCTGTCATGGTATCCCTTCCGAAAATTGTGAGTGACTCAAAAAAGTTAATAAGCCCGGACACTATTTTACAACATTTCTCAATGGCACCCACTCTGTTTCGAGTTGGATCGGGGTCCAAGTACTCTGACTCTACATCGAACCTCTCGATTATCACCATAGCTCCTCCCGGAACGGATGTGCCTGCATTGTTTGGTCCGGCCCGATGAGCATTATCAGGTCTATTTCCTCCTCTTCTTTTAACATATGCTCCCAACTTTCCTCTTTCAATTAAATTCTGGACTTCTTGCTTTAAAGCAATACAATCCTCAGTGGTATGGCTAGTATCATTATGATACTGACAAAAGAAATTGTTACGATGCTCCATAGGAGATTGTAGCGCAGCCGACCTTCTATAGTGTACTTCTTCCTTTGTTTTGTCATAAATGGTGGCTACACTTTTTTTAACTCAACAAACCACTCCGTTTGAACCCAAGGCCCTCTCTTATTTCTAGATTGCTGACTCTGGGCAGGTGCAGTTGGCTGAGACTGAGCTTTAGCTCTGTTATGACCCTGCCCGGCCTCCCTTGCCTTGTTCCCGGACTGATTTTGGTTGGGGTTTGGTGCAGCCGGGGCATACCTCACCAGCATGTGCACCCTAGTTTTCTTTGTTTCATCCCCGTTAATTTGCTTTCCAACCTAATTCAGTAAACCTCCCCATGTCATGGCCTTTTTTCTGGTCACTGAATCAGCCAAATTTCCAGGGTTTAAGCCCTGCTTTAGAGAAGCTATTGCTACATGTTCGAAGCAATCAGCCAACCCATTTTTGGTGTTTACAAAGCGACTTATATATTCCTTCAGAGATTCATTCGGCTCTTGGGCACAATGGATAATTGTGTCCCCATTGACCTTCACCTCCTTACTTCCATCAAACTGCCTCCGGAAGGCCACCCAAAAGGTATCAAAATTTCTGATGCACTCATGTGGTAGGTTGTTATACCACTTCAGGGCACTCCCCGTAAAAGACTGAGAGAATACTCTACAAAGCAACTTATCGTCATCATCGAAATTCATCATTAAATTTTTGAATTGTTCCAAGTGATTGTCTGGGTCTTTACTGCCATCGTATTTTTCCATTTTTGTACTGTCAAACCTTTTCGGGAGGTTCCCGGACAGGATCTTGGATGACAATGGAGATTGTCTCAAATTCCGGCGACTGAAAATGGTATCCTCGTTGGGAGTTGCAAAGATATCTGGTTCATCATGGAAGGCAAAAGGATCCACCAGCATCCAATCAATGTGTCTCTGGCTATGAGATGACCCTTTGCCTATATACCTCTTTAACTTTCCATGCATATCCCTTTTTCTTGAATACTTCTTAACCAACTTTTGTTTATTTTTAGATCGGCCCTCATCACTGCTGGATGACAAAGATTCTTCAACTCCATCTTCGCCCGAGAAGCTACTGGAAGATTCTGAGTCTGAATCAGAACTCTCCACCGGCTTAGACTGGTGAGATTTTTTAGAGCTAGCATGAGTCTTCTTCATACTTACATGGGTTCTCGAAGGCTCATGCTCTCTAGGATTGTCAGTATAATGAGCAACTGATGCTTTTGACTTTTCTTTTATGCCCATCTTTGCCCTCTCTGCCCTCAGGGCTTCTATCTCGCCCTTTAATCTATCACGCTCCTCGATATTATATTCATCATTTTCTCCCGCAACTTCAAGCAAAGCTGGTGGTACTTCTGGTGCGTCTGGATTCATTCGGACTGGTTTTTCTAATGGTTTTGAATGCTAAATTCAGGCACCGTCGTCCTCCCACCGTGGTCGCCAATTTGGTGTGGTTTATTTTTGTTTGAGGGTAATTTTGTAACTTTGTTCCAGATTTTTGTGGGAAGTTTGTGAGTATTTAATGTTTGGGTAGAATGTAGATGGAGAATTGAGCTTCCTAGTTGTATTTAATTTTCATTACCCCCATTTAATATTGGTGGTTGGGTAATTATACCCTTATATTGGGGCCATATGGGCTTTCGGGTCGTGTTTAATGGATTCAGGTCGAGTTTAAAGACCCATTAGTTCTAAGTAAGTAAATAAGCAGCTTAGTCAAAAAGTGATTATGTTTTAAGTACTTTAGTTCTGTTCGGATAGTTCAGTGGATGATAGTTGTCTGAACTGCCCCTGTCCGGTGAAATAGACATTGTCTGAATTGACCTTGTCCGGTTCCCACAAAGTGTGGTGACAGAATCCGGGCTCATCACTTTCTACAAATGAACTCATAATGTCTTGAGAAGTTTGATTATAATATTTGGGGATGAGACAAAGTGATTGGAGAATTATTAACTATAATTAACTTCGTGAGATTACATGTAATGCTGATTTTTAACAAAAGTTTGAGGGACTTTACAACCTATCTGGTTTGGATAGAGCAATGAAAAAGAGGGACTTATAAGGCTTTCGGATCAAGAGGCCTAAAATCACAATAGAAACTGAAAATAACAAATATTTTTATAAAAAAATCGTTTTAACTTAGTCATTATAAAATCAGAGGAAAAAACGTATTTCTCCAAAATACTCACATTTACCTTTTGATTTTATTTATTTGATATGTGAAAGACATTATGTATAGTAAGAACATGTTTTCTTTGGTGTATGTAAAACGAGCGTTGAATCAAAGGAGTTGAGAAAGATGCAGCCAGAAAATCAAACAGAAAAGAAAGGTTTTATGACCATCAAAAGATCAAACAACAAGCTTTCAAAGTAAAGTATTTGGAGACGGACCAACTCAAAATCCAAGAATTCAAATTATGTTGAATGCATTGAGTATGGTCATTATATGAGATATTTTCCAAAGGTAAAATGTAAGAAGGGAAATCAAAAGGATAATATTACAAACATGGTAGAATGTGGGAATATTAATGATAATGGTGACAATAATTTTGCATAATAGGTGTTATTTATGAGTTCATATTATGGGAAAAACTCTTGGGTGCTCGATATTTTTGCTATATACAACAATTTTCCGTTCAAACAATAGTTTGTTACTTACAAACCAATAATTGACGGTTTATTTTAGGAACAATCATTTATTACTTGTAAGTGGGATCGGTAATATTATTATCAAAATATTCAATCATATTATCAGGATTGTGTTGTGTCGGCATGTTCTTAGGTTGAAGAGGAGCCTGACATATCTTGGATGCTAGACTCTTGGGGTTACAATTATCATGCAAACAATGATGTAATCAAAATGACAAAAGGCTTGATCGTGTTCATGAAATGAAGTTTGCATAAAGAGTTTTACATTATCCAATAGAGTATTTTGGAGATATTGTAGTAGCATCAGTGAGAGTAGCAGTTAGAGTCAACAAGACTAGAATCAGTTTTTACATTGGCGCATAGATCATGTAAGTGAAAGAAGATTGGTTGTTTTAGATTTTTATTTTGCTGAAATGGTGTAAAGTGAAATCATTAGGATTTTATAAACATTGTTTGTTTGACAAGCAAATTATAGTAAGTTTCCTATAGTTAAATGTAAGAAAGACTAAAGGGACAGTGGATTACATTCACTTAGAATTTTGGGTCTTAATCATAATAATATCAAATATTAGATCCATATACTAGAAGATGCGTATGATCGATCATTATTCAAGGATGATGTGAGTTTATTTTATGAAAACTAAACATATGGCATGTCAAATCTTTGTCAAATAGAATAAGATAATTAAGAATCATACATGAAAAATATCAAGCGTCTTAGGATAAATAATGGGTTAGAATTTTAGAGACGTGAATTTAATGATTTTTACGATGTTGAGAGAATAATGCTTTATCACACTTGTTCTACAGCACTACAACAGAACGGAGTCGCTGAAAGAATGAACACGCTTTCTGACAAGTCATAAAGCATGCTCTAGCATTCTGGTGTGCAAAATGAATTTTGGCTGAATATATCACTACATCTTGTTACTTAGCCAGTCAATTTCATCAATAAGGTGAATATTTCATGGATATGCTACTAAAATGAAGAAATATAGGTTATGGTATACAATTTCCAAGTATTCGGGTTTTCTTACAGCATGGAGGTGACTTTTCATGAGTCTGTTTTGCTAGACAGTCAGAAGAATATTAGGAAAATGGTTAAACCATGATCAGTAAATGGAACTTGAAGCATAAACGGTTATTACTAGGTCCACCATTTTTAATGGTTATAAGATGGATCTAGGATTAGAAGTTGAAGCGTCGACATCAGATGATAGTGAAAATGATGCACTTGAGCCAGAATAACAACCTTATAATATATGGTCAAGCAAAAAGAAGAGATATTACACCACCATAATGGTATGCTAACCTAGCTTCATACACTCTATCAATTACAGAAGAAGATACGATGCACAAGCCCATTAGTTATGGGGAAAACTCAACTATAGATTGGTGGATAAATGCTATAAGGGAAGAAATTGAATCTTTTTGTAAGAATCATACATAGAATCTTGTTGATTTTTCTAAACGACATAAGATAGTAGACTGTAAATTGATATACAAGAAAAGGAAAGGTAACCTAGGGGTTGAGGTACATCAATTCAAGTTAGTGCTTCTCGTGAAGGGTTTTACTTAAAGGGAATAAATCAAATTTAATGCAGTATTTCCTCTAGTGGTAAAATACAATTCAATTCAAGTTTTTTTTGTCATAGTAGTTTTTCAAGGCTTAGAACTACTTGAGTAGATACATGTGAAAATTTTATTTCTAAATGGTGAATTAGTGGAAAAAATCTACATATGACAACCATAGGTATTTATCAAACCTAAAATAGAGGATAAGGTTTTTATGCTTAAAATATCATTGTATGGGTTGAAATAGTCATCCCTGTAATGGTTCAAATGATTTGATACATTCACAATGTCAAATGGATTCATAAAGAGCCCATATGACAATTGTGTGTACCATCCAAAAACATTAGATGATTCTTATGTTTACTTTTTATTGTATGTAGATGATATGCACGTTATTTCTTGTATCATGTCATGTATTATGAAAATAAATAAATAACCTAGTGCTGAGTTTGAGATGAAGAATCTGGGTTATACAAATAAAATTATTTTAAATAGTTATTACTAAAAACGATACCCTAGAATCGGTAGACTTGTCTCAAAGAAGATACATTGATAAAGTATTGCAATGATTCAACGTGTTTGATACCAAAATAGTTAGCATCCAATTTTATACTCATTTAAAGTTGTTTGCAGCAGGATCGACCAATGATGATGTTAAGTTGGTATAAATGTCAAAGGTTTCATATTCAAGTGTAGCTGAAAACATCATGTATACTTTAGTGTGCACACATCATGATATTTCTCATGCGATTAGTATAGTCAACATGTGCGTATCATACCATGGGAAAGAACATAAGCGTGAATTTAAATGGATACTTTTGTATCTTAAGGATTAAATGATTGTTAATTTGATTTTTAACAAGATTGATGTTGGTGGATTCTTACAAAATATTACATGATCAATAAGTGGTTTTGTTGATTCTAATTTTACGGGGGATGTTGATAAAAAGAAAACTTTACAAGATATGTATTTACTCTAGGTGGGAGTATGATCAGTTAGAAATCAAAGTTGCAAGCTACTATAGTTTTTTATACACAAAATTCTGATACGTTATTGTAACATAGGCAATTAAAAAGGCGATCTGGTTGTAAGGTTTGGTGACAAATTTGGACTTGGATCGAACTACCATAAAAGTATTTTTTGATAGTCAAAGTGCCATACACCTTACACAAAGCTAGATGTACCACGGGCATATAAATCCATAGATGTCAGGTATCACTTTATTCGTGATAGTATCAAAGAGAATTATTAATGTGAATAAAGTGTCTACATATGAAAATCCAATATATAATGACCAAGGGATTATTAGTTCGTAACTTTAAAGAGTGTCTAAACTGAATTGGTGTTTGTAGCATCAAGTGAATGTCTTAAAGGCATTTAATGAGTCAGGTGAAGATAGTTTTCTTTATTGATAATAATAAAAGGATATTCACCTTAAATTGAAGATTTGTTAAGAATGAGTCGTATAGTCATGAGGCTTTTTATGATTGCTCAATTATTTTTCCCTTTATATTCATGGTGGTTCTTGTTACAGTAATTCTTGTGCTCACAATAATTCTTGTGTTCACAATTATTCTTTTATCTACAGTGATTCTTGTGTTTATAGCCACACTAATTTGGTCGAAATTAACTATAATATTTTTTTAACTTCATTCTAGCCCTATCATAAATCTTTATTACATCATTCTTGCAAGTATTTATACCTAATAATTAAACATTATTTTGCAAAAAGTAAAAAAAATATCAGAACCATTCATATTCAACAAATTAAAAATGTATCTCATGTAGTATAATTGCTACAATGAGTAACTCTCTCAGCCTTTCCAGATCATAAAAATTACAAGCAAGAGACATGCAATCACTTGATTCCAAAATAAACATGTGGCCTACATCACGACTACTAACGTTTTTAAATTTTTTATACAATGATGTAAATTACTCGTACCATAAGTACTCTTATATAATAAAATTATACTATATTTTTCGCAAATAGATCTTTCTTGCATATCGTCTTTAACGTGGAGCATATCAAAATATAACCAAATAAAATATTTTAATTTTTTCTAACCTTTTAATTTTTGTTTTTTTCTACCCATGTACTTTTTTCATTTTTTTTGTTGCCAATATAGTCAATTTCAAGATCTTTGATATCAATTACATCATCTATGTCGTCTCTGTTTAAATTTTTATTTGTATAATAATCCATATGACCTGAACATGGAATAATAAATGATATAAATTAGATAAACAATTACAAAATTTCAAATATTCTAAATATATTTATTTCAAAAGTTTCGACACATCAAATGATACATCTACTTATAATTTTAACTTTTAATTTTTAATTTTTATTAAAAATTATAAAATTAATATATTTTAGTTTAGTACTATATAATAACAGTTTAGAGAAATTTCTAAAAATTACCGTTTTCATGCATGAGAGACATAGATAAGACGATTATCCAAAACTATCGTATAATTGACCACAATGAATGAGTACTATATAAAAAAAATTATTTTAGAGATCCCGAATATGTGAGATACAAACTAAGTTGTATAGCCCATCAAACATACCAAAACTTAAGATCATGAGAAACTACACCCCAATTTTATTGTTATGTTTATCTTACTATTTTGCATAAATTATTTATTGCGAAAATAAATGTAAGAAAACGAGTCTTCCCCTAGTCCATGCATTTTCATTTTGAATATCACATACTCTTAAATAGTGAAAATCATTTTTATACTCATGACAAAGTACGAGGTCAAGAAAAAAAACGTAGATAAAATACGAAAATGATGGAAAATAATACCAAAAGAAAATCAATCATCATATAAATTGATTTGTTAAAATTATTACAATAATATATATATGAATTAATAATCCAAATAAAAGCAAATGATTTCAAAAAATCAACTTAAGTATAAATTCAAAATTGAATTTCACAAGATAAAATCCTACCTTCAATCGTGGGCAACAATTTGCACATAAACACGTAGATAAAAAACGACTAATATAATTTATTTATTATTTAGTAATGGTTGATTATTAATCTACAATAAATTACGACCGTAATCTAATTTACTCATAAATGTAGAATAAATTGAACTTGCAGTTTTGTCCACTGCTATCCAATAACCATGTTTAAATCCTTACTTCAAGTTCATGATTCATTGAACCTTGCTTGAAGTTCTTCAAGTTCATATTCCTATGAAACCTTTGTTAGTGTTCATCTCAACAAATCGACGCCTATCTTTTTTAGTTTATATTAAAAAAATTAGTAAAACTCTAGTTTTTCATTTATATGCGAATAAACTAGAACCATGGTTGTATAAAGCTCAATAATTTTATCACTTTTTGATCGGGGACCATAACCATTAAACTGATAAAATCAATTTAGTCTCTGAATTATCAGTTCATGCACGACAAAAATCAAGTCTAAGAGGTGAGATGAGAGAGAAAACAAGAGAACATGAAATGGTGGTGGGGTAACCTGTGTTTGTGTAAGCTTAAATAACATTTAGTTATTTTTTGTTTTATATTAGGTAAATTTGTACTTATATTTAAATTAATGGTTTTTTTATTCACTTAGGTTTGAGAAGTCTAATTGTACTATTATCATGAAATGAATCAATAATTTATGACTCTTGAATTCCTTCAACTCGAAAGACCATCTAAAGAAACTTCTTATATTTCTTCATCAATTTATCCTCTATCTAAAATTTGAGGACAATGATGTGATGAAGCAAATAACATGAACGGACAATTTATGGTAAATGTGCAAGCATGTTATTTATATTTTTTTGTTCAACATTACTTAAAAATTGCTTAAAAGCAACTCTAGTATGAAATATCCGAAGAATGAGTTGAGAAATCGAATATCTAATCAACAACCTAATGGTTGATTAGTCTCATATATGGATAATATTTTTTTGCTAAAATCAATGATCTCATCCACTAGTATAAAACACTTTCAAAGCAACGAATAAGAATATAATGCATTAACATTTGGTCGAAATTATAGTTGAAATATATATATATATATATATATATATATATATATATATATATATATTATTATTATTATTATGTAATACTCTAATATTTATTTTTTGTTGATTTTTTTTTCTATAATAATTTTGGCATACCTAATTTTTAATCTTATATTTGTTCCCTGATAGGGAACTTCTTCAAAAATCTATATATGTTCTGGAACTTCTTCAAAGGTATAGTATAGAAAAATTTATAAAACTCAAAAATATCCTAAAACTCTTATATAAAACTCTTCAATTTTGTTTCTAAACTACATAACAAACTTTTATAATCCAAAATTTAAAATAAAAAACCTCAAACTTAGAATACAAATATGGCTATATGAAGTCTTCGTTTTAAACTACAACTACAAAATTCTAATTCTTTACATTTGAAAAAAAAAAATATTAAACCCCAAAGGATGATGATATGGTCCTATAAAACTGTTCAGTACAAAATATTACTAAATAAAAGAAATAAATACATTATTTATGGCAATCCCATACGTGATATTGGACATGTTTGGTGGTAATATAATTTAGTATTCGATTAGACCAAAGCATCAAATCTTAAAATCACTTATTTATTTACGTAATATTATATGCTATACATCTACACAACATCAACGCGTTTGTAGTCCAACGGTTAGGATAATTGCCTTCCAAGCAATAGACCCGGGTTCGACTCCCGGCAGACGCAAATATATTTAATGTTTTGTTGTAGCTCAAAATAAAATTTTAAGTTTTCTAAAAATGCTGGCTGTGGGGTTCGAACCCACGCGCACTTATGTGCAGAAGATCTTAAGTCTTCCCCCTTAACCTCTCGGGCAAACCAGCTGTTTGTGTTTTACATCAGTCATTATCATCTTTTATATACTTCTTCAATCATATATAAGAGATTCCCCATGAAAAATATATAATAATCATTTTATATACGCAAATATAAAATAATATATATTTTTTATATAAAAAGTAAATATTTTAATATTATGCCAATGAAAAAAAATCATTAATTATACTACTTAAGACAGACAATCAATCAATAACAACAAGCATCAACATGGATAAAAATATCAAACATTTCGAAATGCAGTCCTAAATAAATATAAAACAAGTTAGTTCTGTGATTTTAACCACCCGTTTAAAGGAATTTCTTTTTCTCGGAAAGTTTTAAAATTTCGTATTGGTTGTTTTATACAATGATTGTTGCCTTATTTTTTAGACAAATGGATATATATTATTTCCTATTGTATCCAGTTGTATAATGTAGAGTTGTGTTCTTAATTTATCCATAACATTCAGTTGATTCAGTCTTGAAAAATATTTAAGCACATTTTACCTCATTTTATCCACATGAAAAATGCAAAGTAATCATCCCCTTATAATCTTCTTCATCATTGTCGATACCATTATTAGAGCAGTTTTCAAATTCTCAACATCGTCGAGACTAGCACTTTGATGAACAATATCATCCTCTCTTTCTTCTTTTTTGGTTTCATCTGGTCGAGAGGCTTGAGTGGATACAGTCATATCACCATAGACCGCAAGATCTGTTAATACTTAAATTTTATGACATCTCTTTTTTATTATTGCACTTTATTAGAGCAACATGATCACTAAAATCGATCTCATCCTAAACATATTTCAAAGATGGATTTTTTTTTATTATGCGTGTCATTTGTTCCTCAAACTGTTATTTTCGTTGCAAATTTAACAAACTTTTGGGCATTGTATAAATTGATGGATCTTGCACTAGTGCACAACCAAGGTCCAAATCGAATTGAGGAATGTCATTTTCAGCTAACACGCGGTTAATAAGGTTATATTATTTATATAATACCTGAATACTTATAAAGTGGATGGAACATTTATGAAAAAAGTTTACCAATAAAGTAGAGATAAAGGATATTTTGTAAATACTATATTTTTTTCTTATTATTTTATATTATTCATATATTTAGTCTTATTTTCTCTAGAATTTTTTTGTTATAGTGTTTGATTGAGATTTTTGCCTCATTAAACTGGCGTCGCTTATGGAAAATATTTTTTTTGTTTTTCATTCTTTTAAAAATTCAAAATCATTTCATCTCCGGAAGCAAAAATGACTTTGAAAAAAATGATACTTTTTATTACAATAAAAAATGTTGTAAGATAATTAAATCACCTTTTGTTCGTCATCTAAATAATCTATACTTTCGTTCATCGGTATTGATTTTACTTTAATGGTAGCTTTCAATTTTTAAAAAAATTAATAATATATAAAGTTTTGTTTTTATAAAATAATTATTTTATTCTTGAATACGTTTAAAGATACGTTGTTATTAATTACTATTGCATATTATATATGAATTATTTGTGGTAAAAGTATATATATATTGGAAATATATAATAGATGGCATAATTAACGTATTTATTGGTCTGCATACGATCTCAACACTAGTATGATATTGTCCGCTTTGACACCCGAAGGCCCTCACGGATTTGCATTTGGTCCACTACCAAAAGACCTCATATTAGTTGAGATATGTTCTTACTTATATACCACTGATCATTCCCATGTTTAACCGATGTGGGATGTGGGATGTGGGACTTTGGTCACCACCCTAACAAATCCTCCTCTCGAACAAAGTACCACCTTAGCCTCCTCTCAGTTGACTTTCATCCGCCCACTCTAATCAAGTTGGAAGACTACCTGACCATAGAGGCACTGCAAATGTTATTGCTCACCTCCTATTAGACCACTTTGTATTGTTCCTTAGGGCCAGTCCAATCAAGCAACATTGCTTGATGAGGCACATACACTCTGAACTAGGATCTCTAGAGTAGATCACCTTGAGCATGGCTATTGGTTCATTATGTTCGACCTCCGAGAATATTACCACCATCGTGTTCAGTTTAGGTCTGGCTCTGATATCATGTGTTGGGAATATGGGTGTTGTGAATATGGGGGTCCGATCCGCATATTCTGCTACCTTATATATGTAAGAACAACACGATCTCAACACTAGTATGATATTGTCCGCTTTGGCACCCGAAGGCCCTCACGGATTTGTATTTGGTCCACTACCAAAAGGCCTCATACTAGTTGAGATATGTACTTACTTATATACCACTGATCCTTCCCATGTTTAACCGATGTGAGATGTGAGACTTTGGTCGCCACCCTAACAATATCGAATATAATTCTCTATATGAACAACTTGTTTCTTCATAAATTTTTTTATCTTTGCAACATACTTATTTTGGCAACATGTTTATGTTTTCTTTCTCATTGTGGGATCAGTATATACATTTGATACATTACATGGTCTTATAGGTTTGATTTATTAACCAGTTTGCTAATTTGACATTTTAAATCAAAGCTCAATATGGCCTCTTAAGTGACCTTTTATATTTTTTCAGATGGGTCTCGTTTATTAACCAGTTCGCTAATTTGACATTTTAACTCAAGGCTCAGTATGGCCTCTTGCGTGACCGTATGGTTTTTTAACATTAGACTTGACTTTTTTTAACTATATTCCTTTATCATTATATATATCGTTATCTTTATTTACATGAAGATCGTTTGGTGTTCTATAATGAAAATCATTTGTCTTAGAGATTTTCTGTCATGGAGATTACTTTGCTTCCTTTCATGGAGATCACTTTAATTAAAGCCCGTATATCATTAAGATCAATTGGCGTATAGTTTTTGTATCATGTGTTCACTTAACGTATAATGTTTATATCTTGGAGATCCTTGACCTTCTTGATAAGTATTAATTCTTTTAATAAGAGAAAATGGAAGAATAAATATAATTGAGAGAATTTTAGAGATATAATATAGTTCTAAGTTTTTAGAGAGAGAAATAGTGATCAAGAGTAAAAGAGCAAAATGCCAATCAATCTCATTTCCAAAGTCAACACCCTTATTTATAGTGGTATAGGTGGTTACATATAACATAATTAGTTATAAGCTAAGATATTTCACCTCACTTCTTTATCTAATACAAATATATTTTATTTAACATACATATCTAGTCATTTACATTTATATTTTGCATTAAATATATATTTCAACTATAAAATACTTAAATAAAAATCCTTTTAGTAATTGTCTTCACTTCTCAATTACATATATCCTTATTAGTAGCCCCATAGTCCCTGTGAAGAATCTAAAGAATGATTAATGATTTCTATATACAAGTCTACTTTTATTTATTTGCTATGATATTAGTCTACAAATCTCATCAGAACCAGTTTTGCATGTTTCCTAGATAATTCGAATTGCATATCTGTACTTCTTTGCTTCAGGAAATTATATATCCTCTCAAGTTACGCATCATTCTTCCTCGATGAAAACAAACTCAATTATTTAGTCGTCGTAATCCTATGAGAGCATAATTGTTATCCTCCTAGAACAAATTATAAGGTAGTAGAAGCTTGCTGGCATGCGTATCGTCTAATTCTGACACGTCCAACATGTCTACCTACTTTAAACTAGACTAGCGTTATTTGTCGATTCATATATATGTCCAATGGATTCATGTCAACCTTTCCACTCCCTCTTCCAAAATCCCAGAACCATATTCACTATTTCCTCTATAAATACCACCCCATTACTCACTTTTCTTTATCACCCTTAAATATTATAGATAATAAGAGAAAGTTCCATGAGTAATTTATTCCTCTACCATCACTGATGTGTTCAACTTTTGCAGATCGCATCCGATCTTCTTCTGAACCCCATATGTCCTATTTATGTTCAGTTTAGCCAACTGTTGGGATTGGCTTACCATTGCGCAGAGAGCTACTGAAAGAGAAGCTACCAAACCTTAACCTACGGTCCCTGGCCTCATACCAAGAAGTCACCATCTTTCGTTTCCCTCAGAGGTTCCTCAGACAACCCTTCTGACCTAGGCCCCAAATATTTCTCATAAATAACTTTTCAAACCAATCAAAACCAATAATCTTAAATAAACAAATATGTATCACTTAAAAAAAAATAAAGAAACATACAAGAAAAAAAACTCCTCCTTACAAAAGTTGGTTTGTCGCTATGGGATACTATGAAGACTTCAACACTTTACCAAATCCTACCACCAGAGCTACTACACCACCTGTTCCCTCGAAGGGAACATCTGTGACAAACAAAAAATCATAGGGAATCCTTTCGGAAATGAACTAACCAACAACTTCAAATATTCATAGTAATTCCTAAACCGCTCCTACCAGTGTTGCGCCTCTAAAACTTCGAGATGAAATATCTGAGGAGGCCGCTGAATCAGAATCAAGGAAGAAGATTAATTCATACATTCAAAACCTGGGAAGTAACTCCTCATTCTGATTCCAAAGGAGACAACACGAAGAAACAGGCTCCAAAAAAGAAAAAGATGAAAATTAAAAAGACTATAACCCTCCCCGATGATATCACTGCAAATCTGAATACCAATCTCAAAGATGTCCTCCCTAAATACCTTGTTGCACTTAATAACGTGCAATATGAGTACTTTAATCAATATGAAGTTGAAATCCTAAAAAATTAGTGAGGTATTCCTCACAACGTTACCCTTCGATTACCCTCGTTAAAAGAGACCTCACTTTCATATAGAGAGAATAAGTTTGTAGTCTATCCCGAAATTCTAAACTGGGGCATTCGGTTTCCGTTTGACCCAGTTATGGTAGACTGCTTCGAAATAATCGGCATTTGCCCAACCCAAGCAAGTCTAAACCTATGGATTACTCTGTTGTCTAATATTATGACATCAAAACTTGCCAAGATGGCTCTACCAATAGATAAATTCATTGCCCCTACTGGTCTTTCGAAGAACCCTGTTTTTCCTTTCTACTACTTGACCCTCAGAAAATCGTCCAAAATTATCGACGATCGTTTTGAGGCAAACGAAATGTGAAAGCATAAGTTCTTCTTCATTTCTGTTGCTTGAGAAAATCGCAATGAGATCTCAACTGATAATCCATCAAGGCTAAATCTCAAGTGGAAGAGTACAAGTAAGTAACACAATTTTATAATGTTATTTATTTTTAACTTATACTAATTTTTGTTATAATATATAGAAATTTTGAGCGATACAATATTCATAAGGTTATTGTCGAAGAAATATTTTCCAAGCTAAGCGAATGAGCAGAACGAATATGGTCCAACGAATTTCATAAGGCATTTGTTTCTCTGAAATTTGTTCAGAGTCACCTATTGAAGGTCTGCTCAGATTATGTCGTCCCTGCAGATAAATTGCTGGAACTTCTTGGTGCATGAGACACTGTGAAGATATTGGCTGCTCCCGATACTCGTATTACAATCCCTGCTCGGAATAGAGCCCCAAGTCATTTACCAAAGAATGACAAAACAAAAAAAATCTCAAAGTGGTCCTTCAAAAGAGCTAAAGAAGAAAAGCCCCATAAAAAATTCGAAGAGAAAAACTGCATAAAGTGCACAGTCTCAAGCCGAGACATCGAAAAGGAGAAAGATGGTAGTTGTCTCAAAAAGAAAAAAAGCTCCTCCAGAAATCCACCAGTAATTATGGCAGAGGAAGTAGTTGATGTATCCTCCCTAAATCTAACCCAAATTTTGAGGAGGGAGAAAAATATAAGAAGACGAAGACCTGTACATGGGCACTCAAGTTCAAGAAATTTAAAATTATATTGTATAAATGTGTAATGTAAGCGTCGAAGCTGCTCCGTGAAATATACTAGCACTCATTGATAATCAACCTGAATTACCCCAAACCCAAAGTCCAACTCGTCATCGGGTCACTCCCTCGAATTCCCCTACCTTGTATAATTCATTTTCTCAACAACCTCCAGGTGAACCATCCGAGGAAGTTTTGAATCTACTCTTTTATTTTTCAAACCTCGAAACTACCGTCATACATGTATGTGAAGAATCCATATATACTCGAAACCAACTCGTGGAGCTTGCAAAAGATGTGGTATGGTGGAAAGAATAATATGCTCATACCAAAGAGTGGGTTGATATCTATAACATGAACCTCATCGAGCAATTTCAAGCCTTTCAAATGGATAATAATTCCACAACATGACCATTTAGATAAAAAATCGTCTGGTTTCAAATCATAAAAAATAATTTGCGGAACTCAAGTTGAAACACCAAGCTGAGATAGATGAAGAGCATGCAGAGCAGGAAGCACTCGAGAAATTGTATGAATAGGGAAAATAAGGGAGAAAAAAATCCCTTCAAGACTTGGAATCGTACAGGATCAAATTCGACGAGGAAAAAGTTGTTGCTATGAAAGTTTTGGATGCTAATGCACGCGGATGTCTTAACCTTATGAAGAATTTTTAAAAGGAGGCAAAAATCTCAATGGTCAAATATTTTTGACGGTGAACCTCGCAGATTTCTGACATTCAATACGAACAAATCGATGCCATAAAAAGGCATTTGTCACAATCACAAGCGAATCGGAGGAGTCTGAACCCGAGGGAAATGGTCATAGCCAATTGGGCTCATCAGATAATGAAGGAAGTTCCTCGGAACAAAGTTCGGATAGTGCACCTAGCGACACTTAAGGCAAATAAGAGCCTGTGTATTTGTGATTTTGTTGTTTTGTATTTTGTTAATGACTATCATATGTCATATTTCAAACTTTTTGTGTGCGCTCACTGTATTGGGAAACATTTGTAATCGTAATTGCTAATCATATATCACTTTTTGCTTTTAAAAATGCTAAGTATGACTTCCCTTTTTAAAATTATCCTTAAGGAATTGATCTGACTCCATATATACAACTCGTATAATGTTTTGATAGATGTTAAAAGCTTTGAACTATATCATCATTCATATTGACACTTCGAAAAATGCTTTGATAAATGTTAGCATCTCAAATTACATCGCCACTCATATTGGCACTTCGAAACATGCTTTAATAAACGTTAGCACCTCGAATCACATAGCCACTCATATTGGCACTTCGAAACATGCTTTAATAAACGTTAGCACCTCGAATTACATCATCACTGATATTGGCAATTTGAAATATGATTTAATAAACGTTAGCACCTTGAATTACATCGCCACTCATATTGGCACTTCGAAATATGCTTTAATGAATGTTAGCACCTCGAATTACATCACCACTCATATTGTCACTTCGAAACATGCTTTAATAAATGTTAGGACTTCAAATTACATCACCACTTATATTGGCACTTTGAAACATGCTTTTATATACATGCTTTTATATACATTAACACCTCGAATTACACGGCCACTCATATTGGCACTTTTAAAACATGCTTTAATAAACTTTAGCACCTCGAATTACATCGCCATTCATATTAGCACTTTAAACCATGCTTTAATAAACGTTAGCACCAAGAATTATATCGCCATTTGGCACTTCGAAACATACTTTAAATAAACATTAGCACATCAAATTATATCTTTTCAAATTACCTCAAGGGTGATCAATCCTTGTATAATTTTCAAAATAATACTCTTATCATCATTTGGTATTCTATTAACTTTGTTGTTCAGATAAATTACTACACAAACAAATGAGTTTTTTTTAACATAACATGGTATTCTCAGAAAAGTTTATCAAATCAAAGAAAATTGTATTTATAACCGCGGATATATGGCACCTCGTTAAAACCTTCCTGAGCCATAAGGAGAGAAAAAATCGTAAGCCACCGTACAAGTTATACAAGTAAGAAAATAACAATATCATAAATATGCAAAAAAAACTACTTACAATACAGCTATAAATACTCAATATTCTAAAGGTGCTGCAAAAATATCCCTTATTTATAGTGGAGGCGATATGTGCCTGACTTAATCCTCTCTACAACTCAATAAGGTTCTTCCCAATGTGGAGCCATTTCCAACCTTTTACCCTTTGTATGCAAAAATACATTTCTCAACACTTTGTATCCTACATTAAAGTCTTTTCATTTCACCCTCAAATTGTAGCGACTCATCATCAAAGTCTGATAATGCATTGAATTCAAGTGTGCTTGGACCAAATTTTCCTCAATCAAATCAAGCTATGTTCGTCTAGCCTCTTCGTTATTATCCTCGGAATAGTTGAGTACCCTTTAAGATGGAAAATGTTAACTCTGCTGGACTTAATCCATCAATACCATATACTAACGCAAAAGAAGTTTATTGAGTTGTGGCTCGAGGTGTTATTCCATAGACCCATAGTACCTATTGAAGATAATTAGGCCATTTTCTAGCTGCACCTGTCAAGTTTTTCTCCAAACCCTACAAGATAGTTCTATTAATAAATTTCATGTGATAATTTGTTTGTGGATGAAATGGTGTTGAAAAACAATGTGTAATTTGCCTCGAATTACAGAAATACGTCATCTCTCTATTATTAAATTGTGTCCCATTATCTGTAGTAATTCTCCAAGGAATTTTGAATCTACAACAAATGTAGACACAATGAATTTTATGACGTCTTTAGCTCTTGTCCATGACAATGGTTTGGCTTCAGCCCTTTTTGAAAATAATCCATTGCCACTATAATGGTTTGTCTTCCTCCTGAAGCCATATATAGTGGTCCTACTATATCCAAAACCCTATCTATCAAAATGAACTGTTTTGAAAACTGAAATTAGAGGTACATATGGTTTATAAACAGAATTTGTAAACCTTTGACAAGTATCACAACTTCGTACTATTTTTTAGCATCGTTCATTATCGAGGGCCAATAATACCCTACCAACAAAAACCTTCTTGTCAAAGCCTTAAATTCACAATGATAAGAGCCCTCCCTATCATACAGCTCATATAAAACTTCTTGGGATATATTTTTGCCCAAACACCGTAATAGTAGTCGACTCAAATATTTCTTATATATTATTATGTCTAATATTGTATACCAATGGGCTCTAAAACTCAACTTCTGAGCTAATTTTGTGTCGATGGGTAATGTACATTTAAGTAAAAAGTTTTGTTAGATCAAATCGCCAATCTCCTCGGTCTTTCTCAACAATTACAAACACTTCCTCATAATATTTACATTGTTCTGACTTTGTCAATATATCTGAACTCTCTTGTAATAAAATTTAAGGATACTTTTCAGAATATGCAATAGTTTCCAAAGAATTTGCAACAATATCTTCCCCTTGGTTAATGTGCTTAATAGTCATTTTATCAAACATAAAGTCTAACCCTCGTAACTCACGCAGATACATGATAAGTTGTTTTTTAGCCTCAGATACTCCTCACATGTGACTTGCTACCAACTGTGAATCTGTTTGTAAATGAACCCTTTTTGCTCCATAAATACTTGCAATCCTTAAACCAGCTAAACTTTCCTTATATTCTGCTTTGTTATTCGACACACTGAATCTGAATTGTATGTCTTGGTACATAGCTTCTCGAGATGGAGGAACCAATTATACCCCCGTAGTCTCCTAATTCGATAAACTATTTTTTCATTCAACCAAAATATATGGTATTTGTATCGCGCTTTTCAACGAAAACGATGTTCGAACAACGATCGAATGAGCTTGAAAATATGAACACATTTTCTTTGCAGCAACAACCAAATCCAAAAACAATTTTTCAAGCTTCAAATATCTTTTTATGAGGTGAGCAAACTTTTGCTAACATAATACACTAGTCTAGGATATCCATCTACCTCACTTACCATCACAATGCTAACTGCATAATCTGATACAACAATATACAAATATAGCTTCTCCCTTACTTGTGGCTTTGGAAAAACTTACGACGACGATAAATATTCTTTAATCTTGGTAAATTCCACTTCATACTTTAGTGTCCAAGAAAATTCTTATGACGACAACACTTGGAAGAAAAAAGCACATTTATCAAAAGGTCTAGAAATGAATCTGTTTAGAACTACCAACCTTCATATCAGAATTTGCACCTCTTTAATTGATCGATGATGAGTCATCGATATTAAATCCTTCAACTGATCAATATCAGCCTCTATTATTTTTTCACTTATGATATACCCCAAGAATTTCCCCGAGCTGACACCAAAAGTAAACTTCTCCATATTTAATTTTAAGCATATGGCTCTCAAATTTGTGAAGGTTTCTTCAGAATCCCGAAGGTGTTTGCCATCTTCAAAACTCTCAACCAACATATCACCAATATAAACCTACATATTCCTTCCATTTTGAGTAGTAAAATTTTTGTTTACCAATCTTTGGTATGTAGCTCCAATATTCTTGAGATCAAAATGTATAAACAGTAACACTGAAATCCTCTGGAAATTATAAATGTAGTTTTTTCCCGATCCTTAAGATTCATATGAATATGATTATATCCCGCAAACGCATCCATAAAAATAGAATTTTATTCCCTGACATAAAATCAACAAGCTGGTAAATCCTGAGTACAAGTAATAGATCATTTGGATATGATCTTTTGAGATCAGTAAAGTCAATAGACATCCATCATTTTCCATTTTTCTTTTTCATTAACACTAAATTCGCAGTCAACAATGGATAATATGTTTCTCGGATATGTCACACTTTAGATAATCGATCCACTTATGACATAATTGCATCAATTTTTCCACTAAAATGATCCTCCTAGTTTGAATTATCGGTTTATCTTTTGGGTTCAAAGCCAAGTTATGACATATCATCTCGGATGGAACCTCGACAATATCTTTGGTTTTCCAAGCAAAAACTTTTAAATTATTAGACAAATACCTCAACAATTGATAACGTAACATAAGTGATAACAACATTCATATTCGCAAACTCTTCCCATTAGAAAACACATACACTTATACATTTTTAGCTACCATTAATGAACCTAAGGTCTCTCTCGGATCATCTACCCCATCAGACTCCGATGACCCCCCCTTGATTGCTATTTTGTCATATGATCATTAACTATAGTTTTTTTAGTGTACAAAATCGTCGTATAGCATTCTCTATCCACCTGTTGATCATTTTGAACTACCCTAACATGATCCTCGATTACATATTTCAAGTACTGATGAAATGTCAAAGCTACAATGTGCAATCTAGACAACCACGATCTTCCAAAAACGGTGTTATAATTTGGTGTGGTTTATTTTTGTCTGAGGGTAATTTTGTAATTTTTGTTTAGAGTTCGTGAAATTTTGTAAGTATTTAATGTTTAAGTAGAGGGTAGAGGGAGAATTAAGCAGCCTGGTTGTATTTAATTTTTATTACCCTCATTTAATGTTGGTGGTTGGGTATTTATACCCTTACATTTCGGCTTTATGGGCTTTCGGGTCATGACGTTTAAGTGATCATGATTTTATGGCTTTGAATCAACAATCATCAATGTATTCTCCTGCTTCGAAAGAACACTCACCACATGTGAAGACGTGCTCGGATTATTCCCTTGACCTTTAACAAAATTTGTTACCTTGTCATTCTCTATCAAATTCTTTAATATTATATAGTCTTCTATATCATGCCCCACATCATTATGGTATTTACAAAACTTGTTATTCCTCTATTCCCTTAGTCTGTTTATAGATACTGCTTTTCAAAAATTAACTTAGTTTTTTGCTCTTTCAAAAATTGTTGCCACATTCTCACTCAATTCTATAAAGTACTATGGGTCCACCTACTGGTTTGAACTAACCTGAGGTGGTTGATAGTTAGAGTACCGTATTGATCCTCACCGAGTAGGTAAATTAATATTCACCCTTATTTGGGAGGCCCTTTAGAATTTGAAGTACTACATTGATGTACTTGGCTAGTACAAATATTGCATTACCCCGAATTTCTTTGGGACGAACCTGATTTGATCTGAACTTGTGTTGACTCGTCCACTTTAATATGTTATTAAAACTAAGAAATTAAAGCCCCAAAATTAAACGTCATTCTCCTCATAGTTACGTTAGGAAGTAATCATTGTCTACAAGTTGCACATGCTGCCTGCTCATCACACTTCTCCAACTCCATATTTGTCAATATAAAACGCATAATATCTTTCAATTTCTCCCCAACATCCTTCATACATTGAATTATGGTATCACCATTAGCTCATATCTCCTTACTCTCCACGAATTGGATTCGAAGAGTAATATAGAAAGCTCCAAAACTGGTTATTGATCCTCTCAAAATTCTACTGTACCATTTCAAAGTTGTGCCTTTGAAATTTTGTGAGAAAGATCTACATACCAACCGATCATCATCCTCAAAATTCATCATATAATTCTTGAATTGTTTAATATGATCATCAAGATCACGCGTGCCATCAAACTTCTCCATTTTTGAAATATCAAACCGTATCGGAAGAGGCATCGATCTTATTTTAGGTGACAACAGAGAGGTTCTCCAATCCATTCTTTACATATATTGATCAGCACTAGACGTTCCCATGATTACATATAGATATTGATCTGTATTATTAACATATCGATTAGAGGTATTACCGTCGAAAATGGATTATCCATTATAAATAGAGTACTATCTTTTTTCTTAGATTTGTATTCCCTTTACAATTTCTGAGGATTACTATCCTTCTTCCTTGAAGTATGTAAATTTTTATCTTGCTTGTTCATATTTTGATTTTCATGGTGGTGATAGAACTCCTCAGAATATGACTCTAAAGATTCACTTGTATAAGTTAGAATGTACTGATGTTTATCATTTATATCATTCCTAGTGGAATGATCTAATTTATCTGACCAAAATTGTATTTTTCGTTGCTCACTTTATACTCGATGAACATTATGAGACTCATCATATGGATATTCCATATTTTTCTTTTCATTTTCACATTACACCTCAAATCTTACTCTACCAGACTTGAGATGTTGCTCTCTTTGATCAAGATGATCATTCAAATCAGTTATCATTTCCAACAACTGATTTATCCGATCTTCAACATTGCACTGTTTGTGTTGATCATTCTCTCGAATCTTATCTCGACTTTATCCTCTTACTAGTCCTAATTCGAGCACATCAATCTTAACCAAAATTTATAGATCAAATCTGATTTTGGGATTCATCGTATTATGACCGTAATTTCTTTAAGGGTTTTATATTTGATATCTAGGCACCAAACATTCTCCCACTATGGTCGCCAATGATAAGTATTGCATCTTTTAATGTGAGAAAGTGGAAGAACAAATATATTTGGGAGAATTTTAAATAAAAAATATATATTTCTAAGTTTTCGTCGATAGAAAATGGTCAAGAGTAAAAGAGCAAAATGTCAATCAATCTCATTTCCAAAGTCAACACCCGTATTTATAGGTGTACGGTGATTACATATAGCATAATTAGTTAGAAGCTAAGGATATTTCACCCAATTTCTTTATCTAATACAAACATATTTGCTATAAATTGCATATTTAGTCCTTTATATTTATACTTTGCATTAAATTTATCATTCAACTATAAAATACTTAAATAAAAATACTTTTAGTAATTGCCTTAACCTATTTGGAAATTTATGAGGTTCAAAAGAGATCATATATTTTGAAAACTGAACTATTGATGTATGATCATGGTTTATTTTGGATAAGGTATAAAATTCAATTTAAGTAACAAAGTGATATCAAGGATGAACCATTGTAAATATGGCATAAATCGCCCAATATTAAGTAACTAATGTTGATAATGACATTAGAAAGTCTGAAAATTAAGGAAATCATGTAAAATACATGACTTTATATGGTAAATTGATGTTACACTGTGATTTAAAACTGCATATTATACGTGAATAAATTTTTTAGTAATAAATAAAAGACATAAAGTTCCTTATAATCAAAGAAATAAATATAAAGCAAATAAAACATACTCATTTAATTCAACTCAGATTACTATAAAGTATATAAAAAATTTATTTCTCTTTCACACATTTTTGTATTAAGATTTCAACACCCAAGGTATTTTATGAACACAACATTCATGTGACGGTTCTTAGATTAGAGGATATTCAGATTCAGTTGGAGTATAGTTTTGACTACAATAACGCTTTTGTATTCATAATAGATTCAAATCAGCTTTCAGTATTTCAGATTGTATTGTTATCGTATGCATACACTTAACTTACCAATAATATAATGATTCATTTTTAGTACTCCATATTGGATTATTTACAATAAATCAATGATTCAGTTTTACTTTGAAAATTCAATAATCTCAATCCAGTATGATAAGTTGAAAAATAAACACGTGTTGATTACAAATTCATGCCTTACTTTCATGATGTATCTCATGAGAATTCAAGGTTTAATGCACCTCATAAGAAGTTAGGGTCCACTGAAATGGTAGTTAACAACGTGCTTTATTGTAGAAGCATTACACAATATAAGACGCGGTAGACCTCTTTTGTTTGTTGTTAGTTATCGCTTAACATGAATATATTTTCAGATATTATTTGTGAACACGAGTGTTCTGTAATGTACATTTAGATGGATATAGTTCATTATACATAAATGATCCAATTGGAATCTTATAAGGAAATAATTAATTAGAATGTCTTATTATGTGTTAGCCCCACTAGTTTTTGAAATAAAATCGAGAGAAAATTATGGTCATGAATTATTTTATGTCGACTAAATCGTTATTACGTCTGAGCGTTTGATGTTCACGTTTGATCTCTCATGCCACAACTTAGGTGAGTTGATATCTTCAGGGAAATGTTCCTTCCAAAATAGTTGTCTATCGAGCTAATCTACTAAGTCGATTACAGTTGGACTCATAAGAGACTTAAGATATTTTTGCCTCATACTTGTTTTAAAAAACATTCGCATACCATACTTCATTTGAGGAAAAAATATTTATTTTACCGAAAAAAACAAAAATGAGTAACATATCTTTATTTTTTAAAATATCTTAGTAGTTGGTTATCTCGTAAGCAGAGTTTACAACCGTGAATATGCCCAAAATAAAAAATTTAAGTTTTGAAAGTAGTTTTGTCTTGCTTATGAGGGTATGGAAGTAGTCCATAATTTCATTTAAAATATGAAGAAATTATTAGAGATACAAGTTGAATCTTTAAATAATTTCCCTGATACATTTTGTTTTGGACGAATTGATGTGTCTACCAGCTTTGCAATAAGTTAGCCCAAACTTTAAAGGTAGTTAAACTTTTTTTATCATTGATGTGATAATAAGAAGTCAAACTTTTATTATCATTAGGTTAATGCTGACAGTTAAAGGTAGGATTGCCACACAAGTGAGAATACAATAGTTGACCAAAAATGTCGCTGATGGGTACTACAAGCATTAACCTAACAACGCATGTTGTCGCGGCTTTAACTTTAAGTGTTATAACTGCTAGAGGTAAGTAATCTCAACCACAATCCTGGAAATTAAATCTAGGACCTTCATTCAATAATTTAATCACGGTTGATTATAACTTATCTCTTTTGTAAGTAGGTTTGTTCACCTCTCTTTTATTTTTTCGTACTCAAACTTTTCCATTTTCTCTCATTTTGAAGCTCTTGATCATGTATGATTTATTCTCATTTTTTTTAAAAATCCAAACTTTAATTATGTTATTTTTTTCTAAAGTTCCATTCTTTAAGCCTAAATGTATGGCACCACTGATGATGTGGGTTTTGGTAACCATAATGAGAGATACAATGGCTCGTACGACAAAGTTTTTTCCAGTTCTTGACGCAAAAATGATCATTTGATATGGAGGTACACAAATTAGTATATGTTCTTGGATCCACGACCATTGCAATTTTACTCTTGACTGCTTTGTCGTCATCTCATACCATTCATACTTGATAGTTCATGTACCTTTATCGCTCAGTTATTTGTCACAACTACTGATGAGGTTGGTTTAACTTGGTTTTCTTTTGTAGCGAATATAGACGTCGGATCTTCCTATAGCTTACAGAGGTGAAAACACATAGGTATGAGAAGCCCAATAGACCTTATTTTAGGGACATCAAGATGATTTTTTGTCGAGTCAAGCCGAATATGAGAAAATATGATTGCTATGTATACATCAGTTTCAAATATCTACCAAAGCTTCGGTCGAATGAAAAATCCCTATTAACATAGAGGTTCAATAGTAGAAAGATGATATTTTTTTACGCCATACTCAACAAATTGGGTTTCTCGCTTTTTTTCAAAAATTGGTGTTCACTTTCTGCTGTATCGTGATTTGCTAAAAAAAATTTGGACCTTCACATATGAGAGTCACTTGGCATTAAATGGTTGAAGACCCAAAATAACATCGATAATTACTTACAGACTACAAGTGGAAGATTTGAGTGTCCATAAATTTATTTTAATGACGATACTAACAAAATGATTAAAAATCTTTACTTTTAAATAAAAATACAATTTTTTTTAATATATATCACAAACCATCGAAACTAGTTTAACCACCCTTACAATATAATTCTAAAATTTCTAGAATAACATATTCTTTTAATTTTTTAAAATCAAGACAGTAAATACTTGGCGAAACGGATCCAAATCGAATAATATTTTTTTAGACTAACGTAAAATATCGGGCAAGGAGATCCCAAAATAAAAATTGCATCTCCAACTTTAAATATCACTTAAATAATTTGGACTATTAGAAATGGTAACTATATTTACCAAAAATTAAACTAAAGATATCGTTGATATCTCGATGTTACATCGAATATATGACCCTTGATTTAGTTCTAAAACCATCCAGAAGGTCTCATATCCCCCAAACCCTAACTATTTATCCTGCAAGTTATAATCACTGTTTCTTCTCTATCATTTGGTATACAGATCTTGAAGCAACTCAAGCTATACAACAATGGCTGAGCATTTAGCATCGATATTCGGTACTGAGAAAGACAGAGTGAACTGTCCTTTCTATTTCAAGATCGGCGCTTGCAGGCACGGCGATCGCTGCTCGCGTCTCCACACCAAACCTAGCATCAGCCCCACGCTTTTACTTTCTAATATGTACCAGCGGCCTGATATGATCACCCCTGGTGTAGATCCTCAAGGGAACCCTATCGATCCTAGGAAGATCCAAGAGCACTTTGAGGTTCAGTTTAAACCCCAATTTATCTTTGTTGTGTTGCTTTTGTATGTTTTGTTTTTAGATTGCGCTGGGTTCGGTTGAAGGCATAGTTTAATAATGGGCGGAATTAGGGTTGGGAGCTATTTTTACTAATGAATGATGGCGATGAAGATGTAGATGGGGATAGGGATAGGGTTGGTGATACGGATTGATTCTCTTTTTATAGTGTGTGTTGGTCTGATTTTGTTTTGTAGTATATAATTTGTTTGATTTATGTTATATGTCAAGAGTTTCTCCCATTCCCGTGACTTTGTTTGTTGGTGCTGGTTGATGTTACTGTCCATGTGTTGTGAAATTAGCGTTAGGTGTTCTGAAAGAGTTCCCCGAGGGAGGTGAGGATTGGTGGTATCCATAAAAAGCGCACGTAGGAGAAAGTTTTTGGATTAGGTTGATTTTATTGCTTTTGGTTGATGATATTGTTGTGGACTGTGAAGTTTGGGATAATCGTATGCTTTTGGATTTGTTATGATGCAGATGAGGGTTAGAGAATTGTCTGTTTGATGATATTGTGTAAGTAGAACTATGATATGGAATAATTTTTGGATTTGTGTTTTTTTATTCGGAGGTATATTATTCTCTTCAAATTAAGTAGTGATTGAAATGTAGATTCTGGATGCTGTAAGAGAGGGGAGTGAGACTACTTAAATTCGAAGCTGTATATAGGACTTAGGAGCCTGATTCTCTCTGATATCGGTGTTAGAACCACGCAACCTCATAATTACGAACAAAAATTTGCTAGTCACGACTACTTGATTTGTAAATAAACTAAAAATTGATGAATTCCACGGATTAGCACGAACTAGTCATGACTACTTGATTGACATACACAAGTCATCCTTGTACATGTCATAAGCATAACTACCCGATAAGCATACATCTAAGTAAGCATTACTTGTTTAAGTGGTGTTTAGTTTACCATTGTATTTAAAATATGTGCCTGTTTTCTATCCTTCAATAGTTTAGTTATAAGTTGATTTTGAGTGATTGGCTGTTTTAAGTGCATGTCATCCTTGCAAAATCAACTCTTTTGTTGGATGTTCACATTCAGAAGCATTGCTTTTATTTCTGGACTTAAATGCTGGTTTCTGACCCAATACACATACAACAATTGATGAATGTGCCGTGAACATCCAGCATTTTATAGGTTTCGGTGTCGATGGTACAGCTAGGCTAACAGTTACTATTTTTTTGTAGGATTTCTATGAGGATCTTTTTGAAGAGCTGAGAAAGTATGGTGAACTTGAAAGTCTGAATATTTGTGACAATCTGGCTGACCACATGGTGAGTGTATTTTCAGATACTATGTGGAATATCTGTTGCTGCCTTCATCTTAGTTCATCATTAAATGTTTTGTTGTCTCTTTGTCTAGGTGGGTAATGTATATGTTCAGTTTAGAGAGGAAGAACAAGCAGCAACTGCGCTTCAGAATCTGACTGGGAGATTCTATGCAGGTTAGAATCTTATATGAAGACTCTTTATGTTTGAATGGTGTTCCATTGTAGGTTTTATGTTCTTTGGTTGTGACATTTTACCACATGATGCCGTATTATGTACTATTGTTGGTTTTTTTAATTTATGTTCCATCATCAAATTTTGCAGGGCGTCCAATTATTATTGACTTCTCTCCTGTCACTGATTTTCGCGAAGCCACCTGCCGGCAGTATGAAGAAAATACGTGCAACCGTGGTGGTTACTGCAATTTTATGCACCTGAAAAAAATTGGCAGGTTAAGATAGTTTACTGTGATTGTTGAATGTCAACTTTGCACTATTGTTGACTAGTCTTGCAGGAAACCTAATCGGCTTTTTTGTTTTCACTACAGAGAGTTGAGACGCCAGCTATATGGTAGGCACAAGCCAAGGCACAGCCGCAGTCGAAGCAGGAGCCCGCACAGGCATCACAGCCAGGACGATCGCCCGCATGGGAGACACAGTCATAGCAGAAAGTATGACGAAAGGGAACAATATTCTGAGAGACGTGGCAGGAGGAGGAGCTCAAGCCCTGGCCGTAGGAGAGGAAGAAGCAGAAGCCCCGGAGGGAAGAGGCATCGGAGCCCAGTTAGGGAAGGTAGTGAAGAGAGACGTGCAAAAATTCAGCAGTGGAACCGGGAAAGGGAAGAGCAAGAAAAAGCCTCTAAAGTTAACACGGATTCTGGTAAGCATGACAATGAAAGTAATCGGAATGGGACAGAGCCAAATGGAAATGATGATCACGCCTATAAGCAGTCTCCTCAGCACCAGCCATCCCAATGAGGGACTATGGAGAGTGAAATTTCGTAGCTTTATGGTTTGTATTCTTTCTCCTTTTAGAGTCTTTTGATTCAGTAAATATAGCTTACAGACCATTTTGCAACTGTGCAGGTGGTGTGCAGGTTCACTACTCTGCATGGAATTTGAAAAGTTTTTCTTATCTTTAGTTATTTTTAACTGGCTTGCTATGACCACTAAAACTTTTCCTTGGTCATTAGCGATTAACTCCACCTCATAAAAAATTAAGACCGGATATTGCATTTGAGCTTATGCTTGATGGTTTATGATGGCTTTGAGTGAGGTTGGTTGTTTCTTTGACTACATGATTTTAAAAAAAAAATCCCAACCTATTTTTCTTTTGCTGGTGTCTGCTGCTTTTTTTTCTTCTTTTCAAAACGGGCTCTTTGACTCGAACTTTTAGTTCTTTCATGCGATAGTTTTATGTCAACTATGCTTTAAGTTTCTATAGAAAGCTTGGTCCAGCTATCTTCTTTATGTTGTTTTGATGCTTAGATCATGCAGCTTCTAAGCGAAATTTTCTCCAAAATTGACAAAATTTGAGTTCATCCAACTTCCAAGTCTCTCTAAAAATGATTTCTTATGTGCCTTTGTTTATATTCTGAAATCCTTGTAATTGGTTTCAAGTGCGTGTTGTCTGTGTTTGAGAAGTGATCCGTGTTTATTAGCATGTATGTTTATTACAGTTAGGGATGTGTGACAACTGCATATTCGGCCTGGAGGGCATCTACCATGGCTCTGTAGTCTGTACTGTACTACCTTTTTCATTTTATAAACCCTTTTTTAATCCTTTCTAGGCCTGAAAGCTATGGGAGTTGCAATCTTACTTTTGTTTTATAAGTTTTGCAGGTTCAGGTACCCTGCTACTTAGGATAGAACAGGTTTTTAATCCCAGCTATCATTAAATTTTCTGTACAGGTTGTTGATTGACAGGCTTTCTCAGCACATGCTCCGGTCAAATGAAATGAAAATGTTTAGAAGTCGGCAGGCCAGGTCTAGTTATTGTGTTTTGTTGTATCGGTTTTGAAACTTTGCTTTGGTTAACTAATTTGTGTTGTTCTGGATAATGTATTATGCATTTGTGTAGATTTGGCACAAATCTATTCCAACTACATATATGTTTTTTGAAACAAAGAATCAGTCCCTCTTCACATGCTTGCTTAGAGTCGTACCTTTAACAAAAACATTTTTGAAGGAGTAGAGTTATTTCACCTCAACCCTTTTCAAACTTCTGTCTGGCAAATCGTTTGACTTATTTTTTTTTCATTCAAAATACTCATCCACCTATTTAATTACATTCATTAATAAAAGAAACTATTAAACCTATCCACTAATATTTAAAACGACTGAGTTATATTTTTCGCTAAGTTATGGTGAATTTATATTTCTGGAAGTCGGTTGTTTTAAGTTTTAAAAATTATTAAAAAGTTAATATTACCATTATCAATTAAAATGTTATTTATGGCCCTTCAAAACCATTTAATTATATATCATGACACTTAGATGATTTATTTGCAAAAAAAATATATATTTACATCTTAGTTATTAGAAAGGTTTCTCAACCCATAATGGGTATTTTGTTTTACTTGATTTTAGTTAGTATAAATCTTTAGTAAGTGATGATCTATTAAAAAAAGACAAAATTAAAAGATAAATGTTAAAAAATTAGAAAAAAACGATATAGGTCTGTCCACCAATGTAATGGCTGACATGTGGTGTTGACGCCATTGCATGGCGGAAACAGGGGGTCTGTCCGCCATTGCCTGACGTATAGACCCCTGTTTCTGCTGTGCAATGGCCATGGTTCCATGGCGTCAGCACCATCGTGTCCGCCATTTGCTCGGCGAAAAGTATCATCTTCTTTAACACGATAACGACGACGAACACCACCTGGACGCGGCGGAAACATATATATTTTTATTTTCTTTTTAAATCATTTTTCAGAAAAATAAAAAGATAGAATGGTCCATGTTCATGTTGGTTTGTAGAAAATAAGTTTCGTTACCATTTCAGCAAGTTTTTAAATTTTACAAAGTTAAAAAAAGAGAGTTTTGGTTAGTTTAAGTTTTGAGTTTTTATGATTTTAGGGAGATTTAGGAAGTAAAATGTTAGGTTATGGTAGATTTTGTGTTTTGCAACTTGATGAAGTAAATAATGACATAAAACGTAATTAAATGAACTTTTAAGGATTTTTTGGATTTTTTTTCTAGTGACAATTTTGTAAATATTAAAAAACAGAAAATAGTTTCGGTTTTTTTTAGCAATTTCCAAATTTATGTTTTAAAAAAATAATGTTTATGAATAAAATTAAATTTTGGTTTTGTAAAAATATTTGAATTTTTTTCTCGACAATTTATATGAGATTGTTTTCTTTTTATTAAAAATATACTAAGCCTTGCTTAATCGAACTACAAGAAAAGAAAAGAAAATAAAAATAAATAAATTGTACTTGATATGCTCGATAAAAAAAATTAAAATAGATATTACTCGCTATTTAAATCTTTTGTAGTTCAAATTATCATATTTTATTAGAAACAATTATCTTGTTTTATTTTCTTAAGTATTGTAGGTTAGTGTCATGTTTTTGAATTCTTATCTAATATTTTTAAAAGCATTGTTTATCACTTAAAAAATGAATATTATTTTCTATTTTCACAATTAATATAAAAATTAGTGTTATTTAAAACATTAACTTCTTATTTTTCTTTCCGATTTATTTTTGTGAACATAATTATTTTGATAAAAATAACCCATTTATAATAAATCTACACAATTTATATATATATATATATTATAAACTGATTAGTGTCCTATTTCAAGTTTAATTAAAAAAAATTAATATTTGTAATTAAAATAGGATATCTCACACACAATTACACTATAGTTGATGAATCTAATGAGTTTTCATATAATTTATTTTATTAGTAATACATTAATAATGTACGAATACAAAATTTTGATTTGACTCAACATATATAATTTGGTTCCAAGTATTAGGATTGTCGGTATTAGAAAATAATAACTATTTTTTTTTTTTCGAAAATGCTAATTCATTGAATGAAATAAGCTTGAAAAGCATTAATGTACAAAATAAGAAGTCTAGTTTGGACTAGTTTTTGAGATCATTAGTCTGGATTTTTTTTTTTAAAATATTGGACAATTTAGATCCCTTCTCATTTGATGTTGGATTAATTGATCTTTCTCTAAGGGTTAAGAGAGCTTTTTGGAGTTCTTGATAGCTTGTTCAATGATTGTTTCACCAGAATGGTTACCGATACTCCTTTTCTTTTTAAGATCTTCCAAGCAACTGTGTTAATATACCAAGAAGTTTTTTTTTTTTTGGTATTCCTTCCTCATCTTTTCATCTTCATCCTTATTGTTCTGAACTACAATTCTCCTGAAAATTTACAAAATAATAGGTGCAGATGAGGTGGTAAACCTGTTTACTAATGATTAGTGTACATAAAATTTCAGAGTATAAAATGACAATTATAATTTGAACAACCTAATTAACATGTAATAATACGAATTTTTATTTTTATTATTTGGTGGAGGATAAAAACATGTGAGTCCCAGTTCGGTTTTGACAATTTTCTAGCGATTTTGGAAATTTCTAAATTGAGAGTTAGTGGATTGAAAATTTTAAAGTTTTATTACGAGACATCTAACCATACAATTTATATAGGTTTTAAAAAAGGAATAAAGTCTAAAAACTAGAAGAGATTCGATAAAAACATGAGATCTAACAACGCGGCCAAACAAAAAAACATTGACGAAATATAACTTAGCTGATTTTGTTTTAACAAATTTAAATTTTAAATACTAATATTTAAATTTAACTTTATAGATGAGAATTGAAAAAAATGTAAGCATACGGTACAAGTTTTGATAAAAAAAAATTCAACATTAAAATAATAAATTATAATATAAAATATCAATAAAATTAAATCTTTATTATTATATAAAATATCAATCAAATTAAATCATATACAAATTTTATTTGAATTATTTAGAAAAGTAATATTTTTACTAATTCTTAATATATAATTAAGACGAAACTAGTATAATACAAAATTCTCATAGCATAGTTTATTTGACTTTTATCAATGACATCATTAATTTAAATTTCAATTTTTTCAAAATAGCTTCAGTGGTTTGATTATATATATTAATCTAACCAACAAATTAGAAAAAGAATAGACCTCAAGTATAAATAAGAGAGGGAATGATATTTTTTAGTGGTTGGTTAAAAAAGTTAGCATTTAAAATGAAGACATATTAGTGATGAGAAAATCTACCGATGAAAACTCCATTGTTTGTTAAATGTTTTTTTTATTATTTGAGTTTTTAATGAAATGTTTTAAAGATTAATATGAAGGAAAAAAATTAACTAAAAAATATATATATTTATATTGTTTTCAATTTGAATTTATCCTAAAATATAAATCTGAAATGTTTGTTAATATTATATTTTATCAAATAAAGTTCGACTAATTTACATATTTGACCATTATTATTAACCATTGGTCTTTGCAAATGAAGTAACAGTTAACTAGGTGTTCTAAGATTAGATAACTTGATATGTATTATTACATGATTTTGAGTTGTTCCCAAAAAAGAGTTTGATTTATGGTTATGCTACATGCTCAGACCTCTACTTTTATGATTCCCACATGTGCATGACCAAATTATAGGTGTTCGGTGTAACTGGGTATCCAATTTTTTTTATTTTTTATTCATTTTTTTGGATCTTTGTGCACTTCTAATTGCGACGAACATCCAAGCGTTGTTGTTGTTTTTTGGGACCAGTTACTCATAATCAAATTGTTCTAAGTCTAAAGAGCTCGATCTCATTAAAAAACCAATTGTCGGTCCAAATTTATTTTGAGGGATAAAAATTTCAAATTTATCTAAGCAAAAAAAGTACAAGAATAAGTACTAAGCTGTTAGAGTAATTGATATGCTTTAAAAAAAAACGTTTTTGTTAATTTTATATATGTGAGTATGACCCATACTACTTCAAAATACAATAAAATCAGTAGTACTATGAGTGGAAACAATAAAATCAAATAGATAAAGACGTCCCACATGCGATTTTATATTACACAAAACTTAGAATATGAACTTTAGTGAATTTTATAACCCTTTGAAGTAAAAAAGAGAGACAATTGGATGATCGAAAATTCAAAGAGCTAATTATTACACATGAGAAAAAAGTTGTGAGGGGTTAGTAACAACAAACAAATTCATCCTTTTATCTTAGTGAAAATATTTATATTTTATTTTAATTTTTTAGCTAACTATTAAAATTATTTAAGTTTGACATTTATTTCTTATATAATTAGTAATACCTATTTATTTAGATATTTTTTATATTTGAATTGATCATAAAATAATATAAGTTTGAAATATTTAGTAATATTATTTTATTTTATTAATTTAGGTTCGAGTAATTTACATCTTTGATAATTATCAATAACCACGACTCCATACAGACGAAGTGACTATAACTAGATATTTTAAGATTAGATAGCTTGATTTGTATTACTAGATTAGATAGCTTGATTTGTATTACTAGATTAGATAGCTTGATTTGTATTACTGATTAGATGTTTTCGAGTTATTGTCGAACCAACAAGAGTTCAATTTATGATTATGTTTATGCTGTATTTTCAAACCTCTACTTTTATAGTTACTTGATGTGCATGACAAAATTATAGGGGTTCGATGTGATTAGATAACTAATTCTTTGAGCTTTTCATTATTTCCGTCTTCGTGGATTTTTTGAATTTTTAGTTGGAACTGACATCCAATTCTTGTTGTTGATGATTTTTGTTGGGACCGTACTCATAGTCAAATTGTTCTAACTCCAGATAGATTGATTAAGTACTATCGTTAATCTATGTCTCATTAAAAACCATTCACCAAACTAAATTCACTCTGAGGAATTTGATTTTAAAATTTTCCAAAGGAAAATGAGTACAAGAGTAAATGGTAAGTTGTTAGAATAGTTTATACGCTTGTCTAAAGTAAAAAGAACCATGTTTTTGTTGATTCTATCCATGTGACTAGGCCCCATAATACTTCAAAATACAATAAAATGAATACTATTAATGAAAAAATAAAATCAAATAAATAAAGAGGTCGTACTTGCTATTTTATATTATAACAAACTTAGAAAACGAACTTGGGTGGATTTTAGGACCCCTCAAAGTAAATAAGAAGACAAGTGGATAATCGAAAATTTAAAGAACTAATCATTACACATGAGAAAAAAATGTGTGAGGTGTTAGTAATGGCCAATACACTCATCTTTTGGCATGTCTCTCACTTTTTAGAATTACCACTTGTGCAATTTGTTTGTGACCGTAGAGATTTATAATGACACCAGATTTCTCAATACATGCATGTATAATGGAGATGAAATTTGTGTTTTCACTATAAATATCACCAGATTTCTCAATACATGCATGTATAATGGAGATGAAATTTATGTTTTCACTATAAATATCACCAGATTTCTCAATACATGCATTCTTAAACTTTTTTTTAAGTTTATTATTTTCTCATTGATTTATATCTTAATAAAAAATAACATGAACCAAAGTCTTTTAATATTTTAGCTCTAACAAATCGAGTTTAATTTATAGACTTTTTATTGTCAAAACTAAACCCCTCAATTAATGCCATTTGTTGTTGTGGCATCTATAATCTTCTTTGAAATTTAAATCACCAATTATATATTGTTGGACCGTTCGATTCTGCATTGGACAACGGTGTTCTAGAGGAATTGAAAATAAAAATATCATTCATTAAATCAACTGTGAAGTCGAGAAGAAATTCTGGAGGATGAATATTCATGTCATGGTGACGACAGGCTATTTTTGTGGCCATAGAAATATAAATTTTCGAAGGAAGTGGTGATTAATTACCCAAAAATTGTGAAATTCTTACTAAGTGTTGGGCCTATGAACCAGCGTTTTTAACTATGTATTGAAGAGTTTTAAGAATGCTCAGGGGTGATTTTGTGTTACGGAGATCTCTTAGTGCCAGAATAGACTTAAGAACTTAACTAAGGAATCTTTTTAAAGAGAGAAAGTAAGTACCAGCTTAAGTAGAGAGAGAAAGTAGTATTATATTCATCCCGGGATCTGTGAAGCGTGTGTGGTCCTTTTATAGTACAATTGCGGGTCCCACACGCTTTAATTCCCGTTTATTACATCTTTAGTCCATATATATTTTCACCTTCTTATAATAGCGATCTCTTTTATAGTTTATACAATTCTCCCCTAATATAATTTATTCTTTACAATTCTCTCCTAACAAACTTCTTCTTTACAATTCTCTCCTAACAAACTTCTTCTTTACAATTCTCTACTAACAAACTTATTCTTTACAATTTTATCATGTCTTTTATTCTCCCTCATCATGTATTAGACTTAAAGATGTTATTATCTCTACCTCCAATATTTTGAGACTTCTTTTAATTATTGGGAACGTGTCTCAGTTAGTTGTCACTAAATTACTGAAGATTATTAATTACGTATATGATTTGATTTTAATACAAGAAGTTATGGTGATGGCCATAATTAGTATTTCTACCGGAAACCATTATTATTACATCTTCATGTACAACCATTACAAAGTGATGGCTAATTTTTCGGACTCACAATTTTTTGAAAAAATAGTTTTGTTCTTGTCAGTGGTGACTAGGAGATCGATAAACCTTGTCGATTTCCTTATCTAAATAGGAAGAAATGAGAGTTAATGAGTAAGTAACTCAATTATTGTTCTCTTTACGTATTAAATATGGTTTAAATTAGATATTTTTACATTTACTTTTCATTTAACAGAGTATAGTTATTATAAAGAGTGTTTTTACGATCAATAAAATGAAACTCGATTTGCATCTGAAATTAGTAATATATGGAAAATGTCTTATCTTCAATCTCTTATCCCTGAAATTTTTCATCTAGTCAGATACTAGCCACGAGATTACATAACATTTAATGTTAAATCCCTTTGACAAAATGTGATAATGTCCGAAGTTGAGGAAGAAGATGTAGATGATGATCCATGGTTAAGGTTGAAATGACTGAAGAGAGGAGCCTATGGATGGTTCCCTTTAAGTAAATAATAATTACTTACATATTCCCCATATACATGGGGTCCTGATTTGAGAGATTATGGTGGTTATATACGTGTTGTAGTTGAGGGAAAAAGCAAAGGTGTCACACCAAGGTTGTAGAGGAATAAAAAAATATTAAATAATAAGTAAGGGCGGATTTAGTAAGGATTTGGGTATGCCAAGGACAACCCTAAATAAATAAAATATATTTAGTATGGTGATCAAGATATCTATTAATATATTTATTCAGTTTCTCTTTATTCAGTTCGATTCAAAAAATATTAAGGATTTTTCTCAGTCTAATTGGAATCCATCAACGTTTGATTTCGTTCTTAGTTTTTGAACTGAAATGTTGAATTGTTTGAATTATTATATTTTCTCTATTATTAGACTAAGTAGATATATGAACCAGTCACCAAATCAGCTACAGTTAGGTATATAAATTAGGAATAAAAAACTAAAGGAAATTATATGTTATGCTTGGTTGTTAATCTTTCCTTCCTAAATTCTGATTATATATTTCATTGTAGTTTACATGTAAAGAATACGGATGAGCAGATGCTTGTTTTAATATATTTTCCCCTTGTTATATTGTAAGAATTTTCTTTATCTTTTTTTATTAAAGGATACAGTAAATGCAAGTAGTTGAATTACTGGTATTCTTGTGTGAAGTGTGATGCTCTGTAAAAGCTGATACACAAAGGACATGACAAATTTCTAAAATTAAGCAGGTAATATTATTTTACTAGACTAATTTAAATGGTTTGATTGAGCAAATGCTATGATTAGGATATTTTAGGATATTTTGTATTGATGTGTTTGCAATAGTTTTTAATTGTATGGAAATAATATTTTGTATTTAAGAAAATTATTGTATTGATTTTTTAAAGCAAATTAGTGTCAAATATAAATTATTGTACTGATTTATTTTTCTTAATGCATATTTTTAATGAATGTTTACATGGAAATAATATTTTGTATATGAAAATAATTAAGCAAATTACTATCATTATGATATTTTGTATTGAGAGAAGTACCAGTAAATACCCATTCAACTACCTAATCACCCACTAGTACCCGAAATTAGGATATTGTCACTTGGTACCTCCACCTAAAATTTGGACAAAAATACCCCCTGACTATATATACCCACTGGTATCTTCACCAGTACTAACCTGAGAGTTGTTTGAAAAACATACCTGAGAGTTGCTTGAAAAACATACCTGAGAGTTGTTTAAAAAACATACCTGAGAAATGTTTACAACTCTCTCGATTTCCTGAGAGTTGTTTGCAACTCTCTCTATTTCCTGAGAGTTGTTTACAACTCTATAATCTGGAAGTTGTCTACAACTCTCTCTATTTCCTGAGAGTTGTTTTCAAGAGCTCGCATGTTACTGATGATTTTTTTTTAAAAATATCATCCATGGATCTAGTTTTGTTCATCTTAAAAAACAAAAGCGATGGTACTTTCATATATTTTTTTCCGAGATCCGGTTTGAAATATATGGATCTTTTAAAAATAAAAATAAAAAAGAGAAAGTAAGGAAGATAAATTTTGGTTACGTGGTTGTTGATGAAGGGTGAGGGTAGTTAGGGTATTAAAATAATGTTAGGTATTAAGTGTGAGTTTACTAGTTGAGATGGGTATTAAGAGGTAATAAAACGAAACTTTGGCCATATAATAGTTGTGTGGGTACTTTATGTGCAATTTTCCTTTTGTATTTATGTATTTAAAAATTACTGATTCTTTAGCATATTGTTTTATCGATGTATTTGAAAATTACTCATTCTTTAGCATATTGTTTTATTAATGTATTTGAAAATTACTTATTATTTATAATATTTATATATTTGTAAACTTGCTATGTTTTTTACAACTCTCTATTATTTCAAGAATAGTTTTTTACGTGCCATAGACTTTGTAATGAAAGAGTTGGGTGATCGATTTACACCGAAAAATGTTGAGTTATTAAATTGTGTGGCATGTTTGAAACCGTGCTCTTCATTTTAAGACTTTGACACTACATCACTTGTGAGGTTGGCAATATTCTATCTAAATGATTTTGAGGATATTAATGATAAATAATTGTCTAGCCAACTTGAGACTTATATTGCATGTGTCAAGATGGATGATAACTTTCCAATTTGAATAGTATCTCAAATCTATGTAAGACTGTTGTTCGTACAAAAAAACACTAGATATTTGGATTTGTGTACACACATTTGAAGCTAGATTTTTCATTACTGGTAGTTAACGCAAATGTTGAGCAAGTATTTTCTGGTATGAAATATGTGAAGAATGAGTTGAGAAATAGAAGGACCAATCCATGACTTAATGATTTTTAGTGGCATTTGTGGAGAGAGAAGTGTTTTCTGTAGTTGATGATCTAGATATTATCAAACGTTTTAGGAATTAATAAGAGAAGAATGCATTTACTCTTGGACTAGACTATATTTTCATTTTGAATTGTAACTAAAATATTTACCTATTTTTAGTATGCGATACTGAGATATTTATCTTTTATTGATTTTTTTTCCATAATATTTTTTTGGCATACCCTAAATTTTAGTCTTCTTATTAAGAAGTGATTACTGATGATAAATTCAAGATAATGACGAAAAAATAATTGAAGGTGAAAACTTCCAAATATCACCGGTTTGTAAAATACGAATGCCTTCTGTTAGTCCTGACGTTGTTCATTCGAAGAATAAGAAAACAAAAACGGAGCGCCTCAGTAATGACTTAAAACCACGGACGTAGTTGCTTTGAGTCTTGAAAAGATAATAAAAATGGTGAGGTGTATGTTCTATCATTTGCAGGACGCTTAGTAAAAATAACGACATCCCATTATGGACTGTCTACCGTAGAGACACTCATCATAGTATTCATAAGCTTAAATGTCAAAAGTCCCTCATAGTGCTCCTCTAGTAGTTTTGGTAAACATGAACACCAATGTTTATGTCGATGTTTTGGCCAACACGAATATCAATGTTCTTGTTAAACCTTCGACCAATTTTGATAATATGATGAATGACTTTGTTATGCTCGTTGAATCTACTCAAAAGTTCAACAATGGGGTCAAATGATCCCATGGGTTTGTTATTAGGTTAACAAATGAATATTTTTCAGTTTTCTTTTTAATTATTTTATAAAATAGAAATTACATTATTATCTTTTGGTGTAGGTTATCGGCGTTTTAAATTCGTTTAATCTGAAGAAGTAAAATGTTTCACGATGAAACAGTGAACATATCACAAATCTGAGAAGTAGTTTAAGCTTCAATTAGAGAGAGAGAGATAAAATCGAATGTTGCAGCTTATGCTTAATTAAAAGATAAGAAGAACACCAATGATACAATTAAGGCTAAGGTCTTGAAACTGAAAGGCATGGAACTCTAGCTATCTGAGTCTCAAAAGAAGGCAAAAGAGTTAAAAGATTTTTTATTTATTCAGAGTATGTGCGTATGACGCTGAGAGATGAATCATATGAAATCAATGACGCTAGATAAAAATAGAATTGATCATGTGACTGACATTAGATAAAAATAGAACTGATCATGTGACTGAAGGGATCAATTTCAAGGCTTGGTATCAAGCTTTCATTGATGGTACGAGTGAGTTTGTTTCTAATGAAATAATTGAATATATGATGACTTTGAAGGCTAATATTGTCATGCTTGCCCATGAGCACTTACATGAAGAGCATTATTTAGGAGCTAGTTCTTGAAGAGAAAATATTTCATGGGATCAACTACATATGTTTTAAAGTTTCTAGCATACTCACTTTACTGAATGTAAATAAATAAAAATATCGATATTTTGGCTGCCAACTATTCTAAATTTGCGGATATGATCCTTCCTTATTTAATCGAGTGTATTGAGGCTCAGACATAAAGTAGTGATATTAAAAATGAAGTTCTTCATGGAGAGACACTTAGTGCTCAAGACGAAATGTTATTTCGAAAGAAATCATAACTAATAAACAATGCTTTCACTAGTCAAATTTAGGGGGTTACTTTTTCTGTATTCTTGACCAAAGTATAAAAGGAGCCTTCTGCTACTTAAAAATTAGTTGCTTTAATTTTCTTTTGAATTTATTATATTTTTAAGAACCAACGTCCTCTTTTACATGAAACTTTTGTTAATTATTATTCCATATTTTCAATGACCGAAACAATATGACATATTTTCCTATCATACTTTTACTTGAAATATTTTGGATTTTATTTTATGCATAAGCAAATTGTTTAGATCTGACATGGACTTAATCATATATGGAATAGTCTCTTAACATATTAGATCTTTTTTTTAAAGTCATGTAATTTTATCTGATTATGTACAATCACTTGTCAATTATCAAAGAATAAGAAATCGTTAATTCATTTATCTCATCTAACATTGTCGATACTCCATGCAAAAATATAATAAAATAAAAATTTATTAAACTTATTTTCAACTTTTGTGCAAATTTGCACAACTTTACCAACAACAAATTTGATCAACTTGGTATTCTTTTGTAATTATGTCAATTGTTATGCTTCTTGAGAGTTACTTATTTTATCCTATTATATTTGTTTTGATGACTTCATTATTTTGTCTTAGTTATTTCCTATAATTGACATTATATTTTTTGGGATCAAATATCACAGTATAAAACTTATTTGCATACACTGCCTCGAATCACTTATACGTAACATTTACCGAGATACATAGCGCACTTGTGATACAACATTGATTGAATGCATCTTATCAATCCTTAACTTTTCTAGAATAAAATTATAATTTTAAGAATGTCAAGTCTTCCAAAAATTGAATATACTATTATCTCTTTAAGGCAGTCTGTACTCATTCTTTCAAATCCGATAAAATTTCTACTTTTGCAATCTTCTCGTAATCATTTGTATGTATATATTTTTCAAGAACCTATTATCAACCAACATTCTTCTAACTTTTACTCTTTTAATATCAACAAACAACAATGATAATAAGAGCACCCTCGTGTGAGCCTTGAATGCCTCTCAAATCATAATTTACAAACTGAATAGCTAGCATGAAACCTAAAAGGTTTCATTCACGGAAAGATACTAAGATCTCTTCTATGTCATTTATTAGTGAATTTAATGGTTCCATAAATAGTACCCTAAAATATGCTCCAAACTATAATATTATTCTTATCTTTTATCTGGGTTATTATCTCATTTATTTTCATATTTTTGTTTATAAATTCTAGTAGCTTTAATTATCTATCTGTTATTGTACCTCATTCTGCAATTGGTAATGATCGATACTTTAACCTACGTGGTCATTAGTTAAGCATAATATTATATTTTCGATCATTCTTATATGTGAATTTTATTTTTTTGACCTTTTAAAATTGATATTTATTTTAGTTTTGTCATAAATCACTCATGTGTTTCTATTAACGGAGTGTGCCTTTGGTTGTTGTCGTAATAGTGGAATCGGCTACTTTCGATGGGTACCTCCCGTAGTTTTAAACCTTTTTGTGAATTGAAGTTTTTATTCTTATATGAAGTTTTGGTTTAATTTTATACTAATTTTGGTGGGTTTATTCCTTCTTCTTTTTTCTTGAGTCGTACATAGTAAATCTTGCATTACCTTAATTGATAATTTTTATGAACCACTAAACATAGTTTTATACTTTCTTTTTGTTAAGGAAGATAATCACGATTAAATAATTTTTTTCTTAATTAATTTGTTACTAAATGGTTACGTAATATTTTTAATAATTTCTCCAAACTTCTCATTAGTCTCGCTCAGAGAAATATTATGGGTAGAGCAATATAGTGTATGTTTTGAAACGAACATGATATTCTAAAATTGTTTGAGTTAATGTTTGAAGATCCGTAAACCATCATATTTATCCATCTCGTAGGGATCAAATAATTTTGGAAGTTTTTTATAATTATTATGCAAATATGGACTAGCTAATACATACCAAATTATTTGTTATTTCTGAGTGGACACTTGATATTTGTTTTCCTTTTTTACTCTTGTATCTCTTCACTGTTTTGTAGCATTCTTTACACTTTTTGTACTTTATTTCGTCATTTAGATCAAATTTGTCAGTATTGTTTTGGGCATTGTTCACTCATAATTACTTCTCTTGGTGTGATCATAATCGTTATCGCCACCATGATATTTCTCAGACGAGGAGGATAAATTTGGTTAGAATTTTTTAGAGTATCAAATATCTGAGCCATTTGAGTTAGATATTCTTTTTTTAAGCCGCGCTTTGTTTTCCTTCATTCTCTCTTATGTCAAAACTCTTTCATCTAATGTTCTGTAATTTTGAATATCATACAAGTTTGGTATCTGACTTTGTGCTTCCCTTGTTTGCTTTTCTTTTATCCTGAATGGCTGATGAGTCGGTATCCAACTCTGAATCATTTCGTCCCATACCGATGAAAATTCTAGTTTTGTAGCTTAAGAGAAAAAGTATTAAGACTAATTGTTAGTAAATAAATATACTAATTATTAATTATTTTTGTATTTTTTCTGAAGATATGTCTTGGTGTATATAATACATTATAATAAAATTATGAAATTGATTACAATTGAGCTTAAATACCACCGACATATATCATGTTATGTATGATGACATCCACGTTCTAAAAAAATATAATTAAAAATAAGGGTTTGTGAGTTTGGAGTCATTCATCGTTTTTTGCCCTTATAACTTAAATCGGGATCCGACATTGTTATTAACAAAATATTTTAATATAAATATGTAAATATGTAAATATATATATATATATATATATATATATATATTTAAAAATTATAAAAAAATCAAAATATTATTGAACAAAAATAAACTGAATATGTTTTTAATTCAAAATTGTGTTATTTTATATTATAAAATAAATAAAAAAACTAGATTATAGCTGTTCCTAATTTCAAATATACAATAGTTTGAATAGAAACAACAAAGTTCAAGTGGCTTAAAATATTTCAATATTGGCTTTGTCGATATAAAATAATTTGATATGGTAGATTTTATTTTTGAGCAAAACTTCGAACCACACTTTTAAAAAACGAAAAAGTTTCTAAAAAATAAAACATTAGAAAAAATCAAATTTAACATCAATTTATTAAAATTAAAGAATTACGTGTTGGAGATGGATCACCCCATAACATAAACATGTATCATTATTATTTATTAACGATGGTAATAAATCTCTCAATTAAAGTACCTTCGACCAAAAGAAAATAGAGAAATTGCACCTAAGGTTATGTTGTGAACACCAATCCAGTTTAGGCACTCCCGAAAATTTCGAACTGATACTGCCTTGATCATTATATCTACTAGATTATCGTGTGTAGACAATTTCTTCACATCAAGAGTTCCTTTTGATATTATATCACAAATAAAATGATGTTTGACATCTATGTGGTTTATACGCTCGTGGTACATATGGTTCCTTATAAGATGTATGACGTTTTGACTGTAACAAAAAACTTTTGTAGTATTCTTATCCAAGCTCAAATCTGTCACCAAACCTTGCAACCATATTTCCTCTTCAACTGTTTATGTTACCGCAATATACTCTGTCTTTTTTGTAGACAAAGCTATAGTATTCAATATACCAAACAATACATTTTGCTTTCAAGGCATCATATAACGAACCAGAATATGAGGCAGTATTAGGAGATTCAACTGCCTTTAAACATGTCGAGTACGAGCACGTGCCTCAGACTGAAACTTCGATGATTGGTTGCATAACCATTATTTCTTACACCAAAACACACTCGTGGATTTTAATACAAGAGTTCCCTTCAATATTAGAAAACCTTAAAGTTGGAATAAGAAATGAGGAAAATTTCCAATGCGCGACTACTACGAACAGGGATTGCATGTATGAGATTAAAAAATTGATTACTAAAAGTGCATATGGATAAAGTATTGGTTAAAAAGCTAAGGTAAAAAGCGCATGATTTTTTAGTCATGAGGATACCCTCTATAAAAAAAAATATCTTAGTAGGCCTTTGCTATGATGCCTTTGGGAGAATGAGTCTCAGATGTTATTATATGAATTTCATGATGGGGAGGGTTATGTCCATTGTTCTTATAAAATTTTAACCATAAAGGGTTTTATTGGTATGCTATTATTTGCCTTCCATTACGGCAGATGCCAAAAAATTAGTTTGACAATGTGATCTTTGCCAAAGACTTACAAACGCAATACATATGTCAGCAGTACCACAAGAATTAATATCTAAAGTGTTACCCTTTGAAAAATGATGACTTGACTTAGTAGGACCTCTGCCAATGGCATCATGAGGTCGTCAAACTATTGACATTTGATTTTTTTAAGTTGGTGGAAGCAGATCCTCTCTCCAGTACTAAATCTAAAGTGGTTATAAAATTTATAATATCTAATATATGTTGTATATTTGGGATTTCAAGAATTATTACGAAGGACAATGGCCCTCATTTTGAAAATAGATGTATGGAAGCTTTTTGTACGTCCCGAAAGATTCGACATTTCTTCTCTTCACCTTTCCACCCTCAAGCTAATGGGCAAGTAATGGTGGTTAAGGTGACCATCCTCATAAGTTTAATTTTTTCTTATAAAGGGTTGTAGGGAAAATAGCCAAAATTTTATTTGCAAGAAGTATTAAAGGCTTATCGTACTACCCCTCGAACTACAATCAAGAAATCCCTTTTTTATTTGGTGTATACAATGTATGCGGTAACATCAGTGGAATTTACTCTCCCGTCGTTCTGAATTGAGAATTAATATGAAGAGTACAACGATAGAGCCAATAGAGTTGAATTAAATTTGATTTGAGAGAAAATAACTAGAGCTCATTTAAGATCTATGTGTCATCAAACCTTGATGAGAAGCGGGTATCCATCTAGAGTTCGAAAGATGGAATTTTAAGTACAGATAAATATCTAAAAACATTATTCATACACACCAAAAGTAAAATATTAGGACAGTTGGCACCCACTTAGTAATGGTCGAAAAGTCAAGCCTGGAACCTATCGGTTGATAGAGCAAGAAGATAACCTTTTGTGATACCAGTAGAATATTGAACACTTGGGACTTTACCTTGAATAGTTATTAAAAGAATATTTATTTTACTATATAAATATTCGGGACATACTCTTTCCTAACTTGGTAGCTCGAGTGAGGTTTAAATAAGGTGCCCAAACCACTTGAAATTTATTATATTTGGTTTTTAATAATTCTTGCTATTTTATTTTTGTGATTCGTATATTTTGTGGTCACAATTAAAAAGGTTCCAACCATAGTTGGTCATGTGTAACAGATCATAATATTAGTTGGTCACACTTAAAAGGTTCCAACAATAGTTGGTCATGTGTAAATGCTCCACAATTAGTTGGTCACACTTAAAAGATTCCAACCATAGTTGGTCATGTGCAAAAAATCTAATATTCGTTTGTCACAGTTAAAAATCTTAAGGGATGACGATCCAAATATAAACACTTTAAATACCTTCAAATAGATTGATTAATAAATATGAGGAATGATTGAATTAAATATTTTATTTACCCTCGAATAAATAAAATTTGAATGAACCAAAGACATGATCTAGATTAAAAGGAGTGGGTAAATCAAATAAGGTAAATACATCTCAAGAAAGAAATCTAAAATGAATAAAATAAATGCAACTAATTGATAATACAATAAATATAAAAATACCTTGGCTAAGCCAAGTACTTCTCAAAATCTAAACAAGGTATTACAAAATACCTTGCTTATGCAATGACTTATCACATCAATAACAAAAAAATTAAATTCATTTACCTCCCCATCAAGGTCATCTTCTTCTGAGCTCCCATATTCTGAGTATCTACCTTCACTTTACGAAGGATCATATATTCCTAGTTGGTCAGCTAAAGGCATATCATTGGGCGACAAGTCTTCAGGGACTAGCTTCCATAGAGATCCCAGGCTCAGTTTTGGGAAGACCTTATGAAAATCTAAGACAATGCCAGATTTAATCAAACTGTCTCATTTATCTAAAGATGCCAAGATATTATCAGTATATTCATCTATTGTCATTTCTTTGTCTTTGTTTTTTTAAGTCTTGAGTGCTTTAAGTTCCCCCTCAAAATGTTCTCTTAGTTCCTTTACCAAATGCTGTACAGAATGACCATCATTTACGATTTTATCTTGATATATTTTTTATCTTTTCCATTTTGGATGATTTGAGTTGGCTATTTCTGTTAAGCTCATTAAGCTTATCTCAAGCACCCATAAATTGGTTTAAGAAACCATCAGCTTGATCTTTCTGTTCTTCGGAGGCCTTTTTGGGATTTATGAACTTGTTTGGGAGCTGAGCAATAGTCTCTATATGTTCCCTAACCTCAATCTCTAGCTCAATAATCGACCTTGTGAAGCCCAACACAGAATGAGCAAGAATTTTTTTATGGTTCCAATTAAAAAGGCACATCGACAGGACTATCAGTAAGGAACTATTGCTCGAAACCCTCCAGATCGATAGTAGGAAATTGTTGGTCAAAGCCTTATATATCAATTCTTTCCGAATTGCCCCTAGAACGTTTATAAACAATAACTTGTTCTTCAGTTTTCTGAATGTGGACGAAGGTAAACTAGCTCATATCGGAAGTACAATTTGAGTTGTCAAAAGGATAAGCTCAGTGCTAGTATGTGTTGTCCTTTTCTCTTCTTCTCCCTCCATTCATTGCTAGGTTTATCCTCTTTGGATGGTTTAGAAAACTTATTTTTTCGTTTCAAAGATGGAGGATCTTCAACATTTTCACTTGCCTCTACCTGGACTTCTGCATCAACATGCACCAGGTTTTTGGATGTAGTTATTTCCACTATACAATCTTATTTTTATAACGACTATACTTTGACTAATGAACAAAAGTTTTAAACCAGAATACTTCACTTTGCAACTTTTTGACGGTATTAGCTTATCGGATTGGATGATTCTCGAATCAATTACATGCTATGTAGAGGTGAGTAGTAAATAATAAAACCATTATTGAACGATGATCTTTTAAAGTTAGTAATCCTCCAATAACAAAAAAACACACTTAAAACATACAACTTTATCTAATTTTAATTACAAATGTTAGAAGTTCAGAACCAACACAAAAAAGACTACCATACGGGTTTCTCGTTAAAAAGGGCTAATAAGGAAGGGCTATGCTATATTGGGACCTCATTTGGCTATAATGAGACCCCAAATCAGATTTTTTTTTCTTCAATGTGAAATGTCCATTTTATCCTTCATTTATAAGACCAAGTTTGTAAGAAAAAATCAATTTTCTTTTACTTCTCCCTTAAGCTTTCTCTCTCTAAAAATCATAAAAACCCCAAAAAACCATGGATTTGAGTGATTGTAATGAAGATTTCAGCTGCAATATCGATGATTTTGCGTCAGAGGAGGAGGAGCCGTTGACGGACCATCTGGAAACCCAAGATGAGGTGATTTTCGTTTTTTTAGTTTTAGTGCGAATATAGAGCTGGCAGCGCTATATTATGGATTAACTGCGAACCCATGATTCACAGATTTGAAGGAAAAAATTGGCAAAATCGCCTGCGGGCTGTTCGCAAATATACCAAACGGACGAATAGTGTGTTCGCGATTTTGCCAACCCTGCGAGCACTCCGTTCGCAATTATGCCGAGTTGACGAACGACCAATAAGTCTGGAACCAGAGCTTGATAGACTACATCACGAGGGATATGGTAGCATTTCTAGAGGACAGGATTATTGCAGGGGGGGGTGGATGATGTGGAATACAAACTTAGATACGACTAAGCCTTCAACTGATGTTATTTTAAGTTATTAATTTTTTTTTTTGAAGTTATGATTTTCTTAGCGGTTGTTAAGTTAAGTTGTGATTTTTCTTATTATTTGTTGTGTGAAGTTGTGATTTTCGTATTACTGGTTGTTAATTTAAGTTGTGATTTTTTATATTAGTTGTTGTGTGAAGTTGTGATATTCGTATCACTGGTTGTTAATTTAAGTTGTGATTTTTCTTATTAGTTGTTGTCTGAAGTTGTGGGTACCAAATAAAAACTACAACATGGTAAATGGAAACTATAACAAGTTCAAACATTAACTTAAACAAACAAACAATACATAATCTACAAGATGCAAACAATTAAAACCATAACATAATGCTCAATCGTCGAAGTCATATCCCAAGTTGTCGTCAGAGTCAATCCCCTCTTCCCTTTCAGTAATCCTATTCTGAAGATACACTACCATATCCCTAGTGATGTAGTCTACCACCGCCATGTTCCAGACGACGGCTGCTTTTTTGCTTAATTTTAAATGGTAGAAACAACAAACGATCCATTGGTTTGCAAAAAATGTACCTCTGGTTAATTTGTTCACGGTTACGCACAACAAAACCTTCCGTTCCTAAACGGCTGTAGTTGTAGTACATCTTACCCAAGACTAGCTCGATAAACGCATCTCTACTATCTTCCCCCAACTCTCGGAGGGCAAGTTTCACTGCCTCGAGCAAATGGTAGTCTTCATGAGGGGTAAAATCCATTGGTTAAATTGTTTATGTTTGAGGAGTGCTTAACGTCTATTTAGAGGCTCGTGGTTGTTTGGGCGGGAAATTTATAAACGCGGGTGTTTTTGGCGGCAATTTCTGTAGGTGTCTCGTTATAGCGATACACCTAATAATGGAAGTTATGCTATAATGAGACCTCTATTATTGCACTGCAACATTTGAGTACTTTTGTAAATATTAGGAGTCGCAAAATCATTCGACAAGTTGGATTACGTTATCCTTATCTTACAAGTGTCGTTTATTGATATGTCTACTTGGATTACGTTATCTTTGATAAGGGAGAATAAAAGATATGGAAAAATTGGAAAGAAGTGTTTTTATTAGGGAAATATTGTAAAAGGTATGATGAAAGTAGTTATTATGAATAAGTGGTAAAATATAGGGACTAAATGTGTAATAATTGGGAATTAAAGCATGTGGGGCCCGTTATTGTACTATAGAAGGACCCCACCCAAGTTGATAAGGTTGGTTGATTAATATAATATTACTTTCTCTCTCTACTTGGATTAGCTTTCTCTTTCTCTCTCTAAAAAAACACCCTTACAAAGAATTTATATAACTGTTTGGACCCTCGAATATTCGTGTTATACAAAATTACCCTTGATAAAATTCTTAATTCATCATTGGCGCCGTCTGTGGGAACAAAACCTTTGAGGAGCAAATTGGCCGAAATGTAGAAGCTTACATCGATGATATGCTGGTAAAGAGTTTACAGGACGAAGATCATTTATCTGACTTGGAGGAAACTTTTAATAATTTGAGTAAAGTCAATTTGAAGTTAAATCCAGAAAAGTGCATTTTTGGAGTACGGTCGGGGAAGTTTCTTGGCTATGTGATAAGTGAAAGGGGCATCGAAGCTGATCCAGAACAAGTAAAGGCCTTGACAACTATGATTCCTCCTCGGAATATTAAGGAAGTCCAGATTCTAACAGGAAGATTTGCAGCATTGAATAGGTTTATTTCTCGTTCATTAGATACGTGTGCGCCTTTCTTTAAGGTACTGAGAAACGCCAAACAGTTTAGTTGGACCGAGGAATGTTCAGAAGAATTTCGTCAGATTCAAGAGTATTTGATGTCTCCGGAAATACTTTCTAAGCCTTTGGTAGGAGAGAAGTTGATCGTTTATGTGTCGGTATCAGATTTTGCAGTCAGCGCTGTGTTACTTCGGGAAGATATGGATGTTTTGAATCCGGTATACTATGTTAGCAAAAGTTTGTTAGACGCGGAAAAACGGTATCTAAAGTTAGAAAAGTTAGCTTTGGCCTTAGTAACATCTGCTCGAAAAATGAGACCATATTTTCAAGCTCACCCAATAGAAGTTCGAGCAGCATTTCCTCTAAAAGGTTTGATACAGAGGCCAGATATATCAGGAAGAATGACGAAATAGTCGGTCAAATTGGGAGATTTTGACATAACATTTGAGCATAGAACAACCATAAAAGCTCAAGTGTTAGCTAATTTTTTGGTTGAATTTCATTCGGATAGGGCAGATATGGAGGTTATTGATCAAGCAGATAAGACAAAATGGTTGATTCGTACTGATGGAGGGTCGAATGTTTCTGGAAGTGATGCTGGAGTTCAGCTAATTTCTCCAGATGGGATAGTAATGTTTCAAGCTATTCGATTCGGTTTTAAAGCAACGAATAATGAGGCAGAATACGAAGCAGCGTTAGCACGGTTAAGATTGGCTCGAGTGTGTGGGACCAGAAAGGTTAAATTGATTAGTGATTCACAATTGGTGATTAACCAAGCGTTGGGAGAGGCAGAAGCAAGAAAGGACCAGTTAGTCAAGTACTTAAAAGTCTTGAAGGGTTTGGTGTTAAATTTTGATGAAGTTCAGTATGAACATGTTCGAAGGGAAGCAAATATGATCCCTGATTCTTTGGTAGCTGCTTCGCGATCGGAAAATCATCCATGGGTTATAACTCAGGAGTATTCATCGGTTACAAGTGATACTGAGCAATTGATGACAATGGATGAGGTAAACAATGTTGTTACAGACGATTAGAGGTTAGAAATTGTGGAGTTTCTGGAAAAGGATATCTTACCAACAGATAAGTTAGAGGCTAGAAGAGTCGTGTTTAAGTCTCACGGCTATATCCTTTTGGGAGGAGTCTTATACAAAAAATCATGAAGTAGACTGTTACTTAAATGTTTGGCCAAAGACGAGTCGCAATTTGTTCTGTCAGAATTGCATGACGGGGAAGGGTCGACCCATTGTGGATATAAAGCATTGGTTCGACGAGTGTTTATGGCCGGTTATTATTGGCTGACTATTTCTAGTGATACAAAAGAGTTGGTAAGAAGGTGTGACACATGTCAAAGATATGCTAATGTAATACACAGGCCAGGGGTACAACTGGAAAGTATTTCCGAAGCAGTGCCATTTGATAGACGGGGTATTGATTTAGTTGGACCTTTACCAATGGCGTCTGGTGGAAGGCAGGCGATAATAGTAGAAGTTGACTATTTTTCCAAGTGGGTGGAAGCAGAACCTTTAACGGGAACGAAAGAAAAAGATGTTATTAAGTTTGTTGTCTCGAACATTTGTTATCGTTTTGGGGTTCCAATTAAACTCACAACAGACAATGGACCCCAATTCGATAACAAGGAGTTTAAGAGCTTTTGTGTTTCCAGGGGCATACAACAATGTTTTTCTGCTCCATTTCATCCGCAAGCCAATGGTCAGGTGGAAGTGACCAATAAAACAATCCTCGACGGTTTAAAAAGAATTTGGAAGGAAAGGCTGGAAAATGGCCAGACTATTTACATGAAGTATTGTGAGCTTACAGAACAACGCCGCGAACTGCAACTGCAACTTCTCCATTTTCTCTGGTTTACGAAATGGATGCGGTGGTCCCGTCGGAGATTGTTTTCCCATCATATCTTGTGGCAGCTTATACAAAGGACTTGAATGATCGAAGCAGGGCTATGGAGTTGGATTTGGTGGAGGAAAAACAACAGCGTGCACATTTGAAGTCTCTACACTACCAAACGTTAATGAGGAGTAGATACGCCTCACAGGTTAAACATAGAATTTTCAAGGTAAGGGACAAGGTATTGCAAAAATTCTTTCTTCACACCAAAGAAAGATGCCTCGGAAAATTGGGTCTGAATTGGGAAGGCCCTTATGAAGTAACAGAGACAGTGAAACATGGAACATATCGGTTAAAAGATAAGGAAGGGAGATGTCTTAAGCATCCGTGGAACATAGAGCATTTAAAGTTGTATCTGGAGTGAGGATGGAGAATTTTACATGTAATGGTTACTTTTTATGTTTATTTTCAGATTTGCAAAAACAGCGAAGGCATACTCTTTCCTATCCTGTTAGGCACATGAAGGTTTTAACGAGGTGCCATTATTAGCTGATCAATACATTTGAATTTTTGCCTCGAATTATTCTTTCTAAGTTACAAAGTGTGATTGGGTTATTAGGTTCATAGTTGTGATATTTTATAAGCCTGCCTTAGAGCAGCATACAGTGATTATTATGACCAATCAAATTTGGCATAAAGAAACTATTCAATACAAGTTGACATACAATCATTTTCATATCAAAATGTGAAGTTAAAAATTTATAAAATTGGCATTCTAAAAAGTGGCAAACAAGGAAATTTGAGGAAGATGTTCTTCAGAACATGTTGAAACTATTACAAAAAGTGCCTTACATATTGACAAGGACTTATACAAAACTTGTACAAACATGTTGAAAGTATTATTTCAAGTCTGTCTACTCAGAATGTTCTGAGGATTCGCTCTCCTCAGAATCTGATGACTCACTATCACTAACAACAATGTTAGGTGGACGAAGTTCGTGGGAGACAAGCTTTCAAAAACTGCCCAAGTCATACTCAGGGAACTCCTCGTGGATTTGGGTGATCAGTCCTACCCGGGTGGTAGCATCTCGAGCATTAAGCTTGTCCACACATTTTGCTGCATAAGCATTCACAACAGCTTTTTTCTTTTTTTCTATTTGTTCAGGAAATCCTGCAATCGTCTTCAACAAATTTCTCTTTTCCTCTACAATAAATTCGAAATCAGCAAGGCAATATTTGAATCCTTTTGATGAAACTTGGTGAGATTTTTTGAGTTCTGTAATGAGTCTTTCTTGAGCACCAGTTTTCTTTTGGTAGAGATATCTTTCTTCTTGACAACATTTTTCGAGGAGAAGGACAAAGTTTTATGAGGCAGTCAATTTTTCAAAAATTGCATCAACTTGTTTTTCTAAAGTGGAGTGTTGTTTCTTTGCCTCTTCGAGCTGTGCGGAAGCAAGGGAAACCTGGAACTTGTAATGGTTTTTCCGATCTTCAAGATGGTTTGCTTCCCATGTTGACAGAAGCATGTAGTAAGTTCCGAACACGCAAATAAAATTCACCACCCTGAGGAATTTCGAAGGAGCTAGTAGGAGAACCTATTGCCGTGGATTCGAAATTCGAAGACTCGCCCGTTAGAATGATGGGATCAACGGTTTGTGGAGGATTGCTTCGAGGAATTGGGAGCGGTGCCAGTCTTGGGAGACCATCATTCGAAGAGGTACTTGAATGGCATCTGACCTGAGTTTTCTCCTCTTTTATCTTCATCTCCGGTTCAACATCTTGTGTTTCAATGTCCTCAAATATTTCTTGGATGTCATTTTGTGTTTTGGTATCTTTGGATATTTCTTGGATGGGTTCCAAAACAACTTTTTTCCGAAGGGGGACATTGGGGAAGTTGTTACAGCAGTGTTTATAGAGATTGGCTTTTGGTTAGTAGTTAATCCTTCAGAGTCTGACTGAAGGTCTTTCGTGGACACTTCATCTTCAGATTCATCAAGGTGAATTTTGGCGCGGGAGCGCTTCAGAAGATAAATGACTATATCTTTCTTTTCCACTCGATCAAGGATTTCTTATTGAGAGAGAGGAGTCATTAACTCTTTCATTGTTAGCCGGTCATGGGGGTTCAGTCTCCAGAGTCGACTTTTGGCCAAGTTGTTGTTCATAAAGCACAGTCAGAATTTATTGTCCCAATTTTCTTTGGCCCACTCGCTGAGTTTGGTGAAGATGGTGGTGGCACTTTCTACATATTTTGCGTATGGTTTTGAAACTCCGGTCATAACTAGAAAAAAAAAGGTTCCGAGGAGTTAAGTTAGTAAATCATTATCCGAGGAATTAAGGTAGTAAATCATTATCTGAGGAAGAATAAGAGAAGGAGTTAACAGACTTACATTTGTTGGTCCACAAAAGAGATAGCTTGTGTGGATTCGAAGAGGTTGACTCAGACCCTGTTTCCCAATGTCCAAAAAAGTAGATAAATTGTTGCCTCCACTTCTTGTCAGCTTTCAGAAAGTCTTTCAATACTTTTTATCCTAGACCAAAAGTTAGTGAGTAAAACTAAAAAAACGGATTCTTTGCCAAGCCAAATAATCCGATGAGCTCTTTTAAAGAAAATTAGTTGCAAAAAATCCTTGAAGCCATGATACATACCATGAGTGTGAACCACATGTTTGGACCAGCTTGTGAAGGGCAGAGGTCGATTTTGGCAAAATATTCAATAAAGAATGGATCTAAGGGATACCTTAACCCCTAGTTCATGATTTCCGTATAAACAACTAACTCATTTTCCTTAACAGATAAAGGAGTCTCACCTTCCGAGGGGAATCTAATGTTGATGTACGGGGGGATGCACTATCGGGTCCTCAACATGGTTTCTTCCGAAGGCAAAAAGTATTTATAGGAGATATTGTGAAGTGCAACAATGTGTTTGTTTTCGATTCCTCGAATGCTATTTCCCACAATGGCATCAAGTTCCAAGGGAAGAGTGATGTCACCCTTCAATTTTGGGGCAATCCGCCGAGCCTGTTCTTCGGACATTGTTGGGGGAGCGGTAGATATTTGACTAGAAGAGGCCAAGGGAGGGCCACTGGATTTGTTCTTCTCTGCAATAGAAATTGTTTGAGTTTATGGCTCAGGGTTATCTGAGGTGATTGCTTTCCCTTTATTGACAAATGATTTGTTTTGCATTGATTGAAGATCGTCTTCGGTAATATTGGTTCTTGAGGGGGAGAATCGAGGGCTTTCACTCCCCGTTATGGAAGGGTTGGCTGGAAGGTTTGATTCAGAGGTGTCGATTTTCAGAGTAGGATTGTCAACTACTAGAGTCAAATTCAGATCTGGGATTTCTGAGGGAGTACCTTTAGCACGTTTGTGTTCTTGAGAGTTCATTTTATCCATGTGATGCCTTTTCCTTTTACCAGAAGAATTCTTGTGGTGTATATCTTCACCCATGTATTCGAGGAGGCTGAGATAAAAAGTTTGGTTCTGGTGAGAAATTTTGAGAGGTATGATAGCGGAAGAATTTTCTGATGGAGGCCAGGAACCGTAGTAAGTGGTAACAGGAGGTTGGGGTTAGGGCTCAACGTATACACCAGCAGTAACGTTTTCTTGGAATTTTTTACTAATCAATAGCCACTCTGGAATCCGACGAGGTTTATAAGCCAGCTTTCTCTCTCTAGAAAGTTTAGAACAAAAAGTTTAGAGTGTAAATGAAAGGGGTGAGTATTTATAGAAGTAGATGGGCTTTTAGAGTAAGAAAGGTCTGGGGACATTTTCCTTTGTTTGCCTAGGTGTGTTATGGGTAACGTAGGCACAATTGTATTGATTCGAGAAATGAACAAGAATGTGAAGAGGCAATCTAATGATGAAAAGGGTTGGGAAGTGTAATAAGATCTCTAAAACGATTTGGTGACAAGGAATTACGACTAATAACGTCATAAAAGAGGTGGGAGATTGTTGATTGGGATACGCGAGTTGATGCTGAAAAATTCGATGAGTTCAATCCTTGCGATATATTAGCCAAGTCTGGGAGGCTATATTATATTGATACGATTAATTTCGAAGAGGACATTTTGAAGGAATCATGATATCTATATAATTGTTTCTGATGAGAGTTGTGGTCTAAGATTTTCTAAGACATTGCAAGGATTGGGGGGTTACTGATCAGTGTTACCTATGAGAGTTAAAAGGAATTTGAAGAGGTGTTTTCTTCAATGCGTGTTCTTCGATGCACTTGTGTTTTTCAGCTAAAATAAATTCAAAGAGGCATTTTTGTTCGAAGAGGTATTATTTGAGGACAGTTAAAGAATAAGAGGATATTCGAATATGAATTTTTCGAGGAGAATTAAAACGAATAAGATGAAATTCGAAGATGTCATCACAGTCTTAGTAAAAATATTTTTACTAGGACTGGTGGGGGGCTACTGATGAGGGAGAATAAAAGACATATGGAAAAATTGGAAAGAAGTGTTTTTATTGGGGAAATATTGTAAAAGGTATAATGAAAGTAGTTATTATTATGAATAAGTGGTAAAATATAGGGGCTAAATGTGTAATAATTGGGAATTAAAGCGTGTGGGGCCCGCTATTGTACTATAAAAGGACCCCACCCGAGTTGATAAGGTTTGTTGATTAATATAATATTACTTTCTCTCTCTATTTGGATTAGCTCTCTCTTTCTCTCTCTAAAAAAGCACCCTTACAAAGAATTTGTTACAACAGTTTGGACCCTCAAATATTCGTGTTATACAAAATTACCCATGAGCAAATTCTTAATTCATCAATCTTAAGCATAAAAGTGGTATAAAAAGACGTTGTTGAGGCAGTAAAAATCATAGAAAATATATCAATTGCAAAAAATGTGTCTATGGACTGAGTTGGAAGATCAATATTTAATGAGAGCATCAGTTAAAGCTGGTAACATGAACATTCTAGAAGGGGGTAAAAGGTATTGCGAGGCATTGGTATGCCAGATGTACTTCCTTTACGGAAGGGATGTTGTTCAACCGCCTAGAATTTCAAGGCGTGTTGATAAGGTGAAAGCTAGGTGGTCAGTCCTAGTCACATAACGTCAACATCTAGTTTATGGCCTCACCGAATTGGAACATCGTGTTGCGTGTAACGGTTCAACTGTCAAGCCACGGATTCTATAACAGAGAACCAGCTGGATGCGGTCCGCTCTGACATTATTGACATCCAGCTCGAGGAAATGCGTGACTACCAGGATGCGAAAGAAGAAAGGAAGTTGATGAAATGGAACTGACCTGATAGATAAACTCTGATTTGGCCTTATGTTAAAGTTCATGTTTCAGGCTATGTTTTAGCATGTGTTTTATTTTATGTTTGAGTGTTTGATTCGGTTTATGTTTGAGTTTATATTTGAGTTTCTGATTCCGTTTATGTTTGAGTTTATGTTTGAGTTTCTGAATCGGTTTAAGTTTGAGTTTCTATTAGAGTTTGTGTTTCTAAAAATATTTGAGTTTGTGTTGCAGCTTATGTTTGAAAGTTAATGTTGCAGTTTGTGCACTTTGATACTGTTATACATAAATACATAAAAACATATAATAATCCTCCAAATAAAATAAAATCAACGAAAGCAACAACTAAAGTAAAACAAAAGATAGTAACAAACAATCGTCCTAGTAGTCATATAATACAAATCCAGTCAATCACTCACGCGGTACTGGTGCGCCAAAAGCGAACACTCGTGCATCTCCTGACACATCTCCTCCATACTCATCTCGTCCGCTCTCGAATATCCATCAATCACACGATCACATATGTCATACAGTCGTGCCTGATATGACACCGCACTCGGGGTCTCTACAACATGTGAACCAGATGGACCAACCACACTAGGATCAAACAGAGTGTACCATAGGTGGTCACGGATCCATACGTCGTACAAAGAGGTCGTACTAGGACCGCCTATAGTATATGTGTCACCACGAATCCTCGGGTCAACAATGTGCGATCGCCAGGCATTCCATGTAGCCTCATCCCACAAAAAGTGCGTGTTGACACGCCTCCTCCTGTCTGCTGGTAAAATAGCCCGCAACGCCGGTGGTATATCCTGAATGTGCCCAAGCTGTCGAGCGACCTGAAGTGAATAGTACACCTCAACTATGTCGAACGCCTTCAGCGTGTGGTCAATCCAAGCCACATCACAGAAAGGGAAATGATCACGACACGTGCGGTAAGGCATAAACCAAACCTACACCGTAAGTTAATAATGTTTAACCAACTTTAAGTAATAATAAAATAACGACTAATAAACAAATGTAAAAAATCATCGTAACTCACATGGTTCTCCTTCAACGAACCCAGTAGCTGTCGGATGTTGATACGAGTCTCATCATCCGCACGATATGGTGAAGGTATATATCGGAAAATAGTAGGCATATAAGGCTCGTAGAGAGTGTTGACCGTAGTCAAAAAGGGGGGGGGGGGGGAAGTGATCGTATCTACACGTCTCCAACATGGCAATAAAACCTGCAATCCCTAAAGTGGAGTGCATAGACAACTTTCCTAGATGGTGATACAACTGAGCTAGTATATGCTGGCCCCAGTTGTATCTATAAGATGTCCTATAATGCTCTACAAACTGCAAGTAATCTAACGATATATTGTTCCCCGTCTTGTTCACTAGAATACAACAACCCGGCATGTGGAGCAGAAAACCCCTAGTGACACACTATACGGTACCATCACACATGGTATCATCCATAAAATGGGGCTGCATGTACTGCTCACGTAACAACTGTAAACGAATAGATCTAGTACTACCCCTCTCTATTACGTGCCAACTCAATCCTAAGTGCATCCTCGGGTATACCTAATACCCTAGAATACCATGCCAAATGCTGTCCATTACTAGGAAATGACTGAATCACAAAATCATCACCTGTGACCGGCAGACCAGTAATAGCGTGGACGTCGTCTAACGTCACCGTCATCTCACCAAAACAGAAGTGAAAGTTGTTGGTCTCGGAATGCCACCTCTCAAGAAACGAATCTACCAGGTGTACGTTGGTACTCCAACGCTCCAAGACATCGGTGAGGGGACCAAAGCAAGACATCATAACCTGACGTCTGACCCTGCCCTGCACGGTAAGATCCCATGCACGATAGGTACCGTACATCGAGTAGCACAGCGACGGCCGAAGAGCCTACAGAAAACATCAATAACTTAGACATAATATAAAAGACCATACGTCGTACTTTAAACTAATCATTACTTACCTCTCATCCAAAGACGTTGTATGCCTCGTGCAGTGTGTAGTCTGGGTAAATAGCAGGCACATGCGGATTGACATTCCGAAATAGCCGATCCAACGTCTCATTCGTATGGGATATAGTAGGGGCTGGAGTGGCAGTGCTAGGCCTACGCCTTACAGACCATGACCATGAACGTGAAACAACCTCCTCATGCTCGCTATCACTGTCCGATCCTGAATTACGAACAGGTGTATGCTGTGTGCGAGGCATGCTGAAATACAAGAAATAAAATCACCGTGAATAGGCAAGTAATTTTGGGAATAAAACAAGGGAATGTGCCAAAACAAACAAATTCGCGAACTGAGCATGCACAATTTTGGTAAAATTGCGAACAAACAGTTCGCAATTTCACGATCGCTGGTTGTGCAAAATCGCGAGCAACCCGTACGGGTTGCGCGCGATTTTGCACAACCACCAAATCCAAACCCTAGAATTCGAATCGAACCCAAATCCCAAAAAACCCAACCAAATTCAACAAAACTGGTACCAAAACGTTGATAATTAGTCGACTAACACGTATCTACAACTATTTTTTCAAAAAAACAACAACATATAGATGAAAATCGAACTTTTGAGACAGAATCTATAACTCTAAATATCACTAAAAATACCTAACTAAATTGCATAAAAATTACATGAATATATATGATTCATACTTTAACGTTTTTGTAAGTTCGAATTTGAGAAATCTTGAGTTTTTTTGGCGGATTTTGAGAGATTTTGGTGAAGAGAATAGAGAAAAGAAGATTTTTAGCTGAAATTGAGCTTTTATATCAAAGGTAAATTGGTCATTTTTAGGGTCTCATTATAGCCAAAATAGGTCTCACTATAAAAGAGTCTCATTATAACCAAGTGGGATCTCTATTTAGCCTTACCCAATAAAGAAAGCTCAAAAAACAGCTATGGGCACTTCTCTACCCTTAAAAGAAACTCATATCTACAGCTAGGATTTCAAAACCTCAATTGTATCTGCATCGAGCACAAATTGAAAATTATTAGCATTAGCTTTTTGTGTATTTGAGTAAATTAAATAATTTAATTAAATGGTTATTTTTTATGTATTTTATTTTCATCGAGCACAAATTGAAAATTATTAGCATTAGCTTTTTGTATGTCATGTGAGAGTTAGATTTTCCGTACTGTCTTAAACTAAGAAAAAAGTCATGAGAATATGAATTCTTTTTTTTTTGTCCGGACCTAATAGAAAAGTCATGGAAAAATGTATAATAATGTTCGGCCACCGTGTTTATTTTATTATAAGATGAATATCACTAAGAAGAATAATTGTAATGTATCTTATATTATCGTATCATGTTAATTATGTAATTTTTTTATATAGATTTTCAATGATCGAATCCTATATCAGAATTGAACTTGTGTATTACTTTTTTTATTTGAAATCAATAAAGTTTTTTTTAATTTTATTATGTTAAAAAACATTATAATAATTTTAAAAACCTAATTTATAATAACTTATCTGTTGTTTGAATTAAATCTAAATATACTAAACTATTTCATATAATATATAATATATAAATATTAATATTACGTTAATTAAAAATAATAATAAACATATCTCATTCTTTTCTATAGTAACGTACATCTAAAGAAATTCTAAGAACATTATAGAAAATCAATTAAACAATTAAATATTAAATTGAAACATATCAAACATATAAATTAAATAATTCAAATAAATCAATTAGATGAATGCAAACAAATCAATCAAATCAAGCGAACAAATAAATTCAAACAAATCAATTAAACACGTTCAACACAATCAATTAAACAAATCCAAACAAATTAACTAAGCAAATTCATATAAACCAAACAAATAAACGAAATAAACTTAAACAAATTCAAAAATCCAAACAAACTCAAACAAATCAATTAAACTAACAAATTAATTAACTAATTCGAACAATTAAACTAGATAAATTTAAACAATTCAAGGTAGTCATGTATGTCATGACCTACCCTAAAACATATAAAAATTATATTTAGTTTGATCATGTAGTTAATGTTTTACTACTTATTTAAGTGTTGTTTGCTGCTTAAACTATCTAGTTATGTATAAATTGATCATGCAATTAAGTATTTCATGTGCTTATCACTTATTTAAACACAATTCTATGTTCAAACCATATAGTTTGATATAGATTAATGCTTAAACCATGTTGTTAGTTATATATTAATGTGTTATAGTATTTCCATGTTCTATGCAAATTTAGTACAATTTTTTTATGTTCCGCGCAAATTTAGCACAGATTTTCATAAGTTTTCATAAGTTTTCATAAGTTTTGTGTAAATTTAGCACAAATATAACACAAGTTTAACACAAATGTCGTACAATTTTTTCACCGTAATACTTGTACATTTACCATTTGTTACTTTTTTGTATCTATAAGTTTTTTTGACTTACCCTTAATTTTAGTTCTGGAACCAACTTATGTTTCCATATACATGACAAAACGCCTCATTTTAAATAGAACAGTAATTTTATTTTTCTAACCGTTTTTGGCTGAACCCCAACTTTTGATGGGTTTAGTATAAATTTTAGAATACATTATCCTCTATCTATCTTTAAACAATAAGAGCATGTACAGTCGTTGTTGTTAAAATTGTGTGTTAGTGGGTGCCAACTAGGAGTGAGAATCATCATTTAGCATTGTTGTAGCTAACAATCCTAATTTCACTCTACTCGTTTTTTTTAACTTTATTTTTTAAAACACTTTTAATTAACGATTTTAATTCTATCTTATCCATATATATTTATCAAAGATATTTTAATTCTGTTTGTTCTTATCCATATATATTACATATATTTTTTCAAACCTATTTTAATTAAAAACTTTACTTTGTTGGTTGTTGATCAATATATATCGAAAATATTTGTGTGAGAAATTGATGTGTCATATTCAGATTCTAAATCTTCAAGTTTCTTACGGAAAGAAAGTTCAACGGATATCATTTTTGTTCGTTGTATTGAAAAGAAAAAAAAGTAATCGAAAAGATGAATGAAAACGAAGAAGATGGTGAATAACTATGATGAAAAAAGAACTGAAATAGGAAGAAGATGAATCATAAAAAAAAGCATTAAAAAAAAGATATAAAAAAAGCGGAGAGAGAAATAAAAATTCCGCCAACAAAGCTGACGTGTCTTTGTTAAGTGGCTCTGGGAAATTAGCAAACCCATTAGCTTTTTTTTTGGGTTCGTGTTAGTTAACTTCTCCACTAACACATTCACTGGAGATACTTTTTATTAAAAAAAATTAACAAACTCTTTAACATATACTTTAACGGATCGACTGTACATGCTCTAAACACTTCTCTTCCCTTTTTTCTCTAATCTTTTTTTTTAAAAAAAAAATCACCAAATAACAAAAATGTAGTATAGAATTTAAATGTTTTATGCTAAGGAAACAAACTTTATTATTTTCCTTCTATATAGTCCAAACAAATAGAAGAGAAAAGATAGACATTAATCTAAAAGAAACACACAACCTTTAATTCTCACACAGCCTTTAATTCTTGGAGACATCTTGCATCCTCTTGATGGCTTTCTCGAGTTGGTTCCATTTCTGGTCAATGGTACCAATGTAGCCAATAGACATTCGAACTAAGCCAGGAGAAATGCCTGCAAGACTCTTCTCCTCGGCATTCATCTCACTACTAGTGCTGCTACCAGAGCAGGACATCAAGGTCTCGTAGTATCTGAGACTAACAGCCATGAATCCAAACTGAGTATGATTTTGCAAGTGATTCATCAATCGATTTGCCTTTTCTTCGGCTTCCATGTCGACGAAAGACGTTTTGATGTTCGACGATCTCGGGAAGAAATGTGTCAGCAGTGCGTGAGTCCCACGGTACGACTGTGATGCCACCACGTGGTCCCCGCTGGAGCAAAGTTGTAACATCACCGATGAAATTGCAGACATGCCGCTGGAGGTGCAATAAGCGGCTTCGGTGCCTTCAAGCGAGGCCATCATACGGCTGAGATTCATAACGGTTGGATTAAAGTTGTGTAATGGTTTTTTTAGTTATGTTAATCAATTATAATTATTATTATTAGTATTATTATTAGTTTATTTCTCAATGCTCCCCCAAACCTAAGTAAGCATTACATTAAAAAAAATACAACATTGTTTAAAAAACAAATGTAAAATGATATTTCCACTCACATAAAAAACAAACTTATTAGTTGTTAAATAAACGATCAAATATTAATAAAAGAAATCTTAGCTTCTTGATTTTGATTGTGAATTGAAAAGTCAATGTGATGATTTCATAAATAGAAATAATATAATTGAATTATATATTGACAAGTTTACATGCATCTCAAACTATTTTGTGGAGTACCCTCTCGTAAATAAGGTACTACCCCAATTTACTATTCCATCCTCAAGTTTTATGGTTACAGGTGAGGAGAGGGTTATTCAATCTTATAAATAACAAAAAAATAGCCCATGCTAATAAAATCAAAATACAAGCTGATACCAGTATTTTTATGTAGAGTCGATAATGTTAGGCTACCGGATCGACCGGATATGTCGGATCTGCAGGAGCTGCCGAAAAAGTTAAACCGTTTCGAAAAGAAGAAGATATTTAAAAAATAAATCAGTACACTACTTTTATTTAAGTTTATTGTGTACAAATTTAGAGTTTTGAAATGTCATACTTTGGAGAGATGGATCCAAAACTAAAATTAAAGGTAAACCAAAAAAAATTATAGATACAAAAAAGTAACAAAAAGTAAATGTACAAGTATTACGATGAAAAAATTGTAAGACATTTGTGTTATATTTGTCCTAAACTTGTGTTATATTTATGTTATATTTGTGCTAAATTTACACGAAACTTATGATTTTTTTTGCTAAATTTGCACGAAACATACAAAAAATTGTGCTAAATTTACAAGGAACATACGAAAATTTGTACTAAATTTGCACGGAACATGGAAATACTATAACGCATCAATCTATACCTAACGACATGGTTTAAGCATCGATCTATATCAAACTATATGGTATGAACATAAAAATCGTACTTAAATAAGTGATAAGCACATGAAATACTTAATTACATGATCAATTTATACCTAACTACATGGTTTAAGCAGCAAGCAACAGTTAAATAAGTAGCAAAACATTAACTACATGATCAAACTACATATAGTTTTTATATGTTTTAGGGTAGGCCATAACATATATGGCTACCTTCTTAATCTGCCCCTGCAACACTAGGTTTTTGTTTCAATTATAAGATGAATATCACTCAAAAAGAACAATTGTGACATATCTTACATCACCATAGCATGCTAATAATGTTATTTGTTTATATAGATCTTCAATGATCGCATCTTAAACTATGAACACAGAGTTGAACTTGTGTATTACTCTTTTATTTGAAACCAATAAAAAATAGTTTAATTTTTTAAATTATATTATATAAAAATATATATAATTGATTTTAAAAACCTAACTTATAATAACTCATATGTTGTTTGAATTTAATAGCTAAATATACTAAACTGCTTTATATAATATATAATATATTAATATTACATTAATAAAAAATAATAATAAATATATCCTAATTCTTTTTAACATGTTACCTTATGTGGTTTATTTTTTGGCGTTGGTTTGCGAATTAGAGCATCATACCGAAAGTTTATCTTATACGCACATTTTGAATAACGGCCGAAAATTCCTTCAAAGAAATAAATAACAAATTATATGGACAAAACTATACATTTGTGGTTGTTCGCCGTCATTCATTTACACGAGACGAAAATGAATAAACATGTATTAAAATCTTAGACGTGCCATTGATCTATAAGAAAATATTTACTAAGACAATTTTCAAATTTTTTATATCTTTGATCCACTCTCGACCAAGACAATTTTAAGAATATCTTTTCAGTCCAGCCCACAAATATCATTAACGTTGAGTTTCAGATCACTATAAACTACTACCAGTAGCAAACAATATATGGGTTTAGAACTCAAGCCCACGACATTAATCTTAAAAAGTGGTCTTTAACTCCTTCCTATTTTAATTAACAAATCAGAATTTTATAAATTATGATTATAATTCTTGCATCTAATTCAAAAAAAAAACTTAAGAAAGCTGGAAAAATAAAAACCGCCTATAGTTCTAGAGATAAAACGACGTTGTTTGGTGAGTCTTCACTATTTTAAGTTATAATTAAATAGATTAACATGCAAGGATAGTTCTAAAAGAAGTAAAAAAAAGAAAAGATGAACCAATTTTGGCATAACGGTTTTATTGTTTTTAGGTTTGTGGTTTTTCTCTGTATTTAGACTCATTTCTTCAATTTGAAAGAGGAAAAAAAAGTATAATCTCGTATAGGAAATAATAAAAGTATCTTATTATTACTGTTTGGTGTTCAATGAATGAAATCATAAATAGTCCCTTGATTATAATTTTTAATCATCTAAATAGTAAATTTTCTAGTTTAAATAAATTTTCTGGTTTAATAGACTAGTTTTTTAAACAATAGTCTCAGTGTTGTTATCTGCCCAAAAGATGTCCAATAACCATCTGACCCAGTCCAGTATCATAGCTAAATATATGTTAAACTGATTATGAAATAGATAAAAGAGATGTCATTGCTAGTTTTATTAACCTTATCGGTAAATTGTTAAGAAGTGTTAAATTATGTGGATGACACTCATTTAATGCAGAGTAGCACTAGAGGTTAGCCATGTTGTCTATGTTGACACTCAAGTGTTTTTAATCAAAGTTTATTCATCTTTATTAGTCCCGATTATTTATCGATATGGATCTACCGGATTGATAATGACTTGATAACATTATTGGATTGTATTTAGAGTGTTTACAAGATGAGTCCCAAACAGATTATATGATCGGTAAACTTAGTAATACCCCTGAGTTTGGTTGTTATCATAAGGGCTTCTCACCTGCGTTCGTTAGCCATATCGAGGAACTTGACAAAAAACTTACCAACTCTCTTATCACAACTTAAGCCGACAAAGCATAACAGAATTTGATCCAAACTTAAAAAATGCACGAACTAAATAAAAAGAACACCATGAAGTTAGTAATCTCTTCATAGTTCGAAGGTGCATGAAATGGCTAATCACGCTTGACCAAATGTAAGGAATAACTACAAATGTGGAATAATAGTTTGATACTGGTTTGTATGCATTTTTATTTTATTTTGGTTTTTAAAAATTGTATATCTATTTCACATGGCGAGTAAAGTTTCAACCTCAATCAAATGAAAATTTTAATTTGTAGATTAAAAGTATTGTACTTTATATAACCTTAAAGGTTAGTTTTACGAGAAAGTTCTTGTGTGCTAGTTTTCTAAATTCAACCACATGGTTTATAACATACATTGGATATTATCGGTGGGTATATCATTTTAATAACATTCATATTTTTTTAAATACAAAATACAAAATCAAAAAATTCAAAATACAAAACCAAGATAAAATCAAATGAAAATGTGAGACTTATGTCTAAGTTTTTTTTGGAACTATCGATGATGACAATGTTTTATTGAAGGTATAGAATAAAACAACACGTGTATTATCCTCAACACAATGGGCATGTGGAAATGAAAAATAGAACAGTGATGGATGGAATAAAGAAGAAGATCAATGAAGCTAAGGGAAAATGGCATGATAAACTATCTGATGTACTATGGGCATATAGAATAACTCTCAGGTTAGGTACAAAATAAACTTTTTTTTTGTACATGGGATGAAAGTTGTAGTCCCAAAAGAGATTTTCATCCCTATTCATAGAATACATAATTATTCGAAGGAAAAAATAGTAAAGGAAGACAAGTTTATGTTTATCTAATTAAAGAACATCGAGATCATGCTCAAGTTACGGCAGACCACTATAATAGCTTAATAAAGAGCATATTCGATTCAAAATTAAAATCTAGGATTAAATCTAAACTAGGATAGGTCATACAGAGTTATTTCTAGAATGCATTATGGGGCATATCATCTAGAAGATTTGGATGGAAATGCATTAAAGCACCCTTAGGTCATTAGTCATTTGAAATTGTATAAGAGAAATTTGTAACATGCTTGTGCACTATTTTTCCTTCTTACTTGCGCGATAAGGTTTTCAATGTGGCTCATCATAATCCAATTTATTTAATAAAGAAGTTTGCCTTAAAAGAAGAATTTATATTAAAAAATAAGAAGTTAGATATTAAAAAAAATAGATGTTAGATATTTGAAGAAAGAAAGTTAGATTGAAGATTGTAATTTCAGTTATAAAATTTAACAAATTAAGCGGAAAAGTTATGTGAATACGGGTTGTGTATATTGATAGTCAAGAGAACATGGTTAATAAATCAAGCCTAAGGTTGAAAGATAATTCGGAACACACGTGGTCATATTGTACTCTGACTTAAAATATCAAAATAGTGAAAATTATTAATAAACCAAGGCTAAGGTTGAAAGACCATTAGGAATGCAAGTAGTTGTATTGTCCCCTGAATTCAGATGCCAAAGTAGCAAAAATGGTTAATAATGATAAGGGGAGAAAAATATAGGTGATCACTAGGCAAATTATGTCAAGAAAAAGACATAGGTTTGTAGGTTTAGTGGTTAAGGATCAAAGTAAAGCAAACATAAGAAGCAGAGGGGTTAAATGATATGCCCCAAGAATTTACCTGTAAATAGTAAAAGAGTGGGGTGAGAAATCCACTTTAATGGTGGTAATTATATAATTTTACTACCTACCTCATGTACTATATTAAGGACATTCCCTTTTTGAGAAAAAAGCCAATGATTAGTCAATTATTACTACATTTACATCTTTTGTGTTTCTCTCTCTCTACAAAACACTAATTTAGTTATTAACTGTCACTTCATACGAACATTTCCTAGTCCGATCATCTCCCACGAACAATTCCGCTTCTGAACTTCCCTAAGGATTTTCTGAGTTCATCAGTGGCGCCGTCTGTGGGAACCGAGTGGTACCCAGATTTAACGTTCTAAAACCTCAAAAACGATATTTAAAAAAATGGATACAGAAGTTTGTGGAGAGATTAAGGCTAATCCGACAAGAGAACTGATTGGTGTTGAGTCTGGTGATCATCTGATGGAAGAACATGTCACAAACGAAGGAAACCGCCCAAACCGGTATGCTGAGGAGCTACTAGAAGATTCAAACCTGGCCGCCAGACGTAAAGAATTGTTAGAAGACAACGAAAGGTTGAATACGGATTTGGAAGTGTTGGTAAGATCCAGGAAGGTCACATCTGAAGTCCGAAAAGAGAGAGTCGTGGCTGACTAGATCCAAGATATCATTCAACCTGAAGAAAGATAGCGAAGGAGAAGTCGCCGACATTCCAAAAGGCGAGCTAGATCAGAACAAAGATACGAGCCATCAGAATCTAGTGAATATACCTTCTTAAGCTCTGATGAGTTTTCATCTTCGGATACCGATGCCGGATACAAATTAGATTGGATGCAAAGAGATTCGAAGACGCACAAATACATTCATCGGACTAGTCGGAGAAAGAAGGAGTCAAGGAAGAAAGGTGATCCGGGGAAAAGAAAGATGTATTCCGAAGAGCAGGATAAAACAGGGAATGCTCGAGTCGAACATATCACTCCTTGGAGACAGCCTCAATCCGACAGTTAAAATCAAGATTACCGAGTTAGTAACCAGTTTACTTCTCCGACTGAGGAAATACTGTATATGACAACCAATGATGCTCCGGGGGGAAGTGTTTATAAAGTCGGACATAATTGGAGGTTATCCCCTTCTCCCCGGAGATCCTTTCTGGACATCTTCCCAAATGGTTCGATATTTCTAAGTTGGAAAAGTTCGACGGGACTCAGGATCCGGACAACCACATTGAGCAGTTTAAGAACTTTATGATCAATTATGATGATCACGACAAGTTATTGTGCAGGGTATTCTCCCAAACTTTTAAGAATGCTGCATCCAAATGGTATAATCGTCGACCACAAAGGTGCATAAAGAACTTTGAAATGTTTTGGAGTATGTTCCGACAGCACTTCGTTGAAAACAAGAAATTCCGGGAAAATGGGATACTATCATTTACTGTAGGCAGAAAATTGGAGAAATCTTAAAAGAGTACACCAAACGCTTCATTCAGGTCAAGACATACATGGAGTTTTGTGAAGACAAGGTAGCATTGGCTGCTTTCCGAATAAGTCTTCTTTTGGGGGTGATGAAAGAGAATGCCGCAGAGAGACAAATCATGACGTTCGTAGCTATGTTGGATTAGATAGAGAAAATAATCTTAGTTGAAGAAACTAGGGCCTCGGAGATAGAGTCAATGTCTCAATTCTATTAGGACCCAAGTTTAGTCAGAGCTAGTACACCAACGGTGAATGTCCGACCACATGTCTCACAGCCGGCCACAACTGTCCGACCACGAGCACAAGTTCAAGCAACAAGCCAAACTCCTCAACGGGCAGTACAAAATCAGCAATATGTACCGACAGGACAAACAACTCAGCAATATGTTAGACCTATCTCCAACAGGTGGGTCCGACCAGCTCATTATGCCTAGTTGACTGAATGTGTGTCAACCATTTTTGAGAAAGCACACGCAAATGTGCATTTTTGCAAGCCTTACCCATTGCAGAATCCAAGAGAACATAGGAAGAATAAATATTGTCAATCGCAAATATGGTTGTCGGTCGTTAGAGGAAAAGTTAGTGAATTACGTGCGCTTTTTGAATAACTAACCATCTTTGGTGGGGACACAGTGGCAGGAATATCAAACTATTCTCGAAAGAGGCACATTGTTAGTCTGGCGACACAATTGGAAGCAGGAGCCTCATCACACCTATACGGAATCCCGTCCCCGATTCTCTACTTCGAAGACGATGACATGAGAGATGTAGTTGGTCCACATGAGGACGCAGTGGTGATCGGAGCAGAGATAGCGGGAAATGAGATTAGAAATTTTTTGATTGATGCAGGGAGCTCCGCTAACATAATGTTTATGTCAACCTACAGCCAGATAACAAACCCACCAACCATCCTACGGACGATAGTGGGTTTCACCGGAGCGAATGCCGATGTAGTTGGAGAGTTTGAAGGAATGGCAGAGTTGGGCCGAGGGCCATTCAAGAAAATATTCACGGTACTATTTGTGGTGGTAGATGCTCCCATCTCATACAACACCATCTTCAGAAGGTCCTGGTTGTCTAAGATGCATGTCGTACCATCCACTGTTCATCAGTGTTTGAAGTGTGTGGTAGGTAGCGATGTGGGAACGGTCAAAAGCAGTCAAAAGATGGCCAGAGAATGTTACAAAGTTGTGATGGCCCCCAAGCAAGTGAAGGGGGTCGGATCGAAAAAAGAATAGCCATCAGAGGGGTCTCCCGCGGATTCCAATCCTGTTGACGATCTAAGGGAGTCCCCTAGGTTCATGGTCCCTGATGAAGGTTGTAAGGATCATGTTTTTTGCCCCGGTAAAAGTCTCAAGATTGGTACAAGACTATCACAGGAAATAAAAAGAAAATTTACTAAAATTTCTTTCTACCAAGTTACATTTGTTTGCTTGGTGCACAGAAGATCTCATAGGGGTCCCAACAGATGTCATCTTTCATAGGTTAGCAATACAGAACAGTCTCTGTCTAATCATTCAGAAGAGAAGATCATTCTCTCAAGAAAAAATTGAAGCGATAATGGCAGAAGTGGAACATTTGACAAACGTGGGCCACATCCGTGAATCACAGTACCCTTTGTGGACGGCCAATCCAGTATTAGTAAAGAATAAAAATGCCAAGTGGCGTATGTGTGTAGACTTTACTGATCTGAACAGGCCTGCCCTAAAGATCCTTTCCTGGTCCCCAGAATTGATCAGTTGGTTGACTCGACATCCAAAAATTGTTTACTCTCATTTATGGATGCATACGCTGGGTACAATCAAATCCAGATGGACCCAAGGTACCAATATAGTACAATTTTTATCACTGGAAGGGGTTTGTATTGTTATAAGGTAATGTTATTCGGATTAAAGAACACTGGGGCAACATATCAGCGCTTAGTAAACAAAGCTTTTGAGAGTCAGATTGGTAGAAATGTGGAAGTTTACATCGATGACATGTTAGTTAAAATCCTCAGAGATGAGGATCACCTAACTGACTTGGAGGAAACCTTTGCCAATTTGGCCAAGATACATTTAAATTTGAACCCAGAAAAGTGTACGTTCGGGGTAAGATCCAGAAAATTCTTAGGTTACATAGTCAATGAACAGGGCATCGAAGTTGATCTGGTACAACTAAATGCTTTGTGTACTATAGACCCACCAAGAACAATCAAAGAGGTGCGAATTCTGACTTGAAGGCTAACAACATTAAACAGATTCATATGAAGGTCCTCGGATAAATGTGTCCATTTCTTCCATGTACAGAGAAAAGAAATTTTTTTCAATTGGACGCAAGAATGTTCGGATGCCTTTAATCACGTCAAACAACACCTCTCCTCCCCGGAAATCTTGACAAATCCACATCCGGAGGAGAAGTTGTTCATTTATCTGGCAGTGTCAGATTTTTCTGTAAGCTCAGTCTTAATCCGAGAAGAATCAAGTGTTCCGAGACCGATCTACTATGTGAGTATGAGTCTTTTGGACGTGGAAAATCGGTACCTCAAATTAGAGAAGTTAGCACTCTCACTAATAATATCTGCTCGAAAGATAAGGCCCTACTTCCAGGCTCATTCAGTTGTGGTACGAACATCTTTTCCACTAAAGAACATGTTGCAAAGGCCCGATGTATCGGGAAGAATCACAAAGTGGTCGGTAGAACTTGAAGACTTAGATATTGAATTTGAACCGCAAACCGTCATCAAAGCACAAACACTAGCTGAATTCTTGGTTGAATTCCATTCTAATCGGGGTGACATGGATATTAATGCAGAAAAATCTGTCCCATAGTGGATAGTCCGAACTGATGGGGGATCAAGCTCATCTGGTTGCGGTGCTGGAGTATAATTGACATCCCCGAAAGGAATTGCGATGTATCAATCCATTCAACTTGGATTCAAAGCATCAAACAATGAAGCAGAGTATGAAGCAGATTTGGCTGGACTAAGACTTGCAAAAATTTGCAGAGCCAAAAGAGTCAAGTTGATAAGTGATTCACAACATTTGTTGAACCATGCTTCAGGGCGATCAGAAGCAAGAAAATACCATTTAGTGAAGTACTTGGGGGTTTCAAAGGCTTTAACTTTAGATTTTGAGGAAATCAAATTTGAACATGTACATAGAGCAGGGAATTCAGTGGCTGATTCTTTGGCCAAGGCATCCTACTTAGAGAAATACCCATGGATAGTTACCCAAGAAAGTCCATCAATCATTAAGGGATCCGAGTTGGTTGAAGGAGGCATCGAGGCTTCCCAAATTTCTACAGCTCTAGTGAAAGGTTGGAGAAGTGAGATACAAGAGTTTTTAGTCCACGACATATTACCAGTTGATAAAGTAATGGCCAAAAGAATACGATTCAAGGCATATGGGTATTTGGTACTCGGTGATGTACTGTATAAGAAATATTGTACCCGGTCTTTACTTCTTTGTTTAGGGAATGATGAGTCACAATTGATACTTCCAGAGCTGCACGATCGGGAAGGATCCGCACATTGCGGTTACAAAACATTGATACGAAGGGTTCTTCTAGCTGGTTATTATTGGTTGACCATCTCTTCGGATGCAAAGGAGTTAGTACAGAAATGCGAAACTTGCCAACGATTTGCTAACTCGATCTATATGCCCGGTGTTCCCATCGAATCAATATCAGAGTCCTTGTCTTTCAACCAATAGGGTATCGACCTTTTCGGACCGCTCCCAATGGCCTCAGGAGGACGCCAAACGATCATTGTTGCGGTGGATTACTTCTCCAAGTGGGTAGAGGCTGAGTCATTAGTAGGAACAAGAGCGAAAGATGTGATCAGATTTATCATCTCTAACATTTTTTGTCGTTTTGGGGTACCAAGGAAAATTACGATAGATAACGGCCCACAGTTTGATAACAATGAGATGAGAGATTTTTGTGCCTCCAAAGGGATACAATAGTGTTTCTCAGCGCCCTTCCACCCTCAAACGGATGGTCGAGTCGAAGTAAGAAATCGGACAATCTTGGATGGGCTGAGGAAGAATCTAGAGGGTAAAGTTGGGAAACGGCCGAACTACTTGCAAGAAGTTTTATGGGCTTATAGAACCACTCATCGGACCGCAACGCACGAGTCTCCCTTCGCACTTGTTTATGGAATGGATGTGGTAGTACCATCAAAAACCATGTTCCCATCATACAGACTAAGCGAGTATTCCGAGGAGGGAAATGATAAAGGAAAGCGCACCAAGTTGGATCTAATAAAAGAAAAGAGAAGAAGGGCGCAATTAAATTCTTTACACTATCAGACTATGAGGAGCTGGTATGCATCAAAAGTTAGAAGAAAATAATTCAAGGTTGGGGATAAATTTTTAAGGAAAGTCTTCCTTCATACAGAAGAAAAGAGACTCGGAAAGCTAGCTCCAAATTGGGAAGGCCCATACATGGTGACCAAGAAGATAAAATCGGGGACGTATAGGCTAAAGGAGAAAGAATGGAGAGACCTTCCCCACCTTTGGAACATTGAGCACCTCAAAGTTTACTTAGAGTGAATGTGTAACATGTAAACGTTTTCTTTATCAGCTTATGTATATATCAGCGACATACTCTTTCCTACCCTGGTGGCGCAGGAAGGTTTTAATGAGGTGCCCTAATAGCTGACTCATATATAAAATTCCATTGCCTTCTTAAATTGATTCGTAGAAAGTTCATCTTTTTGAACTCAAAACGTATTCCAAAAAAGTTTGGACAAGAAAGTTCATATTTTTTTACTTAAAACGTATTCCAAAAAAGTTTGGACAAGAAAGTTCATCTTTTTGAACTCACAACACACTCCAAAAAAATTGCACAAGAGAATTCATCTTTTTGAATCATAAGTAAACAAGCATTAGATAAACTGAATCAGGGAAGAAATGTTTTGGTTAAGTATTACTTAAAGATTTGTTCCATCATAAATCCTCACAACATGAGGCAAATTGTACACAACAAAAGTTCGTTTCTTAGCAGGTCTTGGATACAAACAGTTAACAAAATAACAAAGGAAAAATTGTGTGCTTGCTAATCAGATGTAGAGTTTTCTTTACTGCCTTCTGGGGAATCAGAGTCTGAGGACGAGCTTTCTTAGTCATCGATGGACTCCAAGTCCTCCACAGAGATGCCTGCAGGGCGATGTCTTTCTATGACCCGCAGCTAAAGACTACTAAGATGCAAATTTGGAAACCTCTCAGACATCTCCAGCACCATAGCAGAACTTAGGTTGGCATCCCTTTCTTTGAGGCGAGTGACAATACCAACTGCATATTCATCAAGGCGCTTTTTCTACTCAGCCTCAAAGTTTTTCTTCAGAGATTTATTCTCCGCTGATAACTTCTCAATATCTTTGACTGCGTTCTGGAAGTATACCTTTGTTTTTGCACAAGACTCAGTGAGGCCATCCACCAGAGTATCCCGTTTAGTATATTTGGTAATAAACCGTTCTCGTTCATCGTCAAATTTTTTCTTCTCCTCAGAAAGTTCAGTTTCAAGGGAAGTAATGGTAGCTAAATGATCATTAGAAGTTTTCTTTTCCTTAGAAAGTTCGCCTTCGGCCTCCTTTAGTTGGGTGGACACTTCTGTTGTCTTGGCTAGCTCAACGGTCAGCTCCTTCACTTTTTCTGTTCAGTTTTCTCGGAAATCAATGTCTCGACCTGGGAAGATATCTCTGACTGCTTGGCAAGCTCATATGTTAAATCTTTTGCCTTTCTCTTCAAGTCGGCCACCTCAGAGGTCAGTTTCGTCACCTTAGCTCTTCTTTGAAAGACTTCACTCTTGTAGAGATCTTTGCGGTTGGCTTTACGTTCGAGGAGGGTAGCAGCGCGAAGTAGTTTGTTTAACTTGTTCGCGACGTATTCGTTCTCATAAACGTCAAAATAAGCTGAAGCAGGATTCTCCTTCTTCGAAGGTTTCTTCTTGCGGTTGCCTTTTCTGAAAAACAAACTCCTCCCGGAGTCCGAGTCATCCACTATAACCTTTTTTATAGGAGGCAAGCTCGGAAAGGTTGTGTTATCACTCTCTCCTCCACTTTCAACTATCTTCTACTTTTACTCAACAGTAGTTTTTACTCAACACTACCATGCGGCCTCATCTAAAAATAATTGCAAGCTTCTTTCAACACGGCTTCATCTAAAAAGAATGGCCAATTGCCAGCTTCTTTCAACACTACCATGCGGTCTCATCTAAAAAGAATGGCCAATTGCCAGCTTCTTTCAACACTACCATGCGGCCTCATCTAAAAAAAATGGCCAATTGCCAGCTTTTTTCAACACTACCATACGGCCTCATCTAAAAAGAATTGCCAGCTTCTTTCAACACTACCATGCGACCTCATCTAAAAAGAATTGCCAGCTTCATTCAATCCCTTTTTCTGAATGTGGGTATGAGGGTCGATCTGAGGGCCTGGGTCCTCTTGTTAAACTAGAGTAGAGCTGTTACCGGGTCGGGTCGTACCGGGTTTCGACTGGATCGAGACCGGACCGTTAAGATACCGGGCCGGTCCAGCCCGGACCGAAAAACCAAGGGAGCCAGTTTTGATGACCCGAGACCGACCCGGTAAGGTAACGGACCGGTCTGGCCCGGACCGATATGCCAAGGGAGCCAATTTTATGACCCGAGACCGACCCGGTAAGCTTATGGACCGGTATGGCCCGGACCGGTCTGGCCCGGACCGATAGACAAAAAAACCCAGTAAAAACCTAGTATTACAAGATAACACTAAATATACATTTCGCTCAATTAGAGCTGTTGCTTCCTAGAACTAATAACATGTGCATAGGAATCAGCTCGCATACGCAGAATCATTACTCCGAATGCAGCTGCGCAAACTAACGACAAGTGTGCATACGCAAAATCTACCGAACACAATTAACATGCAACACAATCTATGTATCCCAAGCATAATTATAGTTCATGAGCACCAGCATTTGGATAAAAAGACTACTATATATATATATATTCATGTTTTAACACCTCCACAACAAACATAGTCTAACTCTAACACCACCTTCTCCTACATTTCACAAGAGACTAAAAAAGACCTAAGAAAACTTTTGTGCCACCATATTTACTATGCTTTTCCAATTGCTCTTCAAGATACCTTAAAACCAAGGTCTCAAACCCCATCTTTCTATCTTCTGCTAGCTATCTGAATTGTTTTACCAAGCAGCTCGTCCCAATACCTGTCTCTCCAACTTCACTATTTCTGCCGCCGTTGTTCAATCTCGTAGACCCTGAAACAGAAACAAGTAAATATTTGAATTCCGATTGCTGTATAGTTCTGAGCAAATAAGAAAATGAAACACAAAGAAAAGAACCAATTCAGTTACTTGTTTGACACTCACTGTTAAACGACCTGTCATAACAAAAGCCATACATACGATTGGACATGACATTAACTGAAGTTACTAACCATATAAAAAAGAAAGCATGAGGGAAATGAACAAAACTTACTAGAAACATACATGGCATAGAAAGTTAAAAGTTTTTTCATATATATTTTGGTTTCTTGTTTAAATGCGTCGAACAATGTCTGGCGAGGCGTGCGTTTAAATTTTGCGTAAAGACAGAAAAGATCCATTGTAGCTGCCTTGATACATACCTGGTTTCAGGTTCACAACATAAAACAACTGTTAAGGTAACGACATCATTTTTGGATCTCACATATCTGGATTAGTCTCTTCAGGAACAACTGTTAAGGTAACGACAGCATTTTGGATCTTACAATTACAACTTTAAATGGGTGTCCTACTCTGTCCCCCATTATCTCATTTACCTGTCAATTAGATACTTCATACAAAATCAGTGTTCAACCATGAAATAGATATACCCCCTAGACTAGTGTTGTATGCTTATTAAATGAAAGCTTTGATTCACTTTTCTATCATATACTAGGGCTCTGAACATGCCACATTACTGATTTCACACGAGACTGATTTCTATCACAAGAAACATTTGATATTCATATTCTTCCAATCGGAAAAAACTAATCAACAAACGAGAAGACTATACCTGAGAAAACAGAACACTGTGGCAGAAGAAAATCAAAGGAAGTTCGAAATCCAAATTGCTGGAGCAAAATCCTTAACCTTAAACAACGCAAACAGAGAGGGAATACGTATTAAATTGATGAAGTTAGGTTATCAGAGAAACCGAAAAAGAAAAATACAGAAATTAGAGTTTTACGAAGCTTACCTAAACGAAAATTGATCTGAGACGACGGGAGAAGAAGGTGAGAGTAGAGAGAGAGGGGCTGCGTATGCAGTTTGTTGCAGAGAGGTCTGCAGTTGTGTTAGGGTTTGGGTGGGTTAGGGAAATCTTTTTTTTTTATATACATCCTTGGTACCTGGCGGACCGGTAAGAAAATCGGATTCAATTTTTGGCCTCCAACCCGCCCCCTAAATTATTCGGACCGGTCTCGGGCCGATTTTATCAGACCGGTCCCGGACGGGTTATCGGGTTGGGAGGCCCAATAACAGCTCTAAACTAGACTAGCTTTTCCTCATCCAGGGGACCCTTCTAAACTAAGGTACCCACTAATCTATTACATTGTCATTTATTATCGCTTTTGCTATTTTTAAATTGAAGAAAACTAGATCCAATTTTATTTTTATACATAAAATACAATTACACCCGTTGCAATTCTAGAATTACAAACACCTGTCATGTTAAGGGTATTCAAAATTATCACTATCCTACTTTTGTTTGTTTTAGATTATAATTTCCAAACACGACCTAAATTTGTAGCTTCAGTATGTTCTAAAAACTAATATTCCGACAATAATATATACAAAATGTAAGAAAGCATTCCCACATATAATGTATCCGATGTGTCAGATATAATGATCTGATTAGAGTCATTTTTTAATCACGATTATATAAAAGAGATATGCAAGAAAATATGCAAGAACGGAAAAGAACAAAAAAGAGACCAGAAACTGAGCAGCAAATTATATAAAATATAATAACTTGATCTGAAATAGAGACAGACAAGGAACTACATTCAAAGGAAATACACCAAATCCATAACTCTTTAATTACTAGGATAACTACCAAAATCTTGCGCCATCAATATCCGCAACTAAACCCGATTCTTGAAAATCATAAATCGGCATCACTTCACTTTCCGTGCTTAGCCTTAGAGTGAGATGCAAGACCAGTTTCTGAGCCAAAAGTCCTGTTTATAAAAAAAAGCTCAGCTTAGTGACATTTTTCAGACCGAAAGAGAACAACAATCGAAGGTAATGAAAGAAAACATATCCTACTTCTTGCAGGGAGAGCACGAAAATTGACCACCAGATTTTGGAGTCTGGGGCTTCCCTCCTTTCTTAGCTGGGTGAGGAGTTGCGGTGTGACCCTTCTTTCCTTCTGCAACAAATAAAATATATCATTACAGCAAACTACTGAGAGATATCCCCAGAGACACATCATATGATGTATACCACTTACCTGACTTAACAGGGCTGGCTACTTTGGCCTTCTTTGAGGAGACTGGAGTTTTAGCTGCAGAATCATTGTTCCTCTTCTTTCCCTGAGGAACTTCCTTCTTGGGAGTCTCTTCCTCCTCTTCCTCGGAAGAATCATCCTCATCCATCTCATCAGCATCATCAGAGTCATCATCCTCATCTTCAGAGTCATCCTCCTCATCAAACTCGGAATCATCAGACTCATCTTCTTCTGATGGAACAACAACTGGAACTGCAGGCGCAACTACAGCCCTTTTAGGTTTAGAAGCTTCAACAGCTTTGTTCTCCTTCACAGGCTTCGCTGGCTTTGCAGCAGCAACAGCACCGTTACCTTCTTACAATAAGAGGCTCGGTAAGCATATAAACACCCATTTTAAGTGCAGTAAACGAAATTAAAGAAAACTATATACCATTTTCAGTTGCCAAAGGAAGATCCTCTTCATCCGACTCGAAATCAGAGAAGACATCTTGGTCCTCCTCATCACCGATAGGAGTTTTGTAACCCAATAGAAACAAACTTCCACTCTTCGAGTTGTGAGAAAGCTCAAACTCTTTCTCAAATACCAAATCCAAAGAGACTTGGGGGAATTTATCGTGAGAAAGTGTGGCTACAAGAAGCTTTTGGTCCCCAACCTTAACGTATAGAGGTACGTTTTCACTTCCCTTACCATTAGCCTCACCAATGGACACCTACAGCAAACCCCACATTTAATACAAAATCAAAATGATAGCGAGCAACTAACTGTTCACAAACACTTTCTGAAGAATAATCTCTCGGCATATTCTTTTCAGTATTCACAAAACATAGTGTGTATCAACTGTCACTTACTTGAGAAAGATGGATCAAGTTCTCCTCTTCAGGAACAACCTTCAAAGGCTTTCCAGCTTTAACTTCAACGCCTACATGAAGAACAGCGTATATCTAATAAGCATGGAGCTGAATACTACACGCGTTATATCTATATAAGAGATTGAATACCAATCATATAGTACATAGAGGGTAACTGATAGCTCAAAATCATCATACATAAAGCTAATAAGACTGACTCAGGCTTAACGTAAAAATATCAAAGATCTATAATATGAATCAAATTTACACAGGAAATAGTAAACGAGCGAGCAATCAAACGGAGAAAACAAATTATACATCAAAACGACACGGAATCAAGCTTCAATCATGAAGTAAACAAATAGCTAACAACCTAATCGAGTAGAGCCTAATGGTATGAAGAAGAAAACTGGAAGGAGAATAAAATAAAAGAAGTCTTACCCCAAAACTCCATTTTTGATGATGAGCGAGAGAGATTTAGGGTTTATGGAGAGTTGTTTGGAAAAAGAGCGAAGTGAGAGAGGCGGAATAATGTAAGGTTTGGGTTTAATTTATAAGAGGAATGCCGCTCGCTCAGGGTTTTGGTGATTTGAGTAAAACTAGGGTTTAGACTTTGACGCCAAATAGGTTGGGCTTTCTGTTATTCTGCCATTTGGGCCCAGTTTAGGTTTGTTCTCTATCAAATTCGGTTTTGTTCTTTTTCAGGGGGTTTATTAATTTTAAAAATAAAATCAGGGGAATAATAAATATTATTGGACGGTTTTAGATGAAATTTTTAATTATTAAAAAGTATCTGAAATAAATTTTAAAATAAAGTACTATTTAATATTTGATTTTAGTATATATTTTTTATATTTTTATAATGTTAAATGTTTTTTCTATTTTTTAATTGATTTTTGGATTTTTTTTAATAAATACAACAAAAATTAAAAAAAAATGTTGGGTGTGGTCTGCTGTGATTAATTCTCATTATATACGTCTAAAAAATCGAAATTTTAATTATATATTATTTTATTATTTTAAAAACAACGATGCATTTCTAACAATTTCATTTTAATATTAACATATCTTGAAATTGATTCAACCTAAATACCTAAAAATATAACTCAATTTTCTTACTCAAAATACTTATAAGTATTATTTTTTTATTTTTTTTTCCAAGAATGACCGGAAGTTAACAGATGTTTGGGTTGAATCAACATATTAGTTTGCAGTTTACAATATCAATGGTCATCCAAGTATGATCCCATGCTCCTTGCTTAGAGGTTCTGCTTGTCCTTCTTCCACCTCTTGGTTCCTTAAGGTCTTCAGTCTTTTGTGTGAAATCTGCAAGAAAGAAGAATATCGTAGTCAAGTTTTTCAACTTGCTAAACCGTTAGTTTACCTTAAGAACCTCTAATATGTCCTAATTCCATTGAATCTAATAATAATATGGCAGATAGATCATGAAATGTATGGTTTACATCAATTGTGAAGTTATCTTTTATTTCAAAGGCATGTTTTGTTATGAGTCCGCAGCCAAATTTTGTTCTCTATATACATGCTTGATAGTCATTTGAGATTTAAGCAGGTTTCTACAACATTGCAGAATGTTTTCTAAATGCCATGGATATTTCCCTATATCTAACATGTTGAATAGACCTAAACAGTTAATTTCAATGTCAATTAAAGTCAGTTTTTCATCATTACAGTGAATTAAACCATTCAATAATGCAATTATTTCAGCATTTATAGAAGAACATTTGCCAATTAAACCTCCCTTAGCTAATATTAGGTTTCCTAGTTCATTTCTTAGTACAAAACCATAACTTGATTCACCATTTATCAACGAGGAACCATCACAGTTTAACTTGAGATGCTTATGAATAGGCTTGTTCCATTTTATGTATATGAAAGGTTTGGACAGTTTTGTATGATTAAAACATCCTAATTGTTTAGCTATATCAGAATCATATGACCAATGCTTTCTAGTAAGAGTTGCTTTATATGAATAAAAGTTTTGTTACTCCTATTACTAAATAAAACACAAGTTATACAAGTGTGACATTGAATCATTTTTAATGGAAAATTATTATATAGAAAAAATATAAATAACAATAAAAAATCAAGAATAAATACCTTCTCCGACAATCATAGATTTGTTTGGCCACTCACTCGAAAGAATTAAAGAGTTTCGATTGTTTATTCATATTTGCAGTGAAATTGAGAATTGGATGGTCATTTGTTGATTCATTCTTTTATAATATAAATGCGTGGTGAGACGTAAAGAACCGTATTCGTTCTCATAGCTTTGCCGGGTGAATTTATTAAATCAATTCAAACAAATCAATTATAAACAATTAAACAAATCAATAAAATCAAGCAAACAAACCCAAACAAATAAACTAAACAAACCCAAACAATTGAACAAACTCTAACAATTAAACAAATAAATTCAAAAAAATCTAAACAAATCAATTAAACATATGGAAAAAAATCATCTATAAATTTAAATAAGTTTTTCAAAACAAACCACATGAAATTTTTGAACAAATTCAAACAAATCATTAAACCAAATCAAACAAATCAATATAATATTTTTCAAGACAAATCAATTAAGTGAAGTTAAACAAACCAATTAATTATTTTTTACAAAGCAATTAAACAAAATCAAACAAATCAAGTAAACAAATTCAAACAATTTATACAAATCAAATAAATTAAACAATCCAGACAAATTAGTTAAAAAAATTCAAATCCATTTGAAACAAGTCAAGTAAACAAATTCAAACGCATCAATTAAAAACAATTAAACAAATCAATAAACAACAATTAAATAAATTAAAATTAAACCAAACAAATCAATTAAAAATTCAACAAATAAATTTCAAAATCAAACAATTAACTAATTAATTATAATAAATCAATTTATATCATTAAAAGCATTCGAACTCCTTAAATTTTCTAATTAAAATAAGGATTTTATTGTTAATATAAAATTCATTTTATGTTTTAGGGTTGTACATGGCTACCAATAATTCATCATTAACACAATTTGAGGTGTGAATTTAAATTTTAATTCTCCTACAATTTTATCACTAAACATGTGAATTTAAATTTTAATTCTCCTACAATTTTATCACTAAACATGTGAATTTAAATTTTCATTCTCCTACAATTTTATCTCTAAATATGACTCTTCTATTGAATTTAAGGATTTCAAGATAGCTTAGATAGAGAAACGATGAAAGTGGGGGAGAATAGACAATTTAGGTTTGCGGAAAATATGAAAGAATAAAAGGGGAGAGTAGTTATATGTACGCTTGATTTTAGGTTATAAAAAAAATTATGGATTAAATTATGTTGAGAGTGTTTTGAAATTTTTCAAAATATTTGATGTTTAATAAAGGTAAAATTCAATATAACTATTTATTAAGAATTGATTTGGGTTGATCATATACACGAATTATGTATTCATAAAAAGATTAAATTTTAGTTAGGAACTTTCCATTAAAATTTTAAAAAAGAAAAAAAATGATCATAATTTGTAATTTCACGATATCAATATTAAGTATTATTCAAACCTAGTTTTTTATTAACTTGATTGCGTTTTTAGCATAAGTGGTTTGTGATTGTTTTTCTGACCTTCTAGGTTGTATCTCAATTTTTAGATTTTTATTATTACTTCTGATTTGTTCCCCGTTTGTAATTTTGATTCACAGGTTGTGAATAACTTCGAATCTGTTTTATAAAGTTTGAATGAAGATTGATTTTTTTATACAAATTTTATAGTTTTTTTACGTTTTAAATCACCTAAATGTTTGCTAAATTGATTTAAATGATATGATCTCTTTTTTTTTTTTTTACTTTTTAGGTTTTGAATTACAATTGTTTTTTGTTTAATTTGTTTATTGGTTTTGTGTTAATGAAAAAAAAACATGTAAGATATCATTCAAATTTGATTTGCAAAATCATATTTTTTATTTTAAAAAACACATAATTATATAATTATTTGTTTTGATACAACATATTAGGCATTTTCGTGAAAATAATTAACTTTTATTATGTTTTTATTACAATTTTATAAACTATACCATTTTTATTTGAAAAATATACTTTTTTATTTTGTTTGTAATTATAAGCTTGAATTTTTTATTTATTTATTTATGACTACTAAAGAGATTCCTAGTTAGGTTTCGGCCCAAGTTTGAAATAACATTTAGTTACGCTTTACAAATTGTATAGATAGGTTTAATAGACATAATATGTATGATGATCCATTTGTATGTTAATGTCCTCAAAATTTATTATATATACATCAAATTATTTATTTTTTTAAAAGCTTACTACTACTTTATTAGTATTTTATCTCTTATTTACATATGAGTAAGGCCGACTATCGGTCTGGGCCTCATCGATGCTTAACATATATGAGTTTATTTATAAAACTAATCTTTTAATAGTCTCAAGCTCGGAGTGGATGATTTATAAGCTTGAGTTAAATGATTTATAGTCGGAGGGTATTTTGGGTAGTTTGTCAATTGAGTATTAACTTTTAAGTAGCAAGTAGAGAGATAAGAGAGATGTGTGCTTGTATTTAATATTTTTAGATATAGTCTAACATATTAAATGATGTTGGTTGGGGGATTTATACTAGTTTTGTGACCAATGGGCCATCCGGGTTCAGGCTTTAAAGTCCAATACCAAAGACGGGTCAACATTAAGCACACAGCTGAGTCACGGTCCACTTAGGTTTACTATTCACCAAAAAGTGAGTTTGACAAAGAGGATTATGAACGAATTTTTCCTCGAACAACCACCATGACTAATGTTGTGATTTATGAATGAGAGTCTTTTGCAGTATCAAGTGAGCATGATACTTTGGACCACACAATCTTGGGTTATATCAGGCCAATCGTTGATCTGGAAAGACAAGTCAGAACTCATGCTAATGACATAGTTTCTATTAGCACAAACAATCAAATTTTAAAGAGTTGTATTTCATCCGAACAACATAATGTAGAGACATAGTGTAGAATTATATAATTCTATGAGTGACTCCAACGTTACCCATATTAGATTACGAGTTTTCCGTTCAACTACCCATAAGGTCTTTCATTAAGGATAAGAAAACTTCAATCGTAAAGAAACCCTCACCGTTCATCGTTATGAGATCGGACACTGAGAACGCTACACACCGAAGAGTCACTCGACTCACCTATGCTAGCAGTACCCCTCCCACTTCTAAAGGCACGCGTTCATGAGCAATAAACCCTTCTGCCCAGCTTCCAGTGGACGCGAGTCCATCACTTCCTCTCAATAAGGCTACGAAAGAAACTAATGGTGTTAAATTGTCCGAACAACCCATTGTAATGGAAGAGCGCATGAAGGATAGTGGGGAAGACACTCCACTAGAAGACGGGGAATAATACATATCGGATCAGGCAAGTAGAAGAAAAGTGGGACTGCCAAATAATGAGTCACTTCTGGAGTGCTTGGAAGGAAAAGTCGGGCCCAACTTTTGTAAGGTTAGTGTGAAATATATACTCATAATGCCGACTTAGATCAAATAAGAACTAAATGGGGCTTTCCGAAGTCTATTAAAGTAAGGATTTTTATCACTCCGGAAACCCTTATAGACAGTAAAGCTAATGAGATGATGGTATACACCGAGGTGCTGAATTGGGGTCTTGGTTTCCCCTTAGACCCTAAAATAGTTATATATTTTCACCTAATCAAACTCTGCCGAAGCCAATTGAGCCTGAATGCCTGGTATACCCTGATAGTCAGCATCATCGTTTCTAGATTGTCAAAAATTCCAATGTATATGGAGCAGTTTGCTGTTGTGGCTAGTTTGCATAGAAACCATGAAATCCCTTTTTATCATTACAGCATGGGAAACGACTACAAAGTAGTGAATGATCTGTTGAAGGCTGAGAAACCATGGAGGACTCAGTTCCTTTTCGTAAGTGAAGATTGGGAGAACGATAAGAAGATAAACTACGAGTCAAATATAAACCAACTGAGTAGATACTGGAAGAGTTCAGGTAACTCTTGTTCAGTTTTTTATTAGTATTTAGATTTTATGTTGATATACCAAACTGATAATTGTGTCTCTTTGTAGTTTTTTCAAAAAATTTCTTAGAGCATTTGGAGGCTACAAAGGCTACATTTGCCAAGTTAAATCAATGGGCATTAAATAATTGGGGCTGGGTTTTCACAACTGTTTCACTTCTGGAAAGATGTTGAGGTCTCACTTGTGAAATACCACTGGAAGCAAAAATATTTATTGGGAACAACTGACCATTCCCTCTTCATCAGATGTCATCCTTAAACGAACTGAGATGAATGATGGCAAACTCTACTTACCAGCCCAAACCAAAGCTCCTAGCCACCTGGACAAGTTGAAGAAAAATAATAAGAAGAAGAAAGTTGAAGTCGACCTATCTCAACAGTTTCCCAAAGCAGCTAGTTCGGAGAATCCTGGAGGAATCAATGTCGTTTTGTTAGAGGCAGTTGCTACAACAATTAGTGAGGTTGTGGGATCGAATCCATCACTCCAACTCAAGAAGAAAGGTCATAAAAGGCGCAACCAAGGAGGTGACCGAAGGGCTAGAAAAAAGAAAAAAGATGTCATAGGGTCAGAAATCATACTTCGTCCTACAGAAGTTTCTCTCACACTCCCAACTGATATTCCTCATAAAAACGAAGTACACGCTAACCCCCTCCCTCCCTCTCCGGTATTTCCTACAGTCGATCCACATGACTTAGGTAATATGTATTTAAGTGAGTTTGACAAAGAGGATTGTGAACGAATTTTTCCTCAAACAACCACCATGACTAATGTTGTGATTTATGAATGAGAGTCTTTCGCAGTATCAAGTGAGCATGATACTCTGGGTCACACAATCTTGGGCTATATCAGGCCAATCGTTGATCTGGAAAGATAAGTCAGAACTCATGCTAATGACATAGTTTCTATTAGCACAAACAATCAAATTTTAAAGAGTTGTATTTCATCTGAACAACATAATGTGGAGACTTTATGTAAAGCGAAAGAGCAACTGAAATCCGAGTTGCAAAAAACTAAAGTTTCCTAAGAAGATCTCCAGACCAAATATTATGAACTGGAAACTACCACCTCTACTGAGATCAACTCTTTGAAGAAACAACAAACCACCAATGGTAACACTATCAACACCTTGTCCATAGAGAAAGAGAATTTAGAGAAACTTCTTAAAGAGAAAGAAAAAGAAAACACTTTTTTAAAGAAGAATCAAGCTCAATAGATAGCTGCAGGAATATAGAAGTATGCTGCTGGTGTTGTGGATTCCTTGGAAAAAAGGGATGAAAGTATCAAATCGGATATGGTCCTGCTATTTCATGAGACATTTCCAAAGAAAAACCTTGGACCTTTATGAAAGTTCGTACAATATGAGGAGATACCTTTTTATACCATACCAGATGGTGATAAACACATTTATTCTTCACCATGTGATAGTGATTCTAATGAGAGAACCTATTAAAGCTCAAGCACTGATGCCAATAGTCCCCAGAAAGATGAAGGTAAGGAAAAAACCGAAGGGAACGGGCCTTAAAGTTATTGTGTTTACTTTTTATGTTTAAGACTAAATTCCTTTGATGGCCAAAGAATTCTGTTATTTTCTTTCAAATTTTGTTTTGTGAACCAGAGTCCTTGGATAACCAAGGCATTGGACATATTTTGATCAATGTTTAATGTTTACTTTCCTTTCGTATGTACTTCTTATGAGGCCCAGCAATATTCCTCAAATCATCCGTATCAAAAACTATGAATGGGAAAGGGGTTTGCCACTGATGGGAAGACATTCCCCCTCCAATTGAGTGGCCAAACTGCGGGCATACCTCTTCCTTGATGAAAGGGTGGGTGTTGTCACAGTATCTCCTCCAAAGATGGTTAATGACTCAAAGAAACTGATTAGTGCGGACACCGTCTTGGTTTGTTCTGTTATGAATCCCACCTTATTCCGAGTTGTATCAGGATCCAGATACTCGTAATCAACATCGAATCTTTCAAGAATCATCACTGCCCCTTCTTGAGCATATGTTCCAGGATTGTTTGTAGTGTCCATCGGAGAAGCATTGTCAGGTCTGTTTCCACCTTTTCTTTTGACATAAGCTCCCAGTTTCCCTCTTTGAATAAGGTTCTGCACTTCCTATTTTAATGCTATGTAGTCTTGAGTGTTATGGCCTATATCATTATGATACTGACAAAAACAAGTATTTTGGCTTTCTTTGGGAGACTGCAAGGCTGCCAGTTTTCGAAAATGGACTTCCTCCTTAGTCTTACCATAGATTATGGCTACATTTTCCCTTAACTCTACAAACCACTCAGGTTGAACCCAAAAACCTTTTTTGCCTCTTGATTGTTGGCTCTGAGCCTGATTCTGGTTGGATTGAGTTTGTTTAGACCGGTTGGAACCTTGTTTGGTCTCCTTAGCCTTATAGCCAGACTAGTTAGCTGCTGGAGGAGCTGTTGTAATGGACCTCACTTGACGGTGCACCTTGGTTTTCTTTGTTTCTTCCACATTAATCTGCTTTCCTACTTGATTTAACAGACCACCCCAAGTCATAGTTTTTTTCCTGGTTACGGAATCAGCCAATTTCCCAGGATTTAACCCATGTCCTAGAGAAGCAATTGCCACCTGCTTGAAGAAATCTACTAATTCGTTCTTTGTATTCACGAATCGACTTATGTAGTCTTTTAAAGACTCGTTTGGTTCTTGGGCAAATGGTATCCCCATTACCCTTCATCTCTTTACTTTTAACGAATTGCCTTTGGAAGGCAACCCAGAATGTATCAAAGTTTCTAATATACCCTTGAGGTAAGCTATTATACCATTTAAGAGCACTTACTGTGAAAGTTTCGGAGAAGACTCTGCACAAGATTTTTCCATCATCATCATCATCAAAATTCAACATGAAGTTCTTGAATTGCTCTAGATGGTTGTCTGGATCTCGACTTCCATCGTACTTTTCTATTTTGGAGCTGTCAAATCTTTTATGTAGGTTTCCGGACAGTATTTTTGCAGACAAATGTGACTGCCTCCATTTCTTATTATGACTAAAGACTGTATTTTCATTAGGCGTTGCAAAAATACCTGGTTCGGTCTGAAAAGCAAAATGAGCTATCAACAATTGATCAGCATGCCTGTAGGATGACCCTCTGCCCAGATGCCTTTTAAGCCTACCATGCCTATCCCTCTTTCTTGAATAATTTTTTATTAATTTCATCTTTTATCTAGATTTCCCCTCATCACTGCTTGATGACAAATATTCCTCAAGCTCAGTCTCATTCGAAGAGCTACTGGAGGAATCAGACTCTGAACTTTCAACAGGCTTAGACCGATGTGTCTTCTTAGAGCTAAGATGAGTCTTTTTTGAACTAAGATGAGTATTTAGCGATGGGTCGTTCTCCCCATGATTGTCAGTATGGTGAATAGCTGACACCCTTGATTTATCCCCGATACATTTCTCTGTTTGTTTTATGGCCCTTAGCACTTCTATCTCTACTCTCAGCTGATCTCGCTCCTCAATAGCGTATTCCTTATTCTCCCTAACCGTTTCCACCACAAGAGGTGGAGTACCTTGCTCGTTCAGATCCATCCGAACTGTGTTTCTTACTAGTTTTGAATGTAAAATTTAGGCACCTTCGTGCTCCCACTGTGGTCGCCAATTTGGTTTGGTTTATTTTTGGGCTAGAGGTAGTTTTGTATAGTATTTTAGTAAGTTTGGGGTATTTTATGTTTAGTGTGAGGAGTAGTGAGATAATTAAGCAACTTGCTTCTATTAAATGTTGATCACCATCATTAATGAGAGTGCTTGGGGTATTTATACTTTTAATTAATAACACATGCGCTGACCGGGTCAATTTGTGAAACTGGGTCGAGTTTAAGGACCCAATAGTTTTTAAGTAGATTAGCAAATAGCTTAGTAAAAAAGTGTTCACATTTGTCCTGTTCGGATTTTATAGTGGAATGATAAGGTACGAATTACCCCTGTATGGATTGAATAGTAGGTTGTGACTGTAATATCTGAACTCATCAATGTTGACCATGGGGGAGGGGGTCGACTTCTCTAAAAAAACAATGTTTATATCACAACAAGTCTCACACAAGGCGTCAAAGTTGGTTCATAAGTCATCATAATTGTTGAACCGGTAACATAATAAGGTAAAAAAAACATTACCAAGCCATTACGCTCAAAGTATCTTTATAGCAGTTGTGGATCCAAATTTTAAACAGCTAACAAAGTCACATGCGCTAAAATGTAAGGATCAAACAATACAATTCGAACATGTATGGTCCAAACATTTTGGTATTTTATGTTCAAACCCTACTTAAATCCCTGCTAGTAGAACATAAAGTTGTACAATATGGTCACGTGTTCTCTTGTCTAGTAAATATTAGTTGGATATTTACTTCCTAATTTAAACCAATACAAGAAGGATAAGTACGATAGTTCAGGGGATCCATAACACAACATGTAGCAGCTTAGAAATGAAATAATATCTTTTAAGGGTGATGATAAAGTTTATATCGCATTTCTTGAAGATTGACTTGGTTCGATCAATATTCCATGGGGTCTATCCTAAGTTTTAATATGTTATGGACCTTATTTATAAATCAATTTAGGGCCAACAAATTTTTTAAGAGTCATGACGATTATACAATATATTAGAAAAATAGCCCAATGGTAGTTTAAATGACTACACCTTTTGTTTCATTCAAACCAATAATAGTTTAGAAGATCGCGATAAAATTGTTGCATGTACCTTCTAACATCAGGGGATCTTTTATGGCTTGTTAGCGGGAAAATGTAATGAAGAAAATGCATTTTTATCAGTGAACTTACCCATTATTGATAGTCGTTTTGTAGTTATTGCGTTAGTTATCATTAGTTATCTAATTTTGTTAAATCAAACAATTAGTTACCCAATGAAAAATGATTAACAAATTTAAACACTGATATGAACAAATTAGTTGAAATATGGTAATTTATATTAATTACATGCGAGACTACTGTATTTTTACTACAAAAATGATTAAAACTAGATAAGAAATATGTGAGACCATATGGAATTTAAACATGCGAGTTGTGAAGATATTAATTAAGTTACGAATGCAACAAACATACAAGACTATCCCAATCAAAACATGCGATATGAAATAAAAATAAGATACGGGAGTACTGAAACTAAATATGTGATTCTACTGTAACTAAACATGAAAGACTACTGCAATTAAAATATACGAGACTACCACAATTAAAATATACGAGACTAAAACTTGCAGTATTTTACAAAAAACAAATGTTTGTTTACTTACAAAATACTTAAGTTTATATAATATATAACATCACAAAATACTTCATTAAGCAAAATTCCAATTAACGTTTATGTTGCCATTATTAAAGAAATGATAAAACATTCGTGCTCTTGTCAATGGGCACATGTTTCCACTGTATTCGTTAGTAACAAACCCATTATGGATAAAGTTTTTTGTGTATTTGCAATATATTCAAATGAGTAAACCCAAACAATGTTGTTGGTATGGATGACTATAATGGTAAATTCTTTTAATATTGTTGGCCCATAATCTCAAAGAATATTTGATAAAAGCTATTGAGATCTCCTTTCTTGGCCATCTTCTTCTCCATGACATTTATGCCTCCATAATTTTCTTAATCCCCAAATAGGACTCATAAAAAAATTGAAATGAATTTAAACCTATTAACTTGTGTACTTTACTTAACATAATCATTTCAAAACTACTGAATGATAGAATCTCTATAATTCTTCTTAAGATTATATTTAAGGAGCAAGGAGGACTCATCAAATGTATGAATATTCAGGATAATATCCTTATGGCTCAAGAACTATCTCGAGACTTAAATAGGAAAGCAAGAGAATGAAATATTATGGTCAAAATACACATGCCAAAAGCTTTTAACATGTTTTTTTTAACTTCATTATAAGAATTAAAGTCTTTTGGCTTTGATGCAATATTTCCTTTATAGAATTTTGAAGAGTATAAACTCTGTATGGTTCTCAATCATAGTTAATAGATAATTACATAGTTTTTTAAGTCTTCGAAGGGTGTTAAAAAAGAGGATCATATATCCCATAGTTTATTTATCTTTGCTGAATATATATATATAATTAAAGGCTCATAAATTTGTTTGAATACAAGAAAAAATTGAGATAGAAAACTATAAATACTTTAGATATTCTTTGTTTGATATTTTTAGATAATTTTATCATATTTGTAAATGGATCATCTCAAAACATCAAAGAAATCAGTAAGTTTTTTCAATACTATAAAGATAGGTCTGGCCAAATAATCAACAAAGCCAAAACTAAAATATTCACATCCAAAATAAGCATGATACAAGGACTAAAATGATTGAAAATATTGTTGGATTTAAACATTGTCATATTTCACTCAAGTATCTAGGTATAACAGTCCATACAAGTAATAGGGCTAGTAACTTTGATGAACTAGTTACTAAAATTAGGAAGAAGATACTTGAGTGAGACAACAAGCTTCTACTATTTGGTGGGAGACTTACCTTTATTCAATTAGTCTTAACAATTATACCTATATACCATCTTCAAATATGCCTCCTCCCAAAGGTAGTTATATGCATAATAGGTATAATGTGTAACATGTTCTTATGAGGATCTATAGATTTTAACCTTGCTATTAACCGGTTCAAATGACTTCACCTTTGTAAACCCTATGAATAGGGTGGCCTAAACATAAGAAGATTATAAGATCTCCAGTCCTCCTACTTATGTAAACTATGGATTAACTTCAGAGCTCAGAAAATCTTATCGTCCAGATATATGCTATATGTATACTGTCCTAATCTCCAGCCACTTATTATTCAAGTAACTCATATAAGATCTAAAATATGGAAACAATTGTTGAGTATCATAAGTTTAGCTAAATGTTTCATCTATTTGAATTTTTTGTCATGGTAATATTGATTTTTCGATTGATAAATGGTGTGATATGTATCCATTTATCTCATTCTCAAATGAGGAAAATACATCACGGTATTCCAAAGAAAAAATTAACAAATATTGGAGTGATGGTTCCCGAATCTTAAAGAAACTTAAGAAAGAAATTCTTCTCTCTGATATAGAGAAAATTAATAAAATCAGTCTAAAAGACTCAGAAGAGGATTATTTGAAATGGTCACTCTCGGATGCTAGTGAATTTAACACTAAGAATAACTGGAATAAATAAAAGCAACATGTCCAATTTTTTCAATAAAATCTAGAATAATTTTAGATATTCCAAACGTTCAACATTAAGTGTATCTTCCAACATTTTTTTGGCTCAAATGATTCTTCCAGCTGCTTCTGTATTTATTTTTGATCGAACATAACAACCTTCATAAATTCAACATGCTCCTATTACTCAATTTCTCGAAGTTGTTATTCTCCATTTAATTTTGTAACCAAATCCTTCAAATAATCGCATCATGATTTTTTTTTTCAGTTTGGACAAAGCTTACGTTATTGATAGAAGCTCCAAACCTAGTAAGGAAAGCAAGTTTCTTATGGGTATTTTCCAAGTCATCTTACAGATGAGACACCAGTAATGTCATAGCCAAAATCTCATATCCTAACAAAATTACAACTTTAGTTTTGGTTTGAAGCTCTGTCTTTAACTTCCTCTCAACCTCAACTCTATTTTGAAACTTCTTTTTCAAAATTTATCCAGTACAACTCTAGTTTGAATATCAACCTTAGCTTGGAATACAGTCTTTATCTCTAAATAATTTTCAAAAGTTTATACAGCAACTTCCGGTACTGGCTGAAGATCGAGAATATAAGAAGTTGGATTGTCATAAGCTTGGTGCAGTATGGTGAATGCATTAATCAAATTTTAAAAAGTACATAGAAGCAAATTAAATAATCATAAGTATAAAAACATACAAGCTAGTGAGGAGTAATCAGTGTACGAAGCTTACCTCTAATCCTAATTTCATATGTATTTTTCAGTTCTACTTTAGATTGGTAGACCGTTAGCTTTCTTTGTTAGTCGAAATAGCAAAGTGGTTGATCGCCTCATTAACAACCATTAGAATAATAATGGTGTCCAAAAATTACATTAACTGATATTACATTTGCGTTTAAATTCCTTGAAATATTTTTAAGACATATCAAATAAACACGTGATTGTCAAAGTTCCATCAGTCGGGAAATCATGAGTGTTATCAACAACACTACCACTTGTATTAACATGGGAAAATGCAAGACTTCTTTCAAATTTATCAGGGAATTTGGCCTTAAAGACATCTTTGACCCTTGATTTCTTAGAACTTGACCATTGAACATACCTTTATTTCTTGCGCTTCAGTCTTGGCCTTTCCTCCAACAGATGAGAAGACGAAGATGATGAACACCTCGAAGATTTATATTGATGATATGTTGGTTAAGAGTTCCACAAATGATGAACGCCTTGAAGATTTAGATGAGACTTTTCTAAATTTGAGTGTTATTCGTTTGAAACTGAATCCTGAGAAAGGTACTTTTGGTGTCCAATCAGGGAAATTTTTAGGGTATATTATTAGTGAGAAAGGAATAGAAGCAGATCATGAACAGTTGAAGGCGTTGATTTTAATGACATCGCCTCGAACTATAAAGGAAGTACAAGTCTTGACAGGAAGGTTAGCTTCTTTTAATCGATTTATTTTAAGGTTTTTCTGATAAATGTTTTCCTTTTTTCCAAGTATTACGAAGACCTAAAGACTCTGAATGGACAACGGACTGTGAAGCAGTTTTTTTTAAAGATTAAAAAACTTTTGTTATCACTAATTTTTTTTGTCCAAGTCTCGAATTAAAGAGCAACTGTTCTTGTATATAATAGTGTTTAATTTTGCTGTAAGCGTTGTTTTTGGTGTGGATTATTTTCGACTTGGGGTAATTTTGTCAGATGTTTTGTGGTGTTTCAAGGGTATTAAATGTTTAAGTGTTTTGTAGTGAGAGATTTAAGCTGTCTGGTTGTATTAAATGTTTATTACCCTCATTAATGAAAGTGGTTGGGTATTTATACCCTTAATCATGGGCCATATGGGCTTTCGGGTCAAACTTATGGAATCAGGTCGAGTTCAAAAACCCATTAGTTTATTAAGAAGATTAGCAATTAGCTTAGTCAAAAGGTGTTTAGTTATATAATACTTTTGTCATGTCCGGATACCGTAGTGGGTGATTATTGTCCGGATTGCCCATGTCCGGTTTCTACAGTGAGTGGTGAATATTTCCGGACTCATCAGTTTTGATATGTGAAGACAAGGGAGTTTCAAAGCTAGTCTATTATATTAGCAAAAGTTTGTTGGCATCAGAGAAAAGGTATCTGAAATTTGAAATTTTGGCTTTGGCTTTGGTAGTAGCTATTAGGAAAATGTACGCTTATTTTCAAGCTCACACCATTGTGGTTTAGACTTTTCTCTCTCTAAATAATGTGTTACAACGACCACATATTTATGGTATAATGACTAGATGATTTATAGAATTGGGAGATTTTGACATCATTTTTGCTCCTCGAACAACTATTAAAGCTCAAGCTTTAGCTAATTTTTTGGTTGAATTTCATTCGAGCCGATCAGATGAGGAGACAGATAAAGAGACCTTGCCAGAAACTTCGATGTGGGTGGTTCGAACAGATGGTGGATCTAGCATTTTGGGGTGCAGTGCAGGGGTACAGTTAGTTGCTCTTTCTGGGGAGGCAATGTATCGGACTATTTGATTTGGTTTTCACGCATCGAATAATGAGGTTGGGTATGAGGTTGCGTTGGTTGGGTTAAGGCTTGCAAATATCGGTGGAACAACAACAATTCGTTTAGAAACAGATTCGCAGCTAGTAGCGAATCACATGGCAGGTGTATCCAAGGCTTAGAAAGATGAGTTAATTTTGTATCTACGTGAGCTTCAAAATTTGAATTTTTTGTTTAACAAAGTAATTGTAGAGCATATTAACTGAGGAGATAATACAGTTGCTTTTTTAGCAACAATTTTTGATACAGAAGAATATCCATGGATATTGTTAGAGGAGAGTCCTTTGATTTTGACACGATTAGAGCAATGCAAATAAGTTGAGGAAGTGTTTGTCACTCCACACATAATTCGAAGTGATTGGAGGTCTGATATTCATAATTTTTCACTAAGAGGTATGTTACCTCAAGAGCCGCAGCTGGCTAAAAAGTTAAGTTATCATGCCCATGGTTATGTTGTATTGGATGGAGTGTTATACAAAAAATATTTAAGTAGACCATTGCTACGTTATTTTGGAAAGCAAGGATCTCAAGATCTTTTATCTGAGCTACATAATGGTGAAGGTTCAGCTCATTGTGGTTTCAAGTCTTTGACGCGTCGGCTTTTGTTGGCATGTTATTATTGGCCTTCATTGTGAATGATACTAAGGTTTTAGTCTGAGGCTGTGATACTTATCAATGTTTTTCCAATTCTATTCAAATACCGACAGTACCGCTTATTTCCAAATCTGAAGTTATTCCTTTCGATTGATAGATAATAGATTTGGTAGGACCATTGCATATAGCTTATGGAGGGAGTCAAATGATTATAGTAGCGGTAGATTACTTTTCGAAGTGGGCTGAAGATGAACCATTATCTGGTACAAACGCCAAAGATTTTATTAAGTTTATTGTGAATAATATATGTTTTCGCTTTGGAGTGTCTTTGAAAATCACCATGGATAATGGTCCTCAATTCAACAACAGAGAAATGACTTATTTTTGTGCTTCGAGGGGAATAACATAGTGTTTTTCACACCTATTCATCCCAAGAAAACGGTCAAGTGGAAGTGACTAATAAATTTATGTTGGAGGGTTTGAAGAAAAAATTAACAGGTGCTGCAGGGAAATGACCTAACTATTTGCAAGAGGTGTTGTGGGCTTATCATATAACTCCTAGAGAGGCCACTCAAGAAATTTTTTTTGCCTTGGTGTATGGCATGGATGTTGTTAGTCCCGTATAGTCTACTTTACCTTCTTATCATATAACTCCTAGAGAGGCCACTCAATATTTTAAAGACGTAAATGAAGAGGCAAAAATAACAAAACTAGATTTGATTGAAGATAAAATAGTTAGAGCTCATTTGAATATGACTCATTATCAGAATTTGATGAGGAGTCAATATAATTCGAAGGTGAGAATGAGGGATTTTAAAGTATGTGACAAAGTTTTAAAGAAAGTATTTCTTCATACAAATGACAAAAGACTTGGAAGATAACCCCAAATTGGGAGGGCCCTTATGTGGTAATGGAGAAAATAAAGCCGGATACATATCGTCTTTGTGATGAGCAGGGGAAGATACTTCAACATCCTTGGAATATAGAACATTTAAAACTATATTTGGAATGATTTTGTCTTTTTAATACTTTTTTGAATAATCGACACACTCTTTCCTACTCTGTTGGCCCATGAAGGTTTTAATGAGGTGTCATGTACATATTCAAAAATACTAATACCATTCCTTTTTTGCCAATGGTTGTTTTAAGTTCAATTATTTACATTATTTTGGTAATTGGTTAAAGACTGATCATCTTTGAAGCTGTTGACCAAGAGTAAATAAACTGAGTCAAAGTGCTATACGTTTATCAAAATCATTGTTCAAATAAATAACCATATTCAAGGTGCTACGTCTTTTAAACACACTCATGATTGTTCGAAGTGCCATGTTCTCTAAATGCACTTATTTTATTAGAAGTGTTGCATTGGCTAAACGCACTACATATGTTTGAGGTGCTACATTCTCTAAACGCACTACATATGTTCGAGGTGCTACGCTCTGTAAATGCACTACATATATTCGAGGTGCTACGTTATTCAAATACACTAATTATATTAAGGTGTTAACAATTTCTAAGGGCACTATTTTAATTTGACAAATTACAAATTTATCTATGACATATAGTGTAATTTGAGGTCATTATGACTTGTTCATGAAATTAAAAATTGGAAAATAAATATGGAAATATGAAGAGTGGTTTTTCATTGAAGTTAGAATTCAATCTTACAAAGAGATGTCTTGAATACCACACAAAAATAAGTCAACATATAACATCAATTGACTTTATAACTTGGACAAAAAAGGAAACAATAATTAATTATCTTTTTCGAAGTTCTTTTTAGATAAATCTCCTTGTTCATTGGCATTTTCTTCAGATGATTCTGTCTCTTCGGAAGAATTAGTGGGGATAGGTCAAAGGCTTCACTAGGATGTTTTTTATGGGTATCAATTCCCAAAAGTTTGATAAATTTTCTTTTGGGAACGTTGCGTGAAATTTGCGGAGCAAATTGATTGACTTTTGCTCCTCGGTATTTTTTATGGCAACTAAGGTGTCTAGTTCATATTGAGTTTGGGCACTTTTCACAAGGGCTACTTTTTATTTTTTGAATATTGTCTTAAGTGCAGCCATATCTTCAGTTAGTTTTTTTTATTCTTCACTCTTGTTCAGAGATTCTTGAAGAGAGGAGTATTTTTTCCGTTTCTTGGATTTCTCCCTTTCATGTTTAGTTTTGAGATCATTTATCTCATTCTGGTGAGAATTCTTGAATTATTTGGTTTATTGATCATGTATAGAGCATAGATGACGTTTGAATTGGATGGATCCTTTAATAAATTCCAAAGTGTCAGGTTGGAACACATGACATTGATCTTCGATTTGTTTGCCAAATATCTCTTTTATCTTTTTCTCTACAGTAGTATCTTTTTTATATCGGACCATATCTTTAGCCTTGGTTTCCAAATGTCTTTGAGAAGAATATATTTTTGTGTACAGTGCTTTTGCTGTTGTTTCGAGATTGGAAAAAGGTTGTAGTGCAACTAAGACTTCTTCGGATGACTCTGGGATATGGATGAATCTTTGGTTATTGAACGACATAAGAGTAGCAGATAAGGGAGCTAGAGGAGGATCTGGATTTAACCTTTCAGTTAAAACATGAGCAGTAACCTGACGGCCGATTTGTCGAAGTTGTTGTTGGATTTGCATTTGGTGGCTTCATTAAATTTTCGGGGAGTTCGGCACCCATGGAGATCCTCAATACATGACTATTGAAAAAATTTATGGGTTGAAAACCTGAGTGTAACCCATTTCCCCATTCATTATCTGCCCAAGTGGTCAGATGAGAAAAAATATCTTTCGCATCCTCTTTGCAACTATTATACCTTTTCGAAATTCCTAACTACAGTAGTAATGCATGTGAAAAAACTTATTTAAGTTATAAAAAATAATAAGAGGTAAAAATGATAAAACTCACTCTTGATATAAAGACAAATATTTGCTTCCAGAATTTTTTAGCTTCAACCAGGTTGTCGATTATTTTGAAGTCATCAACCAGTATCAGATAATAGAAGGGCAGTATTGGTCCCTTCAAAATAATAGTAATAGAAATGAAGTCTTTTATGGAGAAATGGGTTTGGCTTAGTCTCAAGGCCATGAAAACTGATAGAAGTATCTGAAGAGTTAAAAGATGGTCCGAGGATGATTTTGTTGTTAGAAGATTTGTTGATAGAGGATCAAGAAGTAGAAGAATATTTGAGTATTAGATCTAGAGAGAGAAAATGCTAAAATAGTAGAGAGAGAAAGTCGTACTATTCATCTTGAGATTCGTGAAGCGTGTGTGGTCCTTTTATAGTACAATTGCGGACCCCACACGCTTTAATTCGGTATAATTACATCTTTTGGTCCCTGATCTAAGGTTCCTTCCTATTTTGGCTATATCTTTACAATTAATGCATTTCAGCCCTTATACACTTATTTCTATGCATTTCGGCCCTTATACATTTACTTCTATGCATTACGGCCCTTATACATTTATTTCTATGCATTTCGGCCCTTATACATTTATTTCTATGCATTTTGGCCCTTGTCTTTTATTCTCCCTCATCAGTAGCCCCCCAGTCTTAGTAAAAAATTGTTTTGCTAAGACTGAATAATTCTTCTGACCGGCCAAAATCTCTTCGAAAAGTTGCTCCTTCGAACTTCATAAGTCCCTTGGTATTATTGAGGCCATAGACTTCTTAGGCAAAAGGTTGCTCCACGAAATCTCTTTGCCACCCACAACCTCTTCGAATAACTTGAAAGCCTCCTCGAATTTCTGCAAAGATCCCTTCGAATTTCTGTCTTCGAATGGCTTGAAAGCTTCCTCGAATATCTACAAAAATCCCTTCGAATTTCTATCTTCGAATGGCTTGAAAGCTTCCTCGAATTATCTACAAAGATCCCTTCGAATTTCTGTTATACCGAGTAGCCCCCTCAATCCTTGCAACTTTTTCAGCCAGATAGTCATCGGATAATTATGTACTTAGGCGAAAAAATGTTGCTAGGATTGATGATGTCATTGTACAAACACCGATGTCATCGTACTTCTGAAGAAACGGTAGCAATTCTTCTGACATTGTTGTCAGAAAACTCTTCCCCTTCCCTGACAATTTCTGACACAACACTCTTCACCTTCTGCTATAGCTAGGCGACCGAACAATGTCCACCTATGTTGACCATCGTACCCCTAGGCAAACAACACAAAAATGTCCCCGGGCCTCATCTGTCAAGAAAGCCCACTAGTACTCTATAAATACCAACCTCTTCCTTCATTAATGCAACTTCTGTTCAATTAGTTCTAGAGAGATAAAGCTGGCGAACAAGCCCCGTCGAATTCCTGAGTGGTTGTTGATCAGTAAACGATTCGAAGAGAGGGTTGCTTCTAGTGAAGACGTAAGGCCTCGTCCCCCACCACCGACTACAACTTTTTTTGGTGCCTGGCCTCCTTCGCACAATTCGACCGCCATTATCCCTCGGGAAGTAGCTCGTCAAAGCTTGCTTAGCGAAACAAACCCTCCAAGAGAAATGGGCAATGAAAGATCTCACAAGCATTCATCAGGTTCGAAGAGGAAGAAATCCCATAGAGACAGAAAAAGTTCTCATGAGCGAAAGCGGGCCAGGGAGACTTCCCTAACAATTCGAGAACCCACTGCCCCAATTAATGTTGAAAATCTCCCCCAAAAATCTCCAAGTCCTCGAAGGAATTCGAGGAGTCCTCCTCGAAACCCAGCTAGTCCTCTTCGAAAACAAGACTTGCAACATACTACTGACAGTCCCCCTCGAAGACAAGACTTGGAACACAATACTGAAAGTCCTCCTCGAAGGCAAGACTTACAATACAATACCGAGAGTCCTCCTCGAAGACAAAACTTACAACACAATATCGAAAGTCCTCCTCGAAGACAAAACGTGCAACACAGTACCGAAAGCCCCCCTCGAAGACAAGGAACGGATGTGTCTAGTCTGCCCTCCACGCCGTCCATGACCATCCACGGTACTCAATTCTCCCCCTCAAGAACGCTTATTACCGAGGAAGATATGCGGATTAGGCATGAAGAGACGTTAGACCTCATAGTTATGAAACCTTTCAACAAACTCCTCGGACAGCGATTGCCTATCACCTCCTCGTCGGGCCCTGCGAATGGTGGTACTTCCTCTTCGGCAAAATCCGAGGAACGAGCTCGCCGGATTGCTCCAAAATCTAAAGGGGATGTCACTTTGCCCTTGGAGTTAGATAATATTGCCGGCAACAATATTAGGGGCATTGAGAATAAGCACATGGTGGCCCTTGCCAATATCAAGTATAAGTATTTTTCGAAGGCAGAGGAAACAATGCTTAGGGCTCGATGGGGCATCCCTCAATACGTCAACACCAGATTTCCCTCCGAGGGAGAGACGCCCTTATCTGTGAGGGACCATGAGGTGGTGGTCTATACAGAGATCATGAACTGGGGGCTGAGGTATCCCTTAGACCCCTTCTTTATTGAATATCTCTCGAAGATAGATCTCTGTCCCTCACAGGTTGGGCCCAATATGTGGTTCACCTTAATGGCTTGCATAATGGCCTCAAGGCTCTCAGACCAAGAATTTTCATTAGAACAAATCATTGGTCTTGCTGGCCTTGCTCGAAACCCTTACTTCCCCTTCTACTCGTTAACATTCAATCGGGGGCAAAAAGTGTTGAAAGACCTTTTGGAGGCGGATAAAAAATGGAGGCAACAGTTCCTCTTTTTCTCTGGTTGCTGGGAGACCGGATCAGAAGCCAGTCCTTCGAATCCACATAAGCTGTCTTTGAAATTGACCATGAAATGTAAGTACTAGCTCTGCTTTTTACTCCTCGAATGTGACCCTCCACGCTTGATTTTAAAACTTGCAAATCTGCATTTTTCTAAGTATATTTCTTCTTCGAACTTTATAAGTCCTTCTAAAAAAGAACATACACCCTCGAAGACACATGTGTCTTCGAACAGCATGCTGTTTGTAAACGTTCTTATCCTTTATACTTTGTTTCAGCAATGACCGGGATATCCAAACCCTACACAGAGTATGTCGAGGGAGCTACAACCATTTTCACCAATCTTCGCATGTGGGCAAAAGATAAATGGGACAATCGATTTCGGCAGTGCTTTACCGACGACAATCTGGCGAGGAGTCGATTATGGAGGCTGAACCCCCTCGACCGCCTTAGCATGAGTAGGTTAATGACGCCGCCTTCGGAGAGGGAGGTATTAGAGCGGTGTAGCCAACAAGACGTGACAATTTATCTACCCAAACGCTCTCGGTCGCAAAGTCATTTGGAAGAACCCTCAGAAGAGGAAGTAGCACCAGCTCAACCACTAAATCCCCAGGTGGTGACGAACAACCAACAACCTCCCTCCTCAGATAATCCTGGGACATCAAGGACAAAGATTCCTCGAACAAGCGAAGTTCCTCGAACAAGTGAAGCTCCTCGAACAAATGAGGTCCCTCGAACAAGTGAGGTCCTTCGAACAAATATCATCGTTCCACCAAAGTCTATTGCCCCTATCTCTGCTCCCATTCTCCCATCAAGGAAAGATGGCAAGAAAAAAGACTTAAAGGGAAAAGGGATTCTTCTTGAGCCCATCGAAGAACAATCCGAGGGGGGAGAAACCCCCAACGACAACAAGGAGACCAATTTCGAAGGAGAAGTCCACAGTATCGCAAATGATGTTGGAAACAGGGGTGTCCAGTCACCCAGGGAAGCTTCCTACCAGTCCTTGCATTCGCCTCTTACTGAGGCTTCTCACCCAGCTTCTCTGGAAAACAGCCCAAGGCTGGCTCCTATCCCTGCTCCTCGAACAGACCCTCCACTACTCGTCCATCCAGACATTGCTTGTGGTAATTTTTCCGAATTTGACTCTGCAGCCTTAGGATCTCCTTCAAGCTCCTTCGAGGTCCCCCTGGACGATGAGTTCTCAATGAGCCTTTGAAGAATATTACACACTTCGGTGAACCAGGGAAAAAAGATGCGCCATCTGGAAAAGCGCAAAAATTACTATAAATTCAAGGCATCAGTTGCTGCCTCTCATCTCGAGGAAGCCAAAAAGGAGTACGCAGTGGTTGAAGGCCAGGCTGATGCCTTGTATGAGCGTCTTTCTGCTGCTGAACATTATGTGACGATACTAGAGCATTGTTGTCAGAAAGAGAGGGACTTATACAAGAAAAAGACTGATACCCAAGAGCTGCTGATATCTGAATATAAGATAGGACATCGCAAGGCTTGCGATGGATTCGAGCAATGCACTGAGGCTCTTCGAAAAGTAGTTGGAGAGCGCGATAAATTAGAGAGAAAGATCAGAGGTTTCCCAGTAGAGATCGAGAAAGCAAAGGATAAAGCTGTGGATGCTTATGCAGCCACATGTTCGAAGAAATTCCAGGCTCGGGATGCTGCCACTCGAGCCGGTTTATTGACCCAGATATACACCGATCACCCTGAATATGACCTGGGGTCTTTTTGGAAGCTTGTCCCCCCAGAGCTTCGCCCTCCTCAAATAGTTGTAAGCGAGAGTGAAGACTCAGAAGGTGAAGAGAGTGATACCTCGAAAAATGCCGATTGAACAAAGTTGCTGTAGGTAGTTTTTTTTTTGGAAGGCCTAAAAAGGCCTCTTTTTGTAATGGTTGGAAGCTGCTGTGCTCGAGGACAATGAGTACTTGGATTTTTAACTTATCAATGTATTGTTCTTCGAACTTATGATTTCACTAGCCCTTCGAACAATGAGTACTTGGATAAATTCACAAATTCTTTTGGCCTTCGAAAAAATTTAACTTGGATAAATTTAGCAGGTTTTATATTTATCATTAGGCCTTCGAACTCCAACTTACTTGGCCTTCGAACAATTTTTACTTAGATAGATTTAGCAAGTTTTATACTTGCAATTTGGCCTTCGAACAATTGTTACTTGAATATTTTTAGCAAGTTTTATACGTGCAATGAGGCCTTCGAATTCCAATCCTCTTGGCCAATTCATACTTAAATAATTTTAGCAAGTTTTATACTTGCAATGAGGCCTTCGAACAAGTTTGTAGGGTCTCCGAAAATAATTTTAAGGAGAAAATGTTCTGATTCATAACTGAGAGTGGCTTCGAGGCACACCGTAAAATGACCCGAAGGATAGTTTGAAAGTCCCAAAACATCGTGGCACACTTTAATGTAACTGTGGCTCAGAATATAGTTCGAAGGACAGCAATTCGAGGCACATGTTACTGTGACTCAAAAAATCGTGCGAGGGACAACAATTCGAGGCACATGTTACTGTGACTCAAACAATAGTGCGAGGGACAACAATTCGAGGCACATGTTACTGTGACTCAAAAAATAGTGTGAGGGACAACAATTCGAGGCACATGTTACCGTGACTCAAAAAATAGTGCGAGGGACAACAATTCGAGGCACATGTTAATGTGACTCAAAAAATAGTGTGAGGGACAACAATTCGAGGCACATGTTAATGTGACTCAAAAAATAGTTAAAGGCAAAGAAACTTTGTATTAATGGGATCACCGAAACACCTCATTAAAACCTTCCTGTGCCTAACAGGGTAGGAAAGAGTGTGTCCTCACCAAAATTTGTTTCAAGGGATACATAGAAAATGAAAAGAAATACAATGTCACCCGGCTCAGCTAATCAAGGTATAACTTTAAATGCTCAATATTCCAAGGTAATCGGAGACATCGTCCATCTCTATCTTTCAACCGATATGTGCCTGATTTAATCCGTTCGGTGACCTCATAAGGGCCTTCCCAATTAGGGCCCAGCTTCCCCAGACTCTTGTCCTTAGTGTGTAAGAAAATTTTCCGTAGGACCTTATCCCCCACCTGAAAGTCCCTATGGTTGACTTTGGATGCATATCGGCTCCTCATAAGAGTTTGATAGTGAAGGGAAGTCAGCTGCGCCCGCTGTCTCTTTTCCTCCACCAAGTCTAAAGCCAATGCTCTATGCTCGTTATTGGTGTCTGAGTCATAAGTTGTTATTCGATGTGAAGGGAAGAGGGTCTCCGGAGGGACCACGGCATCCATTCCATAAACTAAGGCAAAAGGGGACACAACGGTGGCTGTTCGTGGGGTCGTTCGATATGCCCACAACACCTCCTGTAAATAGTCGGGCCATTTCCCCGCCTTACCTTCTAAGTTCTTTCTCGACCCGTCGAGGATGGTGCGATTAGTTACTTCCACCTGGTCATTTTCCTGAGGGTGAAATGGTGTCGAGAAACATTGTCGTATGCCCCTTGACACACAAAAACTCTGGAATTCTTTGTTATCGAACTGTGGTCCATTATCCGTTGTAATCTGCAATGGTACACCAAAACGACAACAGATGTTAGACAAAACAAATTTGATCACGTCTTTGGCTTTCGTTCCCGCGAGTGGCTCAGCTTCCACCCACTTAGAAAAATAATCAACGGCCACAATTATCGTCTGTCTGCCCCCAGAGGCCATCGGTAGAGGTCCAACCAAGTCTATGCCCCATCTGTCAAAAGGAACTGCCTCTGAGATGCTTTCCATCAATGCTCCTGGTTTGTGGATTACATTAGCATACCGCTGGCACGTATCGCAACGTTTGACCAGATCTTTTGCATCAGCCGAAATAGTTGGCCAATAATAACCTGCCAAGAATACCCTGCGTATCAAAGCTTTATATCCACAATGAGCGGATCCTTCACCGTCATGTAACTCGGAGAGGATAATTTGTGACTCAGGTCCATTTAAGCACCTCAGTAATGGCCGACTCATAGATTTCTTATACAGCGACCCGTCCAGCAAAACGTAACCATGAGACTTGAATCTAACTTTTCTGGCTTCACATTTGTCGGCGGGCAAAACGTCATGAGCCAAAAAGTCAATGAGAACTGTTCTCCAATCAGGTGTGATCGCATGATTTTCCTCCGAGACGTTCATCACCTGGTCCTTACTAGTTGAAATCGACGGGCATGTCTGGACCAAAACCCAGGGATAACCTTCTGTCCGTGAATCAGAAGCAAGAGAATCTGGGACGGCATTCAATTCTCGTCGGATATGTTCGAACCTGACGCCCTCAAAACCCGACGCCAAATCTTTCATCAACTTCAAATATTGTACCAGTGTTTCATTCCTCGCCTCAGACTCCCCCGAAGCCTGATTTATTACCAGCTGAGAATTACTGACCAATTTTACCCGTCGAGCCCCGCATATTTGAGCTAGGCGTAGGCCGGCTAAAGCTGCTTCATACTCAGCCTCATTATTAGTAGCTTTGAAACCGAAACGGATGGCTTGGAACAAGAAGATGGTCCGAGGATGATTTTGTTGTTAGAAGATTTGTTGATAGAGGATCAAGAAGTAGAAGAATATTTGAGTATTAGATCTAGAGAGAGAAAATGCTAAAATAGTAGAGAGAGAAAGTCGTACTATTCATCTTGAGATTTGTGAAGCGTGTGTGGTCCTTTTATAGTACAATTGCGGACCCTACACGCTTTAATTCGGTATAATTACATCTTTTGGTCCCTGCTCTAAGGTTCCTTCCTATTTTGGCTATATCTTTATAATTAATGCATTTCGGCCCTTATACATTTATTTCTATGCATTTCGGCCCTTATACATTTATTTCTATGCATTTCGGCCCTTATACATTTATTTCTATGCATTTTGGCCCTTGTCTTTTATTCTCCATCATCGGTATCAACCACATATTTGGTGTTGCTTGTGTAGGGTAGAGATCCAGGAGTTTGAAATACTCCACTATCATCAGATCTAATGGGAATCGAAGACCCCAATTGATGATATTATGATAAGCCACCAATTCATCTGCTCCACAATCTGGTGGAATCTCCCCCTCATATGGTAGTCGAAGTGTAATGTTATCTACCATTCCCCATTGCTTCTTCAAACGACCAACTTGAGCTTTGTTATAATAAATGTATGACATATTTTTTAGCGCCATGACGTATTCGAGGATGAGTAGTTTCAGGTTTACACTCATTGAGGCAGCAACGTCCTTGAGAATCTCAACTGGAGCTTTATTTTTTTATTTTTTTATCTAGTGCTCCTTGTTTTGAAGTATATCTTATGTGTCAGACGCAAGACCATTTCCTTTGGCCTTGACATTTGAATGAGTCACTTATGAATTAACTTTTTTCTCGGAGGCTTCGTCTATTAGTTGAAAACGATTTGAGGTTGAGACTATGCTTTCCTCTTGAGTGTTTGAGGGAGTTTGTTGAGACTTTGTGATGGTCTCAACAATCTCCCTCGGGGGAGAATATGGTGGTGTATGGTTACTTGCACTATTTTATGAAGTATTGTCAGCCTCAAGATCTCATATAGTTATGAATGTTTTCTTTTAACAGAAAATCTATGAGAAATATAAGCTTTTGACTAAATTTGAGAAGTTATATTGCGTAATGTTTGAGGACGATTAAAGTTGTTAGGTATGTAGCTTATTCTTGCCTTCTTTGAGTAGATGAACTTTGTGTTACTTTACGATTCTTTTGAGGAGGAACAGACGTGAAGCTATAAAGCACGAGAAGCATTTTGAGGCACTGCTTGTGAAGAATTTGTTAGTATAAGTTGTTAAGATTTTGAGGTGGATATACTTGGAAACACAGGAGAACTCTGATTAGGATTGAAATTACCAAAAAATATGGTGTGAATTGAGAAATGAAGAGAGTTGTCTATTACATCTACTGCTTTGTATCAAGCATCACTCTTACTAATACACAGGTAGTCGTAAGGACTAAAAAATGGTTTTTTAGTAGCTGAAAATCTTCTCATAAACTAAGATGAAGAAGAATCTTCAAATTAGTTGATAAATTTTGAAGGTTGGCAGGGAAATATGAGTTTTCCAACGAAGGTATCCAAGAAATTGAGTTTTCAGATGAAAGTTGCTAATGATTCTCTCTGGGAAAAGTAATTTTGTCTCCCTAGAGGGTATTTGTAAAACACAAATAATAAATGGATGAAGTATTTATAAAGGAAAAGAAATAGAGAGAATGGTCAGAGAAGTGGAAGAGGTGGTGATGGTTATTGAGTATAAATATGGAATATCAAGTAGTTTCTTGTAAAGAAGTAACATGACACCTGTTAGCTGTCAGACCTAATGACAAGCCTAGTGGGTAATCACACGCGTTTTAGACCATTCCAAATGTTTATGACCGTTATGAAAAATCCAGCTCATGATGCTACTTGTGAATATTCGAAGCGCAAACAAATGGTAAAGATGATCTCGAAGTAAACATGTGTACGAGTTCATTCGAGACAAAATTTGGATTTATATTTATTCGAAGATAACATAAGTTTCCATAAATCATTTTAACAAGGAAATAAAGAGTTTTAATTCGAAGCAGATTGAGTTTTGGCAAATAACAGTTTTCACCTACCATGATTTCCGATGATTACTAGTTCTTATTCATTGTCTTTCATAAAAACTACGAGGGCTACTGATAATGATATTAAATATTGAGGGTCTAAATGTAATATAACTAAGGTCATATATAGTAAATTTTATACTTGATGGATGACTTTTAGATTATTATTAAATATGGGGTGCTGAAATACAATGAACCCATTTGTATAACTGATTATGTTATACAAAGTTTAACGCCCTATAAAGAAAGAGTAAAGTTAATGAATAAAGGGTTACACTTTCTAATTAGCCAAAAATTATTCTCTACTTTACTTTCTCTCTCAACAACTAAACATTTTCTTACTTTCTCTCTCTCAAGAAACAAGATTCGTACTTAACGCTCTTAACTTCTTTCAATTTCAAATTAACTAACTAAAATTTATGCTTACAAGATCACTAACTAGTAGTAAATAAAAATAAAATAAAGGAATATTACCTATATTCATACTCGTTCTCCTTTGATATAATTGAGTTTTTTTATCAAATGAGGTTTGACCGACGAAGGGTTTTCATAAGCAAGATAAGGTCATCAGACCTCAAGACTCTTACGAGTTCATCCATAATTGTCTTAGTAGTTTGGTTTGATAAATATTAATTAGGCACGAACTTTCAACATTAAAGAAAATAATGTAATCAAGCTTCACAAAATCATAAATATTAAAGATAACAAATACCCCATATAATAAAAAATACTTATAAATTATATTTATTTCTCGATACTCTCAAAATAACTAAGAGGTTATTGCTAAAGGAGGACATCAACCCAGAAAAAATACTCAATCCAATAATGCATATTAGGATGTTTCTTAAAGATAATGAAAATTGGGTCAGAGATATAATCAATCAGATATTTATTCATAAAACATATTAATTTGAATTAGTAAAAAGTTAGTTAATTATGATAGGGTCGAATTTTCTTGATGACGGGGATCAAATTTTTCTTAGAGGATATTTTAGACCTATAAGAAAAACTATGTCATGTAACTTGAGTGCTTGTTGACTAAGCAGTATGACATGTTCGAATGTTATTGGGCATGTGGGCTCATAAGAGTCAACGATATTTATGACCCGACCCGATGGGTCCATGAACCTAATTTTTTCTATAAATTGACCAAAAACACCATTAAATAGGTTGGTTTTTCTCTTTCCATAAAATTTAAGACTAATTATCTCTCTTCTCTCCAACACAAATTTAATACTTTGTGTAACTACTTACCTACAATACCTTAAGTCTAGATTTTACCATCACCAGATAGGTGACCACGGTGGGAGAAAAAAGGTACCTGAATCTCAATGTTCAAAACCTATTTAGCCTTAAGAGTTCTTTGAAGCATGAAGCTAGATACGCATATAGATCCCCCTCTATAAAATAAGGAGATTAGAGGCAATTAAGAGCCCGTGAATATGTCCCATATGAATCACAATGCTGAGGATAAACTTTTAATGCAAGAGGCGTGTGATCAACTCAGGGCTGGGATTGAGGCACTAAAAGCCCAGAGGCAGGCTGAAAAGATTTATGTAGATATATTCCATTTAACACTTCAAGTGGATGGTCCGAACAATAATCTCAAGCAAAATTTAGATGATCAATTCCTTAGAGCCCTCCAAGAATCTAAGAAGGACCATCATGCTAAATATTGTACACTTACATCGGATTTTGTTGATGGGTCCACAACTAAGTATGATTCAGAGGTTTCTTCTTCCTCTTCAAGTAGTGATCATGGACGTAAAAATAAAAAAGAAAAACTAGTTAAGAAGTTTTCCAAAAAACATTGAAAGTCAAGTAAACAGGATTCATCAATAATAAAAAGATCGAAAGGGTAAAGGGAAGTAGTTTTATCAAGGAAAGTTAAAAGATCAGCTGATCATAGTATAGGTCATTCACTAAGTGATGAATTTGTCGTACAATCTAAATGTGGTGTTTTTACTACCCTAATGAAGATCACAAGGGTCCAACCTGATTACTATACATTATTAATTGAAAATGTGGTTACCATTTACGAAAGGACTAAGAATATTGTACAATTTTGAAGGCCAACTCCTATCCAAACACCAAGAGAAAATTAAAATACACGTGTTTGTAGATACCACAATGATGTGGAACATAACACAAAATATTATATTGATTTGAAACAAGAAATACAGGCTTTGATTGAAAATGAGAAATTAACCATTTTTGTGAAGTCACAAGAAGTAATAGGCAACCGTGCAATAAGGCACAACCGATTGCAAATGGGGTTCAAAATGCATCACCCAATACCCGAAAGCAAAATACTGAAGCATCTAAATAAGAGAGTGCAATGGAGATTGTTGAACAGTTTGATGTAGATTCAGAGTACTTGGATCCTGATCCAGATCAAAACTGAATCACTATGGTAGCAAAAAGTACTGGAAGAGTATCTAAGTTGTCCTCATTCTTTAAATCACTCACTATTTCCAGAGGGGATACAATGACGGGTCCATCAAATTCTTCTCGGAAGAGATATGTAGTCAGTTTGACTACACAATTGGAATGAAATATGTCCACCATCTTTATCAAATTCTTGCACCATTTACAGTATACGACGAAGATGACTTGAGAGGAGTAACAGACCCCATGAAGACGTTGTGGTAATAGAGGCATCCATTGAAGGTACTGAGATTTAAAGAGTTTTGATTGACACGGGTAGTTCGACAAATATTTTATTTCTGTCCACTTATAGACAAATGAATAATCCTTTAGTTATTCAACGATCAAAGATAATTATAGTAGGATTTACTGGAAATTTTGCTGAGGTCATTGGGGAATTTGAAGTTAATTTTTGTTAGGTAAATGAATATTTAAAAAATGGTTAGAGTGTTGTTTGTAGTTGTGGATTATCCGACCTCCTACAATGCAATTTTTGGTAGGTCATGGTTGTAAAGTATACAGCAAAAAAGTGGCTAGAAAATGTTATGTTACAACCCATGCTCCTAAATCTCTGGAAAATATGATTACTAAGAAAGAATAACAATTACTAAATTATTTTTGGGATCCAAACAAGATAAATAATCCAAGAGAGATTCCTAGTGCTATGATTCTAATAGAAGAAGTTGAAATACATAGTCTGGCAAAAGGGAAGAACGTTCGAATTGGAACCAAAATACCATCAGAATTGAAAAAGAAGTTGTTAACATTCCTATCCAAAAACTTACATTCATTTGCTTGGTGCAATGAGGATGTGACTAGTGTGCCAGCATATATCATTTGCCACAAGCTGTTTGTTCGTTCCGATGCATGCAACAGTAATACAAAAAAGTGTTTTTTCTAAAGTAAAATATGATGCGATAGTTCAAAAAATAGATAAGGTACTAAGGTAGGACACATCAGTGAATCTTGATATTTACTTTAGACTGCAAACCCGATGCTTGTAAAAAATAAAAATGGTAAGTCACGAATGTGCATTGATTTCACAGATCTCAACAGAGCTTGTCCTAAGGATTTTTTTTTCCAGTTCCTCAAATAGATCAGCTGGTGGATTCGAATTTGGGTAATAAATTGTTGTCTTTTATGGATGTATTTGCTCGGTATAATCAGTCTCAGATGCGTCTGAACGGCCAAGATCAAACCACATACATTACGGATGTTGGGCTTCATTGTTATAAGGTGATACCTTTGGGTTGAAAAATGCTGAGGCAACTTTCCAGAAATTTGTCAATAAAGCTTTTGCCAGTCAGATCGGAAGAAATGTGAAAGTAAACATTGATGACATGATGATGAAGAGTCCAAAAGAATGTTAAATAAAAAACTTACTTCTCATGAATGATTGAATTTTTTTTGAATGTTCAAGATCAAGTAATGCATGAATTTTGATCTGGAAAAATTCAAAAATTTAGTTAACTCGAATAAATATAGTGTTTTAGGCTCGTGTGAGCGCTCTCATACCTTAAGAATAAAAACAATATGATAAAAATTATTTACCGATTGGTTGTTTTATTTTCGAAATGTTTTCATCTCGTTGGTCAAGTAAGTAAGAATGTTTTAGCCGTATGGTGTTGCCTAAGAATGTAGAACATGATTTACAATATTTGGACAAAAAATGAATACTTCATTCATTGTTGCTAGTTTCGTGTTAAAATTTTCCACGATCTTTGATTCGACCATGTTGTTATACAATTTTATAAACTCATATGCATCATCCATTTGACCATAAATGTTTTTGCGTTTACAAGAATGTTTTTGTATGTATGTCATTTACATATTATGTGGTCGTCTCTGATAACTTGCATAATGCTAACTTCCCATTTGTCTAATAATACTCAGAAATTAAAAATATATATTATCCATCGTCACCGTACTTAAAATACTTAAAGCCCACATGTAGTTCGTTTTCTTCTCTAAACTTATAAAAACGGAACCAACAAAACAAACAGTTTTTTTGAAGTTACACTAACAATTTCGAGCAATAAAATTTCATATATCGTTGTCTTGTAAGTACTATCCATTATAAATACTTGTGAGAATGTGCAAAATAACTCAATATTCGTAGGATGCACGATAACAGCTCAGTAGTCACGTTTGTTCTCTCGATTGCCTGATACCATACAAGTTGATTGGGTTCCTTTATTTTTTTGGAATAAGTATTCATTTGGATTTAGCCATATTTAAAAATAAAAAGCTGCGTTTGCCAAATATGATAGATGGTACATTCAAACCCATATATATATATATGGGACGAGAACCAATTAACGATAACTTATGAATTAAGTCCTTTTTGTTCGGTTTGAGTTTGACGACTTGTTAATGATCTTCAAAGTGCGTGGTTGTGCTGCAGGTTTACAATGATTAAACACCAATAACCGAAGAGTTTATCAATTAGAAAGGCTCTCAACTTAAAAGACAATTGTATTTTTTATGAATAATTTATTTTCTTAACACCATCGGTACTAATTTTTGGTTTATAACATCCTATTTCTCGCTTTTGTAATATAATGTAGGAGTTTTCTCATGCTTACCACCATCGTAAAACAAGATTGAGTTTCAGTTGATCAGGAAAGAACTGTAGAAGGTGAAGTCTCTTTGTCTATTCAATTCTTGAACTATACATGTGCTTTTTATGTTTTGATATATGAAAAAGATTTTTTTATTGGATGATACATGGATATATATATACACACACATATGGGACGAGAACCAATTAACGATAACTTATGAATTAAATCCTTTTTGTTCGGTTTGAGTCTGACGACTTGTCAATGATCTTCAAAGTGCGTGGTTGTGCTGCAGGTCTACAATGATTAAACACCAATAACCGAAAAGTTTATCAATTAAAAAGGCTCTCAACTTAAAAAACAATTGTATTTTTTATGAATAATTTATTTTCTTAAGACCATCGGTACTAATTTTTGGTTTATAACATCCTATTTCTCGCTTTTGTAATATAATGTAGGAATTTTCTCATGCTTACCACCATCGTAAAACAAGATTGAGTTTCAGTTGATCAGGAAAGAGCCGTAGAAGATGAAGTCTCTTTGTCTATACATCTGCTTTTTATGTTTTAATATATGAAAATGTTTTTTTGATTGGATGATACATGGATATATATAGATAGATTAATTAAAAGAATGTAAATGAATAAAAAACTCAAAAATATATAACACAATTTTTTTATTAGGTTTCCGAATAATATGTCCACCGGTAATATTTGTTATTAATTCTTTTATTATATAAAAAATGATTTACGATATACTTGGAAATGAGTTCAGACTATAATAGTAGTGTTTTATTTATAATATATATTTCAACAAATTAACCTTTATGAAAGGAACGTAAACATTTTCAAAGTGAATCATTGGATGAACCAGTTAAATGAACATTGCGTAGCCTTCTCAACCGTCGCCGTCGAGGAACCACACGTAGACGCAGAGCCACCGTCCGCCGCCGCTTTCTTACAGCACAGAAAAAAGTTCCGAGTCCCCAAAATCATCAGTTTCTCGTCTCTTCCTAAACCTAACCACACAAATATCAAGGGAAATCGGTTAATCATGACAGATATAGTCCTAGTATAGAGGAAAACTGAATGCATGAAAGTCTGCATGAATTCACTTACTTTCTAAATTGAATTGGGAGTAGTGGAGATCGAATCGCGATGGATCGGAGGACTCCAAAATAGGTCGACGGCCCTCCTTCACGTATCGGCTAACAGCGGCGGCGATCAGATCACCAACACTTGACTCCGATGACATAACCACCTGGACCGGCCCCACACTGCGTTGAATCGTCACGTTAAGCAGTATTTTCGTCAGCCGGGGAGCCTCCACCGGAACCGGAACCATAACCAAATTAAAGCTCGAAACCGAGTAAGGGAGCAGGTCCGGGAGCCCCTTCGGTCGCCGGATTTTTCGTTCAGAAGGGGGCGACACTCTTCCGTGGAACGAGGATGACTTCTCCGATAGGTTTCCTTTCCGATTCTTCTTCTCCGGTACTCCTCTTTTGCTACACGCCTTCGCCTTGGTCGTATTCGTCGTCATAGTAAGAAAACCGAGCAATAGTGAATCTGATAATCTTTGGGCAATGGAGAGAGCAGCGTTGGCTCTAAATACGCTGATAGTTTGGCCGTTGATTTTTTGTTTAAATGATCAAAGAGCTAACCTCGCCCAATTTTAAAACAACTTTTTTATCAATTGGGTAAAAATGTAAAAATCTAAAAAAACAAAAGAAAATTAAAAAATCATAATCTTAAATATACTTTACAATTTATTATATTATAAATTCTTCTTCGTTTTAATCTAGGAAAGCTATGTGTAATTATCTATATGAATTATAAGAGTTTTTTTCTCTATATAAAAGATCATGAAATCTAAAATATATACAATGGTGGTATATATACATAATATTCCAAAACGATAAACATCCATAAATTCTGCAACATCGAGTAATCTTTCATCTTCAGAGCAGCACTCAAGTAAGTTCCCCAATCTATGATTTGACAACTGCCAACATCTTTAGTTCTTTTTATAGTTGTAAAAAATTATGATTAAGTTTAAAATCAAAACAAAAGTATTAGACTTAAATGTAGTTATATTTCATGAAGTATCAAATAGAAACTTTTTTATATGAGACAAATAAGCAAAATAATCAAATAATGTTAGTACAAATATAATATCAGTATAAACTATCTATTTAGGGCCAAGTTCAATAATATGAACGACTATTGACTTGCAAAGATTCACCAAGTTAAATATTCTCTAACTAAATATTCTCTAAATACGCGAATGGTACTGAGCCCCATAAATCCTAACGACAAAAACCCATCCTCATAAATCCTAACCACAACACAATCCCTGAATATTCTATATTTGGTTCTTTATATTAAGATATTATTAATATTTTTTTTTAACTTTAACTCCCGACTAATGTCTAAATTTTATAATAATATCTTCCATTACTTATTTAATTTTTTATTTTCTTTTCAGAAACTAATTTTCCATCTTTTTATTTTTTAAAATTTTAAAATTAAAATACGTTTTTCTCTCTCATCAAACTCGAAACCAGATTTTACCCTAAGAACAACTCCAAACTATACCTTGTTCATCAGAGTTTAATCATTGCAAATCAAATTTTATCCCGTATTTTATCCTGAGCTTGTTTTATTTTGAAATAAAAAAATGATTCTCTCTCTTATCGGACTCAAAGCCAAATTTTATACTGATCAACTTGGATCTCAAATGTTTACTGCTTTGTTTATAAAAACCAGGGTTACAAGTATGCAGTTAAAAAAAACGTTTAATTATCATGAATTCGGTGATGCAATCAAGTGATGCATAAAGTCTCCATTTACATCTAGTTAAGAATTTATTTTCACAATAAGCACTTATCTTACATCTTGTATTATGCATCTATTTGAAACAAAAACCATGCTCTAAGGCATATCGATATAAGGATAACCTTAGAGCTGCAGCACCTTGATTTTTTTAAACGTCTCGCATGGCCAAATTCAAAAGTCTCGTATATTCTTCTCCAGTCAAGTCGCATCTTCAACAGAACCTGCAAACTCTAAAATCGACTCCCGAAATATTTCACAACCTAAACATAGTTACAAGAATCAGTTTATAAATTATTACAAAACGAAAAATAGATGAAAATGTACTATTATAAAATCGGTTTCCAAAATTTGTTAGTCCAAAACAATTTTAAAACCCTTTTATCAAATTTGTATAATAATAAACAAAGATTCTCCTAATACATAACAAACAGCTCACCCGTAATAATTGCACCGTTTCTCTAATGAAAAAGTTTTGAATGAATTTGCTCTGATACTTTGACGAAGCAAACTCAATTGGGAATGACCATATACAATATAAGCAAAGGTCAAGTCGGGAACATACAAAGTTTAGATGACCAAAAAAATCTACTTCAACACCCATGGAATATAATGCATCTCAAGCTATGCAACTATTAATAAGATTCATGTAATTATTTTATCATGTATTAATGTTTTCATAAACTCTTATTTGGTATGGTTTTTTTCCTACTTCAATGACATAACAAGGTTTTAAGGAGGATTTCGATATTATTCAAACATTTTTTTACCATTTATAAAGTCTTGAAAGGTTATGACTTTGTCTAATTAAAACAAAATAAAGAATCGAATGATTCTATAAGTTACCAAGAAGCCTGTCTATTTATTAAAGAACTACGGGATGATTTTAAAAGTGGTTATTGATAAGGGAGAATAAAAGACATAAGGGGAAATTGGAAAGAAGTGTTTTTATTGAGGAAAGATTGTAAAATGTATTATGAAAGTATCAATTATGAATAAGTGGTAAAATATAGGGACTAAATGTGTAATAGTTGAGAATTAAAGCGTGTGGGGCCCGTTATTATACTATAAAAGGACCCCACACGAGTTGAGAAATCTGTTTGATTAATATAATATTATTTTCTCTCTCTACATTGAGTATTACTTTCTCTCTCTAAAAATCACCCTCATAAAGAAGTTCTTATAACAGTTTAGTCCCTCGAATATTTGTTTTACACAAAATTACCCTTGAGCAAACTCTTAATTCATTAGTGGCGCCGTCTGTGGGAAACGAAGATTGTCCTGACGACGATTGCTTTTTGGAAATCGTTCCTAATCTGAGCGGAATTATGGAAGAGCAGGGGGATGATTTTGTTAACGACTTTGAGGAGAATCTTGGTGGAAATACTTATCGAAACGATATGGAATATGAAGCCTATGGTGGTCAGCGCGCCGGAGAAATCTTTGACGAGTCGGTTCTGCTGGCTCAAACAAAAGAGTTACTGTAGGAGATCAAAAAATTAAGGGCAGAAAAAGAAATTGTCCAAGAAAATCTTCGTTCCGAGATTAGAAGAGAGCATGATAGCGGTAAAGATGAGCGTGAAGTTGACCTTCGTCCTAGGAACAGAGATGACCGATATAGAGGGCATGGACAAAGTTCGTGGAGGAGGAAAGGAAAGCGTCACTTGGAATCCTCTGATTGAAGTGATTATTCTCGTTATGGTTCACCAAAATCGTCTCCGCAGAGGAGTCTTCAAAAGAAAAGAAATGGCAGAAAGCATGTGGAGCATCGGAGGGGAAGGAGTTTGGAGAGAAAATCTCTGAGGGAAAAGAATTATCATGCATATGCTAATGAACAAGGCTATTAGCAAATGAATTTTCCTTCTGGGAACCAAAATGTTGACCAGTGGAATTCTGAGTGGCAGCATCAATACACTCTGCCTTCCGAGGAGGGTCTCTATTTTCCGAACCATGAAAATTCAAGAGCTAATGTTTATAAGACATATCATAATTGGAGAGCTTCTCCTTTTTCTTCGGAAATTCTAGCAACATCCTAAAGCACTTTGATATTTCGAAGCTAGAAAAGTTCGATTGGACGCAGGATCCTGACAATCATATCGAGCAATTCAAAAATTTCATGATCAATTTTGATGACGATGAAATTTCTTTGTAGAGCGTTTTCTCAGACCTTCAAGGGGGTGGCTTACAAGTGGTATAACACGCTTCCACGGGGCTCGATAAAGAATTTCGACGTGTTCTGGAATATCTTTAGACAGCATTTTGTGGGGAGTAAAAAAATTTGCGCCAATGGAGATACGATAATCTACTGTAGCCAGAAAGTTGAGGAGAGTTTGAAGAATTACACCAATCGATTTGTGAAAACGAAAACAGATATGGAGTACTGCAAAAATTCCATGGCACTAGCGGCATTCAGGATGGGGCTTCTCCCCGGATTTTTAAAGGATACGGTAGCAGAGAGTCAGGCGATGACTTTTGGGGCATTACTGGATCAAGTTGAGAAATAAATTTTGGTGGAGGAGACCCAGGCATCAGAAAAATGATCAAGTGATCAGCTAGACCAGAATCAATTTCAAAAGTCTGAGTCCAGTAATCAAGGGCCTCGTGTTAATGTTCAAGCTAAGGGTGTGGGTCAGTATCCGCCGAGGCCGCAAAACGAATCAGTAAAACTATAATAATCAGCAAAGCTATAACCATTGAGCAAAGCCCATTTCTAACAAGTGGATTCGTCCGACTATTTTGCTAAGTTAACGGAAAATATTGCTGCGATATTTCATAAGGCAAGGTCAACAGTGCAGTTCAGAAAGCCTTTTCATATTCAAACTCTGAAGGAAAGCAGAAGTGCTAACAGATTATGTAAGTACCATGAGGATATTGGGCATGACACCAACGAATGCATCGCTTTGAAAAAAGAGGTGCAAGCTTTAATTGAGAATGGAATGTTATTAGAATTTGTGAAAAAACATACCGAGAAAAATATTGCAGTAAAGGCTGTCCCAAAGAATGTTGACACAGTAATGGTGATTTCCGAAGAGGTTGATGCTTTTGATGTTGCAGCAGAGTATCTGGATCCTAAGGAAGGGAGAAATAACGTGAAAATGGTAGTGGAAATTATTCCAAGGGGAAAAGTAAATGACCTATGTACTTTTTTGAGTCGTTAGCTATTTTCGGAGGGGATACCATTGCAGGGAACTCCAATAGTTTGCAAAAAAGGCATATGGTGAATCTAACTACGCAGATTGAAGCAGGGGTTTCGACGCAGATGCATCGTTTGCCCTCCCCTATCATATGTTTTGACGATGATGATATGAGGAATGTAGCGGGCCCGCATGAGGATGCGGTGGTTATCAATGCAGGAATAGCTGGTGACCAAGTTCAAAAAATACTTATTGATACAGGAAGTTCGGCAGATATTTTGTTTATGAATACCTAGAGGAGAATTTCTGGCCCACCTGTTATACGACGGTCCGACAGAACTATAGTGGGATTTACAAGAGCAACAACAATAGTCGTGGAAGAGTTTTAGTGTGTGGTGTAGCTCGGTCGTGGGTCATTCCAAAAGGAAGTTGAAGTTTTGTTTATAGTCGTAGGCGCACCAACTTCTTATAATGCAATTTTGGGTCGTTCTTGGCTGTCCAGGATGCATGGTGTTATTTCGACGGTACACCAATGTTTGAAATATGTGGTAGGGAACAATATAGGGATGATCATGAGTAGCCAGAAGATGGCTCGAGAGTGTTATCAGATAGCTTTATCCTCGAAAGGAGTTCGGGGAGATGGATCGGAAAAAGCATGCCAGTTAAAGGGGACTTCCTCCGTAGTCACTCCTTGTGATGATCCAAGGGAGGCCCCCGGATTTCTGGTTCCGGATGATGATCATGAGGAACACAAGTTTGAAGAGGGATTGTTTTTTGAAAATTGGAGTAAAGCTTTCTTTTGAGTTCAGAGAAAAATTGATTGCATTTTTATCGACAAAATTAAATATGTTTGCTTGGTGTGCAGAGGACGTTATGGGTGTACCTCCAGAGATAATATGTTATAAACTCGCAGTACGACAGGATGTTCGGCCTATTGTACAGAAAAGAAGACTAGTTTCTTAGGAGAAGTCTGCAGCTATTCTTTCAGAGGTTGAGCGATTATTAAGCATAGGTTATATTCGAGAGTCGCAATACCCTGTCTGGGCCTCGAATCCAGTCTTAGTCAGGAAAAAGAATGGTAAGTGGAGGATGTGCGTGGATTTTACGGATCTGAATAGATCTTGTCCAAAGGATCCTTTTCCGGTACCTCAAATTGATCAGTTAGTGGATTCTACTTAGGGTAATCGGTTATTGTCTTTCATGGATGCTTATTCAGGATATAATCAGATCAGATTAGATGCAAGAGGTGAAAAAAGCACATCGTTTATCACGGAGAGAGGATTATACTGTTATAAGGTCATGTCATTTGGCCTAAAAATGCGGGGGCAACTTATCAGCGCTTGGTAAAGAAAACCTTTGAGGAGCAAATTTGCCGAAATGTAGAAGCTTACATCGATGATATGCTGGTAAAGAGTTTACATGACGAAGATCATTTCTCTGACTTGGAGGAAACTTTTAATAATTTGGGCAAAGTCGATCTGAAGTTAAATCCAGAAAAGTGCATTTTTGGTGTACGATCGGGGAAGTTTCTTGGCTATATGATAAGTGAAAGGGGAATCGAAGTAGATCCAGAACAGGTAAAAGCTTTGACAACTATGGCTCCTCCTCGTAATATTAGCGAAGTCCAGATTCTCACAGGAAGATTGGCAGCATTGAATAGGTTTATTTCTCGTTCATCAGATAAATGTGCGCCTTTCTTTAAAGTGTTGAGAAATGCCAGACACTTTAGTTGGACCGAGGAATTTTCTGAAGCATTTCGACAGATTCAAGAGTATTTGATGTCCCCAGAGATACTTTCCAAACCTTTGATGGGAGAAAAGTTGATCGTATATGTGTCGGTATCAGATTTTGTAGTCAGTGCTGTATTACTCCGAGAAGAGATTGATTTGTTGAAGCCGATATATTATGTTAGCAAAAGTTTGCTAGATGCAGAGAAACGGTATCTCAAGTTGGAAAAGTTAGCTTTGGCCCTGGTAACAGTTGCTCGAAAAATGAGACCGTACTTCCAAGCCCACCCTATAGTAGTTCGAACAGCATTTCCCCTAAAAGGTTTGTTACAAAAGCCAGATATATCTGGAAGAATGACAAAATGGTCAGTTGAGCTGGGAGATTTTGACATAACGTTTGAGCCTCGAACGACAATAAAATCTCAGGTTCTGGCTGACTTCTTGGTTGAATTCCACTCAGAAAGAGTAGACATGGAGATTGTTGACCAGTCAGTTAAGACATAATGGTTGGTTCAAACGGATGGGGGGTCGAATGTCTCTAGAAGTGGTGCTGGAGTCCAACTAATTTGCCAAGATGGGATAACCATGTTTCAAGCTATCCATTTCGGTTTTAAAGCAACTAATAACGAGGCAGAATATGAGGCAGCATTAACAGGGTTAAGGTTGGCTCGAGTGTGTGGGGCTAGAAAGGTTAAATTGATTAGTGATTCACAGTTGGTGATAAACCAAGCTTTGGGAGAGTCAGAAGCAAGAAAGATCAATTAGTCAAGTATTTGAAAGTCTTGAAGGACTTGGTTTCAAATTTTGATGAAGTTCAGTATGAGCACGTTCGAATGGAAGCAAATCTGATCCCTGATTCCTTAGCAGCTGCCTCGCGATCAGAAGGTCATCCATGGGTCGTAATTCAAGAGTATCCTTCGGTTAAAAGCAGTACAGAGCATTCGATGAATGTCGAGGAAGTAAGCAATGTGGTTACAAGTGATTGGAGGTCAGGAATTGTGGACTTTCTGGAAAATGATAGCTTACCTGCATAAAAATTAGAGGCTATGAGGATCAGGTTTAAATCTCACGGTTATATCTTTTTGGAGGAGTCTTATATAAGAAATCCCTAAGTAGACCATTACTTAGATATTTGGCTAAGGACGAGTCACAATTTGTCCTGTCAGAACTGCATGACGGGGAAGGGTCGGCCCATTGCGGATATAAAGCATTAATTCGACGAGTGTTTCTGGTTGGTTATTATTGGCCGACATTTCGAGGGATGAGAAGGAGTTGGTAAAACGATGTGACACATGTCAAATATATACCAATATAATACACAAGCCAAGGGTGTTGCTAGAAATTATTTCTGAAGCAGTGCCATTCGATAGGTGGGGTATTGATTTAGTAGGACCCTTATTAATGGCATCTGGGGGAAGGCAAACGATCATTGTAGCAGTTGACTATTTTTCCAAGTGGGTGGAAGCAGAACCTTTAGCAGAGACGAAAGCAAAGGATGTTATTAAGTTTGTTGTCTCAAACATTTGTTGTCATTTTGTGGTACCAGTAAAAATCACAACGGATAATGGACCTCAATTCGATAACAAGGAGTTTAAGAGCTTTTGCGTTTCCAGGGGCATACAACAATTTTTTTCTGCTCCGTTTCATCCGCAAGCCAATGGTCAGGTGGAGGTGACCAATCAAACGATTTTGGATGGATTAAAAAAGAACTTAGAAGGCAAGGCTGGAAAATGGCCAGATTACTTCCATGAAGTATTGTGGGCTTATAAAACAAAGCCTTGAACTTCAACTGCAACATCTCCATTTGCTTTAGTGTACGGAATGGATGCGGTTATTCCTTCGGAAATTGTTTTCCCTTCATACCGTGTGGCAGCTTATGCTGAGGATTTTAATGATCAAAGCAGGGCTATGGAGTTAGATTTGATGGAGGAAAAGAGACGACGTGCACAATTGAAGTCCTTACATTATCAAACATTAAGGAGGAGCAGGTACGCTTCGCTGGTAAAGCAGAGAAATTTCAAGGCGGGGGACAATGTATTACGAAAAGTTTTTCTTCATACAAAGGAGAAAAGCCTTGGAAAATGGGAACCGAATTGGGAGTGCCCTTATGAAGTAACAGAAAAGGTGAAGCAGGGAACGTATCAGTTTAAAGATAAGGAAAGGAGATATCTTAAGCATCCGTGGAACATAGAGCATTTAAAGTTGTATCTGGAATGAGAATGAAGAATTTGGCATGTAATGATTATATTTTATGTTTATTTTCAGATTTACAAAAACAGCGAAGGCATACTCTTTCCTACCCTGTTAGGCACAGGAAAGTTTTAACGAGGTGTCATTATTAGCTGATCAATACATTTGAACTTTTGCCTCGAATTATTCTTTCTAAGATACAAGGTTTGATTGGACTATTAGGTTAATAGTCATGACATTTTATAAGTGTGCCTTAAAGCAGCATACAATGATTATTATGACCAATTAAAGTTGGCATAAAGAAATTATTTTATTCAACGCAAGTTGACATACAATCATTTCCATACCAAATGTGAAGTTAAAAATTATAAGATTGGTATTCTACACAATGGCATACAAGGAAAGTCAAGATAGATGTTCTTCGGAACATGTTGATACTATTACAAAAATTGCCTTGAAAGTTGACAAGGACTTATACAAAAAATTATACTAAGTTAGTGTTACTCAGAATTTTTTGAGGAGTCGCTCTCCTTAGAATCTGATGTTTCACTATCACTAACAACAATGTTAGGTGGGCGAAGTTCAGGGGAGACAAGCTTCCAAAAACTGCCTAAGTCGTACTCAGGGTACTCTGAGCGAATTTGGGTGATCAGTCCTGCTCGGGTAGTAGCATCTCGGGCATTAAGTTTGTCCACACATTTTGCTGCATAAGCATTCAAAGCTGCCTCCTTTTCGGCCTCTATCTGCTGAGGAAAATTTGCAATCGTCTTTAATAGATTTTTCTTTTGCTCTACAATAAACTCGAAATCGGCAAGACAATCCTTAAATCCCTTTATTGCAATTTGGTGAGCTTTCTTGAGTTCGGTAAGAAGTATTTCTTGAGCTCATGTCTTCTTTTGGTAGAGATCCCTTTCTTCCTGACAGCATTTTTCGAGGACAAGTATATAGTTCTCTGAGGCAGACAATTTTTCAAAAATTGCATCAGCTTGACCTTCTAGAATGGAGTGTTGTTTCTTTATCTCTTCAAGTTGTGCGAAAGCAAGGGAAGCCTTGAACTTGTAATGGTTTTTCCGATCTTCCAGATGTTGCATTTTTCTTTCCATGTTGATAGAGACATGTAGTAAGTTCCGAACACTTAAAGAAAATTCATCGCCCTGAGGAATTTCGAAGGAGCTAGTAGGAAAACCTATTGCTGTGCAGTCAAAGTTCGTAGACTCACCAGTTAGAATAATGGGATCAATGTTTTGAGAAGGATCGCTTTGGGGAATTGGGAGCGGTGCTAATCTTGGGAGATTATCAATTGAAGATGAACTTGAAGTTTGGGTGAGTGGAGAGTTGGATGTTTGGTCTGAATCTCTTCTAGCTTCATTTTCGTGTTCAGTTGCCATAATTTGAGCTCCAGTGCCATCGGAGATTAACTAATTGATTCCACCTTAGGAAATAAAATACTAACTTTCATTGACGCTTTTGTAGGATACAATCAAATTCAAATGGATCCAAAAGATCAAGAATGTACAACTTTCATAACTAATAGGGGCTTGCACTATTATATGGTTATGCCCTTTGGATTGAAAAATGCTGGGGCCACTTATCAGAGGTTGATGAATAAAGCTTTTGCCACTCATATCAGAAGAAATATGAAGGTATATATAGATGATATGGTGGTAAAAAGTGTAAAGGATGATGTGTATCTTGATGATTTAGAGGAAACGTTTTTTAATTTAAGGGCAATCACGTTAAAGCTGAATCCTGAAAAATGTACCTTCGGAGTTCGGTCAGAGAAGTTTTTGGGTTTTTTCATAAGTGAAAAAGGAATAGAAGCTAACCCAGAACAGTTGAAAGCTTTGATAACAATGAATTCACCTCGGTCTATTAAAGAAGTGCAAATTTTGTCAGGTTGGTTAGCAGCACTTAATCGATTTATTTCTAGATGTTCTGACAAATACTTTCCTTTCTTTCAAGTTTTACGAGTGGTGTGGTTTATTTTTGCCTGAGGGTAAAATCGTAACTTTTATTTAGAGTTTTGTGGAAGTTTGTAAGTATTTAATGTTTGAGTAGAGAGTAGAGGGAGAATTAAGCAGCCTGGTTGTATTTAATTTTCATTACCCTCATTTAATGTTGGTGGTTGGGTATTTATATCTTTATATTTGGGCCTTATGGGCTTTCGGGTAATGTTTAATGGACCCAGGTCAAGTTTAAGGACCCATGAGCTCTTAGCAGGAGAGCAGGCAGCTTAGTCAAGAAGTGATTAGGTTTTTTAGTACTTTAGTTCTAGTTCGAACAGTCCAATGGAGGTGGTGTTCGAGCTGCCCTGTCCGGTTAAGTGGTCTCTGTCCGAACTGTCCCCGTCCGAAGAGGTAACAGAATCCGGACTCATCAATAGCCCCTTTTTTAGGTGTTTGTTCAAATACCTTTGTCAAAACCTGAAAAGCACTCCGTTTTCAGTGGCAGTTTTATCCGGACAGGTCCTTCGAATTGTGTTATGGTTTTATCCGGACTGAAAAAGCTCTGTGAATCTTAACGGTTTTTTGCCAAAGTTCATGGGACACGTGTCTCTCTTCGTTCGTTTCTTTAGCCGTTTTTTCATTTTAAATTTCGCACCCACCTTCTCTGAAAAGCAATCCCTTCATTAATGAAGGTGACATCAGCGTCGTCTTTTAATCATTACTAATCTTTTCGAATTCTCCTAGGAATCAAAGACTTCTTTTTGAGGTTTACTATAAATTAAGATACTTTTCTACTGTTTTACTATCACTTTCATTTTCACTCTGCTAATCTTCAAAGCTTTCTCTCTCAAACACAAATTCTTACTTAGGTTGTTTATGTTCACGGCTAGGAACGCTCTGATCAAAGGCGGGTGGCTCAATCTATCTGAATTAGAAAAAGCACAAAAAGTCGAAAGGGAAAGGCGCATAGCAGCAGGCTTACCCACTTCACCCATCGACAAACCAACATTCTCAGTTACAGAGTCTGACCAGGGTTCTTCCTCCACAAAAGGTGTCAAACCGAAGAGATTGTTTCAAACCAGTCTTTCCCCTATCATCTCAGGTTCTTCGGTTCAAGAGTCAGAACCCACAGTTGAGCCAGGTTTAACAGTCACCAGTTTTAAAAAACCTTCCCCGTTCTTAGCCATGGGGTCAGACGTTGATACTTCTCCTCACAAGCTGGTTGATCGAAGAAAAGGCCGGCTGGTCAAAGGGCAGGCTTCCAAGGGCACCCCTTCGAAATCAGGTGCCAAGGACAGCAGTACAGGGTCAGAAGTACCCATAAAAGCTCCCAGGGATAGGCTGTCCGGTCTGAAAGCCACTGGCTCAAGCCCTCGAAGAGAAACGTCTACATCAGAGCCCCAACCGGAGGCTAGGATCCAGGAGAGTACTGAAGCTCATCAGTCCGGAAGCTAGGCTGAACCAACTACAAATCTCCCTCTCACCACAACAACTGAAAACCCTTCCTCAATCATGGAGGAAATAATGGAGGACTCTATCGAAGAGGCTCCTTTCGAGTCCGAACCTTCCAGACAGACTAGTGGTGCTGTTGCTGCCCAAAATGATAAAAGGCAAGGAGAAGCTATGCTTAAGGCATCCAGATCTGTCGGAGTGTCTTGAAGGAAGAGTGGGACCTTGTTTCCACAAGGTCAATGTTAAGTATCTTCTTGCCTTGCAAAAGATCAATTACACTTTCATCCATACAGCTGAGTTGGGCCGGATGCGTACGAAGTGGGGAATTCCGGAGAATGTGAAGATAAGAATCCCCATAAACCCCCAAACCCCAATGGACTGCAAGCTGAGCGAGATAGTTATCTTTACGGAGCTGTTTAACTGGGGGCTCAGATTTCCCTTGGACTCAGAGATTGTCAGATACTTTCATCTGATAAAACTCTGTCCAAGCCAGTTGAGTCTCAATGCTTGGTACACCCTCATGGCCTGCATTATGGCCTCTAGGCTCTCCGGGATTCCTCTACCAATGGAGGAGTTTGCAGCTGTGGCCAGTCTCTGCAGAAACCACCACATTCCCTTCTATCACTTCAACATGGGTGATAACTATAAAGCAGTGGATGACCTGCTGGAGTCGGAGAGGAATTGGAGGACTCAATTCCTGTTCGTAAGTGGTGCTTGGGAGAACGGGAGGAAAATCAAAGCCGGAGTCAACCCAAGTCTCCTCACCAGCAGATGGAGGAGTGATCGTAAGGCTCCTACTTTATATTCTTATTTCTTCTTTTATCAAATTTGTTTAAACTGATTGGTCTTGTCTTTTTCTTAGCAGAACTGCCCAAGGACTTCAATGACTACCTAAAATCCGGGCATACCACTTGCACCAAGATCAACACTTGGACTGCTGAAAAGTGGGGAAACCTGTTTCATGATGCTTTCACTAGAGGCAACTTAGCAAGGTCTCACCTCTGAAACACTACTGGCCGGAGGGACTTGACCTGGGAAGAACTCACCACCCAACCCCCTCCGAATGTAGTCCTCAAGAGAACACACGAACCGGATGGGACACTTTACTTGCCAGGCCGGGACAAGGCCCCGAGCAAGATGAAAGACAAAAAGAAGAAGGGCAAGAAAGTGGCAGGTGGAGCTAACCCTGCTGAGGTGGAGGAGGCTGTTTCACCAAATCCGGAGGGGCCAGCCCCAAGCCAGATTGATGCTGCTCTCTTAGAAGTGGTAGAGCAGGAGAGTGTTAGGCAAGAGGTTCAATCCCCAAAACTCCCAAGGGCTCCCAAAAGAGACCGAAAACGGGGAGCTGAAGACAAGGACAGGGAGGCTAAGAAGAAAAAGACCTCAAAGGGTGATGAACTTTCTCTCCGGCCTCCGGATCCTCTCCCCCATGTTGATCCTACCGATCCAACACAAGCAGAGAATATCCTTGGTGATTTTCAAACCGACGAGGTCGGAGGAGGAGACCTTAGCATTGATGGGGTTGACATCACCGGTCTTGATGGGCTTGGTGACTACTTTGCCAACCTCCCCAGAGACAATTTTGCTGGGCCTTACCTCCCTCCGAGTACTTCAAACATCGTCACTTTTAATGGTAAGACTTTTACTGTTTCAAGTGAAAGGGACATTATAGCTCACTCTATATTAAGTAGTGTTCAACCGGTGCTTGTGTTGGAGAAGCAAGTTCGAAGTCAGGCAGATACTATCAAAGACCTCAAGTCTGACAAGGAGAGGCTGTCCGATGACCTTCTTACTGTCACTCAACATGCTGACATTCTAAAGGGGGAAAACGAGGAGCTGAAGAAGAACCAAGAGGGGTGGACCATAAAAGTTGCTACTCTAGAAGATACTATATAGGAGCTCCGGGAGAAGTTGTCCGGAGTAGAGAAAGATCTCACCTCTTCAAAATAGGAGGTCAAGGCCAAGGATCAAGTCATCCACAACTTAACAAGTGACAAGATTGTGCTTGAGAACACAGTGTCCAAGGCTGTAGAGGAAAAAGCTGATCTGCTAAGGGAGCATTAGGCCAAAATCCAGGCCAAGATCGATGCTTATACCAACAATGTGATAGACACTCAAGAGCAAATGTATGCCAAGGTGAGGTCGGACATGGTCCTGCTCTTCCATGAAAAGTTCCCGAAGAGGAACTTGGGAGATTTGTGGCTTCACGTAGAGTACGAAGACCTTCCCTTCCACACCATGGCTGATGGTGACTTGCATGATTATTCCAGTGCTTCCTCCTCTGACGAAGAAGGAAATACCGGGGAGGGGCCTCACGAAGAGAAAGACGATCCCAAGAAAGAGAAGAAGACAAGTGAGGCTGAGCCATCTTCAAAGGCTCAGTCTTAAATTATAAATTATCTTTTCACTTTTCATGTTACCTAAACTAAAGTCCTTGGAAGGCCAAGACATTTTTTGTTATTGTGTCCGGTATCTGACCGGATAGATCCTTTGTTTTGTTTGACAATTTAAAAGTCCTTGGAAGGTCAAGGCACTTAAGTTATTTCAATGAATATCCTTGTTTTGCACAATTCTCACATCCTTTCATAGTTTGTTTCAATTTTGGTGGCTAGTGTTTAAATAGCCCTTAGTTATTTTATAAAAAAGTCTAAAGTGAGAGTGTTTAAATTCTCCGATGACGAATGTTTAAGTGGTCATCATTATTTTACTTCAATTTGGATGGTGTGACAAAAAACAAAGTAAGAACACTTCGATTTTTTTTAAAAAGGCATCAAATTTCATTAAAAAGCCCGGGCACCTCATTAAAACCTCCCCGTGCCACCAGGGTAGGAAAGAGTATGCCCCCAAATATTTACATGGATTTTTAAACAAGTAAATATTTACATAACTTCTACTCCAAGTACATTTGAAGATGCTCAATATTCCAAGGGTGATTTAAAACCCTTCCATCCTTGTCTTCAAGCCAATATGTTCCAGGTTTAATCCTTTCAACGACCATATAAGGTCCTTCCCAAGTTGGGGCCAGTTTGCCGAGCAGCTTCTCTTTAATGTGTAAGAAGACTTTCCTCAATACCTTGTTCCCCGGCTGGAAATCCCTTCTCTTAACTTTAGAAGCAAACTTGCTTCTCACCAAACCTTGATAGTGTGCAGCCCTAAGGTGAGCCTTAACTCGTCTTTCCTCTATTAGGTCAAGCTGACCTCTAATTGCCACTTCGTTAGCGTGTTCGGAGAAGTTGTGAACCCGAAATGATGGGAGAGTTGCTTGTATGGGAGCTATTGCATCCACATCATAGACCAAGGCAAAGGGTGACTCCTGTGTTGCAGCCCCAGGTGTAGTCCGGTAGGCCCACAAGACCTCTTGTAAATAACTAGGCCACTTCCCAGCAGCCCCTTCCAAATTCTTCTTTAGACTGGACAGTATAGTTCTGTTAGCCACTTCTTCTTGTCCATTTGCTTTTGGGTGGAAAGGTGAAGAGAAACAATATTGTTTACCCCTTGAGGCACAGAAACTCTCCATTTCCCTATTGTCAAACTGTGGCCCGTTGTCTGTCGTTATCTTTTGTGGAACACCAAATCTGCAACAGATGTTGGATAAAATAAATTTTATGACAGCTTTTGATGTTGTTCCTGCCAGGGGGCTGCTTCAATCCACTTCCAAAGTATTCTATAGCAACAATTATAGTTCTGCGCCCTCCGGACGCCATAGGAAGATGGCCCACTAAATCCAACCCCCATCGAGCAAAAGGTATAGGCTCAGAAATCGACTCTAAATGGATAGTTGGGACATGAATTTCATTGCTATATCTCTGGCATGGATCACACCTTCTTATCAGCTCTTTAGCATCCTGCATAATAGATGGCCAATAGTAGCCGGCCAGTAAAACTCTCCTTGTTAGAGCCCTGAATCCACAGTGAGCTGATCCCTCACCATCATGCAATTCGGAGAGGACTACTTGAGACTCAGCATCTCCCAAACACCGCAGAAGAGGTTTACTGTAAGACTTTTTATACAGAACGTCTCTTAGTATGATAAAACCACGAGCCTTGTGTTTCATTTTTCGTGCTAGTGATTTATCCGGAGGCAAGATGCCATCAGAGAGATATTGCAGGAGAGGAAATCTCCAATCTTGAGGTTGCTTCACCTGTACTTCGAAAATTTCTTCCTCTTTACCCACATTAAGTTGAATGAAAGGGCTCTCCAGTACATGGATCCATGGATATGACTTAGTGTAAGCTATGGTTGCCAATGAATCTGCTAATTCATTCTCTGTCCGGGGTATATGCTCATGCAGGAGAGGAAATCTCCAATCTTGAGGTTGCTTCACCTGTACTTCGAAAATTTCTTCCTCTTTACCCACATTAAGTTGAATGGAAGGGCTCTCCAGTACATGGATCCATGGATATGACTTAGTGTAAGCTATGGTTGCCAATGAATCTGCTAATTCATTCTCTGTCCGGGGTATATGCTCATAAACAGATGTTGGATAAAATAAATTTTATGACAGCTTTTGATGTTGTTCCTGCCAGGGGGCTGCTTCAATCCACTTCGAAAAGTATTCTATAGCAACAATTATAGTTCTTCGCCCTCCGGACGCCATAGGAAAATGGCCCACTAAATCCAACCCCCATCGAGCAAAAGGTATAGGCTCAGAAATCGACTCTAAATGGATAGTTGGGACATGAATTTCATTGCTATATCTCTGGCATGGATCACACCTTCTTATCAGCTCTTTAGCATCCTACATAATAGATGGCCAATAGTAGCCGACCAGTAAAACTCTCCTTGTTAGAGCCCTGAATCCACAGTGAGCTGATCCCTCACCATCATGCAATTCGGAGAGGACTACTTGAGACTCATCATCTCCCAAACACCGCAGAAGAGGTTTACTGTAAGACTTTTTATACAGAACGTCTCTTAGTATGATAAAACCACGAGCCTTGTGTTTCATTTTTCGTGCTAGTGATTTATCCGGAGGCAAGATGCCATCAGAGAGATATTGCAGGAGAGGAAATCTCCAATCTTGAGGTTGCTTCACCTGTACTTCGAAAATTTCTTCCTCTTTACCCACATTAAGTTGAATGGAAGGGCTCTCCAGTACATGGATCCATGGATATGACTTAGTGTAAGCTATGGTTGCCAATGAATCTGCTAATTCATTCTCTGTCCGGGGTATATGCTCATAAACAATGCTTTTAAACTTAAGTGCTTCATTTTTAAGAAGAATTAAATACTTCACTAGTTGCTCCTTTTTTGCCTCAGATTGACCTTGGGCATGGTGGATAAGAAGCTGGGAGTCACTCATCAGCTTGACCCTTTTGGCCCCACAAATATAAGCTAACTTTAAACCAGCTATAGCTGCTTCGTATTCGGACTCATTATTGGAAGCCCTGAAAGCAAAACATATAGCCTGGTACATTTCGTCACCATACGGAGAAGTCAAGCACACCCCTGCACCACATCCCATAGTGTTGGATCCACCATCCGTCCGGACGACCCAGACCTTTTTGTCTTTCATTTCAGTAGTCTGCTCCGAATCTCTGTCAGAGTGGAATTCGACTAAAAAATCAGCCACAGCTTGGGCCTTGACTGCTGTTCGAGGAACAAAATCTATATCGAAATCCCCCAATTCCACTGACCATTTAGTCATTCTACTTGAAATGTCTGCCTTTTGGAGTACATTCTTCAAGGGAAAAGATGTCCGGACGATAATAGGATGAGCCTGGAAATAAGACCTCATCTTCCTTGCAGCAATTACTAAGGCAAACACTAATTTTTCGAGTTTCAAATAACGCTTTTCTGCATCTATCAAACTCTTGCTGATGTAGTATACCGGATGGGGGTAGTTATCCACCTCTCTCACCAACACAGCACTGATGGCACAACTTGAAACTGCCAAATATACGAAGAGTGTCTCTCCATCAACTAGTTTAAATAAGGTTTTGGGGGAGGATAGATGTTTCTTAATCTCATTGAAGGCCTCATCACACTGTGAAGTCCAGTCAAATCCCTTTGCACCCTTCAAAGTTTGAAAAAAACGGGGCATATCTGTCCGAAGACCTTGAGATAAATCGGTTTAAAGCAGCTAACCTTCCCGCCAATCGTTGTACTTCTTTAATATTCCGAGGAGGCTCCATTTGGAATAGAGCATTAAGCTGGTCCAGATCGGGCTGTATCCCTTGCTCACTTATTATATAACCTAGGAACTTTCCGGATTGCACTCCGAACACACATTTTTCTGGATTTAGCTTCAAATTCACTTTTACCAAGTTGGCAAAAGTTTCTTGGAGGTCTGCCAAGTGCAGTTGCTCATCCACACTTTTCACCATCATGTCATCAATGTATACTTCCATATTTCTTCCAATTTGATCAGCAAAGGCTTTGTTCACCAATCTCTGATAAGTAGCCCCAGCATTTTTCAACCCAAATGGCATCACCTTGTAGCAATGAAGACCCCTGTCAGTGACAAACGTGGTATGCTCCTGATCCTTCGGATCTACTTGAATCTGATTGTACCCGGAGAAAGCATCCATAAAGGATAGCAGCTTATTCCCAGAGGTGGAGTCTACCAGCTGATCAATCCGGGGAACTGGATACAAATCTTTTGGGCAAGTCCTATTGAGATCTGTGAAGTTAATGCACATACGCCACTTGCCATTTTTCTTTTTCACCAGGACCGGATTGGCAGTCCACAAAGGATATTGAGACTCCTTTATATGCCTCATCTTTGTGAGCCTATCAACTTCTTGAACAATAACATCAGCCTTTTCCTTAGAAAAAGCCCTTCTCTTTTGTACCACTGGTGCTATGTCTCTCCGGACGGATAGGTGATGTGATATAATATCTGCTGGAACCCCAGTAACATCAGCATTGCACCAAGAAAAAATATGCTGATGGTCTTTCAAAAACTTTAACATCTTATTCTTTAGGTCGGGTGGCATTGCACCAAGCAAAAATATGCTGGGGTCATCAATTTCACCCTCACCCCCAGAAAGCCCCTCAAACTGCTATTCCTCATTGATTCGAACTGCCCCCAACGTCCGTGGAGCCAGTGCTGTAGCATAACATTCTCTTGCAACCTTTTGACTGCTTCGGACAACTCTCACTTGTCCATGAACAACATATTTCAAAAATTGGTGGACTGTCGAGGCCACTGCATGCATCCTAGAGAGCCAAGACCTCCCTAAAATAACATTATAGCAAGTGGGACAATCCACCACAATAAAAAGTATCCTGACCATCTTCTTCAAAGGGCCCTTGCCCAACAAAACTTCCTCTTCTAACTCCCCGATCACATCTGCTGAGCTGCCCGTAAAGCCCACAATTGATCTGTACGAACACTGAATTATGGCTGGATTTTTCATCTTTTTGTAAGTGGTTAGAAAGAGGATATTGGCTGAGCTTCCAGTATCCACCAAGATTCGTCTTATGTCATTGCCCCCAATGGATGATCCTATGACAACAGCATCTTCATGAGGGCCAGCTATATCCCTTAAGTCATCTTCATCGAAAATAATGAAGGGAAATGGAATTTGTGATTGATAGGAGGTCATGCCTCCTTCTAGCTGGGTGACTAAAGTATGAACATGCCTCTTCCTCGAAGAAGCAGTAGGAGCTGTCATAGTATCCCCTCCGAAAATTGTAAGTGACTCAAAAAACTTAATAAGCCCGGAGACCGTTCTACCACATTCCTCAATGGCACCCACTCTATTTCGAGTTGGATCAGGATCCAGGTATTCTGACTCTACATCAAACCTTTCGATTATAACCATAGCTCCCTCCGGGGCAGCGTTGCTTGGACCAACCCGATGAGTATTATCAAGCCTATTTCCTCTTCTCCTTTTGACATATGCCCCCAGCTTTCCTCTTTCAATCAAGTTCTGAACCTCTTGTTTCAAGGCTATACAATCGTCAGTGGTATGGCCAGTATCATTAGGGTACTGACAGAAAGAGTTGTTACGATGCTCCCTAGGAGATTGTAGTACGGCCGGTCTTCTATAGTGCACTTCTTCCTTTTTTTTATCATAAATGGTGGCCACACTTTTTTTTTAATTCTGCAAACCACTCCGGTTGAACCCAAGACCCTCTCTTATTTCTGGATTGTTGACTCTGAGCAGGTGCAGCTGGCTGAGATTTAGCTTTAGCCCTGCTATGCCCCTGTTCGGTCTCCTTTGCCTTGTTTCCGGACTGGTTTTGATTGGGGTGTGGTGCAACCGGGGCAGACCTCACCTGCCTATACACCCTAGTTTTCTTTGTTTCATCAACGTTGATCTGCTTTCCAACCTGATTCAGTAAACCTCCCCAAGTCATGGCTTTCTTTCTGGTCACTAAATCAGCCAAATTTCGAGGGTTTAAGCCATGTCTCAAGCATGCTATTGCTGCTTGCTCGAAGCAATCAGCCAACCCATTTTTGGTGTTTACAAAACGACTTATGTATTCTTTCAATGATTCGTTTGGTTCTTGGGCACAATGAATTATTGTATCCCCGTTGCCCTTCAACTCTTTACTCCCAACAAACTACCTTCGAAAGGCCACCCAAAAGGTATCAAAATTCTTGATGCAGCCTTGTGGTAGGCTGTTATACCATTTTAGAGCACTCCCCATAAAGGATTTGGAGAATTCTCTACAAAGTAGCTTATCGTCATCATCAAAATTCATCATGAAATTCTTAAATTGCTCCAAGTGGTTGTCTGGATCAGTACTGCCATCATATTTCTCCATTGTAGTGCTATCGAACCTCTTAGGGAGGTTTTTGGACATAATTTTGGAAGACAATGGAGATTGTCTCCAATTTCGGCCACGACTGAACACAGTATCCTCATTGGGAGTTGCAAAGATACCTGGTTCATCGTGGAAGGCAAAAGGATCCATCAGCATCCGGTCTACATACCTCCGGCTGTGAGATGACCTTTTGCATATATTCTTCGTTAATTTCCCATGTCTATCCCTTTTCCTTGAATATTTTTTGGTCAAATTTTGCTTCTTTTTGGTTCGGCCCTCATCGCTTCTAGAGGACAAGGACTTTTCAACTCCTTCCTCATCCGAGGAGCTACCAGAAGACTCTGAATCTGAGTCAGAACTCTCCACTGTTTTAGACCGGTGAGACTTTTTGGAGCTAGCATGAGTTTTCTTGGTACTCACATGAGTCTTCGAAGGCTCATGCTCTCTAGGGTTGTCGGTATGATGAGCGATTGATGCCTTTGAATTTTCTTGCATGTTAATCTTTGCCTTTTCTGCCCTCAGGGCTTCCATCTCGCCCTTTAATCTATCACGCTCCTCGATGGTATACTCATCATTTTCACCCACCACTTCAAGCAAAGCTGGTGGTCCTTCCGGGGCGTCTGAATTCATTCAGACTGATTTTTCTTGTTGGTTTCGAATGCTCGATTCAGGCACCTTCTTCTCCCACTGTGGTCGCCAATTTGGTGTGATTTATTTTTGCTTGAGGGTAAAATCGTAACTTTTATTTAGAGTTTTGTGGAAGTTTGTAAGTATTTAATGTTTAAGTAGAGAGTATAGAGAGAATTAAGCAGCCTGGTTGTATTTAATTTTCATTACACTCATTTAATGTTGGTGGTTGGGTATTTATATCTTTATATTTGGGCCTTATGGACTTTCAGGTCATGTTTAATGGACCCAGGTCAAGTTTAAGGACCCATGAGCTCTTAGCAGGAGAGAAGGCAGCTTAGTCAAGAAGTGATTAGGTTTTTTAGTACTTTAGTTCTAGTTCGAATAGTCCAATGGAGGTGGTGTTCGAGCTGCCATGTCCAGTTAAGTGGTCTCTGTCCGAACTGTCCCCGTCCGAAGAGGTAACAGAATCCGGACTCATCAACGAGGACCAAGCAGGTTTGAATGGACATCGGAATGTGAGGCAGCATTCACAAATATAAAAAATTATTATCATCACCATAAATATTGTCAAAGCCTCGAAAAGTGTAGAAACTTGCGGTATCGCATTTTTCACTAAGCGTGGTGTTGATCAGTGAGGACTCAGGTATTCCGAAGCCGATGTACTACATTAGTAAAAGTTTAGTGGAAGCAGAAAATAGGTATTTGAAGCTGGAAAAGTTAGCATTAGCATTGGTGATTGCTGCTAGAAAAATGCACCCCTATTTTCAAGCTCACACTATTGAGGTTCGAATTCTTTCCTTTGGAAAAATGTTTTACAGCGACCTGAAATTTTGGGAAGAATGATCAAGTGGTCAGTGGAGTTGGGCGATTATGATATTTTGTTCATACCTCGAACTGTAATAAAAGCGCAAGCCTTAGCAAATTTTTTTGTTGAATTCCATTCGAGTAGATAGGATGTGGAAGAGAGCAACGATGTTGTACCATTGACTTCGATGTGGATTGTCCAAAAAGATGGGGGTCTAGTATTTCAGGGTGCAGTGTTGGGGTTCAGTTGATAGATCCAACTAGAGAAACAATAATTCAATCTATCAAATTTGGTTTTCACGCTTCGAACAATAAGGCTGAATATGAAGCTGCTTTGGCAGGTTTAAGATTGGGAAAAATTTGTGGAGCAACTTCAGTAGCTTGGAAACGGATTATCATTTGTTAGCAAATCAAGTATCTGGATTTTCCAAAACAAGAAAAGTTCTTTTAATTTTGTATCTTCGGGAACTTCGGAATTTAATGCTTCTGTTTGATAATATTATTGTTGAGTATATTGGTTCAGTGAGTAACATAGTGGCTGATTCTTTAGCAAATGTTGCGTATAAGGAGGAATATCCTTGGATTTTGCTACAAGAAAATCCTTCAATTGTTACTCAAACTAGTCAGTGCGAATGTATAGAGGAGTTATTTGTCACATCGGAGGATATTCGAGGCGATTGGCGAGCAGATATTCTCAATTTTTTACTCAAGGAACATTACCAGATGATATGAGGTTGGCAAAAAAATTAAGAGGCAAAGCCTTCGAATATTTAGTGTTAGATGGAATATTGTATAAAAAGGCATTAAGTAGGCTATTATTACGATGTCTAGACAAGCAAGAATCACAGGAGGTGTTATCAGATTTGCATGATGGAAAATGGTCAGCTCATTGCGGGTTTAAAGCTCTATCACGACGAGTTTTACTTGCAGGATTATATTGGCCTACAATCATGAATGATGCTAATAATTTAGTTTGAATTTGTGATACTTGTCAAAGATTTGCTAATGCTATTCATAGGCCAGCTATGCCACTTATGTCTATAACCGAGGCTGTACCATTTTATAGATGATGGATTGATCTAGTGGGTCCTTTGCCGATGGCTTTTGGAGGAAGGTAGGTGATAATTGTAGCAGTCGATTATTTTACAAAATGGGTCGAGGCAGAACCACTATCAGGAACAAAGGCAAAAGACGTGATCAAGTTTATTGTAAACAGCATTTGTTTTCGTTTTGGAGTTTCTCGGAGTATTACGACAGATACCCTCAATTTAATAACAAAGAGATCGCTTCATTTTGCACGTCGAAAGGAATTCATCAATGTTTTTTGACATTTTTTCATCCTCAAGCTAGTCGAAGTAACAAACAGAACAATTTTAGATGGCTTGAAGACGAATCTGACAGGAGTAGCAGGAAAATGGCCAAATTATTTGCAAGAGGTGTTTTGGGCTTATTGGACAACTCCTAAGGAGGCTACAAAAGAAAGTCCTTTTGCCTTAGCGTATGGAATGGATGCACTCAGTCCCATAGAATCTACGATGTCATCTTTTAGGATAAATCAATATTCTGAAGGATCCAATGACGAACTTAAAAGAGCGAATTTAGATTCGATTGAGGAGAAAAGAGTTCGAGCTCATTTGAATGTAATCTATTATCAAACTCTTATGAAGAATATATATCATTCGAAGGTGAAAAGAAGAGAGTTCAAAGAAGGTGATAAGGTGTTGAGAAAAGTGTTCCTACATACAAAGGAAAAAAGCCTTGGAAAAATGGCTCCAAACTGGGAAGGGCCTTATATGGTTGTTGAGAAGATAAAGCCCAGGTCTTATCGTCTTTGTGATTTTGAAGGGAGGATGCTTCAACACCTATGGAATATACAATATTTGAAGCTTACTTGGGAATAGATTTGTCTTTGTATTTTGTATTTTTTACTATTGAATGGCGCACTCTTTCCTACCCAGTTGGCCCAGGAAGGTATGAAGCGCTATGTACATATTCAATATTATCAATAAAACACATTTTTTGGCCAGTGGTTGTTTAAAAATGTTTACTTAAAACTATCTTAGCAACTTATCAAAGACTGATCATCTTTGAGGTTGGCTAAGAGTAGAATGTTCCGAAGTGTCTATTACACTTTTCAAAGAAACAACCATTTTCGAGGTATTATGTTCAAGGAATACATTACAATTTTTACGAAGTGCAATGCTCAATAATGCACTGTATTCGAAGTGTAGCGTTCAACAAATATGCTACCTATAATTTGAAGTACAATCATGTTCACCAACTTTACTAAGGTATTTGAAGTGGTAAACTTATAATTTATAATTATATATTGTGGGCATCAGATAATATATGAAGCTGAAAAACAAAAAATAATATATGAAGATGACAAAAACGAAACATAACCAAAACATTTGTCAATTAAATTAATTCTTCTAAGTACAATTTTTTTTCTAATTTGACAAATACAAAAAAGATGTTTTTTAAAGAACAATAAAATTATTCAGACGACTCGTCTTCTTTGGATGATTCTTTCTCTGAAGATGATGAGTCGGGGATAGGATCAAAGGTTTTGCTTGGACGCTTTTTGAGGGGAAAGTCATTCCAGAAATTGGTGACGTCAATCTTTGGATAAGTGGCATGAAGTTCTCGAAGAAGAGTGATGGATGTTTCTTCTTTGCCATTGTTAATGACAGCCAACATGTCTTTCGACAACTCAGCTTCGGCAGCAGCAACAGTTTTTTCCTCCTCAAAACCCTTCTTCAATTTGGTTATGTCATCGGTCAACTCTTTATTTTTTGCCTCGCTAGAAGTAAGAGAGTTTTGGTTACCTTCATATTTGGATTTTTCAGCAGCTAACTCATTAATATGATCAGTTTTGAGCGTATTCATCTCTTTTTCATAAGAAGCCTTTAACTTTTTTTGTCAGCAAAATGTGTTGTTCGCATATGGTTTTTCATGAAGAGAGCGCCTCGAATAAGCTCAGACCTTGCTAGTTCATACATATGGAATTGCTGGACCAGCTTGCGTTGAAAATTCTCCCTTAGTTGTTTTTCATCTTCAGCAAAACCTTTGTAGCAGAGCATGTCTTTGGCCAGTTGCTTCAAATGATCTTGAGAAGCTTTGACTCTGGAAGCAAGTGTTTTTGCTGCAACATTGACATCGGTAAATGATTGAAGTGCAACAAAGATCGCAAGATTAGGTGGAGGAGAAGGAACTTATGTTGAGCTAGGACAAGGAATCATATCCAAAGTTGTAGTTGCTTTAAAAGGATAGGTAATTTCTAGAAACACTTCGATGGTTGTTGGTCTCCCAAAGTGATGCATATGATCTTGAAGGTCTTTGAGAACATGATCGTCCTCTCCAGTAAGCTCTTGTGACTCGTTAAAATTAATGAAACTGTCAGGGTCGAAGCATACAACATTTTGATTCTCATCATCAGCATTGTCTTCGATGACTATTAAAGTGTCATTGTTGGCAGCTTGCTCTTCGAAAGAATGGTTTTGTTGATTTTCAACAGTTGTGATTTCTTCTTCGTCGGCCAATATATATGTAGTGATTTTGGCTTGTTTCATTTTCTTTCCATGAGAACTTGAAGAAGCTTTCTTTTTCTTCGAAGATGGTTCTTGATCTTTCCCTTCTTCGATGGGTGAGAGGGTTTACTCTCCTAATTTTAGTTTTTGAGGTTTAGTATTTGATGGAGTTGAAGGGCTAGCACCAGACGTGCTAGCTGCTTTTTTACCTTTCTTTTCCTTGTTAGCCTTTTCTTTTTTCTTTTTTGGTAGATGACTTTCTGACCTGTTACCTATAGGAAGGAATACTTTACAGTCATAACGAACTAACCTTTTGCAGGCTATTTTGGGATTGGGCTCTTCCATCAAATTTTGAGGAGGCAAGCCTCCCTTTGTGATCGGAAACATATGGCTGTTAAGGAACTTGATCGGTTGGAAGGCGGTGTGGAAAGCATTATTCCATTCTTTCTCAGCCCAAGCGGCAAGTTTCTTGAAAATATCCTTAGCTGCTGGTCGACGTACTGAATATCGCCTCGAAATTTCTAGAATAATCATGCAAGTAGCTAATTAAGAAAGGAGAAAGACAATAGATGGAATTTATTTCAAATTTTATAATTTTCGAAGTACTTACGATTGCTTCTCCATATGAGATTTAGCTTTGATGGGTTGGAATCAGAAATCTCCTTGCCATTATCCCACGCTCCTGAAATGAAGATAAATTTTTGCTTCCAAATGCGGATGCAAATGCCGATGCTTCATTGCCTCAACAAAATCCTTCTCAAAGTAGAGATGAAGTATTAGGGATCCAATGAAGCTGATTCCAAAGCTACCAGAACTGATAATGAGGCTGAGTCCGATGAAGGGAATTCGGAAACTACCATGGGTAACATTACCCATAAATCTTGAAAAAATAAGGATTCGGGCTTTGTTTCCGACGAAAAGATGGCTGCTATTGGTAAAAACTTAAGAGGTCTTGATGCTGACTACATTATCGAGCTGAAAAAGGTTCCATATATATATATTACCAAGATAGTCAAGCATCAGACTTAAAGAATCAGTGGGGGATGTGAGAAAATATCACTGTTTGACTGCCTAAGAAAGGAGAAACTCCCTTAGATTGCAAAGACGATGAATTGGTGGTCTACCCTGAAATCATTAATTTGGGTCTTCAGTTCCCACTGGATCCTATGATCGTGGAATACTTCGAACTTCTCAACCTCTGCCCTACTCAAGTGACATTGAATCAGTGGTTCAGTATTATGTCTGTAATTATGGCATCTCGATTTTCCAAAATTCCTATCAATATCAAAGACTTCATCTCTCTAACCAAGCTATCAAAAGGTCTGAAGCTCCCCTTATATGTCCTTACTATAGTGTATGATCGGAAAATCATCGATGACCTTTTGGAAGCTGATAAAATTTGGAAGCAGAAGTTTATATTCATCTCAGGACCATGGGAAAATGTCAAAGAGATATTCGATGCCAACCCATCACAGCTAAATCTCATCTGGAGAAGCAATCATAAGTACTTCGGAAATTACACTTTTTAAAGATATCAACTGTAGTCTTCCTTATTAATTATTTATTCGCATAATTGTTTCAAAAATTCTGAGACTATATGCTATAGGCCGAGCATCAGCTAAGGATATTTTCAAAAAACTTACCGCCTAGGCTGAGAAAGAGTGGAATAATGCTTTTCACACTGCCTTTTGTCCAATCAGTTTCCTTAACAATCATCATTTTCCAATCACGGAGGGAGCGATGTCGCCTCAGAATCTTATGGAAGAACCAAATCCTCATGTTGCCTGCAAAAGGTTAATTCATCCTGATTGCAAAGTATTCTTTCATATCCGCAACAGATCAGAAATTAATTTGCCAAATAAGAAACACGAAAAGGCTCAAAAGAAAAAGAAAAGTAAAAATGCAGCTAGCACATCTGGTGCTAGCCCTTCAATACCATCAAAGCCTAAACCTCGAAAAATAAAAGTAGGAGAGCAAACCCTTTCACCCATCAAAGAGGGAAAAGACCAAGAACCTTCCTCAGAAAAAGAAAGCTTCCTCCAGTTCTCATGGAAAGAAAAAAGAAACAAACCAAAATTACTGAGTATACATTGGCCGATGAAGATGAAATCACAATTGTTGAAAACTAACAAAACCCTTCTTTCGAAGAGCAAGAATCAAATAATGACGCTCTGATAGTCATTGAAGACAATGCTAATAATGGGAACCAAAACATGAACACTTCGACCCTTACAGTTTCATTAATTTTAATGAGTCACAGGCGCTTGCTGGAGAAGACGATCCTGTTCTCTAAGACCTTCAAACTCATATGCATCACTTCGGGAGACCAACGACCGTCGAAAAGTCTCCAGAAATTATTTGTCCCTCTACACCAACTACAACTTTAGATTTGATTCCTTGGCCTAATTCCACATAAGTTCCTCCTCATCCACCTAATCCTGCAATCCTTGCAGTACTTCAACCATTTATTGATCTCAATGCTGCAGCAAAAGCACTTGCTTCCTAAGTCAAAGCTGGTGTGGATTATTTTCGACTGAGGGTAATTTGGTCAGGTGTTTTGTGGTGTTTCAAAGGTATTAAATGCTTAAGTGTTTTGTAGTGTGAGATTTAAGCTGTCTGGTTGTATTAAATGTTCATTACCCTCATTAATGAAAGTGGTTGGGTATTTATACCCTTAATTATGGCCCATATGGGCTTTCAGGTCAAACTTATGAAACAGGGTCGAGTTCAAAAACCCATTAGTTTATTAAGCAGATTAGCAATTAGCTTAGTCAAAAGGTGATTAGTTATTTAGTACTTTTGTCTAGTTCGGATGGTTCAATGGGTGATTTTTGTCCGAATTTCCACTGTCCGGTTTTTACATTGAGTGGTGAATATTTCCGGACTCATCAGTAGCCCCTTTTTTAGGTTTTGTCGAAGGCCTCTGGCAAGACCTAAAACATCCTCTTAGGCACTTGCAACATTCTCCGGACTGTCTAAGTGTTCAGCTCAGGATTTTTCCGGACTGAATACTTCTCAGAAGTTCAAAAGTTTTGCTATGGATCGTGGGACACGTGTCATCTTTTGATTTGCCTCACCATCCGTTTTTCTCGTAGAACGGCGCTCCTACTAATCCCAAAAAGCAACCTCTTCATTTAATACATATGACATCAGCGCCGTCTTCAATCATTACTTTTGTCTTTTCGTATTCTCCTAGGTATTTGGTAACTCTTTTTGACTCATTAGTATAAATTGCTTCTTTTCACTGTTTTACCATCTTCATTACTCTCTCATTTCTCCATTTCAAAGTTTTCACTTCTCCTCTCAACATTTTCCTTGTGTAGGTTTATGTTGACGGCAAGAAACACATTGGTAAAAGGCGGGTGGCTTAATCTTTCGGAGTTAGAAAAAGCGCAAAGGGTTGAGCGAGAAAGACGAATTGTTGCGGGTCTTCCTGTTTCTCCAAACGGTAAACCCGAAACACCATCTTCAGAGGCTGATCGAGGTTTATCTTCAGCTAGAAGTTCCAAACCCAGGCGGTTATTTCAACCAAGTCTTTCGCCTATTGTATATGGCTCCTCGGTTCAGGAGTCACAACCAACTATCGAATGGGAAAAAGCTGTAACAAGCACAAGGAGACCCTCTCCATTTATATCTATGGGATCAGATGTCGAGAAATCCCCAGAAAAGGTTACCATTTGCCGAATAGGCCGCCTAGTAAAGGGTCAAGCTGTTGTTTCACAGTCTAAGTCCCCGAAATCAGGGACTCCTAAGTCTAGGGCCAAGGACAAAGAGACAGTGTCAGGGGAATTCATCAGAGTCCCAAAGGATAAATCCTCTGGCCCGGAGACCATTAAGAGAAAGTGATGCTCAACGATCCGGACAGCTTACTGAGCCAGCCACCAGCACTCCCCCACCAACGACAACTGACAAACCTTCCATGGTGATGGAAGAGGTGATGGAAGAAATCATTGAAGAAGCCCCATTTGAGACTGACGTCTCCGGACAGACAGGGGAAGCTGCCACTGACAAAAAAGGCAGGGTAAATAAAAACTGTGTTTGAAGCATCCGGATCTGCCAGAGTGCTTGGAAGGCAAAGTGAGACCCTGCTTCCACAAGGTGAACGTGAAGTATCTGCTAGCCATGAAGAACATCAGCTATGCCTTCATTCATACTGCTGAATTAGGCCGGATCCGGACGAAGTGGGGGATCCCTGAATCTGTCAAGGTGAGGATACCGGTCACTCCGAAGACCCCAATGGAATGTAAGCTGAGCGAGATTGTTATCTATACGGAGCTGTTAAACTGGGGGCTCAGATTCCCCTTGGACCCATATATTGTCAGATACTTTCATCTGGTAAAGCTTTGTCCAAGCCAGCTGAGTCCCAATTCTTGGTACACCCTCATGACTTGCATCATGGCCTCTAGGATCTCCGGAATACCGCTTCCGATGGAGCAATTTGCTGCTGTGGCTAGCCTCTGCAAGAACCACATAAGGTGAGATAACTTTAAGGTGGTGGATGATTTGCTTGAATCGGAGAAGAATTAGAAGACCCAATTCTTGTTCATTAGTAAGGCTTGGGAAAATGAAAGGAAGATTAAAGCTGGTGTCTGATGAGTCCGGATTTTGTCACCACCCTTTATGAGAACCGGAAAGGGGCAATTTGGACAACATCCACTTAACCGGACAGGGGCAGTTCGGACAACCTTCATTTACTGAACTATCCAAACAGAACTAAAGTATTTAAAACCTAATCACTTTATGACTAAGCTGATTACATGCTTACTTAAAACTTATGGGTCTTTAAACTCGACCCGAATCCATTAACACAACCCGAAAGCCCATGTGGCCCAAAGATAAGGGTATAAATACCCAACTACCTACATTAAATGAGGGTAATGAAAATTAAATACAACCAGACAGCTCAATTCTCCCTCTACATTCTATCCAAACATTAAATACCCTCAAAACTCCACAAAACTCTAGACAAAATTACAAAATTACCCTCAAACGAAAATAAACCACATCAAATTGGCGACCATAGTGGGAGGACGACGGTGCCTGAATCTAGCATTCAAAACCATCAGAAAAAACCAGTTCGGATGAATCCGGACGTGCCAGAAGTACCACCAGCTTTGCTCGAAGTGGTGGGAGAAAACGATGAATATAGCATCGAGGAGCGTGATAGATTAAAAGTTGAAATAGAAGCTCTGAGGGCAGAAAGGGCGAAGATGGGCATAAAAGAGAAATCAAAGGCGTCAGTTGCTCATCATACTGACAACCGTAGAGAGCATGAGCCTTTGAAAACCCATGTGAGTACCAAGAAGACTCATGCTAGCTCCAAAAATTCTCACTGGTCTAAACCGGTGGAGAGCTCTGATTCAGACTCAGAATCTTCCAGTAGCTCCTCGGGCAAAGATAGAGTTGAAGAATCCTTGTCATCCAGCAGTGATGAGGGCCGATCTAAAAAGAAACAAAAGTTGGTTAAGAAGTATTCAAGAAAAAGGGATAGGCATGGAAAGTTAAAGAGGCATATAGGCAAAGGGTCGTCTCATAGCCGGAGACACATAGACCGGATGGTGATGAATCCTTTTGCCTTCCATGATGAGCCAGGTATCTTTGCAACTCCTAACGAGGATACAGTTTTCAGTCATGGCTAGAATTGGAGACAATCTCCATTGTCGTCCAAGATCCTCTCCGGAAACCTCCCTAAGAGGTTTGACAGTACAAAAATGGAAAATACGATGGCAGTAAAGACCCGGAAAACCACTTGGAACAATTCAAAAATTTCATGATGAATTTTGATGATGACGACAAGTTGCTTTGTATAGCATTCTCCCAATCCTTTACGGGGAGTGCCCTGAAGTGGTATAACAGCCTACCGCAGGGGTGCATCAGAAATTTCGATACTTTTTGGGTGGCCTTCCGGAGGCAGTTTGTTGGAAGTAAGGAGGTGAAGGGAAATGGAGACACAATCATCTATTGTGCCCAAGAGCCGAAAGAATATCTAAAAGAATACATAAGTCGCTTTGTAAACACCAAAAATGGGTTGACTGATTGCTTTGAACAAGTAGCAATAGCTTCTCTGAGGCAGGGCTTAAACCCTGGAAACTTGGCTGATTCAGTAATCAGAAAAAAGGCCATGACATGGGGAGGTCTACTGAATCAAGTTGGAAAGCAAATTAATGTGGATGAAACAAAGAAAACTAGGGTGCACATGCAGGTGAGGTCTGCTCCGGCTGCACCAAACCCAAACCAAATCAGTTTGGGAACAAGACAAGAGAGGCCGGGCAGAGTCATAACAGAGCCAAAGCTCAGTCTCAGCCAGCTGCGCCTGCCCAGAGTCAACCATCTAGAAATAAGCGAGGGCCTTGGGTTCAACCGGAGTGGTTTGTTGAGTTAAAAGAAAACATAGCCACCATTTATGACAAAACGAAAGAAGAAGTACACTATAGAAGGCCGGTTGCGTTACAATCTCCTAGAGAGAGCCGTAACAATTGTTTTTGTCAGTATCATAATGATACTGGCCATACCACCGAGGATTGTATTACTTTAAAGCAAGAAGTCCAGAGTTTAATTGAAAGAGGAAAGTTGGGAGCATATGTTAAAAGAAGAGGAGGAAATAGGCCTGATAACGCTCATCGGGCTGGTCCAAACAATGCAGGCACATCAGCTCCGGAGGGAGCTATAGTGATAATCGAGAGATTCGATGTAGAGTCAGAGTACTTGGACCCTGACCCAACTCGGAATAGAGTGGGTGCCATTGAGGAACGTTGCAAGACGGTGTCCGAGCTTATTAACGTTTTTGAATCACTCACAATTTTCGGAGGGGACACCATGACAGCACCCACTGCTTCTTCGAGAAAGAGGCATGTTCATACTTTAGCTACCCAACTGGAGGGAGGCATGACTTCCTATCAATCGCAGATTCCGTTTCCCTTTATTATTTTTGATGAGGATGACTTGAGGGATATAGCTGGTCCTCATGAAGATGCTGTTGTCATAGGAGCATCCATCAGGGGCAATGACATAAGATAAATTTTGGTGGACACTGGGAGTTTAGCCAATATTCTCTTTTTAACTTCCTACAAAAAGATGAAGAATCCAGCAGTAATTCAAAGTTTGAACAGGTCAATTGTGGGTTTCACTGGAAGCTCAGCAGATGTGATCGGGGAGTTCGAGGAGGAAGTTTTGTTGGGAAAAGGCCCTTTTAAGAAGATGGTTAGAATACTGTTTGTCATAGTGGATTGTCCCACTTGTTATAATGCTATTCTGGGGAGGTCTTGGCTCTCTAGGAGTTGTTCGGAGCAGCCAAAAGGTAGCAAGAGAGTGTTATGCGACAGAACTGGCTCCTCGGATGTTGGGGGCAATTCGTATCAATGAGGAATAGCAGTTTGAGGAGCTTTATGGGGGTGAGGGTGAAATTGATGACCCCAGAGAGACCCCTGGAGTTTTAATACCGATTGAAGAAGTTGAAACACATTCTTTAGCTGAAGGAAAAAATGTTAAGATAGGGTCCAAAATGACATCGGAATTAAAGGGTAAAATGTTGAAGTTCCTAAAAGACCATCAACATGTTTTTGCTTGGTGCAATGCTGATGTTACTGGAGTACCAGCAGATATTATATTACACCAACTGTCCATCCGAAGAGACATAGCACCTGTGATACAAAAGAGAAGAGATTTTTCCAAGGAAAACGCTGATGTCATAGTTCAAGAAGTCGACATGCTTACTAAAATGGGGCACATAAAGAAGTCTCAGTATCCTTTATGGACAGCTAATCCGGTATTGGTAAAAAAGAAAAATGGCAAGTGGCGTATGTGCATCGATTTTACAGATCTCAACAGAGCTTGCCGAAAGGATTTATACCCAGTTCCCCGGATTGATCAGTTAGTGGATTACGCATCTGGGAACAAGCTGCTGTCTTTCATGGATGCCTTCTCCGGGTACAATCAGATTCAAGTGGATCCGAAGGATCAGGAGCATACTACGTTTGTTACTGATAAGGGCCTTCACTGTTACAAGGTGATGCCATTTGGGTTAAAAAATGCTGGGGCTACTTATCAGAGGTTGGTAAACAAAGCTTTTGCTGATCAAATTGGAAAAAACATGGAAGTATACATCGACGATATGATGGTAAAAAGTATGGACGAAGAGCTACACTTGACAGATCTCCAAGAAACTTTTGATAACTTAGTAAAAGTAAATTTGAAACTAAACCCAGAAAACTGTGTGTTTGGAGTGCAGTCCGGAAAATTCCTGGGGTATGTAATAAGTGAGCAAGGAATACAGCCTGATCCGGACCAACTTAATGCTTTACTCCAAATGGAGCCTCCTCGGAATATTAAAGAAGTACAACGGTTGACTGGGAGGTTGGCTGCGTTAAATTGATTCATTTTAAGGTCTTCGGACAGGTGTGCCCCGTTTTTTCAAACTTTAAAAGGTGCAAAGGGATTTGACTGGTCTTCACAGTGTGATGAGGCCTTCAATGAAATCAAAAAACATCTGTCCTCTCCTAAGACTTTGTTTAAACCCGTTGACGGAGAGAATCTTTTCATATACTTGGTAGTTTCCAATTGTGCCATAAGTGCAGTATTGGTGAGGGAGGTAGATAATTATCCCCGTCCGGTGTATTACATTAGCAAGAGTTTGATTGATGCAGAAAAGCGCTATTTGAAGCTTGAGAAGTTAGTACTAGCCCTGGTGATTGCTGCGAGGAAGATGAGACCTTATTTTCAGGCTCATCCCATTATTGTCCGGACCTCCTTTCCCCTAAAAAATGTTCTTCAAAATGCAGACATTTCAAGTAGAATGGCTAAGTGGTCCGTGGAATTGGGAGACTTCGATATTGATTTTTCTCCCCGAATAGCAATCAAAGCCCAAGCGGTGGCGGATTTCTTAGTTGAATTTCACTCAGACAGGGATACTAAGCAAACAACTGATGTGAAAGACAAAAAAGTCTGGGTTGTCCGGACTGATGGTGGATCAAGTACCATGGGATGTGGTGCTGGGGTATGCTTGACCTCTCCATACGGTGACAGAATGTACCAAGTTATATGTTTTGCTTTTAGGGCTTCTAATAATGAGTCCGAATATGAAACTGCTATTGCTGGGTTAAAGTTAGCTCTTATTTGTGGAGCCAAAATGGTCAAGTTGATGAGCGATTCTCAGCTTCTTATCCATCATGCACAAGGTCAATCTGAAGCCAAAAAGGAGAAGCTGGTAAAATACTTACTTCTTCTTAAAGATGTGGCACTTAATTTCAAGAGAATCGTTTATGAGAACATACCACGAACAGAAAATATACAGGCAGACTCCTTAGCAACCATAGCCTATACTGAGCCCTACCCTTGGATTCATGTGCTGGAGTGCCCATCCATTCAATTTAGTATGGGTAAGGAAGAATAAATTTTCGATATACAGATAAAACAGCCTCAAGATTGGAGATTTCCACTCCTTCAATATCTCTCAGATGACATCTTGCCTTCGGATAAATCAATAGCAAGAAAAGTAAAGTACAAGGCTCGTGGTTTTGTCATCCTAAGAGATATTCTTTATAAGAAGTCTTATAGTAAACCCCTCTTACGATGCTCGGGGGTTGACGAATCTCAAATAGTGCTCTCCGAATTACATGATGGTGAGGGATCAGCTCACTGTGGATTCAGGCTCTAACAACGAGAGTTTTGTTGGCTGGGTATTATTGGCCCTCTATAATGCAAGATGCTAAGGAGTTGGTGAAGAAGTGTGACCCATGCCAGAGATATAGCAATGAAATTCATATCCCATCCATCCCTTTAGAGTCAATTTCTGAGCCCATACCTTTTGCTCGATGGGGGGTGGATTTAGTGGGACCTCTACCCATGGCGTCCGGAGGGCGCAGAACTATAATCGTTGCTATTGATTATTTTTCGAAATGGATCGAAGCAGCTCCGTTGGCAGGTACAACATCAAAAGCTGTTATAAAATTCATTTTATCCAATATCTGCTGCAGATTTGGAATTCCACAAAAGATAACAACAGACAATGGGCCACAGTTCGAGAACAAGGAAATAAAGAGTTTTTGTGCCTCCAGAGGTATACAACATTGCTTCTCTTCCATTTTCCACCCACAAGCAAATGGTCAGGTCGAAGTGGCCAACAGGAAAATATTGTCCGGTCTAAAGAAGAATCTAGAAGGAGCTACTGGAAAGTGGCCAAGTTATTTGCAAGAAGTTTTGTGGGCTTACCGGACTACTCCCGGGGCTGCAACACAAGAGTCTCCTTTTGCCTTAGTCTATGGGATGGATGCCATAGCTCCCATAGAAGCTACTCTCCCTTCATTTTGAGTCCATAATTTCTCGGAACACGCTAACGAGGTGGCTATCAGAGGCCAACTTGACTTAATAGAGGAAAGAAGAGTTAAGGCTCACCTTAGAGCTATACACTATCAGGGTTTGATGAGAAGCATGTTCGCTTCTAAAATTAAGAGAAGAGATTTTCAACCGGGGGATAAGGTATTGAGAAAAGTCTTCCTACATACTAAAGAGAAGCAGTTCGGTAAATTGGCTCCAACTTGGGAAGGACCCTATGGGATCATTGAAAAGCTTAAGCCTGGGACATACCGGCTCCAAGACAAAGATGGAAGGATTTTGAATCACCTCTGGAATATTGAGCACCTCCGGTTGTACTTGGAATAGAAACTATGTAAATATTTACTTGTTTAAAAGTTCATATAAATATTTGGGGGCATACTCTTTCCTACCCTGGTGGCGCGGGGAGGTTTTAATGAGGTGTCCATGCTTTTTTTATAAAATTTGATGCCTTCTTAAAAATTTGGAGTGTTTTTACTTAATAGTTTCTTGTGAAATTTTTATTTAAACACAGGCCAGATTAAATGAAAGGAGTGATGACTACTTAAACATTCGTCATCAGAGAAATTAAACACTCTCACTTTAGAATGTTTATGAAATAACTAAGGGCTGTTTAAACATTAGCCACCATAATTGAAAAACTATGAAAAAATGCAAGAGCTGTGCGAAATAAAGATACCCATTGAAACATACGAAGTGCCTTGGCCATCCAAGGACTTTAAATTGTCAAAACAAAAAAGATTTATCCGGACTAGGACCGGATACAATTACAAAAAATGCTTTGGCCATCCAAGGACTTTGGTTCAATCAAAACAAAAGTGAAAAGATAATTGATACTCTAAGACTGAGCCTTTGAAGATGGTTCAGCCTCACTAGTTTTCTTCTTCTAGAGGTTGTCATTTTCTTCATCCGGACTCTCCCCGGTGTTCTCTTCTTCATCGCTTGAGTCGGCACTGGAGTAGTCATGCTTGCCACCATCAGCCATTGTGTGGAAGGGGATGTCTTCATATTCTACAAAAGTCCATAAGTCTCCCAGATTCCTCTTCGGAAATTTCTCATGAAAGAGCAAGACCATGTCCGACTTTACCTTGGCATACTTTTCTTCCTGAGTGTCTATCACTTGGTTGGTATAAGCATCAATCCTAGCTTGGATTTTTGCGTCTTGCTCCCTTAGCAGATCAGCTTTTTCTTGTGCAGCCTTGGACACCGAGTCCTCGAGCGAGATCTTGTCATTGGTCAAAGTATAAATGACCCTGTCCCTGGCCTTCACCTCCTATTTCAAAGAAGAGAGATCTTTCTCCAACTCGGATTGCTTTGCCCGGAGTTCTTTGATAGTATCTTCTAAGGTAGCTACCTTTGTGGCCCAACCCTCCTTGTTCTTCTTTAACTCCTCATTTTCCCTCTTCCAAAACATCAGCATTTTGGTTGGCAATGAGGAGGTCACCAGACAATTTCTCTTTGTCAGAATTAAGGGCAGTAATAATAGCTGACTGACCTCGCACTTGTTTCTCCAAACTAAGCACTGGCTGAATATTACTCAATATAGAGTGAGTTATAACATCTCTTTCTCTAGAGACATAGAAAGACTTACCATTGAAGGTAACGATGTTCGAAGAGCTCGGGGGGAGGTAAGGTCCAGCAAAATCATCCTTAGGGAGGTTTTTGAAGTAAAGACCAATTTCTTCAAGACCACTGATATCAACACCATCAATGCTGATATCCCCTCCTGCACCCCCTCTAGTTTGGAAGTCACTAGGGATGCTTTCTGCTTGAGTTGGATCAGTAGGGTCAACAGAGGGAAGGGGCTCCGGAGGCCGGAGGGAAATCTCATCTCCCTTGGAGGTCTTCTTCTTCTTGGCCTCCCTGTCCTTGCCCTCTGCTCCCCGTTTCCTATCTCTCTTAGGAACACTTGGAGGTTTTGGAGATCTTGCCACTTCCCTAGTACTTTCATGCTCCACTACTTCTAGAAGATCAGCATCAATCTGTCATTGAACTAGCCCCTCTTGGTTTGTTGGAGCAGTCTCCTCCACTTCGGTGGGATTGGCTTCAACTGCACTCTGCTTGCCTTTACCTTTCTTGCCCTTCATCTTACTTGGGGCTTTGGCTCTACCAGGCAAATACAATGACCCATCTGGTGCGTGTGTTCTTTTGAGGACTACTTCCGGAGGGGGAGGGGTGGTAAGTTCCTCCCAGGATAAGTCCCTCCGGTTAGTGGTATTCCAAAGGTAGGACCTTGCTAGATTGCCTCCGGTAAAGGCATTGTGGAAGCGATTCCCCCACTTCTCAGCAGCCCAAACATTTAGTTTGGTGCAAGTGGTCTGCCCAGCCTTCAAGTAGTCACTGAAATCTTTAGGCAGCACTGCCAAGAAACATTAGATACAAGTCAGATAAACAAATTTGTAATAAATAAAGATGGGAATTTGAGATGGGAGTCTTACCATCACTTCGCCATCTGCTGGTAAGAAGGTTTGGGTTGACACCGGTTTTAATCTTCCTCCCATTCTCCCAAGCGCCACTCACAAACAAGAATTGAGTCTTCCAATTCCTTTCCGACTCAAGCAGTTCATCCACTGCTTTGTAATTATCACCCATGTTGAAGTGATAGAAGGGAATATGGTGGTTTCTGCAGAGGCTGGCCACAGCTGCAAACTGTTCCATTGGAAGAGGAATTCCAGAGAGCCTGGAGGCCATAATACAGGTCATGAGAGTGTACCATGCATTAGGGCTCAGTTGACTTGGGCAAAGTTTGATGAGGTGAAAGTATTTGACTATCTCTGGGTCTAAGGGAAACCTTAGTCCCCAGTTGAAGAGCTCAGTGAAGAAAACTATTTCACTGAGCTTGCAGTCCATCGTGGTTTCTGGGTCCACTGGAATCCTTATTTTGACATTCTCCGGGATCCCTCATTTTGTTCGCATCCGACCCAGTTAGCTGTGTGGATGAAAGCATAGTTAAGTTTTTGCAAAGCTATCAAATATTTAACACTTACCTTGTGGAAACAAGGTCCCACTTTTCCCACAAGGCACTCCAGCAAATCTGGATGCCTTAAGCATAGTTTCTCTTTGCCTTTGTCCTTCTTGGCAGCAACAGCCTCACTTGTTTGCCCGGAGACTTCGGACTCAAAGGGAGCTTCTTCAATAGAATCCTCCATCACTTCTTCCATTACCATGGAGGGGTTTTCAGTTGTTTTTGGGTGAGGGGAGCTAGAGGTTGGCTCAGCATGCCCTCCGGCCTGTTGGGCTTCACTGGTTTCTTGTACTCTGACCTCCGGCTGGGGCTCAGATGCAGTGGTTTCTTTTTGGAGACTTGAACTAGATGCCTCAGGGCCGGACAGTTTGTCCTTAGGAGTCTTGATGGGTGCCTCTGACCCCGTATTGCTATCTTTGGCCCCTGATTTGGAAGGTGTACCTTTTAGAGCCTGCCCTTTTACCAAGTGACCTCTTCTCCGATCTACTAACTTCTCTGGAGAGGCATCAGCATCCGATCCTATGGCAATAAATAGGGAAGGTTTCTTAAAACTGGTGACTACCTGTCCTGGTTCAACAGTAGGCTCTGATTCCTGAACCGAGGAGCCCGAAACAATTGGTGAAAGGTTGGGTTGGAACAACCTCCTAGGTTTAACGCTTTTGGTTGAAGAAGAGCCCTGATCAGGCTCTGTGCTTGGTGTTTCTGGTTTATCAATAGGGGAAACAGGGAGGTCTGTAGCAATGCGCCTTTCTCGTTCAACCTTTTGAGCTTTTTCTAACTCTGACAAATTAATCCACCCACCTTTGATTAAAGTGTTCCTAGCTGTGAACATAAACTCACATCGAAAGAAAGTGTTTGTTTTTTAGAGAAAGCTTTGAAGTTTAGCAGAGCAAGGATGAAGAAGATGGTAAAACAGTAGAGAATGGACTAATTTATAGTAAATATGCAAAATATGCTTTGATACCTAGGAGAATTCGAAAGGGTTGCAATGATTAAGAACGGCGCTGATGTCATCCTCATTAAATGAAAAGGTTGCTTTTTGGAGAAAGTGGGAGTGCCGTTCTAGGGAAAAAAGCGGTTGATGTGGCGAACCAGAGAGAGACACGTGTCCCACGATTTCTGGCAAAAAACCGTTTAGTTTCTGAGAACTTTTTCAGTTTGGATAAAGCTATTACACATTTCAAGAATCTGTCCGGATATGGCTGTGACCAGCTACAGGCTATTTTTTAGGTCTTGCCAAAGGCCTTTGAACAGCACCTAAATAAGGGGCTACTGATGAGTCCAGATTTTGTCACCACCCTTTATGAGAACCAGACATGGGCAATTCGGACAACATCCACTTAACCGGACAGGGGCAGTTCGGACAACCTTCATTTACTGAACTATCCGAACAGAACTAAAGTATTTAAAACCTAATCACTTTATGACTAAGATGATTACATGCTTACTTAAAACTTATGGGTCTTTAAACTCGACCCGAATCCATTAACACAACCCGAAAGCCCATGTGGCCCAAAGATAAGGGTATAAATACCCAACTACCTACATTAAATGAGGGTAATGAAAATTAAATACAACCAGGCAGCTCAATTCTCCCTCTACATTCTATCCAAACATTAAATACCCTCAAAATTCCACAAAACACTAGACAAAATTACAAAATTACCCTCAAACGAAAATAAACCACATCAGTGTCAACCCAAGCATGCTCACAAGCAGATGGAAAAGCACAGGTAAAAATTTCATCATGTTTGTTTTTCTTTCCTTATAAAAAATATATTACATAATTGCTCTTCTTTTTCTTTGGGTAGTGTTGCCGAAGGAGTTCTCCGACTACTTGGAGGAGGGGCAGACAACTTGTGCCAAGCTGAATGATTGGGCTGCTTACAAATGGGGAAATTGTTTCCACAATTTCTTTACTGCCGGCAACTTAGTGAGGTCCCACCTCTGGAACACAACCGGCCGGAGAGACCTGACTTGGGAAGAATTGACCACACCACCTCCTCCGGGTGTCATCCTGCAGAGGACAGAGGAGAAGGATGGGAAGCTGGTTTTGCCTGCCAGAGCTAAAGCCCCAAGTAAGATGAAGGGCAAGAAAGGCAAGAAGAAACAAGATGCAATTGAGGTCGCTCAAGGTGGTGTTGATGAGATCGTCCCAGCAAATCAGGAAGTGCATGACCAAAGGGGAATCGATGCTACTCTACTTCAAGTGGTTGAAGATGAGAGTACCAAAGAGGCAGGTGGACCTCCAAACCCTTCAAAGGCTCCCAAGAAGGATCGAAAACGGGGAGCAGATGATGGAGATAGGGAAGCCAAGAAGAAGAAAATCTCCAAGGGGGATGAAGTCGCTCTCCAGCCTCCGGAGTCTCTTCCTCCGGCCGACCCAACATACCTTACATTAGCAGAACAAATCCCAAGTGATCTACACACCGGAGAGGGTACCGGAGGGGATATCAACATCGATAGAGTAGACATCAGCGGCCTTCAAAACATTGGACTTTACTTTGGAGATCTTGAAAAAGACGACTTTGCTGGCCCTTACCTTCCTCCAAGCTCCTCAAACATGGTTACCTTCAATGGTAAGTCTTTTTCTGTTTCAGGGGAGAATTACATGGTGACTCACTCCTTGCTGAGCAACATTCAACCGGTGCTCAACTTGGAAAGGCAAGTGCGAAGCCAATCTACCCTCGTCAACATACTCAACACAGACAAAGAGAGCTTATCTAAGGACCTGCTTAATGCCAATCAGAGTGTTAAGGCATTAAGGAGAGAGGTCGAGGAGTTGAAGAAGGAGAAGGAGGAATTGGCCACCAGGCTGGCCGATTCGGAGACGGTTAACACAGAACTTCAAGGAGAGAGCCCTAATGAGGAACCCAAAGACCCAAAGAAGAAACCAGACGAAGCAGGAACATCTAAGGGAGTCCAACCCTAAAATTTCAACTATTTTATTTTATTTTATCCTCATTTCAGATTAAACTCCTTGGATGGCCAAGGAATTTTTGTAATCGTGTCTGGCTTGTGCCCGGACAAGCCTTTTCTTTTTAAACTTCAAAGTCCTTGGATGGCTAAGGCATTTTTACATGTTCTAATATCATTCCCCGGTGCTAGCCGGACAACTTTATTTTGCACAATTCTTGCCTTGTTTTATTTTTTCCCTGGCTGATGTTTAAATAGCCCCTAGTTATTTTATAATTATTTTCAGGTGAGAGTGTTTAAATTCTCCGATGACAAATGTTTAAATGGTCATCATTCCCCCAGATCAATCCGATCTGTCAACGATACTTAGAATGTTTTAAAAAAGCTATCAACCAAACCACTCCGAATTTTTAAGAAGACATCAAATTTTATTAAAAAGGCCGGACACCTCATTAAAACCTCCCCGCGCCACCAGGGTAGGGAAGAGTATGCCCCCTAATATTTACATGGACTTTAAACAAGTAAATATTTACATAACTTTTATTCTAGATACAATCGGAGGTGTTCAATGTTCCAGGGGTGATTTAAGATCCTTCCATCTTTATCTTGAAGCCTGTATGTCCCAGGCTTAAGCTTTTCAATGACCAGATAAGGTCCTTCCCAATTTGGAGCTAGCTTGCCGAACTGCTTCTCCTTAGTATGTAGAAAGATGTTCTCAACACTTTATCCCCTGGTTGAAAATCCCTCCTTCTTACTCTGGAAACAAACCTGCTTCTTATCAATCCCTCATAATGGGTGGCTCTAAGATGAGCCTTAACTATTTTTTCTTTTATTAAGTTGAGTTGACTTCTGATTGCCACTTCATTATTCTGTTCGGAAAAATTGTGGACTATGAATGATGGAAGAGTTGCCTCTATATGAGCAATTGCATCCATACCATATACCAAGGAAAACGAGGATTCCTGTGTAGCAGCCCCAGGAGTAGTCCGGTAGGCCCATAACACTTCTTGTAGGTAACTTTTCCACTTTCATGTAACCCCTTCTAAATTCGTTTTAAGACCGGACATGATGGTTCCGTTTGCTACTTCAACCTGACCATTCGCCTGTGGGTGGAAAGGAGAAGAGAAGAAATGTTGAATGCCTATAAAGGCACAAAAATTCTCCATATCTTTGTTGTCAAATTGTGGCCCATTGTCTGTTGTTATCTTTTGTGGAACCCCAAGTCTGCAGCAAATATTAGATACAATGAATTTTATAACAGCTTTTGAAGTAGTTCCTCCCAAAGGGGCAGCTTCAATCCACTTTGAAAAATAATCGATGGCTACAATGATTGTTCTGCACCCTCCGGACGCCATAGGTAGAGGTCTTACCAGATCCAGTCCCCAACGAGCAAAAGGTATTGGCTTAGAAATCGACCCCAAAGGGACAGCTGGGATATGAATTTCATTACCATATCTTTGGCATGGATCACACTTCTTCACCAATTCCTTGGCATCTTCCATTATGGAGGGCCAGTAGTATCCGACCAACAAGACTCTTCGGGTTTTAAAGCTCTATAACCACGGCGTGCTAACCCTTCATCATCATGTAGTTCGGACAACACTATTTGGGACTCTTCAATCCCCAAACATCGCAAAGAGGTCTACTAAAAGACTTCTTGTAAATGACGTCTCTTATGATAAAAAAATCCACGAGCTTTATACTTCATTTTTCTTGTTATTGTTTTTCCGGAGGCAAGATTCCATCTGAAATGTATTGAAGAAGAGGATACCTCCAGTCTTTGGGTTGATTCACTTGTATTTAGACTTTCCTCCTCTTCCTTTCTCTGATTGAGTTGAATGGATGGGAATTCTTGCACATGAATCCATGGGTAGGACTCAGAATATGCTATGGTTGCCAAGAAGTCTGCTAGTGTATTATCTGTTCTGGGTATGTGCTCATAGGTGATGTCTTTGAAGCTAAGTTCCACCTTTGTAAGAATGAATAAATATTTAATCAACTGCTCCTTTTTTTTCCCTCATATTGACCTTGTGCATGATGGATAAGAAGCTGAGAATCACTCATTAACCTGACCCTTTTGGCACCACAAACCAGGGCTAACTTTAAACCAGCTATATCAGCTTCATATTCAGACTCATTGTTAGAGGCCCTGAAAGCAAAACATATAGCCTGATATAGCTTGTCGATGTACGGAGAGGTTAAACATATCCCAGCACCACAACCCATGGTACTTGATCCACCATCATTCCGGATAACCCATAACTTCTTAATCTTTTCACCTGTAGCTTGTTTCCTACTCCTGTCCGAATGGAACTCAACTAAGAAATCAGCAACTGACTGAGCCTTGATTACAGTTCGAGGGGCAAAATCAATGTCATAGTCTTCCAATTACTGACCATTTCGTCATTCTGCTTGATATGTCTACCTTTTGAAGGATATTTTTCAAGAGAAAAGATGTCCGGACGACAATAGAATGAGACTGAAAGTAGGGCCTCATCTTTTTAGCAGCAATTACTAATGCCAGTACTAGCTTTTCAAGTTTTAGATATCTTTTTCCAGCATCCATCAGTCTTTTCAAGTTTTAGAGGTCTGCTAAATATATATACAACGTTTCTCCATCAACATGTTTAAACAGAGTCTTGGGGGAGGATAAATGCTTTTTTATTTCATCAAAGGCTTGGTCGCACTGTGGAGACCATTTGAATTCTTTGGAACCCTTTAAAGTTTGGAAAAACGGGGCACACCTATCCGAGGACCTTGAGATAAAACGATTTAGAGCAACTAATCTCCCTGTCGATCTTTGTACTTCTTTAATATTCCGAGGAGGATCCATCTGCAATAAAGCACTAAGTTGGTCTGGAACAGGCTGTATCCCTTTCTCACTTATCACATACCCCAAAAACTTCCCAGACTGCACTCCGAACACACACTTTTCTGGATTCAACTTTAAATTAACTTTTACCAAGTTGGCAAAAGTCTCTTGCAGATCTGCCAAGTGTAACTCTTCTTCCACACTCTTTACCATCATGTCATCAATGTAGACTTTCATGTTTCTTCCAATCTGATCAGTGAAAGCTTTGTTCGCCAACCTCTGATAAGTAGCCCCAGCATTCTTTAACCCAAAAGGCATCACCTTGTAACAATGAAGGCCCCTATCAGTAACAAAAGTAGTGTGTTCATAGTCCTTCAGATTTACTTGAATCTGATTATACCCGGAAAAGGCATCCATAAAGGACAACAACTTGTTCCCAGATGTGGAGTCCACTAACTGATCGATCCGTGGGACCGGATATAGGTCTTTTGGGCAAGCCCTATTAAGGTCTCTAAAATCGATGCACATACACCACTTTCCGTTTTTCTTTTTTACTAACACTGGATTGGCTGTCCATAAAGGGTACTGAGATTCCTTTATGAGCCCCATCTTAGTAAGCCGGTCAACCTCTTGAACTATGACATCAGCTTTATCCTTAGAAAAAGCTCTTCTCTTTTGTACAACAAGTGCTACATCTCTTCGGATGGATAGCTGGTGCGATATGACATCTGCTGGTACTCCGGTTACATCAGCATTGCACCAAGAAAAAACATGCTGATGGTCTGTTAAAAAAGATAACATTTTTCTCTTTAGTTCTGCTGTCATCTTAGATCTGATCTTAACACTTCTTCCTTCAACCAGAGAGTGAGTTTCAACCTCTTAAATTGGTATTAAAACACCAGGGGTCTCTCCGGGGTCATCAATTTCACCCTCTCCCAGAGGGCCCCTTTAACTGCTAATCTTCACTGATCCGGACTGCCCCCCAAAGTTCTAGGGGCCAGTGATGTTGCATAACACTTCCTTGCTATCTTCTGACTACTCTGGACAACTCCTACGGTGGTCGCCAATTTGGTGTGGATTATTTTCGACTGAGGGTAATTTGGTTAGGTGTTTTGTGGTGTTTTAAAGGTATTAAATGTTTAAGTGTTTTGTAATGAGAGATTTAAACTGTCTGGTTGTATTAAATGTTCATTACCCTCATTAATGAAAGTGGTTTGGTATTTATAACCTTAATTATGGGCCATATGGGCTTTCGGATCAAACTTATGAAACCGGGTCGAGTTCATAAACCCATTAGTTTATTAAGCACATTAGCAATTAGCTTAGTCAAAAGGTGATTAGTTATTTAGTACTTTTGTCCAGTTTGGATGGTTTAGTGGGTGATTTTTGTCCGAATTGCCCCTGTCCGGTTTCTACAGTGAGTGGTGAACATTTCTGGACTCATCAGAAGCTTCTCAAGATCATCTGAAGCAATTGGCCAAAGACATGGTCCGCTAGAAAGGACTTGCTGAAGATGAAAAAGCAGCTAAGGCAAAATTCAACGCAAGGTGGTCGAACAATTCCATATGTACGAATTAGCAAGGTCTGAGCTTATTAGAGACTCTCTCTTCATGAAAAGTCATCTGCGAGCAACAAATTTTGCTGAACAAGAAGAACTGATTGCCTCTCACCAAAATGAGATGGATAAGATCAAAGCTGAGCTAACTGCTGAAAAATCCAAATCTGAAGGTCTCCAAACCTCTCTTACTTCCAGCGAAGCAAAAAATAACGAGTGACCGATGACATAACCAAATTGAAGAAGGATTTTGAGAATGAAAAAGATGTTGCTGTTGCTGCTGCAAAAACTGAATTTTCGATAGACATGTTGGCTGCGATTAACAATGGAAAAGAAGAAACAACCATCACTTTTCTTCGAGAAAATCATGAAACTTATCCAAAGATTAACCTCTCAAGTTTCTAGAACGATATTCCCATCGAAAAGCGTCCAAATGAAACCTTCGATCATATCCCCGACTCATCTTCATCAGAAGAGGAATTATTCGAGGAGAATGAGTCGTCTGAATAATTGTATTGCTCTTTAAACATACCCTTTTTATGCTTGTGAAATTAGAAATTTATTTTTTGTACTTCGAAGAATTAATCTAATTTACAAATGTTTTGCTTATTTTTCGCTTTGATCATCTCCATAAATTATTCGATGCTAACAATTCTAAAATAGATATGATACGTACTTGGAAACTCACAATATACAATTATAAATTGTAAGTATACCACCTCAAATACCTTAGTGAAGTTGGTGAAAATGGTTGCAATTCGAATTATTGATAGCATATCTGGTGAACGTTGTTCCTCGAAAAAATATAGTGCATTATTGAGTGTTGCACTTCGTAAAAACTGTAATGTGTTCATTGAACATAATACCTCGAAAATGGTTATTTTTCGAAAAGTGTAATAAACACTTCGGAACATTCTACTCTTAACAAACCACAAAGATGATCAGTCTTTGATAAGTTGTTAAGATAGTTTTAAGCAAACATTTGTAAACAACCATTGGTAAAAAACGCATTTTATTGATAATATTGAACATGTATATAGCGTGTCGTTAAAACCTTCCTTGGCCAACAGAGTATGAAAGAGTGCGCCATTCAATAGTAAAAAATACAAAATACAAAGACAAATTTATTCTCAAGAAAGCTTCAAATATTGTATATTCCATAGGTGCTGAAGCATCCTCCCTTCAAAATCACAAAGACGATAAGACCCGGGCTTTATCTTCTCAACAACTATATAACTTCCTTCCTAGTTTGGAGCCATTTTTCCAAGGCTTTTTTACTTTGTATGTAGGAACACTTTTCTCAACACCTTATCACCTTATTTGAACTCTCTTCTTTTCACCTTCGAATCATATCTATTCCTCATAAGAGTTTGATAATAGATTACATTCAAATGAGCTCAAACTCTTTTCTCTTCAATCAAATCTAAATTTTCCCTTTTAAGTTCGTCATTGGATCCTTTAGAATATTGATTTATCCCAAAAGATGACATCGTAGATTCTATAGGGCTGACTGCATCCATTCCATACGCTAAGGCAAAAGGACTTTCTTTTGTAGCCTCCTTAGGAGTTGTCCAATAAACCCAAAGCACCTCTTGCAAATAATTTGGACATTTTCATGCTGCTCTTGTGAGATTCTTCTTCAAGCCATCTAAAATTGTTCCGTTTATTACTTCGACTAGCTTGAGGATGAAAAAACGTCGAAAAACATTGATGAATTCCTTTTGACGTGCAAAATGAAGCGATCTCTTTGTTATTAAATTGAGGGTATCTGTCGTAATACTCGAGGAACTCCAAAATGAAAACAAATCTTGTTTACAATAAACTTGATCACATCTTTTGCCTTTGTTCCTGATAGTGGTTCTACCTCGACCCATTTTGTAAAATAATCGACTGCTACAATTGATGAGTCCGGATTCTGTCACCATGTTTTATGGGAACCGGACAGGGTCAGTTCGGACAGAGTCTACCTAACCAGACAGGGGCAGTTCGGACACCATCATCCATTGGACTGTTCGAACAGAACTAAAGTACTTAAAACCTAATCACTTCTTGAATAAGCTGTCTGTTCCCCTACTTAGAACTAATGGGTCCTTAAACACGACCCGAAAGCCCATAAGGCCCAAATATAAGGGTATAAACACCCAACCACCAACATTAAATGGGGGTAATGAAAATTAAATACTACCAGACAGCTTAATTCTCCCTCTACACTCTACCCAAACATTAAATACTCACAAAACTCCGCAAAACTCTAAATCGAAATTGTAAAATTACCCTCAGACGAAAATAAACCACACAAACAATTATCACCTGCCTTCCTCCAAAAGCCATCGGCAAAGGACCCACTAGATCAATCCCCCATCTATAAAATGGTACAACCTCGGTTATAGACATAAGTGGCATAGCTGGCCTATGAATAACATTAGCAAATCTTTGACAAGTATCACAAATTCAAACTAAATTATTAGCATCATTCATGATTGTAGGCCAATATAATCCTCCAAGTAAAACTCGTCGTGATAGAGCTTTAAACCCGCAATGAGCTGACCATTTTCCATCATGCAAATCTGATAACACCTCCTGTGATTATTGCTTGTGTAGACATCGTAATGATGGCCTACTTAATGCCTTTTTATATAATATTCCATCTAACACTAAATATCCGAAGGCTTTGCCTCTCAATTTTTTGGCCAACCTCATATCATCTGGTAATGTTCCTTGAGTAAAAAATTGAGAATATCTGCTTGCCAATCGCCTCGAATATCCTCCGATGTGACAAATAACTCCTCTATACATTTGCACTGACTAGTTTGAGTAACAATTGAAGGATTCTCTTGTAGCAAAATCCAAGGATATTCCTCCTTATACGCAACATTTGCTAAATAATCAGCCACCATGTTACTCACTGAACCAATATACTCAACAACAATATTATCAAACAGAAGCATTAAATTCCAAAGTTCCCGAAGATACAAAATTAAACGAACTTTTCTTGTTTATGAAAATCCAGATACTTGATTTGCTAACAAATGAGAATCTGTTTCCAAGCGTACTGAAGTTGCTCCATAAATTTTTCCCAATCTTAAACCTGCCAAAGCAGCTTCATATTCAGCCTTATTGTTCGAAGCGTGAAAACCAAATTTAATAGATTGAA